>CM077462.1:75104947-76598790 GCA_039654755.1 Calcarius lapponicus | reverse complement strand
AGATGTTATTCCAAACAACCCTTTCTCAATTATTCCACAAGTTTTCAAGGGACATGCCCATCCTCATTTATTTTAATAAAGGAAGTGAAGGACCTCTATTAGAATACTTTATTATATGCAAAAAAGTGTAGAAATCATGTAAGCAGATGTTATAAAAATAATGGATATGCTTATCTAGAGAGTACAAGAAAAGACATAAAAAAAACAACTTCTCTTCACCCCTGAAAAAAAAAGGAAATGACATTTCAACAAATATATTGCTTACCAGGTCAGTTCCATACATTCAGTGACCCTAATTCCATCTAGATACTGTGCTGGCTTAGATAAAACTTAATGGCTTTAGGGTGATGTGCTCAAGGTGATAGGAAGATCAAGAAAGGATAGGAAAATGAGAGGGAAAAAGGAGAGGCTTTTTTATGTTTTGATAAAGGTAGATCAAAAGAATAGGTCCTATTTGTGCTTGTCAGACTATCCTGTGCCTGGCAAGCAAGGTTTGCCAGGTCTCTGATCCGAATGAGTAACAACAGTGTTTGTATAATGAGTAACAACAGCGTTTGTATATGGTATTACAATCCTCGCTAGCATTACTATTTTTTTTTTGTTAACTCAGGGTGGAATTGGACAAACTCCTGACTTGTTTTTAATACTTTTCCTATGTTTCTCTCTATACATGAAAACTGCAACCTTTCTCTCACTCCCATCTCAAGGCTGTCCCGAGAAGCAAGACATTATGATGGGCTTTGGGAAAAGCTTTCTAGGGAAACTAGATCTCTCATGGCACAAAACCACAGTGCCCAGTGCATCATTAGGTTAGTTATCTGGGCTGGTGTTCAAACAATTAATTTAACCAGTAAATAATGTACCTGTAGGTTGTACTCAAGATGCTGCATTTTGTGGGACAAATGTTTTGCTGTCCTGCCACAGAAATGGTCCCTCTGAAGCTGGGGGCTGTCCCTGGGACACCCCCCGTGGGCAGGCACATTTTAGGGAAGGAGCAGTGTTTCCGAGCATGGCACTTGGTGATCCTCAGCTTCAGTGACCAGAGAACCTCAGAAGAACAATTACCATTCACATGCTTTAGGTATTTGGTGAGAAAGAGCAAGATTGATGCTGCTTAATTTTAGTCACTAATGATGCAGTCATTCCAGAAGAAATTGCTGTTTTTTGGCCTCCTGCTTTTAATATCTGTTTCAGTGAGATGATAGTGACTTAAAGGAGCTTATTTCTCTTTTCTGACTATAAAGAAAATCAAGATGACTGGGCTAGATCTATATGCATTACTGACTTATGCGTTTGGTTAGATGGATTGTGCCCTAAATTTTTCAGAAAGTCTACTTTTGAATGCACAGATATCCCACAAAATCTATTAATCAGCTCATCAATGTCTCTTTCTTCTTTTTAGAATCATCAGACTGTGTTTGAATTACATCTGAAATAGCAGTAGAGTTTGAATTGCAACTTTCAGCTGACTCATGACATTCAGAGATGTGATTCGTCTGATGAAACCTTTGTATTTAAGTGAATGTATCATTAGAAGTAGAAACTATCACAGCCTCAAACTTCCTCATTCAAAGCAGACCCAAAGCTGGAAGACGTGCTGAACTGTGCTTGAACAGCATCAGTGCATTGGCAGATTTTCTGAGCTTTGAGGGTTTTTTACAGTTTTTCTTTCTCTCAAGTCCTCACTCGATTTTTCTGAAGTTGAGTTAACTGAAGGTCTGCCAAGCCTAGAGGATCTCTGGTTTTCTGGGCTGTGCTTGTGTTATTCCTGATTCATGTGAAGACGCCATCACTGCCTTACTCTAGTAGCAAGGAGGGCACGAGCTGTCAGTGAGGGGCACATCTGTGCTGTATGCTGCACCTATGGGCAGCTTTGATTCAGGCACAGGAGCCAGTTTCACCTCAGGACTCTTGTGCTTTGTGGGGTCCAGCTTGTCCCACTTTTTTCTCTGCTGAGGAATCTTCAATTTGTTTCTTTAGGATAGCAGATGTTAATGAGGAAGGAACCCCCCACTGTCTGGAAATGATGAATCTGCTTTCTATGCTTCATGGATGTCTACACACAAGCATACCTCTGGACAAGCTGGACAGCATTCCATGTGGCAAAGCATCTATCTCACAAAGTACATATCCAGGAAGCAAATGGGGTTTTCTTCTTTTCTCTGAGTCTGTCACCCTGTGTCTGCAACCAGCCTCTCCTCTTCACTTTGACTTTTGTCCTGTGACTCTGTCCCTATCCAGATATACCTCTTCCCAAAGCACTGATTTCAGGAAACAGAAATCATCTCAAACCTGCAACTGAGAACAAGCTATTTTTCTATGCTGGGTTTTTAATGACATAAAGTTTTCCAGAACGTTTTCTTCTTTAGAAATGGCATATATTTTCCTATTAGTAAATAGGTCACTGGTGAAACTGAAGTGCGAAGGCAGACCAAATTCTGCTCATTCCTTTCTGTCTTCTACTGGTACATTTGACAGTCCTTGAAACAGTTTCTGACACTGAATTAGGTTTGAGTGGCAATATTATGGCAGCAACAGAGCTACAGGGGTGACTTTTGTGAGAACCTGCCAGAAATTCCTTCTGTGTCCGGCAGAGCCAATGCTCTGGGAGATGGACCCACTGCTGGCTCAGGCTGAGCCCATCAGCAACAGTGGTAGTGCCTCAGGGATAACAGATTTAAAATGAGAAAAGCAAAACCACCACTGAAAATACAGTAAAGAGAGGAGAATATGTGAGAGGAACAGCCCTGCTGACCCCGAGGTCAGTGCAGAAGGAGGGGCAGGAGCTGCTCTGGGAACTGGAGCTGAGATCCTCCTGCAGCCCCTGGGCAGACCATAGTGAGGCAGCTGTGCCCCTGCAGCCCAAGGAGGTCCTCATGGAGCAGAGATCCACCTGCAACCTCTGGAGGATCCAATGCCAGAACAGGGATGCCCAAAGATGGCAGTGATCCTATGGGAAGTATGAAAGATAAGAAAGATAAGAAACCGCAAAATAATGGGTTGAAGATAAAAACAGACTCTGAAGCTATTTCAAATGGCATAGAAAAAGATTCAGTCATGATTTACTAGACACTATCTCAATCAAGATCTATTTATGCACTCATGACTGTAATGGCAGAGAGAAGACTCCTGTTGTCTTATCACTCCCCATTAGTACTCATTATAATAATAATGTACAGGGAATTTCTCTGCCCATTAAAAGAATGCTGTTGTACTGTACATGCTTAAGGATAAATACTTAAATAATGGAATAATTATATAATTACCTTGTTTTGCTCTTTGTTCTACAGAATTACCACCCCCCCTCCAATTCCTTTTTCTTTTTCTTCCTTGCCTGGCTTTGAGAAAATTAGAAAATTAACAGTGTCAAGTGTCAGTTAACCTTTCTTCATACTAATGGCCCAAAAATAACAAGCCACTTAAAAAATTTCCTTATTTTAGTTTAACAAATGTCAGAGAAAATTGGGGTTGGAAACACAGTCCATGGGAAAGTTTATCTTCCCAATTTCCTTCTCCTCCTTCCCATTTGCCTTCCCTTTATTATGCAATCTAAACCAAGTTGGTGCTTATTCAAGATGCAATGCCTGAATGTTCTTCAATCACTTCCCATTACAGCCTTGTTATTATTCCGGGGTTCATGTGGTTCACTTGCATTATAATCAGTCCAACAAGATTTTTTTTCCAGCTAAAGGAAGAAAATCACATGGGCCAGGGGATGTCCTTCTACTTTCAGTGAGACAGCTATATTTTCAGGAGGGCACTTTGCATAGATGTAGTTTTTTTATAAATTCTCCATTGACAGACAAGGTGTGCAAAAATCCTTACTCGATGTGATCATCTTTTTTTTTGCCATTTACCTCTTACCCTGCTCTAGTCAAGCGCTTTAGTGGGAATCTGGAACCCCAAATTCTCCTCCCAAAGCCCAGAGCACGTTCATGAGCTTTATGCAGAGTGGGAATAGGTGGTGTAAATTTTCCCCATACAACCAGTTAATGCAACTCAGCACATTAAGCTTGGAAAACTAATTTGAAATTACAAAATAAAAGGAGTACTAACGTCATTTTGATATTACAAATATTGCCATTAACCCCTATATTTTAAGACTATTTGGCCTATGTATACACAACAAATTCACCCCCCAAACCCCACCATCTTCCCTTCCTTTTGCCCGAATAGTTTCTCCACCGCTGCATGCATACTCCTCACCCATGCAGTTGGGCCCTGCACTGTCCTGTAGAAACATTCAAATGGGCCAAATTTTCCCTGATTGTAAAAAGATGAAATTGCGCCAGGGATTAATTTCCTCCCAGCTATTTTCAAATGTCAGATTATAAACTACTATTCATGGCAAATCCTTAGAGGCTCTCTTAGGAGAAAATCTTGTGCTTTTGTCTAAGACCGGCAGCTCTTGGTTCACAAAAATGCTCTTTGAATAATAAGATGTCCTTTATTCTCCTGTGAATTCTCTAAAGGTCAGCTTAAGCAGGCTGACACAGCTGTAACTAGGGAAATTTCTCAAACTGATGGCTCATTTTATTTTAAGAAGGGTGTTTAGTCAACAGATAAGACAGTACTAAGAGCTTGGCACAGCAGCATGTAATTGATGGTTGCAAAGCACTGTCAGAATTGAAGCTTTGACAGGCTGCCCCATCTTCCCTGGAGAACTGTGACTTTATGGTGCTTTCTCATTTCTTTCTTATGTGTTGCAATTCCACCTTCTTTTTAATTCTAATTCTTTATTTATGCTTATGTAAATGCAAGCTGGTCTTTCAGTATTTCTAGGGCTGATTCATGGTAACTGCTTGGATGCCTTTTCTCAGCTGGCTTTGGCTGAGTGAGGGACTTTAAACCACTTCTGCAGTGGTCAGCAGAAATTAGAATCTAAATAGGCAGTTTAGGTGAGCCTTTTTGCTTTCAGCACGAGCTGAAATGCCAAACAGTGGCCACTTCCTACAGCATAAATCAGGAATTTCTTAGTACTTTTTAACATTGGACTGTGTGATTTACTTTACTTTCATCATAGTATCTGGAAAAGGATGAATGAAATCTAGATACTGTTGTATTAATATTCTCCCAACAATAGCAACATTGTTTAGTATCTGGAATTCTGGAATTTTTGAGTTGTTGTTGTTTTTTTTTTTTTTTTTAATAAGGAAAGGTAATTTTTATTTGCCTGTGGTTTTTGAGTTTACTTCCTTTTTTTTAATTTTCCCAGGTATATTGGTATATTTGAAGTAGAAAAGGAGCAGGGTCTTTTTCATGTTTAGAAAGTGGTTTAAACTATACCAGAAAGCACAATTTCACTAGTAGTTCCTAGACCAGGAAATTCTTCAGTTTTATGGCTGGCAAATTTCTGGGTTACACCGCACCTACACAAAACATCATTTTGCTCCCAGTAAGTTATTTTATAAGCCCACCGAACTGTATTCATTATCTTAATGCCAAAGTACATTCAGAAAAATCACATTTTTATAATTCCTTATCCAGTGTCTTTCTCAGAGGGAAACTCCAACTTATTTTCTTTCACCTTCATGCTGTGTTCTTTGCATATTTTGACATTATCTTTTATAAAAAGTTCCTCAACTGAGCTATATATCATGGAAATGGAGCTGTGTATTGCTCTTCTAGAGCATTCTTAGATTTTACTTACTGAACACAATTCATTTAGACCTGCTTAAGAAAGAAGTTCTTTGTGTTTATTTCTGTAGGAATAACTAGTGAAGAGGAAACTTACAGATTCTTCTATCTGCACGGACTTTTTACTATTTCAATTCTCTCTGCTTTTATATATATATATAGCTTACATCCTAAAGTGTCTCAAGCTTGCAAATGAAGGTTAAAAACCCATTACTACCTATTCAAAGAATAAGGAATTTAACAGCAGAAAAATGAATTTTTTTTTGTTTACAGGTAACATAAAAAATATGTTGAGGTTTTTTTTCAGTGGGGAATTTTTACTTTTTTAAACCCAGAGAGGATTGCAATTTGTAAATACCATGCCCCACATTTTAATGATTTTGATTTTAAAAAAGAGGGGTTTGAACTGTTTGACAACAGAAAATAGAAGGAAAATATACCTAAGTATTAAATGTTATCATATATGTTATTGAAACTTTCTATGTTAAATCCCTTTGTGTCTGCAAAGAACATTTGAATGTTCTTAAATGGTTTAATATTCTGATCTGTTTCAGTTAGTTTTCAGTTCTTGAGCTACTGATTTCTATTTGTTTTTTGCAGATGATGGACAATTTTCATGCTGGATTTACCACCCCTACCTCTAGGACCACATCCTGCAGGGCTGTCAGCCTCCTGCAGCCCATGGAAATCACTAGCAGTAAATCCTCTCCTGAGCTGGACATTATGGTTTTCTGGTCCAACTACTATGGGTGATCAATTTTGGATAGGTTTTTTTGTAACTTCTGATGATTCTCAGCATGGCAAGATCGATGTCTCATGTAAGAGAACATCAGTTACTGTCCCCATGTCTCTTATTTAATTAGTGTCAACTCAGTAACCTCCCACAGGGCTCAGATGAGCAAGAGAACAAGTGGCCAGAGGTCCCTCTGCCTCCGACAGTGGCCAAGGGAGAGGCCATTCAGGGGCAGCATGAAAGCCCCACTGCTTTCCCATGTCTCTCTGTCTTTCCCAGCAGCTACAAGTATTGCAGCTGGAATAGCAGCATCCCTGCCCAGCACTTTTAGCATCTTCTGTTCATGAATTTATCTGATCACTTTGTGATCCTGCTGATGCTGTCTCCTCAGATTCCTGTGGCAGCAAAACTTACAAATTCACTACCTGCTGTGTGTAGAAGTACTTTCTTTTGACTATTTTACACTAATGTTTTTTAAAACTAGTTTCAGCAAATACCTTTTGTATTTCAGGATTTAATAAAAAACTGTTCAGCATTCAGCTTACCCACAGTCTTAGAGAGTTTGTAAAATTCAGCTACAGTCCTCCTACTCAAGCTGACAAGCTCTAGCCATAAGAAAGTTGAAGCACATGATTCCTCCCCTCTTTTTGGAACTTCTGAGATCACAGCTGTGCTCAGTTTTGGTCTCCAGTGCAGGAAAGATATTGATAAGCTGGAGAGAGTTCAGGGGAAGTCCCCAAGACTGTGGGACTGAACTCTCCCTGTAAGGAGAGTCTGGGGGATCCGGGCTTGGTCAGCCTGGAGCAGGGTTGGCTTTGGGGGAACACAACAGCTTTCTGCAAATGTTTAATTAGAGGTGTTGGATGATGAGAGGAAACTAACTACAACACAGGAAACATGAGTATACAGCAGAGAAGCATTTAATAGTGAAGGAAGTCAGGAAATGGGATGGTGTCCAAAAAGGCTGCGAAGCCTCCACCCTCAGAGGTGGTTAAGACCCAGGTGGACACATGCCTGAGAAACCCAGAGTAACACTGAAACTGGATGTACTTTCAGAAGGGGTGGCTCAGATGATCCCTAGAGATCCTTTCCAGGCTTTCTAATCTGTCTTCTTTTTTTCTTAGACGTTTGAGAATCACAAAGAATTTTTGCAACATTGTGAATGATGGCTTGGAGGAGTGAATAAAGTGGGTCTGCTGAAAGGAAAGATACCTAATCCAAACACCACCAGGTTCAGCATAAGGTGTTTGCCCTAGTTGTTGCCTTCTTTTGACATTTTGAGAGCTACATGGAAACACCCAAAGTAGTCTAAAGGACCAAAGTCCTGTGTGGACCTGCCTGCAGATATGATCACCTCTTGTTTCCATCTTCAGAAGAAGGCAGAAGATCATAAGCCTGTCCTAGTTGAAGCTTGGGGTCATTTTATCATTAGGTTGGGATTTATTTCATCATGATGTTTTCCTTGATCAGGATTAACAAGGACTGTATCAGGAGGGTGTTCAAGTTCTGATCATTTTACCACTGGTAAGTAAGGGCTACTGTTTTTCTGAAACCCATTTAGGTCCTTCAGTATATTTTTTTTTCAGGAAGAGCTAAAAAGTCACCAACACAGAAACTGCCCAGTTAGGATGATTTTCCCTCCTTCCTTTCCCTGCTTTACTGGTGTCTTCCCTCCATACAGACTCTACAGACTTAGCAATGACCCTGTTGCAGTTTAACTAGGCTTTCTGTGACCCCAGTTTCTATGTTAATGATTTTTGATTTGTATTCAGATCAGATCTGGCATGGCCCCAAAGAATGTGTTTTCCCTGTGAATGCACTAAATAGCTAAGTCATCCTTTTCCCTGTCCACTTCCACTAAGCTTTGGTTTTCTATTTGTGTTTGTAAAACCTCATGCAGCGTTCCTAAAAGTCTAAGGTTTCAGAGAGAAAATTCCACATTACTGTTTAGACTGTGGCATCCCCAGGAGGGCCCAGCACTATGCTGGGGCTGTGTAAGTGACTGATGGCTGCGTGGAGCTCCCCAGAACAGCAGCACTCTCACATGTGCTGCATGAGCACTCTTGTATCTGGGCTAGAAGTTGCAGTGGAAATTGGCGAGCTGGGGGGCAGGTTTTAACCAAGTAGAAGCAATGGTCTTGTCATATCAGCTCCTATTCCTACACAGCATGTGTGCTGTTCCGTGTGGATGCACCCAGACCACGCACCGTGAGCCTGAGGCTCTCTGCACTGTGCTCTGCTGGGTGATGGGGATGTGCTTGCTGGCCCTGCCTGATGGGCAGAGGCTGCAGGGGAACTTATTTCTGTATTATTTCCATGCTTATTTTTTACAAGTGGAGGGGAAAAACAAAAGACATATTTGGCAGGGCTTCTGTTTGTTGCTTTGTTTTGAGTCATGAGAAACAAAGCATCCAGGGAAACTGAAGGTCACATCCTTCAGCCATTTACAGCTCTGCCAGATCACCCTCTTGGCTTCAGATGTGAGGAACTTGAAGAAATTTTGGACATGACTGAATCCCCATTGTCAGGGGACACTCAGAGCAGTATTTATTCATACAGTACTCTTTCCTTCTGATCATCAAGGAGTTTAGGAGAAAACTGACATCAAGCCTTAAGGTATTTGTCTAGTTAAATAAATATACAGAGTGAATGTGCCCAGTTCTAAAGATACCTTTGTAAGCAATGGCTTATGCTGAGAACAAACACAAAGAAAATCACAGTTGTGCAATCTTTGCTACTCAAAGGACCAAACAACTAAACCTTTCATAGTAAAACCTTTTCTCAAGCTTGCTGGTGTGCAGCCATGTAGAAGATTCTCAAATACCCATCGCAGTCCAATTAGCCTAAGGCTTGTGATGAGAAGACTTTTTGTGATTTCAAGGTGAAGAGATGAAACAACACAATAAAAACAAAACCCTTCCCCCACATTTCTCTAGCTCTCCAGTGAGAGCTTCTGGCAGAATACTTTTTCCTCAAGGAAAAAGAATAAATCACTGAAGTAGATTAAGGATAGAAAGAACAGCACAGTGTGCAGGATGATTTTAAATCCAGAGAAAGTGAAAAAAAATTCCTGCACAGCATCTATTTGCTTGCCTGAAATTATTTCACTGAGAATTTCCTGCTGGACATGTTTACTGTGTTTACTGTACCTAATTAATAACTAACCAACAAAGCATCTGAAGTGTCACATTAGTTTGTTGTGTTTCCTTGACCTTAATTTTAATTAAATGTAATTGTTTCGGCTTCTGCTTAAATATAGCTGGTATGTTCCAATAAATCACTTCTAGATATTTCATTAGTGGTGAGTACTGAAAATCAAATTGAGCTCAGGAAGAAAATGTAGCTTTGACTCTTTTAGCTTGTGCTTTTTTAGCCAGAAAGAGTTACAGAGAAGGAAAATATTTTTAATAGATAATTTTATTTTTGAGTGGCTGAATCCCAATCCATAGAAAACATGACAAAAATGTGTGGAAGTATTACTGTAGATGGAAATATATTCCAGAGAGAGTACCTATGAATGTACAGACTTCCAGCCATGGCTAAGCATTCTTCAAACTGGGACTCTAGTGGGACGTTCGGCTGTCAGTCTCCTCAAGTGCTGGAGTCTGGGGTCCTTCCAGGAACAGGTCTTGAATGTAGTATTTAAAGGGAAGTGCCTTTACTAATAAAAAAAGGAGAGGGGAAAAGACACTAACTCTTGGCTAGTTGATGACTGTAAGGGTAAAGAGTGGCTCCTCTCAAAATTTCCATCCAAAGCCTGCTGATCCTGCTGGGTGGGCAGGTGACGCAGAACTGTTATTTCTTGGTGCTCCTCAGCCTGTGTTGGGGCAGTAATTAAAAGTGTTACCATTGGAAGCCTTTGTACATTTAATGTCAGCTGGTAAATCATGTCATGGCTTCATGTCAGGGGAAAGCAGAGAGCTGCATCAGCTTTAGCACTCTCATCAAGGTGGATGGACCTACAAGGACAGGCCCTCAAGGGGACCTGGTCTTAATCTTGTGGCCTTCTCATGCTTTCTCTGCACTCACCCATGTTTTAAACTGCTCATTCCTTCAAAAGTTCAAGTATAAAAGACCATGGGAGGGAAGGGTTCTTTGATTTGCTTGCAGATCCACTCAGCCTCAGCTCTGTGTCTTGCTTCAAAGCCTCTGATTAAATCTCTTTACTGGTTTTCCCATGCTCATTGTCCTCCCATCTCCAGTCTCACTTTCCTGCTTCTGAATCCCTCTATTTTCAGCCGTCCTCCTGAGTCCCCTCAAAACATTCCAGTCCACTACCTGCTCATCAGCTGCCCATCCCTTAGTCTTTATGAATTATTTTCTAACTACAGTCAACATTTCCCTTTATTCCTTTGGACTGTAGGTATAAAAATATTTGCTACTGTAAAAGACACAATAAAATATCCATCTCTTTGTATGTGATTGAAAAGCATAGGGATTGGGACTAGCACAGTTCTAAAACCATCTAGAAATAAAGAATTCAGTTTTTGCTTAAAAACAAACTCTGCTTTTAATTCTGTCAGTGAGATTTGAAGAACAGATTTATAAACTTTCTCTTGTTTAAACTTGGAACCAGATATAATTTGCCTTCTTGACACAGTGTTTTCAGCTGATTTCAAGGGGTTTGTCCAGTGGGCAGGATCTGTACTCTCTAGCGCTGGTGTCCAAAAAAGGATGAAGTGGTAATGTTGTGATAGAGATAATAACCTTCTCTGTGGTCACTTTTTTTTAAGACTCAAAGCAATTTGAGGAAATGGATAATTTTCTACAAATTTCTGCACTGTATGGAATAATGGGCTTAAACATTTTGGTTAATAGTTCTTACTAAAAAAAATCATAACAAATTTCCTAATAGATAATTGTAACTGTATATATGTGGTGGTAAATTACTATTTATGGAGCAAGTTACTACTCAGCATAAAGTAAGATGGCAGAATCAGGTTATGTTCTAGTCACTGGCTAAAGTGATTGTGTTGTGTGATGTGAACTGAGTTTAATTTAATGTCCAGAAGAAAGATACTTCCTCTCCTGGTAAAAGTGTTTTGGAAAACTAGGCTAATAAGGCAAAAGCTAAAAACAAGTCAAGAATAAGCTCCATCACTCCAGTTACCAAGGTGATGTTAATAGCATAAGTTAAAGGAACTGTACACAAGGCAGTTTTGTAAAACCCACTACACTCCTTTCTTTATTCAAAACAAAGGTTTAATTGGTTACGGTGTAGCTGAATTGAGCAAATAAAAGGTATAATTGATCATGACTCCTATATAGCACTAATAGCAGTTATTTTTTTATTGTATTGGCAGCTAAATTGCATTTCCTCTTTGTCCCAGGTCACTTACCATCCAAATGAACATTTGTTAATGCAACCAAATCATTAATAGCTGCTTTACTGATTTCCATGTCACTGCTTGAATGCCCATTTAAACATACATGAAAAGTTAGGGCTTAGCTTCCTCTTCTGCCTGAATATGAAATTCTCCTAATTTTGGCCAACTGCTCATTTGATGCTTGCAGAAGAACTGAAGAAAAAGTGCTGACCACTAACTAGGTTAGTTTAATTACCCTGACAGAAAAACTTGGATCATTGTTACAGAAAGGAAACTGAGGAAACAGAGGACAACTCAAGAAAATACGACCAGGATCTTAAGTTTTTGGGAAAGGACTGTGTTTGGTGAAAACCGATATATTTTCTTTTCTTTTTTCTTTCTTTTTTTTTTCTTTCTGCATAGACCATTGCTGTGAGGAGAAAATTACTTCTTTCTGAGCAGATTTCACGTTTCATGTGTGCCCAAATATATACGTATGTGCAACACAGCTGTGTAAAACTGAAATTCTATTTTGTGATTGTAGTGAGGCAGATGAGAAATAGCTCAAGATGTACTTATAAATCCACTGTGTGAAGCATTCTGCTCACTACAGACAGCCTTACCTTCACTCGAGTCTGATGCATCCCATGGGCTTGGCATTTTTGCCAACAGGGAACACAGAACAGATGGGTGAATAGATGTGGATGAAATTTAGGGCATCTGAATGTGAAAGAGAGATGGTTTCCATCCTCACAGAAGCACACTTAAACAGATTTCTACTTTGTACATGAATGACTAAGATACAGAGGAATTACTGGGCTTGCCAGAACCAAAAAGACAGAAGAAATATCTGGCATTTCAACATGTGCCTTTTGTACAGCAGTCCAGCACCAGAGTCCCAACACCTGTTTTCTTTTCTGTGCCTTCACTGAGGCAACAAGATGAGATCCAGCACTGTGATTATTTTGTGGCAATTCATTATATGGTGATAGAACACTCAAGATTTCCCTCAAGGTTAAACCATCATACCTAGACCTCTGGTGCAGTAAGAAAGCTATATAAGAAATTTAGCATCTTAATAGCTCTGTATAATGACTTAGACAGTTGGAGAGATGGCACATGCTTCCCACTGATACCAAATCTATTAAAGTCTGTCTAGAGGAAAAATAAAACCCTCTCTTTTTAAAATGCCATTCCGCAAATCTCAGCAGCATTTTTAGTCACTCTAGGTTATCTGCTAGTCCCTTAACCTAAAATCTCCCACTATTCTCTGGTACTACCAAGACCTGAGCTGGTTTTATTGGAGCAAACAAGCTGGAATTGTTTTAGTCCAGAATAAATCCGAAGAACTTAGACTGGGAGATAAAAGAAAATGAAATTCTTAAGCAACTCACAAAGGGTTCTTCCTTACTTCCTCTCCTCTAGTAATATATAGCATTTTTAGTATCATCCATGACACAGTTCTAAGTACATTATAAGGGGAAAAGGTAAAAGATTATGGAGCATAGAGAGTAGATAGGGGTTTGCTTCTTCTTTGGAAAAGGATACTTTTTTTACCATCATGTGCTGATAACCTCTCTCTACTGGAGAGCTAAAATGTGTTTAAAATAGAGCAGGATTTTTGATTCTTTGTAGCTTGACTGTATGAAATTCCGAACAGGTCTAGCTTCCAGGGCCTTTGAATTTTTCATGCAATTTTCATTTCTATTTATGATTTTCTACTAGGAAAGTGGTTTGAAATTTGGATCTCCCCCTGATACTATTTTATCTGTTCACCTTTCTTTATTGATTAATTTCTCTTAAAAATGTGAAGCCATTACACAAAAATTGACAGACTGGAATATCCCGAGTATACTCAGGATGCAACAATGTGCAACATGCATTTAAATTATTTTTTAATGGATATCAGGCGCTTTTTCAAAGACATTAATAAGCAAAAGAGTATAGTAAATGTGGCTGGGGTTTTTCTTTTTGTAAGGCCATTTATTGTTTTGCAAATATATGAGTAGGATACATAAATGCACACGACAAAGGAGGCTCTTTCTGGGAATTAATTTAGGTTCTCCCAAAAATGTATCATTTGCACCCTTCCTTGGCTGCAGACAGCCCAGAGTTGTGCATAGATTTATGTGGAGCAGTTTGTGGTCTGTTGAAAGAAATACTTGGAATCATGGTTAGGTGGCGACCTGTGGGTGAAAGAGCATAAATCAGGTATTGCTAAGTGATTTAACTTTCTGCTTCATTGCTCACGTTGGCCACATTTATATGAACTCTATGTGCTTTAGAACAATGTTGTTGCTGTATTTTAATTTTTTTTGTCTATCATATTGTGTATTTTGGTCTGTTTAATATTGTGTTCAGAAGAGTGAAATCATATTGCTCATCACTGGGTTATTTAACTACAACAAAAGAAAGGTCTCTATTTTATTGAATAATGATCTTGTCTGCAAATCCCTATTTTGTTGCATGGAAATGGAATATGATTAAATTCCTCTGAGATACACGGGTTACAGGATGTTTTATATAAACTATACAGAGAGATTCAAAGACTCAACTTTTCTAATGAATCTATATACAGTACTATTCTCCTTTTGCTTCAGTCTTTCCTGATTTTAGATTTTTTTTATTTTGAGATAGTGAAGCACAAAAAATCATGGCTTTTCATATGCAAAAATTTTTTCTGGTTTCATGTTTTTCATTAAAAAAAAAGGATTTCCCATTTATGATCATATTGAGAACTACTAAGGATAGCAAAAGTTAAAGGCTGTTTTACCAAGTGTGGAAATTTAATCACATGTTTAGAAATTATATTTTTATTGCTACTGTTAGATTGTTATCTACTTAATAAAGGGCTTCTATTGTCTCATGTTCTGGTACTTCAGAGGCCACATGTCTTTCTGTGGACACACCTGGTGTCAGAAAATCTGGAAAGAAAATAGAGGGCCAGTGGGTTTTGGGTTTCATGTTCTTCCCTCTTTCAGCTGGTAGCAAGAGGCTACATATATGTGTGAATTTGTTTTAATTGTGGATATATATATATATATACATATATATATATACATACATATAGGTGCCTGTATATACATTTGCATATACATGTATTTGAGTGGGGATGGGTGTACATATGTGAGAAGTTGTCTTTCATATTGACAAAAAATGCAGCTAATTTGAGAGAAACAACTCTTTAAGCAAAGTCTGAGGAATGGTAACCATTTAAGTGACACATTTGAGATGACACTTGGGTAACAAGAAGAAAGGAGATTAATATCTCTTTGACCACTCACAGAGCTGGACACTGGTATCAGTGACCCAGACTCAGCCCAGAGACTTTATTAGACTCAGTGGTGGCTCCTTCACCTGCTTTCACAACTTCTGCCTAATTTCCTTCCATGATGTGTGCACCGGAATATTTCTAGGTAGACCTGAATTTTCATGAAGAGCAGAAGGAATAATGCCTTTTCATGTGCTGCTGAAAGAGGCTGGTTCTTCCCCCTGCCCTCATCCTTTGGCCAATGGTAATGATTCACTGTTGCTTCACGCTGGAGTCCAGTAATGGTGTTTAACTGTTTTATTGTTTTCTGCAATAAATCAAAAATATATCAAACCAACCCACTAGTTATTGCAGGCAGCTAGGGAGAAGGGAAAATGAGGCCCATACTTATCATGATGGATCAATTATGCTCCCCAGAAACATTATAAATGTGTGTAAAATAGCTTTAGCATTCCTTTAAGAAGGCATGTTAAAATGACAGTTATCTATAAATTTGTCAATAACATGGAGTGGTTTTCAGACAGTAAATGAAATCTATTTCACAGTGGCCACCTCTGTTTTCTGCATAAACATTTTAAGATTCTGAAATCCATCCACATCATGATTAAATAGGTGAACCAAGTACCAGCATTTGGCTAAAAACATCTGTAGATGGTATATTTTCTCTACAGAAGTCCTACAAAAAATATTTTATTGATTTTTAAGCTAACTGCTCCCAGAATACCACACACCATTAAGAGAGATGGGTAACTTAGTGCTGGATTTAGGTCAAAGTAGAGTGTTTGAGTGACATGTTAAGGGAAGAAATAAAATCTTCTGAAGTGCACTTTACTTTGTGTACAATACACAATTTTCCCTTACATGTGATGTCTGCAGCAAGCTCTCTTTGACAGAACTGGAGCTGGCCTGTGGAATTAACTTTTTCAACATCTGAGATGACTGCTTTAGCCATTGGGCTTTGAGGGCAGCCTCTTTCCATATCCATGAGTCACTGTATTTCTGACTCTCTCAGAGAATGAATATTTAATTATATATAGAGAGTCTGGAACAGCTCTAACACAGGGAAAGAGTACTCTCCCAGAGCTAAGAAACTTCTCCCAGTGAAATTTAAGCAGAGCTTCAGGTATTACTGGGTGAAATGCTACTTTTGAAGGATCAGAATTGTCTTTGAATGTTCTGATGTGTCTTGATGAAATATAGGTATTGTATAAAACCTCTTCCTTCTGTCTGAGAGCTGAAAATGGATTTTCAAGGAAATATCAAAATGTGATGACCATTCTGGCCCAATGAAAACAAAATAAGGAGGAATTCTCCTACCATACCAATCTGTGAGTAACAACTGTGGAATTTCAGCAAGAAGGTTTATAAAGTCCTATCTGGTACTTTCTCCACCCCAAGGAGAGCAATGGTGAGTGTGAATATGTCCCCCAGCTCTGGGGAGCATGGGTGAGATAGTTTAGAATACAGAAGAGACTAAACAGGGTGCAATATAATTTTCTTACATTAACATAGAGCTGAGTTTGCAGGACTGGGATAGACAAGCCTTTGAAATGCAATAGTTTACATGCAATTGCTGCATTGATTTGACAGGCTATGAATCAGCAAAGAATTTAAGTCCCAGCACTGAGACATCAAAGAAAATATGTATTTAGAAATGGTATATGGAAGGCTAAATATTTGTATATGTAAAGGTAAAAAAGAAAAAAAAAAGGAAAAAAAAAGTGTTTTCTAACTATTTTCTTTCAGGGACTAAACTCCTCAGGAGTATTTTAATAAAAAAGACCCAGCTGTTTGCATCCTTTGCTGAACTGTAAGAACTTTCAACATAAGAAATATTCTAGGAAAATGCAAGGCCCACTCAGCATAATTACGGTTTCAATTATTTTAAAATGCATTTAACTTTTTCTTGAGATGCTTATTGTGGTATATCAGTATGTAGCTGTCATTAATGTGCCAGCTTCTCTTTCTAACAGATTTCTAACAGTTTGGCAGCTTAAGAATACATAATACTTGACTGAAATAAATTCTCCTCCTGGGGTGGCCTTTATTGCTAATGTCAGTAGATACTGAAATTTGTTTTTCATGGGATGTTCTGACTAAGAAATAATACTGAAACTCATGGTTGAAGTAAATTATCCTTTGTTCATAGTAATAGCTGACATTTCCTTTCATTTCCCTTTTTACAGTAAAGGAATCGACATTCTTAAACATAAAAGAAAGTGAATGAGGAAAAATCTAAATAATCCCAAATTCCTTGTATTCCTTGACATGCCTGCTTTCTCTTTTCACCGAAGTGGTTGTTTAGTTATGTTATCTACACAGAGCAGCATACAAATGAAGTGTTGTTATATGACAGAAAAAAAAAATGTTAGACTGAATCATTGCCTTTAAAGTGAAAAGTCTGACACTACTGAATTATCAGCTGAAGACTTGCCTTCTGAATGGATTAAAACCCCAGAGGAGGGCATACAAAGTTATATTCTGCTTCTCTGGAAGCTGGGATATTAATAGCGATGTTCTTGAGTCATCAAGCTATGCCAAACTGGAGGAGCTGATTCTGCTAGCAAACCTCCCTTAGAAAGTGGAACTAAAGAAAGCCTATAGATTTAATCTGGGAAGGAGTAAAAAGTGCTTTACTCCTGCTGTTGACTATTCTGAACCAGCACAAGAAAAAAAATACTGCTCCAAATACATATTCATTGGAGAGGGAGGAAGCTTGATTTAGTCTAGTATCGCCAGCTACACAGAGCAAACTCAGGGGCCAGAGCACAAAGTGTGCATTAACATTACAAAAGGGAGAGAGGTTGTGTCTCCAGCCCCTGAACAGCTGAAGGAGTGCCAGATCAAGCAGTGGCAGGGAAATTTCAGCCTGCCATGGTAATATGTTCTGGGTCACCCAAAAGATATAAAGGACAATGGTGTGTAAGGAAAAGTCTGACTCAGAGCTGCTGTCTGGCCAAGCATGCTGGAAGAGAGAAAGCAAATATTTCCAGCAATGTAAGGAAGAAAAATTGCTCAAAAATGAATGTCCAAGTCTTTCTTTGCTCCTGTGTGCTCCCTGTCTTTCCCAGCACAGTGTGGATCTGACCACTTGTCCAGCTGGCAGCAATCTCTGTACGTGCCAGGGGGTTACACTGACTGACAGCACCTGGGGGTCAGCCTTGCCCTTGGTGTGAGGAGGGGTTCATGGCATGTGTGATGGGAACTGCTGGGAGGACAGGGGTTGCTGCGCTCTAGAGTACCATGGGGCAAGGACTGTCAAGTCTTCTGCAAAACCTTGGCTTTCTCAGTGTCCTTTCTGCAATGAGTGCTGTCTGAGACTTCAGGCAAAATAAATATTCACTCTGGTGAAACTGATTAATTCACAAATTAAATAATCTTACCAGCAGCCTTTTTTCTTCCTGCCTTTGATGCAATCACTCACAAGAGTTTTTTGATAGGTATTAGGAGCAGCAGTCTTGCTGGTGGTGAGCACAGTCCTGAGAGAGGTGCCCTGCACTAGGCAGGGCCACAGGCCACCCTAAGACCTTATTTCATGGAATCCTAGGGGAAATACCGGGTTGCTAAAGGTGGCTTTCGGGAGAGGTGACAGCATAACATCTCCTAAGGCCAGATCTGTTCACTTGCTGAAAATAGGTACCTCTATTGCTTAGCCTGGGTACCTTGGTCACTGAGTGAAGGGAGTACATTTTTGGAAAAGTCTAGAGTATTTTATCCTTCATATTGGTCCATGTTGTTGTCTCTTTACTGACAAAAGCAGGGATTAATTTCTCCTAACTTTAGCAATCCAAAAGTGAAGAATAACCTGAGGCGATGGCTGAGCCCCTGCCAGAGCCCTTGGAGATGCTAAAGGGGAGGGACGGAACAAGAGAGAGAGGAGTACCTCGGTGCGAGGTTTGGGCGGCATTTTGGTAGGCTGTGTGAATCATCACCTGACATGGAAATCACTGATGCATGGCTGTCCACCTGCCAAGCTGAGACACCTCACTTTTAGATGGAAAAACTTTCACAAGGCAAGTCCCTCACTGCATGCGTGTATATTGTAAGTGCAGGCAACCCTGATGAGGGGAGGGATGATGAGGAGGACTCCATCTTATCAGAAGGCTAATTTATTACTTTATTATACTATATTATATTAAAGGATACTATACTATACTAAAGAATACAGAAAAGATAACTTAATGCTAAAAAGATAATAATGAAAACTCGTGACTCTTTCCAGAGTCCTGACACAGCTTGGCCCCAATTGGCCAATGAGCCAAAACAACTCACACCGGAGTCCAATCAAGAAATCACCTTGGGTAAACAATCTCCAAACACATTCCACATGAACTCATCACAGGAGAAGCAAATGAGATAAAAATTGTTTTCTTTTTCTCTGAGGCCTCTGTCTGCCTTTCAGCTTCCTAGGAGAAAAGCCCTGGGTGAAGGTATCATGTTCAGAGAATGTGAATGCCACATGTGTACGTGCTCCAGTGCATGGATATGGGAAGGTTTGCGTCTCTGTGGCACCTTGCTCACAAATTTGAAATTAGTGGCACTTTTGTGTAGGCCACAATGCTACAAATTACTTTTATACACAGAATGCTTTGGAAATCACCCGAGCAGTGACTGATAGATCAGTGCGTTGCTTTGCTAATACTTCCCTGCTCAGTTTTAAATCAAGAGAAATATAAATGGCTTCATTCTGTATTTTTTATTTTCCTTTATTTTAAAGTCTTAGAAGGTTTCATAGCCTTTTGATGGGCTTAGGAAACAGTTATTAGTTGTCTCCTTCCTCTCATGCTAGGCAGCAGACTGTTTAATGTTAAATCCTCCTGTGAGCTCCAGAGGGCTGCAAATTAGCACTCTGTAGAAAGCAATGAGGGAAGTGATGGGCATTGGTATATGTCCCACATAAGTAGCAGTTCAGCATATATGTTTTCACAGTAATCTCATTAAAATACTGTAAATCAATAAACAAAAACCGTAAAACCATAAATGCTCAAACACTGTGTGATTAAATTGAGTGAATCAAAATCCCAGATGCTATTTTGGTCCTGTGCCGTGCTGAGATTTTGTTATTGTTACTGGCACCACAACATCTGCAAGGATAATTTTTATGTTCATTATATTTACTGTGTTGCTGAGAGAATTAGAAGCCCCTGAAGTACATCTTAAAAGCCTTTATAGCACTGTAAAAGACTCTGTCACTGTAAACTCCATTAGCTGAGCTCTTCAGGTTCATAATGAGATTCTTAGGAAGAGGACAAGGCAAAAGAATGACAGGGTCTTATCCCAGCTCTTCTCAGGGAGTGTGACATTCACTGACCCAGGAGGAAAGAGTGGATGCAAAAGGCTCAGTGAGTTCATGGCCTTGGAATGGCAGCACAGGCTTGGCAGGGCTTCTGTTTGTCACTTTGTTCAGAGTTGTGCCATACCTCTGCCTCCAGTTCTGGGCTGACAGGCAAGATATATTGATCTGCAGGAGAACCTGGGCATGCCTGATGAATTTCACTCTGCTTTTACTATTGCTGGTTTTCATATCTCCTAGTTT
Organism: Calcarius lapponicus; assembly: GCA_039654755.1. Classification (NCBI taxonomy): domain Eukaryota; kingdom Metazoa; phylum Chordata; class Aves; order Passeriformes; family Fringillidae; genus Calcarius; species Calcarius lapponicus. Next base: position 76,578,307 of record CM077462.1, on the reverse strand, counting down.
ATTTCATAGATACATATGCAATAGAGATCTTAGCAGCATCTGGAGGACTTCCCAGTGGCTCAGGTAGTGCTGGTGCAGTCAGTTACAGCCACCAGAAAGCCTCTCACATTTTGCTATTTTTTTCTTCAATTTTCCTCTACCTTTTAGTTCCTATTAGTTTTCCAAAAGGGAAAAAAAGAGTATATTGGACCGAAAAGCAAAAAGATCAATAAAAACATGTCTTTGATATAGTTTTCAATAGTTTTCTGCATCACAGACATGAAAGGGGCCATTCATTAATTATAAGAGCAATTTTGACATGGCTGAACCCATTCCTTGCTTTGACTGTTACAGAGGGGTCACAGCTCTGCAGGGTGATGTGGCCTTTCATAATGCAGCTGTTGAAGGTGGTGAGATTCACCCTTCAGGTATATTTGCTATTGATTATAGTGATCATGGAGACCCCTAAGATGGCTCTAGCTAATGACTCCACTTTGAGATCACTGAAATGGGATAAAACAAACTCCATTCTTACTCTACTAACCAGTATCTTTTGTACCTGAATTTATACCATGGACTTCAAAAGCAGCATTGAAGGTTCATTTTTCAGAGACAAAATAAATAATAGAGAGTAAGTAGTTTGAGAAGACTGCTGCTTATTTACAGGGACACTGTAAACTGGCTTATAGATCTATTTTTTTTTTCATTGAAAGATCAAAAATTGCAATAACTTGTTTAGTACCAACACGGAATGGTCCCACATGCCCCTTTCTACCAAAAAGGGAACAAAAAATTGCCCAAAGAATCCCAACCCCAAAGCCTATTCCATATCAGAGATAAAATCTAGTCCCAACCTTCACCGAGTTCTGCTAAGGCAAATATTTTCTACAGCAGGTGGAACTAACACTGACAGGTAATTCAAACTTACAGAATCACTAGCAAGTTATTATATTTCCCTGTACTTATAAAAACTGAAAACAACATATAGCATTACAGAGCATATGTCTTTCTTATGCACAGTGAGTACTTGTTTCTTTATTAAAAAAAATAATTCTGAAATCTTTATTTACAGAGAAAAAATATTATCAAAATAAACCAATAAATATGACAAAATGTCTGAAGTTTTGTGTTTGGTCTAAAAGGGTAAACACACATTAATGTGCATACACAGATGCTAGAGCAACTCATTTATGAGCCTCAGAACAGCATGTGACGTACACATGTCTGTATGAAAATGAGCTGTAAAGCTTTATAGATCTAATGTGAGGTCAAGGTCTATATCCTGCAGGTCTCCAAAGATGACAAATGCATCTTTTCCCCATCCCTGGAAGGGTTCAGGACCTGGCTGCATAGGGCTTTGAGTAACCTTGTCTAGTAGAAGGTACCCGCCAAGAGTAGAGGACTTGAAAGTAGAGCATCTTGAAGATCCCTTCCAACCTAAACCATTCCATGATCTTTCAGATCCTAGTCATTAATCCTTTTATTAGCAAACATAGATTTTTTTTTTTTGTGAGAAGTAATTTCTGTTTTGTTGATGAAAAATTTCACGTTACTTATCTCATGCGCAACAACTCCAGCATCAGTCGGTACAGACTTAGATCCTTCTACCCTAATACACAAGAGGAATCTGGTAGCAGTGTAAACATTTCTTTCTCAGATTATTCGTTTCCTTACACAGCTAAGAATAGCAGGATTGGGACTAAATTAGAATCCTGAATGTGACAAACTGTGGCTTATCTATAGAAATCCTCACCATCTGTGTTTGGATCCAAAGTACAATTATTTTACTGAGTTGATAATTTTGTATCCAGTTTTTGGATCGACTTAGAGTTTTGATTTGACTGGATTTCTCATGCCGTTTGCTGATCAGTTCTTATGTAACTAAATTACTCTCTTGCCAGACAGTTGATGAAGCCAGAAACCCCAACAAACCTTTCAGACACTCTCTGAAGATATCTCAGACTGCTCCATTACAGACTTCAGCTTAAGGCCATAGAACTTTGGAATGATTTGTGCCTATAGGTGCCCACTTTTGGGCAGCGTTTGAGCGTTATGTTTCTGCCATAAGCACACCCAAGGAAGGAGGCAAGGGGTATGTTTTGGACTGGCAGACGAACCTGAAAAGCTGCATGCTTTTTCTTCATTAAGGTCTTTTTGTAACAGGCACTACAGGACCTAAAACAGTTCTCAAAAGCCCAGAAATTTGCCAGAAAAAGGATATAGAAATTAGGATAGAGAAAGAGAAGGACTTCTTTGACAAGCAGCTTAGGTCTTCTCCATGAATGGAAACTTTCACATTAATTTTACTGGGGATAGTGAAGATTTTAGCATAGAAATGGGAAGTGCACAGGATGGGGATTTGGGTAAGAACGTACTTGACTAGTGTAATTTGAATGTCTGTCTTGTTGAATCACTTGCAGACTTCACAGAAAAAAATCTCAATTTAAGACCAGATTCTCTTATGCTTTCATCCTGACAGCAGTTCATACTTGCAACAGGGAGAGAAGGATTTTTTGATAATAGTTATTTTAAGTTTCCACAGCACTCAGTGGGCTGGAGTCTTCTTTGTGCCTCTCCAGTTTTACTGCGGTATAACTCCATCGACTCTCTGGGAGCTGTGGGAGTTGTCAAGCTGAAGTGTTATGGCAGTGAACTGAGAGAAGCAAAACATGATTGCCACCCCAGTGCAAACAGAAAAATTGTTGACCATAAATTGTTGTTCTGTTCTTGTTTAATTTAGCTGTGTGATTATAAAGTTTCTTTTTGCTGTCGACTGATGATGAAAGGCCATAAATAGTCCACATCTGAAGTGTGTTTGTTTCATTTCAGCAGAGACAGAGCTGGCCAATATTTTACCTTGCCTGTGGGACTAGTGAAAGGTCAATAAACTCTTCAATGAAAGTGCTTCAGGACTTTGCATGAGAACAGCATTCAGCATCCAGTTTTTGCAGCATCATCCACAGAAACTAGTCTGCCATCTCTGCTCCTGATGTCCTTTTTTACTGCTTTCACTGCCTATGATTTTGGTATTGTCTCTTCGACTCTTTCAAGCGCAATTTAAAACTCAGGCAGTTTTTTAGAACAAGTGCATAATTTCCTTAATTGGCCCCCACTATTCCCTGTGAGTAACTCTAGAAAACATCTTTTGGAACAGCCTTTATTATAGGTCAAAGAATATTTGGAAATTCATACTTCATTATGTCTATTTGCTTTCTTAATTATTCATTTAACTGGATTCTGCTCGTTATTTCACACTTCATTTTTTTTTCAACCTCAACATATGATTTTTTTCAACAACCTTCTTTTTACTTTATACCTCTAAACACACAAAAATGCACAATACACTTTTATCTGTTTTGATATGAGCAAGATTAAATTCAGTGACACTCACTTTGTTCCTTAATTATAGGATTTTCTGTGGTTACTTCTACCATTTCTGTTTCTTTTCTTGTTTGATTTCAATGTATTAATAAATTCTCAGATTGTATCTATGTTCTAGGAAAGTGTAAGAAATCACTATAGAAATCATGCTATTGTGATACATCTCATGGTTTCATAAAAGGCTTTGGTTTTGTTGTACAAAATATTGTAAAAATAAAACCTTATCTGTAATAATCAATCTTAATTCTAAAATTCTGATTTTCTCCTAAAACCTGAAAAGTATTTTCAGTGTTAAACCATAGTGTGGCAAATGACAAAAAGGAATGAACCATGGGAGTAGAGATAATCTGCTTTCTGTTTGTTGGGTAGCAGAGTTCCACTTTGTGTACATCAAGAACATAATTATCTTCAAAATATATGGGTGTGAGGTATATTTTTAAAATACATACTTCCTAAATTTTGTGTTCTGTGGTAAAGGCTGAAACTGTGAATTATTTCAATACTTTCATGTTTGAAAAAATATAAGATCCTGATTTAGCAGCAGAACAAATAAATAACGGACCCAAGTTAGGTAACCATGCTGGTGTCTTCATATGATAGAATATAGGAATTATTCCATATAGGAATTATTTCTGGATTTGTATGATGGAGAACTTGAAGAAAAATTCCAAGAACCAGCAAGCCACGGATTTCCAGTAGTGTGTTAATGCACTTAATAATTTTCTTTTTATATTCTTGCTTCAAAAAAAAAAAAAATCAAATCACCTTTCTTTGTTTGTCTTTTTCCTCGTTAGAGTGAACAAGAATTGGCATTTACCTTTTAATTACATGTGAGATCTATGCCAAGCTGCCTGTATGAAGTTGCCCTGCATGTGCAGCACTACGAGACGCTGGGAGACTCTCCAGCTCCCAGGTGCAGCTACAGCAGCACAGATTCCCCACCCACCATATTCAGCCCCTGTGCCAAGGTGGGACTTGAGCAAAAGTCACAGCTCCCTGCAGTGCTTTTTTCATTGGGAAGGAAAATAGGATCTGTGGGAGAAAGAAGTTGGAGCATATTTCTGCCACATCCTGATTTGGATAGGGGAGAGCTTGGTTGTGCTAATCCCAAAGGTCTGCATATGGTCTGGACTCTGGGGGCTGACCAGCATGCAAGTAGAGTAGGAAGTATCTGTAGTTTATTGGATTGGGAATTTACATCTACTGCCAGGGCCAGGTTCAGGGGGTCATGATGACACATCCACTTTCACTGAAATTATTCTCTGGCAAACAATCAGTTGTGCTTTTGGCATAGAGGTGTCTAAACTTTGAAAAATGTGCTTTAGCTCTGAAAATCCACTGTTTCCTGGTAAATGCTTTCACATGAGGTGTTGGGGCAGACACCTCCTCATAGACATTTGTTTTAGCAGAGTGCAGAGGTGGAAACAGAGATCTTCCTCTGCTGTATACTGCAGTATTGCCCAAAACCCTGAGTCATCACAGCACAGCTCTGTGGTATCTGGAGATACCCATTTGGATCAAGAAGCTCTGTGAATGCGTTTGATTGGTGCTGAGCTAAGCTGAAGTACTCAGCTTTCCAAAATAGGCTCTATCACTTAGTGCTTGCATGTGTGCTGGTATCTGCACCCCACTGTCAAGACTTAATCTTTCCTTTGGCTACATATAACCTCACCTGTGTTTAGTATGGTCTTACTATTTCACCTCCTCTCACCTCCATCTGACCATACAACCTTCAAAAAACTTTCCAGCTCGTACAAAAACTATCTAAAACAAGACTCATGTATGAATGTATTAATATTGTACAAGGCAGGTATATCTGCTGAGCAATTCACCTAGAGTGACGTAGGCACATTTAGGGTTAAACTTAGTACAAGTGAGATGTTGAAAATCAGACCTGAAAGTGGCTGGGAGGAGCAGTTCAAAAGGAGGCATCACCTTTACAGGCATCTAGCATTTAATAAAGTTAATTCCACTTGGCAGTACCTGTGTAAAAATGCTCAGAACCTACTTCTTGCTGAGGTTGAAATTGCAACATGTAGGAATGGTGGCGCTGTAGAAATGGTGTTGTTGGAGAGAGGGAATGGGAATGTTTATAGATGTCTTGGTGGGCTTGCAGTGATTCTGTTTACTTGAAAAGAATCAGCTACCAAATGTGTTTAATATACACATTTTTTATGTTTTATATATGTGTGTGAGCACATCTTAAGTGGTTTTATTAATTTCTTCTGATTCAGACAAAATTAACTTTTTCACCATGCCAGCCATATAGAATTGTTCATTTCCCAAGACTTCATACATACCATGCCATTTCTTTAATTCCCTCATGTCTGTTATAAGCAACTCCTATCTGATTGATCATGAGCAATGAGCAATACCTTCTAATATGTCTATATTCTTCCCAGAATATTGTTCCCCAACTGCCCAAGATCACCTTTCATGATATCTTGTTGTAAACTTTCTCTGTGATTCTGTGGGAAATGAGCTGTATTTCTAAGCTATCACATGTGAACTTACCCTTAGAACCAGTTGGTCAGACCAGCTTGCTACAGTGTTTTTACAGCTAAATTTTTAAAATCTCAAAGGATGAAGGCTGAACATCTCCCCCCTGGATAATCTATGACACACCTGACTATTCCCATGATGAAAATATTTCTCCTTATGTCCGGTCTCAAATTCTTCTGTTTCAACTTAAGTCTGCTGTCATCTAGTTTAGCATCATCTTCAAATTTGACAAGAGTACATTGTCATCTGCTCCACTTCATTGATGAAGATTGCTACTTGTGTTACAGGACTGACCCATGAGCTTGATCATATAACTGCAGTGTTATACCTCTGTTTGATCCACCCATCCAAACTATGGCACCTCAACCTGGAAGCAAGACACAATAACCTGGATATTTCAGGAAACACATTGAAAGTCTTTCTGAAAATGAGATTAATTACTGTTCTTCCTTCATTTAGTAAATCTAGTCATTTTATTTTAGAAAGCAGTTAAATTGGTCAGCATTGATTTAGCCTCTGTAAACACATGCTGACTATTCATGGCCATATGATTCTACTTCATGTGTGCAGAAACATGTTCCAAGAGCACTTACTCCATGATTTTCCCAGGGACTGAAAGGACACTGCCTAATATAATTCTCTAGATAATTATTTTGGACTTTTATTGAAAGTGGATGCAATATTTTCCTTTCCTCGATTTTCAGGCACAGCCCCTCACCTCCCTAACCTTTCAAAGATGGCATATTACCAAGCAGCTATTGTCTTCTGGAAGGAGGGACAGAAACAAGATTTGTTGTGATTTGTTTTGGTGTCTTGAACAGTACAGTCTGCTTGCACACACCTTGCTCTTTGCGTAGCCTTCATCCGAATATTCCAACTGTATTTGACAGCTCACAGCCAGCTGGCACCCATGCATTACTGTCTCACTCTTTATTAGCTTGAATGTATTATTTATAGGGTACAAGGTCATCTAGTGTTTGTCTTATTAGTATTCAGGCTTAATGATTGGCATTTTGGGACATTTTAGACCTAAAGTGTTAACTTTGTCTCTTTTCCTTAGTCGCAATGTGATATCAAGAGGAGGAGGAAAACCAACAAAAAATGGATAGGGAAAATAAAGGAATCTTCACTGTTATGCCCATTAACAAAGAAAGAGATTTATTTGTTTGCAGAACAACTACTGCTTTTGTGAAACATCTTGTGCATAAACCAATCATTGGAGTCTTACTGATAGCCCATTAATTGATCAGTTAATTACCACCACTCAAAAAATCAACCTCTCCGATTCAGAATCAGATGTATCAATCAAGTGTTAAAACAGGTATCTATGAGGTCTGCTAACTCACACCCTTCTTTCAGCAATCCCCTTTGTTGGATACATTTGGTAATGCTATTGTCATCAAGTACTGATGTGCTAAATTCAGGTGATGGAAAATCCATTGTGTCAGTCATTAAATTGTTTCACTGGGTACTACTGTCATTTGAAAATTGACACTTTATTTCTTACCCCCAATTTTTCTTGTTTCAAATTTCAGAAAAAAGATTATTATATACCTTTATCTACTATCAGTATTCCTCTGCTCTTTGAAGTATTTGCCTCTGTATTATGTGAAGGCTGTGATCAAGTGATAGTCTAGTCTGTATTTTTAGAAATTAAATAAATTAATTACCTTTACTTTTTTGCACTTTAGCGTGGCTTTTTTAAATTTTGTGTAGCTTAGTTCCATCTTCTTTTTTTTTTTTCTTAATCTTTCAAGTTTTTCTGCCTCTCTTTACAAAGTATAAGGCTTAGCAAAGGTTTCCAGAAAAGGTCTCATTAATTCTATGTGTCATAACAATAATAATCTCTCTTCATTCTACCCCTGCTGCTTTTATGCCAAAGATTGCACCTGCTATCATAGCTGCTGTATCAGTCAGAAAGACGTGGCTGGCTATTCTTGCCCTGCAGAATAAAATTTGTATAAAGAGCCAGGGGCTGAAATCTTCACATAATTTAGGCAAAAGAACAGTGACAGCTGTTAAGTATGTGTTATGGTAACAGCAAAGCCATGTTTTGTCTGGATCTTATGCAGGATGTGTGGAAGGGTGCTCACAGCCCGCTGAAGGTTTCAGGAGCATTGTGGGGCTTTGGCTGCTTGTACAGTCAGTGGGAAATGTTTCTGAAGAATTTTCTCAGCTCTACAACTGCTGCTCAGCACATCATAGTAGAACCTGCCTTTATTCTTGTGCAGTGATCCAACTCACTTAGTTCCCAGAACTGGTTAACCATCCAGCTGCTGAATTCCTTGCATTGGAAGTTGTCTAATAATCCCGCACCAAAGTCCAGGTTCTGGTCCCTGATTCTGCAGCTGCTTTTAATTTTAACAGAATCACAGAGTGAGTTGGGAAGGCACCTCCAGGAATCATCTAGGCCAATCCATTGCTCAAAGCAGGGTCACCTAAAGCAGGTTGCTCAGGGCCATACTGAGTCAGGTTTTGAATATCTCCAAGAATGGAGACATTACAGCCCCTCTAGGGAATTTATTTCAGTGGCTGATCATCCTCACCATGAAAAAGTTTTTTCTTATGTTTAAATGGAAATTTGTTGTATTGCATTTTATGTATGTTTGTTATTTTTGTCATTAGGCACGACTGAGAAGAAACATAAAATTGTTCAAGCTGGAAAGGACCTTTATAATCATTAAGTCCAGCTGTTGATCTAACACTACCAAGCCCACCACTAAACCAGACCTTAAGCACCACACCTGCATGTCTTTTAAATACCTTCATGGGTATTGTTACAATCTAGCAAGAGGTACCTCTACCTGGATTAAAGTACAAACATGACCATACGCCAATGCCAACAATATGGATTTTATTTTTTAATACACGTAATGTAGACAGATAGAAATAGAAAAAAAGGTGCATGAGAGAGGAGATCAAGCAGGAAATAGTCATCACTCATAGATCTGCCGTGTCCTCTTTGCTCACCCATTCAGGTATTTATACACATTGATTAAATCCCCTTAGGCCTTCTCTTCTCCAGGCTGAACAGTTCTAGTTCTCTCAGCCTCCACGATGGATGTTCCAGCCCCTAATTACCTTTGGGGCCCTTTGCTGGACTTACTCCAGTACATTAATGTCTTTCATGTTGGGAGTACCCAGCACTAAACATAGCACTCCAGAAACATCTCCCCATGGTTAAACGAAAGGATCATCCTGCCACTACCTGTTTGAGATGCTCTCTCAAATGCAGCGCAGGATGCTGCTAACAGACAACGAAATCCCGTTCTCATGTGAACTGCAGGTACATCTCAAGGCCAAGAGCCCAGTTTTATTCCTTTCTTCCACTGTTATATGAGAAGTTTATTGTATTTCTTTATCTTGTTTTTTTTTCCTTTTTTTTTTAGCTGCTTTTTTTTTTTTTGGTACCAACACCTATCTTGGCTGCATGACAGATTAGTTCATCAATTGAGGCAGGAGTTCCTAATTACACATGCTTTGAAGCACTCACTGAAGAGAGGTGTTCAAAATCTCCTGGACTAGACCCGGATTGTTTTCTTTCTATGTACTCTGATCATGAGGTTGATTTTTTATTTGGCAAAACCAAAGAGTTTAGGCCACCATCCTTTTTGCAAATAGGAGGTCCTGTACTGCTAATAGTTCATTTTTAAAAAGGGTGAAACACCTGAATACCGAAAAGACATTTGCCACCTTGAAAACTCTTTTTGCCTCAAAGTCAGTGAAATTAGTTAGATACTTCACTTCGATGGATTGGATTTTGTTCTGCAGATCTTCATGAGCACAACGACTTCCCATCATTGTCTCTGTGTGTCACCCAGGATGTTCCTATGTGTATCATACAGGCTAAAGTCTTTGAAGTGGTAGCAAAGCCAAATTTAGATTTCCAGGTGCTCTGAAAAGTTGCAGCAGCCAGTTGCAATCATGGACAGGCCATTTATTACTTAGATGGCAGCTTTGGTCAAAGCTTCTGAGTTGTTAGTGTCTGTTGAGTGAGTCAGTTCACATTGGGCCCCTCAAGCAGAATCAGTGGTTAGAAATAGTGAAACTAACCAATGGCACTTGGTCCTTCTAGAACCACTGCTTTCCCAAAGTCAATCCACTCTGAATTTTAAGGAAAGATATTTCTCAATGCTTTGGAAGGAAATACTGGTATTCTTCTGAAAAGATTAGAGAAGGAAAATAAAAAAGCCAATCAATTTTGTTTTGATTTGTTATTGCAATACTGAAATTGAACCATCTGTCCAGCCCTCCTCAGAGATGCAGGATGTGATCTCTCCTCAGCCTGCCTTGTCCTCTGCTGCCTTAGAGTCTCTCATTTTCTATGTGTGTTGGCCCTCAGATGTGGCAGACCTACCTCTCAGGAAAGTGAAGGCAGTTTGCTGGCTGTTTCCCATGCTCCAGTCAGTTTGTGAGATGCAGTTTTGTATTAATCCCAACAGAGTCCTCCTAGTAGATTCTGTCACTTTTGGCTTAAAATCTTGACTCTGGGTCAAATTGTTACTGAGAGGGAAAACTCTTGTGGGATAAATAGGTGTTATCAAAATCTTTCAAAATCAGCCCCTAAGAACATAGGCATCTCTGCAGGAGTATGAATAAATGTGAAAAGAAAGATAATTTTAAAAGAAAAAAGCAGAAAACAGCCTTTTCACTTCTATACTTCTGCAAATTAATATCATGCTGTAACTTACTTTTCCTGTCAGTTTGGCAGGATGTACTTTTTCACCAATTTCATTCCTATGCTGAATCATTTCCCTAGTGTTTTTAAATGACAACTCTCTATGTTGGTTTTTCTCCAGACATTGTATATAGTATTTGCCTGGTCATTAATAGTACTACCTGTCTCCCTTTCATTCTTAATAGCATTCATTTTCCAGAATAGACTGAATGAGCAAGTTCCACAAAAGGGAAGAAGGAATAGCAGATGTGAAACAGCAGGTTGGTCTCTTTTCCAGGATCCTTTCCCAGACAGCAAAGCCTATAATAGCAAAGATAATAGGATGATCATTCTATCATGGTCCTCAGAATAAACTGGTCCTGGTTTACCAGGCTTAAACATCATCTGAGAGGCTTTACTCTGTATTTCCTTACTGTTGTGGTTGTGGAGCAGTTCTGGAGAGAGATGGAGAGTATAGAGCTGGTACTGAATGAAACCGAGCCCTGAATATCACAGTGGTGCATTACAACATTTAAAATGAAAAAAAGAACAGTACCTTGACCTTGTTAGAGGAAATCCTGACTTAGATTCCTGATTAATTTTGAATCTTTATCTATTGAAATTGAAACCTTGGTCTCAGACTTGATCTGTGTTCAGAAGTGAATTCAGAGCAATCAGCACAACTGTCTGTAAAGATTGACTGTTTAAAAGCAAGGAAAGAAAAAGTCCCAGATATTTTCCCCGTGCTAATTTGCAATCCTACAGGTTTGTAGGAGAAATACAGAAAAGTCAGTTCCTGCCTTCCTTCAAAGTCACAGGGACCTCTGCTTCTAAAGACACTTCCAGAAATCTAGCAATGTCCAAGGTGACCACTCCAAAACAGCTGCTCTCACACTGGGGGGGAGTCTGTGTTAGACATGTTGAGGTTAATTGAATCGGGCAACCCTTAAAATAAAAGATAGGTGCTATCTTTTGATAAATTTTCCACTTTTTCTCTTTGGATACACTAGACAATAAAACTTCAGACTCCTGTTTAGGTGTGGGGTTTTGTTTTTGCTTTTTTTTTTTTTTTTTTTTTTTTTTGAGAATAAATACAGCTGTCCCATTTTCAGGTTAATTACAGCTTTTCTTTACATGCAGCTAATTCTGGGCTGATGTGCCATGGCTTATCATTTTCAATCTCTTATTTTTCTCAGTGTTTGACTTCCACTTAAAATTATGTTTTATTTTTTCCATGCTCCAATATAAATTAAAATGGTACTGTTTGAACCTGACTCAGAATCGAGACCTTGTTGCACATTCAAATAAAATATTTTGTACCTAAATAATAAATTGTGAAGTATTTCTTTCCATGAGTGTCAATAGAATTTGATTTAGGATTAAGAACATTTTTGTGTGCAGTTGTGAATATTTAATGTATGAAAAAGGAATGTGATTTTTTGCAAAATCCGAAGAAAAAGTGGCAAATTTTTCTGTTCATTCTATATTGCATTCATGGAAATGACATTGTAAAAGAAGGGTCTTGTGGGCAAGGTAACAGTTTTATGGGTTTACTTGAGCAATCAAATGCTCCGATTACATATCTAGAGGGAATAAATTAAAATTAATTGAAGAATAGAAGAAAAACTGGCTTATGGTTAGGGCTTTGGAATTGTCCTCAAGAAGTCAAGATTCAATTGTTGCCATGTAGAAAATGTGGTCTGGTAATTTACTCTTTACTTGTCTAAAATATTTTTAAGGATAATACACATTAGTGTTGTTTGAAAGCCTATTACTTATTTTCTCAATTAAAAAACCTACTTGGTATAAAATTATGGTTTAGATTAAAAAAAAAATCCTTTTTGGTTGTGGAATAGGAAGAGACCATTGGTCTTTTTTTGCTAGAAGCTGCATTTGTTAAAACAGTTCCCCTGAAGGATCACATTCTGTTACCATTACTAAAGCAAGGCACACCAGGTTTATTTCTTTTTCCCTGAAAGCTTTATCATGGGTCTGATCTGGCTGGCACTTGCATAATTCATGTTGGGTATACAGATCTGAATAATTTCCTGCACAGTTCAAATATTGTAGTGATTCTAAGGTATTAATTTCATCTTTAATGTAATTCAGCTTGATTTTCAGTTGTTCTGAATGTTACAGCAAATGTCTTTGACATTGGTAGCAATCAAGTAGCATTTCCTGGAGAGGAACCTGGCTTGTTACTGGTGCACTGCACATAGGCAGGATGGACAGCCACATCCACAAATGGGATCCTGTTCATTTGGTCCCTAATATACTGAATTACAGTCTGACTCTCACACATACATACAGGCAGGAAGAAACAGACTCCATCAAAGTATATGTTAACATCTGCATTTTTATTGTTGTACTAGAGGAAAGCAGATTCAGTAACATCTAAAAAAATTAATATCTTAATGGACAATTTATTGGCTCATATTTCTGTTTACATATAAAAAGCACTCTATTTTTCAAAAAAAGTTGGTCTTTCATTGTGACATCTTGTATCTTCTTTTAAGCTTAACTCTCCTAAATTTTCTAATGTATTGGTCATAGCAAGTAGTGGCATTAGTTGAGAAAACCATCCTGCATGAGCACTACTCTGTCTCCAAATACATCCCTGCTTCACTAATTTGCTTGTAAAGTTTTCATTACATTTTTCTTTTAAGTTCTAGGTTTAATTTTTGAAATAAGTTTTAGCTCTGGTAAATATTCTGGAGCAACTTATGGGATATATTATTTAAAATAAATCATAGTGCTATGCAGAATATTCAGACACTATAGCAAGTCCCTTAAATATTTTTTTAAATAGATGGATTAAAACCCCCACTATTCCAGTATCACTGACTGGCTATTGCGTATTCCAAATACTTATTTTGATGAACACTGCTTAAACCACTGCCTCTGTCTTGCTGTAAAATAAAAATTTCTGCCATGGAGAAAAAAATATTGCTACAGGCAAGAACAGAAGAAATTCTTGTAATGCCTAAGCCTTGGAAGAAGAAAGAACATTTGTTCAACAAAATAAAAGTCCTCTGTAGGAAAGTATGGGACAGATTTACTGCAAATGGAAAGCATAAAGGATCACTAGAATCAACGTATCCTCCTCAGCTTTCTGTTATTTTTAATGGTTTACCTAATACTATTGAGAATTGAATTTTCAGGTGTGGATATGATACTAATGCAGGAAATACAGCAAATAATGAAGAACAATGAAGCTCAACACAGAGGACTTAAATCATTTAAATGCCTTTTTCTAAGAGACGATGTAAAATAGCAAAGAATCCAATGAGGTAAGAAACAGAATGTCACTGCAGCATGTTACTAGGAGTTTGTAATAAATCTGGGGAGTTATTACAGAGAAACTCCCCATGGCCTTCAACCCACTGTGCTTGTGTATTGGAGAAGGCAACCAGAATTGCCAGGAGAACAATATAAATCAGAAAAGATAGTATTATTGTAGATAAAGTACTTTGACTGTGCCTGGAGCACCATAAACAACACTGAACATCACACCTAAGAAAAGACCTAAGTGCCCATGGGGGTGCAATAGGGAGCAGACAGATTTGGTCTCAAAGGCATTTGCCTGAGGAACTGGCATGTTTTTAGTGACTGAGATAAGTTTTTGTGCTGATATAGCAGAGATTCTCCAAACTGTGAAAGCGATTAATGGAAAACACTCAGGCAAGTAAGCTGAGCATTTATCAACTAAGCAGGGATTGTCCAAAGCATTATGAGGGTTTGGGCAAGCATCCAATGTTTGACTTTTGCCCATCTTTAGAACTCCTAGCCACTTCAGGAACTCCCTGCAGCAGATGGCTGCTCCCAGTCATTGAACTGTGAAATAGGGAATTCACTCCACTGGTCAGTGTTTGTTGGAGGAGTGTGTTGGAGGTAGAGTGAAGTGCATTGTGTGGTTCCCTAAGCTTGTGATAATTCACCAACCTCTCCTGAGCAGGAATCCTCTCAGTGACATCTGATCTGTTGGATAGGAACAGCATCCAGGCTGGCCATTTTAATGCAGCCAGTCTACCAGACAACCTTTGAATCTGGTCAAGGGCAAATCAGTAATCTATTCTTCTGGGAAAACAATGGAAGGCTGTAGGTGTTGTGGAGATGGTCAGTGGTTGTTTACATTTAGTTTTTCACCTACTCCATGATATAACACTGACATCAGGCAGAAAGGATGGCCCAAGACCTTTCCTGGAGCTAGCTAGATTAGACACATCTATCACATGGGCAGATAAGGTGCATAAACACCATGAAGTTCAGCTAGGACTTTCGATGAGAGAAACATAAATTTGATGTCAAGCTTGGAGGCATCAGAGTGCTCTCAGGATCATGCAAGACCAAAATGGTAATTTACACCTACATGTTTTCGACAGAATTGTGCCAGGAGGAGTTGCAGATCATCAGGAGTTATTCTAGGAAGGAATATTAAAACTGTGAAATGTAAATACCAGAGTTCATCCCAGACATCATGGTGTTAACCTCTTAGTGTTCCAGTTGTGTGGAAGAAATATATGGAGCTGGAAGGACAGCAATGACACTGAGGAACCTTGCACAATTGATCTGCACATAAACTTTGAAGAGGCACTTAACCTGGTTCAGAACCTGAGATATGAGACATTTTTGACCAACACCACTCCCAGAAAATATAGGCTCACCACAGAGTAGATAATTATGTTCTGATAATTATTTACAGTTATTTGTTGAGGAAGAGATGGTCTGACTGATTCAAATTCATGTTTATGGCTTTGTGGTGAACATTGCCATCAGTTGTGTCTAACTCAAGCAAGCAAATGATTTTTTTTGCTACACATTTTTCACGCCCTGTACTCACCCGTATACGTAAAAAACACAGGGTGCTGCACCTTGGCTGTCAACGGTCATCTAAAGACTTTGGCCTTCCACTAACCAAGATACATTGGCTGAACACTGCTGCCCAAAGACCCTGTCATGTGAAGCACTTGTACACCATGGCTGCCTGTGATTGCAAAAAAATTAATCTGATGATCTTTTCAGTTCTGTGTGCCACATTTTCATCCCCTTGCTCCCCCACCTCCCTCCAGAACTACTGCCTGAGGAACTGTACAAGGGCTTGCAAAATGATGGTGCAGAGAGCTCTCATTCAGAATAGGAGTGAGAGAAAAAGGAAACTTCAGTACTGATAAGAGCTGTTTTTACTATGTAAAGTGGAGGTTGCAGTCATGGTTGTTTTCAATAAGCTGGTGATAATGATGGATATGTATATGAAGCTTTTGCTATCTAACAGCAATTTAAAACTTTGGGTTTTGAATGTATCAAAATAAGACAGTAAAAATATTGTTTTCTGAATCTTTACTAGTTTTCAGCTGCTCACTGACACAGGTAAGGATGATGGCCTCTGTTGTACAGACATATAAATTCTCTTCAGTGAGAGATGATTTAGTGTGTGCGGTGTCATTTAAGGTGTGAAAGTTCTTGATCCTTGGTATACCTATTGCTTAAAGGATTTTCATCTAACAGCTATGAAAGAAATTACTGTGAAGTAGAGAAACATTCAGATCTGCTTTAAATTAGAGATTTTAGGGCTGGCAGCAGTCCAAAGCATAGGCTAATTCATACTGGGAGGCACTTTGTGTAGAAATAGTCTGCTGCAGGTGCCTAAGATAGCTTATTTAAAGCTGTTCTGTGTTAGTTCTGCAGTGTTCTGCTGGAGAAGACATCCCTTTAGGGCTAAGATCCCACTGACGTGCATTGTGGGAGAGGAAAAGTTCGTAGCTCCTTCTCAGCTCTTGGGTATGCACAAACCTGGATTAAAAACTTGCATTCTGAGGTGGTTCCCCAGCAGAATCACAGAATCTCCAAGTCAAAGGAAAATAAAATGGGACAGGAAACATTAGAACTGGATCTGTGGCTCGCAGTCCTGCCCCTGCTGGTGGATTGGTTTGGTGGTACAGATAACATGTCATGCCCCTCCACTGTAGGGTCACAAATGTCTCTGCTCTCCTTATTGTGAATCTCACTGCCAGGCACGCTTGGTGCTTTCACCATGTATCTCTTCCCATAGCATGCTGAATGTAAATGATGTCAGAAAAAATACTGTTCCAAAAGTTAAAGGGTCTGATCATCTGGACTCATGTCCCCAGGTTTGTTTTTACAAGGGAAGGAAAGCTTTAGCTCTGTGGCTAAATGACTGGAGTAGCACCTGATTTTAGTAAAAAAGTCCAACCCTGAAAATAGTATTTTAAAAATCCAACAGAGAAATACATGTAGAAGGAAGAGCTTGATCAACACAAACCTTGAGCTCCTATATTTCTTTATGATAGAAATTCACTAAAAGTAATTCAAGATCTGTGGTTTTATTGCTATAAAGCAAAACAACACCATACAAAAGTCAAGCAAATGTTTAATATATATATCATAAAAATGAGTTACATAAATCTGCACACAATAGGATTGCTTGACAGGCAATTTGAAACCTTATACATGAAATTCATATAACGTATAAAAAACACATTTATTTCAAAAGCATCAGGCTAAGATTAAAAAAACTTCTAAGGTGATTAGTGTTTGTGTTCTGTTAAAGACTGCTAAACAATTATTTCTTCTAAAAATATTACCATGCTTTAAACAAAGTGCCATCACTGATCTATGCAGTGATAGAAGTTTTCAGGTTAATTGAAACTACATTTTCATCTAATATTAGAGTTTTTATTTGATATTTTGAGGTCAGAAAATTTGATCTGGAACAGTCTGGTGCTTCAGTGTAATCAGATGTGAATGTCTTATGGGATAAACAGATCTATCATAGGTTCACTGTGACACTCTCACCCTTAAAGCAAAATAACATACAGGAAGAAAAATTTTCTGTTTATAAAAACATAGATAGAGAGCTATAGCATTAAGTTTCTGCTATAGCAGTCACATTCTCTTTATATTATTACTAAACATGGAAGAAGCATCAGATAAATCATATTAAGTTGATTGTCAGGACACATTGAACAGTTTATGATAGCAGTGAGCATGGCAAGATCTCAGAGACAAAATTTTTTGTCCGCGTCAACTTTTCTCTCAGGTTCATAAAGATCCACAGATATCTGGGAGCTTTTCCAGATTCTTAATCTTACTGGGATGCGGTCTGCTGCCAGACTGAGGGTAGATGGAACATAGAGTCTCTGCAGGAAACAGAATAATAGAAAATTCTTATTGATTATGTTAGATTAGGTTTTAAGGCAGAAATCAACTGCAGGACATGACAGACAGTGGCCAATGTCAGTTGGTATGACTATGGGAGGTATGGGTTCTCCCTGCTTCGGTAGCCTCAAGTTTTGCTTATATGGTCTGAGACAATTAACAGTGAAATCCAGAAATGCATCTGGATGCAATTGCAATATGCCATCTCATTCATTCACTTAGAAGAGACAATAGTGCTTTCTTGGGCCATGAGACAGACAAGTTGCCAGGTGTGAAAGATAAAAGTCACAACAGCATGACAGAACCAAAGGGAGATGACTGTGAGGAACAGAGCACAGTGGTGAGATGATGATGATGATGATGACGATGATGATGATGATGATGAAAATGATGATCATGATGATGACCTTCTGCCTCTGCCTTGAAGGGTAAATGTAGCTCTGTGGTAAAGAAGTGTGGTCAGGTTGATTCCAGGAACTACCTCCTTTCTCCAGTCTGGTGTGTGGGATGGTTCTGCAGGGAACTTCTGCACCAGCCTCATGTTGCATAAGAAAGGTCAGTTACTCTTAATAAGTAGAGGCTGTATGCAGCATGGCATATAAGCTGGCTTTGAAGTCATAGAATCATGGAAGAGTTGGGGTTGGAAGGGACCTTGAAGATCATCTAGTCCAACCCCTCTGTCATGAATGGGTTCATCCACAATTAGATCAGCTTGCTCAGAGCTCTATTCAGCCTCTGAGCAACGAAGAATAAAGATTAGGCTATATTTCCAGTATTTTCTGTTTATAAAAACATTAATTGTCCACATATTTAAAATATACTCTCTAAACTTTGAATTAATATCTAATAAATATGATAAATACTTGTGGTGTTATTGCTGAAATGCCTTCAATTTATGGAATAAAATGTTTTGGGAGCGTATTAAATTGGATTGGAATAGTTATTTAATATATTCGAGAAGCTTGTATTGATTGTGGGGTGTTTGTCTTAGAATCAAACGGTCATAGCTTCAAAATGCATGATGTTTTGAGTATTTTTAATGTTTCATTAATCTTTACTCTGACTGCTTTGGAAATTTGAGTTTATGGATTGTTCTTTTAAGTTAAAAATTGTTCAGAATTTAGCTCCTTGAACTAGGATTCTTTAAACAGTATTTATACATTATTTTTCCCAAAATGCAATATGCCAGACACTGTGTAAATGGAATTGATTTCATAATGGGTAAAGCTTCTGAAAAGAACAAAATAATATACACTAAAGTGTACCCCAGTGACATGAGAGTAGGGCTTGGATTGTAGCACTTTTATACAAACTAATTAACATCTCATCAAAATCTGCTGCTCTGTCTACAGGATTAAGGTACTTCTAAGAGTCAGTAAAGTGAATCATAACAATAAAAGATAGCTAGATATGTCCTTACATGAGTTATCACTGAATAAATTTCAGAGTTTCTTAAAATTACTCACTGACATTTCCCAGATGCCTATCTCGTGTCCTATATTTCTTCTTAGGCTGCTGTAAGATATATATTGCAAGAGGCATGAGTTCTGTGCTATGGACTGTACAGAATGCTAATTAGTTGCCATTAATTGATTTTTACTTTTGCTTGGGCTGAAACTATTCCACTTAGGGTGGAAGTATGCAGTCTTACTACTGACATTAAATAAAGAAGGGAAGAAGGGGGCTGGTTTTAATGTGACAACTTTAAAGAAAGAGTACTTTAATAGCAATTAGACTTCAATGACTATACAACTACTCTTCTTTCCTGCCCTACCCCTGGGAACACTTAATGCCCTGTAGGAAGAAAATCTTGGCTGGTCTGTTACTCATTAAGGTAGTTTGAAAGGGCTTTAAGGCTATATTTACAGCATCTTATCCCACAGTACTGTCAGATCAATGTGAAACAGGGCATTGGGAACTACACTGCCAAAACTGTGCTTCTTGTGGGTAGTTTGTGGACCATTGCCCCAGTTTTTATAGAAGGAAAACTGGGATGCAGAAAAGTGATTTTATACTCTAGCTCAAGGCAGTTGCTGAAGAAAATGTCAAATGGCTACACAGGATTCTGGGGTGGTATTTCATAAGTCTTACTGGTTTTTCAGCAAAAGTTAAGCTCTCTCTGTTGAAGTGCAATCTGCATCCAGATCTAAGCACTTGAGGATCTTTCCCTACCAGTATGGAGTACTTGAGAAACCAAGCATCTTTCAAGAAAAAGGAATTTTTTTTTTGCTACTGTTCTACTAGTAGTTTTATCATCTTGAGCATGTCTTTCTTTCAGTTTCCCCAAATGCACGTGTGTTGCTCTGATTACATACATTATCTTTGCAAGTGCCTTGAAAGAAGGGATGCCTTATTCATTGGCAAAGCCTCAGGCATGGGAAAAACTGGAGCTGTCCAAGGCTGACTGTAGGAAAGATAAATGCAATCACATCTAAATCTGTTTCATAAACTCTGTTCTGAACAGGAAAAATAGAAGGGGTCTCTGTGGTTCCAGATTTGTGGAATATTTGTTCCTATAGCCAGGAAAGCCAGCTTATAAAAATAGTACACAGTAGGAGAAATGTAGGCATATGGGAGAACACATGAGCTGGGTATGGGTTAAAGCATAAAACAATTAGTTCTACATGTTTTGTTCTTCTGAGAATATGATTATATTAATATCAAAGATTAGACATAATCACTCGCATTTAGTGGCTTGTTCATGGACATGTACTGATAAGCAATGCGTGCTTGCAAAGTACAGGGTGGAATTCTGACATGAGTCTCAGATCTGTGGAATCCATTTCTTACAGAATGGCATGACTACTGTAAAATATATATAAAGAGAAACATATACATAAATACATAAACAGACACAATTTCTTTTTTTCTCAGAGAAAGAAATGATGACTAAGGAGAAATCTCACAACAAATTCTTTGTTGCTTGGAACTTCTGCTGTTGGAATAAAGTTTTTTTCAGAAAAGCATATGAAAAGTTATTTATCCCCATGGAAATCTTTATCTTGATTGACATCAGGAGCACGCACTGCTATTTTAGAATAGATGCTCAGCCAACTTGAACCGTCCTAGTATCACTTAAGCCAAAAGGTTTATGAGAGTATATCTGTACTGAGATTCTTTATACATCTGCAGGATCAAAAAGTCAGATTATTAATCACAATTTGAAAACTTGCAAGACTATATTGCAGGAAGAATAGTTTGAAACAGCTTGGCTCACTGGCAAGATGAAGCAGAAGAAACTGATCATACCGGAAGGTGTTTGCAGGTAATTTCACAATATAATAAGCCAGAAAAAAAAGGCCAGCGCTATTCAGAGTTTCATGTTCAGAGGTGACATGTTTCAGAGCAGTGTAGTTATATTTCTTCTTTCTATCACTGTAGCATAACCTCAGCCAGCACATTGTGTTCAGTCTGGAACACATAACTGCCAGATAGATCCTGATGAATTTGGGCTTGTTTTCAAATGAAAACCAAAAATTATTAGAGAACCGAAGACATTTCTAACATGTTGTTTGCCAGATGTATCATCTAGCAAGGGGAAATTTTGCCAGGCTCAAGATGGGCAGGTATAAATCTGAAGGACTGAAAGCAAATAGTGTTAAGAGTGAGCTAAAATGAAGAGTAGATGGACAAGTCAAGAGCAGAAAGAAAACCTAATAAGACACATAAAGAAGACAAAGCAATGAAGTCTAATTCCATGCAATTATTCACGCCTCCAAGTCTCACTGATTCAGTTTGATATTTTTTATCTAAATACCTTAATGGTTTCTCAGCAAGACTTTCCAACCAAAATTTGATGCATCTGTGTATCAGAGCTGCAGCATGGGTTAACACGCTACAGCCCATGAAGGTTGACAGCATGCTGTCATGGTTCAATCCAGGAGCAGGTTGTGGCAATGTAAAAAATCAAAACCAGCAGGGCAGGTGGTAGGATTGGTGATCAGCAGCTTGTTTCTTGTCACTGATGGCATTGCCTTCCTCTGGCAAGGTGTTGTGTTCCTAGTTCAGTACGATGAAATGCAGGCTTTTTCTCAGTTGTGAGTTGAATATGTCCCTCTGTGAATGAATCTGGATCCAATGATCCTGAAAAGGATCTTGTGACAAAAAATAACTGCAAATTAAGCCCAGTGCATAGCAAACAACCCTGGATCAGAGGTTATCAAGAAGAAATGCACATATGTTAAGAAGGGGCTTGGTGTTGATGACTCAGTGGAAAGTAGTTAATTTAACATCTACACCCAATTTGACTAAGGTTTCCTGAAAAGAAGCCAGTGTTGAATTTTGCATTTGTGTGACACATTCAGAATGTGGTTTCCTGAAAAGAAGCCAGTGTTGAATTTTGCATTTGTGTGACACATTCAGAATGTGGTTTCCTCTTTAGAGTCATAGAATCTCTTAATCATAGGACATATTGGGTTGGAATGGTCACACAAGGATCATTGAATCCAACTCCTGACTTTCCCCAGGACCACCCCAAAAATCAGACCTGTGCCTGAGAGCATTGTCTAAATGCTTCTTGAACTCTGTCAGGCTGCCACAGGCCACCACAGAGAAAAGGTCAGTGTCTGCCTCCCGTTTTCCCCTCGTGAGGAAGCTGTGGACTGTGGTGTGTAGTCTCTTTTACTGGCTAAACAAGCCAAGTGAGCTCACCTGCTTCTTTTATAGCTTCCCCTGTAGACCCTTCATCATCTTGATGACGCTCCTTTGGATGCTCTCTAATAGCTTTATATCTTGTATTGTGGCACCCAACACTACACACAGGACTCGAGGTGAGGCTGTCCCAGTGCAGAGCAGAGCAGAGCAGTGCAATCCTGTCACTTTGACTGGCCAGATGCTCCTCACAATGCTCTTAGGTTGTGAAGCACTGACACATCACGGATGTAAAATTTCTGTTGGCACTGGAAGATCACTAAGCAGAATTATCTCTGACACTGATTTAGTTGACCGACAATGTTACTTAGAGCAGTTTTCAGCTGGCCTGGCTGTTAGAGGTATATGTTAGTAAGGAAACAGCAAAACTTGGATACTGACTGAGGTTATTAGGATCTACTAAGAGGATCAGACATGATACTTTATCTACAGAAAAGATGATAGGCAGTTCTTTCTAGGTTCTGATTTCTACACCTTATTGACTTGAAATGTATTTATAGTCTGGTAACAGCCAGGCAGGGGACATCCTGCTTTCCAACAGAAGCTCTGAAGAATTTCAGTGACAATGGGATGACTCTAAGTTATGAATTCCTCATTTTCTTTCTGTTGGCTTGCTTACTAGATGTCTTCTGACTGGTGTTGACAGTTCCTTCTCTTTAGCAAACCTTTTAGAAATACACCACCAAATTATTTCTCTCAGTTTTTACCACAGGTTTTGGTGCTGCTTACCACATCACCCACCTTTAGATGTTTTATTTCTTTGCTGCTGGGTCAGAGATTCTAGTGATGGACATTTGAGGATACTATAGTGCCTTTATCTAGGTGTCTTGTCCTTGTTTATTGTTCCAAATATTTTTCTTCTCTTATTTTTCTCATTCCCATTGGTCATTGTGATACAATATTGGAAATAAGGGAGAGGAAGGATGCAGATATAAAGGTATTTGTTAGTGTAATTTAAACCAAAGGTTGGTATCTAGGAAGTAGCTATATTGAAAAGATTTTTTCCAGTAATTTTTAGTGGGGTGGTGTGTTATGAACCAAACAGAAACTGTGAGATGGACACATAGTGTAATTCCAGATAATATATTTTATACAGTGCCTTCCCTCTACCATTATTTTTTGTCATTAGAATTGAGCAGGCACTTAAAAAGTTTAGAATGCCAACAATGCAAAACCACAATCATGCAGTTTTTGCATGCATAGGTTCTTCATGGAATCTTGATGTACCTTTATACAAGAAAGCCAAAATACACTATGGAGTGAGTTATATGATAAAATGGAAAAGAAGCATTTGGTGCAGGGCTGAATAGCGTTGAGGTTACAGTGAAATACAGTATGCACTTTCCAGAAGGAATAGAGTTTTAAAACAAAAAGAGAGGTTGGAAACATTATGTTTTCCTCTGCAGTAATATAGCTTGGTTTGAAGATTCTGGGTAATTTGGTAAACTGTAAATTATGTCTTGTTTTAAGCCAATAGATCAGTCAAATACATATTTCCGGGACGATATCTTTCTCATAGGGCTTTTTATGTTACCAGTGTTGCAGGAAAAAAAAAGGCAACCGGCCCTGCTAAAGACCCTTAAAATATTGGTCAGCTGTATTTTAAAGTTATCTGCCTGTTTATTAAGGAATAAAGGAATCATGGATCTCCTTCTTTCTCACCAAAACCAAATTACTCCACTGTAGTCCTTCGCCTCCTTTACTGCATTAGCTGTACCAGCCTAAAGCAAACAAAAGTCTCCTGGACTCAGGACCCCATAGAGCTCATTTATTTTGTGAAGCCCCTGGAGGGAACACCAAGCTGAGGGTGCTAAACATGCTGCAGGGGTCCTTCAGGCTGTTTTTTCTTACCTTCAAAGGTTGTCAGAGTTGCATGCGGCAGAATCTTGCCAATGTGAGTGGAAAGAGCCACGGCTTTGTGTTGCAAAGGGAGAGGCAGATGGCCGCAGGATAAGCCTGTGAAGATTTTCACACCACAATTGATAAGTATTTAGAAAGTCTCCGTCCACGTGGAGGGGGGTTGTGTCCTTACAAAGGAGAGTCACTTGTCTTTTCTAGAAAGAAGAGGAAGCACAGAGAGGGCTCTAGAAGAACTCACTGTGGATGTAGGCTCAAGTATTCATTCTGCAGACTCACTTCTCAGGGATAAAAACAATATTGTGAGCAAAAAAGCTCCAGCACAGGTAAAATATAAAGACAGTGCTGAGAAATTGCTGCTCAGTTGGGTGATTTACTCTATTATTTGTACAGGAACAGGCAACAAACCATCATGAAGCAAACTTTCAGAAAAACAGATTACAGTAAATTGTTCTTTATAAGGATGGGACTAATATTCCCCATGTGTTTGATTTATACACCTGTAACTGAAACTTTATTAAAGGAAATACTGATGAAAAAGGAAGAAGAATTCTTGTGTAGTGTCAGCTGAAGCATTTATGTTAGAGGGCTCTCTGGGGAATGGAGTGGCTTTGCACAGGTATGATGGAAAAGTTCATGCCCAGAAAGTCTTTTTCAGGCTTTTCTGCTCTCAGCAACTTGTACGGGGCACTGCAAAGAAAATTTGTGCTTTGCCTGTTCCCTACCCAAACTCTGTCCTGTCTTTTTTTCTGACTCATTGTTGGAGAAAACTGGGCAGCTCTTGCCTTCCCGAGAGCTTCCCTGTCTGGGTGGCACCCACCCTGCCTCTTCATTGAACCACTGAACCTGAAGGCAGTTCCTCAGCACAGTAAATGCTGCTGAGCTTTGGCTGCTGGGATGATCCTGCCAGTCAGCTTCAGCAGCTGCTTTATGGTCAATTCATAAGTCCTGCCAATATATGATATTCCTCCGGTCCTTCTAAGCTTTGTTTCCATTCCTTCTGTTCTAATGAGAATTTGTCTTGGGATCTATAGGGAACATATTCTCAACAAATGGGAAAAAATACTGTTATTTTAATAAATATCATAACCGAAGATTCAAAATTCAGAAAACAACCCTACTAATCACCATGATATTGATGCTTAGGGTTCATGATAATACAGAAAAAGCCTCACACACTGAGGATATTTGTAAGAAATAGCCTTTAGTTAATATCTGCCCCAGAGAAGGGGTTGAGGGTGCACACGGACAGAGCTGAGACAGCAGATGACAAATGATGTAAGGGATGTTCAATACCATAAGGCCTCATGCTCAGCAAGAAGCTAGAGAGGTGGTTGGCCAGGGACCACTGTTTGGGAGTTATTTATTTCAGTTAGTACATTCTTCTTGTCTCAACCCATGAGTTTACTTGCTTTTACCCTTCCAATTTTGTTCCCTTTATCCCACGAGGGGACAGGGAATAATCAAAAAGCTGTGTGGTGCTGAGTTGCTGGCTGGGGTTAAGCCACAACATGAGCTTCTGCACTGTAAGTACTTTGACTTGAGAGCTGAAGATATATTACACTTTTGGGGTAATGATCTGTCATGGATCACAGTCAACCATTATACTTTTGAAGTGAAAAATGAAGTGCAATTGAAAAGATTTGTTTTTCCTTCCAACTCATTTGTACCTCTCCTATTCAGATTATAGAATTTCAATAGTGAGCTGGGAAATATGTTCCTGCAGCTACAGTGTCACACTGAAATAGTGTTCTCTCGATAAGGTTTATTTGCTCACTATTGAGTGGTGTGGGGTTTTTTTGTTAAATCAGAATTAGAGTAGAGACTGTCTCCTGCAATATCATAGAAACAGCTGAAATTTAGAGGGAGCCCCATGTAAAATTAATTCTTAGGGATGATGAAACACCTTTCATGTCACAACCTAGCCGTGGGAAGCATTGACACATGAGAACACGTAGAAGGTGCAAAACAAATGTTATAGGAAATTTAAAAGGAAGGAGACAAAGCAGGGGAGGAAATATAAATTAATTTTCCTTTTAGTGGAAAACAAAATGAAAGTAGTGTCCTATTGTGGGTAATGTACTACCCATCAGTGGCTCTCATGGGCTCCTTTAGAGATTTTATCATTTCAAACACGTGTCAAGAATTGAAACTTGACTCCTAATGGAGGCACCTCAGTTTGGGGGCTTCAGTACGCTTCTGCAGCGTCTGACACATCCCTGTGTGGATGCTGGATAGGACATGTGCCCTGTGGGACATACCACCTTGAATATCAAAGACCATGAATGATATCTCAAAGTCTTCAAGAGAGAGAAGGTAGTGGTCCTGATCATCTCCTACTGCAGGTGGTTCTTCATTGTCCCAGTCCCTGCCTTCGCCATCTGCAAAGGACTTTCCAGAGACCAGAGACAATGGCTAAAAGAAAATTCAACAGATGTGCCAGTAATTACCTTCTGCATCTTCCTCCATTTTTTTTCTACTACTCAGCTTGTCAAATAGCAAAGCAACACTAAAGAGATGTTACAGTATTGAAAATATAGCTTCTGATATAATAAGATTTTAATAACACCATTTATTAAAATGTAGACCAGACTGTAAGAGAATAATCAATATAGATCCAATAGTTTATCTTGATTAGCAGTGGCTAGCAAGTCTTGGAAATTATTTACAAACTTCTTTTTCAAAAACATACATTTTTTGTTTTGTTTTTTTCTTTTCTTGGCATTGATAAGAATATTCTCAGCAGAGTAGAAATTGATGTAATAAATGACTATACACAGTATGCTGTCAAATGCGCAATGTAACAAGCTGCAGAAAATAGAGGACATTCTTCTTTCATCTATAGTAATTTTAGGAGTTCCTTGTAACTATAACAGACTAGATTTTCAGGGAGAAATGAGATTTCTATTTTCATGGTGCCTCTTTAATTTCTAGAGCTAAGATTTTAATATTTTCCCTGCATTTGTTTTAAATATAGTGCATTTAATGATAGCTCAAAAAATTGTATTTGCCTTTACATGATTTATTTATTTATGAATTATTTGATAAGTTACACAAAAAAAGATAGCGTATACTTTTATTACCCATATTAAGTTTGCTCAGATTGTACTAAGCAATTCATAAAATATACAATATATCTTACATGACTGCAGTAATTCACAAAGCCATTGTGAGTTTCCCAGAAATGTAAAGGCATGGGGAAAACCAGGCTGTCTTGAGCAAACTCCACAAACAAAATGTTCAAACTGATGAGTTTAAATATGAGGCAGGCTTAAATTCAGAGAGACAATATGATGGAATAGCTTGATAAGCATGCTTAAAGCAGCTTTTACTTCACTTTCTTATTTTGGTACATTTTTATATGTCTGGTTTCCATCAGCAATAAAACATGTGCTTCTCATGCGGTTGATGAGATTCTACCAATAGAGAGAAACAGGGACGAATCCAACTACTTTTGTAAGTTGAGCTTTCTCCCAGTTTGAAGGAGAAAATATTCTCTTTTAAACTGAACTTTTGCTGTTGATCTGGTACACAATCCAAACTTGAGAACCGGGCTCTTGGGCTCTGATTCCCCATGCAACAGAGCACTTGCATTTGATATTTATTTCCACGGGAACCTATTGGTATGCAGAACTTCACAGAATCACAGCAGAGTTGGGCTGGAAGAGACCAGATTAACCATCCAATCCTGCTCTCAGGCAGTCACCTTGAGCAGGTGACACAGGAACCTGTCCATGCAGATCCTGAGTGTCTTCAGAGCGGGAGACCCCCTCACCTCCCTGGGCAGCCTGATCCAGCACTCTGCCACCCTCAGTGTAAATAAGTTCTTCCTCATGTGTTGGTGAAATTTGTCCTGGTTTAGTTTATGGCTACAGCTCCTCGTCCCGTCGCTGGGCACCACCGAAAAGAGCCCGGCACCGTCCCCTTGGCCCTGGCCTCGGAGATATTTATATGCACTGATGAGATCCCCTCCTAGTTTTCTCCAGACCTAGTTTCCACTGTCTCCCCTCATAAGAGATGCTCCAGACTCCTCATAATCTTGTTGGTCTCTGCTGGACCCTCTCCAGGAGCTCCTTGTCTCTCGTGTACTGACTAGCCCAGCATGGACACAGAACTCCAGATGTGCCTCACTAGAGCCAAGAACAGAGAAAGGATCACCTCCCTTGTCCTGCTGGCCACACTCTTCTCAATGCCCTCCAGGACACCACTGGCCTTCCTGGTTGCAAGGGCACACTCACAGCTCCAGAAGGTCAGCCCCCAGCCTGTGCTGGTACTTGGGGTTATTCCTCCCCAGGTGCAGGACTCTACATTTACACTTGTTTCTCTCTGCCCAACTTTCCAGCCAATCAAGATCCCACTGAATGGCAGCATAGCCTTCAGGTGGACCAGCCATTCCCCTCAGTTTAGAGTCATCACCAAACTTGCTGAGGCTACATCCGACCCCTTCATCCAGGCATATTCTTATTTCTAATAGTTATTTCTCCTCATTCAACCTAATCCCCAAGGCTGTCAATATGGTCATATTGGTTTCAGAACATCCTGGGATGTTTTTTTTTTTTTTTTTTGCAGAACTTAATTAGTTCTTGCAGCCTGCCCATTTGCTATTTTTAGGACAGAGAAAAACATACACACCCCTACTGCCTACAAACCATTAATGCTAAAGTGTGGCACCAATCTTTGTGCTGTATAAGCAACCTCTGCTCTTCCATTGTGAAAGGAAAACCACTTCCCATGAAAATGTGGGTTTCCAGCTGCACTGAGAATTGCTATTGCTGCAGGAGATGCACTGCTGAAGAAGAGCTCCTGTTTCCTTTACTCTTAGCTCTGAGCTAAGATACTGAGTATTCTGAAGTCTGCTTCCATTTTGAAATGCATTTTATTGTCTTTCATGTTCACACACAGAGGAGTTAAAAGGGCTTTTTCATGATAGAAAGGCAGCATAAGTGTGAGAGTTCCATAACAAGTCGCCATCACTGAGCAATTAGAGATCTTGCATTTTTTCTCAAGACCTGAGTTCTTAATACTGAGATCTCAATACTGATTCTGATAATCTGGGAAGTGGGTGAATCAATCAAAGGAGCTAGAGAAGCTGACTTTGAGACAGATATTTCTTCTCTTACTGCATTGCTACTTAACACAGCTGGTCAAATAGCAGTATAAACCAGGATTCTGTAGATGAACAGCAGATAGATAGTAGAGGACTAGGTGATTTGAAGAATGTAAACGTTTCTGTTGTTCTTGTCTTGGGAGCACAAAACTACCCATAACCTTGAGGGAATGGTTATGGTTGGCATATCTGTCATAGAGCAGAGCATCCAAAACATTAAGGTCAAGATAACAAGAAAACATCACAACCCAGCTAGCCTCACAGTTGATAGATTGTCTAATTATTTCAGTCCTGGGATGAATAAAAACCAGAGCCATTCCCAGGAGATCCTTCATAGGAGCTAGGCTGACAAAGGTTTAGTCATGTATGGCAACACTAGCAAAGATCTAATAAGATTAGTGTGTTAAAAAAAAAGAAAAGAGAGAAACAGCAAAACTCTAATGACTACAAAGCCTCTTTGCTCTGTCCTTAGAAACACTGTGCGTTTGTCAGGTACTTAGAAGAAGATGATCGAAGTCTTTATGTACTGCCACCATTGGTAACTTGTCAAATATGAAGAAAAATAGCTGGTGCCTTTGACAGTTGCTTCACACAAGTATCCAGGATCTGGGCTGGACTGATTACATTCATGACTCAAAAATAAAAAATGAGATGCTGGAATTAAACTGCCTAATAAGCTGCAGAGATTATGGTGAATTGATGCCATCCAATCAGGAGGTTTCTCAATCAATCACACAGAAAGTAAAGAGATGAAGAAAAAACAATCCAGTGCCCACTAACTGTTAGAATGAAAAGTAGCATTAAATATGCAACTGCCACTGTGGCTTCATTAAGGAGAAGAACATTTTGTCCAAATCCTGACTCAAGCTAAACCTGGAAATAATGTTTGGAGATGGATTATTCCTTTAATTTTCTCCTTTGCAGACAGTGACAAAAATGAGAGTGAAAGGAAATAATTTCTCCCAGACAGTCTACCAAAGGTATTTTCCTTGGGGACCATGATACTTTCTTAGAGCTGCAGTTGCACTGCTGTAATTTATACCAGAATTAGGACACCTGAATTTGGGAAATTTTGAAAATATTGATAGTGTTATGAGGGACATTTTTAATTTACCACTTCATGTGCTGAGAGGAGAGAAGGGACAGAAATCCTGCCCACAGTTTTTTTTGCTAACACATTTCTGTTTTACATGGTAATGGGCTATGGGCTGGACATGTAGGACTCACAGGTCAAGTGTAGGCTTCTGATTCTCCCAAGGAAAAGAAAAAAAATACAACCTCTTGAGAGGTCTCTGAAATTTGTGACTGTTTCTAGGAATGGCATTTCTTGTATCAGGAGGTATAAATGGCAACTAAAACTCATTCCTCCCTACCCTCTAGGAGGATTTGCACATGGGATTTTATATTCACCTGGATCAAGAACACTTTGTAAAAGGGCCTCAGGAAAAGACATAATTACAGAAGTCTGCAAAGGACAGGAAAGAGCTGTAGAAGGAGAGAAAAAAACTATGTAGATTTTAGGATAGGAAATTAGTGAAGAAGTTTTATAATAAATTCTGAGGCAAGGGAGAATTCTTTCCTGTAGGAAATGAAAAAAAGACTCATACAGACTTTCTGCATCTCAAAGGCAAAAAACAAGAGAAAAAGGGGTATTATTAGTATGATGGCATTGGAGCTGATGTAAGCACTAATAGCTTGAGTGCTGTATCACAGGAGTACAGGATTACTTAGAATCATGCTGAAAAAATAATATGTCAGACTACAGAATTGTGGAACAAAGCATGATTTGTTATGATGAGGGTTGATTCTGTTTTGTGTGTTTTGGAGGTGCAGTGACAGAACTGAGTTCAGGTTTTACTTTAGACTTGTGTTGACTTGGGCCATTTACAGTCGATTGAGCCGTAAGGCTGTCCCTGGTCATTTGGGCAAAAAGAAAAAAAAAGAGGAAAAAAAAGGCAACCTAAGAGTTGTTGTCTTTATTACACTCTGACACTGGTTGTGTTGAGAGCTGCCTTACCTTTGGCAGCCTTATGCGCACCTAACCTTATCTTTGACCTCACTTTTCCTGGGAGACAGCCCTTTACTGCCCGAAGCAATGGAATCATAACAGTCTCCCCAAGCACAGGACCTCTAAAGAAAGGTGAAGAAGGGGTGACAATTAGTCTTTTGACAGAGGAGAACTGGCTAATTCTAAATGTCATCTGTCACAGTGCATAAACACCTGTAGGGTGAGCTGGGATGATAATTCTACAAAAAAAATCTCAGTTAATCTCAGTTACCCGCTCCCTGTTTTCCATATATATGTAGAGCAGTCACAGGTGGTCTGTGGAGGGCAGGGTTTATTGATAAATTCTAATAAACACAGTTTGCTATTAACTTATAGCAAGGTCCTCAGTACCCTAAGTTGTAAGGGAGAGCAAGGTAGGAAACATTGCTGGACTTGTGGCTCTATGCAGTTTACAAGGTAATGCTGATGCAATGATACTCTAAGTATCCCCTTCCCTTCCTCAGTAAATCACAAAATGTTCATTTGGACCTTAACTGTGAAGGTCCACTAATTAATCCTAATTAATCCTGATTTATTATGCATGCACATTTAAGTTATGAAGATAATATAAACCCCATGTGGATACCCAAACAGGTATGTGATATCTACAAACAAAGTCTTTTTTTATTGTGAAGCGAGTTGAGCTGCAAAAATACTTTATGTGCTGGTTTTTTGTATCTGTTTTGTTTCCTTATTAAGAATGTGGAAGAAAATGCAGATTATTTCTGTGCTGAAATAGCTGCAACCATCAAGACTTCCACTGTGGACAATTTCTGATAGCAAAGAGCCTTCTTTTGTCAGTACTCATGGCAATTTGTTGTTCCCAGGAGGAAGGTGGCAACATCCATAACATTGGGGAAAAAAAAAGCCAGATAAGTGCATCTCAAGATATATATACATCCATCCATATATCTATCTCTGCTTTTACCTCTGCTTGTGATCTGCTAGAAAACACCAGGTGAAGATGGTATATTTGGAGTAGGATTTAGTTGGAGTTGTATCCAAATCTCTGTGGTAATTCGTCCGCGTGGAATTGGCACTGCAAACAAGTTTGGCATGTTCCCATTTGTCACCTGGGAGTAAATACTGCTTTTAGAGGTCTGTCTTTCAACACACGAACATTGCTCCTGAGGTGCCATGAAAGATGCAAAGGGAGATTTGTTCCAGGTTCCTGTCTTGTTCCTGTGCCTGTTGCCTTGAATTAACTATCAGTTTACTGGGGTAAAAGCTGCTAAGAAAAGTGACCTAGTAAAACACACAGTAGATGGCTTACACACACACACTCTGTGCTGAACAAGTGAAATAAAAGAGACTTATTTTTCATAGATAGCTGTGCTTTCTTGGAGTTCATGCTGCAGTTGGCAAAGTGGTGTTTATGGAAAGAGTGCACTGCTGGGATTAGATATGCAGGTGGCAAACGGCCTGCTTTCACTTGGAAACATTTTCTGTTGTATGGAATTATCATAGCCTTGAGCTAGACACTTGGTAAATATCTGTCCTCTGCAGATGACCTGGCATCATGAGCAGAATCTCATTTTAGGGGCTAAAAGTCTTCCCCTTCCTTCAGGGGATTCACTGTTCCTAATGCGTTCCCAGAAGAGGTTTGTCTCTCTTGGCTTAAACATCAAGTGGACAATGTTTGGCCTGTATTCATCAAGCCTGATGTGATGACTTGCTTTCTTGACCACATCTAAGAAGTAGCTGGAAATGGTGTCATTTTTACTGCCAAATGTAAGTATCTTTGCTAAAGTCTCTGGGAATGAAAACCCTGAAAGTGCAAAGCAGCAAAAGTCTGTTAATAAAAATAGGCAGTATCAATAAATATAGGCAGACAAAGATTCAATTTTTAAACATGGCAAACTGATACAATCCTCAAAGTCTGGTGGCCTGCATTACAAGTCTGTATTTGCCTTGCATTTTTCTTCACTGCCTCCTTCACTTTTTAGTGTATGAGGAACACCCTGGTGAAATTCTACCCTTTTCTATCAGGAAGGATAATCTTGCACTTGTGAGATTTCCCTAGGGTTTCTGAGTGATTCTTTGGGGTTGCTTTCAGAGTTCTTTATATTTCTTACAGTCTCTTAATGAGAGATAATTTTTCATAGAAAAAAAAAAGTCTTCTACTTTGTCTAGTGTGCTTCTAAATGAACAAACCAGGAATATTTTAAACTGACAGGCAGAAAAGTATTTTCCATCTGTGTTAACCATGTGTCACTGCTCTGGAGTCTCAGCTTCCTTCTCCTTGCCCAAATTCTAGTTGTTTTCAAAGAAAACAGAGCTTTCTGAAGTTTATGTCAACAAATGTGTGTACACATATGCATAAGGATATGCAAGTGTGCAAATTGCTGTCAATTACTACATTTTTTTAAGACATGGTGTTTGCTGGTTGTCCACAGCACTGAAAGGGAAAAGCTATTTTCACCTTCACTCAGACATTTGCAGTGACTGCAACTATGGTTTCAGTATTTCATACTACTCATTTTAGACTTACATCGGGGGTGAAGCTGGCGGACAAATGAGAGTGTAATGGATTAGACATCAGAGAAAATTGGAAAATACAAATAAAGTTAGGAATTTTATGTGGTGTTTTTCTCCTCTATATAGCTATTACCATTTTGAAGCCATCTGTTTTGTAATTGTTAGCTATCTCTTCAACATTAAAATTAATAGTTGAATAATTTTTAAATACTTGACCTGGTTTAAAACTATTTCCACTTTTCTGTATAAATCTTCAGATAATCAGAGATTCCAGACGAAACAGAAAAACATACAATACTTTTCTGGACAGGGGAAATGTTATGATCCAGCTTTGCAATTTTCTAAATGGTTTATGGCAGACGGTAAATGTAGCTATCTCTGACTGACTCATACAGCAGGTACAAGTAATATATACCAGGCTGTGCATTCATCAGTCAATCCTTTTAAACACATAAAAGTTGTGAATTTTTTCTATATTTCTTTACATTATTTTGGGTATCAGTTAATTAGGTTGACTCTGCTGTGAAACTGCATCCATTTCAGAGGTGCTTTATACTAAACTCAGTAGCTTTGGGGAAACTCTTTGAAAAGGACACATTACCAGAGGAATAAAAATCAATACAGTGCAGATTTAACCAGCTCTAGGAGTGCAGGCTTGGGCATGGAGGATGTCAAAAGGACAGGAGGGTCTGAAGCTCTCCCAAGGGGGGACTGGTGAAAGGTGCTCTCTAATGAAGAAATGTTTCAGCTGCTGGACTATTTTCAGGAACACTGGGAAAGAGAAATCATTAAGCTGCCTTAGAGTTTTCTTAGACTCCTGATTTTTTTTCTCTCTTCTTGGTAAGATCTTTGGCTGCACTGCAGTCCCTGGCAGTCTTTAGAACTGGAGAAAAACATCACTCTTTCATGTTGACAAAGAAAAGGCAGAAAGAATAAAGGCTTTTTTATCCATTTTCTTTATGATGAATGAAGATGGCTAAAAATTATCCTTCAAATTTTTACTGTTTTGATTTTCTGCATTAGAAATGCATTTGAAATTTATGCTTACTTTTTTAAAGGCTGTTGGAATGATTGAAAACCAGACATAAAAAAGTATGTAGGCGATTAACATCTGTTTGACTGGAACAGTTGGTAGGAAAACTTTCTTTGTTAAATGTTCACAAATCCTATCTTTTTAAATGTGGCTAAGAAAAATGATCCTATACTTAATCTTTGAAACATTTAAAAAAATGAGACATAAACTAAAAAAAGTCCTGTAAGTAGCCACTGACAGCAGAGAAACCCAAACAATGGCCAATATATGACTTGATATTTTCAAGGGAAAAGAACACCAAAATGAAGATTACTTCAAGCCTTATTTCAACTGCTTTTATACATTATGAAGGAACATGAAGGAACCCAAGCATATTTTTCTTATCTTTGCTGGTTACATTTCAAAACTGTTTTTAAACAGGCAGTCAGTGAAGAGGTAAGTAGTTAGAATAATATGTCATTATGCAGTTAGTGTTATAGCTAGGAGGTAGTTTTGTAACTCACAAGTGTGCAGATAAGGACAAAATATCTTTTCAGGGAATGGTTCTTTATTAAAAATAATAATTCTCTGATATAATTAGAGCTGTACTTTCTGGTTAAAAACATGATTAGGAATCCACTCTCTCATTCTGCTGTGCTCTTGATTGAGTTGTACTGCTCAGATTTGTTGATAAAATCTTTCTTCTTGCTATGCAATGACACAGGATCTCATTCTGCTTCAGACATTTTCCTACTTGGACACTGTGACACACAACAGCCTTTTAAATAATGCCGGGGTTTTCTGTGAGGTCAGTGAAGAGTGTTATTCACAACCCTCTTTACGCTGGGCAGTGGAACACTGCCTCACATTATATGTATAGTCATATATTTTTGACAGCCTAGTGGGATTTTTGTCCTGATTATTAAACTGGCCTTTCTGCTGAAAGATTCTCCTGAGAAAGGATCAACACCTCTTGTTTAGAGGATGGCAGTAGGTCACTTGCTAGGAGCAACTACACAGGCGTGGGAGGAGGTATGCTGAGAGGTCTTTACTCCCCGGTCTAACACTGCACCTGGACAGTTCCTTGCCCTTGATGCAGCTGTAATCCTGTCCAGCTTCCATCCCCTCCTTCCTCCCACTTCTCACTGTGATTTTTTCTTTTCTTTCTGATTTTATGGACACTGTGATCACTGAGTAGAGCACCAATTGCCTTTTGTCTTTCATGTTAATTTTATTTTAGGATGCTGTCACCCAATGGAACAGCTATCTAACTGGTCCATACTTCAGTGACATTCCTTTTGAGCATCATTCCTGAATTATGAAAGCTGCTGCCTAAACAGCATTGCTCACAAGAGTTTCCACTGCATTTTAAACAAAGAAATCATCAGTGAGGCTCTTGCTACCACCATATCTTTGAGAATGGTGTCAGCACTGTTTGCCATAGCATATGACACTCTCTGTTTCTGTAAAGGTAGAAGGCATCCAAGCTGTGCTGGGGCAGCCGTGCCGCAGTCTTCTGTCTGCAGGAAGAGCAGCCTCCCTGTGTGCTGCTGTCCTTTCAGCATGCGTGAGCTGCTGGGGCTGAGGTCTAAGATGCTGTAATGTTCATGGAAAAAAAGCCTCTTTCTTCTTAGTCAAAGAACTGTATTTACTCTGATATAAAACTGCCACCTCCAAAATTGGAGAGGAAGGATTCTGCACCCCCGAGCACCTGGATGCAGATGTGCACTTAAGAATTCAACTTCCAAAGAGTCCTTTCTGTGTCTTAGTTCTCCTAAGAAGTGCCAAATGGCAAAGAACAGACATACTTTTGCATTTCTCCAAAGTATTCCTGTTACCATTTCCTATAGCAGAATTCTGGGAAAGGAAAGATTTTTTCCTGTCCATCTTTCTCGATCTTTTCCTTTTTCCTATTGCTTGTCAATGGGCTGATGCAGGAGAAAAAAAATTGTCACAGTATAAAATCATGTGAATGGCCTTGCTTCTTTGGAATAAAGCTTTATTTAGCTCAACAGCCCTTTTTTAATGCCTGTATGGGGAAGAACAAAAACTAGGCAAGCATCCTTCACCTTATATATTCCCAGATTCCAGCTATTCTCCTCTGTAGGATTCCCTGAGCCAGTTGAGTTTGATCGACTAGCACTTAAAGGATCAAGTGCACCTCCAAGGTTTTACATTCAAGACATACTTTGGCAAGGAATTCCACCAATCAGTTCTGCCATGTTGCATGAAGGAAGACTTTATCTTCACTTTTATTTGCCTCTGACTAACTTCCTCTTATGGCCGCTAGTACTTGTGCTGGACAAGACAGTGAGGGCCCAATCCTTGTCTGGCCTTCCAGAAGATATTTGAATTTTGAAAACCTCAGCTGTATCTTCTTTCAGGATGTCTCTTTGCCAGCTGAAGAGTCCAGTTTGTCCTTGGAAGTGATTCTGTACCTTGAATTTCCTTGATGTGTTTCGCTGAGCATTTTCAAGTGCTAGCACATATTGTTTGTAAGTTTTCCACCCATGGGAACCAAAAGTAACAAGGTGTGGGTGTTAGCTGGCAAGACATTTTGGCTTTTGTTCTCTGTTCCTTTTCTTATAATTTCTACTCCTCCTGAACTGCCTTCAGTGCTGAACCGAGTTTCCACAGTATTGTGGATCACAGGCCCTGCCCTGACTCACCTTTCCTGACTTACTGTAGGTCTTTTTTCTGAAATGACCCTGACAAAAACTAGGTGTGAAAGCTCTGTACACCATCCACCGTTGGTCTGTATGTGTATCTGCTGTTCTAAGATCCTGTCAATATGCTTGGATAGCTATAGGGCAAAGTCTGTAATCTTATGTCTGTTTTATACCTTCCCCCACAGAAGCCCTGAGACTAAATAAATGCCTATTCTCTTATCAAGTTCTCAGGCACTAAGCAGGCAGAGGACTTTCTGCAGTGTGTGTGGAAGTGGACTCAAGGCCAGAGGATGCAGGAAGATGCTGGGTCATGGCAGAGTGTGAGTTATCATGGAGAGAATCAGTCTGGAGGTGAGGACATTGCCCACCACACCCTGTGCACAGCACTGCAGAAAGCAACCTTATGCTCACTCTCTCACAAAAAAGCTGTAGAATTCCCAAGCCATAAGTTGTTCTGTGCTGGGAAAAAAATGTGGCAAATTATCAGTCTACAGCTATCCTGTTCCTATATCCTTCCTTAGCTATCTATTTTGTAGCCCCATTAGAGACATTCTTCTGTTTATGTTTCTTGGCTGCAATGGAGCATTATGTATCCTCACTAAACCATCTCCATTTTGCTGTCCCTGTAATGGGGGGCAAGATACACATTTTCTTGCCAGCTTTCTCCTCTGCCTGTCTCAGATCTGTGTGACTGTACTATAAGAGCAGCTTTTTCATGGTCTGTTGCTTGTGCTTTGGTTCTAATTATAAATAAGAAATACATCAGAATCCATGATTGCTCTTTCTTTTCTAAGTGACTTGCTAATTTCCAAACTTCAGAAGAAGTCAGTTTTCTGCTGAAATTTGAGTCGCCTTGCTCATTTCTAATTTTCTGTATGTTGTAAATACAATGCCAGCCAGTTGTCAGATGCAACTGCTCTGTGAGCTCCTTTTGATTGCTACTACATGCCTATATATATGGTAGCTAACTCCTGTGTCCTTGCACTGTCTGCTGTATCCGCTTTATTTGAGACTGGAAATATTTTAGCAGCAGGCAACAGAAATTTTTTATGGACATCTCAGAGAAGTCATAACTCAACCCCCCTAAAATATTTTCTTTTCTCCTTAGTGCAATAAAACATCCTCCTTTTTTATATAGCTGGAGCACCGTTGGATTTAGGTAGAAACTTTTCTTACATTTCTTTGGCTCTTATAGGAGGTTAGAAGTAAAGGCAAGTAACTGAAACAAATTCCACAAAAAAACATAAGTGATATATAGGAGGCATGAAATGCAGAGATAACTGTTCCACATTTTAAACTGTATCTCTAAAGACTGGCAAAATATTTACATCTGGAAAGAGATAATTTGCATTAAGTCCCAAGACAATGTATTAGAGGAAACCCACACCCACTGCTAAACTGTAAATGTTTGAATCGCATCCTGCTGTTCACGGAAGCTTTAGCTTGCTTTGATAATATTATGTAGGATTTTTGTGGTTGGTTTGTTTTATTGTTTAGTTGGGTTTTTTTCCTTCTTTTTTTTTTCCCAAATGCAGAAGAATGTGATTAATAGCATGTTTAATTTCACCAACACTAAAACTTAGACATATTTCCATAGACTTGGCCTGTAGCTAACTGCTCTTAACAACTGTCATTAATTATTGGAAATGGGATCCTCAGGAGCAATATGCACCATGTCCATTTTTGTCTGTTGCATATCTTGCAATAAACCCCCAAATCCTTAAATGTGGCTGTGACACTTTGGGAAGGAGAGGAAGGTTTTGACTCCAGGAAGAGCAATATGAGAATGTTGTACAGCCTACAGGGAATCCAGCTATGGCAGAAAGAAAGCCTAATTTAAAAAAAATGCATGATTTTTTATTTAACTAGCTTGGTGTCTTGTCTAAGACAGAGATCACCAAGCTGATCATGCCCTTAGGGAGGGCTGTGGTGGTTGCCATGTGGCTGCTGCTGAGACTGGAGCACTGAACCCTGTGTGGCTGCGCAGCACGGAGCTGCACTGGCTCCGCAGACAAGAATCAGCTGAAGCATGCACCACTTCTTTGGGGGCATTTGGTGGGATTTCAGCACAGTTGTGTCTTGGCTGCTATTTATGGACACCTGGTTTTCCTTGTGCCTCTTTAATCTTGAAGGATGGTGTAGGAGAGGCTGCAGAAAGGCTGAGGGAATGCTATTCCTTGTCTGGAGGTACAACCTACTTACTTGGAGTAAAGAGCACCACAACCAATTTTTTGTCATGTAATGTTTAGATCCTTTGAAGACATGGACTTTATGAAAAGTGACACAGCCCCCCAGAGGATCAAAAATTATATAGCGTAAAAAAGAAAAAAAACTATGGAAAGTAAGGACTGGGCAAAACTACTTAAGTTTTGCCCAGAACCACAGCTGATGCTACCACAAAAGATTTCTCTGTTAGTTTCTAGTAATTTTCTAAGGGCAGATAAACCTTTTGTTTCCATGATTATGAGAAAGGGAGAAATAAATGAAACAATTTTTTTAAAAATTACATATATCCTCTAAAAGCAAAGCAGCTCATCCCCATACATTTTTTCTTGCTTACTCCTCTGTAGTACTTCTGTTTTCCAAGATAAATGTGCTGCACAAGCACACAACTAGCACAGCCTGGTTTGAAGTCTTTTCAGCAGAAAAACAAAAAGTGAACTGCCAAGGGAAATGTTTTCTTCTCAAACTTGAGGGGAGCCTTTCCAGTTAAGATTTGTATGTTACTAACTGTGACTCACACTAAAAAGCCTGTCAAAGATAATAAATCAACAGGAAAAAAATATGGTCAAAGAAAAAGTAAAGTCATAAAAAAAGAATTAATTTCAAAGTTCACCTGCTAGTGCCTGGTACAACAGAAAGCCTCTTTCCTGTTACAGCTCAGCCTACTGATCTGAAAGTTGAACCTGCAGAAACAGCTACTTATTGAAAAAAAAGTTGTCATTAGAAAAAATAAGTAAGGAACAAAAATCCCCAAGCAGTGACACAGCAGCTGCCCAAAGTCAGTATACGTATTGTCAGAGGAAATCAAAAAAGAGACAGGAAGGGCAAAGTAATTAAGCAATCAGTTCTTTTTTTTTCACATGTGCTAGTGTTTTAGTGGTGTTCTCAGATCCTAGGAAGAGCTTATCTGAAGACTAAATTTTGTAAAAGTATTTTGGTCCTAATTGCCAGAAAAAGATAAAATAACACAGATATGGTCTTCATATTGTCCTTTTCAATATGCTACCAAGAATTTAGAAAATAATATTTAAAAAACTGTTAAAGTTGTTTATGGGTGCTGTCTTTTCTTTTTATCCCAAACATTATTTTATAGAAAACAAAAGCTATTTAAACTTTACAAAATATTTACCTGATTTTGGGGTTAGAGATACAAGAGGAGGACTGCTTCTTTCCAGTTAGGTAGGAATATATAGAAATACTGTCAGATCAGGATGAGTCTGTATTTTAGATGTCTTCCTGACAACAGTCATTAGCAATTCATAAGGAAATACTTCATTAAGCAAATAACATATAAATTATGGGGTAATTTAAAAATGCTTCCAACTCATTAGAATAGACTGATTAAAAAGCAGATTTCTTTCATAACATCCTCTCTTAATCCATGATGACATTGAACCTGAGTTTCATTCTGTTCCCTTGAAGTCCAAATATGTGGGAACTTTGCACAATCTTTCCTCCAGCTTATATACCAGACCCTAGATCCAGAGATGCTATGTCCCTTTTTAGATGCCACTGAGGCAGGCTATTAAATTGTATAAATCCTTACACAAGCAGACACACTGATCTGGAAGTGGACTACCTGTATGGATAGGCTTCAGCACCTGCATGAAGCTACAGGAGACTTTCTGGCTCTTTGTAGTTCTCATAGAAAAGCCAAGAAACTACTCTTTCCTCAACTCTCCCTCATTCTATTGAGAATCTGCAATGTTTATTTTCCTTTCCCCTTGAAATCAGAGCTTCAGCTTGTCAAGATAGTCTCCAAATAGTGTTCTTTGAATACAGAAGAGCTGCCAGAGAGATCAGCAGCAACCAAATGTGAAGAGTTCCTGAATGCAGATTTTGGTAAATTTCAGAAAAGGAGCTCTGAGCCTGCTCTTGAGGCTGCATGGAGTGTGTCTACATGAAATGCACAGCTGTAGTATGGTCCACATCATCCAAAGTGGGTACTTCTAGAAGGGTGCTAGGGGCCCATACCTGATTTTCATTTGCAGGGAAACTGGACTGCAATTGTACATAATTTCTGCCAGAGTACTGCCTGACAGGAAGTCAAGATAGACATGAACCCCTCATGGCCCTGAGCTAGGATTTTGGAAGCGCTCTTGGGGCCAAAGAGGTACACACAGACACATATACACATAGATTATTTTGACTTCACTGGGGCTGAGATTTTTGTTAGCTTTGCCAAGGAAATCTAGAAATTATGTTAAATTGGGTTCATGTGGCAAGACTTTGGCAATTAGGAGCTGCATAGGTGGCCTCTGTGGGAAAAGGCCAGGGGCTGTCTTATGCCAGACACATACAGTTCCAGCTGGCTGTGCAATGGACTGCTGCAAGGACACAGCTGAGCCCAACAAAGCTGAAAGTCCCTCTCTGCAAATGTCTTTGTGAAAGAGCAGAGCACACCGTACAGGCAGAGGAAGAAGGGAAAAAAATGAAACAGTGAGAAACATCAGAAGGAACACCAAGCTGAGAAGATGAAAAGGATGTTCTTTGTGATGGAACGAAGATCACCCCACAAA
This sequence comes from Calcarius lapponicus, assembly GCA_039654755.1. Classification (NCBI taxonomy): domain Eukaryota; kingdom Metazoa; phylum Chordata; class Aves; order Passeriformes; family Fringillidae; genus Calcarius; species Calcarius lapponicus. The sequence continues at coordinate 76,536,050 of CM077462.1, read as the reverse complement.
GGACCCATACATAAGCCCACACTGCAGCAGATACTTCCCCAATTGTACTACAACCCAAAGAAGCCCCATGCTGATGTGCGGAATTTGTGTGAGAAAAAAAACCAAAACAACAGAGAGAAGATGCTGTATCTTGACCCTGGCCACCTGCACCTCCTGTTGCCTTGCTGAAGCTGTTGAATATAACCTGTGACAGCAGTAAGGTGGGTGGAGAGGTGTCTGCAGTAAAACTGAGCAAGGAAAGGAGGAAAAGTGTTTCCCAAGTGTCTACATATTTGTTTTTCTTTTTTGTTGTTTAACAATACCCAAATTGGTAGCAAATTTTTTAGATTGTTAGCAAATTAAGTTCTCCAGCTCTGAGTCTGTTTTGCTGGTAATAGAAACTGTAAAATTTTCTTTCCATTATTATCTGAACCAACTCATCTTCTTGCTCCTGTTCTTCCTATTTTCTTCCCTCATCCTGCTGGGGTGAGGTGGGGGAATGTGTGAGTTGAATGTGTGCTTGACTGTGAGCTGAGGCTATACCACCACAAACATATTCGTAGTGTCTTTGTTTATCTATTCCCATAACTCTATATGACTTTCCATTTGAAAATAGAAGGATGTAGTGATGATAAAATGTTCAACAGTATCTGTAATTAGAGTTCTCTCCTTGATATCTAAGCAGCAAATTCCCAGCTTTTCAGTGGACATCTCTTGATAGCATTGCACTCTGTCATTAATGTCTAGATGATGTAATCTGCCATTTACAATTCACAAATAAAATTGTGTTGAAATGGTGAACAATGGCCATGCAGAAATATACAATCTATCCCTCTCCTGTGCCAATCTATGGATATGACTACCAGAACTAAAATAATTTTTTGATGCACAATTTTGTATTATTTTATAATTTTAAGAATTTTGCTGACAAAAAAATTAATATACTTTTCTCTGCAATTTGCAAAGCAGTGCATTTCTGGTGATGGAAGTGAAAAGATGCTGATGGAGTCTGAAGATGCAGAAGAAGGAAACACTTGGTTAAAGAAAAAATATTGAATTAGAATTAAAGCCAAAAATTGCTTAAAGATAGTTGTGAAACACTTCACCAACATCTTTCTAAGCATCTAGGCCTCCATCCAACAAAACTCAGAACCATCTGCTTAGTTTCTGTCAAATGTTATATCACTGAAAGCTGTCTATAAGTCAGCCAATGAGGTTAAGCATGTGCTTAAGTGTTTTACTTGCAAGGTTATGGGGTCTTTTCAGATACGGAATGGAACTGCATCACTGAGACCCTGTAGAACGTAAGCCTGAGGAATGCCTGCTAGGCTGGAAGCTGGGCTTATTCATGTGATTGGGATGGCATTGCCTTGACCGCATTCAGGAATGCATTTGACATAAACCTCTGTATAGAAGTAATTTCCTAGCTGAACACAGGTGTGCCTGAATTTCAGAGCTGAGTTCTGGAGTTTTTCTCCATGGATGGCCATGAAGTACATTTAGCCATGTAATGATTCCAAGCAGCTTTCTAACTGCTGCTCTTTGCAAGTCAGATTATACCTGATCTGAAAAAGTAAAAAGCCATTGTTTTACTTCAGGTCATTAGAGCTCTAATTGGCCATTACCTAACCAGAAATGTATATCCATTATTACTGTTATAAATCTTTCCTCTATTTTCCTTTTTTTAAACCAACTGGAAATGAGAGAAAATCTAGCTAGAACTGTATATCCACTTCAGATTTTTTTGCATTTCTAAATGATTTGGTGCCCAGTCTGGAGATGGGTTTTCCTTGAGTACTTAAAGGGTTACTTATGTTTAGGTTTGAAATGTTCGCATCAGGACAGTTGAGTTACATTCACTAAGAAAGGATTTGGAGTAGATATTCAATTTTCTGTATGTTGTTGTGAGCAGTCAGTCGTTAAAGATGGTGTGATAGCCAAAGCCAAAACCCTGAATCTGGAAACATTTGGATTTTATCATCCTGTTAAAGAAGGAGGGTGCATGTGAGAAAGATGGATGCCAATAAAAACAATGATTTTCTGGCAAGAGAGCTATTTGAAAAATAGTTTCCTTGGAAACTGCTTTATACTTTCTACATGCCATCTTTGAGATAACAGCTTTTTCTTATCAAAACACACATGTGGCAGAAAATACCTGTTTGTATTTTCTCCTTCTCTTTCTGGGACAAAGAAAGGTTACAAGAAATTGATAAATTCAGAATATTTTCCTTTTCTTTTGACCTGTGTTTTCCAGTACAATTATTTTCCATCCCTAAAGGAAATGCAAGAAGGTTTATGTATGTCAGTCCTGCAGCTTAACTCATGGTCCTGATGGGAGGTAACATTTAAAGGCTGAGAATTGGTTTACTCTCTCTGAAAGTGCTTCATGAGAGGGAAATGCCACAGAACTTGTTTCTAGGGCTTGATAGAGTCTTTTGTAACTAAAACAATTATTGTTATTGTTCATTGTAAAAACTATTCATTATTAAGCATTATTTATAATTAATAATTAATAATGCATTTATAATTAGTCATTATTAATGATATTATTAATAATTCTAAAATTATTAATATTTTTTATAATTTTGTCCTAAATGCTAATTCAAGTTTCGTTTTCTGATAGTGACAACTGATAATCAACTTTGATTTCCTCAAGCTTGCTCATGGATTTCCTTTGAGCCCTAGGAAATATATGGATGCAGTTCAGTGAATCATGAGCCCTGAAGAACAAAGAAATCTTTCCAGAGAAAATGGACACAGAAACATATTTGTGTACCTTTTATGCAGAGTCACTTGAATGAACTACAATATTTATGAAGATTTGAACATGTATTTGCTTTAGAAGTCAGGCATACAACATTAGTATGGCCTCAAATTTTAACAGTAAACATGGTTTAAAGTCAGAAATTGCATTATAGCTGCTGCCCTACCTGCTGGTACCTGTGCAAATCTGAAGGACTGGTGAACTATGAAGAAGCATGAATTCAAGAAACTACCTCCAGTGAAAGCTCCTGCAAATTCATATAATAGGCTCTAATTTTATGGTAGGATTCTAATCAGCTTCCAAAGTTTTGGGATGGTTATAGTCTGTGTACTTCTAGAGTGTAGTATCAGAATCTGAACTATCTTCATCATATCTATCCTAACAATATCCTAATAATACTTGGTTTTTGACCAAGCAGAAAACCTAACTGTTTAAAATTTTATGGTGGGATTCATCATACCTACCTTTAGCTACCTAAACACAAAATATTTTTTCTGAGATGTCTGTACTGTTTCCACAGTAAAGGATGTGTGCCAGCCATCTCCAGAGGACACCTCCCAGCACCTTTTGGTGGCTGTATAGAGCAGCCTTGATAAGTCCCTCTCAGACATGCCTCTTTCTTTCCTTTGATGGTGGATGGAGGCTTGATGACTCATTTAGACTAGATAACAAAGTTTGAGACCTGAAATATTTATTCCTCAAGACAGGGTCCAGGGAACAGGGTGATGGCCATGACCTCTCACACTCCATAGCAGAGATCCTGCTTTCATAAAAATAAATCATTCCAAAAGAAAAGCCAAACAGAACCAAACAAAATCAATAGGACAGTTCTCTTTGATGATATACTCAGAAATTATTTTTTGCTAAGGAAACCAAATCTTCACAATCAAAATATGCATCTTGAAAAAAAAAATCAGTTTTGGTTTAGTGACTTAGTCTGATCTCAGAAATTGTAAGCTCTTTTCCATTGTCAATTCACATTAATTCATGATAATTTGGTTATTGAAATTCTGCTGGGTGTCTAAAGAAGGGAAAGCTTCCAACTGAGTGAAAATTAAGCTAGTCAATACATGTAAACCAAATCATAATTACTGCATTTGAAACAGGTGGGGATTTTTTGTCCAGTGAACCACCGGACAATAAGCATAAAAAATTATAGCCATTTGCAATTATTGAAATACAGGTGCATTGCAGTTTTTACTGGAAGTAAAACCAAAATCTGCTTACTTATGTGTCAGAGTGCATCTCTAATTTTGCTGAGAAATAGAAATGGCATTATGTGATTTAATTGGCCTTTATAAGTAATTTCTCTTTACAATCCCCAAATTTCTGGCAATGACTTTTCTATATTTTTTGTTTCCTTAGTCCTGTTTTGTATATAAGGAAAAAAAAAAAAGAAAAGAAAAACAAAAGGAAAAACAGCAATTTGGTGCAACTCTGAGTCATGTAGATATAAAACACAGCTTGGGAGCCTACTGTTTTTGTCTAAAATTCAGAGAAACTTGCTAGTGCTGGAAAAATTGATTATGCAAATACCAGTGACTCATGCTGACCTGTCCTTTCTTTGGCTTTACGGCTTTGCAACTTCTTGCTTTGCCTTGGTAAAGGTAATCAATTAGTTCAGTCTGGATTATAGGGTTTTAACACAAGCATTTTCACTAGGTGTGAAGTCTGTGGACTTAACTATAAACTTTATATTGGTTGTAGGGAGAGTTGTACAAATCTAGATTTGGCAGAACAAGTTCAGTCATGGAATCTTTCATGAAAAAGTGTTCTTTTTTTTGCTTCTCTGAAGATCTGTAGTTTCTAGTGGTATAAGTTGCTATTTATTGCCTTTGTATGCTTTGTTAATCTAGATATGGCTCATTAAAGGCACAATCCCATATCTACCGAAGTAATTTGAAGATTTTTGTGTTTAGGTCATCAGGAACAGAATCAAGACTGTGGTCTCTCAATTTTATGAATAGTCCTTGGAAAAATGTACTTCTAGTTCTAATTTGTTTTAATGGTAAAAAGGCTATTTCTGTGTTTATGTTATTCATTTATTTATTTTTGTTTTTAGGTCTTTTCCTACCTGAACGTTGGCACCATGCAGCAGTGCCTGAATTAAAGCCTTCAGTTTAACTAAGAAGCTGCGGCCTCTTTGCAATCACTGGGGAGGGGAAGTCACCCTCACAAAGAAATTCACATCTTAGGTTCAAAGGACTGTCTAGAGATGCTCTCTTCACTGATCTTAAGGTGAACATGCATTCCTAAAAAATTGGGGTTTGAATTGCACATGATTAATTGGGATGTTACCAGAGCCATAATGTGACAGTGAAGATTGGTATGAATGCTTCTCTGTACCAATTTAGAAAGAACCATGTAAGATTTTATGCCCTACTGCTGCAACTTAAGGAAGCCACAGAAATCCCAGCCTCTACTGTTTGGCATCTCTAATTTCTTTGACTTCAGTAAGGATAAATGGAAGTATCAGGGTAGTGCTTATTCTCTTTTGTTCTCAGAAACATTCAGATTTAACATCCATTGCAAGATAATTTGGAAAAAACATTTGTGTACATGTTCCTTTGTGTTCCTTTAGCTTCAGTGTGATACAGGATTATCTTGGGATAAAATGTTTAAATATGATTCTGAATATGGTCCATACTTCTTCTTTTATGCCTTTATGTGGAGTAAAAAGCTTGAAGAATGATGTTAGTCACAAATAGTCAAGAATTAAGATCGTTTTGAGAAATACATTCTTTTTAGAATGAAGTGAAAGCCTGAAAATGTAGTAATGAAAAAAGGAAGGAAATGAACTTCAGTAATTAGACCCTGGTGGGTGTTTCTGCACTGCCTAATTTTTTCCTGCTGTCCTGTTAGTTACTGAGCTGTTTATGCAAATTGAGAGTGCTCCAGCCAGGGAATGTGAGAAGAGCTCCCTTTATAGCTTGGAGATTAAGGCACTCATCTGAGCTGTAGGTAATCCTTTTTGAAGATCCTGCTGTCAGCAAGAGTTCTCTGCATACTGTCCTCATTTTGACCATAAATTTCATCTTTGTTGTTTTTCTTTTCCTAAGGGAATTTTTAGAGGGTCAATAAAAGAATAGCTTTGTTAATTATCATTGTGTATTGGAAAAAATATAAGGCAATGCCAAATCTTGATATAAAAACAAGTAAGACAAGCAACTGAACTGGCTTGATGATGTAAACTTTCTGTAATATTCTAGAAACTGGTCTTCCCTAGATATAGTGCTCTCATTTCCATGAGTAGTAGGAGTGTTAAATCCCCCTAGCCTTCAGCACGCCAGTTTTAAAAAAGACAAGAAAAAAATTAGCAACAATTAGTAAATGTCTTGCACAGCTGCATTATTGCCAATAACATTGTGAAAGAAAAAAACCCACATCCAGGATAAATGAAATAGATAAACCCATAGAGTGAAGCCTCCAAAAAGGATTTAAACTCATGATCAATAATGAGAAAAGTGTCTAAATACCTTAAAGGGACACTTGAGATTTATGTAGTTTTACACTTAGAAAATTCAGAAACATCCAAACTAGTATGGAAAAAACAGGTCTGGAGGTTAAAATATGCACAGAAATCTGCAGTATAATTCTCAGTCAGCTAAGATTTCTTTTGAAAGAAAACTTGAATTAAAAAAAAAAAACCAAATTAAGGAAAGTAACAATTTAATTTGAGAATATAAGCAAAATCAACACAAGGAAAGAAAGAAGCATGAGGAAAAGAAAATGTTAGGAGCTTAAATGTCAGCTTCTGCTCTGTCAGCTCCTGATCATAGTTCAAGATTCAGATAGCAAGAAAATGTGCTTTACAGCCTGCAGTGGCTACGAACTTTACTGTATGCTATATTTATATAGGCTGTAACAATTTGATTTGAGTTTGTTTCCAAGGAGATATTTCTTTGTCGCTCTATTGCTATTTTGTTATTTATTTTGAAACTTAGTGTTTTAACCAGTATCTCCATCCTGAGAGATAAGCAAAGGTGTGGCCTCTCTTCACCAGGGAACTTTTAAACACATTTCAGTGTTAAATGAACTTCATTGATGGTAAAAATCAAAAGCATATCTGACTTCAGTTGTGTGGTTCTGCCATCTTCTTTAACAAATACTCTGATCTCAATTTCAGTTTTTCTTCTTATGCATTTAGTATCTGGGCATCTGGGCCAACCTATCTTGGGCCTATCCAGTATGTCAAAGCTTGCAGATCCACCTATCTTTTTGACAGTCCTTATGGATATCTAATCCCAAGTTTTGTGTGGTCAAAAGAGAGCTTTTAATTTTGTCCCAGAGTTCTTCTGCTCCATCTGTTGTTTTGACATCTCGGGACTACATCATCATGTGACCTATCAGTCAGGTGTGTAACTTGGGCATTAGCTTCAGATCAGATGTGTAAGTTCTTCCACCTGGGATATGGCAACATATTTCAGTTTTTTCCCCCATGCCTTCAAGCATATGACTGAAACTGTCTTCCAGGCTCTTGTGCATTAATTACTGTGGGATGCTTTTGCTGACTGAGAGATATGACCTTGGCTCAGCCATGCCAATGCTGAATTCTCCTCCCATAAAAGTTATTGCTTTGGTTTGTGTCTTGAAGCTATCATGTCTCTTTCAGTTCCCTTGATGGTTGCTCACTTTTGCTGTCTCTATCTTAAAGAAATTTTATGGCCAGTCTTTTTTTTTTTTTATTAAACTTTTTACTCCTACCTCTGGCTGATATCTACTGTCACCGATCCACAATGTTGATTCATTAATTACAGCTAAATATTTTGTGACTATTTCCTATGCTTTCCTTTGTATTGTATATCTACAGATTTCCTATTGTATATCTACAGAGCATTTTGTTCCTCTGCATCATACCTCTCCACACAAAACATCTTTCCTATGCTGCTAAAGCTGTTTTGTTAAGGTTTCCCTTTGTCATGCTTGCTGTATATTCTTAAAACTTCTGCGTATATCTATCTATCTAATCTATCTATCTAATCTATCTATCTATCTAATCTATCTATCTATCTATCTATCTATCTATCTATCTATCTAATCTATCCATAGTTATCAGGGTTTTATTGTCTTTTACATGGATTATATAGTAGCAACCGTCTTTGTTGTAGGATTCTAAAAATCCTTTATTGTAGTAAGACAAAAACATTTATACCTAAGTCGCTATTAAAGATAAACCTAATATAGAACACATGCTGCTATAATCAGGTTAAAAGTGCTGTTTATCTTTACAGTGTGATTTTCTAAATCAGTGCCGGCTACTCTGCATGCCATCAAAATAAGATATCTTTCTGAGCAAACTGAGCTCTAAAATGACTTCTACTTAAGAACAGCCAATTCAAAATAGTGATACAGAGAAGCATATATATGGTATTTGTTTGTTGGTTTTACTGTGAATGAAATAAATGCTGCATTTTGTGGTGAAGAAATAAAGATATTTTACAAAAGTAATTTTCAAATTGTCTTTCAAACTATATTTTTTATGATGGATTATAGCTTCATCTGAAAGGGACATACAAAGCCTTTTGACAGGAAAGGCGATACATATCAGACTCTGGATCCATCTTCTCTTATCCTATTTTGCTTAAGTGAAACTTAGTCAAAGTTGGTTACTTGTACAACGGCAGACTCCAGGAGATTCTATGCACTTATTCTCCCAGCTGGTGGAGTGTCCTTCATTTTCTTCCTCTTCTGCTCCCATCATTGCCTTCTTTCTGTTAGTACACCATAATTCTCATGACCAGACCAAATGGCAACTGTGAACCATAACTAGAGGAAATGTGTCCAACTATTTAGAGCTGGGGCTGACAGAAAACTGCTTCTAATTTATTTATTTTTAACTTGAGTTAAATAAGATATTAGGATAAATGTGACCAGTTTCACTTTCATATATGCAAACTTATATTGCAGTGTTTTCAATTAAGTTTTGGAGTTCTTAGGTACTAATATTTTACATAAATCACACATTAAATTTGTTATTTTCTGTGCACCAGCATGCTTGAAACTATAGAAAATATACTGTAGGACAAGACATCTGTGCCCTACCATCTAAGGGGTTGTTCTGTGCATCTTTCTCTACCAAGAACCTTTCATTTAACATTTTTAAGTGAGTTTTGTCCTCATTACCTCTATGGATGTGTCCTCATTTAATGTGTATCTACCATGGATCACTGGTCCTTGGTTTGTACTCAAACAGTTCACCATTTTTTCTCCACTCACCTTTAGACAACTTGAATATACTGCCTGTTTCTGTCATGTGAATTTTCTCTTTTCCACTTCCATAGTGCAATATTTCACACAACTAATGGTGACATTTCTGACATTTCTGTGACATTGCTGACATTTCTAATGACTTCTTCCTGCCTGCATCAAAGAGCACAGTCTGTTTTGTGGCCTGTGACCTATGAGGTGCTTTAACACCCCTGATCATTACTGCTGTCTTGATTTCATCGGTTTTCTTGATTGCATTCTGTTTTGTCAGCTTTTGCAACTCCATCACCTCCAATGTCTCTTATTGTTGCTTGAAGTGACCATTGGGGTGACCTCCAATACAGTCATGTCAGTCTCCTCAGGTCCATTCAGAATGCTAATGGACAGCCTCTTTGCTATCACGTAAGACTTGAGCCTGCTGGAAAATGGTGCAAATATCTTCCAACGTCAGCTGCAACCTGAGAACAAATAAACTCAGTCATCTTCAAACCTTTTGAGAAAAAGTTGTGCCACAGTATTATTTACATTCTCACTTTTGCTAAATCCAAAAGAGACAAGGACAAGCATTCATTTTAAGATTTCTACCTCCTTGCTGTGAGAGGGATTAAAAATAAAGATGGGATGGGAAAATTTTATTAAATTTAAACAAGAATCAGAATTCTTTTTATTTCAAGTTTTTAACACCATCACAAAACATACAAAATAATTGTACAAGAGTGAATGTTCCAAGCCCCCCAGCAAAGCACCACAACAATGCAAACTGAGCAAAGAAAATGAGAGCAGCTACTTCATTCCCTTCTGCCTGTAATACACTTGCAATGAGTTATCATCTTGTAGAATGTACCCCCTCTGAGGTAGAGGGTTTTTGTGTTTATGTGACATCCAGGACAGCTGGATTTTAACTAAGATAGTGACTTTTTGTGCAATATGCTTTTAGAGCAATAATGTCTACTTCTCTTCTTTTTGTTATCCTGTCCAGATCTTCCATATTAAACTTTTCTCCTCACAATCTTGCAATCATGGTTTCCTTTTTGCCTAGGGCTTACTCTTCCTTATATCTACTAAGCATCTCATATGCTTTTTGTCACACCTGCTCTGAAAGGCCAGTCACTATCTTAGACCTTCTTAAAGAAAGTCTACCAAATTACAAAGTATCAGGCTGCTGCTTCCATACACAAGGATCTTTCAGCTACTGCTAGGCTCTTGCTCATAACGGGCATGTCTCACATACCTTGATACCCCAGAGGCTGTGAGAGTGATTGAGATGAATTCTGCTGCTTTACTGATTCCTGCTGGCCTCTCCTTCCATGATGCGACATAGTCTGGCTGGTGGGGAGACACTGACAGCCAAAACTGCATGCTGACAGTAAGCCCTTTGGAAACTATAATTAAGTTGCACTTATATGAACAGTGCTTCAGTGTAGAAACCTGTTTTCTACCATCAGTGAACTTTATGGAACGTCTTCTGTAAAGCATAGTCATTCTTTTTACTCCTGAGAAAGGAAGGATGCAAAAAAGGAATGCACATATTTTCAGCAGCGTCCATCTGATATTTTTTAAATCTCTTTTCATGTGCACACAATTTAGACACGTTTTAGACAATTTTCAGGGATTCTGAGTACAGGGCCACTTGGCTGAAAAGGAGTTATACAAATGTCTAGGAGCCAGACTGTTTTTATCTCTTGCCAATATTTCAAAACTGGAGGCTGCTTTCAAAAATCTGTAATCCTGGTCCAGCACGCTCATTTCAGCTCTCCCATCTCCTTCACAGCAGCCTGACTTTTTGTTTCATCTCTTTTTAAGCTAGAAAGTGCAGTAATAAAATGTGGTGGTTGCTATTACTGTTTTATGTATATGCAAGGTTACTACCCTGACCTCTCAGAGGAGAAAACTCCAGAAGTGCTTTATCCAGACCCATGCATATTCAACACAGCACATACTCATGAAGGAAATAGATTAAATAATGCTTTAGAAAGCTGAGGCATTATGCACATAAATACATTCTGTTTATGTCTTCCATGGTGACCTCTGGCAAATAAATATGCAGCATCACCTTTTCTCGGAGGTGTACCTGTCATGAGAGAGGGACAAATGCTTTCCTGCCTGCCAGTTACAGGGGGTCTTCATGGGGCCTCACTGATGGTTCTGAACAAAGAGGGCAAGCACTGGTGACGTGTCTGTCTTCCTCAATCAATAAAGACAGTTAGTGACATGAAGCAGAAATCCAGCCTGCACAAAAAACTACCGGGGACCATGTGAGGTTGCTTGGAACTAATGCTGATCACTGGATAATTCAGAAATGATGATGAAAAGCTCATGACATGCCTGAAAGACAAATGAATCAAAGATAAGAGCTGGAAGAAACTAACCATGTCACTTCATCTACAGCCAGCTGTCAGGGGAAGAATTTTTCCTGCAGAAACACAGTGAAATCACATTTGAAAACTTCCAGCCTGGATAAAAAGAGGGGGGTTTTATTTTGTTTTGTAGGGACTTTTGGTTGTTGTTAGGGTTTTTTTTGTTGTTGTTGCTTTTTTCTTTTAAAGGAAATAGTTGGTCAAAATGTGCAGTTTGTGAGACATACATATATAGCCGTACCCTCATTGATAAAAAATTGCCACACTCTGTATATTTTAACCATTTTCTAAATCAAGATGTATCTTTTTTTTTTTATGTTCTTCCCTTTTCAAGTGTTTATTGTATGGTTTTATGTAAGTATTTTGTATGGTTTTATGTAAGTATTTTGAAAAAGCCAAATATGGTATCTATTTTAACTCAAGAATTTCCATGCAGAATTTAAGGTATTTTGTACTATTTATTGCACGGATAAAGAAACTTTTATGCTTGGTAAAATATAAATAGTGACAGCGATGGACTGATGAAAAGAAAGCTGCAATTTGTACTTGACAGGGGAAAAAATCCTGCTTCAAGTGTTATTGCTGGGCAACAATTTCACAAAACTTTTAGTTCTTTACTCATAAAAATGTTTGCCAAGTTATCCTTCTGTCTCCAGCTTCCTAGTCACATGCATGAAGACCAGCATCCTGTTATCTCTCCAGTTCTTTATTCCTACTGTCTTTTCTCTTCAGGAAAAGCTCATATAAATTGCTACAAACTCAGCTAAAGTGCTTGGCTGTTTTTCCTTAATCTGTGGTTGCATGAATTCACAAATTACCATTTTCTGAGGATTACAGGAGTGTGTTTTTTCCATACAGTGTTAATGGTGTTTAGGCCTTTGCACGTAACTCTTCTGTATTTCTGCTCGCCCAGTTAAGATGGGAAATTAGGAGCTGCCACTGTAAGAAATTAACACATGTCAGAAGTTGCAAGGCATTGGAATAGGTAGTTATGGTAGAAAAATTAACAAAGTGTTTTCATGTTGGTGGCTAATTCTCCTATGGATCAGGTCTAATGTAAGATGATTCAGAATCATAGATCCATGACCAGAAGAGTCTTTGTATATATTTTACTTTTATTTGAGTGTTATTTAAAGTCTTTGCTAGATAAAGACCAAACTGGATTTTTACCTTCATGAGTTTATTTTACAAGTTTACTGCTCTGGTACCGAAGTAATATGGATTTCCTACTTTTCAGTTAGAAATAAAAGACACAAATCTGAAATTTGTCCATGAAGAGGATTTTCAGAATCTTCTTAGTTTATGGATTAGATAGGTAAACATAATTTCAGATATCTGGCAGATAGCAAATATAGTTCTACCAAAAATTGGGGAAAATTCAATTGCTTCCTCTATGTACAAGCACTAATGTAAAAAGTTCCATTGAAACAAAACGTGTGTACATTTTTTTTTCAACCAACTCAGCATTAGTAAGTTTTTTTCTCTGACTAAACTAAATTTTTTCTCTGCCTCAACTGTCCAGCCAATTGTAATGGGTACTATTTACATCAGGGGGACAGATGAAGTATGAGGTTTTGGTCTTTGCTTCATTCATTTCTAAGCACCAGTGCTTTAAAATAAAACCTGATAAATTGGAGGCAGTTCAGGGAAGAGCAGCAAAAATGATCTAGGTAGTCAGGAGGGATTGACTTATGAAGAAAGATCTAAGTAACTAAATGAGTTTGTCTCGGCAGAGGAGATAGGGTGACACGCCACAACAATGACATGATGCAGGTGAGAGAAATTTCTTAGTGCAGCAGGCAGAGTGGTAACTAGGAGTAATGGGATGGAGGTGCAAGAGTAATTCTTTTCACTGAACCTTTGTGCAAATATCCTGACAGGGAGATGCATTGGACTGTGGAATTGTGTCCCAAGGGGTGCAGTTGAAGCCCTGCCTCCTGAGTCATTTGATGCTAGAGATGACAAATACTCACAAGAAAGGAAACTACCTGGTTTCGCACTCCTCCATCACCAAGGTCTCTATCTCTATAATGCACTGCAGAGGGCTGACCCTGTCTGGGTGCCTGGTGCCCACCAAAACCATTCTATCATGACCCTCATCAGCTGAACAGAGCAGACAAAATATCATGAAAGGCTTGTGGTTTAAGGGTGAGATCACTCACCAGCTACTGTCATGGGTAAAACAGACTTGGTTCTGTATTAACAATCAAATCAGATTTGGATGAGAAATCTAAACTAAACCTTAATAACTCTTTTGCCCCACCCCTCCATTCTTCCTGGGCTCAACTTCAGCGCCATATAGGAGCTAGGTTAGGGGCTCCAGAGGCAGGCTGTGCAACATTGCCTCTGGAGAGCCAGAGACTGTGGAGCAGGACATTAACACACCAGAGCAAGGCCCATCTGCCCCTTTCCCCACAAACATGCACCCAAAAATGTCTTGAAACATCAGTCTTTCCAGTCTCTGATGGTCTGTCTTGGCTAGTGTTGGCTGTGTCAGATGTGAGAGAAATTTCTAGCAGGTTGTTACAGGAACCAGCCCTGTAGTCCTCCCATTACCAAAATCTGTCCAAACAAACCCAATGCATTTACAATTATGAATTCACTGCAGGGGAAGCTCTGTTAGAGGTAAGAAAAATATTATTGTCAACAGTGAAGAACACAGGAATATAACAGCTAAATTTGTTTTTTCTTTTTCTTTTGAAAATGTTTGCCTTTCCAAGTTTGGCTGTGCAAAGCTCTTCTTTACATTCACACATATAAGTGTGATTGAAAGCTGTGACAAAATACTGATTTCAGACACACAGGGGAGGAAATATAGTAATTTTAAAATACAAACAAAAAGAAAGGTAAAGAGAGAAAGTATGATTCATGGGGGAAAATGACAATTTGCAAACTCAGCCAGCTCAAATGTTTAAATCTTCTGCCACTTGCATCAAGATCCAGCTCCTGATGTAGCCCAAGAAATATCTGTATAATAATGTTTGCTTTCTCCCACACTACTCTGGCTCTTTCACACATTCCCTGTTTGACAGTTCACAGTGCTCTCTCAATTGTTCTTTTTTCTCATTGCAGATTAGGTGTGTTTTGTACTGTTGTGATCTGCCCGAACTGCATTTTGTAGGGGTTAAAGGACAGTCGATACCTTTGTGAGCAGTTATTTCATCCAATGACTATGCAATTCATCCCAAATTTGACTGCTTCACTCCACAGAATCTCAGGATTACAGAATTAACTAGCTTGGAAAAGACCTCCAATATCATCAAGCCCAAGTCATTATTGAACACTAATATGTCAACCACACCATGGTACTAAGTGGCACATCCAATCTTTCCTTAAATACCTCCAAGGACTTGATCAACTCCATGGACAATACATTCCAGTACCTAATTCCCATTCTGTGAAGAAATTATTCCTAATGTCCGACCTGAACCTCCCATGACACTGCTTACGAGTATCTCCTCTTGTCCTTCTGCTGGTTGCCTGGAGAAGAGATTGACCCTTACCTGGCTACAGACACCTTTCAGGCAGTTGTAGAGAGTCATAAGGTCATCCCTGAGCCTCCTTTTCTCCAGGCTAGACACCCCCATCTCCCTCAGCCACCCCATCATGGGACTTGTGCTCCAGACCCTTCATGTTCTCTGGACAGGCCCCAGCACCTCAGTATTGTTCCTGAACTGAGAGGTCCAGAACTGGACACGGCACTCAAGGTGTGGCCTCAGCAGTGCTAAGTGTAGCAGTGAGAATCACTTTCCTAATCCTTCTGGGCACACAGATACAGGCCAGGATGGCATTGGCCTTCTGGGTGGTGTGGGCACACTGCTGGATCATGTTCAACTGGCTGTTGACCAGCACCTCCAGATTCTTTTCCCCTGGGACATTTTTCCAGCCACTGCTCCCCCAGCCTGTAGAACTACCTGGGGTTACTGGGGCTGAAACATGAGACCCAGCACTTGGTCTTGTTGAAGCTCATAAAGTTGACCTCAGCCCCTTGATCCAGCCTGTCCAGGTCCCTCTGCAGAGTCTTCCTGATCTCCAGAAGATCAACACTCTAACCCAACTTGGTGTGATCTGTAAATTTGCTAATGGTGGACTCAAAGCCCTCACTCAAACCATCAATAAAGATATTAAACAGGCCTAGGCCCAACCCTGAACCCTGGGGTGCACCACTGGTGACTGGCTGCCAACCAGATGCAGCACCATTCACAACTACTCTTTGGGCCAAACCACTTCTTAACCCAGCTAAGAGTGCACCTCTCCAAGCTATGGGCTGCCAGCTTTTCCAGGAGGATGCTGTGAGATTCAGTGTCAAAGGCTTTGCTGAAGTCCAAATAAATTGCCTCCAAAGCCTTTCCCTCACCCACCAAGTGAGTCACCTGGTCAAGAAAAATCAGGTTGGTTAAGCAAGACCTAGTGTTCCTAAAACCATGCTGGCTGGATCGGCTCCCTTGATTGTCGTATACATGTCATGGGGTTGGACTCAAGATGATCTGCTCCATAACATTGTTGAGCACTAAGATCAGGCTGACAGACCTGTAGGCCCCCTCAATCCCTCTTCCAGCCCTTTTTGGGGATGGGTTTCACATGGGCCAGCCTCTAGTCATCTGGGACCTTCCTGGTTAGCCAGGAATGATGATAAGTGATGGAGAGTAGTTTACTGAGCTCTTCCACCAGCATCCTCAGTACTCTTGGATGAATCCCCTCTGGCCCCATAGACTTGTTAGCATTTAAGTGTCTCAGCAGGTCACTAACTACTTCCTCCTGGATTATAGAGGTTCATTCAGCTCCCTGTCCCTGTTTACCAGATCAGGACACCAGTTGTCCTGAGGATAACTGGTCTTATTCTTGCAGACTGAGGCAGTTCTGCTCCCTTATCCATTTTGCACAAGATTTTGCTTTTCACTCGCCCCTAGTTATATTGTACATGAAAAAGCAGGTATCAAAGCTTAAAGGATCTCATAGCAATGGCAGGCATCTCAGCAGCCTTCCTGAATCAAGTTTTTATTCAGGTGTGTAACCACAAACCCATAAATGTATTTGGAGCCCTGTATTCTGCTGAATTGTGTGGACTTGAGTTCCCACTGAGTCTTTGAGGACCTGAGTCCAAGGTTGCGTACAGATTTCCTGCAACAGGTGCTTAGGTCTGTGAACACTACCACCTAAGAGAAAATAATTCAAATCAAGAACTTGGTTTTCAAAGGCTGACAGACACTGGCTTGTTTTGCAGCTATTGAGCCAATTGGCTGTGAAACTTGGGTTAATAATCTGTAGAAGGCAGTTACGGTATCATCTCTCTCATGACTGGAGGTTGG
The DNA here is from genome assembly GCA_039654755.1 of Calcarius lapponicus. Taxonomy (NCBI): domain Eukaryota; kingdom Metazoa; phylum Chordata; class Aves; order Passeriformes; family Fringillidae; genus Calcarius; species Calcarius lapponicus. Next base: position 76,519,434 of record CM077462.1, on the reverse strand, counting down.
CTAGCAATCCCTGATGACAGGTCAGTTTTTCATTGCTATATTTATCATAATTAGTGTAATGTTGAAGTTGGCATCTGGATAAAAGAAAGAGAAACTTATTTTGGCCATCTCTTCCATCAAAATTGTAGTGGGGGCATGCTACTCAAAAAAGCTTTTGAGATGTAAAAACAGTCTTAAAATACTATGACAAAACAGTGTTTTGGTGTTTGCTTCTTGCTTCTGTACCGTTCAAAGTTATATTACATCTAGAAAACTGACATAGTGTAATTTGTAGTGTGATTAATTAAACACATGATGTATACACATGATGTATGAGAAGTATAATTTTATTTTGAATAACTAGTTAGTACCAAAGGGCATCTTTTTCATACAGTATCTTGAATCTCTTGCTTATATATAGACAAAATAAGCAAAATCAGAGAAGATGAAGGTTAATGAAGACTAAAACCAATGGGTTTTGAAATATACAATAAAGTAGAAAAATAATTTGAGCAAAAGTCACTAAGAGACACAGGGGAGGGGTAAAGGAGGGAAACTGTAGTGCATTCACTACTGAAATGATCTGATCTTGAAAAGCTTTAAGAGAAAAAGGAAAGAACTTTGTGGAAACCAATTTAAGATGCTATTGTTTACAAAGGTCCCAAATTATTCTTAACTCCAAATTACCTTCAAGTAGGTACATATTTCTTCCTCTCCTTTACGAGGCTGCCAAAATTCAGTATTCTAGCCTGCATGTAACCTTCCCCACGAGACTCATTCCAATCCTCCTTGGAAGTCTTAAGAGTGGCTGGACTGCTGAAATGCTTGGCACTTTCATGAAGATGATTGAATGAGAAACCTCTACAATAAGAAAGAAATAGGTGGGGGGAGGACAGCTGTGATTTTTTTTTTATTCTTTTCCAGAAAATGTGGTGAGCCTGAGGTATGGCATTCAGGTAGAGTTAGTTTATCTTGAAAAGAACAGGTCTGTGCCACACAGAACAACACGCCTCTGAAGATGCACACTTCTTTAGCTGCTTTAAGGCAGAGATCAAATATTGTGGTTGGCAAATTAACACAAACACATTAGAAATTTGAGTAGCGGAATTTTTTTTCTTTTTTTTGTAGGCAAAAAAGAAGTAGAGGAAATATGTTTATGGAAAACCTGTGAATGATCTCGAAAAAATTTTTTTGGAAATTAAGCCTCACTGTAGTACTACATTCGCATGCAACAACAAGTAGAAGGTCATGCAAATTTGAGTTAAAAATTATGTAAAATCATCTTAACACAGGTGGATGATGAAACTTTCATATTTTGATCTCCAGCTTGAAAATCAGAGATTGATTTTCACACAAAGAGATGTCCATGTCACTCATTAAAGGATATATTGCTTTCTCCAGCACTTCTGTCTTTGATCATAGTATCTCAGAACTACCTTGGCTACCAGGACCATCAGTCAAGTTCTAAAGTTAATTACTTTGGAAGCAAGATTCTTTGGTTTAGGTTCTGACTCAGAGAACGTTGGATTGTTTATATAAATTATAAAAGCATCAAGAGAACAGTGGGAAATTAATTCCCTACCCTCTTGTCCCCCTGCAGTTCAGTCAGTTGATTCCCTCTCAGAGAAAGGAATGAGCCCTGAACACGTAGCTTTGCTGTCCTTGTCACTAGTATTGACTAGGATTTATTGGCTCTTGGTGCTTTTTCTCTGTGGTTTTGGCTAGTGTAGAGTTAAATTTCTTCATAGTAGCTGTCACGAGGCTGTGTTTTGGGTTTGTGGTCAAAACAGTGTTGGGGAGGGGACACAGCTGGGACAGCTGACCACAAGGAGCTAACCAAAGGAATATGCCAGGCAATATGGTGGTATGCTCAGCATCCAAACCTGGAGAAAGGAGGAAATGGGACACAATGTTGTCTTTCCAAGCCAGAGGTAGATCTGATGGAGCCCTGCTGTCCTGGGAATGGCTAGCCCACAGGAAGGGGGGAATGTATTCATTTTGCTTTTCTTGTGTGAGTGGCTTTTCTTTACCAATTAAACTGTCTTTATCACAGCCCATGAAATTTCTCCCTCTTACTCTTCTGATTCTCTCATTCATCCTACTGGAGGTAAGTAACAGGGTGGCTGCTCAGGGCTGAGCTGACAGCAGTGGGTAAAACCACAACAGGCTTCAAGTTTAGGAATTCCTTCACCTCACTTCTTAGGGTAGACAAAGTTTTATTTCTCTCCCTTATCTTCCTCACATTCCAAAATATCTACAATTAGCTCAATAATTCTTGCTCTCTTTTATTTAACTGTGGGGACTTCTGGAGTCAGTCCCTTGCTGATTAGAATGACTGGATACATTCTTCAGCTTAAAGCAGGTGATTAATTCATATGACATATTTCCTCTAGGAATTTTTATATGGGCCATCTCCTCAGGATACAAAGTTGAAGGACTTACACCACCTGATAACACCTGAAGATATTGGTTTACTTGGAAGCAGGTGGATCCTAATTCATGAAACTCTGACAAGTGCTCTAAATGAGCAGAATAATTCTGCTATGAGAAAAAGTACTTTATGGCAACTTTTCTAGACTTGATGTTACATAATGTGCACAAGTAATGCTATTCCACGACTTTCTAGAAGTTTTCTTCTACTAATTTCTTTGAAAATTAACCAAGAATCATTTAAAATGAAAGTTTCTCTCCCTTCAAGCTGTTAAAAAGTGATATGGGAATACAACAATGCTAGAATTTTAACACTGCTATGGACGCTTTAAGTTTTGATTAAAAAGCCGATGTTCCCACTGCCTCCAGCCAAAATTCTTAACAAAATTAAAGCAGCTCAATTCATACTGCTATAGGAAAGGCTGCTTTTTTTATCAGTTTCCTACCTGTTGCTCTGAATATTTATTTTGAGTTGAAACTCAGTACAAGTCCATCCTGTTGCCCTTAGAATGATTATGTTTTGTATTTTTGTCTGATAGTAGGTTTCTTTTGGAAGCTAATACTATACCAATACACAACACTGACTGTAAAAGCGTTGCCTGCTTCTGTATTCATTATTTCCCAAAAGCATAAGATCTACTTCTTTATTCTACAAAAATAGAGGGAATTTCTCCTGTATTAACTTATCAGGGAGACTTATTTGAAGTGGAATTTTTCTCATACAACAGCAGCTGTAAAAATTAATAATATCTCTGACTTTCTATGATCAGGCTTCCTCTTGGAATCAATGTCACCCTCTTCAGCCACCTGGTAATTCATAGACTTTGTCTTCTTTTTAGAGTTTTCTTCTCTCACCCTACAAATTGCCCTACTTTTGTTCCAGGACTGGCCATTAATTTGCTACTTAGCAGCAACATTGTCTGCTCCAGGGCTTGTGTCAGTCAACTAGAAATGAAGGCTGGATTTTTGCACAGGCTTCTTGCACAGAACATGCAAGTCACAAGTGTAACATGGTGATGCTGGCACCAGCTACCAACCAGAAGATACCAGCCCATTATTATTATTTTACCTTTTACACAATTATCGTTCAGCTCTTACTGCATTTAGTTCACACTATATATATATACTGTGAATGATTTTGATAAGTTGCACAACTGATAATATTCTGTTCGAAGACATTTTTATTTGATGGATTTCAGCTTTGCTCATTTATCTTCTCATTTTTCAACACTGTCAAGCTCCCCTCTGTTTCACTTGCATAATAGGGATTAGATCTCTTTGTTTCCTGGGCCTGGAAAGCCCTGGTTTAGACTCAAACCATGAAATATACAGGGACACTAGCAGATTAATTTAAACTAGGTGCTTAGCTTTAGATCTCAACAGTTATATGAACTTGATTCCAACATCATCTCATTCTGCCTACCTTTCCACTGAGAACAGGAGGTAAAAGTAAGTCTATCTCATACAGATGAGGAGTTTTACTCAGATATCTTCCTTATTCAGCAGTCTTGGGGAATGACTGGATGAAAGGTTTCCTGGGAGCTTGATCCTGTCTGGAAAGGAGTGAATAGGTACAGTATTTATTAAGATAAGGATTAAGTCACATTCCACATCGTCTCCCTTCAATGTGCACAGGTTCATTTATGAAATATCTGAAAATAGTATCTAGTTACTCTTAAAAATGTGATATGGTTCATAATAAATGCTATTAGAAATAAATATTTTTCTAAGAAACTACAGTGCAAATAAGCACAATGTTGGGCTGGTTTACTTTTCACTTGTCTTTCAGAAAGTGCAAGATCATTCTTTTCCAAAATGCTGACAAACTCAGAGCTAAATTATAATGGCTTTATGAAGTAGTCTTGAAATATATTGGAGCCTATTTAATCCTTTTTTGTGAAAACAATCAGGAACAAAAGAGGCAGGGTTTTGAAATGTGTGGAAGAAACATATTCTTTTTTTCTAAAAATAATGAATTTTTTTGCTTTTTTTTGATGATGAGAACATTCTAGTCTTTTTTTTTTTTTGTCTTGCAGTTAAAAACAACATCCGAAATTACAGCAAAAAAAAAGCAACCAAATGATTAATTCCTTTTGTGACTGGTTGAACAAAGAAAGTATGAAAAGAGTTTTTTATTTCCCTCTATGTCATTAATGAAACACTAATGAAATTAATTCATGCTTTTCTAAAAAGAAAGTATTGTGTGTCTAACTGGATTTATTATTTTTGCAGAAATACATGAATTTATTAATTTGATTTAATATTTGGTGTGAGTGTGTGAGTGTGTATCTTTTATTAGTCAAGTTTAATCACAAAAGTTTTTCAGTTTAAAAAGAAGATGATGGTTTAAGGAATGACAGTGCTTGATTTGAAATTATCTGGATGCATCATAGTAAATGTAAAATCCATCTTGCAACTTCCTTGAACAGATTTCCTCATAACTTGAGGCAAATTAATTTTTAGACTGATTTAGTGGCGGCTTCATTTAATCTCACTTGTCCGAAAATTAAGCATTCAATCTGATCTGTTAGTCTGTGCTACCTCACTCATTAATGGAGATTGGCCAGTTCTACAAATTGCAGTTTGGGGTATCTGAAGTGGTAAAGAAAAACTCACGATGAATGGTAACCCCTGGTGCTATACTTCTGCTGACCCTGCCCTTCATTCATCATTCACAATGTTATGTATTTAAGATCTCATAGCCCTTTTGGGTGTTCAAAGAGTCCGTATAACAAAGTCCTATTTTGTGCCTGAATACCCTGCAAACATGCTGGGACAGGCAAGCCTAGATACAGACTGTCTGGAGAAAGTCTTGTTTGCAGGTCATCACAGGTTTCTTCAGGGTTAGCTTTGATTCCCAGTGGCTGCCATGTGATTTTCAGTGTTCAAGACCTTGCTCTCTTCTGTCTCCTCTAGCAAGCACACAAACACTTTCATCTTTCTACTGACTTGCTATGTAAAAACATATCTGTAATGTATACAGTTAGTGACCTGACTTTCTGAATTCAGTCAGCAGATTGTAAACTGAATCAAAGGCAGCAGTGAGTATGGAGAGCCAAAGTGGTGTTTTTCATTTGAGCAAAGGCAGGTATCTCCAGTCTATCTGAGCTAATTACACCAGGCTCTCTTTGTAGGCAGTGAAGACAGATTGTCCATTTTACTGTTCAATTCATCCAGTCCTGAAGGAGCCATAAAAAGTCATATGAATCTCATTTTGAATGTAACTGTCTCTCTGCTGACTACACTGAGAGCTGGGGCCAATGATCTCAGATGTGAATTTCTGTGCTGGATTTGTCTAGTTTGGGTCAGATATATACACTTTCAAAAAAACCTGTGCAGGCAATTTTGACAAGTCAGAGTGCAGGTCATGTACCTAAAAGAGCTCAATAGGGCCCCTGGATGATTAGCTTTAGGTTATGACAATGTGCTGTTGTTCTGGTTTAACCCCAGCAGCCAAGCCCCACACAGCTTCTCACTCCCCCACCAACAGCATCAGAGAGAGAATAGGAAGGGTAGAAGTGAGAAAACTCATGTGTTGACATAAAGACAGCTCAAAAGAGGAAGAAAAAAATCACACGCAAACAGGCAAATAATTCAGTGCTTCCCAAGGGCAGGCAGGTGTTCAGCCATCTCCAGGACAGAAGGGGTCCATCACACATAGTGGCTATTTTGGTAGAAAAATGCCATCACTTGAAACTTCCTCCCCTTCCTCCTTTTTACTCCCAGCTCTATATACTGAGCATGATCTCATATGGTCTGGAATAACCTTCTAGGCACTTGGTCACCTGTTCTGGCTGTGTCTCCTCTCAACCTCCTATGCAGTTCCAACTTTCTCACTAGTGTGGCAGTATGGGAATCAGAAACAGCTTTGGCTGTGTAAGTCCTGCTCAACAATAGCAAAACCACCTCTGTAATATCAACCCTGTGTTCATGACAAATCCAAAACAATGTGAAGAAAACTAACTCTACCCCAACTCAATCCAGCACAACTTTCTTGCTCAAGTGATGGTGCAGCAAATTTTTTGGTTTACATAAGCAACAATGATGTTTTTTTAGCTATAGCAATTTGACCACACAAATGCCGTGAATGGCTATTACAGGACAACCAAAAGGAGAGAGTCCTGTGGTAGGAAGACATAAGGGAGGGGATTAAACAGTTAAACTGTGATTGCCACCAAAGCGGTGTAGAGTTGAAGCTGAAGGTTAGAGTCTTGACTCCTAGAGAGCTCTTTAAAGAGTCAAGCTCTCTTCCCTTAGCTGTTTAGCTATGCATTTCACCTTAGTACTGCATGTAATCAGATATCTTTAAAGTTACATCTGTAACAGTCTGGTTATGGTTTTTTTGTTTTTTTTTTTTTTTTTGTTTGTTTTTTAAGCAGATAATTTTTAAGCCATGTGTCAAAATAACTCTGGTTTTAAACAGTAAATGTGCATTGCGAGGTGATGCCTACTGTGACCATAAACTTCATTACCTTGATAAATAATTCATATTTTGGCTGCTTATCAGAAGGGTGTTGGAGAGCCCTTAAGCTAGTAACCTGTGGACTGAGTGTCTTTGAAAACTATCATTTGTCTTTTCATTTTAATTTCTACATAAAATTACCTATCATCTATTCAAGGAAAAATAAGCATGGAAGAAAAGGAGCATTTCAAGTAAAAATAAGCTGTCTAGCTAATTGTACCTACCCTTTGAGTCAACAATGGATTAACTTTGTAGTCCTATGGTAAAGATTGAGTTATGATGCGTTGCTTTGGTACTGATATGTTTTATAAGCACCAGCTTGTGTAATTGAGAAAAAACATGTCAACATAGAGCATGCACTCTGCCAGAACAAATCTCAACAAGTAGACTCCTTTCCCTTTGAATAGGATTTACATAATTCCAATTGATGATTTTTTTTTCTAATCCAGATGCAAAAAACAGTATTCAAATCAGAAATAATGTTGTGCTTCTCTATCTCCAAATTATCTAGCAGAAAGGATTGCTGATGAATATGTGGGGGGGACATCACAATATAGTAGGGTTTACTTGTTTAAACTTTCATTGTGCCTATTAATAGCAATGCTGCATCACAAAGAAGGATACATAACACGTAAGCAAACTGTGGGTAAAGAGAAATATCATGTGCCTGGTAAGTACTTCATAGCCTGGGGGGAAAATTCTCAGCAGGAGTAAACTGAAGTAGCTCTTTGAAGTACACACACTTGCACAGTGCACACTGACAGTCGGGCTCTGGGGCAGGCAGGCAAGGACAACATACTGTGGCAGGTTGATTTTGTGCCACGAATATCCTTCATGTCACTTCTGCACAGAGCCTTTCTCCATTTCTGCAGGCTGTAAACAATCTTCTGCTCCCTTTACCCAGCTATCCAGAAATGCAATCTAAATCCTGGACAAAAATCCATATTACAGAGAAAGAATTTAAAGAAGACAGCAGATGTGTGTAACAGACATGAATGAATGGCAACAGCTGTCAGAAAGTGCAGCTCTGGTTGGCACTGTCCTAGGAAGGAATTGAAATATATAGGGTAAAGAAAATCTTTGGGATGGTTTCTTTCTACCCATTGTGCCTTCTGTGCTATTAGGAAATAGACAAAAATCATGACATGATTTTTTGTGTCTGATACCAAATCACTTTTTCATGCACTGTGGTTCCTGTGCCAGTCATCAAATGCTGGTGGCCTAGAGATTTTCTTAGAAAGGTTTGAGTCCTGAATACCCATGCCGTTGTCAAATGAAGTACTCTCAAGGAAAGTCTATTGTCTTCTGCTGGTCATACAGGGATCTCAGAATGGATATTTGGGCTATAAGTAATGAAGATAATTTAAAGAGGGAGAATGAGTTCTGTCCCTGGTCTCTGCTTTTTTAGTCATATGCCTGCACAAATTATTGGGAGCATCTTCACAAAATGATCATGAGATAAACCTATCAAAGACAGGTCTGCATCCCCTTTCTCTCTTTTTCTCTGTGAATGGTAATTTGCTGAGAATACAGCTCAAGCTCCAAAGCTACTTCTGCCTCTGGCTGCCTACCTACCTCCCAGTCACCATCTTGACCTAAAAATCTCCTTGGTTTTGAGTTATCTGTGCATAAGCAAATGGTATCTTAAAATCCCATGTAAGTTCAATCAGGAACTGTGGGTAGATTTTCAAGAGTTAGGCTGCTGGGGGTTAATGTCATATTTGCTGTCAATTCCCCTGTGATTGTCCTTTTCTGTGTGACAGTATGCATGGAGAGCAGTTAGCAGGGACAGCACTCAGACATTGATCTTGGGTTGGTGGCACACATCAGCAGAGGATGTCTGGCCCAGCAAGTTGATTCAGCATGTTTTCTGGGTCCCAGGCTCCCTTACAGGAACAGGAAGAAATAGATGATCTCAAATCACAGAAACACAGGATGGTTTGGGTTGAAAGGAACCTTAGAGATCATCTAGTTCCAGCACCTTCATCACAGGCAAGGAAAAAAAAGCACATTGGATTATCTGTCTGGCAGCTGTGTCCTTCTATGTATTTAGGAAAGCTGAGATATATTTCACTCTGTTTAGTGACTTAAAAAATGTTAGATTGATCTCTGAGATTCAATAGGTGCAGGGGAGGTTTTCTAACCTCTTAACCTCCAAATTTCCTTAGATTTCCTGTCAATCTTGTTTAGCATTTTATCAGCAAACTGTAATGTGACAGGTCTCATTACTATTGAATGCAGGAATTAGTGCCATGTGATGAACTGAGGACCTCTCATTCAAATGAAAGCACCCTTTGGGACCATAAAGAAATTATTTGGTGGAAGGGGGGAGGGGCAGAGAAAGGATGTTTAATTTTTTTAATGAGTGATTAAAACAAAAGACCTCTGCTCCTATTTCTAATGGTCTTTGTTGACAAACAGGGCAGTAGTGGTTAAAATGTCATGAGGTCTGTTTTGCAATCTACTGCTGCAGGCTTTGCTAATTTTAGTGTATCAAAGGCAACAATAGATCACATTTACTCAAAAATAGTAAAAAGAGGCGTCTATGTTGTGTCTGTCTGTAAAAGGCAGGCTTGCCTCACAAGAAGTTGGCTAGATTCTGTAATCTGGAATCTGTTGTGATTAAAGCACATTCTGCAAAGAATGCAGAGAATGATTTTGCTTAAAAATCAGCTGCTGAAACAAACATCTAAACATTCATTTATTTCTCATATGGCAGCACTAAAATAATTGGCAGCACTGCAGCTACTGTAACAGTAAAATGTATTTGTGCTTCATATCACAACAGAATGATTTTAGTAGGGGCTAGCACAACTTGAATGCCAATAAGGTACTGAGAGCTGTGAAACATAACCACCATACTGTATTTGAGACTTAGGATTTACTCAACTTACTACAAAATCAATAATGGAATCATTTGTAACAAAATCTATTTGCTGAGAAGGAATGTCAGTGCAGGTGTTCATCACAGGAACGGGCTGCAGACAGGGTACAGTGCCAAAACCAAGGATACAAATGAAGGTCTTTTACAGCACACTGGCTTATAGCTGACAGTTTCAGAAATCTTGGAGACTAGAAGGATATTAATGGGACTAAGTGGATGGGAAGACATTATAGAATATAAACAACCAAAAACCTTTGAATTATTTTCGATCTCACATTTCCAAAGACTAGCCAAAATGATCATCCCCTGTCATCTCAATGTTTGTTGACTTCTCTCATGATTACTGTTTTCAAAATAACTGAAGCTGTTGTAAGTAAAACCCTTCAGTTTTCCTTCTGAAATCTGTTCTGACCCACCACAGAAATGGAGTTTTATATCTTTTTATAATTCATTAAACTTTTCACTTGGATTTGTTCTTCTTTGCCCTAACTGTGTCTTGGCTCATAGTCATCACAAATTAAAATGTAAAGTTGAATGTATTAGTGTTTAAAACACAACTGGGCTTTCTAAGGGAAGGGTGATATGGTTATGTCATCCAAATAACTTGTTTTGGTAGAGCTAGCAGTGTTTTTGAAATTACCAGATGTACTAGCTTTTCAAGATAGGTATCCCCAAATGGAAGTACCTCCATTTGGCAGGTGCTCACTAGCTTTGGTCTTCAATCATCTTCTGTAAAGGATGGATCTTCTTTGAAACATAGGTCTTTGCCTTCTATGAGGACTTACCTAAAATAGGGGGTTATTTTTTTTTTTTTGAATGCCCATTGTTTTTAGTCATGTTCAGTGTAATCCTATATTTAGAAATGTCTAGGTGAAATGGCTGTTAAGCATTCCTCATTTTACCTGAAATCACCATTTTTATAGGAAACAGCTACCTCTGACAATTCTGGCTTACATTTTGTATGCATAAACAATTCCAATGATATAGATCAAACAATGTCTTCAAATGATTGGGTTGCCTTCCTCTAGCAACTAGTTTGTGATCCTGCATGTGTGAAATGGGGAAGAAGAGGGTCTCCTTTGCTGTGGTTTACTATTTAAGGGTGTTATGTGTAATAGATTCTGTCATCTCCATCAGACCAAATTGCACCACTTTCCATGTCCTGATCAGCTCTAGATCTATCTTTGGACCAAGTGTCTCCTAAGCTGTATGTCTGAGAGATGTATGTGATCCAGGACAACTTCTGTTAATCTGCACTTTGACGCTGCTTGACTGTGCATTCAGTCCATAACTACAGAAAAAAAAAAAAAAAGTAGCTTTTAGTAGGAGGTTTAGATATGAAATCTACATTTTGACTATTTTATTTCTGCGTGAAGACAGAATCTGGTGATTCCGAAGAGAAGGGACTGGACTACTCTTAACAATATTGATTTTAGAGACCCTTGTAGGTGGTCTAAATATTACTCAACATGATATAAGATCCCACCAGAACCTACAAAAAAGACAGAAGATGAAGTTCACTGAAGCTGAAAAGTTCAAAATCTTTTAAAAATCTGAAACTGTTGGTCTTGGCTAAGGAACAACATTAACATTCAGAACTGACAACATAATGTTGAAATTACACAGAAGATAACAATTCAGTGCATTAGCAGAAAGTGCTACATATTCAGAGTCTTCTGAAAGGACAGCAGGAGTAAAAGAGATTGGTGCTTATTTGCCCTGCTTTCTTAGGGAGAATTGAAATGGATAGCTGGATTTCTGCAGTTGACGAAATTGTTTTGGAGGGTCCTGCTGGAGGGACAATAGCAGAGCTGTGAAAAAGTAGGATACCAGTGGATAAAGTACCCAGTTAAACTGAATCACACATCTCAAAACAACCACTACAACTCCAGCACCTGCTATCTGCCATTATCACTGCAAGTTGTTTGGCACGAAAGGACAAAATTTTTTGCAATAAATGTCTGCTACTATGAATCATCACAATGTTACAAAGTGTTTTTCAGCAATGAAAAATCAACAGTGTGTTCACATAAAAAATGAGGGAAAAGTCTCTAACATCCTTTTATATAGCACTATGTGTCTGACAACAGTGACTCAAACTAGAAAAAAAAAGTGACTAAGAAGTTCTTAAATGTTTAAGGTCTAAATGGAAACAGTCAATTCAAAAGATAGTGGGTGAAACTAATAATTCTAAATGACTGTCTGCATAATGGCAATTCCATCAGCACAAATGAAAGAAAATGTTTAAGCTTTGTTTTTATGAGAATGGATTAGAGATTTTTAGAACATGGAGTTTTTTCTGTTCCTTTGCAGTATATGATACCAAATAAATGAAACTGTGTAATGAACCAGATCTTCCACAGATTTTAGTGAGTGACTCTAATATGGTGGCAGATGGTGTAAATCAGTGCAAAATTTGGCAGTATGTATTAACTGGAATCTATGATATTTCCAGGGAGTTATATGCATGCAACCTATGAGTTTCATCTGAAATCACAAAATTTTTTGTGCGTTTGGATGAAAGCAAGAACTTTATTTAGCCTCTCAGACTGTTCCTGTCATTTAAGTTATCATTAGTCTTCATTCTGATTTAGGAGAAAGTGTGCAATAACAAGTCAGTTAGAAGAAAAAACTAGTGATTTCCAGCCACTAAAATGATTCTTAATTTAGAGAAAAATCTCCTAGGACAAAAAGCTGACTGCTGCTGCATAATAAGGCATTTTCCCATATCTTCACTTTTAGATTACTTGAGAGAAGAGTTTGTCAGAAGGGACACAGTCAGTGCAGAGAAGCTGTTCTGATTGTTTGGTACATGAAGGAGTGAAGTCCAGGAAACAGAATTCTGTCTAAGTACAGCTAAATACTCCTTAACACTGCAGAGAGAAAGGCTGAAGACAACATATGACACAGTTTTTATTTTTTCTTTCTTCATTCTGTTAATCTGTCCTTAGGAAGAAGTTATCACTTTTGGAAATCATCCTGTGATTTTATGTACTGGTTATGACTTACCAAAGAAATATTATTAATAAATATTACACTCTTTTTCCTTGTTCCTTCACCTTAATTTTATATTGAAATTTAGTGCTATCACAGACAGTGCAGAATTGTTTATTCTTGGGAGAGCTCAAGTTCCTTGCAGGTTTACTTAGACACTCTTTCCCAGGTGTAATGTGATCCTTCCTCTTCCTGGTATGGATTGTAACCATTATCCCAAGTCTTCTGTATTTCTGGTGTTTTGTCTGGGGCACTTCATAGCTATCACATACCAAGATATGTTTCCTATGTTTCAAGTGCAGATTCTGAAATTAATTTAGCTCAAGAAAGAATAGTGACACTACTGAAATAATTGTCCTATCTTCTCTTCTATACTCTACATTGAGGTAAAAAATTATAGCCCTTGAATGTCTGGTGCACTAAACTGAGGCTCTTCTGCTTTTAATATAAGTGATCAGGCATGTGATGAGAAGAGTTTATTGATAGAGAGTGAATACGCAGTGAATTATTTCCTATTTCTCTCTTTCTCTTCATATTATGTACATAAAGTGGTGACATTAGGATACTAAATACTTTACATAGATGCTGTTTTTAGCCATTAAGTAGAGATAGGCTCCTCCAGACATAGAGAAAAAGAAAAGTGCATAGAGAAAAAGAAAATATGTCAAGGTGTCATCTAGTGTATCTTCTTTATCATCTTGCAGTCCTTTTTATTAAGTCTGATTGATAATTTCTAGCCACCTGAAGCATGTTGTGTTTGGCTGTGATGATTTTTTTTTCATATTTTTCTAATTTATATTTTCAAATTATGAAGGTGTCCTTCAAGGTCCCTACAATTCATGCCCTGACACTCAAAAGTCATCATCCTCAATGAATTTAATAAGCTCTGTGCTCCACTACTGTGGTTGTAGATGAATTGATGGATGAGTAGAACCACACCCAGAACATACACTTGCAGGACCTGAGATCCTTCTTATTCTTTCCATGGTAATACAGGATGACTGATAATCTCTCTGTGTGCAGGGTCTTCTGGGTAGTTTTCTATCTAGGCTACAGCATTTCATCCACTTGTTGGAAGGGTTGAAGCAACATGCTGTAAACCTGTTTCTCCTTTGCTGTTGACAGTAGGGAGAGACAGGAAGATTCCTAAGACTCCGGTAAAGACTTTTAAATTTAGTAGGGAAATGCCATCCTTTGTAGACACGATATAATCATAGTGCTCATGAGTGTTTAAAAATAATTAGTGACAACAGAGATGAAGGAAGTTTGAGAGAAAAAACAATGAGGAGGTTTGACAGCAAATGATGTTTTTTGCTTGCTGTGTCTGGACCATGTTTCAGCCAGGGCAATACACCACAAACAACTGATTTATTTGTAGAATGAATAGGTCTGGCCACATACTCCAGAGTAAGAGAAGCAAGAAATGTTTCTGGTATTGTGTATTATTATTGATAAGATTTCTTTTACTCAGTGTGCAAAAAAAAAGAGAAAAAACTGCTATCCTGAAAATGAAATGTGATGAAGGATTACCAGTGATAAACTCTGGACAAATTTAATGCCTACAAATTATGTGTTTGGTCTGAAAAGTAGGAAATGTAGATGACCTAATGGTTTTCTGGAGAATCTGGATAACTTAAGTTTTCAGGCATGAAGGCCTTGACTTTATACTGCCTCTTTTGATGGGATCAGTTGTGTTTGGCTGAATATTAACATCACCAAGTAATTCCCCTCTATTCTGGTGCTGGCTGTATATAAGCTGTGCTTCAACTACGTCTTGCCCTGCTCTTCTTACTCTTGTATTCCCTAAATGGAGAACTGAGGATTTCCATTTTTCCATGAAGACTAAGCTCAGTGAAGAGCTAGGGTGTCTGACTGCCTTGATCCGTCCTAGATACCTCAGGGGAGGAGATGTGCTGGAAGCCACTATGGACAAAAATATCACAGAATGTCAGCGGTCCTGCTGGTGTGGCTGTGATTGTTACTTGATGTCAGAGAGCTTTAAAAGTTTCAGGAGCTGCTCTAAACTATGCTGAGAGTTGAACAGTTTTTAACTCTAAGGACTGGAAGGAATGAATACAGCCCCGAGTTGTTTTTACAGTATTAGTTGTTTCTGTCATATCACACCATTGCTTTTGGAAAGGATTGATTGCCTTTAGTGTACTGGTCTAGTTTTGCCAGACCTTTTCCAGTTGCTTTATCTTATATCTGGTTTATACAAAGGACTAAGAAACAGGGAAAAAAAAGGCTTAATTTAAATTTTTTGGTGTTTCTGATGCAAATTCAGAAACAACAAAAAAGGTTGATGTTTCAAAGTCACCACCACCATGAGTGGTGAAGGTTGTTCTTCTTCTGTTCTCTTTTAAAAGGTAGAAAGAGACAGACAGAGTCATAATATATGTATACATTGCACCTGCTGTGGGTCTGACTACCTTTATTTATGAAGGTCATCCCTCATGTCCAGTTCTCTTGGAAATATAATCAGAGATATTTCTTCTTGACAATTATGCTTTAGGGGATGAATCAAATATTGTTGAGCTGTCACTGCCTACAGGTAGTTTGGAAGATCTCTCCTCCCAGAGTAGTTATTTTGCCTTTGGATATTTTAATATGTTCTGGTATTAGAATCCAACTCAGATCTGTAGTAACAAAAACTTCAAATTGAAACTGCAGTTCTCTTAGCAAATTGGACAATTTTACCAGCTTCCTTCTGTTAGGAAGTTTACAGTACCTACTTAATTAAGCAGTCAAGAGAAAACTAACTTGCCTGAGAGTGTCAGGAGCATTCTCATGTAGGAAAAACACAGAATGTGAAGCCCAAGAGAGCAAGATGGAAACTTTTCATAATGCTTTTGTATCAGATGTTTAGTGCCAAAGCTATGTGTAGAACAGCTGGGCATTGACCCTCTCAGATTTGAAGGTTTGGCCCTGGCCTGGTGGGGGAGTCTTCTGGACAGAACCTTTGATGAAAGACATGAAATGGGTCACTCATTGCAGTTTTTCTGTGGATTCTTATCATTGTCTTTTCCTTTGTTCATCTCTGGGCACCTGCATCCCCCTGTGATAGCTGAATTGTGCATGTTTGACAGACATAAGGGGGCTGAAGATTTTTAAGTTGGTAGGTCCTTTGAAGTGCTGAATGTCTGCAAAACTGCTGTCAGGGAGTGCCACATCTTCTTATCAATAAGCAAATAGACAGTTGTTATGTTTTCTGTCCCAGATTACCTCTTATGACTCTCTGGCTTCAAGTGTCCCATGAAGAAGCTATTTTTACCATGCCATACATTTATTCAGTCTTCCTGGAGGCTTCCCAAAAATTCAACTAATAAGAGGCTCATTCTTCCCTCTTCAAAAAGCTTTTATAAATCTGTGTTCCTTCTGCAAGCTTAAAACTCCAGGGTCTGAGACTTCCTTCAGAGATCTGCATGTGAGCTTTTCTCACAGTGCCAGCCTTAGCCCCTGCTACAGGAGTTAAATGTCAGTGTTGGGTGTATTAGCACAGACACTACTGAATCCCCTCATTTCCAGCAAATCAGAACACAATCTGAACCTTAGGGTTTCTGCCTCTCCGTGTTCTTGTGATTTTGAGGACCACAGACATTCAAACTTTCACAGTTCTGTAAAAAACCTGAAAACCTAACATGTATCATTAGTTAAAACCACCTTTCTTTTGGGCATTTTCCTATGGAATTTTCATGTGTTCCTTTGTAGGGAAATCATCTTTCACGTGTTTCTGAGTCTCTTTTTGCAGTTATCTTGCTTTCATGGAGAAAAGACCTTTTGATTAGGGATTTCAGTCCATAACAGAATTTGAAACCATGACATTGGAAACAATAGTGTTTATTCCTTCTGAACTTGCATGCCAAATTTCTGTACGATAATTAACTGGAACATACTGTGGAACAATATCCATCACAACTGCCTTCTAGAAGAAGCTGATCACCTTCATGAATATTTATGCAGTTTCTATTTTTCTAAGTATTAGAAATTTAGCTAGAGCCTCTCTCTCTCAAAAAAAAACCAACACAAAAAGAAACTTGAAGGTGACAAATAATAGGTTTTAAAGATACTTACTTACAGGAGTACACATATATAAACATTGTATATGTAAGTCTATAAGTGTATATTTATGGAAGTTTTATTGCATATATATATGTGTGTATATATATATATATGTACATACCTATATAGATATATACAGGCTTTAAAAATTAGATAAAAGACCTTTCCTTCTATATATAATAATAAACAAGGTCCTACCTCTAAATGGCCCCGATGACCAGATGAAAAGTTATCTGACTTCTCCTGGCATCTCACCTTTCTTCCTCTGCTTTCAGGAAGCCCGTTCAGTTGTTCCTACCCAGCTTTCAGGTTTAGCTGTGTGTGTTTTCTACCTGTGGCTCATGTAAGAACTCCAGCACCTGTTTTGCACGTTTGTGACAGCAGTCGCTGTACCCCGTACAGCAGCAGTTCGATACAGGTCGCACTAGAGTATGGACTCTTTTTTATAAAGTCCCATGATCTGTATTTGAAAAAAAAATGAAATTGTTTCTAGTCTTTTTTTACTGCATGGAGAAGGTGTAAGGAAAGTGTTTGTCTGCTTCATTAGCTGCTGCTTGCCTACTAAGCGACTATTAAAATAAAACCTGTACTCACTCCATGCAGTTACAGCAGTGGTATGAACTGTGAGTAGACAGCAGAGCAGATGTTGGAAGGTCATTGTAGAATCAGAAAAGATGTTTCTTTAGATTTAACATCTATCTTCCTGGCTCCCAGGAATTTGATTTCCCCTTGATTATCAAACAAGAAAAGGGCATTTGTTTTGGGCAAGCCTTTTGTTTGGTGCTCATGCAGTGCATAGCATAACAGGATGCGGGGGCTTCAAAAAGCAATGATTGATGATAGCTCCATCTCCATGCCTCTAATGGGTTTAAGCAGTAATTGCTGCATCAATGCCAAAAGATTTACAAAGGTCAAAATCAAGAGGAAGAGAAGACCCCTGTCCCTGTCCCTGCCACCAGAAGAGTAATTGTTATCAGTAGCTCCAATAATGACAAAAGTGCTGAGCTTGCTTTGTGGTTCTGCCTTAAAAACTTGATTATGCTTCCCTGGTTTGAAAACCTCACTGGCAGGCTTTGCATGCTGATGACAGTCATTTTTCTTTCCCCCTGATGTTGACCATAGCAGCTGTCCTTGAAACACCCCTCCCCCTCATCACCCCCTCCCACCCTCAATCTCATTATGGTTTCAGCAGTGCTTTTGCTGAACAACAAAAGAGGATCAGTGGTGGATGCCTCCTGACACTCCAGAAGTGGTGGATAGCAGAGAGTGGTGCAGTGGGAGAGCTCTTGTCCTTGGTTAGACCGTACTCTGGCATCCTGAAGAGGCAGAGACGCTGTGTTGTTTTGGAGAGAAGGACACTTGTAGATGTTTTGTAGGCATGGAAGTGGTTGTCAGCGATGCGGGCAGTGCTATGATGCCTCGTAGCTCAGTCTTGGGCTCTGCTACAGGATGTTTTGGCCAGCCTTGATTGGTCAGCCATGAAACAGCCATGTACATAGAACAGGTTAGAGGCTGAGAGAGATAAGGAAAATGCTGATACTGCTGCCCTTCTTCTTGTTTGTGGCTTGCTATGTAGCCCTGGTGCTGCTGTGAACTTCAGCATCTCTGCTCTTGGCAGCAGAGATGTTTTGTAGAGGTGGAAAAATGTCCTCCCTCCTTCTCATTAACCTTGGTATGTGTAAGAAAGAATAGGAAAGAATACCTTAGAATGCATCTGGAAGGGGCTTGAACATTTTCCTCACTTCCATAGATGTCAAGGCAATACAACTTAAATGTTTCCAGAAAGCCCCTGCTATCTTCTGAGGGTGAGGCTGGGTAATCAAGCCATTTTGATTAAATATGCACTAATTTATCAATTTTGTTGGTTAAAATACACACCTCTTAGTTATGAAATTTAAACTAGATAAGAATGAATTCAAGTATGAAAAATAAATTCTACCAAGTTTGCTTCAGTCTTACAACTTAGGTCCTTGTATCCTAAAAATATTACAATTTTTTTGTTTGTCCAAAATTTCAAGAGACTGAAGAAGCATAAAGGGATTCCCCTATGCCAGCCTAAGGCCCAGAAGACCCACAGTCTGGTTCAGATTGTGGGGGAGACCTGTGGGCAGTGTAAAATCAAGCAGAGAAAAGTGGTAGGCTTTAGAGAAAGACAGCTGGAAGGAGGTTTTCTTTCAGGAAAAACACATTTCAAAAAGCTCTTGATTCCTGCTAATTATATAAATCTGAAGTTATTCCCTGACTCACTGGAGTTTAATCTCTTTTTCATCCTTCTTTCTAGAAGTCGACAGTTACAGATGGGTGGCTGCTCACTGAAACACGGTGATGCTTCCACCCCCAAGGTAAAGTGAGGTTTGTCTGGATGCACATCCACTCCCTGGCTTTATTATACAAGTTGTCCTAGTGTAACTAAGGCAATTGGGTTACACAGTGCATATCCTTGGACAATTCAAACCACTATAAAACTATGTTTGTATCGACTCAAAAGGGTTAGTTTCAGCTCACTGGGTAAAATCATAGCTTTAACTACTGTGAGTAACTCTCTATTAGATGTTCACATTCTTATAACTAGGTCAAAATTACATTTACTTAGTTACTCTGCTCCAGTGTTTCAGGCTAAGAAAGACTCCCTAATCCTTAGGATCCATCACCACTGAGATCTCAAGGCTTTGAATCAGATCAGACAATGCTTTACTAAGTGCTTAGACCTGAACACAAACAGGATATTTTTCCTTGTAATAATATTTTCCTCCAAACATCTGGTTCTACTTCTAGTCATGCAATCTGTTTATAACTCTTGATCGCATTCTATATAAAATAGAATCATAGAGTCAGAGAATCATAGAATAGTTTGTGTTGGAAGTGACCTTAAAGACCATCTATTTCCAGTGCCCCTGCCAGGGGCAGGGATGCCAGTTTGTAGATCAGATTTTGCTTAAAATCCATCCAACCTGACTTTGAAAACATCCATGGATGGGGTATCACAACTTCTCTAGGCAACCAGTTCCTGCGTCTTGCCAGCCTCACACTAAAGAATTTCTTCCTGATACCTAATGTAAATTCACTCTTAATCAGCTTAAAGGCATTACCCCTTGTCCTATCACTACAGGACCTTGACAAAAGTCCCTCTCCAGCTTTCTTGTAGCTGCTCTTCAAGTACTGGAAGGTGCTGCAAGGTCACACTGGAGCATTTTCTTTTCCAGGCTGAACAACTCAAGCTTTCTCAGCTGGTCTTTGCAGGAGAGGCTCTCCAGCCCTCTGAACATTTTTATTGCTCTCCTCTGGATGACTCCATCAGGTCCATGTAAATCCTTAGCTGTGGGCCCCAGAGATGCACACAACACTCCAAGTGGGGTCTCATGAGAGCAGAGTGGAGGTGGAGAATGATCTCCTTTGACCTGCTGGCCACAGTCCTTTTTATACAGCCCTGGAAGTAGTTGGATTTCTGAGCTGCAAATGTACATTGCTGGGTCATACTGAGCTTTTTATCAACCAGCTTGCTTAAGTCCTTCTCTTTAGGTCTGCTGTCACTTCATTCTCTACCCATTCTCTCTATTTATGTTTAGGATTGCCCTAACCCAGGTGCAGGACCTTGCACTTGGCCTTCCTGATGCTGATGAACTTCACAAAGGCTGACCTCTTCAGCCTGTCAAGATCCCTCTGGAAGTGTAGATGGACACACTCCCTATTGGAGTGTGTCCATCTGGCCATGTCAGGTCAAAAAGTGGATTCCTCCACACCCCTGAGAGGAGAGTTGCCCCCTGCTGTCACCCATCACCTTTTCTTGGCTATGTTGGTGGTTACATGGGGAGCTGATGGGGCTGCCTTGCTCAGCTCCAGCATCTCCTTTGATCTGATGGGTTTTTCCTTTTTTGTCTGCAGAGCATTGATGTGGTTCTGCAAAGGTGCCTCCAGCATCAGGAGAAATCTCTTCTTCCTTCTGTTCCTTGCCATTGCATGTTTCCAGTCTCCTGCACCATTGCCCTTTCTGTGTTATTATTGCCACCCCCTTGCCTTGCTGTTTGCACAGACACCAGCTGAAGCTGCACTCTAAGAGAAGTGCCCACTGTTCTGCCTTGAGGATCAGAGACAGAGAGTGGCCTTGACCTGAGCAGATGGTCACAGAATGGTTCCTGGTTCCTGGATTATGTGGACTACTTTGAATCTCAAAACTTAGCCAGTGGAATGTCTCTCTTTTGGACAGGCGCTGTTCCAGCAGTCATGAATTGCCATACCAGCCCTGGAGTGATAGAGTCCATCAAATCTAATACATGTCAAACTTTTTCTATTGTCAGATGCTTAATGTTTTTCAAATTGCAGGATTACAGAGGTCATTGTTCTACTGAAAATAATCTTCTCTGCTGCTTTTATGTATTTTCCTGTCAGTAGGACTGAATTCTTTGCTATTTACTGTTTTCTTTTACATACTTCTCCCCATAAATCCTTATAATATGGTATAATGATGAGACGCACCACCAAAGTGACTCGGGAACTGGCACTACTATGATGTCACACTCATCTCTGCACCATAGCCTGTGATTGCTGTTGCTCCCCTTTTCCCTTTTCCATTGTACTGGAACAAAGCAGATCCACTGGACTTAGGGGGTCAGTATGGAGCCCTTTGCTACAGGAAGGAAAATGAATCAGAAAGGGAGTGCCAGGACAAAGTTGCACCAACACTGTATTGTATACCAGATTATGCCATGGGAATATCCATTACTTAGCAGAAGTAATAGTGTAATGAGGAGTGAAATAATCCTATACTCCTAGAAATCCTTCTGGGCTTTTGTCAAACACACAGTGATATTAGAATATCTTTCTGTTGTAATTATCATGATACATGTTGTCTTTTTTCAGATTAAGCTATTTCTTTCTTCACAGAAAAATGATAAATGTACTAAACATAAGCCTGAATTACTTATTTTTCTGAAGTTTTTTTTTTCCCAGTGAAATATATTTAAGTAAATAATAATGTTGGGGTTTTTTATTCCTGGATAGTCCTTGAATTAAACCTCATGTCTTTCAGTAGAGTTGAATTACTGTTGTCTTTTATAACATCATTTACAAAGAAGGAATTTATCTTATCTACCTTCAGCCACATAAAAAATCAGTACTTATTCTAAGATGATACTTTGATCTGTCTAAATGATAAACAGAAAGAGTTAGGTACCTCCAGAATGTACTAAATGTGATGAATTCACTTTACAGTAAATATTTAGGATAAATGAGGTGCACAACTTTAGAAATGGAGCTATATGCCATGCCAACATTTGTAAGCACATAGATGAGTGTTTTTTTTAGGAATATGTAATATCAGATTGAGCCCTACTCATATTTCCAAAAGCCCTTCTTAAACCACCAATGTTCCCTCCACTCAGGTTATTATTCCAGAACAGGTGCAGCCTCATGGATTTGATAGAGAGGCTCCAGACAGTATCAACACTGTAAAGCAAACCTAAATCCAAGGCATTTCTTTTGTTCATAACTCCACTTCAGCTTGGAACTGACTTCACAGTTAACCAGATAAAGCATGCAAAATTCATGGATTTTCTGTTCACCATGTCCAAGTGGATGTACAGTATAGTTAGAATAGAGAATAATTTCAAATCTATTGACAGAGGAGGCATCAGCTTTGTGCAGTCTTTATCAAAAGTGATATGCACTTTAATGTTAATATTTAATAGCTACTGAGCCCTACTCCACATCTCTGTGCAATGTTTTATTATAACTGGGTATTCATGATTGCTGTTTTTGTGTTGATTTCATAATTTATTTCCTCTTTTTACTTAGTGCTTGAATGATTTGGTTTTTTAAATTTCATTTCAGTTTTTTGACCTTTCTTTTCAAGCCTGAAGACATGCATTTTGTCCCTGAAACACATCTTCCCTTCTGTACATATCTTCCACTTTTCAAACTAGAGAAATTAACAGGAGGTGCATTCACTCATGTCTGGATGTCACTTTGCATATATATACAAGTGATTGAAGATATCAATTTCAGATTTTTGCAAACTAGGAGGTGTGACGGGACAAATTAGTACAAAATTTCTTTCTTGTACACTTCACCCTTGCCTTTAGACCTGTTTTCACCTGAAGACATGGTATGGCATGTCTTTAAACTAGCTTTGTATGTCTGTTATTTTTATCCCGTTTATTTAATTTCTATCTCATGTTTCCATTTATTTAATGGCTCTGAGTTAATCCCGTGGACCTCTATTTTTTTCTGATTCTTTAACTGTTTCTCTCTTTTCCTTCTATTATTTTAAGGTACAGTTCTCTGAACCTAAGCTCTCTCAACCAAAACTCCTACATGTGAAACTATGCTTCATATGTTTTTTTTGCTTCCAAAATTTGTAAGTATTATATGGTGGTACTCCAACATATTATTATAATTTTGATTCGTTTACAAAGTAGTGTCCTTTCAGCAAAATAGTCCTTTCACACCTTTATATCAGATATAAAGGTAGATTTTTCTCATCTGAAAGGATAATCTAATTTGTCTATGGTGTACATATAAGCTATTGTAAGAGACTGGAGAGGTGGCAAATAAAACATTACTTATTTCTGCTTTTTCAAAATGTGTCTTCAAATGCTGATTTGTTTAAATAGCTTACAATGTCCTTAACAGCTGTGAATTACAATTGAAAAGAGATAACAACATCACTAATGTAAAAAATGTAGGAAAACCCAATTTCTGGGTTCATGCCCAGTTTTTTGACAGTTATATTTATCAAGTAATGGTTGAGAGGTTGGTAGCAGCTTTAAGAAATAATGGGAAAATATAAATAAGATATTTTTCTTATCAGAGTGTAGTTAGAGGAAGAGGGTTGTAGGCCAGGATTTGAAATTGGAGGTATAGAATGTCAGACAGTGATAAGGACCATAGATCACATGCATTAACGTGTCATCAGTCCTGTCATCCATGAGGCTTGTACCATGACTGACAAGGGAGGAAGTATTAATTCATAAGGGCTAAGAATCTGGAGTTAATGGAACTTGATCATGCCACTCATCAAAGGTACACAACTGAAAAATTTAAATGATGCAATAGTGAAGTGTAATCATACTTGAAATAGATGTGAAGAAATCTAGTAACTTTGACTTTTCCTCTTCCCCTTGACTGTAAATATTTATTATTCTTGTGTATGTCCTTGGCCCGTTCATCAGACAATCTCATCTAGATCATGAGAAGGATTGTTGCTTTTATGCCTTTCACATGTTTTATACCCACTATGTGTTTTGCCCTGTTTTGCTGAAACATCATAAGTTCTCTTTCTTTCTGATTTCCCTGGATACATGAAAGAAAACCTCTTTTAGCTGCTACTACTCTTAACACATACTTGAAAGTGTTTTTGGGACAGAGGCTGAGACACTCTAGAGGATTAGTTGAAGCAGGGGTTTACAAGATCTATTTCTTCCCTGCAATTTTATTCCTGTAATGGGAGCAGTCATCCATAGGAGCTGAATGTGATGCCTAGCAAGGAACTTGCTGGAGGCTCTAGTCAATTTTTTGCCATGAGTCTTCAAAGGAGATGGACCATGATGTTACCTAGCCTGTGATATTTTTCCACTTTCCTCTGTTTGTTCTGTAGTCACATTCTAGTCAATACCATGGGCTATAGTTGTGAAACCTTTGATTACTCTCTGCATATCCAAATCTTGTTGCTTCTTTGTCCATATTATCCATTTATTGAAGTGTTTTCTGAATACAGGAACCAGCATAAAAGTGAGAAGCTGCTGGAAGAAAGAGATTGGAAGAGGAACTCTGTGTTCAGCCTGCAATATGCATGTTAGCCTCATATTTGTAGATTTTCTTAAAACCAATGGCCAGTTTAGTTTTGCATGCATTATCATGCAGAAGTTATAAACATTTTCAGATCTTGCACAGTGCTATGGCCTTGCTTGGATTTTTGTGGTGTTTCCCCAGACCCTTACCTTTGTATCCTGGCTAAACATGCCTAAAACCATGTACACCACATATGCCCTGCAATATCCCACCTCCAAATCTGTCCTTGAAAAGTGGTTTTGGACATTTCCAACCTCTGTTTTGAAGAGATCCGCTCTGCAGTGGACCAGAAAAGTGGGTGTACATGGTTTTGTGCTACATGCTGTAATCTATCATGCCATGCTGAACAGAAATCTCTATCAAAATAGACACATTTAGACTCCTGAATGCAGAAGGTTAAAAGAAAATTCACATTACCTACCCTTATATTTGTGGTTCCCCATCTTGTCACTACTCATTTTAAAAATAAATTTTTTTAACAAATATTTGTAATTTATGTAATTAACCATGCCATTAGCAAAATAACTCAGCAAATTAAAGAAGAAGCCAGGAAAGGAATAACAAATCTTTCCTTTACCCCTGACATCTTATCTGTGGGTCGACATTTTGCTTTTCTGTTCTTTATTTGAAAAGTAAAGCTACCACACAGTACCTAGTGATTGCAAGAAAAATAAACATGAAAAAGAAACTTTTCCACATCAGGTCTACAACAGTCAGGAAAGGTAAATGGGATGAGGTAAGTAATAAAAAAGTACCTTTTTTTTTTCTTTCTGGCTACAATTCCGGAAGGTTTAGGCATTCAAAGGCTGCAGTAATGAAGATGCTAGGAGCACTAAAGAGTGACAGTGTCACTGCTGTTGCAGTGGGTGTAGGATAGGACACAGACACAAACTGATGCTTTAAACACAAAGTTTGAAAGCAGCGGCAGTTCACACAATTAAGTCGGTGACTCAGTGAATAGCATCTTTTAGAATTTCCTCAGCTTTAGCACATCATGGAGTGACTTTATGTCCCGCTGTTTTCACATCCTTGTTGATATCTTGAATTAGCCAAGCATCTGTTATTCCAGTGAAATCAGATATATTCTAATACGGTTGTTTTCAATACTGCAGTTGATCTGATTATTTTTTGTACTGAAAAAAGGGAACACATTCAATTCTATTTCTTTCTTCTTTGTTACAAAGGAAAATTATTTGTTCCATTATACTCTTTTTCTTACTGTTCAATTAGATTTACCTACCGGTAACTTCTATCAAAGCTTCTCCTTATCTGATTTAGTATCTCTTAGATGAAAAATTATTAAATTGAGAAAGGAATTAATCTGAAATATATATCCTCTTGACTGAACACTATTGGGGTACTAATAATGCTAGGGATTTATTTTCCACAAAACATTACATTTCTCTGATCACTCAGCCCTAATTAATCCTTGAAATCTTCTCTTTTTAATTGTATTCTTTGACAGGATGACTTATTTTCCTGGTCCAGCATGACTTACTGCTTCTTATACCCAGTTCATGCTTAGAAAAAAAGGATCAGAATATTGCTGTGAGATGTATGGGTATAAATTTGGAGCAGGGGAACAGCTCCAAATTTACTCTCTGTAATGGGAGGGTACTTTCTGAAACTGCATAAGGCTCTGCTATCTTTCTGAGAGTCAGGGGAGGAATGCTGCCCTTCTAATGCATTTAAGTGATTCCTGATATAAGTATACATTCAAATCTTCTGATTAAGAGGTTTGTATTTTGCATTAGTAATGTATGAAGTGAGTCACATCTTCAAGGGAACCAAAACAGTGTATTTTCCTGTGAGATATCTCTTCTTCAAACTTCTATATGGCCTAACACCTTTAAGTAGTATTAAACAAGTTCTGAGACACATGGACCCCAATAAATACTCCTGGGTCATCTGTTTTGACTCTGGTGTTTCTTGACAAAAGGTAACATAAATTACTTTTGTAGGTTACGTGTGATATATACTCATTGTTTCCCTATAGTTGAGATTAGAATTAGATCTTTAAACTCCACGCCAATGGCCAGTTAATGAAGTTAGTCCATTCCACTTGCTTCTTATCTAATTGCAGCTTGCAGCCCTGTCACAGATCTGTCAGAGTCCAAAATGGAAATCTAGAACCATTTATGATTTAATTGGGGCTTTTATGTAAAATAGTGTATCACTGAGCAGATAATATGCAAGAAGCTTCCCTAATATAGATGTGTGCCAAGCTGTTGAATTCTGCAGTGATATTCATGTTCAGTGATGTTATATAACCACTCAAGTTCATCCATTTTCTCCTAAAATCCATTTTGGATGTTCTATCTTCAGTTAACAGGGAATTACTTGGATCTAGGGAGAATATTTTAAAAGCTGGATCTTCTGATTTACTGGGTATATTGCACAGCAGGGCCTCTAACTCTTATGGAGATATTACATTTCTAGTCACTTTGTAAGTCACAAGAAGAAAATTTTTGAGAGAAGCTGCACAAAACTGTCAGCAGCAATTCTAATTGATGCATACTACAGAGATCAAATGGAGGCTTTTTTCATTTATCCTCACAAGTTATGGATACATTTTTTTCTTTTGGGAATTATTAACATTCACATAAGATACCCTAGAGACCTCTGTGAGAAGATCTAGAAAGAGGGATTTAATCAAACTATAGATTACTTAATATATTTGCTTATTTACAATGCATGATTTGAAAGTGTTTTTCTGATGATCATAGTTAATTTTAAAGAATGTAGTTGCTCATTAGAGAAAACACACAAAAGCGTTATTAGGAATTTGTGCCACCCATGATTATATCCCTTGCCTCGATTTTACTTACAAACTTCTAGGAGTGCCTTTCTCCTGCAGAATTTCAGAGATTTCTTCGGTGTAATCTGGGAGTTCTTCCTTGCTACCGTCCATTGGATTTAGTGGATTTTATTGCATCATTTCCTCCCTTCTAATGCTTTCTCTGCTAAAAGAACATTGCATGCACTACTCTATATAATCTAATAAGTAAATTCAGTCTATGCCATTCCACTCTGTGGGCTGACTCTGATGTTGTCTGAATCTTGGATCTCTTGATGGCTTACAGCATTCTCACAGCACAGCTAAAGCCAGGTCTCCACATAAACTCAGATGGGTATGAAAAATTTGTTATTAAACATTTCTATTGTCTAGTTAAAGTGCAAAGCATATTTAATTAACATCAAATTGTCCACACTTCATTCAGTATACTATTTAATGCAGTATTCAGCACAGATTATTTCCAACAGTGTTATAGTTCTGATATTGCATCTCACAGGAAGGAGAGGAGAAAGCAAGAATTGGATAGACATTGGTCACTTTTCTCAACACACATACTGCAGTCACAGTGTGGGTATCCACACACCGTGAGAGACAGATCAGTGTTCACTACCACCCTTTGCACTTTAGTCCATTAAAGGGGGAGGAATTACCTGCAGAACTGTAAATAACTGTTTGAGATCAAGTTTTATATATTGCTCTTTTTTAAGTGAGTATTGTTAAACATTTACTGATTAGCAAAATATTTATCCTCAAAATGTGTGATTTATTGATGCTGCTTAATAGATTTACTTCTTTTTCTCATAGTGTAGCAGCAGAAGTTTCTTAACATTTTTATTTTACAAAATGTAGTAATAAGATCAAACTGACACAATCTAAAAGGTCATGTTGAAAGAGGCATAACCTTTGATCAGGATCTAGCCATAAATAGTCTTATTACAGAAGGATGTGAAAAACTGATGCTGTAGGGGAAACAAAAGGTGAGTTTTCTGGGATCTACACCTGTGTTTGCTCCAGAAACATGTTTTATCAAAGTTGATTAAAAAATACAAAAATGTTTTTCAGCAATGGGGTACTATCTAGTAATCAAATTGGTGAAACATCAATCCTGGTGCAGTTCTGAATATGAAGAAAAGCATGATAGGCTTATCTAAAAGTCATATACCATGTTTCTGATTTAGAGAATTGAAAACAAGAATCATAGAAAACAAGAATCCAGTTACTCCCAAAGGATGGAAGTGGATTATAAATATAGATCAGGCTTTCCTGGTCTTTGGATTTTGTGTGTCTATGTTTCTTCCTTGGTAGGAAATGATTTTGCACTTGAGGTGACAAAGGCTTGGAGGAAAGGCCACACTCATGTCCAGCTGCCAGGAAATAAAAAGCACTGTGGAAGGCTGCTAATTTTCTGCACTGTAGGATAAATTCACTTGGAATTTCTCATGTGGGTCAAAGTCACAGGAAAGGTATGGCAAAAACAGTTTAAAGGATCCAAGCAGATGCGCAGAATTCAGGACTCTAGAATTTTGGACAGCCCATGTCAAACTCATATTCTTGCATATTTTTTGTCATTCCTTCAATCACTTATTCTTTGATTTCACCACTGAGCATAATGCAGTTATAATCAGACTTTCTCTCCACTTTCCAGCGTAGTTCTTCTGCCCTTTTACCACCTAATTTGTTCACTACTCAGGTGGATGAAGCACAAAGGTGACGGGATCCTTCAAGTATGCTCTAGAAAGTGGAAATTGAGCAGATATGGCACACATGCTTGTGTGCAAATGTTGGTGTGTGTTCGTACCAGCCTGCTTATGGCTCTTGCTTCATGCATATGCACTTGTAGGCGTAAAGGGTACTCTGTGTTCATTTCTCATAGACTGGGGGAAGGTCCTCATGTCTGTGCCAGGTGTAAAGCAATGGTGGGTCATTTGCATGTTACTTACATTGGCCACGGGCTTCTGTTTGCCAAAGTTTAATTTCTAATCTGAAAGAAGAATAAATTGAAGCGAAGAAAGAATTGTGAGCCCACCACATGTCCTATACCAGCAGAAAATATTTTCTTCCTATTCTGTGTGATTAGATGCCCTGGTCCAGTGTTTTCCAACAGTTCAAAAAACCCATCTGGCATAAAGTATTTTTTTTCTGTTCAAAAGGCTCAGTTTGGAGCTGAAAAAATGACCTCTGTGGATCCTGAATGTCTTTAGATGATGTTCCAAAGACATAAGATAGAGATAATGGTGCATTGTGTTAAAAACTTTAAGATAGGTTTCAAGAAAACTAGATATAGTTTCTTTGTAGTCCTGGACAAATACCTCATGTCTGCTGTCTGTACACTGAGGGTAAAGCTGTTGTAATTCATGTCAAAATCCTTACAAGGATAAATCCATAAAGTCTCAGGATGCACTGACATATATCGCCAGGGGGACTATATTGATAGATAAAAGCCACTATGCTCTCAACAAATGTCTTACCAGTACGTACAAAAAATTGATGAGCTTTTCTTACGCTGTTGGATGTCCTGAAAGCCAGGAGAATTGTGACCCATCCCTGTCAGTTATTGTAATTGTGAGATGGATTTTCTAAATGCAAAATTCTAGCTTGGAGTGCTTATAACTGCCTTAAATAAAGAGCAGGATTTGATTTATGAATTTGAATAAGTAGATATTTCCTTGCCTCACAAATTATGAGCCACTATGTTTATTATTGGAAGGAAATGGACCAGGAAATAGTTATGATGGTTAATGAGCTACAGATTATTATTTGTGAAGAATTCCAGACATGTTCCATGAACCAGTCCTGCATGAGATCTGAAACCAAAGTATTTTGCTCATCTTTTGAAGTCCAACAAACTCTTTTGTTTTGTTCCAGATAATGGGTGGGAAAACGTGCAAGAAAAGGGTGAGGGTGGTATGTAATATTTTTTTCTTCTTTTCTATTTGTAGAAAAACTGTGAGCCAAGAAATAAAACTCTCTAATCAGATATCATGTTGCATCACAGTGTCTAGCAATGAACCTGACAAAATATCTAATAATAATTAAGTGATGTGGCAGGTTTGGTATGTTCAATGGGTGCTTTATTAAAAAATCTCACATCAGAGAAAACTAGCATTGAAAGGGCAGCAAAACCTGACCTTTGAATTTACTAAGCCATATAATAAATTTCCGTAAGATATGCAGGAAATACTGTGAAAAGACACTTTTTGTGTTTGGCTGACTTTACAAACCCTTGAATAGTATCCCTCCAGATGTGGGGAGTGGCTTTTTCTTTCACCTGTTAGAGGATCAGAGTGAAACATAAGGTCTGTTTGGTAGCATGCAATAGAACTGAAGTATCATTTTCTATGTCTGGAGTGTTACTGGAGTCAGTCTAGATGAGGCTCTCTGATTTGACTACTTGTAGATCTGAGCACACAGCAGTCCAACTTAGCCAAGCTGAACTGCCTGGCAGTGAATGTAATTATTGCTAACCAATGAGCTTACCACAGCTGGGTGCTCCCAGGTTGATATACTGGATTCAGTTTGTGGTCCTTCAGTACTTGCTTGCTGAGCAGTCTTAGGTGTTTAGAGACAGTCACATGTTAATGCTTTCTGCTTGACCACTTTGCAAATTAGGCTTAATTACCCTTCATAATAAAGGTGTATCTTTTCCCAGACAATGTAAATGTGCAAATTGTTCTGGTAGTAAAAGCAGAGCAAAGTGGCTTTCCAAAACAGGTTCTTAAATAACCACATCTCTCACCCACAAACTCACAGAACCAGACTAGACAAAGGATATGCTCAATATCTTCCTTGCTTAATGGCCTGTGAGTTACAGAATTTATTCTTGCAGCTAACCTGAGTGCAAAATTTCAGAAAAAAATCTCTGTCTTCACTACTGTCACATTTATGAGAGATGTTTTGCCTTTGATAAATCTGTCCAGGAGCATAAGATACCTTCTTCAGCACAGGCTCCTTCCACATTTGGTCCATCATACTATAGCTGCCTGCAAAACTGTAACCTCCTTCCTATCCATTCCATTCATTCTTTGTTTACACCTATTCTGCTGCTTGCTTCTACTCTCCATTTATTAATGATGCTTGGTTTATCTCCAATGTTTGATCTTCAACAGCTCCTTCTAAGTTACAATTTTAAAGTAGAAGTGGGAAGGTAATTTTCATTAACAAAATGTAGCTTGTGATTTGATTCAGATAGATAGAAAAGGATTCATCCTGCCAACTTTAGATATCTACAGGGTATATACTCACATTTGAGTATGTACTTTACAATTACTGTAGGAAAGCAGGCACTTCAGGACAGAAGCCGTCTTATTTAAAGCCAGATATTTGAAACAGGTGAGGGAACTGCTTCATTCTCTCCATTTGCTGTGGCTGGACCTGGTGATCCATGAGGAGTCAGGTGAGATAAATCCTTATTAATATATACACCAAATGGACATGCTTTTCTACACTGCTGTACAAAATGCTCAGAAGTCTGAGCAGAATCTGCTGCATTGAGATGATTCATTCTGCTTCAGTGGAAACAGCATTTAGAAAATATCTTGGGAAACCTGGTCCCCCACAGCTGCTGACTCCTGAGAGCTGTGGGGTTTGTGCTTGGCTCAGTAGGAGACCTTTCTGTGGCATTGCACCCTTGGAAATCCCAGTGTTTGTAAGGAAAGGGAAGCCTAGTCCTCTTCAGGATCCTCACCTTCTCACTACTTCTAATGCTGTGACCCTGTGGGAAAAAATAAATACATGAACCTCTTCTCACTACCTCTCTTTTTTCCCCAAAACTCCATTTTTCTCTTCACAGTCCTTATTAAGGTTTGCTATAGGCAACTGTTTCTAATGAATGCCCACTGGCTGAAGGCAGATAGAGCTGTAACAAGGATGAGGAGGCAATACTGTGGTCAATCAGGAGTATTTGTTCTGCACAGAGGTACTTCTCCCAGCTCCCTGCCAGAGAATCTATCCCTGGGCTATACTGTACATTATAATAAATATGTATCGTCCATAGAGAATAGAAATAGCTTGTTTGTTTACAGTAAATATCTGTAGGCATATGAGTTGGGCTGTAGCCTATTTTACATATGGGAGAAATAAACCACAACACAATCACTGTGGGAATGGCCAAATTTGAATTGTTATTAGGAATGTCAGACAACAATCTGTACTCATCATGTCCCAAATCTCCTCAAATGCTCAAGCTGAAATTTGCTTTTGCTCAGTACTGCTATCTGCATTGCAGACAGAGTCATAAACACACAAAATTGTATTTGCAACAGTGAGAAGACACCTCTGTGTCCCTTCTACACACACTGTGACCTGTATAAAATTTCATTCTTTTTCTCTCTCTGAAACAGCCCTATTCCTAACCCCTGTGGTTTATCTATTCCTTAAACATTAGCCTATTTTTCTGCAAGAGGAGTTTGAAACGCATTATCAGTTTCAGAGACAAGATAAGACAAGCAAAAATGTATGAAAATATTATCTAGCAGTCCTATTAGGAATAACACTGAGAAGAAGAAAAATCGTGGCGCAGACTAAATGTCCTGCAGCTTCAAAGCGATGTAGTCGGGCAGCTACACCAGAGATCAATGCACTGGTAATAACCCCTTGAGTTTTCCCTGGACAGCTCGTGCCCTT
Source organism: Calcarius lapponicus (assembly GCA_039654755.1). Taxonomy (NCBI): domain Eukaryota; kingdom Metazoa; phylum Chordata; class Aves; order Passeriformes; family Fringillidae; genus Calcarius; species Calcarius lapponicus. Next base: position 76,486,422 of record CM077462.1, on the reverse strand, counting down.
CCAAATGCTTTTCACAGAGCCATTGTCTGGGGTCTTGCAGGGCAAAGATTATCCAGAGCTTGCTGGACACTGTTGGCTTCATGGCCATGGGGACATTGTGGCAGCAGCCAATCTGCTGCATGAGAAGCAGCTTTCATTATTAAATACTAAAAGAAAAAAAAAAATGAAGAAGACAGGTCAGTCTTCCTCAGGGTAAAATATCCTCCTTTCAAGCTGTTCAGCAGATAGGAGTGAGTCAGTCACCTTGTATACAGTCATTAGGAGCATCTAACCGCTTCATGCTCTGCTGGGAGACTGTAATAAGCTTCGTCTGTCAGATCTTCTCACCCCACCTGTTAGCTTAAACACTCAGCTGTGTGGGGGCCTCTTTCCTCACTCTGCAGAAAGCATTTAACCTGCTGCTGCCAGCTTGGTGGGGTGTACAGCCCCTGCCTGCAGCCTGCCCACCTGCCAGCCCCGATCTGCTGTGCTGCCAGGCACATCCTCCCAGCATCCCTCCAAGGCTGGTAGGAGCTCGCTGCCACCCGAACAAACTAGTGGCTGCAAGAGTACAGTCGAGATCTCACCTCTTTTCTCACTTGTCTACTGACCTCATTTCACACATCTGATTCCCTTTCTCTGGCTCTTTTTACAGTTTGTCTCTTTTACAGCCTCTGATTTGCTAGTCACGTTTTTCCTATCAACACTTTGAATTTGTTACACTTACAAAAGCGCTGCAGTTTTTTATCTTTCATGTTATCATACTCTACCCTTATGTGCCTATTAGACTGATTTTTAATTTTTTTTAATCTTTAGTCTTTGAGATTTTAGATATCAGTCTCTTTGATTATTTTACCTTTGCCATCTGGAGTACTGGTGTTTTGTTGTTCAGTTGGGATTTTTTTCCCCCTAACTCTTTCTCACTTTCATCTTGCCGAAATTTTCAGTGCATTGTGACATAAAACCATGTAATAATCACCACATTCCCTGGTTTATATAATTCAAAGTGGCATAAAGAAGTTGAAAAATCAGAGTTTCATTTCAAGACCTCCTGATTTTGCTGAGGAGCGTAGGAGAGGGTGCTCAGGGTTTATAAACAAATTAAAGAAATATTAAAGTGTGGGATTTGCAAGTAAGCAAGATTAATATTTCATACAGGCCTGAGTTGTACAAATGAAAGCTGATTTCCTTGATATCCCAGACTCACTACTATCCTTTTCTAGCAAACCTGCCCTCACCTTCCCTAAATTATTTTGTACATCCATCCAGCATTTTTCTTTAAATAGGGGATACCTTTCTGCCTTTCAGGATTCTTTCAGTCCTTAAAAAATAAAAAGATTTCAACTGTTTTAGGTAACTAGAAGCAGTCATGAAGGGTTGCTCCCTGCCCTAATCTCTAGCTTTTTAGCATTGCAAGTAGACAACAACTTACATCTGCAAAATAGTTGTCAGAGATGCTATCTAAAAATGACAGCATTTTACACCTAATTTCCTTGTGTGAAAATATGTCTCAAAGGTGACAGGAAAGGGTGTAAGGGATTGATTGGGTTTTAGGTAAAATGCTTAGCAGCTCCCTAGGATTCACATCTCTTCCTCTCTTGAACACTTACATGAAGGCATGCTTCTCCATCCTTACACATCTCAAAAGTTAAATCCTTTGGTGGATTGGAAAGAATGTGTCAGGAGATTTCAACAGTGCTGTACTGAATTTATGAACAGAAATTTCCAGCAGCTGCAAAACTTTCATTCTTATTGTAGCAGCCAGGGTTTTTGATTCTGAGGAGCTGTAATGCCATTCCCTAGGGATGAGTGGGGTGCCATCCTTGCATGAAACAAGCGAGGACAGATTTTTTAATGAGCCCACCATTTTGGGTTTGCTGCTAGAGCTGTCTAATCATGGGCAGTGCATGCACCACATAAAAGTTGACCAAGTGGGAAACTAGCCTTGGGGAGGGACATGAAGGATTTTGGTGCTTCAGAGTAGCAATTCTGAAGAAATGAATTTTCCCCCTGTGTTTTCAATAGCATGCTTTTAAACTAGGTGTGGCAAGAAATCCAAAGGACTATGGAAAGAGTTCTGAAATGGAATTAAAAGTTCACTTGAACTACTTTAACAATACCTAGCAGAAACCTCTCTTCTGCACACCTGAGTCAAACATCAGTAATGCAGTTTATCTCCTCAGCAGTTACTACATTGGGCAGTGTTAGAGAATGTGCCATCATTGTTGCTTTGTGGGAGAGGTAATTTATGAAGTTTATCTATGTGCAAATTGCATTAGAGAAGGAATAGGCAACTGGTAACACTGAATGTGTTTGTACGTTGTGAATTCTCTAAAATGAAGAACTTGGCTCTTTTGGTAGCTTGTTGGTAAGTTGAATAAATTTTTCTATGACCCCCATTTCAGCGATAAATCTTTGTTACTCTGAAGCATAAAGAAGACTTTGGCAGGACAGTATGGTCAGCTGCCGAAGGGCTGTCATATTTCAAAATTAAATATGGTTCACCAAACTAAAAGCTTTCTTGTTCAGCCTCAGACATAGGTGTCTCATCAGTGTTAACAAATGCCTTAAATTTACTGGTTTTCATCACTTTAACTGCATACTTTGTGGCCTGTAAACTCCATTACTCTACCAAAGATGTACTTACTCATGCATAGAAATATTTAAGGCAATTATATAAAATTTTCCCTCTCCAGAAGTGTAGTCATAGAAATAATTCATAGCACAGCATGAATAGCAATATGTGAAAAGTTTGTTTAAGTTGAAGGGAAGTAAGAGAGGTTTATGCAAATGACATAAACATTCTGAAGAATGTGACATTTTAATTGAAAAATAATTAGAAGTCTTTTCATTATTTGAAAAGTTAAATTAGTAATTTTTTTAAAATGTTTTTGGAAAGGTGGGTAATTAGGAGAGCTTTTTAACTGTCTGCCCTTCAGTTTAATACACACAAAATGTGCTCACAGAGAACAAAACTAAAATATCATAATGCTGGGGTTGGAAAAGTTAGATTCAAAATTTGTTTGACTTTTGTGTAGTATTTTTCAACCAAGTAGTCTTGCTATTGACGCAGTAAACTCCCTGTAGGAAAAAAAAAAGGTCAAGCCCCATATCTATTTCAGACTTTTTGTTTGACCTCTCTGTTTCATCCCTCCTCACCAGGAAGAGGTTAGCTATCATTTTTTTTTTTTGGCCTACATTGAATTTTAGTTGTTTGTATGTATTGTAGAGAAAGGCAATTCTGATGTCCATTTCATTCTCTAGACATTCACAGAATATAAATTCTGTCTTATAAACAATTGCTACTAAAACTGATTAAAAAACACGTTTATAGAATTTGAGGATTTTTTTTTCTCTGAGCCAAATATTTTTACTCCATCACCTCCATTTTTCCATGGAGATGAAAGGCACTGTTTCTGGAAGGGAAATTTTTATTTATTTTTTAAATCTCGTTTTAAACATCTGTGGAAGATGAACAAATCAGAACCTGGATGAAATTAGATATATTTCTATTTTTGGGGGTCATTTGTAGAAGCAGATAAAATCCATTCTATAATTTTTTCCGTCTTCCACAGCATTGTTCTTAGCACTTCATTACTGAAATAACTTCACGTGTCAAAGGAGCATTCCATTCACCATGTGTTGTCCTCAAGCTGCCCATCATTTTTGATAAAGGGAAAGGTCTGGTGTTAGGAATACTTGCCAGTAAATTCAGAAGTTACAATGCAAGTAGGGAAAAGAAGGGTTGTGCAAACACAACGTGCCATAGCCAGAAAGTGCCACAGTCAGAAAGACAGACTAGAAATATTTAGAATCAAAGATTATAATTCTAGATTTTTCACTGATCCTAAGAGACAAAATATTAACATTTTTAGGAACTTTGCTTCTGAGGAAATAGGATTTAATTGCGGACAGAGGATTTTGAAAAGAGATGTAAACAATCTGAATAACAAAAAACCTAAGATGTCTGCTCATTTGTTAGTGATTACACCTATGGACAGATTTAGGCAAATTGACACCATTGAATAAATTTTTATTAACTTCCCTCTAATGCAACAGGTATGATCAATTACCCAGGGCTGCCTAAGCAATTACCATACCATCTCATACTATTCTTGACATGCAGGCCTTTGATCTTTTTTAATGATATTTTTGAAATACATTTTTGGATGACATTTTTAGAGGGTTTATTGTATTTTTCTGTTTAGCAAGTGGTCTGTTCTGGATGATCCCAAGGTTAATAACTTGTTCAAGGACAGTAACACCTATTTTCAGGACTAATACCTGAATAAAACAAAAAAAGTATGACTTCTCTAAGCTAGACAGAATTTCTGTTGACTTCATCTGATCATAGTGAGCCTCTGTATTGGCTCTGTATGCCCAAAGGAACATGGAGGCTTCCTCACTTCTGTGACCTTTCTGTATCCTGTTTTGCCACTCTCTGTGAACAGATAGATTTGACCTGCCCACCACAGGGTGCTTCAGAAATGTCTTCTCTACCCATGGACTTTGCTGCAAAGAAAATAACTTTTAGCTGTCAATTCTTTTAATTTTACGACACTGGACAATAAATTGCTTAGTGAGGATGTGCTGAATCACAGTAAAATACTTCAGGCAACTGGCAGACAAGGCTGCCCAGTTTTATTACCATTGTAGATGTTTGTTTCCCACCCTTTCCCTTCCAGGTCAGTAAATTCTGATAGTGGACCATTTACACTTTCTACAATCTATGTTATCCAAGGCTATAAACTTTACAAATGAATGGGGCATCCTTGACTGCTGAGTTTTCTGGTTCTTCTGTTACAGTACATCCATCTTACTTACTTGCTAGCTCTCAAGAAGGCAACGAAGCATTGTAACTTCATGAGCAATGTTAAAATATTCAGATTTATCCCCGTGACTGAGTCTGATACCATCACAGATGCTGAGATCTGTGTTTGTGCTATCTGCAACAGCTGAGATTTTCCTGTTGTTCTGCATCTGATAGTTATTTACAGCATGGCAGAGAGTGTATGAGGGACTCTCAGATCAGAAAATTTACTTTTACATTATTTTTAAAAGTTTTAAGTGATTTGATGAAATAGAAGTGCAGAAGTGAATTGGTACTCTCATTTATTTACCTCCTACACTGGCAAGGTGTGTTTGCGTGATTGTACAGATCTTAAGAAAACCTTATAGTCTATTCTCACAAACTTTGAAAGGGAATTGCACAAAACAATCAAAATATTGCAAGAATGAACTGCATATATCACCACTTTTGTTTGCAAATTTGCCAAAAAGTTACATCAGTGATTTCAAGAACTCCAAAAGGTGGAATAAACAGGAATGGTCTGCCACAGCCAGCAATATTGATTTATAATCTGTGTGGACAGCCGTACAACGCTGACAGAGAGAGAGAGGATTTAAGCTCTTTCTTCCACCTGCCCCAGCCACCCTTTCCTGAACAGTTTTCCGATTCTTCCCTTGCACCAGTCTGTGGAATGTTTCAAATGATTAAGAGAGGCTCGACTTGCTTTGAACAAACAGCTTCCTATTTGTGGAAGTCCTTTCTATTTCATGCAATGGCTGGATTCCTGTACAAGGTCAGCATGCTGGAAGCACTCCTCTCACTCAGGGTCGGTGATGGCACAGAGCAGCACACACGTGCTCAAGCTGGCACACTCCTCTGGTCATCCGCAGGTTGCAGGCTCCTGTCACACAGCAGCACTAAAATCCCTGTGTATCTACCTCATGCAAAAACTTAAAATAGTTCTCCAGGTCTATAAGCCAGATTTTGCATATAATTTCTTGTCCTCTATCAAGGAGTAGAAGCAAAAGGCTAAAGGAAACTTCAGACTATTTTGACTGATCATTCCTGCCCTGAACTTTTACATGGTAGTCCGGTCCGTTCTGTGCTTTTTTCTTGTGCTGTGACAGTCATCTTTTAAGAAAAGTGTCAAATGGGAGGTCAGACAAGAAATGCCCTTGTACTGAGCATATAGTAAAATGAGGCACTGGTAAGCAACAAATAAATATAGCAAACAAAGTTGTGTTCTCAAACTTCAAGAGTTTGCTCTAGTGAAGAACAAAAATGCTGTGTGCAAAACTGTGTGTAAATCCACAGGCACTGACAACTAATGCAGCCAGTGGTGAATGATGATATTTCACTCTTGCAGGTTTCAACATGCAATGGGTTTCCTTCAAAACCATGCATATATCCTAGAGTCTTAAAGCTGTCTATCAATATCACTATCCAACTTTTTCTGGTTGTGATTTCAAGTTTGCTGTCTCAACTTCTGCTTTCAAGCCATAGGGCAGGATTTTCAAGAAGGCAGTGGAATGTAGTTCAAGGTAAGTTTAAATTTAAAATGTACATTTTCATTGCAGAATTGTAATCCTATGCTGTCTTTCATGTCAAAGGATGATAACATTTTTTCTATATATTTCAGCCCATCTAAGCAGCCTTCCAGGATCCCTTTAAAGTTCATAGAGGAATTTACATAGGGCTCCTTCCCTGTCCAAAAATGTTACATATTTGTGATAGATGCATTACTTTCAGAGGTGCTGTTCTCTCTTCATTTAAAATCTAAAGTATGATGCTGACCATCTTAGACTACATGCTTAGGTTTATGATGGGTAATGTCAGGTGAAATGAAACCAACCATGAGCATCTCATTCAAAAGGTTTTCGAAATAGTAGGGAATATTCTATGGGCTGCTTAAGGTTTTGGATCATTCCCTTATAAGAGGTCAGAAATCTGCAATGGAGCTCTGCATGTAATTCTGAAGACTCCCAAAGGAAAATAAGGTTTTGTGTAACACTGAGAGTAAGGTTTGTCTTTGTGTCTAACCTTCTCATCTTTATTTGCCATTTACCATCGCAGCTTATTTGATTTACTTTACCAGGAGCTGCATTTTTATGCATGTTTTTCTCCAGAAAATTTGTTTTCCTGCTTAGAGTGCTTTAGAATCCTTATAAAATCAAGTGTTGCATCTCAGAGGGCTGAAAAAACATGCTACTAGAACATGAAGGTAATACAGAGGGAAGCTAATTTTTTCTTTTTTGACTGCGTGTTTTGTTCAGGGACAGGGACACATCAACATATTAGATGGTGTTCCATTAGACAATGCAAGATAGCAAGATGCTTTGCCCTTTGTTTCTCTGAGCTGGAACTTACTACTGTCATGTTTTATTGCTCACTGTCATGTCACAGGTGGCAAACTCTTACAGATGTGATGGTTTGACCCGGAAATGGGATTTCTGGGAATTTGGGTCACTTCTGAGAACACTGCTTAAAAGCAGGGTTATCTCTCCAAGCGCTTCCTCTTGGGACTCGGCGGCAGAGAGAGAAGCTGCCCTCCCTTGCCCAGTGCTTTTGCTGGGCGGGGGAGGGGCAGCCACGCAGTAGGCTGGGCCCAGACCGAGGTTGGGAGTGAGGATGCCCTGAGTATGGAAGGGTGGAGAGGTGAAGAACCCCAAAAAGACCCCGAGAGCCATCGGGCAGCACCCCCCCCCCCCCCCCCGGCAGAGAGAGAGAGAGAGACGGCATTGGAATTTTGATAGCGGCCGGGCTGAGAAGGAGAAGTGGGGGGTGCGGGCGAAAGGGCCGCAGAGCAGCAGCAGCGCAGCCGTGGGAGTTCGAGAGAGAGAGACTGAACCTTTTAACCCTTTTTTGGACAATGAAAACTTACAGAACATTAACCTTTCCCAGAAAGGAGTTAGAGTGATTGGGAGAAGGAAGTGCAGTAAGTGAGAGAGATTGTGGATGGATAGAGAAGAATCTTGGTGGGAAGAGAGATGATTGGAGTGGCTTTTGCTGGACTCTTTTTGTATAGCCATGGACAGAGCCATGCTTCCTTGTGATACAGAGACTGAGTCCAGGGGGAGAAATGCCCCAGACCCAAGAAGATTCAGTGGTCGTGTTTAGCCCCTCGGCTCCAGGGGGTGAAATATGGGGGGGACAGGTGTCCCAAAGTTGTGACTGTTGCTCTTTTTGGAATGGGACAAAATATCCTTAAAAGACAACCCTAGAAGCAGCTCTGTTCCATGCCAGTGGTGAGAGCGTTGCGCCTGGAAAAAGGAAGAGGTCATCCTGGTACAAGAAGGACTCCTCTCCTCTTGATGAATTGAGAATTGATTATCTACAGAGTGTTGATGGACTGAGAGTTGGGAAGAGATGAATTGGGAAGTGCATTGTATTGGGAATTTGAGGGGAGGAGGAGGGAAATGTTTTGTGGGGTTTTCATTTTCCTTGTGTGTTCCTTTTCTTTTGTGTGTAGTTTAGTTATTGTTTTTGTAGTGTAGTTAATAAATGTTTTTTTTTCCCTTTTGAAGTAAGAGCCTGTTTTTTCTTATTCCTGGTCGAAATCTCACAGCAGACACCAGGGAAAGTGCATTTTCATGGGGCATTGGCATGGTTGCCAGTGTCAAACCATGACAACAGAGAAAACATATTTTTTGTTATTTGATAGTAAAGAATTTCCACAAGTGTTTCTTTGTATGTTTGGAGATCACATCATGATATTTTCTATGAATAAAAAAAACAAACCCGAAAGAACAGTAATGGCATTACAGGGCAATTTATCTACAAATATAATAATACTTTTTCCATAGTCTAACTATAACCCTGCAACCATTTGGACGCATTTTTCATTGCAACATTCCTTTGACTTCCATGTAGAGTGGCTATCCTGTTTCACAGATGAGAAATTGAGAGCACAGACAATAATAGGCATAGTAACAGTATCAAAATTCAGATACCCAACTTAGCTAGCCAGTATCTCTAAGTTTTCAGCTTTATCCAAAGGAAAAAATTGGGGTATTCCCCAATGATGATTTAGAGGAACCTTTTCAGACTCTTTCTCTGAGGTTTCCCTTAGGAAAGCTCATCTATAGACAGGTTTCCAAAGGAATGGGACATTTACTCAGATAGCAAGAAAGAAGAGATTGTTAAATTTCACCTGGTGCTCATTCATGCCTGTTTCTTCCATATCCACCAGCTTAACTGGATTTGCTTCTCAGTGGTGGGCTGCCTCAGTAACCCCATGTAGGCTAGAAAAACCCTCCAAGAGTTTCTGAGTTTCTGCTTTTGTTCCATCCCTTTCACTTGTGTTCTCATTGGCTTCAGGCAGCAGGACTTCAGTTGAACTGGAAGACTCTCTAATTTTTTCAAGCTGTTTTACAGATACATATATAAATTTGATGGGAAAGGTAAGGACTGTGCCTCGCCTTTCCCTTTTAATGATCACAGATCTTAGCAGAACTTTTCTTGTACAGATTATGTACCTAATTTTCTGTTCTATGGCTCAGGTTTGTATTTTTTGCACATACATTACAGGGTCTTGTATCCACCTTCTTACGGCTTACACCACCTGGAATAAGCATAAAAGGTGAGAGATGTGGATTAGATCTCTCATTTCCATGCTCTATTCCATACAGAAACAACCCAGTGTGATAGGAAGTGGGAAATGGCCCCAAACTGGCAAAGAGAGGTTCAGGTTGGATATTAAAAAAAAATTATTCACTGATAGAATGGTTAAGCATTGGAACAGACCGAAGGATGAGGTGGGGCCACCATTTCTAAAAGTGTTCAAAAATGAGTAGATGGGGCACTTTGCAGAGGGGTTTAGTTGTCATGGTAGTACTTGGTTGAAGGTTGAACTTGGTAATCTTGAAGGTCTTCTCCGGCCTTAATGGTTCTTTGATTCTGTATAGCAGAAAGCTCTGTGCAAACAAAGCAGGAGCCATTCTTCTCCATATTTTTAAATTATCTGTACCTCAATTTAAAAATCAGACTCAGGAGTAGTTCTTAAAAAATACAGTATTTAATGATGATGGGCTTTTTAATACTACATTTTGTCTCTGGACTCATATTCAAAACCAGAAACATCTGTAAGTGAGGTTGAATTAGGAAGATCCTTATTTTTACAAAATTGATCAACTATTTTAGAGACAATCTGTCTAATTTAGAAAAATCTACCCTACATTATAAAGAGCATGAACAATCTGCTATACTTACCTATTAGTCTGCATTACAGTCTTCCACTGTTGAGGTAAATAAAAAGGACTGAAAAACAGTTAAGGAAAAAAGGAGGTTATTTCAATTCTGCTGTTTTTTTAAACAGTAACAGCAGTAGTGTTTTAAGACAGAAAATAAAAGAGGAAACAGAGAAAAAGATAAGTTTATGGAGAAATGAGAAAATGTGATGGCAAGGAAAAGGAACAGCAAGAGGAAAGTCATCTGAATAACTTTTAGGGATTTTACTGGACAACTCAAATTCTGCCTGAGGTTTTCTGTTCTATTGAGAAATAAAAGCAGCTATGTCTCTGAATGTGGTAGAGTCAAAGAAAATGCAAAGATAGCTATTATAAGTGTAGGTCATGCTAGCAAGATGCAGCTGCGACTGAGGAATACAAATTCCTCTCTTGCAAAGAGGAATAAGGTGAGAAGCAGCAGAACAGATACTCTTCTAAAAACAAAGAAGCATCATATCCATCTGAATATTGAGGAAAGAGCATGGCATTGAGAAAAACAAACAAACAAACAAACCCTGAGGTCCTCTGCTTTGTATGATTGCTCCTATCCCTAACATCAGTTGTGCAACCTGTGTTTTCTCACCTTCTTTTCCTGATTGTGTTTAAGAGGAAAGGCAGGAAGGAAGTGAACTGAGACACTCCAAAAACTACATGAAAAAGCGAGCTTGGTATGGCTTCACACAAGGAAATCTAGGGAGTCTATCAAACTGCATCACATTGTGTTGGCAGATAACCAAAGCTGGACTCAGAAAGTGCTACAAAATTCTTTAGAAGACATTGGCTTTAGCTGTTGAAAGAATGAAGGTCTAACAATTAATGACATTGTGACTCCTCAGAATTGAACAGATCTTTCCAATAAGGTATAACCACATTAACATTCTTCTGTCATCCTTCAGAAAAAGATTATTCCTTCGGCTTCCATGAAGATACCAAGTAACTAATAGGATGGAGTCAGAGTAGTATCAGATGGAAATTAAATGCTGTGATGAGATGATTTCATGGCTTTTTCTAGCACTGAACACTGGAGAAATGGTTGGGATAAATATTTTCTTTCTTCTTTGCAGAGATATTTAGAATCAAGCTTGCTTGGTAAAACTGTGGAAAATTAATTGGTATAATCAGTGGCAGACTGGCCTGTAGATGTGTCTTGTCATGTTTATAAGAAGATTCTGTAAACAAACCCCTGGGTTGCCCTGGGCTTTACAATGTTTTGTGATTGATGTAAACTTGCGTGACCAGTGTAACATGCTCTGCACATAATGAGACTCTGTGAATCCTGTAGTCATTCTGTGACATGATGGCTTTCTAGTCAAAAGAATTTTGCTTCATACGCTGAAATCAACAGAGATTGAATTTTAAACACTTTTAAGAGCTGACATTGGCAGAGGTAGAACAAGGACTCAGAAGTCTCTGAATTCACCCATTTCCCTGACTGAATAACACACACACTTCGTTCATCTCCTTTCATACTAATAAAGTGAAAGAAAAGGGTTAAGTTTTTAAATAAAGAACTGAAGTTTAGTAGGTAGCAGATGTGCCATAAAACCAATATAAAATAAAATAAAAGCCAAGGACAGAACAGTGTGATTGTTAAGTGTCCTCTTCTGTCTACTGATATTTTCTTCTCTTCTACCTTAAGCAGATCATGGAATTGAAAATTAAACCCCTTAGCAGCTGATGCTGACTGATTTTATTATCATGCTTCTTGTAAGGGTCCTATACAAACACTTTGTTGCAACATAAATTTAGGATTGCAATCCTTGTTTTAAATACATTTAAATAATTAGCAGACCTAAGATCATTTGAGAAGCTTGCAATCTTAATGGAAGAAGTTTCTGGGTTTTATCACAGACACACAATGTCTTGGTTTTAATTCTCTCCTGAAAAAAAGAAAAAGCAGAGAAAAGGAGGGATTTTTTTTTACTCCCTTTTTTTTCTGCAGGCATGGTTTATTATTCAGCAACACTACCATTACATTCCTCAGGATCTCAAAGGCTGCAGCTCTGTTCCCCTACTTCTAAGGGACAGTAGCTTACTGTTTGTGCCATGAAATTGATTTCAGGACATCAACTGGGTGTCAACAAAAGAGTCCCATTTTATCCCAGATATTTAGGCTTAGAGAAGAATGATTTGTTTTAATCCCTTGAAGTGTTAATAAGAATATATGGGCAGGATTTGGATCAGATGCTGAACTGACACAAGTAAGGAAGCCTTAGCATATGAAGGTTTCTATATGAATGGTGCTCCTCTGCTTCGGCACATGAAGCAGGACTCATGTAAGGCCTCAAAGTCTCTGTGTCTGGAGGCCAGGCGGGATGTCTTCGTGACTCTGAAGTAAAATTAGACCCCTGAGTGCAAGTAACCAAACTGTGGTCTGGATCTTCATTTGTTATCTAAGGAACTCATAGAACTGGTGCATGTGGACAAGCCCATGCGTACCACATACACACAGGTTGAGACAGAATTCAAACTGAACTTCTTGAACTCAACTTACCCAAACTCTACAAGTTGTTTCAGGTAGAGGGAGGCTTTGACTGTATTCCTTTGAGACCAAATTCAGGCTGTGGATTTGACTGCCCTATTCTGAGCAAAAAGCCTGTGGGTCTATCTGGAAGCTATACTGGTTCATAAAAGAATTGGCATATTTCTTGACCCAGGGGGAAAAGTGACAAGTTACTGATTCCGTGGTCCTCCAGATGTGACATCCTGTTACAATGTGAGAAAATGCAGTTCAGTCCTCTGCTTCAATTAATTTATTAAAAGTGACTCAATCTGGTGTGGTATTTTTAAGTACAAGTAGAAAAAGTGTAGTGGGAATGCAAAAATGAACTGGTATTTCTGATGAAGGCAGATAATAAAAGAGTCTGACTGAGTAGTAAGACAGATCTGTCCATTGATTGATTGATTGATTGATTGATTGATGTGCTATGAGTATAGCCATTAATGTAAGTTCTCTTTTGGGAACTATTCCCTTTTTTTTTCTTTCTGATAGCAAAATGTCTCATTTACAACAGAGATGTTGGATGCAATTTGTCTGTTTTAATGCTCTAAATTTGTCTATATTTTCTTCCAGACAGATTGTGATTTTTTTTCCCATGTAGTGACACTTGAAAACCCAGATCACAATTGCATTGCTTGCTGCACAAATTTGGATAAATTCCATTTATATTCTTGTAGTGACTCTGGATTTTCTTCGGCTGAAAAGGGAATAAATTCATATTTTTATTTTAATTATAAGAAGAAAATAATTTAAAAAAAGAAATTTAAAATTAACTAGATTATTTTTTATAAAAAGACCTCAAATGGATGGGGTTTTTCCTATGCTATCCCACCTTCTTCCTGAAGTGGTACTGTGTTTTTCAGAAAGTGGCTGGGATTTTTTTTGTGTTATGCTGTGTCTATGGAGGCACAACTGTGCTGCAGCACCTTTTCTAAAATAGAAATAGAACATATTGATACATAAGACAGACTTTATCAGATTGCATAAAGCAATTCCATACAATGGGGATGACCTGCTTTTGTATCCCTTTTATCTTAGCAGTACCTAGGCAACACCTTCACTCTGAGACAATAAAAGGCTTGGTGTGATCCAGATTGTTCTTTAATGAAAGGATTCTCCCCTTGCCTAGTTGTAAGATTTGGCTAATGCAGGAGGAGGCTGCAGCCAGCAAGGTCTTTCACATGTAATGTATAATTGATGCAGGATTTGACTGGCAGCAAAGACTCATCTTCCAAAGTTATTTTTATCAGTGCTTTCCTCAATGTAATCTCTTTCACTGGCTTACAGTTTAATGATGAAGAGTCTTTTTGAGCACAATCCTTATTTTATTAATGAGATCTTACTTGATTTGACAAAATAATAATGCTTTCTTTATAAAAGACTGGTTGCTGCTTTTCTTTTGTGGCTAGTGTGCCAATATGGATATTTTTACTTATTAACACCAAAATGTGGAATTATTTATTTACTACTTTATATGTTGCTAAAGCAGTAGATGAAGATTTTAACACACTTGAAATAATTTGTTCATATTTGTCTACATATTATTGGAATTTTATTGATCAGATTTACACTGATGTCATACAGAGTGAAAGGTATTCAGCAACTTGAAAGATTAGTCACATATTCAGTATTAAGCCCTGAATGAGGAAGCAACCATGCTTTTCATTATTTAACGGTTTGAATACATCTGTGAAATAATTTTGTACCAAGTATTGATAGAGAAATATATTCTTCTCCTTAAAAGTCATATCCCTTATGATATTACATTACACACAGGTTAAAACTTGCCTGAATCTAGTAACTTTACAGATGCATGTGAAAACAAGGAGAACAAGATCCTCCTCCATCTTGGAATAAGAAGTGCAAATTATTGAGGATACAACGGAAAAGAGATTCTATGTGCAAGCTCAGCCACAAAGGAGCAGTTTGGGGAGATTTAAGAAGATTTTTTTTCACTTGTTTACTGATTTTTGTTTACTTCACAAGCCAAGTCCATGTTCAAGCACAATCATGAGCTGAATATGTCGTTTCCTCTGAATTACATATATTTTGCTGTTCTATATTTCAAATAATTCTCTCCAGTTTAATCAGATGGGAAAATATTTATATTTTAAATTACTAAATCAATATAAATAAAACAAAATAATGTAACCTACCAACAGAGAAGCGCTCTTTTTTGAGTACATTAAAAAGGAAAATTGGAGTGACCAATCTCTTTGTGGCCTACAAGGAGGAGAGATTGGTACTATAGCATAAAAACCTGTTGATGCACTGCTTTCAGCCTCTGAACAGGTGGCATGTGGGATGCTCTTCTTTCTTTCTCCAGATTTCTATGATGGTTAGTTTGCAGGAGGTGATAATACCGGAAAAAAAATACATGCTGAGAGATCACTTTTTACACCCTCCTTTTGTTACTAATTTGTTGCAATCAAGTTACAGAACAGGTTGTTTAAACTCCCACCCATTTATTACATTCAAAACCTTGTAATAGGCAGAAATAACATGCTTTGTATGCATAGTGAAGAGTTTATTATTAGTTTAATTAAGGTCTTAAGAGTATAATCAGAGAATTATTATTACAGTAACACTGATAAAAACATTAATTATGCAAATTATATGCAGCTAAAGTGATCTGAACACAAACTCTCTGATATTTACCCCATTATATGAAGTTGTCCCTACCTCCTCCACTGCATCTCTGGGAACTTCAGTCAGAGGTGAAAGGTATAGGCAGTCATCATCCTCATGAATCCTTCACAGAGAAGAGCTCAAAACTGTTGAGTGTTTCTTCCTCCTCTCTTTAAGATCTTCTTGGGTTCATTTGTGTGTTTAGTAATATAATATATCTTGCTCTTTCTTCAGTTGTCTGCAAGTCCACATTGCATCTGTATTTGCTGTATATCATGTGTGCGTTTTTCCTCACTTTGTTCCTCCTGTTTGTGCCCACATTCTAAGCTGTACTACTCAAATCCTTGATGTCATCCCATGCCAGTATTTTCAAGCCCATCTCATTCTTTTCCTCCTTATGGGCTGTTCTTTGTTTTAGAGCCATGGGTAAGTCTTTTTGCACAGTAATTGCTTTTTACTGTTATCTGCTAGTTTAAAATGGATAAAACTATTGCAATGCACAATCTTGAAGATAAAAAAGTAATGAAAAGGTAGTCATCATCTAAACATTTGACAATTGCCATTACTATTTAATAAAGTTCATACAAAGCATGAGGCAGACCAAGACAAGGTCTGACAAGTCACAAAGTTTTTCTTGTTAAGGTAACACAAAGCCTGCCACTTAAAAACAGAAGGAATCCTACACTTCACTTGCTATGTGGAGACACCTTTGTGTAGGGCTTGTGTCCTCTGCAACAGACCTTTCAGCACTTTGTCATCTTTCTCTTCAGTAAAAAGTGTCCCAAGTGGCACCCTGGGAAGTAACAATCAGTCTCACTGCCGTTCTCATCAGGATCATGGAACAGCTCCTACTGGAAGATTTGTTGGAGTGTATGTGAGACAGGGAGGTAGTTAGAGACATCCATTGTGGCTTCACCAAGTCCTACCTGATCCAGTGAGCTATGACAGAACAATTGTACCAGTGAGTAGACACCTATGGATCTCACCTAGATAGACTTCTCTAAGGCACTTGATGTGGTGCCCCAGAGCATCCTTTCCACTGAACTGACGTGATATAGTTTGGTTTGACAGATACTTTTAGACAGATAGGGATTTATCATAAGGACTGACAATGAGGATAGTGAGACACAGGAGCAGACTTTCTACAGAAGTTGTGGATGAGAAGGCCAGGTTGAGTGGGGCTTTGAGCGACCAAGTCTAGTGGTAGGTGCCTTTGGCTATAGCAGGGGTGTTGGAACTAGGTGTTCTTGGAAGATCCCTCCAATCCCAACCATTCCATGATTCTATGAAGGAGTGGTGAGCTGGTGTAGGCTTCTCTGTTCCTGCAGTGCAGGAAGCGATTGCTGCAGGCACAGCCTCTCCTCTGTCTTTCAGTATGCTCAGCAGAGCCAAATTTAATTACCAGTAATAAGAAGCCAAAGCTAGGCTAAGCAACATAAATGAAAAAGTAGGTACAAGTATTGTTTCCTTCATTTCCTTGTCATTTTTGCTGAGGGAGGGTGAACATATAAGCTGTTCTTGTTTAATATCCCTTGACTTTTGCACACCCGAGCTCTGGTTGCCTGATGTCTGATTAGCTTATAGTGTCAGCAAATAGCTGGTGAGGAAGGATGGTCTCTACAGTGCTGGATGCTAAAGCTTTGATTCCTGGTCCTAAGTGAAAAGAGTGTTTTGTGTGATGGGCTTTACTTGCTTGTTTCTTTGAACTTTGATTTGTTTATTTTAATTCATTACTTGTATATACACAAAACTTTCCTCCATTTCTCTTGGTCACCATCTGTTTTTTCTCTTTATCTTTTTTTTCCTTTTCTTCTCTGAACTCTCCCTCTCTGTTCTCCCTCAACACCTGTTTGGTTAAGCAGCCATTTCTGTCAAGTTTTGTGACAAAAATATGAGCTGACATTACTAGTCCCCTGACAAAGGCATTCCTAATGCTTGAAAAACTCCTGTCTGGAGAGTTAAAGCAGAAAAAAAACCAATTGTGTTTCCCCTTCTGACAGAGATTCGGTCCCAAACCAAAGAGAGATTGCATCTAAATAATTATTCTGATTATTTAACGTATCAGTAATAAGCATGTTGGTGATAAACAATATTATTGTATTCAGCTTGCAGTGGCTTTATTTGCCAGGACAGTTGTGCTAGATAGTTGTTTATATAATAGTTGTTGTGCTGTAAAACAGCAGTCCTTGATACTTGTGTGTTTTTTTCCAAAAGACTGGTATTTATATTTATAGCTGGGATTCTGACTTCCCTTTTTCTTTGGCTGAAGTGTGTTTGCTCAGAAAGCAAACAGAATCCATTGTGCTTATTAATGCAAAGTAATCTGGAGAGCATGACCAGTTAATTAAGCCTATTAGCTATGATCACAAGCATTAGGATCTCATCCTCTGATATTTCTTTAAATAGGAATTCTGTAAATAGCTCCACTGATGTGACAGGATTGGTATCAATTGGTATCAGGTAAGAAGAAGGAGGAATAAAGCAAGAATTTCTTTCAGTTAGGTATGATCAAAAATGACAAAAAACATTGAGCTCCAAGCATTTTTGTCCTTGTTGCTTTGACTAAAAGTTGGCGACTGCAAAAGGCGCTGGGCACCTCTTTGTATCCTGACCTTTAACACATGAAGAACTGTCAGACTGAGCAAGCACCAAGATGCTTATTTAAACTGTCTAGAGCTGAGGATGTGACAGGTAAACGTCTGTGGTCTGACTTTGCTTTTAGTGTCTATCTGAAAATCATTTCCCTAGCAAGGTAAAAATAGCCTTGAATTCTTTCAAGTATTAATTTACAGAGTTTTTCAAGGTGACCTCTCTTAAAAGGCACCTCAGTTTGTAAGAGCATCTTTTGGGTGATAAAGATGTTTTTGAAAACATGGAGCAATTGAATGTCCATCTCTGTTTGCTGTTGCAGGGATGTTTCCGCAAGCTCCTTGGTCAAGAGTTTCACAAAGGAGCCGAGTCTCCAATTGCAGCAGTTCTAAAGTGGTACCTGAGGTGTACAGAAAGGATTTTCCTTTCACACTGGGCAGTTTCTCAGCACATTTGCTGATGAGGTTGCTCAAGTGCATTACAGGACAACTAAAATATTAATTTTTGGGAAAATCTATCACTGATAGAAGTAGCATATCATATACCTTAAATGGCTGAAATGTATTTAGTTTTAAACAAATATAACTTGAGTATACTTTTTAAAAAGAAAAAAAAAAAAAGAAAAAAATGTTGTGCTTTTCCTTTGGTGTTTTCTACTATGTGTAAGGGCTTTCCAGCAATGTGTGTCACTAAAAATATAGAATGTCATGATCTCTCATTCTCTGAGGAAGAGCAATGAACATGTGTGATGTGTGGGAAATTATCTTCAGAGGGTTTTTTTTGGTTGGTTGATTATTTTTTAAATTTTTTTGGTTTTTTTTTTTTTTTTAGTTAGTAGTTTATTTTTGTTGCTACATTACTTAGAATACTTTTACAAAGTCAGGGCCTTAGTGGATTAAACACAGCTTAAATGAGTAACTAAATGCTTTTCTGATCTCAGAGAAAACATAACCTAAACATTAAAGGGAGGTAATAGAAAGCAGAAGGCAACAGACTCTAGATCATGTTGGTACTTCACTTCCCAGCTCCAACTGTGCTGCTTAACTCGCTCTCAACAATCTGATATTTCATACAGTTTTCTCCCTTCTTGATTCCACTTGTAGTGGTTTATATCCAGCTTTGCTTTTACTGCTGTAATCTGTATTGTTTATGCTATCTTCATTTTCTGTCAGCACAGCTTTCCTATTCCTGCTTTGCTGTACTGTATTGCCATATAAATAACTAAGGAGGAGGCAGCTGCAGCAAAAACTGAACTGTGCTGGGTTTTATAAATTCCTCTTGCGAAAATTAGAAATCATTTGACTTATACAAATTGTTTCACTGGAGGAATTGAAAGTGAGTTTTTCTGTTGCCTGTAAAGGAACAGAAACTGTCAGAAACCGAAACAGAATTTGGTGGTGTTGTGCCAGGAATGTATCTTTCATTAATTTCCAGAGGGATAAAGCCCATAGCCTAACATCTCATCCTCAGATGCATATACCTTTATCCTAGAAACAGAAGGACAAAAAAATATAACATAAACCAAAACCGGCACCAAGTGAAACAAAGCCAGTCAACAAACAACATAAAATCAAGATTTTACCATGTCACTGTGCAAGATATACTCAAACAACTCAAGGTAAATTACTGTGAATTAGTCACCACTTCAGTGAAGACATTGCACAATAATTTTCTAGGGGCCAATTCTATAGTATATTTCCCTTTTATAGGATAGCTTGGTGTTTCTGGGAGATAGGTGGTTTGTAGTGCCCATAAGAAATCACATGGATAGATATCAGGGACCAAACTGCTCTTGTTTAGCATTTTCAATACTTGAACATTATCATTATAGAGAGACCTGCAGTGCTTCAGAAAGCAAAGGGGAAATTGTGGGGAAAGTGGAAGAAATTATGTGCCATCCAGTGTAAATACTTGACAGTACATTGTTGAGCTTGGAGGAGTGAATTTGAAGGAAATGTGTGTCTGAGTTATATCTTTGAATGGGAATAGGTCTGGGATTGTAACCCAGACATTGTGATAAGCTGTACCTGGGCCACTCAGAGCTTGTACCATCAGTCTGGACCCCTCACCTTCCTCACCCGAGACAAAATGAGATGCGTCCAAGGGGGAGCATGAAGCATGTCTAATGCATTCCAATTCAACCTGGTTCAGGTCTGCCTTACTGCACCAGCCCTCTTTTGGGCCTCCTTAATTAAGCAGAATGGCCCTCACCCTCCAGTATTTGAAATACTTACCTGGATTGCCCCTTAGGTCTGTCAGATAATATGTAATTATCATTTGTTGGTCTCTGTCTGTTGTGAAAATAATGTAATGTTACTTTAAATATCACCAGGTGGACATAAAATGGGCAGTAGGGCTGCAAACAAAAAAATATTAACAAGCCTCAAGGTGCTTAGTGGCAAGGAGGTATAACTATACAACTCCCTGGAACTCCTGGCTTGATTTAACAGAGGTGGTTACAAAGAATTATTGCTCAGGATGTACCTCCTGTTTATTTCCTTGTTAATGCTCTCCTGTTGCTGCTTTGATTTTTATTTTTCTATGCTTGCCTTTTGAAAACGAGCAAGATCGAACATAAAGCGGGAAATGCTGCACAGAACTCCCCAAATGCTTACAGCTCACAAAAGGAAAAAAAAACCCAGTTTCTGTTTTAATTCTGCATGCAATGTCAGCTTCTGCATTTTGAAACATGCAGATAGAAGTCTGACCCAATTAAATGCACTGAGAGTTTTTTCTGTGGAGTCCAGTGCCCAGAGTATTGATCCAAGTGTCTGGCATAGAAGCTGAAGAGTTCATAGTTCTTGAGTCAGGAATACAATTCTTTATAAGATGTTTACAAAACATCTTGGAAAAATAGGATGTCAGTGTACATATTGCCAACTTTTGTGAGACAAATCAGATAAATAATGATAATGTGCTTTGAATTAATAGATAATCAGCTTTCTTCAGCTAACAAATTTTAAAAGTATGTTACTAATATCTCCATAAATAAGAAATTGAAAAGCCAAATTTGTTAAATCTAAGATAAAAATTTTTTTGTTTGCCTTGTTTTTCCCCAGGAAATGAATGAAAGGTAGGATCCATCTTCTTATAGTAGAAATGTAAGTGAGAGGGTTTGATTGGGTCCATAGAGAAATCAACACCAAAAAACACTGCAAAGGGAGAACAATTGAAAGAAGCTGAATGAGTCACAAAACAATGTAGAATGGTTTTCTTAATCTCCACCATGTGTTTCTGCTAAATACCTCCTTATTTTGTCTTTTATAATACCATGACAGGTCTTAAATTGTTCATCTCTTTTTTTCAGATTCTAAGAGAGCTATAAGAAATGCAGCACAATATACAGCTACTGTAAATGCAGCCACTGCAAATGTAACACCTGTCACAAACTCCACTCACATATGTATGCTCTAGACATGAAAATAATCTAATAGTTTACATTATACCTACATAAAGATAATCAAGCACATTCCTTCATTATTCAAAGGATAATTTTTTGCCCAATATCTGGAAGCAAAGTGGAAAGATTAATATTTTTCAAGGTATTTCACTGAGAATATTAAGTCTGGATTATTCATGTCTTTAAATAATAAATTTTAGTAGTATAATGACATAAGGAAAAAACAGGTCTTTATCTTTTTTTAGACTAATCTCTCTTTTTAGACTGTTTCCTACTAATTTCTATATAATAAGTGTGATATAGATATGTGTGCACTGAGCATGCATTGCCAGGAATGTGTAATTTTCTGTAGTATACATTAAGTCAAATTGCATGAAGATTTTAATTTGATAGCTATAAAAACTTCATTTGCTTGCTGCCTAAATTTAGTGTCCACTGGCCAGAAGGTGGTGCTTTCAACCATAAATGTGCGAATCAGGAAAGAAAACATGAATATGAGCTGTGTGAATAATATGAGCTGCAGTGAATAATAAAGGCAAACAGAGAATTCTGTGTATTTTTCTAAGTCAAACACATATTAATAAGTGTCACAGTCCATAAAGAAGCAAGTATGATATGGAATCTTCTTTCTTCTTTAATACTTTTCTTCACCTTACTATCTAAATTAGGTTTCTCTTCCCGGTTGCAGTACAGTCATAGTGCAGTTTAGAAAGGAAGAGCAACAGCTTTTACTTGTGAGAGCAAAGGGACTTTCACTTAATTGCAGAATCCCTGTTGGTCACACTGTTACACCAGTTTGGTTTAAGAAGCGTTGGAAGAAAAAGCAGCAGACTGATGTGTGCGTGCCTCTGCCTTGGAAATACTTTTGGTATTAGAACATCTGTTTTGGCTTCCACTGATGGGCCTTAAAGCAACAGAGGAAAAGGTTTGCTTTTATTTCAAAATGTGTAGATTGCATGTGGAAGAGGAGGAAGCAAAAGATAAGTTTCACCCTGAAAATGGCTTTGCTCAATGTGCAAATAGAAGAATAAAAAGAAAACTTCTAAGAGACAGCTTCTGAATAGCTGGTACTACAGGATTACACACAAGTATGCACCCAACATCTCTTTAGACTCATATATTTACCTCTGTTTCTCTGCTCTCCAATGACTTTGGCAGATCTTTGGGAATTCCCTCGTGCCTTAAATCTCTGCTTGCTCAATCCCTGCACCCTCCTTATAACTGTATCTTTTCACCTCTGAGTAGTTTTATTGCCCTCAACAAGGTTATTTACATATGTAAAGTTTATTCACATACTTACCTGAATGTTTGCAAATTCATGTCAAGAAAATTATCTTCCAAATGTTTGATTTGAAATTACACTGCTTTGGTTAGAAGTCTGCTCTTAGCCTTTAATATACCTCATTGAGTTGCTTGACCTCTAGATGATCATCTTAATTATCATCTCTCTTTTCACGTTAATTAACCACTTGATGGGAGATTTGAGTTGATGAAATAGAAGAAAATAGGAAAGTTCATAAACAGAAAAATATTTTTGGTGAATGTTCAATGTATTAAAAACAATTAAGTAAAAGTTCATGTACACATAGGTGTTTTTATCTTGGCAAATTAAGCAGTGCTTGTGGAAAAAAACAAACAAACCCACATGTACTTTAGTAACAGTAGCAAGTTTTCTTCAGTTGTCAACAAAATTAACTTTCTCCAACAGTTCCTGAAACTCTCTTTAGATGAGATCTTTAGTTGTGTTCTTAATGAACATGTTAAGTTTTTTAGTTCTGTTGATTAAAGCAAATTAATTTAGGACTTTACTATTTGGGAAAGCTGTCAAATTCTACTCCAGGGACGAAATGAAAACCAATAAAGACATAATATCTTTTGAAATCTTTTAAGGTTCTTAATCCTTGAGGTTTCTATGTTGTTGTATTTGGATATTCTGTGAGTGAATCTTTCCCTTTCTCGCCCTAGAGAAAGTTAGTGCAAGTCTGTGAAAAATAAAACACTGTTTAAAAAAACTTTGGTATATAAATGGTGTAGATTAGCTTACAGTGAATCATAATCCACTGGTCTAGTCACAAAGTCCTTTCTCTAACATCCTTTTCAGGAGACTGGCTGCCTTTGTAACATCTTCAGACTGAGATATGTGGTAATAGAAACTTTGGCATTTTCTATTAGTATGGATAAAGAGATTATTACTATAAAGTGATAGAAAGCTAAACAATGTTATCACTTTCTGAAGATTATATAGTTTATTAAATTTATCTAATCCTTATTAATTCCACACCTAAGGGATTTAAATTGATGGGATGCTTTGAAATAGACTTTGGATCCAGGATGAATTGAACTCTGTCTGTTCAGAACAAGCCCAGAAACCTCTGTGGGGAAGATCCTTTATCTTTCCGTTTTTATACTCACGGACCTATCTCATACTTTGGACTATTAATAAATAAATTTTAAAACCATGGAATTTGCCTAATAAGAAAAGTCAAATGCAGTGAAATCCACACTGTGGATGAAATGGGACTCGCACAGCCATGGCTTTGTAACATAATAAGTTGCAGCACAAATGCCACACTAACTGTGCCTAATAGAGCTCTATTCCCCATCCTCTTGTTAAAACCGCACCTGTTCATAAGAGATAGCTCTGTCCTCAGAAAGGATTACTCAGCCTCATAATTTTTCCTCATCTTCTTTTTTGTCACTGTCATACTTAAAGCTGCAAAGGCTGGAAAAACAAAGGTCTCCAGAGGCTGGCATGGAGATATTTCTGCCTCACATACAAAGAGCACTGTAAGCAGCTTCAGATTGTCACCTGTCCAAGCAGGGTCACCCTATCTTCTTGCCTGTGTTCAAGGGAGGGTACTAGCTCTTTACAGGGTGATTAAGCCCAGCCAAAATTGTCTAATGGAAATGTGTTTTTCTTTTCATTGCCTATAGTAAACATTAAGGATGAACTATATTCCCTGTGGTAGCAGAGCTCTGTTAATCACAGGATGAAATTCAGTATGTGAACTCAGAAGTAGGCTGTATAGAAAGCATCAGAAACACATCAGAGGCCAGTAGAACTGAATCAATTTACACTAACAGAGATCAAACCCAGGATGTCCAGCATAGTCTGGTGAATGCAGCTGATGAAGGGAGCGGCCATTTTAAGGATTTCAGTACAATTGCTTCATGATTTCCAATAGAATTTTTTTTCATCAGAAAATTACCTTTTGATCAAATGCAACTATTTTTTCCAGGAACTGGTCCATCCAGCTGATATTCTGAGCTAACAAACAGAAAACACTCTCAAAATAGAATAAAGTAAATTTTGAGGGGAGGCTTTTTTGTTGATTTTTTGGTTTGTTTTTCCTTTGAAGATGTGCACTTGTGGTAAAAATGTTATACTTTAGGCACAAAAATAAAAAAAAAAAGTAGGTTTTTCAGAGTGCAGGCTTCTGAGTAATTAATCAGCTTCTTGTAAGTACTTTTTTCCTTTTTCTGGGAAATACCAAATTACCTTTGTTTCATTAAAAACATGAATGGTTACAGCTTTCACTGTCACAAGCCTTTCCCTGAATAAAAATCTGGGGTCTTGCACAGCCTTGTTACTGTTTTTCCCAGAAGAGAGGCTGACGCAGGCAAGGGCTCTCTCAGGACATATGTGCACAGATGGGAACAAGCAGTCTCAATCTGCCTTTGCTTCATGGTCATATTGGCCCAGAGCTGCTTCCCTCAGGATAACCTTTGGGATCAGGACAGTGGGACTATAAGCTTCTGAGAGTAATCTTGGGAGTTCCCAGCTTGTGCTGTTGCATTTGTACAGGCAGGGCAAATCCCACATCCCAGGTTTCCAGGCAGATGTGTCATGGATGAAATGAGCAGTGAGATTTGGGGTTGAGGCGAAGCAAGATGCCAACAGGGCATGGGAAGGAGGAAAAGGAAATTTATACAATTTTGATATTACTTTACAGTAATATTTTGATATTACTTATTCTCATGGGCAATTTTAACCTTTTCAGGCACTGAAAAGGTTAAAATTGCCCATGAGAGGAAGTAGAGCTTGGCTTGGTTTCTGGGTTTGAGGTCTGCTTGTCTATTTTTTCTTTTTTTTTCCTTTGACAACAAATGTTGGGAGCTGATAGTAATTTTGTGAGAAGGAGAAAAACATCTAAATGGTTTATGGGGGAGTTGGTGGGGGTACCTGAAAGGACACTTTGCAGTGCATGCTTCCCACGGGCCAGATATCACCAGTTGTTCTCTTGTGACCGAATGGGGATGATCTTTATGGATCAGCATTACTCATAGCCAGTTGCTGCAAAGCCCTGTAGTGGTTAATTTCTCAGCATTTGTTAAATGCTAGCAGTCAGCTCTCTGCTGTAATAGATGTGGCACGGGAGAAAGCAGACATAATCCATAAGAGTTTAGGATCTAAATAATCTGCTGCAGTTTTTCAGGCTCTGAGTGTGATAGCAACACAATCATCAGCAGCTGAGCAGCTCAGCGATGGTTATCAGCAGATGTTCATCCTCAGCCTTGTGGGATTGAACACTAAATGATTAATAATTCCCATTTTAAAGTAAAACACTTTAACTGAGAAATCAGGATTTGCTTAGCTATTGCTGAGCATTACTGTAACTCAGATAAAAAGAAATAAATAAAGTAAGTTACAGTGCTGCAAGCAAAGGTTAGCTATGATTCTATTCCCTGTGTACTGAAGATAAAGGATATTCTTAAGAGAAAATTCAGAAAAAAACAGGAATGTGAATTTAAATTTAGTTGAATGATGAAAGTGGCCATTAGATTGGACCCAGGTTAAAGGATTATCCTTAAATACTAGATCAAGGCAGATGGCTGGCTGGTGATTTTATAAAATATCTTTTTATTTCCAGGAAAATTGTTTATTTGATTCAATCAGTGCAAAATGAATGCAATCCCTTTTACATTAAAGAAAAGTATTCACCAATGAACATCACATGAAATTACCTATGGACTTAGTGAGGGGACAGAACAACTGATTAAACAAATTTTTTGGCATAGTCAGAGTAGGGAAACATACAAATCTTTCTGTAAGGACAGACAGAAGGTAGTCTGCTGTCTTATAGTGCATACTTGTCTGAATGATGAAAAATATAATGCATTTGAAAGTGTTGATGGAGCATTAATATAAAGTTAAGGATGCCCTTGTCGGAGAGTACAATCAATCATTATTTTTCTACCATGGGCCCGGACTAGAGCCAAGTGCTCTATTCAATGAAGTTACGAAGCCCTCTTGCCTTTTCTTAAAGCTCACACATCTCCTTTCTCTCCACGAAGCCTGGTATCTTGTTCCCAACACCTGTCCACAACTGCTGGCTGGAGCTGACATTGTAACATCTGCTTGTGGAAATCCATACAAACGTCTCTTCAGTGACGTATGGCAAGAACAAAACACTGATCACACTTGATTGAATGAAAAGTACACCTGACACAGCATCAAGTCTGGCACCCAGACTTCTGCTTTTCCCTGATTTTCCATATCAACACCATGGTACTACCATGGAGACCCTGGCAAGTTCAAGAGTGACTAGATATTTTGCTGTGTAGGCATAAAAGCTCAGAAATAGGCTGGCGACACCACCCTTCATGGCTGGTGTTGCCAAGAAGGTCTGTTTGGCATCTTGACTGGAATTTCCTCAAAAGTCATAAGGGTTTCTGGGGAGAGGCAGAATCCACCAATGAAATATCAGTCTCTGGGCAACCTGTTACAGTTTTTATCACCCTCATTTCATGACTGCTCTTTTTTAATCTTTCAGATATCGTGATGGTTGAGAAAGATTCCTGACGACAAGAAAAAGCAAGCAACATGCTTACCTTGAGGATGGCCGGCATAGAAGACCTGGGGAACTGCAGGCTGGTCAGCCATATCTAAGGTACTTGGAAGCAATGGTGCCAATCCTCATATGAAGGAGTAGAGGATGACCAGAAGGAATTAGTACAGATTTATGATGGTTAAATTTTGCCTGAACAAATGTATTACCTTCTACATTTGTAGAGGACTGGTGGGTAAACTGTGATCAACGGACTTGACCTTAACATATACGTAATCTCCATGATCCTCGAGAAATCTATTGTTCTCTGATGTGTTTCTTCATTTCACTATTCTGAATGTACTCCATGTCTTAAGGCTGCTTGTGTTCATTCTCTGAAGCAAGCAGGCAATTGTCCAATCATCTACTGTTCAGATATGAGAACTATTTATCTTGATGGCACAGGTGTGGTCAAAACTATATGTAGACATCAAAAGCTGATATGTAAAGAAGAGCATATAAACAACATAATGATATTTCACCGCAAGAACCTTCTTGTCTTCAGAGACACAGTTAGGGATTTCCCGAGTGAGGGTGAGTCCTGATATTCAGTGTCAGTCAATGGATTCTTTTCTCCCATAGATTTAATCACTTCCTGATAAAGTGGGCATGAGTCTCATGCGTAAGTGATATAGACTGTGTACTTAATTTGCCACTTTGTCCAGAGGTTAAAATCTGTTCCCTTTTAAAGCTCTGTGTCTAGAAGAAAATGGATAAGACATTGTAAGTGACATAACCAGTATTTGTCATGCATGCCTTGCTTTCCATCTTTCATTGAGGATAAACACTCTTCAGTAGAGCAGTCATAAAGTAGTGACTATCGTGTGATTATTTTTCTTAATTTTAACTTTTCATAACCAAGGTTTTGTAAAGAAATTACATGACTCAAACCATGGGATTGCATAACCAAATTATCGCCAAAGCGATATGATTTATTATGAATATTTGCCCATTTACACTTTGCTGCCACCAAAGCATAGCTGATTGTTACTTTTGTTGTACTCTTAAACAGAATTTAACACTTTATTGTATATCCTTGCTCACAGTTCAAAGTGTTCCACAGTGCTCCATAACCTGTCCTGATCCTCACTGACTTTCCCAGTAGAATACATTTTCTTGGCTTGGATCAAGACAAAACAAAATCATCACTGGAGCTTTATCTTTTCAATGGTAAGAAAACCATCCTTGGGCTTTGCAGTATAGTTTAGGAATACATAATTATTATATAAGACACAGTAAAACAGATAATTTGTCACACATTTTGATTACTTTTATCGCATATTACCAAGCTTGAGGGTTAATTATATTTTGTAATTCCATTAAAAAAATAATCATTTTTACATGCCAAAAATCTCATATTTATCATAACTCTGAGCTACCAGCTGAGAATTCTGCCACTAAAAGGTAGAGCACTTTACAAAACAGATGAAATGCCAGTCTTGATTTACTGATGGAGAAGCTGAAGTGGCAAGGATGTAAGTGATTTGCCTGTGGTAAGTCAAGAGAGAATAGCAGTTGAGGGAATGAAGCAGTGCCAGTAGGGAGCATTTCTCAACAGGTAACAACATCAAGGTGTTCCTGTGGCCATATATTCTTTATCCCCTATTTGGATGTTAGTTCATTTTAGTGGAGGTGCCAGTTTTAGAATTTTCTCCCCCTGCAGACTGGGTGGGGTTTTTTGGTCACTTGTGGGGTTTTTTTTTTTGCTTGTTTTTGTGTGTTTTTTGGGGTTTCTTTTGTTTGTTTGTTTGTTTTGGGGGGTTTTGTTTGTTTTGCTTTTTTTTGTTTTTGAATATATATAATGGGATTAAAAGAAGATTTTCCAGAAGCGGATGGAGACTGTGGATCACAAAAAATATTGGAGAGACTATCTGGGGAGTACTTGAATTTTCAAATCTTACTGAACATTCCCTTTGAAACTGGCCATTTTTATCTGCTGTAATTCAAGAAAATTTTACTAAAAGGTTGATCCTGTCTTCATTTTATGATAGGAACTTGTTTTTCTAATATATGGATTGTATTTTCCGTTGTAACTTTCCTATCTTCTCACATTTAGCCATTCTGATGATAATTTCCTTGAAGTTTTGCAGCTCTATTCTTTGTGTCCACAACAGTATTTTGTAGGATATATTACAAACATAAGACTTATTGAAAGAAATAAAATATTTCAGCCACTGGGCTCCAGAATTACATGACTTTCTTCATGTAATGTTTTCTTTTGTTTTTCCTAAGTTTTAATTGCCCCTGTTACCTTTATTTACTTCTTTACTTCCTTAGTAATTAATTTTATTTATTTGAAATATTAAGCTCAGGCATGAGTTAAGTTTCAAGGAGTAACATTGTAAAAACACTACGGATAAAAGAAACCCAAACTCCGGAACTTTTCCTGGCAGTCTCTAATATACTGTACCTTCTCATTTTAATGCTTTCTTGTTTGCACCATTAGAAATGCTTATGCAAAGATGAAGTTTCTCTTCAGGCTTGGGAAGTTTTTTTGAAAATATTACATGAGTATTGAATTAACAAGTAGTGCTTTAATAGTCTAAATTTTCAAAGACTATTATGTACTACCAATAAACCTAAATTAATTAATAAACTGAATTTTTCACTTTTACCTGGCTATATAAATGCTATACACTGAATCAAAGGTCTGTTTAATGTCTTAAAATCATAGAATCATTAACGTTAGAAAAGATCATCAAGTCCAACCATTAACCCAGCATTGCCAATCCACCACTGAACTATGTTCCCAAGTGCAACACCTACATGTCTTAAAAATACCTCCTGGGATGTTGACTCAACAACTTCCCTGAGCAATCTATTGCAATGCTTGGCAATCCTCTTAGAGAAGAATTTTCTTCGTATCACAAAAGCTCAATTCAGGTTCACACCTGAATTAGTTTTAAAACTTTGTTAGATTTAATCACATGTTTTCTTCCTAAGACAGTATTGGAACTGGTCGAAGTTGTTAGCCCAGTGCATTTACTGTGCATCAGGGAAGTTAAAAAGCACCCTTTAATAATAGAAATATTTGTGCTGAAGTTATTAGTGGGGAAAAAAATAACCTGTGTCCTGGGTTGACTATATGATGCTTTTATCCCCAATCGTCCCATTCTGAATGGTGAGTTTTGCACCTTTAAGAGTGCCTCGGGGAGTGAAGGGGGGGAGAGAAGAAGCGGCAGGTTTTTTTCCAGACACTGCATTCACTCCCCCACATTCCTGCTCCTGGACTGTTGTCTGCGGCTGGACAGACGACGGGACAGAGTTCTCCTTTGCTTTGAGTTAGTTTAGCTAGCCGAGGCAAAGAAGTTCCCTGGATTTTTTTTTTTTGTTTTTTTTTTTCCTTTTTCTTTGGACCTCTTAAAACCTGCTCTGGACTGAACATCAAGGGGAGCACCAGCAGCTCACACCTGTGGCCCACCGGGCCAGGCCTGGCCTGCGACATTCCAGCACCGGCAGACTTCATCAGAGACTGAGTGAGCTGAGCCACAAGCCGGGGAGGGACTTTTCTCAGTTTGTCATCTCTTTGGAGTGGCAAGGGATTTTATTGTTTGATATTGTTTAGATTTTATTGTTTAATAAACAGTTTTTTCCACCTTTCTCCAAGGAGATATTTTCTCCCGGACCCGTTGGGGGGAGGGGCTGATTGAATCAGCTTTCCTACCGGAGCTCCTTTGGGGGGATTCTCTCCCAAATTTGCTCTAAACCTGGACATTTGGCGCCCAACGTGGGGCTCGAGAAGGTGGAAAAAAGCTCTATTGATTGTGTGTTTGTTGTGCCGGTCAATAGTAGCCATGCTGCTTGATTTTGTAATATCTCTTGGGGTGGAAGCCTTCATGTGTCTCTGGGCTCTAGACTTTTTTGAGGTTACAATACCTTTCTGGTCACTAGGGATATTGTCCCTAACACGTAATTTTTACGGCAGAAGGGTACGGATTGGAATAGCTGTTGTGCTGGCCTTGGTGATAATGATTTATAAGGCGTTTACAAAGATGCTGGCCTCTGTTTATGATATTTATGGTTCATGGTTTCTTCGTCCTAGCCTGCAGCCCAATTCCAGTAGTGTGTTTTGGGAATTTATTAGTAATTACACCCAGTCTGTTAGAGGAGGAGATGGGAATAAGGCTTTCCAGCCTTTCCTTTCCTTCTTTTCCTATGGATCTGTTATGTCACTTTTTGAGAAGGTTCAGTTTCCCCTGAGTGCTAAAGAGACCATCTTTCTGGTATTATATCTGGTAAGCTTCCTCTATATGGTCTGCAGCTTCTCTAGAATGAGGGCTGAGATATCCAGAAGAGTTGGTGAGACCCCTGACCCAGAAGCAGATGCAGGTGTGAAAAATCCTGAGTGGTGTGGAGAATGGGAAAATATAGGCCAAACCCTGAAGGAATTTTCTGATCCTGTAGACTGGGATTTTCCACGGGAACAAATTCAGAAACCATCTGAGGTGGGAAAGTACCTAAAAGAGAAGTGCTCGGATGATTCTAGGGAGAAAAGGTTAATTGCAATAAGCTGGGCCCTGGCCTATGCTTATCGCACTCTGTTAGATACCGTAGGGCAGCAGACAGAGGCAGGGGGGCAGGGAGATAAGGCAGCAGCTACCACAGTCACTCAGGCTGCAGCCAACAGCCCAGGCTCGAAGCCAGCAGCTAAACCAGATAGTGAGCCTAAGCCACTGCCAGTTGCTCCGGTGAAAAAGCACACAAGCAAGACTAATCGGCCCGTAACAGATGATGATGATCCAGAGGAAGGACCCTCAACACCACCTGATATAAAAGCCAGAGTTAAGGCAACTGACCCAGCATCAGGAGCCAATATTGAGTCTTATTCCCTGAAGGACCTTCGTGGCCTAAGGAAGGATTACACCCGACGACCTGATGAATCCATAATTAGTTGGTTAGTCCGTCTCTGGGATGCTGCAGGCGAGGCTACAATTCTAGATGGCACTGAGGCGAGGCATTTGGGATCCCTGTCACAAGATCCTGTCATTGACCACGAAATGATGAGCGGGGCTAACCCTGAAAGCCTCTGGGCACGGGTCATGAGAAGTGTCGCAGAAAGATACATGTGTGCAGATGATCTCTATATGCAGCAAACCCAGTGGAAAACCATAGAACAAGGGATTCAACGCTTGAGGGAAATGGCAGTGGCGGAGCTTGTCTTCTCAGATGGTGCAAACACTGTAAATCCAGACTTGGTAACATGCACATCTGTGATGTGGAGAAAACTTGTACGGCTTGGGCCACGAGATTATGCTTCTGCTTTAGCGATAATGAAGCGGGATGATGGTGAGGAGACTGTGCTGGATATGGCAAAGAAGCTCAGAGCATATGCAGATGCTGTGCATGGCCCAACACACGCCAGAATTGCAGCCGTGGAAACACGTCTACAAAAATTAGAAGACAAGATCGAGGAGAATCATAAGAAGCTCAGGGAGCAGATTAAAGAAGACCTTATCCAGATCTCGGCAGTACAGGTCAAAGGTTCTGGTACCCAAGGCAGACGTTACCTAGATGGTGAGAGAAGGTACACCCCACGAGCTGAGCTGTGGTTCTACCTGCGTGATTGTGGAGAAAACATGGGGAGATGGCATAGAAAACCTACTGCTGCTCTGGCACAACGGGTGCGCGAACTGAAGACTCAGAGGGGAAGTTCCAAAAGGGAAGCAGCTCCAGTGGCCAGTAACCGAACTGTCACACATGATGATAATGACAATATTTTTGATCCCCTTGAAGGAACCTCCAAGACATATGCCCAGGTAACGAAGGATAACCAGGCTTAGAGGGGCCCTGCCTCTAGCCAGGTAGAGGCTGGGGAAAACCGTGTTTTTTGGACTGTGTGGATTCATTGGCCTGGCACATCTGAACCACAAGAATACAAAGCTTTGGTTGACACTGGTGCGCAATGTACATTAATCCCATCAAGACATGTGGGGACAGAGTCTGTTTCTATTGCTGGTGTGACAGGGGGATCACAGGATTTTACTTTGGTGGAAGCTGAGGTGAGCCTGACTGGAAAGGAGTGGAAGAAACACCCTATTGTGACTGGCCCAGAGGCCCCATGCATTTTAGGCATAGACTTCCTCTGAAGTGGGTATTTCAAAGACCCAAAGGGACTCAGATAGGCTTTTGGAATAGCTGCTGTAGAGACAGGGGGTGTCAAGCAGTTGAACAGCTTGCCTGGACTGTCAGAAAACCCATCTGCAGTAGGTCTCCTGAAGGTGGAAGAGCAACAAGTACCAATTGCCACCTCAACAGTGCACCGCCGACAGTACCGGACGAATCGAGATGCTGTGATCCCCATCCACAAAATGATCCGTGAGCTGGAGAGCCAAGGGGTGGTCAGCAAGACCCACTCACCCTTCAACAGCCCCATTTGGCCTGTGCGTAAATCTGAAGGAGAATGGAGATTGACTGTGGACTATCGTGCATTGAATGAAGTGACTCCACCGCTGAGCGCTGCTGTGCCGGACATGCTGGAACTCCAGTATGAGCTGGAGTCCAAGGCAGCAAGGTGGTACGCCACTATAGACATTGCCAATGCATTTTTCTCCATTCCTCTGGCAGCAGAATGCAGGCCTCAGTTTGCCTTCACCTGGAGAGGCGTGCAGTACACCTGGAACCGACTGCCCCAGGGGTGGAAGCACAGCCCCACCATCTGCCATGGACTGATCCAGGCTGCACTGGAAAAGGGTGAGGCTCCAGAACATTTGCAATATATTGATGACATCATTGTGTGGGGAAAGACAGCAGCAGAAGTGTTCGAGAAAGGGGAGAAAATCATCCAGATACTCCTAAAAGCTGGCTTCGCCATCAAGAAGAGCAAAGTCAAGGGACCTGCTCAAGAGATCCAGTTCCTGGGAGTGAAGTGGCAAGATGGACGGCGTCAGATTCCCACCGATGTCATCAACAAGATCACAGCAATGTCTCCACCATCCAGCAAGAAAGAAACACAAGCTTTCCTAGGCGCCATAGGTTTTTGGAGGATGCACATTCCCGAATACAGTCAGATCGTGAGCCCTCTCTACCTGGTCACCCGCAAGAAGAACACTTTCCACTGGGGCCCTGAGCAGCAACAAGCCTTTGCACAGATCAAGCAGGAGATTGCTCATGCAGTAGCCCTTGGCCCAGTCAGGACAGGACCGGAAGTGAAGAATGTGCTCTACTCTGCAGCCGGGAACCATGGCTTGTCCTGGAGCCTTTGGCAGAAGGTGCCTGGGGAGACTCGAGGCCGACCACTGGGATTTTGGAGTCGAAGCTATAGAGGATCTGAAGCCAACTATACTCCAACAGAGAAGGAAATCTTGGCTGCCTATGAAGGAGTCCAGGCTGCCTCAGAGGTAATAGGCACTGAAGCACAACTCCTCCTGGCACCCCGACTACCAGTACTGGGGTGGATGTTCAAAGCAAAGGTTCCCTCTACACACCATGTCACCAGTGCTACATGGAGCAAATGGATTGCTGTTATTACACAGCGTGCCCGTATTGGAAAACTGAATCGCCCTGGGATTCTGGAAATAATTACAAACTGGCCGGAAGGTGAAAACTTTGGTCTCGCTGATGATGGGGAACTAGAAGTGACACGGGCTGAAGAAGCTCCACCATACAACCAACTGCCAGCAGAAGATACACGATACGCTCTTTTTACTGATGGCTCTTGCCGCATTGTGGGAATGAACCGGAAGTGGAAAGCAGCTGTATGGAGTCCCACGCGACAGGTCGCAGAGGCCACTGGAGGAGAAGGTGGATCAAGCCAGCTTGCTGAACTCAAAGCTGTTCAACTGGCCCTGGACATTGCAGAAAGAGAGAAATGGCCAAAGCTCTACCTCTACACTGATTCATGGATGGTAGCCAATGCTCTATGGGGATGGCTGGAGAGGTGGAAAGAGGCTAACTGGCAGCGTAGAGGAAAACCAATTTGGGCTGCTGAAGAGTGGAAAGACATTGCTACCAGGATAGGGAGGCTACCTGTGAAGGTCCGCCATGTGGATGCTCATGTACCCAAGAGCAGAGCCAATGAGGAGCACCAAAACAATGAGCAGGTAGACCAGGCTGCCAAGATAGAGGTGTCAAAGATAGACTTAGATTGGCAACATAAAGGAGAGATATTTCTAGCTCGATGGGCCCATGATGCCTCAGGTCATCAGGGCAGGGATGCCACCTATAAGTGGGCACGGGACCGAGGGGTGGATCTAACCATGGACAGTATTTCACAGGTTATCCATGACTGTGAAACATGTGCTGCCATCAAGCAGGCCAAACGAGTGAAGCCCCTGTGGTATGGTGGGCGGTGGTCCAAGTACAAGTATGGGGAGGCCTGGCAGATTGACTACATCACACTGCCCCAGACACGCCAGGGCAAACGCTACGTGCTGACCATGGTGGAAGCCACCACTGGATGGTTGGAAACCTACCCTGTGTCTCATGCTACTGCCCGGAACACCATCCTGGGCCTTGAAAAGCAGGTCCTTTGGAGGCATGGTACCCCTGAGAGGATCGAATCAGACAATGGGACTCATTTCAAGAACAGCCTTATCAACATCTGGGCTAGAGAACATGGCATTGAGTGGGTGTACCATATCCCCTATCATGCACCAGCTGCAGGCAAAGTGGAGAGGTATAATGGACTGTTAAAAACCACATTGAAAGCATTAGGTGGGGGATCTTTCAAAAACTGGGAGCAGCATCTGGCAAAAGCCACCTGGTTAGTTAACACCCGAGGCTCCACCAACCGGGTGGGTCCTGCCCAATCTGAGCCTTTGCACAGAGTAGATGGAGACAAAGTCCCAGTAGTACATGTCAGAGGTTTGTTAGGCAAGACAGTTTGGATTAATCCTGCCTCAAGTACAGAGAAACCCATTCGTGGTGTTGTTTTTGCTCAGGGACCAGGTTGCACATGGTGGATAATGCAAAAAGATGGAGGAACACGATGTGTACCTCAGGGAGATCTGATTGTTAGGTGAAGTTATGTGTAAATATCACTGTTTGATGAATGTTATTACCATTGTCTGTGTATAGCTGTATAATAGATGTATAATGTATGTCCTTGTAGAGTTGTAGAGTTAGAATATATATTAGTTTTAGTAGTAAGCAGACGATATGGGGATAAGGGGTGGAATGTCCTGGGTTGACTATATGATGCTTTTATCCCCAATCGTCCCATTCTGAATGGTGAGTTTTGCACCTTTAAGAGTGCCTCGGGGAGTGAAGGGGGGGAGAGAAGAAGCGGCAGGTTTTTTTTCAGACACTGCATTCACTCCCCCACATTCCTGCTCCTGGACTGTTGTCTGCGGCTGGACAGACGACGGGACAGAGTTCTCCTTTGCTTTGAGTTAGTTTAGCTAGCCGAGGCAAAGAAGTTCCCTGGATTTTTTTTTTTTGGTTTTTTTTTTTCCTTTTTCTTTGGACCTCTTGAAACCTGCTCTGGACTGAACATCAAGGGGAGCACCAGCAGCTCACACCTGTGGCCCACCGGGCCAGGCCTGGCCTGCGACACTCCAGCACCGGCAGACTTCATCAGAGACTGAGTGAGCTGAGCCACAAGCCGGGGAGGGACTTTTCTCAGTTTGTCATCTCTTTGGAGTGGCAAGGGATTTTATTGTTTGATATTGTTTAGATTTTATTGTTTAATAAACAGTTTTTTCCACCTTTCTCCAAGGAGATATTTTCTCCCGGACCCGTTGGGGGGAGGGGCTGATTGAATCAGCTTTCCTACCGGAGCTCCTTTGGGGGGATTCTCTCCCAAATTTGCTCTAAACCTGGACACCTGGAAAGATTTCAAGCAAATTTGAAGCCTCATTGTCAATGAGTATTTAGAATGTTACCCTATATCTAAGGAAACCTAATTAGTTTGGCTTTATTTAAGAAAAATCAAAGGTTTCTATATGTTTATTCTGAAGTGTTAGTCAATTAATTTGCAAGCATTGGCTAAAGATTCTGTATGATTTTTTATTGTTTTTTCCCATGTATGTGTTCAAAGAGTATTAGTTAGACAGATAACATTTTTCTTCAGAGGACTCTGTGGTCCATCAGGTAAATAATTTATATTTTGTGCTGTATAAATATGTAATTGTGTTTTCTGCAGTGAATAATAAAGGATCCAAGTTTTCTCTCCTTTTATTAGCTTTACATAAGCATTAGGGACATTCTTCCAGAGACAAAGGAGAAAGAACACAGAGACTGCTTTTAGTTAAACAATGTACATTTTAACTTCTGCCTCTTTCTCTATTTATTGCAGAAAAAAATCCAAGAACAGAAGAGAATTTTTTCAAGACTATGAAGCCTAGAACATGAACTAGAAAATGATGGAACTAAGATTGTACATGGGTTTTCATGAATAATCCCCCTCACCCATAGGACCTCTGCTTCAGCCATAACCTTCTTTGAATACAATAATAATAATTTCATCATCTTGGCTACTGCACTCATTGTAATGGTATCCATGGACTTCAAAACATGAATTAATTTTTTCCATAGTACCTTCATGGAGGTATATTATTTCCCAGTGTCACGGTTGAAGAGTTGGCTGTTATCTGCTGCATAAAATAAGCAAGCACCAAGTTCACCAATTTTCACTAATTTATGTTGAATGATTAGAGGCTCTGACATATTTTCCTATTTTTTTTCCTCCACAGTAGAGTATTTACCTCTGCACAGTATCCACTATTGTCAAAACGAGCTCCCAACAACTTTCAATCCAGCTGTGAAGGATTAGTATCTGCAAATCAGACCCTTGATCACCAATTTTGAAACCCAGAAAATGCAGGGTTTCCTGTAACCCTCTCAGTGGCTCTCAGCTTCCTTTTACATGGAATATCTTTTTTTCCCTTCCTTTTCCTCAAGTCCATTTTGTCAGGCCGAAGACTACTATTCTGATGTAAAACAAGTAAAGCATTGATCAAAACTTACAACAGACCCTATACCAAAACAGAGATTCTAGGCTGCTCAGAGAAAAACCTGGTTTTGATTTTTTAACTTGGTCAGAGGCAATATCTTTTCCCTTGGAAAAAATGGATTTTTTTCTAGCTGGAACCTTCTGCAGAAACACTGAACTTGAACCAACCCTTACTCATGGAAAATTTCAGCACCCAGGACCAGTGTCTGGAACATTAATTACCCTTTGGCCTGTTGTAAGGACTTACAGAGCACAGCAGCCTGTCCCAAACACTGCCTTGGCCACAGAAGGACTTTGCCATGAAAAATGCACACAATGACTCTGCAGAACTTTACTCCTTCAAAGGGCACCCATAGATGACATGTAAGAGTTGTTAGCCTCTCCTTTTTCTCCTTTACCCACTCCTCTTTTGTATTTTGATTTCACCAATCAGAGCAAACACTTTCTGTTTTTTGCACTTTTTAATTACAAAAGAGAAACTCTTTTGAGCTATTCTCTGAATAGCTTTTGCTATTTTTTTGGGTAAGTTTATACTGAGATTTCTAATTACAGTGACTATTATTTAAAGGAATTCTTGCATGTCCATTGAGAATAAACTAATAACTATAAGTTGGGCTGTCTTTTATGAAGCAACTTATGTTTGCCTGACAGAAGTTCACATCTTTTAAATGTCAACAAACTCCTGAGGACATTATATCATAAAGCCATAAATGCCTCTAGTTCATGGGATGAAGGCTTTAAATGGCCTGCAGAGCCATTCAAAGTCCCCTTTATATGAGGGAAAAATCTCATTTTTTGTGAACGCTCATATGTAGGAGTTTGTCTGGGTTGAAGATTTGAATTATTTGTCAAAATAAAATTAAATAGTGTGGTGATTCAATAACCCAAATGTTTCCCCTTATCACACTTAGAACATGTCTTCTTTGCTCTGGAGACCTAAAACTAAAAATCACAAGTATCAAAATATGTCCATTTTATTTTAATTTTTTTTTTTTTTAGTTATGGCTGTTATCACAAGCTACATCTCTGAAGATATTTTTCAGTGAATAATGATTTCTTGGGAAGAAGACTGAGCAAGAATATATTGAAAGGAAGAGCAGATGAGATTTTGTCCTCATCCCACCAGCTTCTGACACAAAGACGACGGTCACTGGATGTAGTTTTCTGCCATGTCAGGGATGTACAAAAGATGACCATACATGTAAATTTACCCTGGCACTTTTGGATTATTTTTATTTTCCTTCTCTTCATCCTTAGGTGGGTTGTTCCATAATTTTCTTAAAGCTAAAATTTTAAAATATTCAACAAAACGGGACATTACAAAATTGTCCTTTACAAAACATCCTTCTCTTCTGGAGGCTGGGGTTTCTTTTCTGTTAGTCTGGTATTTTGTAGACAACACTTATGGCTCCACTAAACCCGT
Source organism: Calcarius lapponicus (assembly GCA_039654755.1). Taxonomy (NCBI): domain Eukaryota; kingdom Metazoa; phylum Chordata; class Aves; order Passeriformes; family Fringillidae; genus Calcarius; species Calcarius lapponicus. Next base: position 76,447,170 of record CM077462.1, on the reverse strand, counting down.
CTGTTCACTCCAAAATTAATGGAATATCTGTTGGTGTGATTATTGAGGGTTCATTTGTGGCAAAGCCACTCTCCTTCTCTCCTGTATTCTCTGTATTTTGTCCTTCTTTTGTATTTCAAACTGATTTTATAGCAGGAGTCCTTGGGCTTAGTACCTTGTTTTTCTTTCTTTTTCTATTGCAGAATGTCATTCAAATTGTAGTCTCAAGTTCTCAAGGTCATCCATTGCTTCCTCTGTGTTTATCTTGATCTTTACTATTAATAATGCCTCTCAAATTTTCTTCAGTGACAATATTCATTAGCATAGTCCTACTTTTGGTGGCAAAGGTCATTAACAAAAATATTCATTAAGTGGCAAGATCATTTCTGCACTGGTACTCTTTGTTCAGTAACTCCTGCTTTAAAACACGGTTGTTGCAAAACCTTCTTTATTTGTTTTTGTGTCTTCTTTCATTCTGTCCATTCATATTCATTAGGAACTTTTCATGTGGCCCTTCTCAAGGATTTTGCTGCAGTCTAGGTATGTTTAGCATATTGCACATTTTTTCCCCCAGATCAGTTCCTTTATCAAAGGTATACAATATGAAATTGCAACATGCAAAGCTTCAAAATTATAGTAAGAATGGATATGTACCACAGGAAGTGAAATATTGTAAATGCAACTCAAATGTCTTTTTTGTGACACTAAGATATTAGATTGTATATTCTCTGAAAATAGTTTGCTTTGGTGACCAGAATTATATTTACTAGGCTGTTATGACTCCCACAGTAGGGGAAATCTTAATTTTTACACTTGGTAAGAGGAAACAATCTAATTTCACTAAGCACAGCTGTCGAAACACTGAGACATCAGGGGAAGTACTTCTTGCTACCAATAAGCTCTGAGAAGTATTTTAAAGCAAAGCTTTAATTACATTTGTCATTTCTGAGTGTCTAGCCCAAAAGCATTTAGTTTTGATTTTGCAGCATGAACACAATGTAGTTATCATGCTGAGATTTTTACCTTGTAGAAAAAGCAAGTGGGAGAAAATTTAAGTCTAAAAAGCATACTATGTGTAAGTAAATGAACTAGAAATATGCTGGTATTGGAGATACCTTATTTCTCAGAAGTCTAAATTAACTTTGTATTTTATCATAGAAAAACAAAGAAATGTTATTTGTGTTAAGTTGAAACATTTGGTCTATAAATTACAATTAGGTTAGTAAGCTTCCAGAAAATAAAGTTGTAGTAATGAGACCACAGAGCTAAGTGTACTGTTACACTTAGTATAAATGAACATTTTGTTCCTGCAAGCATCAGATGCCCTGTGCTAGGCCTGAGTTAGGAAATGTGTGGAGAATATAAACACATCCCCCAGTGTGCTGAGCTGGACCTGCAACTGCATGTAATAATTTTTGAGTAACTGGCTCTAGCTAATTTGCGGTAGATTTGTCCCATATCTATTGCAGAAGTGGGAGGTGTTAGCAGATGAGGCACATTCAATGAGAAGAGAGGTAATGCCAATGCTGTTGGCAGCCAAAGGAGCACAGTGTCAAACCCTGGAAACAGGCTCATTTGAGCAGATAATGGGCACCCAGATGACGATATGTAAACAGGTAATCCTGCTTGTCCTGAAAAACTGTCAGGTACAAAGGCATGATTGATGGGAGGGCACATCAAAACAATAAGCGTGAAATGGAGCTGAAAAGTTACAACTGTTCCAGTGAGTAGATTACATTCTTGTTGGAGGTGATTTAAAGAGAAAGAATGTGAGTGTTTAATATCCAAACCATCTTGAGTACTTTAACTCTTCAATTTGAGCATTTCAACAGAGGACTGGGCTTGCTTCCACAGTGAAGATGACACAAGCAGATGTGCAGTGTCTTAGAGATGGTCCCAGGGCTTGTGCAAGAGGGAGGAATGATTTTGTCTTTATCACATTGTAGGCACTGGGCATAACTCTAGTTTACATTCAGCATAATGAAAAGTTTGCCTTGATGATGCTTCTGTGGCAAATCTTGTCACAAAACAACAGTGTCTGCTCTGGAGAAGGACTGACCCCCTTATTTTTCTCTAATATTCTTTGTATCTTATCTGTGTTGGACAAAATTTTCCTTTTTCTTTTCTTTCCCTAATTGTCATTCTGCCTAGCTAAATGAAATGGATGAGTTTTGGTTTTAAGCATTTTGGGCAATTTATATTCTTTTTGCAAATACACAGTTTTAATCATGTAAATAATTCACAACTTTCTGTTCAGACCAATCTGTAAGCCTTCTTTGTACACACCATTTTACGCCTACCTAGCAGAGGAGTAAGTCTGTTCTCAATTGCTGTTGAAAGTGTGTGCGTCTGGCCTGCTTGTACCTTTTGTAAAGATAGTGTGTACAACCCTTGCTGTGTGATAGTTCAAGTATGAGAAGTCTACCACACAGCAGGAAAGAGCTCTTTGGCTGTGTGCCACTTTGATAGTTGGTCTGTAGTCAGAAAAGCATACTCATGACAAAGTACCTTGTGAGGCATTCCTCAAGGGAAAAAAAATCCAGGAAGGCTGGACTTTCTTCAACAAGGAAATTCTAAAGGCTCAGGTCATCCCCATTGCCAAAAGATGTTCTGGAAGAGAAGAAGATCAGCCTGGCTGAACAGAGAACTTTGGCTTGAAGTCAGGAAAAAAGAGAAGCGTATCACCTTTCAAAGAAGGGGCAGGCAGCTCAGGACACGTTGTGATTGATATTGTGAGGGTTTGAAGGGAGATAATTAGGGGAAAGCCCAGCTAGAAATTAATCTGTCTACTGCTGAAAATGACAATAAAAAATACTTTTATAAACATATTAACAACAAAAAGTGGGCTAGGGAGAATCCCCATTCTTTATATAATATTGGGGAAAATATAGTAACAAAGGATGAGGAAAAGAATAAGGTACTTAATGATTTCTTTGCTTCAGTCTTAAATAATCAGACTCCTTATTCTCCAGGTACCCAGCAACTTGAGATGGAATGCAGGGAAGGTAAGCAGAATGAAACCCCCCATAATCCAAAGGGATTTGGATCAGCGACCCTGCTACACCACACACGCACAGACAAGTCTGTGGAGCCAGAGGGAATCCACCCAAGGCTATTGAATGAGATGGTGGAAGAGCTTGCCAAGACACTCTATATCATTTAGCAACAGCCACAGCTTGCTGGTGTGGTCCCACTTGACTGGAGGCTGGAAGTAGGACACCCATCTACAAGTAGGGTTGGAAGGAGGACCTAGGGAACTCCAGGCCTGTCAGCCTGACTTTGGTTCTAGGGAAAGTGCTGGAATAGAAAATTGTGAGTACCATCCTGCAGCAGTTGCAGGACAACCAGGGCATGAGGACCAGAGAGCATGAGACTGGATGGCCTGCCCCAGAGAGAAGTGGTGAATGGTGCCACATCCAACTGGTGGCCAGTCCCAAGTGGGGTATTGTTCACAAGTGGCTCTTTAGGGCTCAGTATTCCAGCCAGGTCTGTTTAATATCTTTATCAATAATCTGAATGAGGGAATCGAGTGCGCCCTCATTTTGCAGATACTACCAAATTGCTCAGGAGTGTCAATCTGCTGAAGGGTAGGAATGCCCTACAGAAGGATCTCAGCAGGCCTTAGGTCTAAGGGTACCTCTCTTTTTAATTTTGTCAATTTTTACAAGTCCATTTTCTAGCTATTGTCTCACAAACAGAAAGGCTCAGCACTTTCCCTGCCTACTCTCATCACTATTGAAGAAGTCTTTTCCACACATAGGTTCAAGACACTGATTCACATTCTTCCCAGGTGGGCTTAGTATTTTGGTCCTTTCAATTTCTTTGCAAATGAGTTTGGCACTTCCACAAGAAGCTACTTCTTGTTCAAACCTACAGTGCCCTTGTATAGAGTTGACTTTTGGGCTGGGAACTTAAAAGTTAGCTTGTCATGGACAATTAAAGCAAAGTCAATATCCTCTCAGAAAGTCTCTAGGAAAGCTTCACTGTGAAATGTACCTTTTGCCTTTAGCTCAGTTATTTAACAAGCTATTAGTAGTTTAGTCAAGCAGAGGAAACAACTGAACTGTTTAAATAACATTAGCAGTTTCACTGCAAAGGGATGAAGTTCAGGTGACAAAGATTGAATCTGTCTCCTTAAGAATAAATCAGTTCTGGAAGGCAGGAAAAAGGAGGAGAGAGTTTAAGCAGTTGTGAACCCCTGAACAGACTTTAAGTAGTAGTGGAAGTATAAAATACAGCATGCCTCCTTTATTTTCTTCTACAAAATCTGATTGTAGATGTGGAAGATGAAAAAAAAATAGCACAAAGACCCGTACTATGTAGGCTAGTAAACTTGTCTGCTGAATGTTGGAAAGAAATATCTAATAGACTTAATCTCAGTATCAATAAGATATTAAAGAAATATTTTTAAAATTATTTTGATATACAATTCCAACAAGCCTTCATGGCCATTTTTCATGTTTTCTTGATTAATTTTTTAAATTAAAGTTTTTTTATTGTTTGTTTTTCCTGACATCTGGATTGACTGAATGGAAATCTCAAAGTTAGGTTATTGAAAGCTTCTTGAATCACTCTCCAACCTAATGTGATTGTCCTAGAAAGTTAAAGGTAACATGAAACACACAGATGCACAGACTTGTTTAGGAGCTGGTTGTGTAAATCACTCAGCATATGTGCTTTCCAGGGGCCACTACTAGCTAAAAAAATTCTTGGCATGAGCTGTGACAGTGGGAGCAATGCCAGATCCTGAGGGCTAGGGAAAGGTTTGTAGAGGTTTGTACTCAGCACTCTCTCTCTTTGTAAAGGTGTCATTTATTCCTCAAGGACCTGCTAGAGCTTTAGTTTGGAGATGGAAGCTTGCACTATGAACCAGAGGTAACTCCTGCTTCTGAGGGTCTACTAAAGTTAATTTTGCAACTGACAGCAAAGTGCTGAGTTAGGTCCCCATTCAGTCTGTCTCAACTTTCTCTGCTCAGATTCGTGTTAATGACAGGCAGCTTTGTTCAGGGAGCAAATTAAAAGAAACTGTAGATTGAAATGACCATAAATTATTGAGAGAGATTTTATTCTCCCCTGATCTCACATGAACTCATATTCTACCCATCTGCGCAATGCAATCTTTTGTCTTCTAGCCAGTGCCACTGAAAAGCAGGTAAGTGTTTTGGATTGCTGCCTTAAAATATGTCAGATGTGGCCAATCTAGTTCTCTTGCCCCTACCTACAAAGCATATCAGTAATTTTTGTGTCCTGCTTATGCATAAACAGTTTGCACATTGAGATATGTATTTATATATGCTTATGTGGTGATTTCACTAGTTTATAAAATTAAAAAATATATGTCTTTGACAATGCATTCTTCTTTGGCACCAGGCTAATGATAGAAAATTAAGACAGAGAAGAACTAAAATTCATCTGGGCTCTGGAAATCTTCCTTGGTTCATGCAAAGGGCTTTGTAGTCTTTTCTGACAGAAAAATTTAGATTGAAAGGTGTCATAGATAGTAGTTTGAAATTTGGATAAAATCCTGTTGCATTAAATCTGTATAAACCCACCTTGTAACTTACTAATTGCCTATATACTCTTCTGACTTGCGAAGTGTCATTGAGTTCAGAGTCTGGGCAACAGTATGTCAAAGAAATACCAGGGTATGTAATTTACAGATGGTTTTTATTTTCTGCTTTCAGTTGCTTGCCCAAAAGGAGCAGTAGTTTTTTCTGATCAGCTTTTGAATACTTTCATGTTTATTTTACACTCCTAAGCTTCCTAACATCATAAGACTTCATTTTGGTAAATTGTCTTTTCAGTTCAATATGAAAAGGCAGACCACCAAGAGATCCCCTTGTTCTATCAATTAATCATTTGTTCAAGTTTTTAAACAGTAAGTCTATTGTTAAAAAGTAAGTCTATTGGCTATTTTAATTTGCAAAATTTTGTTTCCTGGTCACTGTTTTATAATGAATTTTTTTTGTTAAAGGGTTGATTAGTGTCCAACATTTTATTCTAATGAAGACAGTACTGCGCTGTAAAAAGCTTACAGCCGAAGAGATTGAAATCATCTATGGTCTCTGAGGAAGAATTCAGGAGGTACTAATGGCCATTCACTTTGGTAACTCCTTTGTTTTACATTATTTCCAAAAGTCAGATATTAAAATATTATGCAGAATTCTCCCAGAATTTTCATTATTTTTATATTCATATTTTAATTCATCTCCAAAATATATGTTACTTCTTTGCTCAAAAAATCAGAAGAAACAGCAAAATTTTCTTACCTATAAATGTCTTCTGAGATAAGCTGAAAAGCTTCCTAAAATAATAAAATGTTTTCCAGATTAAAGGCTTTCAAGTCATAACTTCTTCTTTCTTAATGTACAACCTTTCTTTGTGTAGAGCTCTAAGTCTGGCCGTTTTAAAAAGGTTATTTTAATTAGCTTAGCTCAATATGTCTTTCTCTCTTTTCTTTCTAATTAACTGCGTTTTCAAAGGTCTTTTTTCAATTCACACTTTTTATCAACAGTTATTTGAGACTCATTTCTGCATTTTGATACAAGATTTTAACAAGTTCCTAACTCTGATCGGTGCAATATCACTGCAGATATGTGATCTGTAGATGACAATCTCCCGGCTTTTGGGAACTGTCAGTCTGCCATTGCTGACTTTAATTTATGGTGAATTTATACTGCTAATGTGACATTTTAAATCCTAAAATAACTGCAAAAAATCAAACAGCTGTAAAGCTCTGAGAAAATTCTATGCACTTAGTTATTATCAAACAAGTACTAGTATCATGGAATTAATTTCTATAGTTGTCATGCTGAAACAATGCTTTTCACATAATTGTCTCTGGACACAGAGCTTAGACATAGTTCTTCCTTCTTTGAACACACAATAAAAGAATATAATTTCAACCAGTGTACGCAGTGGTGCATCTGCACATATAGAACACAATTCTTTCACTGCCCTGTACACAAAGCTGGTGCATAATTTTTCATCTGCCTCAGTAACTAAATAGACCTCTCGTGTATTTTCAGTACATACTGTTTGACCTTGAAGCTCTCTACCTAAATAAGAAGACTTCAATAGGAAGTCTAATTAGTCAGTTGGAGCATCATGCAGCCATTCTAGTTTTCTAAGACCAGTTTTGACATTGAGTTAATATGTTTTTCTAGGAGAATCCTATTGTCTCTGGTCAAGAGTGAAATAACTTTTACATCTACCTATCTATCCACTATATAATAATGAAGAATCTTTCAACAGTACAAAGTAGCCTAGGAGCCTAAGGGAAAAGACACAAAATTTGTGTGCAAAATATTATCTAAGATGAACTCTCTCAAGAAATGACATCTATCACCAGTTTCTGAACTAGAGCCTAAAATACACTCATTGAGGTTTGTTAATTGCAGAGTGCATATTTAAAAACAAATTTAATCACATATAATTACAAAAATCAGGAAAAAGGTCCATGTATGGAAATTTGCCTCTTTAGAGACATGAGAAACTGAATGTGTCATACTCAACAGGTGTTAATTTTGTTGTCTATAGAGAGATCTGAAATCTTTTGGATGTTGCAGTGATGAGTAACCTGAAAACAAAGTTGCTAAACTGATATCCATTTCTTATTGCAGATTTTTTTTTCAGTTTGTTATATTTTTTACTTCAAAATATTTTTGAAAGTTAAGAGACATATTTTTATACACAAGCTAAAATATGAAGAAAACTTGCTTTTGAATTTTTTGGGTTTTTTTAACTTTTCTCTGTTTGCTTTCTACAGTGTGGTCTCTTTTGCATGATTTTTGGGAAAACAGCTGGTTTGGACAGACCTTATGTTCAACATGAAAAAAACCCCATTTTTATGGTATATTCAAAACCTTTTAAGTTTCTTCTGTATGAATAAAAAAAATTGAAAAATATATGAGCTGAATTGGAAAGCAAAATGTGAAATTCTTTTTGCTATTCTTGCACACAGTATTAATGGCATTAAAGAAAACTCAGTTACTGATACTGATGAGATAGGCCTGCCAAAACTTTCGTCTACATTTCTATCTTATTGATCTACAGCTACTGCATGCAAATTTCTTCTGCTAAACAATAGCAAGTTAAAAAGTGCAAAAGGAATTGGACAGAGTTAAGGAGTGACAAGAGGAATAAGGTGAATACTGAAAAAGCTTAAAATTTCTTTGTTAGGGGTTGACCTTGGCTGGACACCCAGTGCCCACTGAGACTCTTGGTAACTCCTCTCCTCAGAGGGAAAAGGTGGAGGGAAAATAAGATGGAAAAAACCTCAGGGGAGATGATAAGACAGTTTAATAAAGTAAAAGAAAAGGTTGAAGATGTGAAAACAAAGGAAAACAAAAGATTTTATTCTCTACTTCCCATCTACAGGGAGTGTCTTGTCACTTCCTAGGAAGCAGGGTTTCAGCATGCATAATGGTTACTCTGGAAGACAAGCACCATCATAAAAAATGCCCTGTCCACAGCCCTGTTCCCCTCACCTGCATCCTCCTTTCTCCTTGTTGCTGGGCAGATGGCTTATGGTGTGGAATACCCCCTCTGGTCAGTTGGGATCAGCTGTCCTGGCTGTGTCCCCTCTCAAGACTTTGTCCACCCTCAGCCCACCAGTGAGAGGGGGTGTTGGAGAGAGAGCACAGATGCTGTGCTGAAGCCTGCTTACGCTGACCCCGTGATCTCCAAGATCTCAAGGAGCTGAAAAATACAGTAGTGCTACTGTACAGAGAGGGATCCAAATGAGGTGAATTTTGTAGGTTATATTTTACTGCAGCCACTGAAAGTGTCAGTGATATAGTTTCTAAAGTGAAGGGCCCAAACTGTTTAACCCATTAGATTTGTTGGGATTTTGGCTCATTTTCCAGTCTGAAGTCTTTATCTGATTTTTATCAACATTTGTTTCCATGAAACGTGTCTATCAAATGTCTGTGATGAGGGACCTGTAGCACACTCAAGGGGTCATTCAATTACTTTCTAAATGATTGGTAACTCTGTCCAGGATGTTCTATGAGATCTTTCTGTGAAGCAAGAACTTGAATGGATTTTTTATGAAACAATCATGGAAAAAAATTTAAAAATTATCTGTCAAGCATGAACCAGAAGATGGCTTCAACATTGTGCCTTATCCATAAACTGTGTTTTTTAAGGATATCACCAAATCCAGGGGCTTTTGATGGGAGGCAATATCTATTTTCTGTTTGCCAAGAATCTTAGAGACTCTTTCAGAGTACAGGAAAGTAGGTGCAGCTACATTCCCCAATGTTTCTTAATCTTACAGTAATTTCCAGTAAACTAGAAATGTCATTGCAAGTATTAGTCACAGATTACCTTTGCTTCCAGTCAAAATTACTTAGTGAAGAATGTCCTCCCATCTTATTGATACTAGTGCCTTCCTACTAATTTAGCCTTACTAAAAAGACTCATAAGGATCTGCCCCATCCCATTTAAAATCTGGTTATCCAAGAAAAGCTCTTTTTGTACCTTGTTACCATATCATTTAGCTCTCTGACACATAAAAGCATTAAAACTGAGCCTTGAAAATATTCCAGTGCAGTTCACTTTGTAAGTAGTCTCTGACCAAATGTGTATGCTTTCAGGTGTATCTCAAAACAGATTTTACTCTCAGCAATTGCAAAAAATGTCTCCAATTTTTGTATTTTTTTAGATGAAATCAAATTTTTGCTCAGGAGAAAAACATTTAGAATGGAATTCAGTTTTTTTCTGCTTTAAGTAATGGGTGATGATTCCAGACTTCTGAAAAGGTTCCAGAGATTGCTGGAAAGCTGGAAATGTTATTAATAAAACAAGTGGCAAAACACGTTTTCATCAAGACATCACTGCCCTTATAAAATGACCCTTTTATTCCTCTCAGTGATGGCATATTGTTTATAGGTTGAGTAAGAAATGAAGAAAGGAAAAAATATCTCCTGAAGCACTTTTTTATTTTTTTTCTCAGATAAGGTTAAATAGGACTTATGTTTTTTTTGTCTGTTTTCATTTTTTTTCTCTCCTAAGAGCAAGGAAGTGAGCCTCATATAGGAGAGAGATTTCTGAACAGCTGTAAGGAAGATTCCATTTTAAGAAAGAGATAAATGACAAGGATCATTGTTGCCACTTCTGCTTTGCTGCTTCCCTCAAGGATGAATTTTGGCTACAAAGCTGAATGTAGAGGACAGTGAGCAGTTTTATTGGCTTGGGAAGGGAGTGAAAGGCAGACTATTAATTTGTGATCTGCACCAAGCTCTTCTAAGGTAATTTTCCCCTGCTGACATATATTTTTCCTTTTTTTTCTACAAGTACTCACATTTGCATTCTGGCTGATTGGCTGAAGTATAACCAAAATTTGAGAGTGTAATCAGCTCTATTCAGACAGATCCTGCTACCTGTGCATTGCTTGTTTCCTTCTATCTTCTTTGTATGTGCCTTGTTTCTTAATATCCTTTACAATATACATGCCGAGTAGCACTCAGGCTTGATTTACATGTACAATGTATTTGTGCACAGAGGAGCAATCACAGCAAGTTTATACACAACCCATCACTAATCTGTTCAGCACTGCATTCCCACGTTAGTGTGGAGACACATTGATTTTCCAGAATCACACAGGGCAAAATTCACTGCTTTTTCAAGGGCTTAGCACAAGTTTTCTCCTCTGTAATATGTGACTAATATTATCCACTTAACATCAGGAGGCTGCAGCTCCGAAGCTCATTAGCATTTGTAAAATATATCAAAAACTTGAAGTGAAATATGTTATCTGCAGAAAAAAAACCCTATTACAAACATATAAAAAAATCAATTAACCAAGTGAATTATCCTTTTTCATTAGGAATGGTGCTTCTCCTATTTCTGTATGTCTACCATCCTCACATTTTCTGAATGTTTCCTGATCTATGACATCTCCCATTCATTTTCTTGTCTAATTTTCCAGAGTCAAACTCAGAATGTTTTTCTCAAATCATCAAATAAAACTAAACTGAAGTGGGAAGTGGCTGTAGCTTTAAGCTCACAGCAGGTATTAGGAGAATCATTAATTTTGTTTGGTAGCTGTTCTATCCTTCCCCTCCTCAAAAAAGAAATGTAACAAAACATCTGCCCCCACTGTGTTTTCTTCAAGCTTTGAGTCCAATTGAGAAACCTTAATCGTGATTAAAATCTTCTAAATTCTTTTGTCTACTAGAAATAGTGGAATTCCTTGTGTACCAATGCTACTTATTATTCCTTATACATTAAGATCTCTACATACTCACTTTGCTCTTTTAGATGCTTCTGTACATTATAACTAATGCCAAGTTGCTAGCAAGCTGTCAGCCATATAAATTCCCTCCATAAGTGATTTTTATTTTGGAAAAGAAAAGATCTTATAATCTTGTGAACCTTGGGGAGCAGTACCTAAGGGATACATAACAGGAAGAAAATTGTATTTTCATGAAGATCCTGAATATGAGGAAGAACTTTTTTATTGTTTGGGGGACTACACACTGGAACAGGTTGCCCAGAGAGGCTGTGAAATCTCCCTCTGGAGATATTCAAGAACCATCTGAATGCAAAGCTGTGTAATGTGTTCAAGGAGGAGCTTGCTTGAGCAGAGAGGAAGGACCAAGTAACTTGCTATGGTCCTTTCCAACCTTACTCATTCTATGATTCCATGATTCTGAGAATCTGTGATCATAGTTTCTTGATAGGAGACAGTACGCTTGCCCCAAGATTTACAATCTAATTTGCATAAACATTAATTATTTATTTTAAATAGTATTATCTATTTCAGAATATTTAAATATGTCTTTTTACCTGTTGTAATTTTTCACAAGACTTGATTGTTGCAATTTTGATGTGTGTTTGTGGAAGTGGTTGCCACAGTCTTGATCCATTAGGAATGGTGGTATGGTAGGCAATGAAACACAAAGTTCAGTGGGTTAATATACGCTCAGCCTAGGTGGGAAACTCAGGTTCCTCTCGGGGAATGGGCAGTTCTGCACTGTCTATTGCACCTTCTAGGACACAATTGACTCTCATGTCAGAGAAGTTGAGCAGGTTATGCCCCATAGGAAGGGAGGAATATCTTCAGGCCTACATGTGAACATGTGAACATCCCAATATCTCCCCCATGGGGAGTTTTCACACCTGAATCCATTGTGTAAGGAAGGATTTTGGCATAATGAAAAGCATTATCCCTCCTCGCAGGATCTGCTTCTTACTACTTCTGCAAATGGCTGATTGTTTTGAATTGTTAGCCAATAGTATTCCAGTGTCTCACAGCAAGAGAAGAACTAGCCATAACAAACTCTAACAACTCTAGGAGATTACCAAAATGAGTATTAGAAGATGGAATTTCAGACTGTCTCTTAAAGGAATTCTGAAATTACATGCATACATTATTATCTTTCTCAGGACACAGAATTCCTAATGCAGCATTTTGTCAAGTCTTAGACTTTCCCTAATGATGACTTTCCACTAAAAATCAGGAAGATAAAATGGCAAAATCAAGTTAAAATAATTTTGATTACTCAAATCCTAGGAAGTAGTCAGGCATTTAAGACCAGATATATTACTGAATGTAAATATGTCTGAATTTTTTTATCATTGAATATTTCTTAAAAGAAATCATATTTATATGTCAGAATTTGCTACCATTTCTCTGTTGCAATTTAGCCTTTAATAAAATAAATTAGGTCAGAATGTTCAAAACAGAGAACCTGATTTTTCTAATGTAGGAATTCAGTCACAAGCTGACATATTTCAGTGCTTGGACAAAAACCACTGAAAATCTCTGACTTCTCTATCCTCATCTTCATTAAGAACTTTAAGATTGCAAGTCTGCAATTCTCATTAACAGTCACTTTACCTAACTGCTGCTATGCAGAATTCAATCTATAAACTCCAGCAACAATTCTGGATTAGCTTTTAGTCTTCTTTTTGGTTATAAATGAAGAGATAAATGAACCTCCTTGAATGGGTCATGTCCCTCTTAGAAATGTCCATTTCTCTTGGTTCACATGTAGCAAGGAGATGCTCTGTACAAGCAGCTGATTTAGGTAGGCAGGATGTTTTCCTTTGCATATCACAGTCTCATCTGAGTTGCAAGGTCTGGGACAGCTTATGGTTAAGCCATAAACTCTCATACACAAATGTAATATCAGATGCAAAGTTTAAACACAGTTTCTATGATTTTTAATTTTGACAATATTTCTCAAATTAAATTGTACTATGAAGAAAAAATTAATTAAAAAAAAGTTTATTAGATTTGTGTAACATTAGTATTAATGTTCCCTTTCACCATATATTTAAGGACTGCTATAACAGACATAAATTCAAGATAAAAATGGTCACCTCACAGGAAAAAAGGAAACACCTATAAAAAGTTTATAATGAAATACTTTGCCCATCTTATATAATCAAGAGTTAGTAAAGGAGGCAATCTTGCATAACTGTTCAATGCCTTTTCCTACCATTGACTGAGGGGAGACCTCATTGCCATTTTCAACACCCACATGAGGGGAAGTGGAAGGGCAGACACTTGATCACTCAGTGACTGGACTCGACGAAACAGCAGGAAGTTGTGTCAGGTGAGGTTTAGGTTGGGTATTAGGAAAAGGTCTTTCACCCAGAGGGTGGTTGAGCATTGGAACAACCTCCCCAGTGAAGTGGTCACAGCACCAAGCCTGACAGACTTAAGACAATGCTTACATGGTGTGACTTTTGGAGTGGTCTTGTGTAGGGCGAGGAGTTGAACCTGGTGATCCTGATAGGTCCCTTCCAGCTAAGCATACCCTATAATTCTATGACTCTATGATTTTACTTTTTTTTTTTTTTTTTTTTTTTTTTTTTTTTTGCCAAACTTGAGCTATCTTCACGGAAATAACTCCTGACTAATTAGTTGGTGTGATTTTCCAAATCAATGGCCATTCAAATATTTTATTTAAAAATTAACCTGAAAAAGCAGAGCTTTTATTTCCTTCAAAAAGAAACTGAAACGCATAATTTTATTTTGATTTCAGTGATTCATTGGGGTTTAATTACTTTAGCTTCAGGACTGTCTCCTGTACTCCCTGGGTCTCACCCATTTGCTCTGAAATTGGAAATTACATGCAGTCTCAAAATGAAGTATAAACTCACCAAAAAATCTTGCCACCAGAAGAGAATAGAAAATAGAAGCATCACTCTCGTCCATATTCTGTACCATATGAGATCATGGTAAGATAGAAATCTAGGGGAAGAAGTAGGTGGGGGTTGGGGGAATTCAGAGTGATGGCATTTGTCTTCCCAATACACCATTAAATGTGATGAAACCTTGCTATCCTGGGCATGGCTGAACACCTGTCTGCCCCTGGGAAATGATGAATGAACTCCTTGTTTGATTTGCTTGGATGAGCAACATTTGCTTTAGTTCTTAAACTGTCTTTATCTTGATCTATGGGCTTTCTCCCACTTCCCCTTCCGATTCTCTCCCCTATCCCACTGTATTTTCACCATAGTGCCACCAGTTGTGTGGGGTTTAGCTGCTGGCTAGGATTAAACCATGGCAGTAACCTAGAGCGTCTCCATCTACCAGACACAAGTGGGCAACCACATTTTCTTGAAAGTGAGTGAGGTCACTCCATGTCATTGTTTGGTCATATTAACTGTAGAAAAGCTAAGACATTTGGTGTACATGTTGGAGTCTACATACATACATCTATACAAAAGTATCCCTATCTAGAACTGATTCCCATGTAAACTTTCCACAAAATATGTGATCCCACAAATTACAGACTGCAACAACTGCCCTAACTCACCTAATATCGGTTGCAGTTATTTTAATAGTCACCTTCTTTGTACTTCATATCATCTGAGTAGGTCAAACATTCTCAAACAGAATTATAGTGAAAAGGTTTTCTGGGGACATTGGCAAACAGTGGATGCAATCACAAAATAAATTATTTCACCACCACAATGTCCAACAGAGCATGCCCAGAACACTGTGGTACTTATGAATTTGTAGTTTCTTCACAAAACCTGAACTGCTCTTTAATCTTCAATGAAATGTTTTTACTTTGTTAGGCAAACTTCTTCCCATTTTAATAATTTTTTTAAAATTCACAATCTATCCTGCAGTTCTGCCTTTGAAATTACCCGCGACAAGACGACAAGATTTTTCCTGTAGTTTGACACAAAGGATTTAAATTATTGATGCATTGTATTTGAACTGTATTAATATTGGCTGAATTAGCACCCATTTTACTCAGAATGTCACTGGGCCTTCTACCTCAAGGAAAAAATAGTGGCCAATTTTTTTTGAAAAAGACAAAAACTTCATATGTCTACAGAACAGTAATTAAGTGCAGTTTCAGAGTGTGGTTCTTTAAATATAAAGCTTGAAAGTTATCCAAAGAGCACTGTTAGGTTATATTACAATGACTATTTAATTATCCATTCTAAACACAAACACATCTATCACTAAATGGAGGGAAAAAATGCATAAAGACACTGAATCCTTGGCTCTAAGAATCAATAACAGTTTTACTCCTGACCTCATTAGGGACAAGATTTTCAGTGCAACACTTGTAAACAGTAGCAAAGGTACAGCATGGAAAGAAAAAAGATCTCCTGGCACCCTAAGAATAGCTACAAGCGGAGCAGCCATGTATCAATTTCCTGATAATAAGACATATATTTACCTTCCTCTTTCAATAACATCCCAGGCTTGATATTTTTGAACCTACATAGTTTTTAAAGCAAGATGGCAGCTTGGTTTGTGCTGGGTGAGAGAAATTCTCTTGGGTAAGGATCTGAAATTAGAGTTTCCCTTCATAAGCAAAGGGAAGCAACTACATAAAAATTATAGGAAAATAGAAGAGAAAGAGGAAATCTTATTTCCCATTTCTTTTTAAGTTTCTTGAACTTTCCAACCAGCTGTAGATGGCAGGTGTTTTGGGTCATGCTTCATTTCACACTAGTGAGTATGAGAGAAAATGGTTTATTTTCAGCAGTGCTAAGTGGCTGTGGAGCCAATTACTTCAATAGGCTCTCAGCAACCCTGTGAATCAGGCCAATTTTTTTAGGCTCAGTATCATCATCTTCATGTCTTGTCCAGTTCTCTAAAACTCTTCAGCTGAGTACACAGTGACCAAGAAAGGACAAAAAAAAGCACACAATCCCCTCAAACAGTCTGTACAGTAATATGCTATAAGAAGGTATGCGGTATATTAAGAATATAGATATGATTGTAGTGTTGCTTCCCCCACATACGGCTCATTTAGCCACTTTTAATCTTTATTAGATATCTTTTCTGTGTTATAGCAATAAAAAAGCCATTTCAGCTAGGTGCCATTTTGAAAAGATTTTGCTGATACCTTGTTTTTTAAGCTTGAAACTGTTAGCTTCAGAGTTTTGCTTTTAAACGTAGATCCTGGAAAATAATAAGTAAAACCATGTGTCACAATAAGGAAATCCAAAAGTAAGATTCAAATGTAAATATATCCACACAACAGTTTTGATCTGTGCTAGCTTGACAGTCTAAGGGACTCATTTCAAATCACCTGTATTTTGCAGTACAGGGACAGCCTACACTTAACTGGCATTAAGTCAAAATGCCTCTTCCCTGGAGCTTTAGTCTTTGGTTCTAACACACTTAATTGAAAGTGATCTAATGTCAGATGTTTGAGTGTTTGTTGTCAGCAAAACAAGTAATACACTGTACCAGAGGGAATGAGATGAGTCTGGAGAGAAAAGTGAATGTGTTTCAACGTCATCATCAACTGGTACATGGAATAAAATATTTATTGTTCACTGCTATGGGTAGCTAAATAGGTGCTACATGTAAATTATCTATACTCTGATATTCTTTGCTAAAAGAAGTTATTTTCATGATATGATTTTTTGGTATGGATGTTTTGCTTTGCTTTTAATTGAATTATTTTTGCAAATGTATTTACACCTTTAAAAAATGCAAATAAACAGAGACATAGGCACAGACCTTGTGTGGTGGATGAGAAGCAATGATCACACCTAGAAAATTACAACCAGAAAACTTTGTTGGGAAATGAGTAAGTAATGTTGAGACCAAACTTAACAGAGGTCAACAGCAAATGCGTTTTCTTGACAAATTTTCAGTGTCATTCAAATTACTTATGATGTAGAAAGAAGAGGTTTAGATAATTTCTGAGGGCTGTCAGCCTTTCACCTGTCATCTTTTCATGTCTGACTTCCCTCAGCCATATTATCTTATATTTTGCCCTCTAAATTCTTGGGAAGCCAAAAGTCAAACAATCTATCTCTTGCTTATTAATTATGTTGATAGGATTTCAAGGTCAATATTCAAGACCTATCATTATTTTGTCCTAAATGACTTTCTGTTAGATCCTTTTTCTTTCTGAGAAAGAAATTATGGCATTATGAATTTGTCTTCCAATCTTCCAGTCCCTAAACACCCTATTCTTGGGTATTTGGATACATATTTAAGCACATAATTTGGTCATCTGTGTAAATAAAAAACATTTGAAGACTATACTTAAGCACATCACAGCTATATTAAAGTAAAAATCTGAGATTGACATTAGCTGATGCATCTATAGAATAATTTAACTGTTTTCCTTATGCCTTTCTATCTAACAAGTCTCAAAACCAAAGTTTGAATTTGTAAAAAGAGCAAAAAAATGAACAATTAAGGGAAAAAAGAAGAATAAAAAGCAAGAATAAGGAACTGAAATGCTTTGAGATTTATAACTTTAATGTATTTTTTCTTGTTGCTGTGGTTCTTTATTTCTCTTGTGGATAATTTTTAACAATAGAGGATGCCAAATTATTGGGAATGCAGATTTCTTTTGAACTAAAGTAATCAAAATCTCTAAAATATGAGAGCTATAACCTAAAGAGATGCCAACATTAGTAGATCAAAAGGCCTTTGAAGAATCACATGGGTAAAGTAGTGTAACATTATTTTGCCTATTCAGGGGATTAACTTGGCATAAATATATTTTATTCAGATAAATAATTAAATAATAAGTACTCACCATACCATCTTTTTTTTTTTCAGAGGAAAGCTGTCGACATGACATAGCTGCATTTTAACATCAAAACATTTCCTGGCCTAGAACAACACATCCTTCAGAGATCAAATGAGATGGAACATGCTGTTTCTCCTCTTGTGTTGGCAAACCTGCTCCTCCAAAGTGCACTGACCCTGTGAAAGAGTTCCTAAGGGGCAAATAGCCTGAATGCTTGCAGCAATGTGCAGAGGAATATGCTGCTACCCGTAATGTTTTCATTTCTTGGCCGCTCGGATCAGGGAGCTTCTGACTCCGGCCAGCCCAAGTTGGGTCCTGAGGGGTGCAGATTTTTTAGGGTGGCAGTCAGAGCTGACAGGCAGGCACATTGAGTTTGAGGAACTGCAGTGAGAACAACTGATATACTCTGTGTGGGCATCTAATATCCTGTCTTGGCTAGGAGAGCCGAGATTCTTCCACGCATCTGCATTTGCAGGCACAGACTTGGGTACAGACCTGGATGTAACTCAGGAGAAAGATGAGACTGACGCATTTATTGGCTAACAGTCAGTCATCCTGCAGCTCTTCATCTGGAAACAGAGTTGGGAACCCATTCTGCATGCAAGGTCGCCGTGATTTTGGCTGTCAAATACAGGAAGGATGCCTCCATTCGGAATGAATGATCTCATCTCTAGTGCTCAGTCCAAAGGACAAGGGACATTTCAGGTGATTTGTGATTGCATTATATTGACTGTGAGAGGTGCTTAGAAACATTCCAGTTATATTTTGATGGAGGAGATCACCTTCTCTCTTCTGGACATATTGTGCAGCTATCTTTACAGTTGCCAAAAGGTTTTTGTTCATAAAAGGCAACAGCTGGACATCAATAATTTTTTTCTTCCTGCATGCATAGCCATAAAGTGAGAGGGGCATTGAAGATTGGATCTGCACACATACAGAGAACCACTAGAGGCCATCATATATCTCTCTCTATAAGCACTAATGAATTTCACTTTTAATGCACAACATTAATACAGAGTTGTATTAATGTTATGCATTAACCTGTTATGTCCACAAAGGTAGAATGGCCACTGCTAGGATCTCAGAAATTGAAAGAATAAGAGAAAAGTGCAGGTTCCAATGGACATAGAAAAAGAATAATTTAAATTAAAAGAAAAAAAAATAGAGATGAGAAGGAGACAATTATAAAATATTTTTTTAAGGAATTAAGTCTGGAAGCAATGTATATGGCTTTACTTTACCAACAGCTATAACAGAAGGAGAAGCAGTTTCCCTGCATAACAAGAGTGAAAGAGTCCACTGCAATTGCTTGTGAGCAGGTGGCTGCTGAAGAAGTGTTTTTCACACATTAACAGCAAAGCCAAGTGTCTGTGTGCAGTTTGGTATCCAGGTAACATTACCAGAATAATTTCTTTCCCAGAACTAAGAACTAAACAGTATGGCTTTGACCTCCAGACGTGTTTGATGGCTCACAGCAGGCTTCTGGTTCTTTGCATCTATTACAACAAATTACCTGGCATAATTTGTCACGTCTATTTGTTTCCCAAGGAAGACATATTAGGGTACAATTAAAATGAAAACTTAAATGTAAACAAGGAAGAGTATTTGTACTTTCTAATGAATTTATAAATCCTATCATATTGTAATCACACTCTGTCTTTCCATTTGGTCCCATTAAAGTCAGCATGACTGCATTTGACATCAGCAGGAAGTTCATCCACCCCATTGCATTAGTACTTTTTCATCCATGGCTAATTTCTTATATCTGTATTACTGTAATGCATTGGAGTCGTCTTCTATGGACAGAGCTTCCACTGTGCCAGGCACAAACATGATTTAATAATTAAACTGTAAATATTGATATATTTGCCTGAGCTAGAACTTCCTTCACCGATTGTGTAATTGCAATTCTCTAATACAATACAACCATGTCAGACTTATGCTTTGGAATCACCCTTTACTCCCGTGAAGCCCAATGTGGAATAGTACCTTCAGCTCTGAAACCCCAGCATGAGAAGGAGATCTGGACTGCCTGAGCAAGTCCAGGGGAGGACACAAAGATGATCAGAGGGCTGAAGCTCTGACCTCTCCTATGAAGACAGGCTGAGAGAGTTGGGGCTGTTCAATCTGGAGAAGAGGCGCCAAGGAGACCTTAGAGCAGTCTTCAAGTACCTAAAGAAGGTTACAACAGAGCAGAAGAGGCACTTTTGATAAAGCCACATAGTGACAGAACAAGGGACAATGGCTTTAAACTGAAAGAAGGAAGGTTTAAATTAGTTAGAAAGAATTAGGGTGGTGAGACACTGACATGGGTTTTCTAAAAAACTGGGGATGCCCCATCCCTGGAAGTCTTCAAGGTCAGGGTAGATGGTGCTTTGAGTGATGTGGTCTAGTGAAAGTTTTCCCTGCCCAGAGTATGAGGGTTGGAATTAGGTGATCTTTAAGGTCCCTGCCAACCCAAACCTTTCTATGAATTTATGATTTGTATTTATATGAGATACATAGAATTTATGTATTTATGGCTAGATACATAGAAGATTGTTATTAATGGTCAATGATGTTAAATTCAAGCAATTCTCAATATAGAGAAACAGGATCATGAATTTGCACAGTTATGCTAATGCAAGGGCATGTTCTTCCATTCAGTGTTAGCTCATGTCTCTGTCTGTCCATGAATCTATCAGTGCATCTGCTGTGTGATTACTGTGATATTTCCTTAAATACAACACTGAGATGTGTCTAACTGAACTATTTTGTCCTATTAGTGCTTGTATTGACTTGAACTAAAATTATTGCTTTGCTTTTTAAAAAATAAATAAAAAAATCCAAGAACAAATGTAGGTATAATGTACAGATTCTGGTTCTTTAACTTTTCAGAAGATTCACCCTGCTCCCATACTAACCATCTCTGAATCCACCTCAGAAATCCAGATTGGGGAGGCTGACTAATATCAGAGAGATATTTCTTATCACGCAGCTTCCAGTGACATTATTAGCACTACTGATACAAGTCACTTCTCAGTGTTGGAAGAGGGCACTGCTCTTCCAACTGCCAGAATATGTTAACAGTTCCTGTTCAAAATTTTTTTCAATGGCAAGGTTGCCATGTAGTTGCAGTAAGATTTTTTTTCTGAATTCCTTCTAAAGCAAATTTTAACTCATCTCATCCTTTTCAGATACACAGGAAAAGTGGTCTCTGTCAGACCAGATTGCTTCTCAGTATCAGTGATTTGGTCTGAGACTGGCATCTTTCATGACTGGGTTGCTCAAAGCCTCATTCAAGCCGGTCATGCACACTTCCAGGCATGGGGAATCCACACATTCTCTGGGCAGCCTGTGCTGGTACCTCACAGTCTCATAGTGAAGATTTTTTTTTTCTTTAATCTAAATCTACTCTCTTTCAGTTTAAAGCCACTAGCTCATATGCAATCACTACATGCCCTTCTCAAAATTCCCTCTCTTATCTTTCTCACAGGCGCTCTTTAGTTTCTGGAAGGTGCTAGAAGGTCTCCCCAGAGCCTTCTTTTCTCCTTGTGTTTACTGGCTGCTGAGTCAATTTTCCTACTGCTGCATACACTATCTACACTCATATTAATCCTAGTTATGGCTCTGAAGAGACTCAGAGTTAATACTGATTCACAGTCAAATCTTTGACACACACACACACACCTGCTCTGCTGGTTCCTTGCAGCGTCTACAGGGTACACCCACGTTTTTGGTCTCTATTTCCAAATCTTCCTCCTATCACTTCCTTTTGCAAAAATATTACTTCCATGGGAATGTGGGCTAGGAAAATCTAACCTTAAAATTAGTGCTTGCCACTCAGACAAGGAACAGATTTCTTATAAATTGTCTTCTGGATTTAGTGATATCAGCTTGAAAAGCAACTTCTACTTGCTCCTGCTTCTTATTGGAGGTTACTACAGCACCAGTCTGCATGATGAGTCACTTTCTACTCTGTTTCAATTAAAAATAAGTGAAGGGAGGAAAAAAAAAAAAAAAAGAAAAATTAAAAGAAAGCCAACAGAGTCCAGAATTTAGCATTTAAATTTGCTGAGTAGTTTTAATTTCCTTTTAGTTACTGAGCTAGCAGACTGGAGAGGGTAGCAAGGTCTGCAAGGGGAAGTGACCAGAAACCAGCAGGTGTGGGGGCCAGTAACCTCTTTAGTCACACATCTATACCAAGGAAAAAATATTTGAAGTTCTTACTCAGCTTGTTTCAAGGACCTCAGTGCACTAATATAATTAAAAATGTGCTTTTTGGTGTTGTGCTCAGTCTCTCCATTTGCTGTCAAGTTTAAGCAAAGAAAATTATATCCTTCTGCACCATTACTGTACATGACTTGAACTATAAAAAAAAAAAATTCAGTCCTATGCTTCCATAAAGTTAAAATGTATTAGGAATATATTTTGGTAGGTTTCTCTGATCCATTTGTCTTTTGTTTTGCTTAAAGAGTTATATTTACTTATATCTTCATTATATTTTTTATTCCTCACTGCTTCAGAGGCAGCAGAGAGTTGTTGTTGCTTTCTTCTGTGTTTTTCATTTAAAGTTCTGTATTTAGCTTTTTTTTCTCCTTAAATTATTTCATTTAACATCAATATGCTTTGATTAAAAGACCTTTAGGCTGCCCCTTGTGTGCACATTCTGCACTTGCTCTGTGTTGGTTTTTACTACCAGAGTCAATGATTGCTCCTTATTGTTCTCTATCCTGGTATTATTTTAATTAAGTTGACTTAAATGACAGGGTTCATTACTCACCCTAGAAGTTAAGGACCATGGGTGGAAGTCCTATTCACTGGATCTGTTCCAAGTCTCACTGCTCCAGGCTTCAGCAGCCTTGGTTTTTGTTGTTGGATTGTACATGGCCTAAACATGCTTGCAGAGTAAGCGATGCTGCCGCGCACCAAGCGAGCGCAGCGCTGGTGAGAGCAGCCTGTGGGGAGCATTAGGCATTTCAGCAGGGCCTGAACAGGCAGAAGGCTCAGGCCACAGCTGATGGGCATGTTTGGTGAAGGGCTCTGGGAGTAACTGGTGAGAAAGCTGCTTTCCTTTGTGCATTATCTCAGTGGCTTGGGAAATTTCTTAGGAAATCAAAGAG
Source organism: Calcarius lapponicus (assembly GCA_039654755.1). Lineage (NCBI taxonomy): Eukaryota > Metazoa > Chordata > Aves > Passeriformes > Fringillidae > Calcarius > Calcarius lapponicus. Next base: position 76,424,102 of record CM077462.1, on the reverse strand, counting down.
CAGCTATTTTAAGCCTATTTCAGTCTGAAGGCTTTCAGCTCATTATTCTTTCCTCCCATGAATATCTGTTCTATGCTTCAGGAGGACAATTTTGGTTTTCCAAAATTTGCAACCCATGTCACCTGCTTCACCTTACATAGAGATATTCTCAGTTTGATTTTACTGGGACAATGATGTTGCTTTTCATATTAAAAAAACAGATCACTATTCAAAGGAGTCACAAAACCTCCAATTTTTCTAGAACTGTCAGCCCATCAACCTGACTGTACACCTACTTTCTGTCAGTCTTTTATGCAAATGATTTTCCAGAGTTATTCAGAAAACAAAGCAGGCAAGAATACAGTGGTAAAAAGGACCTAATATTTTAGGATCTCTGATGAGGTATCAGTCCTGAGGTAGTCAAAGCTTTAGTCACAATCTAATATTAACTACTTTCAAGTTCCTCTAACAGTTTTGCCAGTTATAGTAGGTTGTTAATAAATCATCTTACCTCTTGACCCTTACAATATTATTATATTGCTTGAGCCCCAAAGTTCTGGTTTTATCCAGACTGTTGTGTTACCCTTGATATTGTAGTAGTACTTGAATTTATTCAGAGAAATACTCTTATGAAGTATTATTCTGTTCCTATGCTCCCTATTTACAGTCTATATCCCAAATACAAAAGGAAAAATACAGTCTCACAATCCCTGTTCCTGGGTTAGGGAACTTAAATCACAGAGTCTTGGAGTGATCCTCAGTGTCAGAGTGAGAGTCTGAGGCAAACTCAGTACTGAATACATGTCTGACTCCTGATCCAGTAATTTAATTATCAATTTAATAATTGATACAATGTAAAAAGGTAAACTGGACATGCCATTTAAGTATTCCCTTAAATCCAAATTATAATATTAAAGAAACTATTTTTAACATGGGAAACCATATCCCAACCCTCTTGTTTGCCATGTGAAAGACAGAAATGCATCACCTTTCATTGTTCTGCATCTCAAATGATCAGCAGTGGAGCAGTGTTGTTTCCTGTTGTGTTAAAGCTCACATGTTATCATTATAAAGACCCTTTTATATTAAGAATGGGGTTAATATGTCTAGAAAGGGCAGTTTTGTCATTCTGGGAAGCTTTAAACATATGTCTTGTACAAGTGATCAACTGGCCACTGAACAATAATTCTTTATTCAGACATGGCTGTGAATTTTAACTGGTGTTAATGAAATTATTCACATAGATGAAGTTAATGCCAGTAAACAACCTCCACTGACACAACAGGGAAGTTACATTGCACTGGGGGAGTATGGGAACAGAGTGTGGAAGGAAAGGATATTGCGCCACAGTGGTATATTGACTTCTGCAAAGAAGTAAAAAATGTTGAACTGTTTCTATTACATTTGTTCTGAAGTGAAAGTAGCTGTCTTCCAGCAGTGACTACAGGCTTAATCTGAGATTGGTATCCTCATTACTAAACAAACACAGTGAGATGCTCTGCTCTGCAGAGCTCACAGGATACAGGCAGACAATGGAAGTAGGATAACAAGAATATAAAGAAGTGAGGTAGGAAAATATCAAAGCAGAGGTTTGTAGAAACAACACCAGAATGTCCTTATGATTAAAAGTAAAGCTGTCACTGGCACTTTAAATGCCTCAGGTTCTTTGAATATTCCCATTACCGATTTTCAAACACATATCACTTTGGGATGATATTTTCTTGCTTTCTTTTTTTTTTTTTTTTCCTCTCCATGTGTGTGCCTGTATCTAATTACTGCTTCAAATATTCTTCATAGTGTAGCAGGTTGGTATATCTATTCCATACATGGGTAAATGTGTCATAAAGAAAAAGGGATGAGGAGATAAATAAAGTACTTATGGGTTGGTTATAACTATGTCAAGCTTTTATGACAGCTTCTCACATAAATGTTTTTTAGCCTCTTGCAGTATAAACTGCCTTACAAGAAAATAAATATGTGACTATGCATAAGTTTATAACAATGCTTTACATGTCCTTATGCTATGGATTAAAATTCACAGATGACCTAGGCATTTAGATCCCACCTAATCTTCACTATCTAATCTCCACTATGTGATAGTCAAATGAAAACATAATGTTCTCAAACTTCCGCTCTGTGACCACAAAGATTTACTGTCTATGAAAATCTACAGTGCCCAAGGCTTTTCCTGTCACTCCCTGACTGCTCCCAGCGCTGTACCTGCTCAGCAGTGTAGTTCCTTGCTTTCTGAATGTATTCAGCTGTACATGACACATTTTCCCCTGGGAAATAAAAGGTGTATTTGTCTGAAAACATACCTTAGACCAGTTCTGCAAGTCATGAAATCTAAAGAAACTCCACCCTACTCTTCAGTCCTCTTGAACAAAGTACCTTTTTGTGTTATATACATTATTTCTGCTTCTTGGATAGCAAATTTTTAAGTAAATATTTACTTTCAGCTCTAAAATTCCCCAAAGGTCTAACCTAAACTCACCATTTTTTTTTTCCAAAATACAACATAATTTTCATGAATAAAACATATTGCCATCACATTTAGGAAAAAAAAAATATAAAAACAAACCATATTTCTGCTGCTTTGGAGAGGAGTGAAATCCTATTCCTAATAAGAAGGAACACTGAGAATGACCCTATGGACTGACAAATTTCAGCTTCTGATATTGCAGTCAACTAAGTCACATAATCTCACTTGTTAAAAAAACTCAGTATGAGATGTCTGTTTTTCTCCACAATATCCACAATAAGGCTATCCAAAACTTTATTTTATGGATTGCTAAGAACATTTAACCAAACTGGTTTGCACTGGGCCCACTAAAAGACAGATATCTTTTTTGGGTCCATGATTTCTCCAAAATCCTGTCTAATGTGTTTAAAATACAGGATGTTGAGCTATCAGTTTGGTTCTGATGCATTTTTGTTTAAAAGAATTTCACTTACTGCTACAGTTATACCTGTCTACATTCTGTCTTGACGCATTTTAATGCCAGAATGTCAATTTGTCTTAAAGGAATGGGGAAAAACCCATGTTACTAAAACTGTTAATCTTCATTTCAAACACAATTTACAAGAAGACTGTCAGGTTTTATCTATTGAAGAAAGTAATTGAAAAAAGTATTGAAAGCCATTGAAGAAAGTATTGGAAATAAATAATCTGATCAATAACATGTTTCTCTGAGAGAAGGTTATCATCTGGTTGTTTATCTATACATTAAAATGAGCTTTAACAACCTGAAACAAGATTTCACAGTCCAGTCACCAATATTTGCTCATTTCTCCTTTTCAGTGAGAGGACAGACATAAGTCTGATGATAGTATACTGCTTAGCATGCCAAGAAAATCTATTTTCTGAAAACCTGCTGAGAGATGAATGAATTATTTGCTAGACTTTCAAAGCAAAATGATTTAGCTGTGCTAGCTTAAAATGGTGTTGGTCAAAATAATTCATGGAGTTTATTCTCGTGAAGTGGAGCAAACTGTAACAATCTGTATCTGAGCCTGGTATTTATGATTTTCAGCAACTGTATGAACTTTCCCACTCTTGGTAAGCAAACACCCTGGGTGTCATGCAGTTCTGCAGGAGCTCTGCTATACAGCCAGTCATATGCATGCAGTGAAAAAGAAGGCTGATTAAGGAATAAGGTTTGCCCATATTTATTTTGACACTCTTTTTCTTGGCACAGAGTAGGATAAAAAACACATGATGGATACGCTGCAAAGAATGACTGTAAGTGGTTTAGCCATTCAGAGATACTCAACTAATCCCCTCCACTTCCTCAGAGTTATCTTTGTTTATTTCTACAAAGATCATGCATTTTTTAAGGATTAATGTGAGCTTGACAGGTTAAGCTTTAGTTTTAGTCAGGAAACAGCATGGAGTATATGGAAAAGGAAGACAGATATTTTTCTTTGTAGAGTTGGTTCAGCAGATTACTGGGCTTCTTCTCTTTTCCAGAGCACTCATTTTGAAAAGAGTGCATAAGGACTCCAACAAGCTGCCTAAAAAAAGAGGCAGGAGAGGAATGCATATAAGAGGTTAAGCACGGTAAAGAAAATGAGAAGAAAATTAAAAGACAGTAAACAGAAGAATGTACTGAACATGTATGGTGATCTGTAGCATTGTTTTATATTGTCTAACAGCCAGAGAGTACCAAAAGATAATTATTTATCATGGAAGCTGGAGGGATGGCTGGGATCTGTGTAATAAGATCTAGACCCATGTAAAATCCTATTTCAGATCACATATAGGTTAGATTGAAGTTTCCTGGAGGAGAATTGTTTAGAACTTTGTAAAGGCTGACTGCCTTGAGTAGATACTGAGCAGTCAGTAGCAGTATCCACAAGCTTGGGGGTAGGAATAAAACTGTTCTCTGCGTATATCAAGGCAAAGACCCATGTACTGACCCAAGAGACTAAGACATTATAGAGATGTAACTCTTCTGCTGGTTACTCTACTGTATTAGCAAATATGTGGTGTCCCCAGCTAAGCATAATTTCTAATCACCAGCTCAAGAAGTGTTTAATTGGGACTATCATCCATCCTTGATACATGAAGAAAAACTATGAGCATTGGTAGATGCTGGAGTTCTGCTTCACAAACAGTGATGACTGCTCTGTATCTTTTCCACTAGTTGCAGTGCATTTTAGGTGTTCCAAAACATAAAATATTTTCACTAGCCATGTTAATGGAGGTTGGCTAGTTTACTCAGTGCACAGGCCAATACATTCAGGTAGAAGAGAAAAGACTGAATTTGTTTAGCTAGGAGGAGAAAACCTCTGTGAGGGCTATACTCTTTTTTCCCACAGAATCTTCATATCACTGAGACTCTGACTTCACAGTTTGAACCCTGTTGCACAGCAGCAGTCAGCTTGTGGACAGGTACCAAGGCTCTGCACAGATGTCTGCTTTGACAAGCAGCCTAGTGCACACTGGGACTCTGGTCTCCTTAAATATCCAGACTGGCATCTGTTTGGAGAATGATTCATGTTTCTGACATATTAAAGTTTCCTCTTGCTGGAGATTAGGGCATACAGCTCTAGGCAAGAAGTCTTGGTGCACCTGCATGTTATATTCTGACTTGGAGCTGGGCACACACCCAGGGAAGAGGGAAATGTTTTTGAGTCAGGCATCAAGGAAATTTTACCTAGAAATGACTATCAATAGGAAATAAAGATCCAAGGGAAACAAGGTATATGTCTTGAGTGACCTGCGGTGAAAAAGATCAAAGGAAGTGCCTTTTCCTCTCCACAGGAATGGTGCTCTGCTTCTTGCCATGACACACAATCTCAGATCAACATTGCAAACGATCCAAGCAAGGAAAGACAAACTTGAGAGAGCAAGGCAGTCAAGTTGTCATTGAATTATGCAGGTTAATCAGTTAATATCTTTACAGAGAGCAGTTGTTCTGACTGAGGGAATCAAGTGCCGCAGCAAACAAATAACAGCAACAACAGTGAATGTGAGAAGGAATGACAGGCAGCTGTCTAAAAAAAAATTTAAAAGGGGCAAATTTGAAAGCATAGCTCTGGGAAAAGAGTTTCTCAATTGAACAGAGCAGGAGAGTGAGTTGTATCTGTGGGATAGTAAATGAGAGTCTCAATAGGTCTATGATATAGAAATTTAGAAGAGAATATGGGATTTACTTGTGTTTGTATTTAACACACACAGTTCTTTCACCCAAGGATTTTGACCCAGAAATGACCTTAATGTGGAACTTAAGACTGTTAAAATTTGAACCATAAATATTTTTTTGCAATAGATGGTGGATTTCTGTGGTAGCAGAATAAAAAATGAAACTTGCAGATGATAGTGTGGGCAGAGAACAAAAGTAATAGAGTATGCTTGGACATGAATCATGGAGTAAATGCATCAAAGAATCATGGAATAGTTTGGGTTTGAAGGGACCTTAAAGATCATCTAGTTCCAACTCCTCTGCCATGGGCAAGGATACATTCCACCAGGCCAGGTTGCTCGAAGCCCCATCCAGCCTGGCCTTGAACATTCCCAGGAATGGGACAGCCACAATATCTCTGGGCAACCTGTTTCACTGTCTCTCCACCCTCATAGTGAGGACTTCTTCCTAATATTTAATTTAAATCTTTCTTCTTTCACTTTAAAGACATTACCTCTTGTTCTGTCACTGCATGTCCTTTAAGTCTATCTCCAGCTTTCTTGGAGGCCCCTTTTAGGTACTGAAAGGCTGCTGTAAGGTTTCCCTGGAGCCTTCTTTTATCCAGGCTGAGTAACACCAACTGTCTCAGCCTCGCTTCATAAGAGAGGTGCTTCACCTCTCTGATCATCTTTGTGGCCTCCTCTGGGCTTGCTCTGACATGTCTATATCCATGTCCTGTTATCCAGAGCTGGATGCAATCCTGGAGGTGAGGTCTCACAAGGGCAGAGGAGAGGGGCAGAATCACCTCCCTTGACCTGCTGGCCATGTTTTAGATTCAGCCCAGGATGTGACTGTCTTGTTGACAAAAAAATCATTGTGTACCTCAGCCTTCTCCATGTTCCAGGTAACCAGGAACCTTCCAAAGAGGACTCACATTTTCCCCAGCCTTCTTTTTATCACCAGCTTACTTATAGAAGCTTTTCTTAATGCTCTTGATAACTTTGGACAGGTTTAATTCTTTCAGAGCTTTGGTTTTATGCAGTGAGTTGATCCTGGCTGGATGCCAGATGCTCACCAAAGCTGCACTATCTCTCCCATCCACAGGTTGACAAGGGAGAGAAAATATAACAAAGGATTCATGGGTTGATATGAGGACTGGCTGACATCATTCACCAACTACTGTCACAGGCAAAACAGACTCAGTTTGGAGATATTGAGTTTATTACTAACAAATCAGAGAAGGATAATGAGATGTAAAATCTTAGAAGCACCTTTCCACTCATATATTTGGCTAAAAGGCCTGCAGCAGATTCTTGTTAATGTCACCTGCCCCTGCCTTTTCTTTGATTCTCATCTTGGTTAGCTCCTCATCTGTCCCCATGTAGACCTCCCTGAATTCCAGGAAGTTATTGACATAAAGGATGACACTCCCTCCTCATCTTCCTTGCCTGTCCTTCCTAAAGAGTCTGTATCCTTCCATTCCAATGCTCCAGTCACAGGGGCCATTCTCCCCTGTGTGTGTAGTCACAGTCAATAAGGTCAGAGCCCTGTAGGAATGTGTGTGTCTGCAACTTCTATTGTTTACTCTCCATGTTATGTGTGTTTGCCGAGCAGCATTTATGTTGGCCTGCAGATGAAGCTGGGCTGGAGTGGCTGGAATCGCTTTGTGCTGCTCTTCAGATGCTTTCCTGCTTACCTGTGATCCCTTTACAGACTCTGAGCATCCCTTGTTGGCATGGGCATTACATTGGTAGGAGTAGAATGAGTTGAAGTTTCCCTCTCCTAGAAACTTGTTTAAAGCCCTCCTTGCTATCTCAGCAAGAAAATGCTCATCCCCTTCTTTGACTGACATTGGTCCCCACTAGATCAGGTTTCTCACTGTGAGTGCCATGGTCTTAGCAGCCAAACCCCTGGCCGTGGCACCAGGCCTGCAACCACTTGTTGATTCACCAGGTTCAACTGGCCCTTTCAAACACCTTCCCTTTGACCAGCAGGACTGATGAAGGGCTGGGGCTATCTCTGGTCCAGAGTACCTTACCACTGCTCCCAGGACTCTGTCACTCGATCCTGCTCATATTGCCCCTTGCTGTACTACTGGTGCCCACATGAAACAACTTTAAATGTTTAATATACTGATATACATTGCATGGCATTGTACAAAGAAAGACAGTAAACTGGTTTACTTCTACTGATGTCAAACTAGCTTGAGGTCTTAAAGTCTACATGTTATACATTTTACACCAGCTGGAAATCTAGTCCAACATTTTTGCCACCACATTTTCCTGGGAGCATAGCTTTAGATTCAGACTCCTGAGTTGCAGGCCCCCTCATTTGGATCAATTCCCTGGAAGGTGACCACAGCAGACACAGAACATTTTTGACAATAATTTTTTGATGTCATGCTTTACAGATGCCAGCGTCATTTAAAATAAACTCCAGCTGCAGCAAGCCCTTCAGCTGATTTCCCTAATGAACTGTGAACCTCCAAAGTTTTTCTACTGACCTTGTATGGAATATGCTTTTGGAAAGGAAAACAGTACCATTTAGAAGTGAAGCTCATTTACTAACTATGTGAACCGTCTGTCACTTACTGGCAGAGCTCAGATGGCTGTGACAGTGAGGACCAGGTCACACCAACATCCTTTCAAAGAGAAAGTGGGAGAGAACCTATGGGAATTCAGAAAATAAAACACCTGAAGTGCTGAAAGTGTGTGATACGCTTGTTCATGAAAATTATGGTTGAGTGGTCCATTCAAGCTTTGGCATTAGGGATTTCAACTCTTGTGTCCTATTCTCTTTATGAACTCAATTACTTTAGGAAAGTCTATGAATGATGGTGTCCTTACAGTGAATACTGAGTATTTGTGATTAAATTAACCCCATTCAGAGACAGCTTTTGGCAATATTACAGAAACCATACTGATGGTTGGCTTTTTATTAGTTGTAATAGAAGAAAACCAATAAACAAATCTGCAACAAACATTTCCCTAGGTATTTCAACACATCAGTAAGAATGAAGTGTGTGTTTCATGGTATTGTCGTGTTACAGCTGCAGGCTGAATATATCAAACTAGATAAAAACTGAATGGGAGAAACAAAACATACATCATTTAGTAGAGTTCTGCCTTACCTAATCATTTTTCAGCTCTCTATGAAACCAGTTTCTAACTTTTTTACACATTACAAGGCCACATCCATTTTAAGACACTCTGCCACCGTGACTTGTATCATAATAGGAACAACATGTTTTACAAGAAATGTCGATAAGAACAATAGGAATTTTCAAGGGATAAGATATTAATTAATAGGAACACCGATGTCAGACTTTGCTTCCTCTTGCAATAATCTTTTAATAACAAAGTACTGTTCTGTTACCTAATCCCATTTCCTTTTTTTCAAATGAAATTTTCAAAGGCAATTAAAATACTGCCATTGGTATATTCCTTTTCACCTCAATTTCTTGAGGCGCTTTTGTGTTTTACAGCATCCCTTTCCAAAGCATGAGAAGTGAATTTTAGGGATGCAGTAAGGTACTCCCAATCATAAGAAAAATACTCTTAACAAATGCCTTCACTGCCCCATTTTATTGTAAGCAGTTTGTCGGTTGCTTTATACTTTCATGTCATAAATGATTCATGGTTGGATGCACAAACAAAACAGTTTACTGAAACTAATCCCAGCAGTGTGCAGACCTATTTGTATTACTCTGGCAATGTTCCTTGCAGAAGCACAGTCAGTTGTAAACATAGCAGGAAAGGGATCTGTAACTAATTCTCATAATATTCACATATCACCAGGAGGAGTATCATTGTTAGTATGGAGGTCTGCAGCTGGAATCTTCTTCAGCTGACCAATTTTCCCATACTCCAGGAGAGGGATTTATCTCCTGTCAGTATCTGTACCACTATGCTGGAGGCAAAATGGTCTAAAAAACTAGGCTTATGCGTTGTTATCACTCTTGGTGGTCTGCTTAAGAATTAGTTGGTCACAGATCTTCTTCTAGAACATTTTTGGAAAGAGGTCTTAATTTATATCAGTGTTGCTGTTTTAGCCACTTTTTCCATCAAGAGAAGGAATTTGTCCAAAATGGATGTCAGTTATGTATCAGCCCAAAAGTATTCTGCCTGCTTGTATCTTTACTGTAATGACATGCAAAGGTGGGATCATGCTCTTAATTTAAATAATTGATTTATTTAAAAATTACTGAAAAAAATTAGGTCATATGAACCTATAAACAAACAAAGGCAAATACTCAGAAAAGGTGTTCATTAAAAACAGTTTCTTCTAAAATTTTAGCAGAATACACTAAAGTACTGTTTAGTACTGAAAACATGGATTGATATGCACTATATTTCATAGTATCTGCAGTGTAAATGTGCATGAAATAAAATTAAAAGTAGAAAATAAGGAAAAAAAAAACCCCACTCTAAACCAAAATCCCCAAACAAAACAGAGTACAAATTTTCTCAGTCAGTTTCCATGGAGAATTTTTGTTTTAAAGGAAGGTTTCCATCTCCTTATAAAAGAAAAACATATTTTGTCTGGGTTCCAGTTTGAGTGGCATAAAGGCAAAAGTTGGACTAAGTTTTACACTTTAGTCTCCAATGGTAAAAAACAAGGGTTCCTACATAATGAATGGAGAACAGCAGCTGTCTTTGAAAACCTCCAGAGGGAGGACCAGTTTATCTTAGCACCTAAATGTGAACAGACTGAAATTCAGACTTAGTTCCATAAACAACCAAGAGAGCTGGCTTGCAGCTTCTACATCTGTCACCCGTAGGACTTTTTAACCCAAAGTTATTTTGGAGTGAGACTCACAGAAAGACCTTGCTTCATAAATAGGTGGGAATGGTGGAAGCAGCCCAGTGATGACAGATGATACCTAACAGCTGCAAGAGACCTCTTAACTTTTTAAAGACTCACAAAGGAAGTTTTAAAATAAAAACTGAAAGAGAGGAAAAAAAACCCTTCACAACAGCAAATACTCATGACAGTTGGCCTGAAATAAAAGAAAACAATACAATGCTTACAAAATTCATATTTGTCCTCTTTTTATAGATCTCTTAATGATGCTCTTGTCATACATGCTGAGTGAGAAGCACTGGAAATATTATCACAGCATGGTCATTTAGATGATATTTTGAGCTTGATACTGAAATAGGTATGCTATTCTCTTAGAACACGAGATATGACTAGAAGTGTCTCACTAACAGTTGTTAATGGGAATTCATTTTTATGTGTTTGCCTTAATTTTGCCCAGCATTTTCTTTCTATAGGTCTGTATTTTGTCCCTTGCTGTTTCTTCAAAAAATTGTCAAAAGTCTCTTATTTCAATTTTTAAAGCAAATTGTTTCTTAAATGTGTACTTTCCCCTGTGAGTTTTATACAAGGCAGATGCTGTGAGTGTTGTTAGATTGCAAATACCTTTTGTTTTTCAGAGTCTCTGTGCTCTGTGTTCAGAACTGCACGGTTTTTCTGATACTAATTTTGCACTAAGGCTAACAATGCATGGATAAAAAACACCTTTTAATGAAGAAAGAAATTTTAGTCAGTGTTCCTTTTAAAGTAGAATATAGCAAAAAGAACTGAAGGAAAAAACCTTCCTACTGTTCTTCAAACAAATATGAGCCTGACTCTGTTCTTTTATGTCTCTATAGTTTCATGCAAAATTGCCTTTCTCAGCAAATCTGGTTTAAGAAACTCAGAATGTCACCGCCTTCAGCCAATTATTCTTACCCCTGTGCAGCCCTTTGACACTGCTTAGTTATGCCAATACAGTTGATTCAGGACGCATATCATAAATTAAATGATCCAAGGTAGAAGTAAAAACCAAACCAAGGATCAGCGTAATCTGATTCTGCCACAGCCTGCAAGGGGTTTGGGGTGCTGCACGGGTACAGCTACTGCAGCATTGCTGGCTTGCTTTGAATGATTGCTTCAATTACAGGCATTCTTTGATGTTAAAATACTACTTTGAACATTTTTGTGGTGCCAGCAGTGACCCTGGCAGTTTGGCTTTTCCAATACATGTCTATTTCAGGAATTAGCTTCCATAAAAGAGAAAAATCTACCATGACAGTAAAATGGTCTCTGTTTGAGAAAATGTTTTGTTCCTTTGAAATATGTTTTACATTTCAGCAAAATTTCAATGGAACATTAAACCGAAGGAGATCCACTTAGATTGCAGAAGCTGTGCTGTCTTTATGCATGAGTGTCAAGCAATAAAGCACACACACCCCCTGTGCATTCTCTTGGTAGGGGGCCCATGGAAACTGCCGCTTTCAATTCTATCTAATGTTTACACGCTAGGCAGTCTTCCTGCAGATATTGAGGGTTGCTTGTTCCTAATGTTCAGGCATATAGACCAATCTATCACATGAAACTGTCAGTGACATTTCTACCCCTTTTCTTGGTTTTGTCATTAAAGTGAGGAAATAAACATGAGACCTCTGCTTTATCCCTTCAGTTTTCCTCTGTTAAAGGATTGTTCATTCACTTCTATGTGTAAACCACGGATTACAATTGAATGCTGATGTATTCATTTTGTACCTAGAGTCTTACAATTTAACTGAACTGTATCTGAATTGACTATGCATTGTGACTTCAACATGCATTTGGACAAAGATTTTTCTTCAATCTATGTTTCCAAAAGTGTCCAAAACCAAATCTTCTTCTATTACTAGTATCAGAAAGATTATGATGATGAATGAAACCTTTTTTTTTTCCCCTGCTCATTAGCCTAAATGAAAAAGGATCAAGGACATGGATTTCAGCTGTAAGTGGAACCTACTTTTAGACTACCCACTGTATGAAAAGATACCTATATGTTTCCTGTACTTCTAGATCACAGAAAGATACCTATATATTTCCCGTACTTTTAGACCACAGAATCACAAAATATTCTGAATTGGAAGAGACTTACAAGGATCATTGACTCCAACTCTTAAGTGAATGGCCCATTCAGGGATCAAACCCACAGTCTTGGTGTTATTACCACCATGCTCTAACAGATCAGATGGACGTTTATAGCACATTAACATTTATACCTAAATGTTCCTGCAAAGCTGTCCAAGAAAGAATTCTTTGATAATAATAGATGGAGAAAAGCAAGATGCATATCTCATTCATTTTAAGATAGGTAAAATCAAGTTTCAGAATGGATTTCAGCTAGAAAAGGCCTCCTAAAATGAATGTAATTTGGAATAGATTCTGGAAGACATAGAAATATGATCTTCAGAGATGAAGTGTGGATTATAAACCACAAGTTGCTTAGACAAGAAGCCTAAGTTCTCTGCTTGATTAACCAAAAAGAAGTAGAGGCTGATAGGAAGATCTTTATTTTATTTTTCCAAAGATCTTGAGAGAGTTAGAGACTCAAGTTTTATGGGGAGGTTTAAAATCCTTTACTAAATCAATTGATAGAATTATAAATTCAAATAGAAAGGGGTCAGACAAACTTCAGATCTGGTCTAGCTCACTGCACAATCCTGAACATTTCACCTGGAAGTGGGAAGAGCAAGGTTTCAAGAATAATCTGCTATATAATTTTTGTGTGACCAGAATTGCAGGGAATAATTTACATTTTAATCCAACACAGGTTTATGTAGCATCATGGTGACTGTTTCATTCTCTGTTTTTCTTTTGTAATTTCTAATAATTTCCAAATAATGTATTTCTTACTATGCTGTCTGTTTTTCATTGAGCTGCATAAGAGCTTTTACCATAACAGGTAATTTAAAAGCTCAAATTGTGTGCATGTTATTTTTTTTTCCCTCCATTTATGTTACTTTGAAGTAGTGATATTGAACTTGACTCATTCGGTTTTGTGAGATCTGTCTGCAAACCTTGGCAATTAATTTCATTTTTGAAAACAGTGAGTAATAATTTTGTAATCAGAAAACTTTTCCATATCACCTTTCCACAGAGTATCTCTTCTGATGAACATCACAAGTCCTGATTCAAATCATTGAGACACATCAATGGCAGTATCCTCCCACTGTGGGAAAACTCTTTCTTGCCATCTTATCATAGATTTTTCCCTTTATTCAGAAATATGTCAGAAGGTTTTTCAAATCCAAAACCACTCTGCTGATTACATCAAAGTCATCTTCATGTTTATTGGTTCTTTAACAGACCCTAAAAGTTTTGTGAACCACAATTTCCCTCTACAAAAAAACCTGTTTTCTATCTTATTGCTCCAATGCACATTTATGTCTCTGCTAAATCTACCAAGAGTTTCTAGCAATTTGCAGACTACGGAAGTCAAATGTACAGACCTATAATTTCACATGTCTTCTTGAATGATAAATTTATAAATCTGGAGCTTTTGTCAAATTAAATTCCTTTACTAATGGTAATGTTAGTAATAAATTATATACTACAGTTAACAATTACACAATTTATTACTTGAGCTCCTTCAGAGCTTCCGAATGAATCACATATGGTACTGGAGATATTTTACTCTTTATTTTACTAATTTATTTTAAAACATCCTCCACTGACACTTCAGTCTGAGACTGTTTCAATGACTCACTTGTCATAGGAAAAGCTCCTTCTGATTTCCACACTGACGTAAAATATTCAGTCAGCTTTTCTGCTGTGGCCACATGTTTTCTGTTCTTGTAGCATCTCAATCTTCTCTCAACAGTACAGGAAAAAAAATGTTTGAAAAATTTGTGGGTCAAGATAAGGACAGGGAGACCAGCCATTGACTGTCACCATGGGCATAACACCATTTACTTTGGGGAAGTAAATTTAATTTATTTTTCCAACAGAGCAGGATAATGAGAAATAAGAATATAAAATCACCTTCCACCTACATCCCCATTTCTTCTGAGGCTCATATTCACTGCTGACTCTTCTACCTTCATGCCCTGAGCAGTACTGTGGGACTGGGAAATGGGGCTAATGCTGCTCCTCATGGTCTTACTCTGCTCCATTGTGGGGTCCTTCACATTGGAGACAGTCCTACATGAACTATTTTTCCTTTAGTCCCTTCCACAGGCTGCAGTTCTTCAGGAGCAAACTGCTTCAGCCTGGGTCTCTCACTGGGAGAGAGACTTCACAGTTTCAGCCAGGACCCTGCTTCAGCAAAGGCTTCCCTTGGGGTCACAGCCTCCTTTGGTCTTCCACGTGCTGTGGCTGGGATTCTCCAGGGGCTGCTGGGGCTATTTGGTTATTTGCTCCACCATGAACCTCCATGGGCTGCCGGGGCACAGCTGCCTCACCATGGTCTGCACCATGGGCTTCAGGGGAATCTCTGCTTCAGCGCCTGTAACCTTCTGCCCCTCCTTCTGCGCTGACCCTGAGGTCAGCATGGATGTTCCTCTCACATATTCTCACTCCTCTCACACCTGCAGTGCAGTTTTTCTACCTTGTCTCAAACATGTTATCCCAGAGGTGTTACCAGCATTGTTGATGGCGTCCACTTTGGGCAGCAGTGGGCACTTTCTGGAGGTGTCTGAAATTGAATAGAGGAACAACCCCAGTATTATTTTTTCTCACGGAGGCCACCTTTGTAGCCCTTTTGCTACCAAACTCTCACTTTAGAAACCAAATAATATATACATGTTTTAATACTAGTTTTACTTGTCTATGAGTTTATTCCTGTTTCATCATCCTTTTTTACTTTTAAATAAGCAGACCTTATGTTTTGGTTTCTTTTTATTTTCCTGGATACAAATTCTACTGGATAGAAATTCTACTTTTAAAGGATACTTCATTCATTTGTGATGTTCTCTGTACAGACTGTTATAATTCAGAAATTGGATCTTATGATGAATAGCTCCATGAAAATCTGAGCTCAGTGATCAGCAGTGGTCAAAATAAACTGAGTGTGAGTGATGCCTTAGGTTTTAGCTTTTGTATTTTTTAGATTCTGTACTGCTTTGGTGTGTAGTTCTCAGCTTCATATTAGGGGATAGTAAGTTCTCTTCACAGAGTAGGTAGATGAAACAATTCCTTTCCTTGCTTGGGACCAAGACCAACCACCCAAATTTCAGGCCCAAGAGAATAAACAATGGTGGACTGAAGAGAAAAAAATCCAAGAAGGATAGGACTTCATACCCTAAAGCCATAATCGGACAATTAGCTCCAATATGGTAATGGACCAGAACTTATAAAAGTGTGGCGCCCCATGACTGGTCATCCATTTTGTGACCATTTTGGGTTCATCTTGGATGTAGCCCTGCCTGGGTCTTGTGCTGCCTGAGGTGTATCAATTGAGGCCTTTTAATAAATACCTACTTTATTCTTTAACTTCCTCTAGCCTCTCTTCTAGGTCAGCCTTCACAAGGCATCATGAGGAACCATAAAGCAAATGGTAGAAAAGAAAATCAAGAACATAATCATATTGGTAGAAGAAGTTCTTATCTCAAAATCTAAAAATGGATGTAACAACTGGAAGAGGTTCACAGAAAGCCACAAAGAATAATCAAATACATAGAATGTCAGTCAAGGGAACTCATAAATAGCCCTGGACAATTCAGTCTGCTGAAAAGTGACAATTTAGAGGAGGCTTTGACAGAAATCTGTCCTATCATAAGGGAAAAGGAATAGATAAAAAGAGACAGATGGTTCGTTTTCTCTTCCAAAGTGAGAATGAGAGTATCGCATGCTGTTAGCAGGTGGAAGGTTCAAAGCAAAAAAAAAAAAGGGAGGTAGTTGCCTACATAATATGTAGGTAAGTAAATCTCCCTCCTCAGGTCATTTTTCTTTCAGTATTCTTTAATTTATATAAAAAGACACTGCAAACAGGAAATGAACCACTTGTAAGCACACAATGATTTAATGGCTGGCTAGAGCACCCAATGGGAGCAAAAATTACCATTCCTGTGTCTGCATGCATCGTGATCCTCTCTGGATCAGCAGTCATATGATGGTGGGAAGTGTCAGTCAGCCCTGTTGTGCTCTGGCATGGGTTGGTCTTTGGTGCTGCCAAAAAAGTAGATTTTATGCTTTTTCCACACATCTGAGTAGTTTCGTGTCAGTATTTTTCTCCTGAATTTCTAAGTCGCTAATTTTTGCCTCTCACTTCAGTTTGTGTATTTTAGTTTTGTTACCCTGTAAAGTGTTAGCTTACTTATCCCCCGACATCTGAAAAACAGGTTACTCCAAAACCAAGCCAAACCTGAGTGTTAAGTTCATGGGATACACTTAGAAAGAATTTTGCTCAGGATATTTTGGATGCTAATATTTTCATGCATTGAAAAAGGAAGTGGACAAAAATATCACTTTAAGATATTAGATAGAAAAACCAGAGACCTGATTCTATTAAAGGTCTGTTTATGTTTCAAGAAGCTCCTGAGTAGAAAATCACTGTGGACTTCAGAGAGCATTCACAGCATGCGTCATCATTTTGATCTTCCTTAGAAATCTGCTTGTCATCATTGATGGAAGTGGGACATGGGGCTTGGCCATCCTTTGGTCTGGCTCAGCACAGCTGCTTTTGTGCTCTGAAAACATTTACTCTGCCATAACTGTGTGGTCTGGATTTAACCCTTTGATATTTTTTAATACCTTTTTGCCAGAGGTTGCAAGTTTCTTTAGCAAAATGCTTTTAAGCAGTGTTGTCCCTATATATTATTTTTTTAATTTTTGTTCTTCTTAATTTGTTTTTACCATGATTTCTTGGAGGTCTTCTTTTTTTGAGAAATTTCTTCTATATGAAAAGGATGTACTATGGAGATGAAGGAAAACTTTTGAATCAGATTTTGAATGAGTGAAGTGTGAGACAAAGTACAGTATTTTAAGAGTGTGTCAGTTTCAGTGTAGATTTCATTTATATACTTCATTCATACTACAGCTACTTCATATTCTCCTCTTGGGTATTTCAAAATGCAGTCATTTTGGTATATCACTATTTAACTATTTAACATAACTCCTTATTACAATTTCCCAGATAATGAGTAGTAATTCAAGCATCAAATTATGCTTCTGTTTTCATTCCTTGTAGTGACCTTAATGTTAACATTTCTGAGGCACTTTCATGGACGCATGATGAAATAAAGAAAACCAAGTAATATATTTAATTTAAGCATGACATTTCTGTTCACGTGAATTGGGATAATTGGTATGGTTAACTCATTTACTGTATTTAACCTTCGCTTTACTTTAAGCTCTGGAACTTTTCCCTAGCAGCCTGGTCTACTATGTCAGTGCTATATATTGTCTTGTTTCCGAAGGCGCATAAATGATTTGTTTTTCTATGCTTGTTATGTCCATATCCTCACTTCCAACCAGTCCCTTCAGAGCATTCATCTTACTTTATTGTTTTTCAGTATTTATGGACTTTTACTATGAGAAAAACACATTTTTCTTTGATCTAGTTGTCTATTTTTAGATCGAAATTTATATGGTGAGAGGATTCTTTGATGTCTCTTATCTGAGGTTTATTGAATTATATCTTTATTTGGAGGCTGAAAGTTTTACTCTTAGAGGATGAACAATCTCAGACTGTTTTCTTTAATTCCCTTGTTAGATTCCCTCTAATATTTATAAAAACAAAACCAAATCAACAACTTCAACCATTTTACATTTTGAAGTTAAATATCAGTGTGTATTCTGTATTGGCCTAGACAGAAATGATCCTATTTTTATAGGACTGATATATTTCAAAGGTTTCTGAAAATCCCGTCACTGCCTCACATTATTTCTGCAAGCGTGTTTTAACACTGTTCCTTGTCAGCTTGTTTACCAAATCCTGTAAGCCTTCCAGAGAGTACTACTGTCAAGACTTTATGTCAATATTGAAAGATCAAATTTTGCATCCTTTCTCTCCCCTGCTAGTCGTGGGCATTTCATTGACAATGTAAAACAGGTAGAAACCTTTCGAGGTTCATTGTGTTCATATGCAGTAGAGAGGTTATGGGCATTCAGAGCTGCCTGTGCTCAAGTGTTGAAAGGAATCTTAACTGTACATGTTGAAGAACTTCTAAAGAACACTGCTCCTGGTCTTCACTCCACACTACCCTAGGACAGACCTCCAAAGAGTAATTTTTTCCTTCCTGAGCTCAATAAATAAGGGGTAGGGGGACACAGTCAGATCTGACTAAAATCTCCATGCCTCTTGTGGGGCAATAGTGATGCCTGTCCCATCCAATTGCTCCCCATTTTTATACTGGGCATGACATTCTACGGTATGGAATTTGACTTTGAGCAGTTTGAGTCAACTGCTCTGGCTGTGCCTCCTCCAGATTCTTGTGCCCCTCCTCACTGACAGAGCTTGAAACACTGGAAAGTCCTTGGCTTAGGATAAGCAGAGATCAGCAACAACCGAAACATCAGTGTGTTTTCAACATAATTCTCCCACTGAGTCCAAAACACAATGCTGTGCTAGCTACTAAGAAGGAAATTAATTTTATCCCAGCCAAAACCAGGACACCCTCTCAGCATGGTGTTAAGAAAGCAGAAACACCTACAAGGACCCTGGGGGCTAGGCATGAGATAATGTCCTGCTTGGGTTGTTTAGTGTAGAATGAAGTGAGCTTGGCCTCAGTTTAACCTTAAGGCACAGGCTGGAGGGAACAATTCTTTAACTGCCATTTATCTGCCATGTTAGAAATCTTACTAATCAGGTCGATGTGGTAATTTTTTGTGCCAAAGGGGAGCATTGCTGGCAGAAAAAGCAGCCTCAACTAAACAAATGGAATGTAAATGCTCAAAAAACCCCCAAACCCATCGCTGGAAAGCTCTAATTGGGTAAATGCATTCTTCTTATTAAGTGAGCATTTTCATTACACCTTTTATGGCTGTCATGCTTCATTATTCTTCATGTTTGGTAATGAATTTTATGGTATTGTCAAAGTGATACTGATCACTCCCTTGAAATGTTTTTAATTTAAAAATGTGCTGTGCTGTTCTATGAGAACATTGCTTCGGTGTCTAAGGCAACTGTCTTTTATTATGGGTCAGCTGGTGTGAATCCCATCGCTGGTAATGGAGAGAACTACATTAAGATAAAGGTGATTGTATGAAATCATTACCATTTATTAGAATAAAGATCATTCATTTTCCAAAGTTTACACTAGATGAATATGCATGTGCATCTAGTAGAAATCATGCCAGCTCAAATAATTTAAAGTGATTATACTTTTCCCTAGCAATTTTTGGTTAAACAAATGGAAATTGAACTTGAGATGAAATGTACTTGAGAGACTTTATACCTTAAAATCAGTCCTAGTGTTCTTTGATTTTAGTTTCAATGTCAATTCTTTTATTTTAGAAATTACATTTACATGCTAAAAATTCATGGTTAATATGAATCCTGATTACATATTAATCTCAATCAGAAGATAATAAAAGTTATTCTTGATATAAATGACAACAATAAACTTAGGTAGTTATAGCATTACTCAAAAATTGAAACTGTGACCCACGGGAACATTTACTGTATTTCTAAAACACAAGTTTTAGATTGTGTCAAAGACACTGACATGTCAAAATGTGTTTTCATGTTGAACTGAAAAAAAAAATGAAAAACACCCATTTCTCTGATAAGTAAGTTTTATAACAAATTGTTTATTCTATTTAACTGGAAAATCTTGTTCTGTAATGTCATGGTTTGACACTGGCAACCATGCCAATGCCCCATGAAAATGCACTGTCCCTGGTGTCTGCTGTGAGATTTTGACCAGGAATAAGAAAACAAGCAGGCTCTTACTTTAAAAGGAAAAAAAACATTTATTAACTAAACTACAAAACGATAACTAAACTACACACAAAAGAAAAAAAAAAAAGAAAACACACAAGGAAAATGAAAACCTCACAAAAACACTCTCCTCTTCCTCCCCCCCTTAATTCCCAATACAATACATCTTCCAAAATCACCAATTCTGGGTCCAGCACCACCCTTTACAATGCTCAACTTTTAGTTCCTCAAGAGGAGAGGGAGTCCTTCCATGCGTCATGGTGGCCTCTTCCTTCCATGTATAATGCTCTCACCATTACACATGGACCAAAGCTGCTTCTAGGGTTTCTCGTTTAAGGATGCTTTGTCCAGTTCCAGAAAAACACAGTCTCTCACCTTTGGGACATCTGCCCCCCCCCATATTTTATATACCCCCTGGAGCTTGGGGGTACCCACACTGAATCTTCTTTGGCTCTGGGACATTTCTCCCCCTGGACTCAGTCTCTGTATCGCACAGAAACATGGCTCTGTCCATGGCTACACAAAAGAGTCCAGCATAAAATGCCACTCCATCTTCTCCATTCCTCCAACATCTCTCTCTCTCTCTGGTCCAGACCTTCATCATTCGCCCATATCCTCCTTCACCTTCTACTCTTATTTCTCGTCTAGGAAGGGTTAATGTTCTGTAAAGTTTTCATTGTCCAAGAAGGGTTAAAAACTCCTCCAAGCGGCCGGACTCCTGGCTGCACCCCCCCATCTCCTCAGCCGGGCTGCCTGCTGCCAGCACATGTTTACCAAATTTCAAGGTAACAGCCAGAAGCACAGGCTGCACTCTCTCTCTCTGTCTGTCTCCAAGGTGGGGGGAACAGGCTGCCCATTGCTTCCCGGCATTTCTTTACTTCTTCCTTCCACCCTTCGGGGGGCCAGGCCTACCTCTCCCGGGCTGGGCCGCATGGCTTTTCCCCTCCCCCACCCAGCCAGCAACTGGGCGAGGGAGGCATCTTCTCTCTCTCTCGCCGAATCCCAAGAGGAAGTGCCAGGAAGATAGCCCTGCTTTTAGGCTGTGTTCACAGAGGTGGATCCAATGTCTAGTGGTTAGGCCAGGTGGCAATATTCAAATCTGAACACTCATTGGCCTTTCCTTCAACATCCCAGAAATCCTGTTTCCGGGTCAAACCATCACATGTAAATATATATTAAAAATAGAATTTGAAAAGTCTGTTCTAGTTTTATCTCCTTTATTTCTTATTTTAGTCGATTCTTGTCAATAAATGCATCATATCTTTTTCAGAACCATACAATTTACTGCTTAGTAGAATAAAAAGAGGCATGGAGGCCAAAGTATGTTCAACAATGGATGTAATGGGTTAAGGCTGGCCAGACACCCACCAAAGCCACTCTCTCATTTGTCTCCACAAAACGGGCAGAGGAGAGAAAATTTGAAGAAGGGTTTTTGAGTTAAGGACCAGGAGAGAGATCACTTATCAAATACCATCATGGGCAGAACAGGCTCAACTTAGAGATATGAAGTGAATTTATTACTAAAAAAAATTAGAGCAGGATAGTGAGAAGTAAAATAAACCCTTAAAACCCCTTCCTCCCACCCTTTCCTCCTTCCAAGCTCCACCTCCCTGTCCAGCGGTGCAAGGAGACATGGAAAGGGGTTTATGGTCAGTCCATCATCTGAGGTTTTCTTCTGCTGCTCATGGAAAGGAGTCCTTCCTCTGTTGCACCATGGGGTCCCTCTTACAGGAGGTCGTTCTCTGCAAACTTCTCCAATGTAGCTCCATCTCATGAGCAACAGCTCCCTGCAAACTGCAAACACTCTTCCATAAGGCGCAGTCCCTCAAGGACAGGCTGCTCCAGCACTGGCCTCTCTCTTTGTGGGTCTCCCTTGTGGTCACAGCATCCTCTCAGGCATCCACCCACTCCAGCATGGACTCCTCCATAGGTTGCAGGTGGATCTCTGCATCCCCGTGGATCTCCGAGTGCTTCAGGGGTGCAGCTGCTTCACCATGGTCTTTACCAGGGGTGGAGATGAATCTCAGCTCTGGTGCCTGGAGCCCCTTCTCCCCCTCCTTCTTCAATGATCTTAAGTGTCTACAGACTTGTTCCTCTCACATGTTCTCACTCTGGTCTTTTCTGGTCACAATTAAAACTGTGGCACAACATTTTTTTTTTCTTTTTTCTTAAATGTGTTATCACAGAGGTGTTACCACCATTTCTAATTGGCCCAGCCTTGGCCAGCATCACCGAGTCCATCTTTGGAGCCACCAGGGAACTGGCCATCAGCTCTGCCAGACACTGAGGAAGCTTTCAGCACCTTCTGTCAGAAGCCACCCCTGAACCAACCCCCTAACTTCCAAACCCCGGCCATGCAAACCCAATACAGTGTCACTTTGCACTCTTATGTGTTCCAGCCTTTCACCATATCAAGTTGTAAATCCAACATCTCTTTGGGGCTATTGAGTGCACTGGAACACCAGCTACTGCACTCTCCTACTGAGCTCACAAATATTGGCATCAGATTTTCTCTCTTAGGGGGTGTGTTTCGGGGGTAGGTGGTGGTGTTGAGGTGTGAAATTTCTTTTAGCACAGATAACAAAAAAAACCTTATTTTCTGGGTACTTTTGGTCTTTCGCTATTTGATAGCATTTTGTCAAAAAATTGCTTTGCCCTACAGACTTATGTGAAAAATTCACCCTGACCAATGACTATATAAAGGTTAATCTAATGACTACATATATATTAAGCTAGTTGTGTGGAATTTCTTTACCGTGTGTGAATGGTTTAAGTACTTACAGAAAGGGACCAAACAACCTCAAGGATGAAACTTACTATAAATCCAAATGATCCAGTACAATTAAGGTAGTATTGAGGTTTCCATTAAGTAGAATATCTAAGTTCTCAGTGAAAATGGTCCAAAATGGGAATTTAAAAAATTGTCCTATGTTTTCACTGCAATATTACCATACTGCAATGTTATTATCACTGCAAAATTATTTAACTGAAATATTTCAGTTACTCAGAAAAGGGGAGGGAGGGAGAAGAAAAAAAAAACATTGACATATATTCCATTCCATTAATTATAATGTAAATGGAAACTAATTTCACATGTGAATTTTTTGGTGAAGGTGGTGGTCCTTGTGCTCAATTCCTTTTTTTTTTCCTTTTTATAAATTTATCTTGAGCTGAAATTTCATGTCTTACATAAAGGATTTTTTATTATCTACCATATTTTTATATTTGAAAGTGATAATCTACTTATATGTATGATATGTAAGTATATATAGTTTGGTTTATGGTTCACTTGGGAAATCTGTCACATTCTGAGGTTCATGGAGGGTCATTCTAAAAAGGCAGACTTTCTAAATAGTTTGACTGTCCTGAAAAAGTGTTATGCAGTTATCATACTTAGTAAATCAGATGGTTTGTATCAGTACTTCTGAACTGCAACACCAGAAATAACTTGTTCTTTTTAGAAAGCATATCATGTGTCATATTTTCATATGGTGTTTGTAAAGAAATGAACATTCATTATAGTCAAACAATATTTTAAAATCCTGCCTCATGAAAAAGTGATTAAGAAGTTTAGCACAAGATCTGTTACTAATACGTTAAACTCACAAAAAAAAATTGTGCATACAATCTCTAAAAATTAATTATCCTTTTTTTTTCAAACAGATAAAACATATTATCACTCCAAGTTCTATGGCATATTATGAATTTGATAGAGGCTGCATGTAAAGTGGAAGTTATGCAGTGTTGAAACAAATCTGTTACAGGCACTGGACGACAAGTGTAAGAAATTTGTTTCATGTTTTCAGCTCTGAAATAATAAAACCAGGGCTCTGTGAACTGGAGAAAACAAGGCTACACTCCCATAAGTAGACATATGGAGATATTTTTCATGTTAGTGTGAATTTCTGCATATATTTGGGGCAGAGCACTGTTAGGGGAGGTTTATAAATATCACTGTTGGGTTTGATGTCTCTCATTAGGAGTCAACAGATTAAGAACAATACCAGCTTCAGCTTTGCTACTAAATTTCTTATACCAAAACTGAAAGGAAGGCTTAGCTCCTTCAGTGAGTGTCCTGCCAGAAACCAAACTGTTCTTTAAGTCAGGTTCAATGTAGCTGCATGTATATTCTCTGTAAACAGTTTTGTTCAGCTGAAGTAATTCTTATGTTAACTGTAGGCAAGATAGAGCAGCAAATCAAAGAGAAATATTATATTTGGGGATTCAAATAACTTGTATCTGGAAAAAATTCTGTTTGTTGATGTTACTGTTGGAAATACACTCTTGTTTTATAAAACCTGGTTCCCTAGGGTCCCTCATATTTTACGTATGAGGGAAGAAATATTCAAGTGAATGCTTGTTTCTTCACTATATCACTCCGTGAAATAGCATAAATAAGTGCAGAAGTGAAAGTCTTTTTGCCAGCAAAGGAAAATGGATGACAGAATAAATGGCAATTGAATGAAATTGTTCATTCTGCATTTGTCAGTGGTCCATACAAAAAAATGTGGACATGACTGGAGTGCATCTATAAAACATATGTAAGACTTTGTTTAATTAATTGCTCAAATTCTTTTCTGGAGCTGATATTCATAAGACTTTGGAGAATCTGTCTAAAGGCTTTAGCTCACAGTAATCATGAAAAGAAAACTCCAGCCACACTCAAAGGATCAGCTTATGTAGCTAATTACTACTTCTGAGGCTGGTACACAGTGGAGCTGGATTTGCTCTTTTACTCTCCAGGTCCAGCTTTAGTTTTGTAAGCATGGATGCTGGAGTCTGAGCACAGGCAAATGAAACAATGCTTGTATCTCAGTAAATCAATGATAGAAAAGAACTGGTCTCAAAACTGGTAGAACAGATAAATAAAAGTGAGTTAATGAAAACACAAATGAAGTATGCAGATGTATCAGCAAATAGCACACACTTTCAAAGTAAACTTTTATATGCAGTCTTTGTCTTCTTTCAGTGGTGTTGAACCCCATCGTTTTTTCATGTGTCACTTAATTCCTCTGCAATGTTTACCATCCCTTCAGAGTGGTCAAGACTATGAAACATGCCCCCCCAACTTCCTGGATTTATTATCTGCATCTTCATTGCAACTGATGCATTCTGTCATCTGCCTTAGGAAGCTCAGCCATCCTGTACTTCACTTCATATACAGAGGTACCTTGCAGAGGGGTATTTTTCCAGTTAACATCTGTCCTAAGTTGTTGATCTCTGCCCTCTCTCTTTCCCCACAGCTGAGGAGCTCCAGAAAGAAGAGGTATGGCAGTGAGTTCCCTGATACAACCTGCTCGCCTTCCTAAGGGCCCTTCAGGTAGGAACAGGTTACCCATCTTCCCTTGGCTAACTGGGTGTAGATCTTTCCTGCTGTAATGAATTGGGATCTCCAAACTACCACATACTACTCTATGACCATGAGTAACCTACTCAATATAATTTTATTTATCTCCTGTGTTTGCTCATGTCTTTTGAAACTTTTACATCTTAAAGGTATCTCTCCTCTATGTTACTGTTCATTGTCCAGCGCAATGGGGTCCTGATCTCTGGTGGAACCTCTATATACTATTTGGTTATAGATAATGAATAGAGCATATTTGCCATGCAAAGGTAATGAATATAGAATACAGAGGCAGGCCCTTATTCTTCTTTAATTCTTATTATAGAGATTGAGAAGAAACAAAACATATTTTGCGTGGGATTGGAAAATAACATTTTTATCCTTAAACAACAGCAGAACCACAATCTGCTGTTTACACAGTGAAGAAGCAGAAGTCCATTCATTTTGTGCCTGGTTATCTGTACTCTAAATTTCCTCACAACAAATTTTTCTGCCTTGGACTTTTTGCTTGTATTGTCTCTGGACAGTGGATGAACCTAACTGTTTTTAAGTGGTTTGGGAAGAATCTTATAAACATATAAAGTAATGTTGGAATGTTCTACATTCCAAGTAATGTTGGAATGTTCTACATAACTCTGCTTTTGTGACACCATAAATGAAGAGCAGTGTGCCTTGTGGCTGTAGAGCTGTCATGCAGTCATGCTGCTGAGCGCATTTTTATTCAAGAGACAAAATTGCTTAAACAGGTACCTAATTTCTTGTGCAGACTCTGATTCTCATCTCCACTCTCACCACTACATTGAGAAAGTGACTGTCATTCATGTAAGTCTTTACATACTTTTTTAATATGTAATTTATAATGAGAAGCAAATGAGACACAAAGCAAATGAGACACAAAGCAGACAACTGAATAGCAGAAAGTGATGCAGCTCTGTCTAGTCATGGGTATTTGCTGGAATGTGCCATGTTTCTCATCCTCCCTTGCCCCTAATGGAAAAGGAAGACTGGGGCAAGAAGATCCTGGTGTACTGGAAAATGCAGCCAGGAGACTAAAAAGACTCAAGATTCAAAGCTCTTTGGATGTAGACTTCCTACCGAGTTTGACGGCAGACTAAACAGCTTTGAAGATTTTAGATCAACTGCCTCCATCAAATCCTTGTCAAACCAAGCTGAAGTAGCCCAATTACTAAATCATTTTCTGTCTGGCTTTCTGTATTTCTGTGGCTCTAAATAAAGAACAGACATTTCACCAGATGTCACCAATGTCAATTGCTTTTTGTTTGGAGCAATCCTAGGAACTAGAGGATGTGGCATGTAACTGGGAACATATGAAGGCACACAGTCACAACTTCAGGAGGACACTGTAGCCCTGAAAATGCATTTTAGTAGAGATAATTCCTAGGCAACCCCAGGTTTCATGTCTTCTCCTTGATTTCTTGCATGAGAAGCCCTGTATAACACTTCACAAGGCAGTCTTCTGACTATGGCTATGGCATGCTTGCAGAATAGGTACACTCAGGCATACGTCTTCATAGCAAAAGCACGCTTGCAGTAGAGAGGAGAATTTTTCTTATAGAGCAAATCTAATAATGAGAAAAACAGTAGCAGGTCCAGAAATTGCTCTGAGGGAAGTGTTTAATGAGTGGTGGAAGTTGTCTCCCTGCACAAGTGCAGAACTGTATGGTGTTCTCAATTTACTGCACAAGGGCAACCTGAGTTTAAATTGTTAAACAATAAATTACAGTAAGCATATATCTAAGCCAAATTCTTGAATCATATAAAGTAGCCCCACTCTATTGATATGACTGGAGTTACCTTGTTTTCAACTACCAAAAAGATATACAAGCAATCTACATAATTTAACAAATAAGCTGAGTGGGATTTACATTTTATTAATTGTTTCACAAAGTCTGTTAATCCCTAAATGAAACATAATGGCCATGACTTAGGTAATAAATAGCCTTATAAAGACATTGCCTAATAAACTAATTAGTCCTAGATAAACTAATAAATGAAATGGCCAAAATATGTGGAAAGAGATCCCCACTCCAAAGTATTGGATGACAAAATATGATAAAATGTGTAAGAGTATGTATATGATAAAATGTATGCTCTTTTAGTTTGTTCATGCAAGTTTATAGTTCCTAGTGACATGTACCATTTAGGAATGGACTGGGACAATATGGCTTATAATAAATTGGTTATTAATTGAGATTAATAAAAGCTTACAGGTGAAAATAGGTGACTGGACAATATCTTTAAGAGGAGGGCAAAACCTGGCTTTCCAGCTGATTAAATCTCCTTTGAATTGGTCTCTTAATTTAACAGTAGTAGATACTTTATCAATCAAAGTATTTTGCTTCACTCATGGAGTAAGCTGTGGTCCTTCTGTGTAATGATTTTCTTTTACTACCAAGGGAGTACTGATCTCCCTAGCACCCATCACCACATAGGATCATCCCTTTCACAAAAGAAATTCAGAATTTCAGAGAAACAGAATGTCAGGTGTTGATCTTTCTAGAGCAAAGCATATTGATTAGACAAGCATAGTAGAAAACAAATGAAGAATTCCTGAGGCATTATGTGCTTTTAATAATATTGTATCAAAATCAAAATTTGCCACTTCATGCAGTATTTTAAAATGACAATGCAACTCATTGTGGCTATTTGAATATATAATTCAAAACTGAGTGACAGTGACTACTTTATAGGCAGCCATACACAGCATAAGTAAATCAAATGTACAAAAAAATAAAAAGAAAACCTATTAGTAAAATCCAGCATGGATGAATGAATACATTTTTGGTTGTTCTATTAGAAAAATGATGGTATTTGTTGAATTATAAAACAGTGACTTCCATATTCATTAAATAAGGAAGAAAAATGAAAAAAACCCACAACTCTTGACATTAAAAGCATGCATCATATCCAGTGCTAAAATTAAAATATGTATTTATATACATACTTCAGGTTGCTCTGATATTTAAAGCTTTTAATTTAGCTGAAAAATTTAGAACTGAGTTTTATGTACTCTTTGTTTTACTAGGATATATTTTAAAAATCTGTTTCATACAAGCTTTTTCTCTCTCTTGAGGGTAAAGATAAGTCAGGAAAAACATGCAAAATGAAGAATACCAGGTATTCTGACTCTTGTTTGCTTTTCAATCTACTACATGATGTTTAGTTGTTATTGTTTATAAAAATTGTATATTGAAATGCCATTGTGTTAACTGATTTAAAAGCACAGGTGCATTAAAATATAGATCAATAAAAATAGAGTCTCCTTGTCCTCTCCTTAGCCTAAGGAGAAGTAATACAAACTGAATTACCTCTGCTCTTGGACTAACAGTTGCAAAAAATTATAAAATTAATTGGCATTAAGCACTTCTGTTTCAGCAATGACAGGGTTTTATTTATTTGGTTACAAGAAGGCTAGAAATTGGAAACTTTGTTTTGAATATTTATATATGAACACATGTGATTTTATTTAAGCGTAGTTAATTATTTGCAGAATGGAATTTGTACTTTTATTAAATACTTCCCACCTGAAACACTCTATAACCTATACTATAAACTGAACAGCAGAATGCTTTAGGGTTGCCTGAAGATGAATGAAAAGCTATAACTAATCACTGAAAACCCAAAGCTGAAATTCTTTTGAAGTGAGGCATGTTTGTGATTTTTCCCTTTTACTTTTAAATAATAGCAAAATAATCCCTAATTTGAGATGTAATACTTTATTGACATTGCGGCATTTTCCTCATATCTCCATCTGAATGTGCAGTGGATTTTGTGTTTCAGGCAAGCTGAAGCAGAAAAACAACATCTGAAAAAATATGAAAGATCACAGTGTTATCATTTAAGATATAAAAGTGTTAGGATTGTAAATTGTCACATTGCTGCCAGCGCACACCAATGTGTGAATGTATCATGAAAGAAAACTATGCACACACTTGAATATCTTATATTGAAAAATATAATTTTAAAAGTTTTTAAATATAAAGCCTTATATTTTAATTATAAAAATTATAATTATAATTATAAAATTTTAATTATAAAATATAATTTTAAAGTTTTAATTTAAGGATCTCAGCTGTGAAAAATTAGAATAAAGGCTTGTTATATTAGTTTTGTTTTATAACAAAAAAAAATATTTCTTTTGCTTCAGGGGACAGAGCATTTATACACAAGGCAGCAAAGGGTTTGTACTGCCTTTCATTTATCCTCTTCAAACTAGAACCACCTATGTCCTCAGTATTTTGAAAGGTAGAAATAAAATCTTTAATATTGACAGTGAAGTATTTCAGACTTATCAGAATGCAAACCTTTGTCTTAAGTTTATAAGTGTCATAATTTGTGTAAGTAGCCTCGCACATTGTATGTCCAGTTCATTAGCTGCATACATTTTGGTTTTTTCTCATTCAAGAATTAATCTTACAACAGTACCCCAAAGATGGTGTAGCACTCAGAGTTTTATTTTCAGTCCTAAAAAATTTCTGTAACAAATAACAAAACCTTAATGCTGAGATGGAGTCACCCTCCCTCTGTCCTATCTCTTTGGATTCAGATATTGTTCCTGTCCCCATGGACCACTCTCGGATCCTTTGTTTGAGGGTAATGTTGTGTCAGAGTAATGATAGAGGCTGTAGGCATGAGGTATAGCAAGTGGTTTTATCTTGTGTACAGCAGAAGGGTTACATACCAGAGCTGAATGTAAGATGGATTTAATTAGAAGCCGGGGGGACTGAAGCTTTGTGACAGGAATAAATCAATGTTTTTGATCATTAGACCTTGTGCAGATTCTGCTGCTATAATGGAAAACTAGTACATGCTATTTCTTGCAAAACCCTTGACATAAATGTGATATATTTCTCTGACATGCTGTTGGACAAATTTTTTTGACTTTCACCGTCACCTTTTGATCTCACTTGAAATTATTACTAAGGTATGAAAAAAATTTATTTTTTTGGTTGCTACAGTAACATGTCCTATCCCAGGCATGTGCTACCACTTTATCAAATGCTCATGGCAACAGATAAATGTAAATCCACAAGGAAATAAGATGATAGTCATAGTACACTTAGATTGCTGGACCGTCTGTGCACTGTAGGGGTGATGGACCATGTCCTCAGTGGGAGCTAGGCTAATTTGTTTCAGGTGAAGATCTATTCCAGTCATTTAATTTGCCTCAACATAAACCCATGCTGTTTTTGAATGGCAGCTTCTGCCGTTAATGTCAGTGAAGACATTGACATTGAGTTCATCTGGGGCTAGGACTGACATTTTGTCCATCGTTTGTGTACCATATTCTGTGGGATGCGTGTGTTAGACTTGGGGACAATAAGTTATGGATTATTTCTCTCTCTTAGAGATAGCTGTATTGGGACTGACCACATGCAAAAAAAAAAAGCCCTTTGTCTCTTTATTCTCTAATGCTAATTATGCAAAGTCAGATGCACTTTGAGAAACGAAATGGTTGTGTGTCTCAAACTGTGTCGCTATAAATACAACTGTGTGCTGGAAACAGCGTGTGAAGATCTGTGTCTGTGCCTGTGTGCTTTTCTCAGTGAGATGAGTCTGTTCTCCCACCTGGAGCAAATAGCAGATAATACAATTATAGAAACAGTTAACTCCTCACTACCCATGGGTGGAATATTTGTGCTGTCTAATATGTAGACCAAATGAGTGTTATGAGGATTAGCGAAAATCTCCACTTACACTTGTTTAGATCAGAAGAGTTAATACAAATGATGTTTTATTTCTGATAGAAGCTGCCTTTTGTGCTCACATACATGCCTGGTAGGCAAGACGTGAATGCACAACAAACTCCACAAAACAGAAAAACTTTAGGTCGGGAAGGCATTTGGAGGAAACAGGTTTCCCTTCCTTCTCTGTAGCGTTCACCCCATGATTATTACTGTATTCAACTCTTTTATGGAACAGAGTTATGGTTAACACATAAAAAGAACTTTTCCTGTACACTGCACTCTCTCAGTTGCAAGTAAGTTTAAGAATTTGCATTTAAGGTGAAAGGTCCATCTGTACTCACAGAAAAACACACCCACTACTTCCCAATAAATATGATTGTGGCTTTATAAATTGCTTAATATCATCAGTCTATGTTCTAGATTATTTGAGTGAAGAGTATATGACTCTTTAGAGGGAAAAGCTTGTAACTGTCATGCAGTATCTTTTCAAATTCAGTGGTGGTGGCTTTTTAATAGTTTCAGTCTGACACTGACTTGGAGGAACAGATGATATTACTCCTCCATAGCATCTGCAAGACAGAAAACAATAATAATGAAACAAGGACTACTAAGCAAACCACCAAGTTACATGCACATGCAACTATTACTCAGCTATTAGGAATATTTTCAATGGAAATATTTAAAGTAAAGAACCTGAAAAATTAATTTTGTCCACATATTAATCTCATCTTTGACAATACAAGAGCTGCAAAAGGACAGCCATTTTATGCCAATAATTTTCAGTTGAACTATGATATTTTTTAGGTAAAGATATCACTCAGAACATACCTCTGTCTTTAGCCCCAGTTAAGAAACTGCTAGACCTGAGGTTTATCAACATAATGTTTAAAAATCCATTTATTTAATCCACTTTTTACTAAGGTAAAGCTATTTGATTACTTTTGGTGTGGGGTTTCTGTTCTGTTTTGGTTTGGTTTTCTTCTCTCCAGCTGACTTCTTTAAATTCAGCATAGTTTTCTGTAGGTACCTTCTTTTTTAATTTTTATGTGAATGAAAGAAACTCGACTTGGCAAATAGGTAACTTCTGCTACCAACTCACCTTCATTTCAATAAGATATTTGCCAAGAAGCAACACAAATCCTTTGGGCTTTGTGCCAGCTCTACCCCCAGACATTCACCTACATTCTGTTGAGATAATGGAAGTGTCCATAAGGAGACCACTTAATGTCATTGAACTGTTTGATGCATTAGAAAAACAGAAACACATATAAACATGAAAGATTGAATCAAAATGTAAGGAGGCATGAACTTTAACCACTTTCCATTTGGCTTGTCTTGAACTTAACTCTGGCATTGTGGTTTTGGGCTACTATGGGAGACATGATATTGGATTTGAGTAGCAACATCAGTATGCTACTTTTAATTTTTCTGTAAAATCAAAGAATTTCTACTAGATATATATAGTCTCTCAGAAAATCAAATCTTTAGTTCAAAAATTTATAGCATTTAACAAATTTAGGCCAGAATGCTTATTGGGAATTAAAACAAAATATAGCCTAATATGCATTTATCAGAGATCCAAAAAAAAAAAGAGCTGCCATTAAGGGCAAAATAAACAAACCATCTGATTTTCAATCCCTAGGGCTAGTACATTTTTTAGAAGTAATGAATGCCATGGAAGCAAAAGAGTCACACATAGAAAGGAAATGTAGTTCAGTAGTTAGGTTGCCTCAGATAAACTTTGTTTTCTGTGAAGTACATTTTCATAGCTCCTTTCTTGTCTAACAGCAGTTTTATATCATAGAAAATCCCCTGCCTTTGATAGTGTGATTCCAGGTTATGATCTCCCTGTAGTCTTGCACTGAACTATTTGACTATTGATTTAAAGACATGCTGGAGTGCCTGAGAAGAGCCAAGCATTCTGTGGAGGAAACGGAACAAAGACCGGTCCTTCAGTACTCTCAAATGATAGAGGGCTAAGCAAGTCTGCTCCCAAGACAAGATCACATCCCACACGATCACTAGTGCTCAGAAGAAATATTTTAATGCATTAAACTCTGCTATCCTTTGTCCATCACTTAAGCTCTTTTAGCTCATATTCATTTCTCTTAACTTTTTCCCTTTTTTTCTTCTTCTCCTTCTCCTCCTTCTTCTTCTCCTTCTCCTTCTCCTTCTCCTTCCCTTCTCCTTCTCCTTCTCCTTCTCCTTCTCCTTCTCCTTCTCCTTCTCCTTCTCCTTCTCCTTCTCCTTCTCCTTTTCACCTATTTTGTATCTATTTTCTGTTTTCTATTTTCTATTTTCTATTATTTTCTAATTTTTTCCCTATTCCTATTATTTTTCCTTTTATTTTTTTCCATTTCCTTTGTTTTTTCTAAATCCTAAAAGCCTAGGAAGAAAAAAAATTTCAAATGATTCTACAAATGTAAGTAAAAAAAAATATTTGGCGAGTCTTTAAATACTGTTCTATTTTCCCTTCTTTAAATCAGTTGATTCAAACAAAATAATTCAACTGACGCCTTGGTATTTCAAAAGGTCATTTCTGCACCTACTAAATCTATGATGCCATCTTATTTGACTTTTATACAAGAAACTCTGTGCCTTAAATCCTGCTGTCTTTTGGGAGGATGTCTCTGTAAACAACTGAAAAATGTTTCTTTTATCCTTTTCCAAATTCCTCCTTCTCTTTATTACTCCAAGGAGTTCTTTGAAAACAAAGCAAAGTAAAAGCATAAGTCTCCTGATATGGCAAGATCAGCCACGTCTCACTGCTTTCTCTTTGTTCCTTGTCTGTCTACACTCATCTTTTGTTTCAGCTTCTATATTTAGATTGTGAGCTCTCTGAGACAGGGGCTGTCTTGTTTTGATCCATGTTCTGTGCCAAGTGTTAAAGCAGTGCAAATAAATAACACTAATGATGTGCTGCTCGAGTGTGTCAGGATACTGTAGTGCTGCACTCAGCTCATCTGCCCGGTGAGTCGGGAGATGTAGGTAGATGTGGTGACAGTGCCTGTCACTCTGTGTTGTTTCATCTTAGCAGCCATGGAATCTATCACGTTTCATATCAATTCACTAGTTCCCAGAACTTGTTCTGAGGGTTAAAAAAAAATCTGCAATTCTTCTTAATGTGCTGTGGAGGTAAAAGCAGCTTGTAAACAGCATTATAAAATGTTCAGAGGTGGTAATTTTCTCTTTAACAATGTCAAGTTTTCAAAAAAAGCTATTTTTTTTGGAGGGAAATAAACCTACATTTGGGAGAAACTTTGGGGCAGAAAAAACTGTTTGGAATGGATTTAGCAATTTAGTTATGATCTTTTTCAAAGTAACTTTTACCTAATTTTTAAATATTCTTTCCTTTTAAAATTATGAAATTGTAGGAACACGTTTGAAAGAGAGGCAAAGAGTTGCAGGTAATACCTGTTAATTCATTTAATTTTACCAAAACGAATTTTAGAGAAATTATTCAGGTACTTGCATTTGATTCTATTTTGGAATTTTAAACATAACCATGCGAGGAGGAGATAATTCATCATTTGAAATTAAGAGTATTAATATCAAAATCATCATTTGCAACTCAAACTTTTGTTTTAATTCTCCCTACTACATCGCTGACTATTTCCATACTATGGTCTGCATGATATTTTTAAAGGAAAAACCTATACATATTGTGATGGTTTTCATGGGGCATTGGCTTTGTGCCAGTGTCAAACCATGACACATATATATAAATATATTTTTTGTTCTGTGATTTTAACTTAATGTATCACTATTTTTACTTAATTATTTATATGCTTTATAAATTCATTCTTAAGACATACAGAAACTGTTATACCCTTTAGTTTCCTATGCTTCAGTTAATAACATATGTTATTTACTGCCAGTTCTTAGCATAACTATTTTCTTACCATTTTAGAAAATAAATGTTTTTTAAAATATATTCTCATACTTCCCTAGGTGTTCCCCAGTACATAAAAAATTATGTTAAGTTGCTGATAAATGGTACCTGTAGGGTCTTCCAGTCATTACCAAATTTTCTGTTGTTTTTAAAGAACTTCAGGATGCAAATTTACCTGAGAAAATTGCATATCGTGTCATCTACAAGAATGTTAGAATAGTGATTAATAGTGATTGTTTTCCAAAACATTTTCTCAATTTTTATGCCTAATTATTTTATTATATACATTTAGTTTATTTTATAACAGGTCAGAGTTATTTTCTCTTTTTTTTTTTTTTTTTTTTTTTTTTTGAGTGGTTATTTTGAGGTGGTGGGGGTCTTGGGAGGGAGAGAACAGAGAATTCAATATTTAAAACATTCTGTATAATTGCATCCTCTTACTTCATTCATTAATACTCCCATTTTCTTAATACCTCCTTAAAATTCTTTCTTGTCCAAGGAAAGGACTGCCATAGAAAAGTAGGAAGAGATGTGGAAGTATTACAGATGAGACAACAGAAACATCTTGTTCAGTGATTACAAGAAGGTTAGTTGTCAGACCCTCACACTATTATTTTTAATCACTATCTGTCTGAAAACTCAGTGAGAAATGGATATTTGTCAAATTTTAGCCCTGTTTCTTTGAGGATAATCTCGAAAATAAAACATCTTTATTCTTTGACAATAAACTTTGAAACCTGTTGCATACAGAATTTTAAAAGGATTGCTCAAAATAGTACAGTTTATAAAGCCAATACAACTTTTGGTCCCTGTCTAATTACAACAGTAGATCTTCATAGGATTTCTAAATAGTTTAACAAGAAGCATTTATCAGCAATTTTTAACAATTCAAATAATACCCATTATTCTGTAGTCTCACACTGTCAGTAAATTTATGGTCTGCTCAGTTTAGCAAGGCACTTTAAACCAAAACTGATCCTGTAGAATTATGCAAGAGAGGAATTTTCAGGTTGAGATTTATCACTACATAAAAAATATTTTTTTTGTAGAGAATTTAAAATTATCTAAAGAAAAACAGGAAATAGCTTTTTTAAAATATTATTTTCTGTCAGGGAAATGTTATACTCATTAAGTCTAGATTGAAGTTGACCTTTGAGATGAAGAAGAGACTTCTCTTACTTCATAGACTCACAGGACAATTTCTATTGGAGAATGCCTTTAAGATCATTGAGTCCAATGGTTAACCCAGCACTGCCAAGTCCACCATGTCCCCAGCTGCCACATCTACACATCTTTTGAACACTTCCAGGGATAGTGGCTCCACCACTTCTCTGGGCATCCTCTTTCAGTGTTTGACAACCTTTTCAGTGAAGAAATTTTTCTGAATATCTAATCCAAACTTTCCCTGTACCTCCCATGCACATCAGATATCAGGTGAATGGTCAGGAAGGGAAGAAAGAGTTGAATGTGAGAACCAGTCTGGATGTTCTTTCTAAAAAATCTTGAACCATATGTTCATTCCAATCTTTGTGAGTCAGAGACTGCTTTTCTCTGATCTGCTTTAGCTAACTTACCTTGCAGACATTCCTTTTCTATAAGCTTAAATTTATTTTTTATTCCTCTTCTGTCTCGGTAGAGATATCGCTTTACCACCTTGGGTTTACAATGTCTCTTTGACAAATTGCCTGCAAGTTGGACAGTGAAGTGCTGAGCCTAAAATCACCATGTGAATCTAACACAAACAGGTTTGCCACTTTTTCTGAGGATGAATCCTGAGAGTGTCAGTGGATTGGAGACTCTTGCTTTACTGTCTGTTGTCTGTCAAATGCATTCTGGCAATAAGAGGCTTTGAGAGTGCTCTTGAAGCTCGGTAAGGGAGCACTTTGCAAACCTTTGAGGACTTTATCTTATTTGTGAGGTGTCATTGCTTGGCAATAGATAAACCCTGAAAGGTCTTGCCATTATCTTGGGATACCTATTGTTTGACATCCCTCCTCAAATCATTATGAAAAGTAGAAAAAAAACATTACAGTAAAATTGAAAGTGATTTTACTTACTGAAATGAAAACTTTATGTAGTGATTTATTAGGAAAAATAAGAAGTGAAATGAGTAAGCATACTCTTAATTAGCTTAGTCTGATCTAAATTTAAGTCTGTTTTCACGTCTCAGTCAGAGCGAAGTCTCTGAAGCCTGGGTAATTCTTCAAGTGATTTTCACAGATCACACAGCTATGACCCTGTCCTTTATAAAGGCCAATCCTTAGGCTTTGCTTTCCTCAAATAGGATCATAACTTGTAGTATACCTGCCAATCTTTTTCAGCTAGAAGTAAATTCATCTCTATCCACCTCCTATAATCCTACATCCTTACAATGGAGTCAATCAGAGAATCACTTCTGCGCTAGCAGAGTCCTGCCGGACACTGGATTTATCTTCATTAGAGAAGGATTTCTTTGTCTATCTCTGTGGGATCTGCTGGCTGGATGGGCTCAATTACATTTGGGGTCTAGGTGACTGCAAGCAGATCCAACCTTCAATGAGAGCAGAAAAATGGGGTTTGAGCCTGGATATGGAAAGATCATTTACTATCTTAAATGAAAAACATCCTTCTGAATGATTTAATCTTTGTTAATTGATGACTTAAGTTAATGGCATGTGAACTTAAGTTCAAAATCAATTTATATAAAGTTATAGTGAATACAATGTACAATACATATGAGGAAAGTGTAATGAAAGCAAAAATGTAGAGTAACCCTATATTTCAGCCCAGATACCCTTAGTTACTGAAAAGTCATTTATGCATACCAAGATCATTTTCAATGCTTATTCAAGAAGAGTGAGCTGTTTCCAAAGGATTTCTTTAAATTCTTTAGTAGCTATCAAGCTGAACAGAACTGCCTTCACTTGAGCCATTTACTAAGTAATGTTGGTCCTAGATATCTGAAGTTCAGTGAGGGGAAATGCTAAATCCTGCCCCTACAACTGATTCCAGGCAACATTACGCATTGGGATTCATGAGTGTGACTCTGTGAAATTGTATTTTATTAAATTAACAGATTAGTTATCTTGTTCACCATAAAATAGAGATAGGTTTATCAGATCATTATTAATCATTAAGGAAGGCCAGATACAACAGCTATTAAGCTTATTTAGGAGTCACAACATATTTGAAATCTATATATTGGTGGAATTGATAGAGGGTAATGTTCCAGAAGGTACCAAATGGGAAATAAATAATATCCAGAAGTTAGATTGGGAGTTTTAATTGCTATTATTTTATTTTATTATTTTAATTTTTTATAATACTCCGTCAAATAATGTAACCTGTAGGCCTTCTTTCCTCCCCATATTTTGTTTAAAATCATTATCTAGGTACTACTAGTTGATGGATGAAAGATTACAAAGCTTTCCTGCGCCAAAAAGAGGTTACAAAGTGTAAGAAAATTGATCAGTTTATATTCCTCCTTTTTTCTGCCTTTATAACATTTTTAGTCATTTTAGTGTTTCTCTATCCCTGAGAAAAGGCAGGGCAAACAGTCTGTGATTTAGTCTGTGGGGTAGATGTGATTCAGCTGAGCAAAGTCTGTCCTGAAAGAGAGTTGTGCCTAGGTAAAGATGAGAGAATGTTAAACAAACCTTGACCACTTCTCTAGTACGGATCAATCCAGCAAGCTTCACAGTAAAAACAAAAAAGGTATTAGTATGGCTCAAAGAATTTACAATCTGGTATTTCACATGATAAGAAAGATGGTAGGAATAAAACCTGTAAAAACAAAGAGAACATGTCTCTCACACCCCATAGCTGTGTGAACCCCATCACAGTTGAGCTCCAAGGAGAGCAGAGACATTGGCATAAATAAACTAAATTTCTTGTAGCCTGTAGGCATGACTAGCTGTAAGACAGAATTTCTACAAAGTACTGAGTTGTCTTGTAGAGAAGTGCAACATTCCTGGATCTGTACTTTTAGCTTATTTTCAAAACAATAATTCTTTCTGAGGAAGGGTCGTTTCAGAGAATCTAATGCAGAATTTTTTCCTCAGCTTGAGTCATTAACTATCTGCTCTGTATTGCCCCTCACTCAAAGCATTAGATAGAGCCTTTTCTTGAACCTCAATAGATAACCAAAAGGCTTTGGATGATCTGACTTAGGATTCAACACCTTTCATACACCGTTGTGGCATCAAATGCTTTTCTTAAAAAAAGGGAAAACCATGTAGGCCTTGTTTTAAAAAAATAGAAAAAGAATAATAGGACAAATCCACAGATGAAAAGTCAACATATAAGCCAAGATAAAAGGAGGAGATAGTAGTAAACATCTGTGTGGAAAACTGAGTGTTTGGTGATTAAAGGCCAGAGCATGCACACAGCAGGCACATACTATAGGGATTTAGAGGGTAAAAAAACTAAGTAGTGGAATGGATTAAGAGGCCAAGGGCAAAAGCAAAATAGTAGTGCTGACTGCAAGAATAATGATTAGATCATGAATGCAGTTATGCTGTTGATTCTGTTACTTTTAAACCTGTGCATTTGAAACAGATTTGGCACATGCAATATTGTGTTGTATGAAGTAAAAGGAAACACTTTGACTGATAAGGTGCTGAACCAGGGCCTCAGTTTTCTCTTATCCAGGGAACACAAAAGAAGGAAGAAGATCTTCTCCAGATAAGTTTATTTTATATTTTGTGTTTTCTTTTATAAAACATCTCAGAGAGATATGAGGTCTGAGAAAATACTTGGATATCTTTCATTTATGCGAGGCTCAATACAGAAGTTTTGAAAGATCTGTTTAGTTCCTACTAAAGTATTCAACTATACTTCCAAGTGAAAATACATGTGCACTTTTCCTGTTTCCATGCTGCAGCAGGATGTGGTAGGGGCATATGATAATTTATGAGGAGTTGCAGCAAGGCAGAAACTCTTAACACTAACAGTTGTACAAAAACAGTGCTATGAGTATGGCTAAAAACATAGAGAAGGTACTCACGGGCACTCAGAAAAGCTATCAAATACCTTTACCCTTGTTATCTCTATCCTTTTTTTTTTAAATATAATTGTATAGGAATTGCAAGGTTTGAAAAGAAAGGCAGAAAAAGAATCTATGACTTTATGATACCGAAGCCTTCTACTGTAGCATACTTATAGCTCTTCATGTATATTCTAAACATTTACTAATATATTAAATAAGTTCATTGTGTTTATCCAGAAATAGTTATAGGCAACAGTCTTTTCAAGTAGCTATAAAAATTGCAGGCTAAATACAATTGTAGACAGAAAGCAAAAGCTGGGAGAAATAAATAAATAATGAAAAATATGAGGGATAACAAGGAGTTTTTAAGAATGCTTTGGTGAGTACCAGAAAAGCTACAGTCACTCTGGAGAAAGAAGGTTACACTCGTTAGAAATTATGTAAAAGAGAGCAGTCATGTGCCACAAAAACCCCAAAACTTACATTTCTTAAACGATAGGAGTCATAAAAACAATGATATGGAAAACAACACTATACAGTACTAATTTATGTCTATTAGAAACAATAATATGAGGACATACTTTCATAGACATCCCAGTAAAACAAGGTATAATTAAAGAAAAAAAGTTGTCTCGATATTGTATATAGAATTATCAGTTCATCATAAGGTTAGTTCACAGAGAAACCGTGATAATTCTAATATGTACTAAAGGGTTACAGAACCAGTATAATTAATCTGGAAAAACTTGGAGGAAAATCTTTGGAGAAGTATGCTTGGTAGATAAAGCAAGTACAATTCATTTATTCTGTACAGATTTCTCTAATGCTTCTGACTAGATTCTGAAGAACATATTTATGAAGAAATTAGAATGATATAAGAACAGCCCATACAAATCCTGCAAAACAAAAAGTAGCTAATCCTGGGCTTTTACTACTGGAGTTACTGTCTATCTGGCAATCTTTTTCTAGGATTCAGTTCCTAGCATGTGCTTTGTACTGTTTTGGAGACTTGTAAAAATGCAATAAATCCTAACAGCATTTGCAGTGAATCTCACTGGTTTAATTAGTGAACCTTCTCTTTATGCAATAAAATGGTATAAAATAGTACAGATTCTTTTTTAATTTGGATTTTCACAACAGATTAAAAAAATCAGAATAAATGCAATTCTTGCAGAAAACTGTATTTTTTGCATCACTTTAGTAAAAATTATTATGAGGAGTTAAATACAGCTTAAGCTAAGTAAAGATGAGATATGTACTCCCAGGTTTTGATTGAAATATGAAGAATATACATGTTTTTCAATCTATTTGTAGAGTACCAATCAAATAATAACTTTAAAAAATGTTGCTATTGCAAATCTTCAAATTATTTTAAGACTATTTAGGCAAACAGATTCTTTTCACATCAGCCAAGTTATTGCCTATTATGAGATAGGAAGGCAACAAGCTCAAAACAACACAACCAAAAAGTTATATTCGCATGCTTTATTTTCTGAGATAGATTTTATATATCTGAACCCAAAATATTTTTGTAGTATAATGGAACTTCCTAATTCAGCTGTAAATGTGTTTTCTTGAGCTCTAATGAAGCAGTTAATCAAGTCTGTTTACTCATCTACAGAACATATATTCTTTATATCATCACGTAGCTTTGTACACATAATTGCATGTATTCCACACTCACTGGAGAGTTACTGATTTAAACAAAGATAATTTTTTTAGGTTGTTTTTTTTTTTTTGGTACAAGAGGAAATCCAAATTCACATGCCAGGAAGTGAGAAGTGAGTACTAAGTAGAGTTCCTGTATAAAAAAGAACATTTAATTCCTTCATTCTTGATATACAAATTTGAAATCAACCTCTCCATTTATGTCACTACAATTGGATGTTTGAAAATCTATGTATCATTTCATTTTTTTCCAAAAAACATCACAAAATCAATTAATGGCAATTTCAAGCTGAGAAGTTGGTTTGGGATGAGAAATGTAGAGTCAAGAATTTTTTTTCTGTGGATATAGTCACTTCCTGAGTATTGGTATCATTTTAATGCCCTCCACCTCCTACAACATTTCCTTTGTGTCAAAGACAATGTTTTATATGTGAGCAGTTCACATACAATGGGGGCACAACCAGTACAACTGACCCAGCTGACCAAAGGAATATCCCAGACCATATATCATCATGATGAACATATAAATTTGGGGAAGAAGAGGGGATGTTCTCAGTTCATTTGGAGTGATGGTGTGTCTACCTAAATCACCCTTACACAATGCCCTGCTATGGTGGGGATGGCTCAACACCTGCCTGCCCATGGGAAGCAGTGAATGAATTCCTTGTTTTTCTTTGCTTGTGCATGTGGCTTTTGCTTTACCTATTAGGCTGTCTTTTTCTAAGCCTATGATTTTTCTTTTAGCCTTCTGATCCTGTTCCCATACCACTGAGGGGAAGAGTAGGAGGGGTGGTACAGAATTAGCTGGGGTTAAACCATGACAAAAAGTACATAACTTAGGATTTCTGCTCTAAAGGCAGTACACCCAAATGCACATGTGAGCATACCTAGAAGTACTTTGAAAGGTAATGACAAAGGGTACATAGTGCTATTGTTGGTAGTGCCTGTTGCAAGTGGGCAAGGGGTTTTTGAATGTTGGATGACACTACTT
This sequence comes from Calcarius lapponicus, assembly GCA_039654755.1. Taxonomy (NCBI): domain Eukaryota; kingdom Metazoa; phylum Chordata; class Aves; order Passeriformes; family Fringillidae; genus Calcarius; species Calcarius lapponicus. The sequence continues at coordinate 76,381,280 of CM077462.1, read as the reverse complement.
GGTGTAAAGTCATAGAATCATTTAGGTTGGGAAAAAAGTTTAAGATCATCAAGTCCAACTGTTAGCCTAACACTATCAACTCCATCCTTAAATATCCCTAAGTGCTGAAAAAATATTTTTTTAAATACCTCCACACATGATGACACAGCCACTTCCAAACGCTTCAAAGCCCTCTTAAGAAAGAAAGTTTTAAGAATAACCAATCTAAAAGTTTAATTTAACAAACTTAACAGAGATCACTTCCCCGAAAGAAAATCTCTACAAATATATTGTCTCTATTACAGTGTGAGCCTAAATGTGCAGCATGCTTTGCAATTCTTACTGTGTTACCAGTGAGCTCTTAATCTAATATGAAACAAAGCAGATAATTTGCAGATAGAACTGTTTCTATCACGCTTTCTGTTTTGAGGAGAAGGAAGATCCAGATTTATCTGCACTCGATACTGACACTCTTGGTGACGGAACGCTCGCAACTGATCAGTGGAAAAAAGGTGATAAAAAATTGGCTAATTTATTGTAATTTTAATCTTCTGAAGGATGTAACATGTTAATGCTTAAATACTTCTTGTGTACGTATCTGGTTGACCACCTGGACAGTATTATCTAAGAACCCTTCTTTTTAGACTGAGTTTGTAAAATTTGGCTGCGTATTCTTTTCTTGGAACTTCACCAATTATTACTATAAAGCATTATGACGCTGGTATAAATGTCTGTCACCTCATGGCAAGCAGAGGAAAGGAGAAAAGGTAGTAGAGTCTCTGGCCATGGATGAAAACAGGCCTCTCCCCTCATCTGCCCCTCTGGTAAAATAAATAGCTTGTCTGGTTCTGAGGGCAAAATGGCAAATAAATGGGAGAAACTGACCTTGAGAGTATGTCAGAGACCCTGACACTAAAGTACACTTTAGCAAGAAAAATCTATACTTTGAAAGGCTCTTGAAAAGTATTAATTAAATACTAGAAGAAAATACTTCTACTGCTACCAACACTTTGCCAAACAGGTCTCTCATGATCTTTCACTTTTTTGTTGAAGGAATTTTTAATGAAAATCACAAAAAGGGAAGCTGATATTTTTCTTTCTGTTACATTTGCAGAGAAAATCAGAGACTACAGTGCCTTGACATAAGCTACTGCCATTACTATTCTCTGATGGTAACAGCCACGGCAGAGTTAATCACTTGCTTGCAATTTAGAAATGCCTTTAGAGTAAAGCCAGTATGTCTCTATGTACTCTAGAGCCAGAACTTATGCCAGTATTAGCCATCTTTTTTCTACCTTCTCCCAGAAAAGATGTAGTTTGCCGCCAGCCTTTAGAGGATATTGCAAGTAGGAAATGGGTAGTGGGCACTGAGTAAAACTTGGTTTGTGTTTATTTCTTACTATCTGAGAACTTACTGAAGATTCCCAAAGCTAAAGAATGGCTGGAAGTTTTCCAAAATTATTCTCAGCTTCTCTTGGTCACAGTGTCAGAGAGGTCAAAACAGTCAAGTCATTTTTAAGTCCCAGCTTATTTCTAACAGACAGAAAAATCACTCATGACTTGCTTCTGTGAACTGCAGGAGCACTGCCATCATTTATACGTAATTTTCTTGAGTATCATGGTGTTACTCTCAGTAGAAGGGTCTACTCTCCTAAACCACAGAAATAACTTTCTCTTCAATTTCAGCAGTTGTGTGACTATGTTTGGAGTTTTTGACCCCTGTAAGACTTCATCCCTTTTTAAGAATTCAGTCTCTGATTTATGTCTGCATTCTCTGCAAATCATTCTAAATAATTTCCTTAGTGATCTGTCTCCTGAAGAGGAATTAGGCTCCAAGGATTAAACATGGATGGGTCTCTGTCTATGTCAGGTTCTGATGTCTAAATGAAAAAATGATAGTGTTTAAAGTCTAATGTTGTTTTTTCCCAAAAATTGTATCATTATTTCTGCTCCTTTCTTTTGTGGAGCTCAGAGATACCATCAATTTCACTGCAGGCACCTACTAATATTACTACTTGATTAAAAAACAACAAAAAACAACAACAAACCCAGACTCAACTCCAAACTAGGAATAGATAGAGGGACCCTGAAAGATTTTGTGGTGTATTTTCAGTCTTGTGTACACGTGCATAACTACTTCAGGCCCATGGAGCTTAACATTTAAAGGGCCACAGTACTGAAGAAGCTTTACTCAAGAAAATTGTATTGACACCCTTGTTAGTTGATAGCTATTCTAAAAGGACAAGATACTCAAGAAGTTTAAGTCAACATAACTTTCAATTTGGCTGAAGAAATCCTATAATAATTTGCAGTAATGGGTATTTGGTTTGGTTTTGCTGTTGCTGTTAGTAACAGTCTTTGCATAAACACGATAACACATTGTAAAAGGTAGTAAGTGCCACAGACCTGTCATGTATTCAATCCAGATCTTGCAAATCAAGACAGGGGAAAAAAAATTGATGAATCCAGCTTCTATTTATCACTAAAGGTGGTCTCCATATCATCTAATACTAATAATATAGCTGTCTAACTTTATCTGTCTAAAAGCTGTCAAGTCTAAGCTAGTCACCAAAGTTCCCTGTGTAGTAAACGGAGAGGAGTGGCTTCATCCACAAGGTGATCTCTGTCAGCCTAAGATAAATGTTTAAGGTAGAAAGATGGAATAAAGTAAGGTGGAAGAGAGGTGAGATGCATCATTCTCTGGACAAATGTGTCTTCCTTTTCCTAAAGCATTAAAGGTCGCGGAGCCAATCTGGCTAGACTTGACCCACAGGCAGATAATGTCAGATGAGTGAAATCCTACCTGGCACTGTGGCACTTGAAAAATCATATTACTTTCCTATGACTATTTGCGCATCCATAAAATGGGGTGTATAATGTATCCCTATATCAAAAATATCCCGCAAAATTTGATTCATGGTAAGTCTTTATGACCCTTGAGTAAAATGCAGCATAGGAATTGTACAGCATATTTCTCTAAGGGCAAAAAGTGCAAATTCAAGAAATTTCTATTATTACCCTTTTGTAAATACCTTGGTTTTGCATGCAGCATGCCGCCTTGAGCCTTGTCAACAGGTCTCAAAAAGCTGAAAACATAAAGAGAAAATGTGCACAGTTAAATGAGTTTGGTGATTGTCAAGCTATTTCTATTAGGCTGTAATAGGCTTGGTATCTAGGTCATGCTTTGCTCAGAAAAGAATGAGAAAGAGCTTTAAATGTACTTTTCATCTCAGCAGAATGACCCCATATGAATGCAAAATTGAGCCAGGGAAAGCTGTTAATCAGAGATTAAGCTCTAACAAATAAGTTTTTTGCCAATAATGTCTGTGGTCATCCTCTGAGATGTGTTCAATAGGATCATGTTTAGAATTAAAACCCAGTCTTTTCCTGTTCTATCTCTTTTAGGAGAATGCTGACACACCACAATTAGAAATTGTTAAGGCATTAGGGAAAAAAAATGGGCAAACTCAGAACTTCAGGCATCACATCTTGTTCTCTGCTTGGGAAGTACTAATTTTGACTGGGTTTATGGAAGCTGTAAAGTGAGAAATGGTCCACAGGAAAAAGTGGTGAAATAAAGGAGAAATCTGGGTTCCTGACTGAAGTCTCAGTTCTTACCTAAATATTTGCCTATTTGCTTCAAAAGGAAAAGAAATAGGCTTCAGTTTTTCCATCTGTTATTAAATTATATATCACTACCACAGACACAGAGAATGTACTATTCAAACCTCAAGAAGTGAAGAGATGTTTTCTACTCAGTAGAAGGTAGGTGAGATTAAAAAAAGCTGTGGCTAGCCTGTGGTGCCGACCCAGCAAAGGTTGGACCAGTTGCAGCAGTGAAGCCTCTTGGTAATTCTTCCTTTCTGGGTCACATAAATCAGGTGACATTTGTTGAATGCACAGAGAATCTGCAGGAGGATGGATTCAGAGGGCATGTTGATTTTTAGCTTACTGGTTAATTCAAAGAGGCAGCCTTTTGTGAAGGGCAGAGTCTCTTCTGGTATTAGTCCAGTCTAGGACTGCAAATGGCTCTAGAGACTTGAATTTCTCCAGCAAAGTGAAGTGTGCCATAAGACATAAATCCAGCAGGTCAGAAAGACCAGTTTATACTGACATGCCTGGAGAGACACCAGTGCACTCAGCTATTAATCAGGCAGGAAGAATTGGTCTTTGTTAGTCCATGGAAAGGGCTGATCCCTGATGTTGTGAAGCTGCCATCCTATAGAATCTGTAGACACCTTCCTACTTACCTCTCAACCCCTTTCCCTTATAGGGAAATCAAGGTGTTAACTGTTAGAATCTCAGCTACTACATTTCTAACTGTAGTTTTGCTTTTCTTATAGTGCATGGATTTAGCTCATGCGCTCTTGTCACACCTTGTCACAATTTCCTTGGTAAAACTGAGTCAAGATCACAGAGCTGCATGAAACCAGTGCTTGATCAAAGACAGCTGAACCCCTGGGTTGAGAAGTGTACTTTACCTGATCCTAATTAAAACTGAAATGACTGACTCTTACATATTTTTTTACCACAATCATGTATCTTAAAAGAAAGTGTAAGTATAGTATGTATATCCCCATATCTGACTCATCATGCCTGAGAATTAATGAATTTCTTCCTGTGTGTCTTTCTAATTATTGCCTTGAGCTACTAAAAAGGGTTCCTAATGATGCATGAGTAGTACCTACATTATTCATTTACCAACCTGATGAAAAATTTCATGGGATACAGGAGACTAAACTGAATCCCTGAAAAGAAAGGCGATCAATATCATACAATCTGAACATTCTTCATATATATGTACTGCAAATTTGGCCTGAAAGAAGGTAGATATTCTGGAACAGTCTTCCAGTAAGAAGGCAGGTTTTTTATAGCATGGGTCAATATATGATGTGTCTGTTTGTGTGAGCTTAGGTCTACATAGATGTCCTAGGAGAATTCTTTCCAGTCCTACACTATACCTAAAAAAAGAATTACAAAATGAACAAAGTAATTACTCACTGAGGAATACATACAAACGTACATGGAAATGAGTAATAAAGTGCCTCATGTATATTGACCATAACAAGACCTTTACTGCTTTTAGGAAAACTCCATTTAAAAGAGCACATTGATTTAGGACAGTATTTAAAGGTTTTTATTTTAGGCATGTGCTTCAGATGAGCTAACAGGTCAGTGCTGAAGGCTACACTGTGTGTTTCAGTTAAGATTATTGATTTTTTTACTATTTCCATAGGTTATTTTTCTGAAATGTAGGCATGAGAACATATTACAAAATAATTTGCTGTTTAATTTCAGTGCTTTGGAAAATTTGTGTACAAATTTTTACTTACTAAATCATCAGTATTATTTTATAGCTAAACTTGCAATTTCTCTTTAATGTTTCCAGAATATATTTTTAGTAGTCATCTGAATGAGAAGAGATCTGTTCTGATTATGCTTGAGGGATTCTTCGAGTTACTGTAATATCAAATATGAGACATGCAGATGTTCAGTCTTAACCCATGTCATCTGTGCCACAGTCAAAATGGTGCCAGTTCTGACACCATTATAATAAGACTCTTCGAACATTTTATTATTTGCTTTTACTGGCTGAAATCATGTTTACTTCATGCAACATGATTCTCAGCATTCATGAAGCGATCAGATATTACATATTCTCTGGAAGAATAAAAAGTTCTCAAAGAATAAATGCAACGGCTACATGTATGAGCAGTAGTCTGGTAGAATTCTGGTTTCTATACAATGGTGCCTTGTAGCCTTCTAGCTTCCATCAGTCTGTTTACCTTCATCTCTGCCTTTCTGGGGCCAGCAGCAGCTGACTCCCTGTGGCACCAACAGGACCCTGCTTGGCACAGTGAACAAGGGCAAGGCAGAGGTCTGGGATGTCCTTGGCCCCTTGTCCATGGACCACGTCCCTGAGAGGAGAGTATTTTACTGGTTGTTCATTATGTTAAGATGGGTTTTTAATGGAAACCTTCAATTTACCTCTGCAAGATTGCTTGACTGATGTAATTTTAGTGCCCAGAGGCCTCTAATCTTGTAGAGTTGAGAAGCAGGTCTTTTTTGCTTCCCAGCAACATAATTTTCTCTCATAATATAGCCTTTTTTCTGCTAATACTGAATAGCTCCATTCTGTCTACCAATTTTTTCCTCATATTGAATCACAAAGGGTAAACTGGAGTTCAGAGTTGCAGGTAAAATTGCAAAAAATTTAAAATTCCTTTTTAAGTTCATTGAAAAATTATCTTGATGAGTCCAAAAGTAAAAGAGACACATACTATGTATGATTTCTAAATATAGATTGTATGATGTGATAACTTATTTTTTGGAGAATCTACCTAAGCATAGGTCATTCTTTTTTACACTCTTCTCCTACTTGCTACTTTCCATGAGTGATAGTGTGAGCAGAAAAAGAGTAGGCATATTAAATAACACTTAGGATATTTCCTAGTTTATAGCTTCCTCTCCCAGAAAGCCTTAATCTCTGACACCAAAGTTAAGATCGTACACTGAATCACATTTATTAGAAATCTAAACAGGTTAAATAAGGTACCTACAGTGAAATAACAAAAATATCCCTTTTAATCTTCCAAGAATTAAAATTGATCATCCTATGGCATTGTCATGCAGGTTTTGGAGCAAATTTCCTTTGTTAAATCAGAGGACTTGTAGAGAAGGAAGAGGTTAAAAAAAAATTGTCTTCTCTTATACAACAATACAATTCAGTGGTCCAACTCATGCAGATTTGTCAGTAATGATTTTAAACATTAGCCCTCTAATAGCAGATCAAATACTTGTGGCGTTAGAGCATTAAATGATGTATTACCACATACCACTCTGGCCATTGATTAATATTAATCATCAGCATTTGAAATGTTCTTTCAGAGCACTGTTTGATCCAACCCAGCTGGAAATAAATGGAAAATGGCAAATAGTTGACTAAAGATTCCAAGATGGTGAATGAAGAACCATGAGGAAACTTTGTCATAAGGTTTCAGAGCTGGAATTTCTTCTTGCTGGTTTTCACTGCACTTGCCTTTTTTTTTTTTCAGAAGGAAAATCTGATTGAAGAGAGAGCTGCAAAATCTTTTGATGAGAAAAGAAAATGCTTTCCAGTGAGAAATCAATATGCATAACTTATCAAAAGTAGATTGAGCAGTGACTTAATTAAGGTGTGTAAAGATCTTCAGTGGAGGAAAATAGCAGATACTAATTGGCTCTTCAATCTTTTGGAAAAAAAGATATTGCAAAAATGAAGACTATTGGAACTTAAAGCTAGAACAATTCAAATGAGAGAAACAACACAGATTTTTAACTTTTTAACTATGGCATAATCAGGCATTTGTAGGGATGAAGATAACAAAAAACTGAAAGTGATGGATTTCTTTGTTTCTTTTGTCTTCAAACAAAACTACATACCTGTCTAGTAAACATGCTTTAGATAAACTAACATAAATAGACCTGGAACAATGGAACAGTAAACTATATGGTCTGTGGAAAATTCAGGTGATTAAAGCAGGTGATAGATTTGTTTCTGGTTTTAACTGATGGCAATGGCTGGCCAATTTCTGTGAATTTGCACTTCCTTATAAAAAGCTGGGGCTCAGATCAATATAGTTACATTTGGATGTTTGTGGCTGATTTTAATAAATCTTTCAGTCTGCATTGGAGTCTGTCCTTTGTTACTTTCTAGCACCCATAACACCCAATTTGGTTGGCTTATCAGTCAGACTATGCAACCAAGAAAAGAAAAAAGTTTTCTCTAATCTAGTTCATACTTGCTGTGGTCCATGGGCTGGTTATCCCTTTCCCAGACTGCAGCACACAGGTTTCCCCAGGGTGCTTGTTCCCAGGTGGCTTTTGTGAAGGGCAGAGTCTCTTCTGGTATTAGTCCAGTCTAGGACTGCAAATGGCTCTAGAGACTTGAATTTCTCCAGCAAAGTGAAGTGTGCCATAAGACATAAATCCAGCTCACCATCATGTATTGATTTCTCTCCCTGCTTTCTTTTACCTGTTTATTATTGTTTCAGTGCATATTTCTCAGTTTTTGTTTCAAAAATGAGATTCTTCCATAAACCCCTGTATTTCTCTATACATGATCACTTTGACAGTAGCATTTACACATAAGGGCTAGGGCCCAGCAGGCTAGAGAGGATTATGGTTCAAAGAGAGATTGAAGATTGTAAACGCAGGTCAAGTAACACAGATAAAGTGGGAACTGGGAGCACTGAGATCAGATGACAGGAAAATATTACGCCTTCAGCTGGGTGTTCTAGATATCTATTTATCTTAGATTTTCAGTGACATTTTCAAAATATATAAGTAAGATAAGGATTTTCCCCCAAGTGGAGTTTTGTATATTATATTCACTGAAGCTCTAGCACTGCACTCAGAGAATTCATTCTTGTAGTCTGTCACTATGAAAATAATAAGACTTGGTATATTTTCAGATTGTGTTTCAGGAGGCACTGGAAACATTTTAAATTAATAATTTACAGCTTTGAGTCCATGATGTGTTACTCATTTCTTGTTCCTAATCTTTTTTACCTTGAGATCACAGGACTGTTGTTACCAACTACAGTGGGAATTGGGAACATTAGACCTTTCCCCATTTCTGTTTCTCAAATGTATTCCTGGTGATTGTTAACATATAAGCCAGGGAATGCCACTTGCAGTTAAACCTGAGAAATGTCCCTTTTCAGTGCAACGTCCCCGGGACATTTCTGAACTTTACAAGTGGTAATTATTTGTTGTACTATGGATCTCACAGACCCACTCAGTTTGCAAGTAGGTTGAGGCCATCTGCATCTACATCCATCACTGTATCCCAAAGCAAGATCTGCAGTGTCTGTTACTCCTTGCAGATGTGCTTCTAAAGTGATCTTAGAGACCTCCAGTGATATGGACTGCATAGCTGCTAGTGGCAGTCTGATGCTGTACTTTACTGTCCTCACTTTTATGAAGTTTATTCATAAATCTATTCAATCTTCCTCATGGCAGTTTAAGCCCATTACTTTTTCTCCAATCCTCTCTGGAAATGGAGAACAAATTGTTCCTGCCCCTCTTCAGTAGCTTTTTTAAGAGGTTAAATCTGTGCCACACCTGATTCAATGTTCTTTATTATCAGCTAAATAAGTCCAATTATTTTACTTTCCATATTTCTGACTCTCATTGCTCTTTTTTCTCCCAACCCCCTTCCCCAGCTTTAAGCACAAATACAAAACAATGAATACTATAATTCCATTACACAGTGTAAAATACATTGCTACTCAGGTTATTCACCTTGTTAATATTTTCCTTGGCCTGACTGTGTTTTCATTATTATTTTTTGTTAAGTTACCTTGACAATATCCTTTTTTAGTTTCATTTCCTGGCTGAACACCTTGCTATTGAAAATTAAGCAGCAGGTTTCTCTTTTCTTTGTTTTAAAGTTCATAGTAGTTCACTTTATCTAAGTCTTACCTTGAGTGTGTAAGCTTAGTTTTCTTCTGGAGAATATTGATCGAAGTTACACAGCCCTTAAAACAATCAGTATTTTAAATGTTTCATTTTAAAGATGTTTCTTCTTTCATATATTTACATTTAAGTTGTAAGCAGAAGCCTTTTGAGATTTGGCCTGGAGGTTTTGAGTAACTCCTTTGAGGCTGGAAAGATAGATCTAGACATTTATAATGTTTAGCACCTCATGGATAGACAAAACCCATAGGTGAAATAAATTCCATTGATTCCGTGAAACAATACCAATTTTAGCTATTTGGGTTGCAGGGCAGCAGTCCACAGATTTTTATGGGATCATGACTTAAGTCATGCTCTTGAGAGATAAGATTTTGCATTCAGTTCTACAGGAAAATTAGAAATGGATTGTGGAAAAACGGGATAGGGACTCCATGTGGGCCATGAATCACAATGTGGTTTTGTACACAGACCATTTAAGTGAAAAAAGGAGACTATGCTCTAGCAAGGAAGGTGTTCTAAGAATACATCAAAAGAGTTTGAACACCTTGTAGGGTGACTTGCTCATGGTGAGGCATTTATCAGAAACATTTCAGTCAGAAAATAGACCAAACTAACCTTCCTTTCCTTCTCCGCTGTTTTCTAAAAGTGCAGTAAAAAAGGAATCTCTGGAAAGCTATTATTTTTTGCTCATTTGTGGGAGTAATCTAGCCTTTGATGCTTATCAGCCAGGGTATGAACACAGGACAGCTAAATATTAAACTTGTGTGATGCAAACCCTTTTGTGAATGTAGCTATTACTGCTGTCATGCTCATTTTCCAATACTCCTTTTAACAGCACTCAAGCTCTCTCACGGAGAAAGACATTGCTCTCAATTTAGTCTGCTTTTCTAAGCAATAAACAAGATTCATCTTGTTTGAAGACCTTATTATGGTTACCACTTTCCTTAGATTTGACAGGAATATTTCATTGAACACAAAGGTTCAATGAAACAAGTAGAGATTTAGATAGATGGCGAATGCCCATCCTATAATGCATGAATAGTCAAAATTCCATGAGTCCAGCTGGTTGTATGTAGCTCTGAATAAAACATTTCTGGAATGAGTTCATAATTGTATTTGTTGCAAATTTTGAGATAAAGTAAGCGAAAAGGTTGAATTAATTATTTAGATTGTTATCATATTACTAGTATATGTTTTTAATCTGAAAAAAATGCAAATCATTCTGAATGTTAGCATTTCTGGCACTTTGTTATAGTGGTTTCTGCTCCAGCACCTTGATTTTAAATTTCTATTGCAAGCATGAGTCAGGCTTCCATGGAACTTTCTTTGGCATTTACTGAAATAAGATTTTTATTCACTCATAGTCATAAACAACTAGGAAGACTGTGACTCATCATCAATGTCCTTCTACTTTCCTTCTCTTAGATAACGATTTCACAAAAATTGAAATAAATTCCTTAAAATCTACAAAATGTGCTATGGAAAAATTAATTTAAAAACCAATCAAGAGGCTTTAATGGCAAAGAATTATTTATGATGACTTAATATGTCATTATAACCACAACTGTGATGAATGGGAATTGTTAAGTTTTCTTTGAAAGAAGATTAATGTTAAATTAGAGTCACTTACAGGGATGGCTTCTGGGAGAAGCTGCCAGAAGCTTCTTCCATGTCCAACAGGGCCAATGACAGCTGGATCCAAGATAGACCCACCACTGGTCAAGCCCAAGCCCATCAGACATGGTGGTAGTGGCTCTGAGATAACTTGTTTAAGAAGAGGAAAAAAAAAAGCTGTCCTGCAGCAGCCACGGAGAGGGATGAGGAGAGGAATATCCCTGCAGACCCAAGGTCAGCAGAGAAGGAGGGGCAGGAGGTGCTCCAGGCACCAGAGCTGAGATTCCTCTGCAGCCCATGGAGATCCATGGGGATGCAGAGACCAATGTGTGCCCCCTGGATAAAACCATGCTGGAGCTGGTAACTTCCTGAGGGAGGCTGTAACGCCACGGGATGCCTGTGCTTCTGGCAGGATCTGTGGCCACAGGAGCCTATGCTGGAGCAATTTTGCTGTCAGGACTTGTGACCCCACAAAAGGGATCCATGCTGGGAAGGATCAGGTTAGATACTATATTTTGGGGTGTTTTAGGTTTGATGTTAGAAAGAGATTCTCCAGCCAGTGGGTTGTTGGGCACTGGAACAGGCTCCCCAGGGAAGTGGTCACAACACCAGCCTGAAACAGTTCAAGAGGCGCTTGGACAACACTCTCAGGCACATGGTGTGACTCTTGGGGTGTTCTGTGCAGAACCAGGAGCTGGACTCAATGTTCCTGATGAGTTTCTTCCAGCTCAGAATATTCTGTGGTTCTATGCTCCTGTAGGACTGTACCTTTGACTGGGACACAAATTGGAGCTGTTTGTGAAGAACTGCAGCTCATGGGAAGGACTCTCATTGAAGGACAGAGTGGAAGACTGTCTCCTGTGGGAGGGACCCCATGTTGGAGCAGGGGAAGAGTATGAGGAGTCCTTCTCCAGCAGGAAGGGGCAGTCAAAGACACTGTGTGATGAACAGTCTACAGACAACATTCCCTGCTTCTCTGTACTGCTTCACAGGAGGATGTGGAGAAATATGAAGTTGAGCCCTGAAAGTTTGGAGGGGTGATGGAAGTGTTTTTAAGAATTAGTTTTAAATTCTCATTAAACTACTCTGATTTGATTTGCAATAAATTAAGTTTATTTCCCAAACCTGAGTCTGGTTTTTTTTCATTACAGTAATTGCTGAGTGATCTCTCTCTGTCTTTATCTCAATCCATGATCCATTCATTTTCCCTTCCAAGCCCAGCTGAGGAGGGAAATGATAAAGCTGCTATGGCAGGCACCTGGCAGGCACCTGTTCCAGCCAGGAACAGTCCACCACAGAGTACTGTGTCTTACAGCAGTTTATCACTGACCTGCTCTCTTCACTTGAAGCTTTTCCCTGTCTGCATAAGAAATGGAAGATATTTGTTCTGCAGAAAGTTCTGCAGTACATTATTTCTGCATGCATTGTTTGTGAAGTTTGGTCATTCCTCTTATACACTCCCCTTAACCACCTGTTAAATCTGGCCATCTATCAAGGAGTTATCCTTAATCTTTATCAGCTTCTTTTGTTGTTGTCTGTCATATCCAGAATCTTCTTGTGTCATATGCAGTAGTTCCTTACATCCTGTCCAACTAGGTTAATATTGGTCCTAGTTAGCAACATATTAATCTGTTTGCAGTCCTAAAACCTTGAAGAAAAATTTAAGGATTACAAAAATTATGTTAGAAATCAAAATGTGCAAAGTACATTTATACATTCTTATATACTATTATTATATATATGATTTTTTAGAGAGCAGTAATGAAAACTTATTACATAAGTTTTCAAATGTTACCCTTCTATGCCAGGAGTGCTTGAAAACATCACTGAAGCTGTGGAGTATGTACTTTAATTAGAAAAGAGAATATCTTATGTGATTAAGGGTCTTTGGGACTAGGTGGAAGAATGAAACTTGACATTTTTAAGACTAGTGAGATACATGACCATAACACCTAGATCACATAGATACTCCGATGTCAGAAAATGAATTGTTAGAAGTGTTGACTGTCAGGAGACAGTGCTGCTCAATAGATTTGTGTGCCTAGGAGAAAGAAGTGACAGAAATGGCATATGGAGTAGGAACAGCAAGAAAATCCAAGACAACTAAATAAATGGTCATAGCATGAATCTGGGCTGAGGTTGAGAGAATGCTTTTGCAAGAAGCAATATTTAAGGAACTGCTTTGTACTGTGTAAGGCAAGATTATTTTATTTATTGAGTCCATTCAAGGAAACAGGACCATTTATGTTTTCCCACACAGCTGAAAACTTGCAATGAAGAAGTCCATCATCACTGGGATTTTCTTTTTTTTATTTTTCATTATGGAAAATGTGCAAAGGATCCATATTCCTCATGGCTCCTTCGGTGAAATTAATGCCCACTATTTCTTGGAGTGCTGAATTAAAATATGAGGTTCTATTAGATGAGCTAATTTACTGATCTGCACTATTGTTAGCTAAGTCTTATCCTTGTTTTATAAGGATGATTATTGATTACTAAATGACCTTAATTTCAGTAAACAGCACAGAGAGTGAGTTAAATTGAATTATCAATAATTAATTGCTAAATGTTAGCATATGTTTTCATTGGTTTTGGCAGGGGTTTTAAATTCAGAAATTGGAAATGCTTCTGTAGTTTCTTCCAAGATAGTAATTATTATTATATTGTTATTAGATTCCCTAGTAATTTCAAAGATAACAATTCATTTCATTATAACTGGCATTGTCTTTTCATCCTGTTTCTATCTTGTGACAGTCTGTGATAGTCTTGTGACAACTTTGAGCATACTTTATAACCACCTGATCTCCTTGCCATTTCTAATCCAAAATGTTCATAAACATGGCAAAGTTACTAACAGGTGAGAAAAAATGTTCTCAAGTCATTACAAGCTGGTACTGTTTAATTAATTTGGATAGTTTACATGGATAAAGTAGGGAGGATTTGTCTTAAATATTTAAAGAGCTTTATTGGTAGTTTTTGTGATGAGTTCTTCTAAGTTCCTGTGTCTCTTCCAGAGGTCAGTGCTTCCTTGTAAATAAGGAAGAATGGGAAAAATTTCTACGACTCTTCCCTTGTTCCTTGTGCAAGGCTAAACCCAGTTACCTGACATTTTAAATGCAGCGGATTGAGCTTGGGTGGATAAGAGACAGATTTGCATTCTATTCTGCCTCTGCTGCTGCAAGGAGGCTCAAGCAGGAAAGGAGAGCAGGAAAGGCAGCTCAGAGCTGTGAGAATGCTCAGACATGAAAGGCACATAAGGTCATCTGTCAATGGCCAGCAGATACACGTGAAGATTTATCTTCTCTCAGGAGAATGTATGCCGTAACAACAGGACTTTCTCTTCTGTTTGTTGTGTCCAGCAGGTTGTAGAGTACCAGATATTTGTTATAAGTAATAAAATCCCACTGATCTCTTGGCTCCTCTATAATTAAAAACCTCAGCAAAGTTAGAATTTCTGTCTAACTTCTGTCACCAAAGTTTGTCAGGAGATGAAAAGGTTAGATGAATAGAAGACAAGCCAAAAGCAGAATATTTTGTCTTGGAAAGGCTGGAATATTTAATCTCTGAATTTATGAGATTAAATTCCCCAACTGTTTTTTTCAAATTGTATTCACCAACAAAAATTAGGGGCGAAGAAGGTGACGATGAAAATGAAGATATCTTACCTACTGCACTGAAGACTGTTGCTCCTATGGAAAAGATCTTTCAATGCTTCCTTTCTAGGTGTTTTGTCAGCAGAATGCTGAACAGTGGGATGCCAAAGAACTGTCTGTATAATTATACACTGCATTTAGATCAAGGACAGGCAGATGAGGACTTTCTTTACTGCTTTTAGTGGTACACAAAAGATATGACACTTCTCAGATCCTCCTAGTAGAATTTCTTTATACCACATGAAGTAGGTAGCTGTAGTGAATAATTTCCTTCTTCCATAAGCCCAATGTAATTCTTTTATGCTGTCTATTTATAATAGACAGCTAGTAAAATAAACAGGAATAGAATATGACTGAGTGAGAAAACTTAACTCCAATGAATTCAGCTCAGATATCATGAAGGTATCTGGCATTAAAGCAAAAAAAACCAACATCAAATCTATGAAAAGAACAACTTAACAAAACAAAAAACCCAATGCAAACAAAAAGTAAAACAAGAAAAAAGGGGAAAAAAAAGGCAAGAATCCTCTCTATGTGGAAGACCCATAGGCTTAGTCTAATGGGGAAAACAAGATGGAAGGACAAGATACCTAAATCTGTGCCTGGACTAGATTCTAATTCTCACTAGTCTCAGAAAGGGATAATTGCTCCAGATCTTTCTCTCTCTTTCTTTATTAGGTAGGAATGTAAGAAGCAGCACACATTTTCTTCAGAGGACATTATTATTATTCCTCACATTATAGTTTTATCTATCTCATTCTAAAACTTATTGAAAAAAAAAGACTTTCCTATCTACTTCAATAGGTTTTAAGTCCATAAATATTAAAATTAATCTTCTTTTTTGGAAATTATTTCAAGTTAAATGCTATAACATGAGTTAGGATAAGACAAGCAGCAATCACACTTTATAACACTGTAAATCTAACTATTATATAATTACACAGTTATTGTAGTTTGTGTAATTATTATGTATCTAAGTAATTAGTAGCAGTTCTTATAGCAGGGTGTTTAGTCGCATTTCTTGTACTTCTTTTTAATATGATTTTATTTCATAGTCCTACAAATCCATTTTACATGGATTATAGTTATATGATGCAGTTATTTATACTTCAATTGCAGTCATTTATGTACAGAACTTTGCAGTTAAGCTGATGCATTATTAATTACCTGGATGACAATACATAACTATCCCAATGTTATGTACATGCTACACCAGTCTTAAAAGCCAACTACCTAACTCTAATGCTTTCTCTGAGTAATGCAGTGCTTATTTACTACCTCAGAACTTCAATTCTATATAAAGAGAATACATTTCATTGTAGAGAAGGGTTTTTTTTCAGCAAAGCAAAGGGTGGCAGGCTTTTGCCCCACACAGGTAGGAGCTGAATGCCTCCTGTGTAATACCAATACAAATTAAATAACATAGAAGAATCAAAGACTTCGATTTGCCACCAGAGCTTGAAAACTCTTCTAGTGAACTTATAAATAGACTGTAGACATAGAAAAATAGTAACTGGCTTCTCTACATTTTTTGGTTAACAGTGGATAGCGTTTGCCTAATATTTATCCAATTTGTTTAGGATAATGCCAGGTGTAGACTGCTATATGCACTTGTGGTGAAGTCTGGAACATAGATTTCCTTCAAAGTGTTTCAAATAGAGATGGCAGCTTACATACAGTGTGTAATGCTTACATGCCAACAACTTTGGACGAAAAAATCATTTGTCCCCCCCCTTAAAACTTTAAAAGGATACTTTTGTCAAGATCTTAAAAATGGATGAGACTTGAGGCCCTTTTCTTTCTCATATATCAGATTGAATAGTGAGCTCTATTCTGATCCAGCAGTGTACACCTAGATCAGCAGTTCTGTATAGCTGATATCAATGTTACTAAGTGCTGGTGTTGTCTTTCACTGCCTGTGTTATTTTCTGTACATCACAATACCCTCGAATCTTCATGCTAAGAAGCTACATCTCTTACCACCCAGTCTCAGTCTGTCACTGTCCAAAAGCTGGCCACTTCTTGTCCAGAAATGGGGAAAAAAACCTCTTGCAATATTGAAGAGGAGCAACTGAAGACAAGGCACATCCTCACCTCCTGGCTCCCAGAAAATTGTTGAAGAGAAGTGTTTCTTCACATGCACTGCTAGCAAAGATCTGAAGGCTTCAAGATTCCTCTGGGAGTAGGTATCAGTCTCCAAGGAAAATCAGATCAGCTCACTGTTCTTACTTGCAGGCACAAGTGCAGTCACTTGTGCTCTGCTGATATTTTAGTGATTCTTGTCCATAGCACTTAACAGTGGTTGCCGCCTGGGGCAGGACGGCACATTCTGGTACACAAAGGACTCCACTAAGCACACCCACTGCCATGCAGACTGTTTGCATGGTTGCACACACCATTAAACCTACAAACAGGTTCTGCAGCAGCAGGATCCAGAGGTCTCTGTAAGGTGTTCAAGGTACTGAGTGATGCACAGAAGCTTCTGAGGGGAACCAAAAAAAATATTTTATGATACAATAACCTGAAGGATTAAACTCCTGTTTAGCCTATGGTTGAAGACATTTATTTTTCACCTTACTTCAGTGTATATGCAACAGACCCACCAGAATTATTTGGCAAAAGATGGCAACCTCTGCAGCCATCCTAAAAGAAGGAGGATCCATGTCTTCAATTATTTGAAGAGAAAAAAGAAGGACAACTGGGTGCCCCAAGTGAAAGACATTTAGATCAAATGATAACAATTATATTGTACATACAGATATATTACCTACCTATCTGACTGTTAATGAATTCAATTAATTTCATCAGTTTGAGGGTTTTTTTGCCCACGACAGTAATTGATGAGAGATGTTTCCTTGTCCTTAGCTCAACCCATGAGCCTGTTATATTTTCTCTCCCCTGTCCAGCTGAGGACAGTGACAGAGCACCTCAGATAGGCTCCTGGTATCCAGCAGAGAACAAACCACGTCACTCTCACACATTCTCACTCCTCTCTCCAGATGCATTTGCTCTTCCATTTTTTTTCCTCTGCTTCTTAAATATGATATCCCAGAGGCTTTACCACTGTTGTTATGCTGAGCCTTGGACAGTGGCAGGATTATCCTGGAGCCAGCTGAAATTGATTTTACCAGACATGGGGGAGCTTTCTGGCAGCTTCTCAGAGAAACCATCCCTTTAACCTCATCCACCACCTCCCCCCCCAAAAAATTCTATATTTAGGCCATGAGTCAAATGAAAACATTAGAAGGTATGATTGCAACCTACAGTGCATTCTTTAACTACATGTATTTTCTCATTTAACTGACAGTGGAAATTATTGGTGAAGTATCATTTTAAAGAAAAACATAATGTCCTGTCAAATTAAACATGTTCACACAATGGATGCTTAATTTTGATTTGGCATGATAGCTGTGGTTGTCAGGAACTTGCCCTCTTGTTCAAGTTATGCCTTAACATTTTCTGAACCTCCTACTAGAGTCAAAGTTAAATTTACAGTCTTGACATTTTCCACTGTCTTTAAATATCCCTGTGACTAGTTATTCAAACATTTTCATAGCAGCATTGTTCCCTTGTGTTTCTGAAGTTTTTAATGATCTTAAAGTTTGAGGTTCTGAAATAAAGCAAGGGATAATTTGAAGGAGGAAAAAAGTGTGATTATGACATCAAAATAACTTCTCAACTTTAGTGGGCTGAAGTACTAAGATAAAAATCTAAAATAGAGCATTATCACGTTCAGTCAGTGAGGAGAGGAAAGGTTGTGCATGTGTGGATGTGCGTATCAAATTGTTAACCAGATCTTCCATTTTATCAGGCAAAGCACAGGGAAAGTCAGAGATGGTCATTCTCCTTAATTTACAAGGAGAAGAACAGTTCCATTAGTATGAAAGCCCACAGAGTTTGCCATATCTTGGTTGCTAGAGACACAGAAGAAAGCTGATGCATAAACAATTCACTCTTAACCTTTCTGCTCTCATGAATCTTCTAGGAAAAATTACCTGGTTATGACTTGAGTCGCCTTTTTGTGGTTGAAGTCCTTCCTCTCATTTACTACAGCTCTAACAGCATCTGTCTTTGGCTAATTCTCCCTGTGATAAAACTAGATAAAGTTACTATGATGTGAATTATGTCACTGGAGAAATTGCATCTGGAAATTGAGGTTTCTGCAGAGCTTTAAGCAATAGGGCTAGAAAAAGTGGCTCCATGTCCCTTGAAAGACCACATTATTGTCCACAGCTTTCACACATGTAGATTATTACTTAGTGTAAGTTGCCTACAGTGTTTCCTCTCCAGGATATTCATATTACAAATTATTTTTCAAAGAATAGCTAACATAACAAGATGAAGGAGAAATATAAAGGCGAGATGAAAAACATGAGAATGAGTTAATCTTTGGCACAATTTGACTCAAGATCACTAAGTCTACAAATTAATAACATGATTTTTCTTTATGTCAGTTGGGTGTAAAAGACCTATTTCTTCTCTCAGTAAACCTTATGTACAACTTTTAAGCACTACTAAATGGAGATACTCCATCATTATTCTTGTTGCTATGCACTTGACAATTTTAGGGATTGTGATAGTAACTTGTGATGTATATGTTACCATGGTGATGACTTTCTTAATGAACAGAGTATAAAATTGGCTCATAACTCATACATTTAGCCTATAGATTGCAGGACTTTTGTATGAAGCAGCATTCACACTTACTGGAATGTATGATTAGTGTATTACATGAGGCTGACAGTGTATGCTCAAAGGTTCTTATTGTGGCAGCAGATGCTGATCTGCCAAGAATTAAATATCTTTTCCTGAACCAAAGCTTTCCACTTGCATATAAAAGATGGAACAGTTGGGCACAGCCAACTCATGTTACATGCAGAGAGGCTACATGCAGACTCCTTCAGGCCTGAAAGCAATATTGCTTTGTTTGCATGGCACCACACTAAAGATGATAAATTCCCCTCAGTACAGTCACAGCACAGCCACTCAGCATCTTATGTACTACAGAAAAGAATTGCCCAAGGCAGGTCAGTGTCTTTAGCCCATTCACTGAGAGGGAACAATACCTGCAGGAAGAGCCAACTTGCTTAACAGCTGTCTAAAGGTTATGAAGACCTCCACAGTCATCCTAGAACTTCAGTAGAAATCAAAACTCTCCAGCTGAGCACCACTATGCAGGCACAAGGTACTGCCAATTCTCCCATGTACGTCCAATTCAAGCTCATAGTCCCTGCTCCTGCATGCTCTGAGGACAGGCTCAGAGCTAAGGAATCTGTTGGTGCACTTGGTGCACAAGCAAAATATTATCAATGTGCTGGTTTTGGCTGAGGTAAATTTTCTGCAGAAAAGATTTTAGGAAAGTTATCAAGTTCTGGTGCAGATGGATGATGCTATCCCCAAAGTAAGAGTCTATCCTGCCCTAGCTTATTTTGGTCTAAAGAACAAAGATGATTATATTCTTATCTCTGCAACTGTCTCCCACTCCACTTTTTGGTCCTCAGATTTCAATAAGGCAGTAGGCAATAGGTCCCACATATGTAAAAGTGAAAATTATGGTGGAGAACTATTTTAAGGAATTTGTCAAGGCATCACAAAGGCAGGGTTTAAATAAAGATTATAAAGCTACTCAGTCCTCTGGAAAAAGACTAAGAGAGAGTGATAGAACTGCCTGTGTAAAGAGTGACAAAGAACTAATAAATTTACATATAACTGGAAAAAATAAAGTGTGTTAAGTAATATTACATAAGGAAACTAGGCTTTTTTTTAACAGACCAGATAGAGAACACTTTATTAATTTTCACTATAATTTGAAAATAATGTTGGAAATGGACAGGCAAATAAAAGATGACATATGAGGATCTAAGCACACCATTCTTACTTTACAATAACATCACTTCTTACACAACAACTAAAAGTAATTAGTATTTATCATTTGCAGACTTCAAAATGCTTTTCTATACACATGATTTGATGGGTTTCTTGAAGGTGTCAGAGATTGATTTTTTCTGGATCCTCAGACACAGATTCATGCATTAAGCTGTTGACAGAGCAGCAAAATAATCCTATGGATGTGCCTTGTGCAAAACACAAGGGAAAACATTTTCATGCCACATACCTTTTCTTCACTACACCACACTTCTCTCAGTTATTGCTTCTTTGCTCCAGTTTCATCCATTTTGTCCAGAAATGTGTCTTCTTTGCTTTTTTGTTTTATAAGACCAGCTTTGAAAGGTTTTTTCTGCAAGTCATACATGACATGTTTATCCAGAACATTGTTACATTTTTTTGTAGTGTACATGAAATTGCAGTCATAATAAGCCTGTAAGAAAGCCCCTTCAAAATCCTTATTAATATCAGATAAAAGAATATTTTCTCAATTTTGAAAAGGTGAAGTAGAATTTTTAGAAAGCAGTAAGATTTAAATAATATTCATCAAGATGAATGCATCAAGAATTTCTATCCTTTTTTAATACCAAAATACAAGGTATCCTCAAGCTTTTAAATTACTTAGCACCTCTGAAAGTGGTAACTCTGTAATGAATATAGAGGGGATTACCTAGTCCTGTAGCATAGTATCTGAACATATTAACATTATGATTTCTATCATTCAACACACTCACTTCCTCCCAGAACTGTTTCCTTTCCTTTGTAGTCCTGCTAAGATCTGATTTGGCCACCATCTTTGTGACACTGACAGTAGAACAGCTCCTTTAGATGCTTATGGACTTCACTGCCCTGAGCAGTAATAAAAACCCAAGCAGTAGCATTTGCAAGAGATAGATAAAGATGAATAGCTAAACATGCTCTAGTCAGTCCACATGGCACCCCTGAATACTTCCCCAGCATTTCTCAGAGAAGGCATCTAAGTAATTAGATAATACTTTTTTATTGAATCAATTTGGCAGGAGTGATATTATTTTATTGTAATTTTGGTAGAAATTAGATTCTATAGAAAGAAATTTTCATTCTAATATCTAATAATCCATATACTATAACTTTTGGTGATAGCATCTTTACCAGTGACATAAGACTTTGTATTCCTTCTGCTTAAAGCTCATATTCTGTTCCTCATAATTTTACCAGACTTGGACAAAAAAGACTAAGGTTCTTGTCTTAAATTTTTATATGTATTGCATACAAATACTAAGAAATATGATGGATGTAGTAAGGATACTGCCCATTGTCTTTGGAAGGTCACAGGGATTTGGTGGACAAGGGTGTTCCTGAGCAATGGCAGAAAGCAAATGTCATACCTATCTTCAAGGAGGGTAAGGAGAAATTAGGATCAAAGAAACTACAGACTGCTCAGCTTCATATTCATGTCTGGAAAGGTGATGGAGTAAATTCTCCTGAAATGCTTTTCTAAGCATATTAAACAGAGCAAAAATAATAGGAAGAGTCAGGCTGTATTTTAAAAGCAAGGATTATGCCTGAGCAATCCAATAACCTTCTATGATGTGACTGGCAAGATGAATGAAGTAAGACCAGTTATTCTTGTTTATCTTGATTTAAGCAAAGCTTTCCACTCTTCCATCTGTGACATTCTCCTAGACAATCTGATAAGCATGCAATCTATAAGGACAGTGAGATGGATTAGAAAAGTGTCTGAATAACTGGGTTCAAGAGGCTGGGACCAGTGGCACAGCTGGATGCAAGTCTTGTGTATAGCAGGGGATGATACTGGGAGAAATGCTCTTGAACATCTCAGAGCATACCCTCAAAGAAGTTCACAGACAACATAAGCAGGGGAAAGTAGTTGCTGTATGAGATGGAAGAGCTGCCATCCAGATCATCCTTGACATAGACTGGAGAAGTGGGACAAAAGAAGCTTAATGAAGTTCAACATAGGAAAATCCCACCACCTTCCCCTGTGGAGTCATACCACCAGGTTATGTACAGGCTGACTGTACAGGGGGCTGACTGGAGGCAGCTTGGAGAAAAGGACCAGGAGGTCCTGTTTGCCCCACAGTGGCCATAACATAGCATTGAGCCCTTGCAGTAAAGTTTGCCCTAGATGACCCTTCTTTGAGCAGAGATGTGGAGTAAGTGACTTCCATGACTGTGAGGATGGAAATGTTCTTTTGTCCAGGAGAGCAGATGCAGAGGACTTCCCAATATGCAAACGTGACGAGGAGTGTCCACAGGGCAGTTGAAAATAGGCAAAACAACTGAAACTTGAGACACTCTGTATTCTTAGTGTAGTCTGCAATACTGCCTATTGACGTGAATGCAGAGTGCTTATAGCCTGGATCTTGCTCTCTATCTTTCTCAGGGGAATATTTGCTTTCCATTCTGCTTTTCGTTCCTGCAGTCATAGAGCAAAGTTGATGCACCTGATAAATTTACCATCTGCACAGTAAAATCACTCAGATTTCTTTGATGGGAACTGTGTAGCCTTGTACACATTAGAGATGTCTCAGATTTCCAACTGTCCTTTCACTGTGACGGAGTTTAATAGAGCTTCCCAAAATAACCTACTTACTAAATTTCTAACTTCCTGCAAATGTGGTTTCTTTAATTCTTATAACCTTGTCCTGCTGTACTGTGAAAAACAAACACTCTTGAATTATTTTAAGCTGAAAACATATTGGCCTCTAGTGCTCTAATCAAATTAAACAGAAGATCAAGTTAAGCAGTGATCAAATCAGCTGGTCCTGTTATTTGTGAAGCCAGATTAAATTCTGAATATCTACCCAGGCAGGTATCCTCTAGCTATGCAGGAATACTTTGGTTAAAAGCTCTGAAAATTGCATTTACTGCTGCCTTTTTTCATGATTTTATTGTGAGGAGTCATTTAGGATATAAAATAATTATTATCTCTACAACTGTCAGAATCAGGTGATTACTGGAAAATGTCATCTTTCTTAAAAAAAGACAAACAAGTAATGTGCCAACGTTTTTGTTTCCAAAATCCCCTAGACAGTGTGGATATCTGCAAAATATGGATCTGGTCAGTGAGAGGGAGAAAAACAAAAAGGAAGAAAAGACAAAATATTTTTAAGCTTTGTGTTTTTAGAAAAATAACTTCATTATTTTGGAAACTTTATTTTCTTACATAGCAACCACTTGAGGTTAACAAAGTTCAATTCAAGACACCACCAAATAAAAAAAAAAGAGAGAAAAAAGTTGAAATGAGATATTGAGAAACCAATTAGGTCAGTGCTCTATGGATCTTTTCTTTTACAGATCATGATTGATTGCACTCAGATTGAATTTCAGGAGGCAAACTGAACAAGGCTGCAGATAGAGCACTGTGTGCCTTGTGCTTCCTGGCATTCTAGCATTACCTGTATGGACAAGTAAACTAAGCAGTGATTTTTCTCTTTCACATATGATTTTTTATGCCTCTCTGATCTTCCGTGTATACCAGTACACATGCTCTTTATTAAAATTGTTTGTCCTTATGGTACAGACAAAATAAAAAAAAAGGAATATATTTAATTTTCAGGAGATTTAATGTATTTCAATTTTTTTATTTTCAGTATTTAAGAAATCTCCTATTGGATGCAGATATTTTTGATTCTTTGTTCAGTGGGGATACATTTGGTCTATGCATCAATGCAAAACTATAAAAATACAAAATAGTTTAATAATACTGTGAAATTAGAACAATAGTAGAAAATACATATTACTGAGATAATATAAATTCTTTTAAATTAACTGTTTCCTAATTTTTTGGCAGAATATGTGTTCACGTTAAAAAAAACCACCTGAGTTGCATGAGAATCTCTATGTGTTAAAAATCAAACTAAGGTAACTTCCCTTTCCACAGATTTGCCCTTTCTTTTCAAATGTCCAATAGCTCAGGGGCATTATTGTAGATTTTCACATGCTGGTGAAACTAAACCTTTAGACATATTCCTCTAGCTGTTTGGAAAGCTGCAGGAAATATCTGTCTCAAGAACTAAGAAAGTTATCCTTTAAAAAAGGGAAAAGAAGTGGTCTTGTTTCTAGCTTTAGAGCCTTTAGGCTTTCTCTGTTTGTAGTCACTCTGTGCTTTGAATTGTTCCAGTATTAGCCTCTCATTCTCTAAACATGTCTGGTCTCAAAAGAGGAAAAGTAGACTTTTGTGTAAATCCAGGAGCTCCGTTGCCAAAGGAGACCTAGCCTTCACTTTGAAATTGGCCTATTGAAAAAATCTATTCTACAAGAACCTAAAGCCAGGTGGTCTGAAGGAAACTTAATTTTTCAATAGTAGCAAAGTGGCAAACTGGGAAGATTACTACAAATGCTCATCTTAATCTAGTTGCAAATGCTATGATCTTTCACAATAAACAATCACAGTTTGGAAACAAAATCAAAAAAGTGTTATGGAAATGGACTATAAGGGACTTAGAGAAATCTATTTTTATTTACAGTAAAGTAAATTAGCATCTTGGGATCAAGAAATAAATATGATTACTGAAATGGGAGGCATACAGAATGGCTCATGTGAGAATACTCTTCTTTAATCAAAGCTGCATTGAATTGACACAAGAAAGCAGCAGAGAGGTGGGATTAAACTCCTAATTGTAATGAGTGAAGTAGTACACTTTGCTTTAGATGTGGGCAATCTATCCCTGCCCCCCAGGCATTTCCCTCACTTTAGGCATCTCTTTTCATCTGGAATACTCTAGTACACCTAGGACATGTGCAAATATGACTCAGGACCTAGAAAAGCCTTATGCCTTGATGGAATGGACTCTGAGGGCCAGGGAGATATTGAATAGTATTTCAAATGACAATACCTGTATTTGGATAGGGAGCAGACAAAAAAAATCCTTTAAATAGTATCACTGTCTGAAGTCCATTGAACATTTTGAGCAGACCTCCTTCAGTTTTGATGGAAAAACAGATCTCCAGACCACAAGCAGTCAACAGAACTTATAAGAGAAAAGTTTAACTGTATAAAAATTTAGAGCTGACCATTGGTTTTTTTTTGACACTATGATATTGGTAGGATTTGTTTCTAAAAGAATTGTCCAGATTGCAGAGGGGATCCTTGCAAAATTTCCAATGGAAATTAGTTCTTATCTTCAGCTCTTTGATTATGGGAAACCTTGAGTGAATCAGTAAGGACTTTTTGAACTTGATTATGAACGGGAATTAAATTGTATGTATGGTTTAGATGTATGCTTTTCTACAGTTATTTCATTAAAGAAACAAATAATGTTTTAATAGTGAACTTAGTTTTTTGTCACATGGCTGTCCCAAGCAATAAAAAAAGACATTAATGAGAATATATCTTGTTTGTTTTGAAACAGTGGTGTTAGGATTTTCTTTTCATGGGTCCATATACAGATATATATGTATAGGTCTATGTATAGGTCTATATACACATGAAAATTCTATGAGTACACATGGTAAAGAACTTAGATTTGGCCACAGTTTTACATTTTATAGATGTTTGGGGGTTTTTTGTTACTGTGTATTACCAACAAAATATTTTTGTCCATTTCCTATTAAAACTTTTAATGTGTCACTGAGTAATATTTTCACTGTTTTAGGTTTGGTTAATACCCTTCTGACATTGTGTTTGCTGATAGCAGTAGTGTGGTTGTGCATAAAAAGTGATGGATCTCATTTATTTTAATTGACTACTCAGAAAGTTTGGGAATTATTTTGACTTTAGCACTTTTTCCAAATCCAGGTATAGTAGTACCACTTAGATTTAGCTAATTAATCTTCATATCTTTCATTAGTCACAGCTTATTTTGAATCTAAACAATCATCCAGTCTTTTCTTTAGTTTACTGGACCAGCATACTCTCTTTTGGGTCTGAGGAGTTGATGCAGAGCATCAGCTCTGTAGTGTGTAGCAGTGAAACAAGCTCCAGGTTCTGATGCCAGTGACACTAGAGCTGTTCTTGAAGAGCATCAGGTGAGGTGGCCTGTCTGTTTTGGGCACGGCTTTGAAATGTACTTATTAAGGGAAATCAGCCAAGGGAGGGACTAAGAAAAAGAGAACCTTAATCCCATTGATAAAGCGTCATCAAATCCCATTATTTCAAGGATTTAATGAGATAATCCCAGGCAGGCCTATTGAAGAGTTTTTCACCACCTAGTGATAATGCTACCAGAAACTCCTTCCAGTGCTGTGACATTGTAGTTGTGTGTCAGCTCAGCTTCTTGCCTGCTCAAATTTATGGAAAGCTGTTTGTAAAAAGCACAACATTCTCTCACCCGCTGAATATATAACAGATGCAAAAATACACTTGAGGTTATATATACTAGAAGACTAAACTGTTCAATTTGACACATTTAGCTTGTTGGCAATGTGCTTTGTTTAAATTAAAAAGTAACACTTTGCTAAAAATGATGAAGTAGAATGCTGCATTGAAAGAAAGTATTAATCATAATTAGTGTAGTGATTTGCTCTTTATTAACACTGTTGCATCAGTAGCCTCAGGCCCAAATCCAGATTGCTGCCCCATTAGGGTAGACCAATGCATATTAAATTACTAGTGAATTAAAATGCACAACATTTGCTATACACCAACACCTAACAGAACTGTTCATTCTCCAGAGAAGCCGACTCTGCTTTTTTGTGTTTAGATGGTAAGGACCCTGGTGAATGACTGGGTTTTACTGTGTTGGAACAGCAGAGGAAGCCCCACCATCCATTAAGAAGTCCAGAGAATTCTTGGTGCTGCCATTCTTGAGGTTCTGATTTCACTGGTGGGAGAGGGCTCTGCCTGTGCTTGGTAATTTGTGACATCTACAAAGCCACTGTTTGTGTGTTTTCAAGGGGCCAGTGCCTCTGGGGATGGTAGGAACATTTTGTACAAGGTGTGAAAGAAGAGCCAGTCTTGGTGTACTCACAAGAGCAAACTGCAACAGAAAATGGTAAATAATATGTTTTGCTGTATATCAGGTGTTTTTTCCCTCATTTCACATTAATTATTTTGAAACATTGGCTACTCCTGCTGCATATTGCAGGGAATCCACAGCTAATTATCAGACCATTGTTTTTGTATGCCCTTTTGGTGGCTATAAATTAGTGCAAATCCTGCTGAGTCACGGATTTTGCTCCTCAGAGGGTCTCAGAGTCACACCTGAGGCTTATTAGCTTAATGTCTCTTCACTTCATTTACTATATTTAAGTAGTTTTCAAAGGCTTTTGCAAAAGACTTAGGCTAACTTTGCTAATGCAGCTGTATGGGTCACCTCCACAGCTGCAGTGGGAAATTAGCACTGCTTGGGAGGAATGGATGAAAACACCTGGGTGACATTTCCTGAAAGTGCTGCTGGTTGTGGGAAGAGCAGGAATCCTTACGGCTGCAAAACTGTAAAAGCTTCCAATTAATAACAAACCAAAAAAACGAACTAACCAAACAAAAACCCAAGAAAATCCCCCAACCAACCAAAAACACCCCAAACAACCAAACTGAAACCAACCTCAGAAAAATATATTTGAAAACCAGGATTTAAAAAAAAAAATCATGTGAATCTATATCCAAGGCCTTATATGAAGTTAGGTAGGAAATTCCAAGAGAGTATGCCTGTGAGATTTCTATGCTTCCATTCTGCTTGAGAGATAAATAATAACAGCAGATTTTTATTCTCTCACAGGAAAATGAGGTGTTTCCATCTCAGTGTGAAACGAGAAACCTGTAGGTTAGACAAATGCTGCAATTCTGAGAAAAAATAAAACTAAACTTTTATTACCTCAAAACCTCTGGGAAAAAGCCGAAAGCAATCCTTTTCTCTAAAATGTTGCTTAAGTGGGAAGCATAGGAGAGTTCCTCTAATGTCTCAGAAAAAGCAGTATTTATCTCCTTTAAATGAAAACACGAATAGTATTCCTTGTTCTGCAGCTTAGTGATCAGAGTTCTACCCTGGGATTTTGCTCTTCTTCCTTGAAAAGCAAACAAACTGAAAATTCAAGGGGAAGACGCCTAATGTCTATCTCCTTTTTTCCTGGTTTATATTAAGGTTTTAACTTTTTGAGTGAAAGTGTGCATATGGCTTCACTTTTCTCTTTCTTGGTTTTTGTAAACATCTGACAGGTGAAGTCTTCCATAAAAAACATGATTCTGATTGAAGTGCAAAGGGCAAAATTGTAAGAGACCAAATACTTCACTGCTGCAGAACCATCTTTCCCAGATGTGTTTGGAACACAGAGAAAGACAAGGTAAAGCATCTATAGGACAATGTATCCAAATGTCTGTGAAAGCCTTGTCCATATGACATCAATGTTTTAAGCTTGTTGAAGTTCAGAATTTCTTTTCCACAGTGGGTCTTCATGTACTTAGAATAATATGTAATGACAAAGAACAAAACTCATCGTTATTGATTGGGAGGAAGAGAGTTAAGGAGATGGGGTTGAATCACTGTCAGTGTCAGAATGTCATCTCATAAAGAAGTCTGTGCTAGTTTGGTTCAGGTTATATAATGAAACGTGATTTCAAATAGAGAAGATTTCAAAATGATACCTGAAAAGATCTAACATTATGTTCCAGAATTGCCCAAATGTTCTATTGCCTCACCTGTGTTTTCAGGCCTAATTTTGTCAAAGTTGACATTCCACTTTAGAAATATTGATGTTGATGAAATGCCATTTTTGAATGACAAATGCTCAGAAATCTTTTAATTGGTTTTACTGGGACTGTATCCCTGAGGTCCCAAGGTTCAGGAGAAATTAGAAGAGACTTCCCCAATAACTTGCACCAAGTACTTATGACCTTAAGGACTTACTACTGCACCCTTCATTTTCTGTACACAGTTGTCCTTGTGAAGCCTTCTTCACCCCTGTAATTCATATATAATTTGTAAAGGAGGAGGAAGGGACTTTGCATCACAAGTGTGAATTTCTGGCATTCAGAGATGTGCATCAACTTTATACTTGTAGAGACTCTTACAGCTAGTTGATACCTGATTAATCAAAGCCTTCTGATGTTGAAAGCAGCCTAGAATCACTCTTTGGCAACACTTTGGAAGGTTAATCCTTCAGAAATTGTATCATCTCGGTTTCTGATGAGAATAAATGAATTTTTAAAGTAGTGCATTTTGATTAATTATATTATTTCAAAAAGAAGTGGAATTTGGTCTACAGAAGGGATATGAGACATTCAATTGAAAAAGTCATTGTGCCCTGCACAGTGGCTGACTTCAAAATTCAGTGTATTGGGTCCATTGCTCCAGACTGCGCAGGCTTCTGGGGATTTTGATTCGCCTTTTTGTTGTTTATTGAGATGTCTTTGTCTTGACTCATGAGTTTGATCATTTCTGTTTTTCCTGTTCTCCTCCTCAGTACTGGTGGGGGGTGGAGTGAACATAGAGAGGGCTGTGGGGTGCTGAGCTGCTAGCTGGGCTCAGTGCACAAGAACTAAAGATTTCCTTTCATTTTTAAGTGCCAAAAGTTTATTTTATATCAGTCCTGCAAATTTAGCAACAAATCAATAAAGTATGTTTTAATTTCCTTTCCTATTAAAAAAAAAAAAAAAACAATAAAGCAGTTAAGCATCTCTGGGAATTTTGTGAAGAGTAAGAAAATGTTTTGTTTCAGAGGCCAGCCTTTGCTGTCATTATGCTGCATGCCAGAGAGGGACCGTGGTGGTCTCTGTTGAGGTTGAGTTCATGTGGGTAAGCAACCCACAGGGGCAAAGGGATGGGGACTCCTCTAAGGGTTGTACAGCTTGTGCTGGTGTGGCTGAACTGAGGTTCTGCAGTGTGGTGCCAGCCAGGTGCTGGGGAGGGAGGCTGCTAGCTGTTACTGTAGGGCATTCCAGCAGAGCTCTGTGGCATAGCTGCAACCTAACCGCTGCATGTCCTGTGGGAAAATCTGTTCACTGTTCACTGTTACACAAAGTGAAAGCACTCAGAGCTCAATCATCTTCTTCTTCAAAAGACATTACAGTTGTTCTTAAGAGCAAATTTTATCTATCACAAAAACTGTAACCACAGATCAGCATAATTCTAGGGAAAATTAGCCATGAAGTTAAATTAACGAGAGTTCTGCTAAATATCATAATGCATTTTGTGTCACACCTTATAACATGTACTTTTATTCTTTCTATGAACAGACCCTGCTCATAAAACAAAAAATACCTTTATGAGTTTGAGTATTGTCAATAAAAGTAGATTTTCATAATGAAACTGAATCAGAAAAAATAATAAATCCTTCCTATTCTTTTATCTCTTGTTGTTTATGTTTTTCATCTAAAATTCTAGAACAAAGTATTACCAAGAATGGGGCTCCTGTTCTCCTATTTTCTTACTTTTTACTCGTAAAAATAATTAAATCATATGAGATAAAAAATCAATTTTTGCAAAGCCAGCACACCCAAGTTTCAGTCAGCTGTATTGATATTGACTGAATACAAGAGGTGGAAACAGCCTCCATTTTATGCGTTTTAAACAGAGCTCAGAAAAGTAAAATGTTAATGTCATGTTTATCAGATAGAGAGAGTTGGGGCACGTAGATTCAAGGTCTCCAAAGGCATGTGTTGCAGTGTTTCTTTATTTATTTTTTTTTCTTCTTACAGAACTTCTTGTAAGGACATCCAAGCTGACAAACTTTCAAAAGGTTTTATAAAAATTCTTGGCCAGATAGAGAAGTAAAATCTTAATAGAATTCCAGCAGATTATGATTTTAAAAACATCCTTTTCCAGATACAAGTTTATTTTTATTAGTTTGCAAATACTTGTCTTTGAACCAAATCTTCCTTTCTGTCCTCAATCAGCATTCAGCTCTTCTCAGAAAACAGAAGCCAAGGGTGACGTGTTCCTGCTACAGATAGCTGTACAAATTTTAGGTTTAACTATTTAAGATGTGTGTTATCAGAACATTGGTGAAACTTTTGTTTCACCAAAGTTTTTACAGCCTGTCTTACCTCTCAGGATGCTGAAGTCTAAACCCAGCAGTATTAGTAGGGATCTCAACTGATATAAATTCAGGCCTGATTTACGGGCTATCTACCTGAGAGGGTCCTTTGCTGGCTGTTGATCTGCTCCATACATAAACACCTAAGGGAGAGTTCACCTTTACTGCATCCCCAGAGGACAGGGGACCCTTCATGACACCATGAGGAGCACAGAGGTAGGAGCAGGGCAGGCCCTGTGTTTTAGAGGGAGAAACTGCAAGGACACTTGCAGAGTGTGACTGTGTCTTAAGTCGTTCCCAAATTCTCCATTTAAACACACAAGAAGTGAAATAGCACTCTGTTCTTGGTAATAAATTGTTTTTCTTTCTTTCCTTTTTGCTAAGCTACTGTGCCATTTAAATAATGAGTCTAGTTCAAGAAGGGCTTTCAGTGCTTTCAATGCTTTATGAAGAAATGTATTTCCCTAATTACTGAAACAGACACTTAAGAAAAAAAGAGTAGGTGACCAGTTCTAGATATTCTGTCCATGCTTTTCAGAAACACACAGTATTGTATGGATTGTATGCATTTCATATGCTGAGACACGTAATTGACAACTGAGTCTTAATCTGACATCCATGTAAAGGAGTGGAAAGATGCCTCTTGCTTATCTACGGAGAAAAGGGTACAGGTAATAAAACTATCACGTGTTTGTATATTTGACATCTGACAAGCATTTGAATTTTACTTCAGGGTTATAGGCAGTGTTTCAGATAGATAGACTTTATATTGTTTTCTAGAAAATATGTTGAATCCAAATATTCATATTCTTTTATTTATTTCTTGATGAGTTTGTTTTTTTATTATGTTGACAGAAATTTTGAGAATTGGTGTTAGGATATTATGAATTGCATTACATTGCATTATATAGTGAAAAATTGCACATTCTGAGGAACAATGGTAGATGAGGACTTTGGAAGAGAAGCAGTCCTCCACCCCATTTTTGTCACTGAGTGTGATGTTATTAATCTGCTTGGTTGTTACTGTGGATGCTCAGCTCCCGTCTGGGAAGGCAAATGCAACACAAAATTACAAAGACAATTTTACATACACAAGTATTTGCACTTACTGAATACAGCAGGTATTTAAAAGAATGTTTATTATTTTAGTATCTGTGTTAGGAAAACAAACTACCTAAAAAGAAATATTAAATTTTGTGAGACTGACTCGATTTTATTATCTTGTAGCAAAACAGTAAACCATGTTTCCTATCGTTCGTGGGGATAGAGTCCACAGTCACTGCCTCATATCCGAGGATAAGGCTCCCTGTTCACAGCACAAACCTGGTGCTTCCATACTGCAGTTGTTGTTGTGCTTCACTCCTATGTAGAAAAATACAGTTTTGTATTGAACAGGCTTGTGAAAAACAGCTGTACCCTTGTTAGACACCTTTAGATCTGTGTCGTGGGTGTGACTACAGTAAATGCTCCCTCTGGGTTTGTTGTATAGCCAAATACAGAGGGCTGGGTTGAGGGGAATAGGACAATAGCAAGAGCAATGAAAGCAACAAATTTTAGGCTCTCATTCTGGTGGAGATGTTCAGAACTAACCAAAGAAACAGCTCCCTAGTATTGCTCAATTCTATCATCTGCTGAAGGAGCATAAAATGACTCAGATGAAGACTAAAATTAGGCTAAATGAATCCCATCCTAATTTTTACAGGGAATTGGCATTTGGGGAATGCACAGACTTTTTAATTTTAATTAAAATACCATAATTAGGTTCTTGAAAATAATTTGCAATCTGCAAAATGTTTTTGAATTTGCCTCCTCCTTCCTATTTTGAGACTAAAGTCTGGAATTTTTTTGTCTTTCAAAAGTTGAATTTCACTTAGTACTGTAAATTATGGTTTCCTTCTTGTGCAACATCCTCCCATTGATAATTTTTTGAGTCTAGACTATGATGTCTCCTGAGATTGTTCAGACTGTGGTGGGGCTCCAGTATAGCTGATTGGTGCAGAGAATACTAAAGCTCTGCACTCTGTCAAGGGGCCCATTCACCACCCCCAAACAAAAGAGTAAAAATGAAAAATTAAAGTCTGTAATGCTTAAGTGAGCTAACATTTTAAGCAACATCTTAAGGGTGCACATATTTAAGTGGAGTAACATTTTAAGGGTGTACAGTAATATCTTATATTTTTCCTTACAAAAGAAATAAACAGTCCTAAAAATGTGGTAGTATGCAAAGTGGATTTCTCACATTTATTTGAGGAATATGAGTTCATAAACTTCTGTTTTAATTAGAGTGAGTCATAGGTTTTTAATTTTCTTTTGTGACAGAGATTTTTCATTCTATTTATAGACTTTATTCGTCTTTAATCCCAATTAGATAAGAAGCAACATCTCAGCATGGCATGAGTGATCTAGAATTATATTTGACAATAAAGTTTCTAAATTATAATTATGGTCTGAGAAATAATTTTAAACTACATTTTACAGGGTTTTTTTTTAGTACAGGAAAATGATTCTCTTTTTTCTGAACTTTTAGATTATTTGACTTTATCAGAGGAACACAATTTACTCAATAGTTTCTCTGTACCTTAGAGACAATAATGCTCTCATCAATTCATTTCCTGGGTATCACAATGTTTGTGTGAAATATTTTTTTTCACGACAATCTTTATAGTATTAAATTTCAGCTCACTCTTCATATTCAGACCAGAACATCAGTGCTCACATATATAGCAACATTTTCCTATTTCTCATCCTAACTTGACTTCTGGATCACTCAGTTTTTCTATTGACAAGGGATTTAGAGGTTTTTACCCCTGTTTCTGCACATCAGTGTGTATCTGGGGACTAGTCTGAAAGAGATTGGAAGAATCATCAGAGAAAAGAGGAAGTCTGTTTATATTCCACGTACAGAGTAGCACCTATGTGATTTTCCTCAGTGTGTCAAAGACTGCTAAAGAAATGTTAGATGTCTACAAACTGGAAAAGTTGGAAAATACTGAATCAATTAAAAAATAATTCTGATTCTCTAGAACTTACTCCACAGCTATGTTTATAGGCAATATTTATGTGCTCTTTGGGAATTAATGTGTTTTAACACATTTTTTTAGTCTTGTAAAACAATAAATCCAATTCCCTCATGTCCTTATTTATGGGCTGTTGGTTTTTGCCTTTGGTTGGTTCTTTGGTTTTAAGTTTTTGGTTGTTTTTGGTTTGTTTTTTTTTTTTTTTTTTTTTTTTTTTGTTTGCTTGTGTTTTGGGGAGAGATTTTTTTCATTTGTTGGTCTTGGTTTGGTCTGGGCATGGTAAAATTTTTTTAGAGTTTTTTGTGGGTTTTTTGTCTGTTTGCTTGTTTGTTTGTTTTTAGCTATTGATCTGATTTAATGTTTCTGGAGCCTAAATGTGTATATTCTTGATGAATAAAAGAAAATTAAGAAGCAGCTCCTAGACCAGATGCCAGGCAGAACTCTTTGGTTCATGTGTATGTTATGCCAGGGGACAGCTCCTCTCTGGCAGGCTGGCTACATCTAC
Source organism: Calcarius lapponicus (assembly GCA_039654755.1). NCBI lineage: Eukaryota > Metazoa > Chordata > Aves > Passeriformes > Fringillidae > Calcarius > Calcarius lapponicus. The sequence goes on along the minus strand of CM077462.1, from coordinate 76,346,250 downwards.
AGACATACAGTAGCCCTTGGCACCTTCAGACTCAGGCAGTGCCCCTAAAATATAAAATGCAAAATTATTAGCATGTGTTGCAGTTGTGTTAGTGAGAATAATTTCAAGGTGCCTGAAATAATGCAAGGATTATATTGCAGTTTGCTAGAAGGAAGTTTTTATAGCATGAAAATGAGACTATGATTTCTGTGCACTGGCATATGGCATATGTGAGTACTCAAAGGTACGATACAAGTTTGGATAATATTTTAAGCCTAAGGAGAATTGTATCAGACAGACATTATGCAATTGTATACACACTGCCTTATGGAGACAGAATCTGTGTGGCATTATTCCCTGAACTGGAATGGAGATAACTTGTGGAAAACTTGTTGAAGTGTTTCAGGAAAGATATGGAGAGAGCTGACAGTTGAGCAGTCTGGAGAATTAAGTCTGACTTGTTTATAACAAGTTTTCCAAACTTGTTCCTGACTCTCTTACAGCAGGCAATGTAATGCATACTGAATATTCACTGTCTGTGATTGGTGGTTCATTTCTAGTATAGTTTGAAAAAAAATGACATTACTGGTGTTGTCAGGAATCTGTCTTTATGTTGACTTTGACACAATGGTGGTTCACCATTATTCTCCAATTGCCAAAAAATTTATCATTCCTTTCTATATCTCTCTCAAATTCCAGATAAATTAGAATTATCATTATGTATCAAAGCATCTTAATCACAGTGACATTCTAGAATTACTGACACTCACACAGCTATTTCCAGGGCATGTATTGTTTTCTGGTCCTTGAATGGACTTGGGATATGGGGAGTTACAAAGATTCTCTGGACCTTTCCTTGCTTCACTAAATCATATCTGTGGATTTTTGTTGAGATAAAACTAGTGCTGGAAGACTTCCCATTATGGCCAGATTTGCAAAGAACCCATTAAAGCTCGCCAAGCAAATGTGATCAGGTTTTCACTGGGAAAAAAAAAAATGTATTGTGTATTCGCATCGCTGAGCAGGGCATGTTTAATATGAATATTAGGATGCCAAGAAAAAAAAAAAGAGGAAAGAATTCACAATTTCAGCAGACATCAGGACTGCTGCAGCTGTTTAGGGGTGATACACAGGGCTAACTGCATTTAATTACTGAAATAAATTAAACAACTCTTTGCAAAGTTCACCTGTTCAACTGATGAACTTCCACGTTATAGCTAAAATGTATTTTATTAATCTTGTAAAACAGGCCTAGTTATAGCTAGACAGACTCCTTGAACAGTATTTATAGTCACTGGAAGGCTCCCCTAGAAAATTATTCATTCCCTTGTGATTCTGTATCTCAGTCTAGAGGTTCCTGTCCCTCTCAACTAATTGTGGAAATAACTAAAAATAGCTAGCCTTCAGACCTGTCTAAATCAAGACAGTTCAAGACATATGTGCATGAACATATGATTAAATGATTATATTTCACTGTTTCACTGTTTTTCTGTATCATGTTTTCCTCTGTAAAATATATTTTGATCTTTTGGTGTGTTAATTCTTCCAAATTTACAATCATCAAGAGTCATCATTAAAATGCCAACTTTTTTTTTTTCTGCCAAAAAATCCACCACAAAAACCGTACCAAACTCCCAGCTATATGTAGGTGGGTTTTTTTTTTGTAACATCTGCAAACCTGTTGGAGTTGACCAGAGTTGGCCCTGATTTGAAACTCTGGCACATACCATTAGTGATTGGCCTCCAGCTGGAGTGGGTGCAACTGACCACCACTCTTTGATCCGGGAAGCTGAGCTACTTTTCATTTTGTCTCACTACCCACTTATCTAGACTAGACTTTATCCATTTGTTCATGAGGATTTGATGGGAGACAAAATGGGTGTCAAAATCTGAAGTGAACATGAACAGCAACACTAATCTGCTGAGCCAATGATTTCTTTGCAAAAGTTTACCAGGCTATTCAGGCATTCAATATAATATACATGATTTATATAACATGAAACCCCAATATATGCAATGGGTTTTCCTTTTGTACCAGATGTACCAGATTTTTTCCCTGTGTTCTTCAGCAGCAGCTCGATAGTTCTGGTCTTTTGCTGCTGATATTCTTGTTGAAACCTTGACAGATATAACTCCAAATGAGTTTTGGATTTTTTAACCACAAACTTATCCTTGGAGAAGGCAAGTTATTTTGCTTCCACCTCTCATAGTCTCACTTTTTTTTCCCCATATTTGACTGTAGTTAATACATGCAAGACTCAATCCATGTTCACACAGGCAGACTTCTTGTCACCTTTACTTGATTGTCCCCATATTGGGATGGGCCATACACAAGCTTGGATAAAATGACCCTTGGAAATCAATCAGCTCTCCCAGACCCCTATACCATGCTTCCTCTTTGGGATCACAAATGACACCATCTCTCTGGAGTCAAGAATTCCCCCAGCCTTCACATTCCTGACCAGTTCATCATCTGCTCTAATTGTGAGATCCAGGAAAGCAGCTCCCATCATCTACTTCTCAACCACCTCTACCAGGAAAAATGCAGTCCAGAAACCTCCCATGTTGCTTGAGCTTTTTTGTGTTTTCCCTCTGTAGATATCAGGCTGGTTTCAGTTACCCATGAGGGCCAGGACTTCCAGCTGTCTGAAGAAAGCCAGACATTATTAGGCCCCTTTTTACTTATCAAGTCTTTCTCCAAAGTGCTATTGAATATAATTAACTTCTTTTTTTAATACCAGAACCAAAAATGAACTAAATGTTATTAAGGAATTAACTAGGACAGTTGTCAGTCTGAAATTATTCTTTCAAAATTTGGGAGAGATCTTATGTATTCTGTTAGGAAATTATTTACCACAATTTCATATTAACATATAATGGCAGTTCTTTTGCAGGGAGTTTTTAAAAGCAGTAATAGCCTTATGTGCTTACAATAAAAAACAAAGCAAAACCAAACAACAATGCTGTGCTTTTTTTTTTTTTTAAATTCATTCTCCTAAGTGCATCAAGTGACATTCAGAGAAAGAATTATAACAAGATAATGACTAGAAAAATGACCTTTCTAATGATTGGCTGTTAAATTTTAAAAAATGAATACATAGGCAATAAAGACTTTTAATACCCCCTTCATTGTATAACTTGGTGAATGTGAATGAACATATAGGCCTCTTTAGGAAAGATCTTAGGAATGTGTGCTTTACCTGACAAGGAACAGAGCTAATTACTGCTAGAGTAATCAATAACCCCTGCTAATGTGTTCAGTTGGCGACATAGACCAGATCAATAAAACCTGCCACATGCTTTTGTTTTAGGAAATGAAACCTTTTAGTTCTTAATTAAGGGAGAGACCTCACATCCTTAATGATGTTTGCAATGACTGTTGCCACAGAGGACAATAACAACTGTATCTGAGGTTTGCTCTAAAAGACTTTGACAGAGTATTTAGAGAGTTGAACCAAAAACTGATCTAAATTTATTTAATTTATTTTAATGCAGAAAAACCAGGGGAAAATAATATTCAAGAAGAAGAAGTATTCTGATAAACTTCTGCGGTCATCAGAGGAAATAACGCTTCCATTACTGTAAAGTGTGTCTGGAATCTGGCAACAAAGACACAGCATAAACCATGCCAAAATGTTTTGTGTGCTACTGATGGTGGATCTTTAAATGGCCTCGGTGAAATGGAAGGTTTTTTTTGTTTCCTCTCTGTTGTTATTATTCTCATTTCTGTATGCTGGTGCATTTTCTACAAGGGAGTTATGCTAAGGGAAAGCTCATGTGGAGTGGACAGCAGGAGCAAACTAACAATAATGATGGAACTGAAAATGGCTCAGCTATTTACAGTTAATAAAAGGATAAACATATGGGAGGGAATGGATTACTTTAAATGTTTAATCAAAAAATCCTATTTTCATAATACATGAAAGATGTGAATGGGCTCATACACATGCATCTTGGTGATGGTGGTGTTGTCTTTTCCAACGCTAGTATGTTGGAAAACAACTCCCATCAAAGGTTTGTATAACTGGGGCTAACACTTTTATTTCCAACATAATTTCTGTGATAAGATTAGCTGCAATGAAGTCTTAAAGGTTCAAAGAGGGTTTGAGAGAAACATATCTAAGCATAAATAACCCTATCTCAGGGTTTAGATCTGCAAAGCACTAAACCTTCACAGAAATTGTCTGTAAGTTCACTTATCTAAGAAGGTGTGGGAATATGGAAGGGAATAAAAATGGAAGAAATTGAAGCGAGAATTGCTAAGCATTTGCATAGCAACCTAACAATGCCAAAGCTTACATTGCCACTAATCCTGCAAATGCAAATCTATATGCCTAATTTTACTCACACAAATGATTACTTGCAGGACCAAGCTCAAAGATCATAATTATTAACTGAGAAATACAAGAATCTAAAAGCATGATGATTGACACCCCTTTCATTTACGCAGTACTAAGATACGCACTAAATGTGCTGAAAGCTGTAGTATTACAGCAGCTTAAAACCAAGAATTTAAGTTTAGGCTAAGTATACCTACAGGAACAGTGTGATGTGAAGGAGATCAAAGTAGGTAAAGATATTACACTTCATGTACTTCCTCAAAGTAACTTTTTTAAAAAACATATTTAGCCAGTGCTTGGGAACAACACTTGCATAATGAATGCAAAATCCAGCCTGTATAAGGCCTAAGTTTTCTACAGAAAATGTTTTTGGGTTATTTCGGTTTTATTTTTGATGGGTTTTGGTGTATGGGTTTTTTGGGTTTAATTGTGGGGGTTTTTTGGGAAGCTTAGGTTTTGGGTTTTGTTTGTTTTTTTTGTTTTCTTGGGTTGTTTTTGTTTTTTTTTTAAATTCCTGTCTGAAACCAGGACAGTGGCTTTGGTGGTTTTTTTTGTTGTTATTGTTGTTGTTGTTTTGGTTGTTCTTTGTTTTTTGTTTTTTGTTTTTTGTTTTTTTTTTTTTTTTTATCTTTCACTTGTTTTAAGCTAAAAGAAATTATATATCAAAAAACTGCAACTAAAATTTCAATTTTCTGATTCCATATGTTGCAAGTTCACTTTCAGGAGATTAAGTTATTTTGGGAAAATACCTACCTGTACTTATTACTAAAAGAAGCACAGTGGACAGTTTCATAGCATTTCTTACCTATCTCTAGCCAGCTATAAATTCAAACATCTAAAGTTGATTCAATAGCTGTAATGCAGGTATAAGCTGCTCTAAATTTTCCCTATCATATCTGGGACATCAGAATACAAGTGGTATCTGACAGAAGACCCAAGCTAAACCTCTTGCCTTTCTGGCTGAATACCACATGGATTGTCTACACCAGATGTTTATAGGCAAAGGAGCTGCCTCCTGTCCAATACTGAATTTTTATTGGCAGCAGATCAAGGGAGGTGAAATGAGCTGACTTAGACGCCTCCTGAAGATGTCTATCATTGGGGCTTAAATGAAGCATTGAAGGAAAACAGTGCTCTCCTTCTGATGGCAAAATAAGTTCCTTGATGATTTGCCTAGGTCACGGATTTTGTTCTTTAAAAAAGGAGTTCTACCCGCTATGAAAGTAACAGCAGCTCTGTATGCTTTAATAATATGTTCTGTCTGAAGCTGCTGAGGACCTTGCTGCTAACATGAATGATAGCAAGACTGGTCATTTTATTCATATGAATTAAAGTCCTACAATACTATAATTATTCTCCCACACTATCTATTTTTGAACAAGGTGTTTCAAGTGTCAAATTCCTCATACCTCTGAGTATCTTTAGATGCTCATATAGTTTACCGTGGGCAAATAGAAAACAGACTCTTCTAGAAGATTAAGCTGTATAAAATACAAGGTAACTTTCTGAGAAAATAAAGAGGGGGAAATAGCTCTAAGAGGCTCTATTTCAAGCAGATGAGGAAGCTTAGTAAAGAAATATGATCAAAGCAATGTACTATATGCCTGCCAGAAATAATAGGTACATATTGAAATTTCCACTTTTAACTTTGAGTATGGTTGCTTGAAAATTTACATATATCCGTAGCTGTTGAACATTTTTCTTTCTACAGATTCCATGAAACAAGTTGTAACTCAATGGAAAATGCTAAAAAAATTCAAGAAAAGGGAAGAGAGGATGGCAGGGAGACTTTCAGGATTAACATGCAGTGCTGAATATTTAATTAGCCCAGGATAACAACAGGTAATTATGAAATCAAGCAAAGTTCTATTATGCATCATTTTATAATTCATGCGGGTGTGTCATAAAATTACAAGCATTTGTACTTTTAAAAAACTAACCATGTGTTTAATGCAAATGCAATCACACTAATGTGATTCACATTTTTAAAGTGCACATTGAGAGAGTGGGTAATAATGAGAGGCATTGTAAACAAAATCATTGGGAGATAGCTGTAACATAGCACTACTAAAGGGCGTTATTTATTGTGAAATTTGGAGCAGAGAAAAAAAGTTACCCATAATCAGCTCTTCATTTCCTGGTTTTAATTCTCAGGTATTTTAGGATTGCACTTTACTTTCGTTGTTCCTCTATTTGTTTGTGCTTCTGGCCTTGGCTGTGTAAGTCTGTGAGAAGGAGTAAGTGATCAGAGGGGGTGAAGATACATTCATACCATTTCACTTTAATTCAGCTGGTTAAATGGAAGGAGATAACCTCTTTCTCTGAACTGCCCCTGGCCAAAACTCTGACGACTCCAAGGGGAACCTCAGCTTATGTGGATAACATTATAGAATAGAGTTATATATGAAGTTATAATACATAGGAAATGAAAGGCACTTTTCTGTCTAAGGTTTATTATAACATCAATGTCTAAACCTAGATTATCATGGCTTCTAGTAGAACAGAAAATTTCCAAGATATTCACATAGGATGGGAAATATGATCTGGTGCTTGGCAGCTGGAGGGCATGGGGAATACTCCAGACCTTTTTGAAATACTACAGAACATCTGTGTTTAGACAGCTGAACCCTGCTGTGGATATCTCTGTTCGGGTAAATTGAATAGCTTTCAGTTCCTCACTAGTGATATTGAATAGAAGTAGATGAATTTGATGTCTGGTGCACTCATAGATCTAAATGCCTGGTACAAGAGAGACATGAACTTGCTGGAGCAAGTTCAATGAAAGGCCACAAAGCTGATGAAGGCCTTGAGCATTGCTTTTATAAGAAGAGGCTGACAGAGCTTGGGATGTTCAAACTGCAGAAGTGAAGGCTGAGAAGGATTGAGTCAATGTGTATAAATTCATGATGAGGGAATACAGAAGTGAAGCCAGAGTCCTCAGTAGTGCTCAATGAACTGGTTGCCCAGAAAGGCTGAGGAATCTCCTTTCTAGGAGATGTATAAAACCCAACTGACCTGGCCCTAGGCAGCCAGCTCTAGGTAACCCTGCTCTGAGTGGGGCATAGGAGCTCTGACTTGGGAGCTGCCTTTTCACATCAGCTGTTCTGTGATTCTCTTTTGGCGATATGTACAAGAAAGGAAGAGCTTTTGAAGGAAAAGATACTTAGAAATCCCTCAGCCGGGGAAGTAAGAGTTTCTAGTATCTGCATTTGTATCTGTATATATAAATACAACCACACAGACAACTAAACTGAAGTTCCTTGATTTGTACTTGCATGCATCCAATATCCAGAAGTACCTACAGTGTGGACACAGAAGTGTCTAATATGATGGCACATAACAGAGCCTTAAAAGCATAATAAAGTGTCACTGCAAGCCCTCTCTTCTCTCCAAAAAAGTACCATATTGTTAAAAATATATCTTTGATGGCTTATAAATGTCCATTGGTGAGAACATGGGCTTCCAATGAAGATTTTATACAGAATCCTAGGCCTCTACTCATAAGCAAAATATATCCAGAATAATTTTTTTGTAATTTCAACTATTTGCCCACAAAATGGTATCAAGCTATTGTTCATGTCAGGGTTCTTCACAAAAGTAACAGAATTACAGAATCACAGAATGGGTAAGGTTGGAAATGACCACAGTGGGTTTATCTGGTCCAACCTTCCCGCTCAAGCAGGGCCATCCTAGAACTGATGGGACAGGCTGTATTCAAATGGCTCTTGAGTGTCTCCAGAGAGGGACACTCCACAGCCTCTCTGGGCTAGTTGCACAGTCACCCACACTGTAAAGGAGCTCTTCCTCATGTTCAGGTGGAACTTCCTGTGCATCAGTTTCTGTTCATTGCCTCTTGTCCGACTGCTTGGCACCACTGAAAAGAGCCTGGCTCCATCCTGTAGGCACCCTCCCTTCAGATACCCAAAGGCATTCCTCTCAGTCATCTCTTCTTAAGGCTGAACTGTAGAAATGTGTCTCTACTGGATTTGCCTTTTTATGCTGTCCAGATTCCTTCAACATTATCTCAATGCTAATGCTCTCAAACACTACCTCAAGTCCTCAAAAAAAACCATAAGAATGCTATATTTATTCAGATTAGATCAAGGATGCTTTCAATTCAGTAGTCTGGGATCAACAGCAATAGAAAACTGCTGAGAAACTACAGATAAAGTGTATACGGTACTTTCTTTTAGTAGTATCTCATTATATCATTCATGGCCCATATTATTACTCATTACTCCATTATTTAGAGAAAACATGTTCTAAATGAGTTGTTAGAAATTATTTTGTTAACAAAGCATATTTTCTCTTAATATCTGCAAGGGAAAGATCTTGCTAAATCTTGGCTTAAAAACTTTCAGTGTGTTATTCTTGGAGCAATATAAACTTGCATCAATGACTCAGCTACAGATATATTGTCACTTCTTCCTAATGAGCTTGGGTTCAAAACATTTTTCTTTAGAGAGGAGTATGTGGAGCAGGTAGTAAAATTTAAAATGACAACATGGCTTTTCTCATTCAAAGACACTCTACAGACTCTCCACTTAAATACTTTGGCTTCAGTCCCATTTTCTTTAAGACGTTGTAAATAACTGAATGACAGGGAAAGAAAGTTAGTTTTATAGCTGCATCTCCAACTACAATTTCACTCAAAAAAATTTAAATTATATTTTTAAACTGATACCTTGTTTTTCAACTCAAGACATTTTATGAAGAGTAATTGGTGTTTTTCGTCTACACTATTGTAATCAAAACTCCTTCTAGAGCATGATCTCCCAGCATTAGTCTTAGAAAGGTTTTTTTTTAAATTTTATAGATGACTCATAAACTTTGAAAAATGGATCTTATAATGAAAATGCTGACATAACATTAACCATAGTAGCAAGAACAGTGCCCCAGTAATTTATTTACATGTTGCTTTTCAATTTCTTTGCATGGTATTGTTATCCTTTTTATGGCAAGTGTTATTTTTCAACAAGTTTCTGATTTGCTATTTTTATTCTGCAATCTTTACTGTTGGCTGGGGTTTTCTTACAAATTAATTACACTCTTCAAGGAAATTGCTTAGACCAAGAAAACTGACACAATTTATTATTGTTTCTAAAGGGAAATCTTAATGTCTTCACTACAGTATGGGCTCAGACCTATTGTGGTTTTCTCTACAGTGATATGTACAATAACATAAATAATAATGTAATAATAATTCTTAAAAATCATCAGAAGACATCTTTTAAAGTCAGGAAGGATTGCTGGTATAATATTAATCTCAGTTCCAAAGATTTAATACTGGTACAACTCTAGTTTCTGTGAATTTATTATATATTGTCCCACTTAGAAGAACTAAACTTATCTCTTTTATAATGGAATGAACTAAAATCTGAAGGAATGAATATAATTCACTGAATTTAAGCTCAATATTTATAGGGAAGAAGAAGACAAGGATTTAATTCAAAGGAGAATTATAGGAAGAATGATGACACTCTCTTAGTTGTCGGTAAACTATCAAAGCACAGGTACAAGGAGATACTTCAAGACCTAATTCATGATCAAAACGATGACTTAGCTGTCATCATAGAGACTGTGGGATATGCTGCACATCTGACACAGACACAGAAAAATACAATTTGTTCAGGGAGACAAGCAAGGGGAAAATGCAGGAAATGTGTTTTATATCAAAGGTGTAAATATTGGTTTAGATGCTACATGAGAATAGCCTGATTGAAAATCTGTGACTAATGTTAAAATGAAAGAAGAAAAGGAAACTGCTATGACTGGGGATTACTCTAAGCCTCCAAATGCATACAATGAGTAAAACTCCAGAGAGAAATCTTTTTGTGACTAATAGAAGAAGAAGTAAAGTATCTTAATTAGTAATAAGGGGAATATTTAGCTATCAAGGGGCCTGTTAAGAGCAGGGAAAATTAAAATGGATGGTTCAGGAAGATTTTTGAATTAGTTTAGAAGTTATTTAAACTGAAGATAGAGACATAAATTAAACAAGCAAGCTCTTCCGTACCAATTCTATTAAAATGGGAAGCGACTCAAATGAAGGTATGAGTGATAATACTATGATATGATCCTTTAAAAATATCAGATAGAGAACAGCAAAGTAAGAGCAAGGGATTCTAAGGAAAATAACTCTCAGAGATGGTAAGGAAAAAAGTATATATAAATATGTGTGTGTGCGTGAATGTAAAGATGGGGGGAAAATAATTTCAGAAGAGCTGATAACTTTTAAAAGAAAACTTCAAATTATTCCATTCAAATTATTCATTTCAGATGCTGGCTTAAGGGAAGCATCAATAGATTATCTCAGCTAAATCAAGTTATCTTTGCTGTCCTCAAATTCAACAGGAAAGTACATAAAACGCTTACATGAACAAATACTGAGAAGTATTAAGGGAAGCATTCAAGTGGGACTATAGGCCTTGATGAGAAAAGAGATGTAACCATAAAGGGATTTCTAAGAAAACTCCACTCTATCAGTACATTAACGATACCAGGAAAGAGGGTGTTCAGTTGTTAGAGTGGAGACAAATGTGATGTGCTAACAAATAAATGTGTTTGCAGCCTTGTTTGTAACACTCCTACTGGGAAGATTCAACCCACATCCCAAATCCCACTGTGTACTTGGAGAAGCTTACATTCCACAAGATCCTTTGCATTCCATTTTACTTCAGTCTTGAGATGAGACCACAGATGGACTTCTCCAATGACATGCATGAAGTTCAAACTGTGAAGTCTGTTTATTACATGGAGTGCTACCTCAAAATTTAAGATGCCAGTGTCACTGCTCATTATGATAATTGTTACAGTCTTTATTCGCTAAAAACTAATACAGAAACTGATAGGGAAAAGAAATAGTTGCCTACTTTCTACTCATGTGTCAGCTATATCAAGGTAAAAATATTCTGATTTATAACTCTGAAGGAGTATGAGGGAGGATTTGTTTTTTTTGTGGGTTAGTCAGTTTCTTTCCCCCAATTCATCTTACCTCATGCTTCAGGATTTTACAGAAAATGTCAAAATATCTATCTTTAGTTTTGAAATCTTCTTACTTTATCTGTCCTATGGTAACATTCAGAAGTTGAAGAAATTACAGTAAAAGTACGTAAGGCAGGAAAGATTGCAAGAAAGCCTTGCAGCATTCCTCTGAAGTACATATTTTTTACTCATATTGGCTGTCCACACTCTCTACTGCAACTGTGCCAGGGGATGAATAAAGAAACACAGAAGAAATAGTCATCTTGACATGCAAGGGAGGATTTCAGAGACTCAGCAGCACCAATTCATAATTATCTATGAGAGGGAAGATAGTATATATTACATGCATAAACTTGTAATTGTATTTCATCAGGCACTCCCAGGCACTGTGAGGTGAGAGGTGTGTCTGGGTACATCAATCTGGAAGAGGCTGGAAGAAAACAATCTTTCTAGTATGTCCGTATTATCTTCAAGGAGCAGTGACTGCTTCTTCTCTTTGCTCCCCTCATTGACATGTAGTTCTGTACACAGTGTGCTGTAGCTGACTCTGTGATGTACACTGGCCCCTGCCTGCTTTATTTATTTGTTTTATTACTCACCTTGTGCAGCAAGATCAAGGGAATGGAGCTCAGTATGAAGTGCAGGGGAAGGGCACTTGGACTGCACAGGATTGACCATGGGATAAACCAAGGGTAGGGAAAAGGAGGAGACAAGATATCTTGGGGAAGAAGTAGGAAAATAGAAGTATAAGTAGATAGATGAGCCAGTTATGTGCAGCAGGCACTGGTTAGTGCATCTGCTTGGCTTTGCCCTGTTCCTGATTATTACTATGTGTCTTAGCTTCTCACTAAACCCCATTTCCTAAGCCATTTTCCCAAATGGGGGTCTCCATCCTGTGTGCAAAAGTGTGTGTGTGGGGCTCAGTGGTAGCCCTGGGGCTGGGACCAGGAGTCAGAACAGTCCCTGTGTCCATGGTGCCAGCGACAGGAATGAGCATGGCAATAACTGTTAGTGAAGGTTCTTCCAGGTAATACAGAGAGTAGGAGATGTGGGCTGGGACAGGGGCAGGACGTGTGCCTCTGAAGCTGTGACCATAGGAGGAGGTGGCAAATGGAGGTGCCAGCCTAGGGGATCTGGAGTCCAGGCCAGCTGCTGGAGAGAGAGTAGGATCTGGGGCTGCACTGAGAGTTACTTTTTTTTGTGTGTGTGCATGCAAGGGTGTCTGTACTGGCAGCTAAGCTGGGACTATGGCCTTGAGGGTTTGTAAGTCCATATGCCAGCAACTGGAGAGACTGGGGACAGCTCTTGGTCTGACTGACAGTCAGCATGGAGCTGCTGCAGCCTCCTCCCAGCAGGCTTCTGCATTTGGAACCCCTGTAGCATCTATATACCACAGAATTAATTATTTTACCCATACCAAGAGCTATGCGTCAAGCTAAGGAGCCTTACTTGGTTCTGCATTCCCTGAAATTATTTTAGAGCATACAAACATTTATTGACATATATAAAATATAGCCTTATTAAAATTAAGACTAAGTTTATGTGTCTCTTCTTTATCTGTTTGCATGTATTTGCACAGACTGTAAACTTAAACTACAACCTACATTATTTAAAGAAAGGACTAATGTATAACAAGATTCTCCAGGGCATGGAAGGTAAGAAGTTTTAGCAGTTCAGCTTGTAAATCTATTATAATGTACAGATAAAAACCCAGAATCATAATCCTTATTCTTCTCGGTCAATGGCTATTTTGCCAGCATCAGACCTTCTGTTCTTTCTCTTCTCTCTTTTTTGATTACTTTCTTCCTTAGGGATGTTAAGCAAAAATAAATGGTAAGGGAAAGAAAAAAAAAAATTCATTCCCCTCCCCCTCTCCCCCAAATCCTTCCTCAGTGTTTAAATAACCTTTAAAATGTTGCTATAGAAATTACTTTCCCATTGATAATAAGAAAATCATTGAATTCAGAAGATTTCTAATTTACTTTGTAAAGTCAAATTCTATGCAAATATTCATATTATATGCAGATCAAATGTAGTCTAAAATTAAATTTTTCACAGTGCAAGAAAATTTCCACTTAAAATACCCAAAAATCTAATGTCATAGACTGTGTGCCATGTCTTAGAGATAAGCTATGTTTATTGCATGCCAGCACTTTTCTGTCCTTCGAAAGCTCTGTAGGAAGAAAAGAACAAAGAAACACAAGTTTTAAGCACTTTGATGACATGTTTGGCATTTGATCTCTCAGATAAGTAAGAGTTTTATTACTTTCACAGGCTTTCTGAAAAATAGGATCCTGCCTTTGTTTCATGGGAGTCCACTGAAAAGAGTCTTATTGGTAAAAAAGAAATTTTCCATAGCTTATAATGGTGGTGTGCATATTGGGAGAAATATTTATGTATAGAAGACCAACACAAACTTTAGGGAAAATAACATCCTTTCTAACATAAAGCAAAAAAGAGCAAGAGAAATTCATCAGATGATTAAGCTGAGGAGGAACAAAAGCAACAGAAACCAGATGACAATCCTGGTCCTTCAGTCTGCTGCATACTTGGTACTGGGTCATTTTTCTTGATTCACAGTTGGAAAAGCAACCAGCATGGAGCATTTAGCTTAGGTAGATCCACTTTAATGTTATCTAGCATATTTATTGTTGTCTGCTTTGCTTGTTTGTGTGTAGTTCATCACAAAGAATAATTTCAAATAGACATTCATAATTTGTTTGCAGAATCTCATTTTTCAGCTGTGAATATATTATCCTAGGGATTTTTTGGGACTGGTTTAACCTAAGCAGGCAGTTAAGTACCATGCAGCTGCTCGCTCACTGCACCTCCACGGTGCAATGGGGAACAGAATCAAGAAAAGAGTAAAACTTATGGGTTGAGATAAGAACAGTTTAATAATTGAAACAAAGCAAAACAAAACGCACATGATGATGATGAGGAGAAGGATGATGATAAGGATGATAATAAGAATAATTAATAGTAAATGTAATAAAAAGCAAGGGAGAGAAATAGAGCTGAGAGAAACAAGTGATCACAATACAATTCTTACCACCAGCTCAGCCTGTCTCCAAGTCATGATTGACCCCTGCAAGGTAATTCCCCCCAGTTTATATACTAGGTAGGATGTTCAGCAGTATGGAATACAACTTAGCTACTTTGGGTTACCTGTTTCAGCCATGCTTTCAGAGTTTCTTGTGCAGTTCCTTACTGGCAGACCGCAAGACACTGAAAAGTCCTTGACAGGACAAGCATGACTAAGCAACCACCAAAATATCACTCCGTTATTAACATTATTCTCCTACTGAATCTAAAACAGAGCAATGTACAGCTCCTAAGAATAAAATTAATTCTATCCCAGTTAAAACCAGGAGAGGGACTTACAAAACTTTATTTTTTTCCTTCTGTGATTGCTTTCATAACTCATCAACATCTTCACAGCTTTAGGCTATTTTTATAATTGGCAGCTATACTTTCCAAATAAGTCAACTTTTGTCTGTCATGTAGAATCTAGAACATGCTATTAAGCAGTACAATGTACACAATGTACACAGCAATACAATGAAAAGCTTGGCTGGTCATGTACTGCACTGTGATTAGTGAATGCTCTTAGGAACAGAGACCTGAAAACCAAAAAAAACCCAAAAAATATGGAAACATCTGTAAGATTTCTTGTCTGGACTTTTTCTGTTATTTTCAACATTTCAGTGAGAAGAAAAGAAACCATGAAGAAGAAATTAAATAATTATTTCATTTAAAGATATTTTCTTCCAAATTTTAGAGATAATTTCCTTATTGTTAACTTAAAATTTAAGGCAAGGTTCTGAAAATATCTTATTCTTTACTCTGTTTCACGGAAATCTAGGCATTGTTCAATAAGAATGAATTTATCACAAACTAGCCATGCTGGAGAAACCAAACCTTAGGCAAAAAACGTTTTCATACAAACCATTCATTAAATGACTGTGAATAATGAAGAAACTAATAAAAATTGCTTTCTATTCACAGACAATTCAGTAACAGGCTGGATTTGACAAACTGCTTGTTACAAATAATTCACACCAGCAATGAATATGATCTCTCCAGCTGTATGTCTGTTTGGGATTAATAGAGGTTCTTTCAGACCCATTTTTCTCCCTACATCATCTGTTTGTTTTGTTCTGTTTGTACAGTTTGCACAAAATTGCTCAGCTTGTGGTATATAGCCAGCAATTAACACCACTTAGCAGCTGTTAAAAAGGGTAATCGCCTGTTGTTATCCTCATTCAGGAACTAATTGCTCTCAGTGCACCACTCATAAACCCACCAGAGCACCAGGTATGATCTGCTGAAGATGATCTGATGCGAAGGGGGCTTTACTTTCCCTCCTCCAGGATCGGTTCCTCTGGCTACTTGCACCTGCCGAGTGAAGGGACACAGAGGAAGCAGTAAGGGTTTCCTTTCATAGAAATTGGGGTTGGTGAGCCCACAGGTGTCTAGGCTTGGTGGAAAAGAGGAACTGCAGGTAAAATCACTCACAGCACTGAGTGCCAGTGGGAATAGCAGTGGTTCTATTGCTGCCCTGGTTTGAACAGAGCAAACAGTAAAGCACAGCATCTTCTGTGATAGCAGTTTGTGAATGGATGGTTAAAGTTTTGTTGTTCCTTTTTCTGACTACTATCATGAAGACATTTTTAAAGCAGATGAAACAGGTTTTCTTTTTTCCCATTAAAGCTGATTGCTCAAAACCAAAACAATGTTAATGGCGGGAAAAAATGGAATTAAATGAATTAATTATTAAGTTTCAGAATTAAGTAATGTGATTTTTGTTACATTATTTACATATGGAATATATTTAATATGCTCTTTTTGGTGAAGTAATCTTGAAACACCAGAAATCAATAATGTGAACATATTTCAAATATATGCACATCTTCTCTTGGTCTGCAGCTATATATAGAAAAGAAATACGCCTCCTAATACGAATGAAATATGCTTTGTAATTAATGGGGAACTTACAAGGCCAGCAGTCGGAAACAGAAAATTTGGGTTTTATTGCCTGCTCATATCTCTTTGCAACTTATTGAATGCGGTTCTAGAATAAATAATGTGAAGTGAATCATGGTGTGTCTAGAATGTACCTCAAATATCCTTCATGTCCCTTGTGCTGGTCACTTATGCTGAATATTTTGGAAACACATATTGATTTCATGTTTTCTCTATTTTAAAAAGCTTCTAGTTTTCTAATTAGAAAATGTAACAGTAACTTGCACCTCCTTAAGAGCTGGATAAGGACTCTAGGCCTCCCATACTATTGAAAGACAGTTTTACCCATGCTCTTCAAGGGAATGTGCTAGCAGAAATAAAAAAAAAAGCTACTCCAGTAAAAATCTCCCTGTACTTCCTCTGTAATAAATCATGCACTCGCCAGATAATAGGTGCATTGGAAGGAAAAAAAATTGATAGTCTGCAAAGTGGTAAAGTACGGTGTTACTCAACTTTCCCTTCAAGATAATTTAAATCACTTAGTTAAAGGTCCAGGTAAATATCTGGACCGGAAGGCTGAGGATTATTGGCTCTGGTATGAGCTAACATCAAAAACAAGACAGAAGGTTTTTGTTTACACTGATAATTGCTTTTCTTTATTGCCTTTCTGTTAATCTGACACAGTTTGTGAATGCTGTTTGTGTGTACATGTAGTACAGTCAAGCAATAATTCCAGGAGCTATAACCTTTACATATAATTCATATTACCAAAGAAACATACAAAAACAAAAAGCCAAAACCCAATAAGTCTCAAACAAGAGTGAAGAATGTGAAGCAGCACAAATGGCTTGCAAGCTGAAATTCACAAATACTGAATGAAATTTAAATGCATGTGTTACAAGTCAATCACTTCCACTGTATGAATTTATACTATGACTATAGGTTTGCTTCGGTTAAAATGTTCTGCCTCAGTAGGAGAGAAATACAGAAGTTTAGCATGAATTCACTGTTTTGACTGTGAAAATGATGTGTCCAAGCATAATGCTTCTTTCTCCAATCCTATTTCCCAGACATTACAAATCTATGCTGGGTCCTTTTGACCTCATACAACAAAGAGAAAGAATTACAGCTTTAATAATAACCAGCCTGCTGATCAAGAGACCTATATTTCTTTCAACAGCTCATACTCAAAAAAGGTCTGAAACCTTGGTTTTGTCCCATATCATGTGTGCATACATCAGAATTAGGTACACATATAAACATATGAGATGGTGATTTCCAGAAGGAAACACCTCGATGAATCTGCCTTGATCATTTGCTTTACAGATGACTCACACACACTATTACTGTTGCCTAATACTACCTACTAGTTTGATTATTAGAATAAACATCCAGAAAGGAGAGTGGGATTTGAAGTTTTTCTCTGTACAAGAAGGCTTAGATTTACAAATTTATCCCTTGGCAAAGGCTGGGGCCAGGTGAGTAGTTTGATGAGAGCTCTTCAGGGTTCACAGAACACCTGAAGAACTTCCTTGGTCTAGAAATTTCACGCAACTCATTCACATCCTCATAATTCTTCCCTGGCTCCTTCCAGCAAGGTTCAGTACTTTCAGCCTGCTGTCTCTCCACGTTTCTCTGACTTCTTCAGGAACACAGTCCAGCAGATACACGCTCTCAGAGGTATCAACATAATATTATCTAGTAGGATGAAAACAACAACATTCCAACTTTTTCAGGAGCTGTCAGAACCAAAATATAAAGAACAGCTTTTCTGAAGCTCTTATTCATCACACAAGAATCTATTGTTCTAGTCAAATGCCTGATATTCCTATAGCTGTGGGTATTATAAATAATCTCAAAGGGAAACATGCCAAGGATTTTCCACTAAATAAACTGCCTGAAACCCCATGAACTTTCAAAAAGAAAAAAATCCAGTAATCATCTGAGTTTTGGATAGAATACAGAATTGAGAAAAAGGCAACTATTGTAGATCAATTTTCTCATTTGATTTTGGTTTTTTAAAGTGACCTCTCTTTTTTATGATCATTTAATGAAACTTTCAGATGTTTTACAGCACTGTTTGTGACATGTAAAGGCAAGAGACAACTTTCCAAAACTCTATCTATGTTTCACTCAACATTGTAAGTCTATTTCATTAAGAGCATTGAAATTCAAGCAGTTATCAGCAATTTGCATCCAAATGTTAGTTTTATGTTTTTAATTGTCATTGTTGGTTCTTCTTCCAAAGTACATCAAAGTTCAGCCTACTAGAGCAGGATCAGTATCCAGTAGACTAACAGTAATGTGGACTTTCAACTTCTCTTAATGGCAAGGTAAAAATGAAACAAGACGCTGTTTAAATAATTTGTCTGGCAACCACAAACAAAACAAAAGGGGCCAAATGCAAAGTGCAAATAACTTCAGTGAAATGTCATGTTTATCTATGGGGGATGACTACTGATAGGAAATAAATGACTAGCTGAGAAATTAACTTTTCTATAAGAAACTTTAAGGTTTGGAAAATTTATCTTTTTTTGGCTTATTGCTAAATCAAGAGTTTGTTAGAGACATAATTCAATTTTTCTCTAGACTAATCACTAAATAGGAAATATTTCAATACACCTTTATTTTCTTTTCCAAAATTTCATAAGCACAACATATGTAGAAAAAATGATGTTTCAGTTCAAATAATAAAAAGGTCATTAAACCCATGCTACCTGCTAGTGTATTACATTAAGTTAGATTGGTGTTCTTAATCATGCCCTGTAGAAAAATAGAAATATATAAATCTAATTATCAACAGATGAAATGTGTCCTATAGAGATCTATCTGCCTTGTATTACAAAAGCTTCTTTTGGCATACCATGTGTAAAGGAGACAGTTACTCTGTGGTAAATATTGGCATTTCAGCTGATCATTAAACCCACCATGTTATTAAAGTTTAAATTCTCTACATCTTTTATATCATGGAACAAAACTGAAGGGAGTTTCCATATGGAGGGTGCCTGTGAGACATGAGACATGGATTTCTCTCTGTAACACCTTGTAGAAAGCAGTCCTGGACCAGATTGTGGTTGAGGCTCATTAATATTCTCTGCTGCTGAAGAGCAAGGGCAGCTGGCATTTTAGCAGAAATCATGTCAGCCACTTGACACTGTTCTGGCCTTGAGATGCATAAATCGGTTATTGCTGTCTTATTTCCATAGCAAGTGAGCAGATGTAGGATGGGATGGTTGGGGTATGCTTTCACTTGCTTTCAGCTGCCAGGCCTGCTAGCTCCAGGAATTTCTGTTGTCAAGCTACCTTTTCTTATTCTTGCACTTCCCTTGCAGTCATGTCAGTAATTTTATAAACAGATTGGAAAAAACAAGTTGTTACCCTGCATCTGTTTACTGATCTCCTTAATTCCCCAGTTCTTAGAATGTGAGATCTGAATGCAATACACTGTAGAGGTTCTTGTCATCGTGAAATGTGTCTGGAACCAAGATACCAAGCTGCAGTTTTAAAACATCTGCTTAAAGTTCCAAAATGTGCTTTAGACAGTGGAGAGAGAGCTGCTTTTCTGAAAAAGATGAGAACTCTGCTTTAATGGAGAAAGATTTTCAGGATACCTCCAAATCCTAAAACGCTTCATTTTTGTTCAATAAAAACAAATGCAGCCCAAGAAATTCATAATAGCTCTGCACAAGTCTCTGAAGCAAGGTCTGTAGAAAGCCATTGAAAGTATTTTTGGTTCTCAGCTATAAAAATATATGCAGTGCCTCCTACCACTCTCATTGCACTAAAAACTTTATAGAATGATTAGTTTTTATTCTTTTCCCATGAAGGATTTCTTCCTTTATTCTCCTCCCTTGTCTTACATCTAGTCCATTCCTTACTCTCTCCAAATCTAGGAGATGTTGGAAAGGTGTGGAGAAGGAATTAAATTCTTTTCTGCATAGAGCTCAATCAGAGCATATAATTTATTGCCACAAGATGTTATGAAGGTTGAAATACAACTGAGATAAAAAAAGGACTGGACCTGTGCACAAAGAATAGGTCTTTAGTGGCTGCTAAACATGATGCTAAGGATGTAACCTCTGGCTTGGAAAAATCACTGAACAGTAATTATGGAAATTTGGGGGCTCTAGGAAGCACTGAACTGCTTCATGTAAGCCTTATTTAATTCAGGGCTTTTTATTGGTTTGTTTTGTTTTGTTTTGTTTTTCCTCTTAGACTCTTTAGTAGGAATAAATGTCATTTCTTTATGACTCTATATAAGAGTTCTCATTCTGCTTCAGGTATTTCCTGTGCTAGATACAACCTAGTTAATTTATAGCTGCAAGATCACACTCTGAGTTAAAGAATGGAAAAAAATAAAGGAATGCAATGCTGTCAGTATACTCTTTGCAGTATATTTTTGTTAAGCATGTCAGTAATTTTTTTCAGTCCATTCTTTTTGAAGTCCTTTGTGCATTAATCCAATTGTTAAGCTAATACAGAAAGAAAGAAATTTTGATTCTCTAATTATTATTTTCTGGTCAAAAAACATTTTAACTGCTGATACTTGGTTTTGTTTTACTGAAATTAAATGCAATAGAAATCTAACAGAAACTCCTAAACAGACAAATTTGTTTGATTTGGGTTTTTTTACTCCAGTAAGATTGGGTATTTTCCTAACTAATTTTTTTTATAAATGTAGGAAAGGAAGCACCTAGTTTGAGATATTTTGTGCTGGCATTTATTTCAAATTATTTTTCATTTAGGGTCTGAATAACCTTTAACTAATATTCATGTTGCTATTGCAAATATAAAAATATTAATAAAACAAGTGTTTTGTGGTGATTTACACACAAAATAACTTTGTAACTAATTGCAAGCAAGAGAACATGATATCAAATCAGATCCTTATCGCAGACATCCTCTTTGAAATCCAGTGCTGTGCATTAATAGTTGTTAAATTTAAATGCTTAATATGTTCAGATATATTTTAAGGATAAAGTGGCACCTTTTTATTTTTCCCCTGATTTTAGCCCAGTAGAATGAGATTCCTCCCACACACATGTGCTTGTAGTGGTGTATGCAGATGCACCTGATCAAAAACACTTCTGTAGAGTCTGAAATGAGACAGAAGGTCCACTAAACACTTACATAGAAGTGACCTAAAGAGACTGATGCTTTAACTATTGACTAATCTGAGTGGTGAGATGTCTAGATTTTTCAAAATAGTACCAAGTAGCCATCAGCTTTTCTCTTCATCCCTATTAGTCTGATCACCCTGTTCAAAAAGGATCATCCCAATGCTTCCTTCAGATCTCACTTGCTATTAATGC
Source organism: Calcarius lapponicus (assembly GCA_039654755.1). Taxonomy (NCBI): domain Eukaryota; kingdom Metazoa; phylum Chordata; class Aves; order Passeriformes; family Fringillidae; genus Calcarius; species Calcarius lapponicus. Next base: position 76,324,670 of record CM077462.1, on the reverse strand, counting down.
ACTTTGAAAACTCTTCTTGTATGACACAACGATGGTCAATTTCACTCTAATTGAACTTTGACCTTCTGCATCTTCTTCCTGCATCTACAAAACAGAGCTCTTCTTTTTAGAAAGCTTGACCTTGCTTACAGAGTTGATGCAATTTTTTTCCTCTTGATCTCAACAGGGAGTTTCATATTCAGTTAAGCTGGTCTTCTACCCTGCTTGCTTGACTAATGACACAGTGGAATTGTTTCTCCTGTTGGTCTATAATGTGGTTCTCAAATACTTACCGTCACTCTTGAACTATTAAGCCTTCAAAAGCAGATTTTGGAGTACTCCGCTAAATAGCTTCTTGAACAGCTTAAGATTTGCTCTCCTGAAGTCTAGGCTAACAACTCTGCTGTCCTTTTCTTTTCTTATTAGTGGCAGTAAACTGCAACAAATTGCCAATAGACATCAGGAGTCTCTCACTGGAGATATTCTGCATAGTCTAGACACAATTCTCTGCCATAAGCTCTAGGATGACCTTGCTTCAGCAGGGAGTTTGATCCCTTCCCACCTGACCAATTCTGTGATTTCACCGAAAATTTTAAATTTTACCATTTCATGATCACCATGGCCAAGGCAGTCATCTACCACCACCAGTCCCATGACTGGGTTTCAGATTCACCACTACCAAAACCAGTCCCATGACTGGGTTTCAGATTCACCACTACCAAAACCAGTCCCATGACTGGGTTTCAGATTCACTACAACTAGTACAGTATAAGTTTAGATGTAATATCCTTTTGAGGAAAAAGTCTCTGAAACACTAATCATCAGGGTCTATCATAAATAAATATTCTTAGCATGCCTATTTCTTACACAGGACCAATTCCTTGTTTTCCTACCAGGATCCCATGCTGTATCAGCATCCATTTCTGTATCTATAGCACTAGAAGGTTCTCTCTGATGGGTTCCTGTTTAAAACTACTCCTGTTTTTATACCACAAGTGATCAGTGTAAATAGCTTTATTGTAGTATTTCGAGCAAAATTACATAACCTAAAATTAAGGTTATTCCAAGTTAGAAATGCAGTTCTGGGTGTAAATCAACCTTGCAATTTGACACAGAGACAGCAAACTAGCCTGAAGAGTGCAAGTGTTCTACTGTGGTAGGTGAGCGCTTACTGAAGGTTAGGATACCCTGTTGAGAGAAGGTGTTTCAAATATTAACTAACTCGCTAGGCTTGCTTTGGTCTTTGTATAACCTTCAGGTGCATTTTTCTTTACTCAGTATTCAGAGAGCTTCGCAGGAAAAAAAAAATGTCTTCTGTCCTATTATTCAATATTAACGCTTTCTATCTCATACTACCTATATTCATAGATAAAAATCCTTTAAATGCTGCCCATTCTACATTCTCAAACACAGTGGAAACAGACAGGCGTGCAAATTCAGCATCAGTAAATGGCTTGCCTGTTCAGGGTCAGAACACTTTTTTATTGTGCTGTTTCTGAATGACCTGAATGGAGTGCAGAGCTCAAAAGACCACCACATACTGCCAATATAGAAGAGAACTAGAAAATAAATATTTTCCAGCATTGTCAGCCAGTGTTTTGCCTGGTTCTTGCTAGGCTAGGAAGTGGAAAAGAAGTAAGGTGAAATCACCTGTCTCTACATCTTTTCTTCATTACTCTTTGATGTTTGTCAGGAAAAAACTGAGGTCTGTAGTCACTTCAATGCATTGTTCGCTGAATTTGTAGAATGGATTCAGGGGGTAGCCACTTTTAAGTAATTTGTGAAAATGTTTTTCCTTCAATATATTTCTCCGAGATTTCAAAGGATGATTTTTTTTTTTCTGAAGGAGTACTCACCAGGTCTAACTTCAGTGTTTAAGTACAGTAACTTCTGAGTCCTGCTGTCAAAGGAAAGAAACAAGTTCCACTTGCATGAAGCTGAGTTAGTTTCTAGCTTTAGCTCAACTAGAAGCCTTTTTCTCTACTGACTGAAGAGAGAAACTGAAGCGACTCATCTGTTATCGTAGGGCTCTGATGGATGAGTGGTCAGAGCCTGCCTTAGAATGGTACACCCACCTCTCTATCTTGCTCTCACTTGATGGACTCTGGACCTGCTCATTAATCAATTTCTGAACCTCTCAGCTTCTTACAGTAAGATATCCCTGATACCACCTTTCCTCAAGACATCCTGCTATAAACTACAGCGGCTGATTGACGGGTGGAAATGGCTTAACTCAGATCAGTGGCCAGCCTCCATCTGTGTTCTGCCTTTGCTGCAGGGGCATCTGAAATGGACATTAATCAAATCTTGCGTAAAAAGAGTTTATGGTGCAATTTTCGGAGGGAAAAAACCTAACTGAATTTAGCCTGCAATCAGGAGCTGGTTGACGAAGACCTCAGAAATCTCTGAAGTAATTAGTTAGAGTGAGTAGGACAGCGTAGCGGCTTCATTGGTTGTCTCAAGAAACAATATTCTTGATTGCCAAGAAAACTTTTAGCTACCTAAGACAGACATCTAATATCAGAAAGTGCAAAAAGCTTCTTTAATATCTCTCTAATAACTTTTTTTCTGAGACTGCATGCACATGTACCATCAGTTCCTGTCATGATGTACACTTGTTCTACAGAAGCAACACTGAGCTCTTTGATTTCTTATGCAGAGGTTATGAAAGAGTTATGAGACAACCATGACAAGTCATAGCATGGCTAAAGGACTATTAATTTTTAAAACCTTGTGCTTTATATGCTTTCCTTCGGTACTTTTAAACCAAACATTCAATATCACAAACATACATTTGCATACCTGATAAATAACTTTCAAGTTTCTAATTTTAAATTTAATTAAGTAAGCCATGAAATGTGGTGACTTCCAGTTAATAACATTTTAATTTCAGTGGGTTTTTTTAATATCACCCAAAAACTTACAATGGGGAAAATCAAAGTTTTTCATCTGATGACCTAGCCTCAGAATCAAACTTTAAAACTTCATTATCTTTGTCTGAGGCTAAAATTATTTTTTCTGGGTAGTGTTTTACTCAAGCAAAGACTAATGAAAGAATACATTAAAATTATTATAAAACTAAAATACAAACAGGGAAAAATCTCATAAACATTATTTTGACCTTAGATGATTTTGTAGTACCTATACATGAAGAGGATTAAAATGGAGTTGCTTATGAACAAATGATTATGAGCTGTTAATTTAAAGGCAGAAATGTGAAACTGCCATTTTGATTTAATATTTTAAGAATGTGTTTTAAATGGATTCCATTAAGCCTTGTCCTCAGTCATCACTGAGCTGTACCACTTGTGCAGCTTGTTCTGTTTCTGTGAAATATTAAAGCAATTTGAAGACCCATTGTGCTGTGATTGATACTGATGTATATACATATGCTCATCTTGTAATGGTGGAATAACAGACAGGACTCTATTGAATAGAGAATTTAGAGGTAACAGCTTGTTTATTGGTCTGATATCAGGAACTGGTACTGAGATGAAGAGCCTATCAAAATATATGCCAATTTTTTTAAAAAGGCAAAAAAAAAGGCCAATGTTTCAGAGAAGTGATGAGATTCATCTCACTTAGTAACTTCTCTCAAGAGCTCAGTTAGTCATTGATCCATCTTTTCTATGCCCTAGCCATCCAACATAATTTGTGTAAGCTGCTCATAGATGATGCGTGTTTCTTTTCTTTACCGTGGAAATAATCTAGATGACTAGATAAATTCGAAGATTAAGTTTTTTCCCTTTTTTGGTGGTTACAGATAGATGATATAAATCCCACATTTCATTACATTAGATCTGAGAAATATTTGCTCTATTTAACTGTACCTCAGTTATTTACAAGTAATTTTTGACACAATAAAAGCTACTTGAAAAAGAAAGAGAAGTAAAAAACGCTATTATCTATCTCTTTCCTCAGTATGATGGGGTAAGTTTGAGTTTTTGCATTTTTTTATTTGGTGTTTCAGCTTCCTGAGTTTCTGAATGATTTAATTTGGTGTTGCTTACTTTACACTATTTCACTATTTAGCTATTAGTCAATGCTTTGGAAAAAATGCATATTGAAAGTATTGTGTACCTGAAGAAAGGATACAAACCAAATACTTTCATTCTATTGTTTCAATTTTAACTAGATCAAAATGTGAAATGACAAAACTAACAGCTCTTTCTGAAATGACATATTCAAGCTGTCATTTCTTTATCATAACAGAAGGTGCTGTGGCCTCATTTTGGCTCCCACTACTGGATCCAGGCTTACTCAAAAATGCTGAACTTTCTCAGTGAGCTGTCAACAGTTTGCCCTAACATCTGGGCAGTATTCAGAAAACCATATTTTCTGTCAGTAAAACCTCTAGAAAATCAAGAGAAAAAAAGAAGAGAATGTTGAATGCTCCTAAAAATATTTTTTCAGGCATTGAGCAAGTCCTATGATGAAAATGGTAAGTTTTATGTTCATCTTAATGTCAGAAGACATAACAACACATATTATCTACCAGGGGTCAGTAGCAAGGTGGAACTGAAATTCCCAAAACACCTTTAACACTTTTTCTCTCATGTTCTCCAGTAGATTTGTGCCCCTATAACTCAAATCAATATATAATTGCCTAAAGGAGAGTTAAAGCACTCAAGTCCACATGCAAGGAAACTGGTTACGAAATTGCCAGAAAAAAAATTCAGGTAGAAATTGAATGTAAATTACTTATCACTGGTGAAGAAGAGCCTACTGGAGTGTTCCTTCTGAACAGCTTTATAATGGAGCTTCATAAATATGTATAGAGAACTATGTAATGTAACTCTGTCACTCTCCTAGATGGGGTGTCTGCCTCAGTCCTTGTGTCATAAACATTTGAAGGTGTAGATTTGGGTCTAGTTCTAGAAGGAATGTGGTAACATGTTGGTTTGGATTTCTGCTGGTTTGTTTGGGGTTTCTTCCCTGTGAGTGTGTTTTCCTTTTTTGTTTTTGTTTTGTTTTTACAATTGGACTCAATGATCTTAAAAGTCTTTTCCAAACTCAGTGATTCCTTGATTGTAAACCACTTCAGGAAAGGAGATAGTGGCTGCTTCCTACTCTACCTATGCTACACTCAAAGAGGGGTGCGTGTGCAGCCTCTCTCACTGCTGGGTGAAGGGTCTGGGCATCCAGGGCCTTGGAGACCTGAGGGGCCTCCCAGCATTAGCAGTCTTGACTCTCAGGCTGCCACATCTGACCAGCTCTGTACCATCCATCAACAACAGTCAAAGGACAGTCTGCCTCTCCAGGGTTTATTGATCTGATCTTCATCCTTGCAGTGATAAAATTTAACTGCCTACACTACTAAGAAATCCTGACCTAGCTCTTCTCCTATTAGCATTGAAAATGTTCTTTAAAAATTCTTTGTGAATCATTCATTATACTACGCTAAAATAAATTATTGCCTTCCTTGTTCTGTTTTTGGAGTGAATTATATAATGTAATTGATTACTGAAGATGTATTTATATACTGGTTCTGGATATGGTGGAGTTAACTTTCCTCATAACAGCCCATAATAATAAACAAAAAATTGCAAATGAACTGTTTTTATCTTAGCTCCTGAACTCTTCCATCATAGTTTCTTCCTGTGTCTCACTGAGAAGGGGGAGTGAGAAAGTCACTGGGTGGGGTTCTGACAGCCAGCCTAGGTCAACCTCCCTGGCTCTAGAGTTTAACAACTTCAGAAAACTTTCAAGTGACTTACAGCTGTTCCATGTGCTGCATACATTAAAAACTTGATGCACACCTCTCTTTCCTACCTGCTCTTATTTTAAATCTGTGTGAAAATTATATAATTTACTTTTCCGAATCATGCCCGCAAAAAAACCTACAGGTCATTATGAAAATTTTATAATTACAGAAAACCTGTTCTCCATGATTGCTGATAAAAGCACTGTTGGATGTCCATTCAGTAATTCAGAACCATCAATAAAAATAGACGTTTACAACAGAAAGAAGATAGATAAGCAGAGGGAACATTTAGCTATTACATTTCGGAAGACCAAGAGAGTCTACCATCTATGTCTTTATGAGGTTTCCTTGAATAGTTTTTAGCAAAAATGAAGACTGATTTTCCTTTAGATTCTTTGCTCACATTTTATACTTATTTTTATCAGATTTATGGTTATATATTTGATGACTTTTTTTATTTATGTTGCAAAAGATAATCATTATTCTGTGTTTTAAGACCTATAAATCAGTTTTAAATTAATAGAATAAAATTGTAAAGATGCATGTCTACTTAAATGTTTTTCAGTATTAAAAAAACTTGCTTAAAATCCCCAGAATCTCATAGGTACATCTAAAGAGGAATTGGGAACCTGAGGCAAAAACTGGGAGACTGAAAACTTCTATTTATCTGGAGGCGTCCAAAATACACAGAGACTCTGATTGACCTCTGGTCACCAATTAAGAAGTGATTCAGTTTGCAAATTAGTCTTTGGGCACTCAAGTAACTCAGGAAGACAGAAAATTTCACTTTTTCACATAGTACAGTAGGTTAAGAGTAGCTCCTTACAAGTCACAATCAGCTCTAGCAGTTGGGCAGTTCATAATTATGCTTTAGTTAACACTCTGTTATTTTCTTTCTTTGACTGGATAGCAGTAACATTCGTATGTTCTTTATGGTAGGTGCAAAGCAGAGAAGAGCAATAATTTCGCATTACAGAGAAATGCTGCAAAGGTGGAGGAAATATTACCTGTAATTAATCTCTGGACTTCCACCACAGACTTCAACTGCAGTTGTCTTTGGAGGTCAAGCAGTAAAAGTCCGGCCTTCACTCACACTGATAAAATTAACTCTTTCACTTTTAGTCTGCTGATGGCAGGTGTTAAGAAAAAACATTTACATTGCAAGTCTGAGTCCCCTTGTATTTTCCAGGGTATTTCATGTGAAGGGCTTTCACCCCTTTCTGTGCCATTGTTGCAACAAGTAAGAAACTTGTCAAGCTTCAGAGAACCTTGTGAAGCTTCTCTTTTCTTCCTCTGGCCCCCAACTAAGAGATGGACCTCAGCCACTGCGCTGCACCACAGGCTGCTGAAAGCCTCAGATGCAACTTTATCCTCACAGAGACCTTCAGCTGGGCACTACACTGGCCACTGGCAGCTGGAAAGGAGGCCTTCAGGAACAGGTCGCACCTCAACATCTCATTCCAGCTTCCTGTTTCCAGCAGGAGAGTGGGGGTCTTTTTTGAGTATTTAATCTGCTACCTATTTTCAATTGAACTGCAATCAGAAATGCGGGCACATTCTATTGTCTTTCTCACAAACTGAGCACCTCTTAATTTTCTAACTCTTCAGTTTGTCAGAGAAGACGACCATCAGGAGTGAGGGGAAATGGCCAGCTAGAACCTTGCTGCAATTTGGTTTTACAGGGAAATATTTTGGAACAGGTTCTCTTGCAATGTTAGACTGGAAAATAAGATAGGAGGTAAACCCAAAGATTTTTAATATTGCTTTTCACAGTAAATCACATGTGCCATCTATTAACACACTTTTCAGTTGTTGCAATTCATGTAATTATGGTTAATTTGTTGTATAAATTATTAATGTAGTAATCAGTTCACAATACTAAAAACAACTATTAACTCCTGTTTTTTATATTAAATCATCTGCACAATAATTGATGTTTTCTGGGACTTAAAATAACATGAAAATTTAATAACTTTTGATTTTTTTTTCTAATTAATAATTGTTGTTATTTGGGAGGAATTTGAGATTTTACAGGACACGTTTTAGTTCATACTTTCATATTATTTGCTTTATTTTATTACTGGAGAATAAGATATCTGGTGATCTGAACTGGTTTCACACTGGATCAAGGAATTGGTTTAACAGACAAAACAAAAAGTCTTCAGAAAAAACGCCCAAAAGAGATAATTGATTTTTTTTAATGCATATGTGATACAAACTTCAATTGAAATCAGACGACAAATTGTGGTTTTCTTCTAGAAATAGATGACCAGACTTAGAGCTGCTTTGAAAACATGTGCATATACGTAAGACAAATGTGATCCAATTTCAGCAATAAAATGTATTTTTCATCTGAGACTGTTGTGGAGTACAGTATGAAGCAGTAGCATAATCTGGACCCCCCCAAAATAACCAATATCCTCTTTTAGTTGGAGCAAAAGGATCAGCAATGCTCCAACCACTGTGCTATTGTTCTGTTGGATTTTGTCACTTGGCTCTTACTGACCCTAGTGGGATTTGCAAAGTTGGGATTTGCAAGGTAAGGATGTCTGACAATACTTTTTCTTTATCTCAGAATAAAAGCAAGTCTTCCTGATTCTCTTTACAGCATTGTAGAACATTACATAAAGAAGAATGCACATGGCAATTCTGCTAATTCCCTTCTTCTTTCAAACACCTTTCTGAATCACTTCTCAGACAATGTGATCTTGCAGCAAAGTGCCATTGCTTTTCTTATTTTCAGAATCATCCAAATATCCTTTGAGGAAAATTAAAAACCACAAGAAAATAAAATTGCAACCATGTTTTGTGGTATCTAGACTATAAATATGAAGACATTTTCATCTAAATGTCATGACTGCCCTTCACTAAGAAAATGTTGCGCTTAACATGGCAACACTTTATTTTATTCTAGTGTCTGAAAACAGAAAGCATATAGAAGAACACAATTTAAAGCTTTCAGTTTAATAAAGAGAAAAAAAAGTTTTTACCCAGTAGCAATTTAAAGTATAAGAAAAATAGAGCTATGCACTTGCAGAGAAATACTTCCTGGGACTGACACCAGCAATTTCAAGGACAGGTTTGAGTTGAATATCAAAATTGTATATACTAGCATGGATTCAGGCTGTTAAAAATGAATATTGAGTTGTTAGTAAGTTTTTATGAATTTATTAGATTGTGCAGCTTGATACTATTTCCTCACATGCTCCTAGAAAAAGGTGTGAAGAGAAGTTTTACTACAGTGCTGACAATTTGTAGCAGATTTTGTGATAAAAATATCATCTCATTTACCAAGTACAAGTAGGATCTTAGAGATTATATTCATTAGCTCCACTGCAATATTCAGGCCAGCCTGCTTAGTTCTCAATATATGCACATATCTTGCTGGCATTCAACAAAGATAGAAATTGCAATAGCAAGTTATGTCAGCAATTCCACATGCAGAATAAATCTAGAAGTTTATTCTTCTAATTGTTTTCCAATTCCAATATTCAGCTCTAAACCTAAGTGACTAAAATTACCTTTTCATGCTGTATGCCTGTTTCGACCTTTCAGCCAAGTATCTCTGATTCTCAATACTGTAGATTTAAATGTGGGTCTCCGTCCAGAAGAATCTTTATTTATTCCACCAGATGTAGGCAAAAAAGTGTACATCAAACTAGTGTAAACACAGAGGTTGCTTCCTTAGAATTTCTTTTGTTTCGTGCATTGTGTAGGAAGTTATGTATTTCTATAATCCATGATCTATGGTATTTCATAACCAATTTCATCCAAATTTGATACAGTTTGTGCCACAAGGGAACATGACAGTATTTAAAATGGACCATTTTACAAAGCAATTGTTTTCACAAGAATTCCTGCAATGGGGCTTTCATTCTTCCATGGCTGTCATCTCTAATGATTTTATTATAGCTTTTGTGGATATTTGGTGCTATTCCTTGAAAGTTTTAGGTCTTGAAATACATCATTATATATGACTTTTGACTTTCTTTTTAAAAGTTGAGCCTTAAGTATTCCAAATTAAAAGAGCAGTGAAGTGCATGGTGGGTGGATGATCAGATCCCTGATACTTCCCTGGGACAGTGAGTTCCCAAGTGCCACTTCACACTCTTGTCTTCCTTCTCCTTGTTTTTTATATATCACTCTTAATACCCCTTTCTAAAGCCATGGAGAACAAGGCAAAATCTAATGGAAGTAGTGGAGATGGATAAAGCTGATGGTATGTCAGATTCAAGCAATACTTCAGAAGAAAGAGCAATGAGAAACTGTACAATGATAATTGCAAAATAAGTTGGAATGTGTGCTGATACTAGGAGTCTGACAGATCTAAATCTGAACAAGAGGACAGCTTTAGCCAACACAGGATTTTGACAGGTTTTTAATGAAAATAATTTTGATAACTTTGTATCATTAAATCAATCATGATAGACTTGGTAGAGACAAAACATTATTTTTTAAAAGCATTTTTCAGTAAAAGAACCCTTTATTCTCCCAACAGAAGTTGGAACATCTGTTAGTAGATGTTGGCAATTACTTTACCAACCCTTTCCTGTCTTTCATCTTTAAAATTTAACATCTGGAACTTTTATATTATTCAGCTATTCAATATACTTATACATATTGTGAAACCTAGTGGTTGTTTAGCAGCAGAAGACAGAGAAGTGAGGAGAGGAGAGCTGAAAAAGTGGCCTTTTGCTCTAAAATGGAGATACATTATGGAAATCTAGAAATTTACTAGGCTTCTGGATTTGTTTTATAATCTGGCTAGAAATACAGAAAACAATTTTGCGCTTCACTGCAAATGACTAGAATAGTAAGAAATTCCAGACAAGCCAGAGTTAAGCAGAGAATCTAAAAGGAATATTAAGCAAGATTACTTTATGTCATGATCATTTCAACTTCCCTGGTCATGCTGAATACCATCAGACAGTTCTGTCTGTTCTCTGCAATTTTCAAGGGGTTATGTATAAAATTTCTTGGGATAGCTTGCCATAGCACAAGTACTTATTTATAGGAAAAAACGCAATGCATTTTTATCTGAAACTGGAATTTGCAATGCCTTACATTGCATTTATGAAACATTGTACTGATTGCTTGTGAATGATGCTATTATTTCTTGCAAGTGCATGAATTTTTTTTTATTTTGAAGGCTGACATTAGAAAGTTTTATTGTTATTTATGATTAGTAAAAGAATGAATATCCTTAAACTGATTCCGTCTAAGTATCTGACAGGTAATACTAACAAAAAACTTGAAACTGTCAATATAAAAATCATTGTATAAATTTCTTTCTTTTGAGAGTAGCTTGGACAAACAGTAAACATAATTTTCCTGAAACTGAACCTGGTCTTTTGTGAAATAAATAGATTCATTGTAACAGAATGATATAGCAACTTAAATTTTACTTCAGAAGTATGTGAATCCCGTAGGTCTGAATTTAGCTGGTTCTTCAAGTCCCACAGGATATGAGGGTAGAAAACACTCCTTGTTTCTAACAGTATAAAAACTAGGGATCATGAAAAGACATCATCACTGAGCAGGTTGAAACAAGTGAACAAGAAATATATTTTTACCTGAATACTTACACTGTGGAAACTCTGCCAAGCAGCATTCCAGGTGTCAAAAGTGCAAAGCAGTTCAAAAAGCAATATGACAAAGTTGTGGAAGAGATACACATTGAGACTTTAGCAAACAAAAATATCTCTGGCTCTAGAAATCCCTAGACAGTCTGCTGAAATCTGGGAGGACAGAGTGGAAAAAACACAGGATAAGCCTGTATCTTAAAGGCTTGCCTGGCTCTCACAGGCTCTGTCCTTTCAGCTGTCACTTCCTATTGTCAAAGACCATCCAGCAAACAGACCCTTGGTCTGGCTCAGTGTGCTCTTCCTTTTTGCTTGTATATTATGCAGCCCCCCAGAACCAAGTGAGTCTCTATTCACTCATTTGATCTGAAACATGCAGATTTGTTGACACAGATGTGTTTCATTTCCACAGTGGAGCTGATGAGCGGATTCTTGACTCATACAGATGGATGTGGGAGCTCTAAATTATTATCAAGTTAGTTAACCATTTGTTATCATTTGCTTATAAGTACAACAAAGAAACAGCTTAGCTAAGAGAGAAGCTATACTTAAAACTTGACTTTTGCCATCTAATGCACTGAGGATCTTAAGGCTTCTGTCATTACTGTCAGCAGAGAAATAATTTATAAATTACCATTAAATGACTGGTAGGCTCAGACTTCAGAGTGTACTAAAAAGACAGAAGATTTGAAGAAGATACGTACACTGAATGAAAGCTCTATTTAGTGTCTCCTTTAGAATTGGGCATACCTTCTGACATGTCTTCTAGCTATTGAGACCTTTTTCCATAAATAAGACAGGCTGCCAGGGTATTCCAATGCTCTACACTGCAGCAAGTTATTTGTGTCTTTCTGAATCTACATGCTCCATTATTTTTTGTGCATGTACTTAAATTTGCTCCAAGGAAAATTTTGTCTCAAATTTCTTCTGCAGTAGTGCAATGAATTTAGGGAGCAGGAATTGATATATAATAAGTAAATTTGTAAAATTAACTAGCTTAGTCTATTTCTTGTAAGAATTATTCTTTATTTTTCCTTACAGAAACTGAATCTTAAATGTTGCCTTATTGTCTGCTTAAATCCACCACTGAAAAGTCTGTATGTTAAGAAACAATTTATATGTATCATTAGTTAATATGGCATGTGAGCCTTAATTTTTAACTAGTTAAATGTAATTGTTTTTATGTAAATGGTCATTTGCAAAGTCAAAGGTTGTAATTAATTGATGTGGAGATAACTAGTGTTCTTACAGATTTAAAGCAAAATCAGAAAACACAAGAGTCCAATGAAAATAGAATTTCCCATTTTGTCTGGGAAATCTTTCAATTAAAAATACTATTTTGTCAAACATGAGTTTAAATGTTTTCTGTAGATATTTTTGCTGGGTCTGGCTGGGATGGAATTAACTTCCCCCATAGCAGCCCACCCGTGTGGGAAAGGAGACTGAATAGAGCTGCTGAATAAGAGTTTAGCTTTTGGCAAAGTTTATCCAATACAATGTGGCTCAGTTTTATGATAGCTGCTCTCCTTTTTATCTAATTCACCAATAGTGATTAGCTGAAAATAAACTGATTTCTTTTTCTCACTCTCATCAATGTTTTTTTTATCTACTGCTTCATAGTTCTATTTAGATCCTATTAATTCTGCAGATCTTTGCCTTCTAATACTGCTTTAGCTGCTGCTCTATACAGTATGAGCAAAAGAAGCAAAGCAAACACCTTGCAATGTTATACATAAATGAGATTTATCTCGGGAAAACAAATAGAAAACCCTAGAATAGCTATAACGTATTGAAAAATATAATGAAAACAGCATGCCATGTTAAATTTTCAATACTTTAAAATAATTTTTTTAAAGTATATGCTTTGTGCCTACTTGCTTCCTTCTGCTTTCCTCTCTTTTTTTAACGGTAAATACAATAGAATGAAGAATATCCACAATTCAGTTTTTTACTTAAACTTTTTAAGCTTGTTCAGATTTGAAATGGGTCTTAAGTCTTTACTTTCCATTGCTTTAAGCTAGCTCTTCAAACTGTAAATAAACATGCTCTAAAAAGAATAACTGAGTATCAAGTTTATCAGATGATCTTTCTTATTTCCCATGAATAAACAGAATGTGATATCAAGGAGTATTCCAGTCCCTTTTCCTGATAAATGTAAAAAGCCCCTCAAAAGCAAAAGCAAAACAAAATCCAACAAACAAAAACCCCCAAAACAAACAAACAAGTACCAAAATACAAGCAACCTCCCCTTCCCCACCAAACCCCAAACTGTTATAAAAAGACTCAGTGAAAACATGCACAGTCTCTTGGGAAATAAAAAGACATCTGGAAAAATCTCCTTATGACATTAAAGCTCAGTGAAAATTACAGCATAGATGACACACTTGGTCCTGTTAATTAGATATGGCTCATTTCTGGAGGTTTGGTTCTATGCCCTAAAGTTGCTTCCTCCTCACTGCTAAGGGGAGCCCAGGACAAGGAGCTCAGATATAAATACGTGCCCCGGGGAGACGGAGCCTGCTGCACACCCTGTATAAATACATTACCTTTGCAAATGCACCAGCATCTCATTGTTTTCATGGCGAGAAAATGCTAACTCGAAATTCATTTATTGCTTGTTTATATTCATTAATTCTAAGATGGTGTTCTCCCTGGGCACTATCTGGTGAAGAACTCTGATACTGTATATTAAGGAAGTCTTGGCTGTATCATTTGAGAATGTCATAGTTCCTTGTGGAGGTTTTTTTCCCTCTAACATTATAATGTCAAAATACACCTATGCCAGGGCTCCAGAATGGTGACTTTTTTTCATTTTTTTCTTCCAAACTAAGTTTGGACAAAGCAGATTATGCTTTATTTCTGTAATTGCTTAGGATTGAACTTGGTTTAGTAATTTGAAAAAACTATATAAGTTTGGTTTCTGACAACAGGTTAAGCAGAGATTGCACTAAAACAGTATTTGCAACTTTCAGTAGGAACTCATCTACTCAATATGACATTTTATTTATTTAAAAATATTGCAAAAGAAATATTTCTGCTTCTCAACCTTTCAGACTAGGTGAGTTAAATTTTTGACTACTAATCACAAGTAATTTAGCGTTATTATTCTAATAACATTCCACTTATTGCTGTCTGTGGAGGAGGGGTAGAGATAGTGATTCCAAAGCATTGCTCAGTTAACTTTTTTCCTACATAATTCTACATTCTAATAATTACATTGTAGTGGTTTTTCCATGCTCCAACATAAAAACTGACATTTTATACCTTGAGTTTCTGAATTATTTAAAAATAAATAAAATATGAGTTAAAAGGTTCTCACAGTGAGATTGGAGAGATAAAGTTGCAGAGTCATATTAAAAACACTATAATAAAACATATATTGTGACTACTTGACAGGGAGGCAAGATTTTCATGTTTTAACAGGGGACACTGTTGTTCTGTCTTCCAGGCTCCATATGAAAGCAGACCAGTGCCAAAATACACACAAAGCTTACCCCAAGATAGCACTACAGTGGAATCCTCAGGGAGTTTCATGATTCATTTTTCAATTGAGATGAGGTCTGAGAGAAGGCAGGCTGTGTAGAGGCTGCTGGAGCAGAAAGAAACAGCTGATCTACAGCTCAGAAGAGGGGGTGCAAGGACCAAGGCCCAGAAGAATGAGCAAACAAAATAAGGCAATAGCACGGGAAGGAACCTGGATAAGAAAGGCAGAAGCAGAGGACTACAGAGACAAAGCAAGGGCAAGAGAGCCTAGTGGCAGCAGCAATAGCACCAAGCCTGGATTGCTGGCAGGCATCCTTACTCGCCACCTTTCAACAACAAATATGTTGTTGAAAACTCTCAGTGCTGATTTGTATTCCAGTTTCTAGTAACTGCCCCATGTAGGGGTTACTAATGGTGCCAGGCCTTCCTGGAGTAGTTAGGTCATCTGGCAGCCTTCTGTATTGTTGTTCTGAAAGATTTGACTCTCAAAAAATCACAGCTCATCTCCAGAGGACAAGATTTCTTCTCCTTTTTTTTTTTCTTTTTTTTTTTTCTGCCTCAGCAACAGTGGCTGTTTTTCATGTTTTTAAAAGCTAATTATAATTGATACATGTGGAGTGCTGCGATTGCAAGGTCAATTACTCAGAAGTTAGAAAAATGTCAGAATTAAGGTTGCCTATACAGCCTTAATTAGTCTGTCTTAGATGTAAGAATTACCATCTATAATTACATTAGCACATGCAATTTTTTTCTTAGCATTCTCTCCTCATTCAGTTCACAGACTGCCAATCAAGTTTTATAATGAAGGAGACTGTCAACTGTAGGATACTCATGCATTTTTTTTCCAGCAAATGAAGATAAACAGCTAATAAAGCAGGAACTATATGTAAGAAGATTTAATAATTGTGATTGCTGGATAGTTCCCAAAGAAACTGGACTTCATCACAGTGTTCCACTGTGATTCTGGACAAATCACATTCATGAAGTGTGGGCTTTTCATCTCTTCTGTGTCTGGTTGCTCTAATCTGGAGCTGGAGAATGGCAAAATACAACGTGATCATGCAGAGGCTGTTCTCATAATGCATAAATGTTGAGTGTCAAATTAGGGTTACATTTGAAACATTAATTCTGGTATTTATTAGTTTTGGAATACTCATCTGGAAATATTTTCATTAAGTGCTTCTTCTTCAGTGCTTTGCTTGTGTGTTTCTTAAAAGTTAAATATGACTGGGATATTCAGAACTTGGTGCCAATCTTGATTTTTGTGATCCTGACAGAAGAGCCTAGACTTGCAACATTTTGAAACATTACTATGCCTTTAACATTCTGACTGGGTTTAAGTCAGAGATATGAACAGAGGTGGTTAATTCTAACATTTCCTTACCCTTCTTTCCTTTCTTTAATTCCTATATTTCCTTATCCTTCTTCCTTTCTGTAAAAATGCAAATTTATTGCCATAATAACAATAAAGTTAATGTAAATTGTCTAAATTATCTCAGTTAGTTTTAATTATCTAGCCATGAAAATCACAAAGCTTTAGAAATGCAGACGTGATAAATCAAATCTGACATGATTTATGTACAGTTGCTTTTACTGTGTGATGAAGAACCTTGGCTAATACATTCCAGACTAATTTCTCTTCATAATCAAATACCAATGCTTTTGTCTCACCAAAATAAACAGTTTGTGGGAAGGGGCAGTTTGTGTCCTGCATCGTGTCCCTCACCACTGGGGCATTTCTATGGAAAAATATTGCTGAAGATGTGTTGAGATGTTTCACACAGTATCAACTCCTAAGGTTTTCTCTTGCTCTATCTTCTGGTTCCCTAATGTGCTCCTCTAAGAAGACACAAAACTTGTGATACTTGCATGCCAGGATGTTGTTTCTCATGGTTTTCTGTAACACCAGTGGCTGGTGAATGCTCACCTAGGGCAGCCAGAACTCTCAGGAGAAAATCTGTGTGGATATCACCAGGGTGGAGGATTCCTGTACCGAAGAGGGTCCCACGGAGAGTCAGCCGAGTAATGACAATCACATCAATGTGGCTACATGTCATTCTACTTTATTAAGCAATTTTGGCATATTTATGCTTCTCTATTCACTGTTTCGTGCCACTACTGCTTAATGCTCATTGGTTAAGCAGTTGTATTCACATACACGTGTTATTTACTGATTGGTTGTCGCGCTATAAGCGTTTGTAGCTAAGGTGTGCTAAATTAGCGGTTCTCATATTGTGTTTGGCATCCGGCTTCGTCCTTGCACAATGCTTATTCTTCCTTGTTGTATCTATTTGAGGACGGTAGATCATCTATCTTGTTCCAAGGATGGTACATGGTCTTCAAAGTAACTCTGTAATCTGCAGGCCAGGGCTGTCCAGTTCTTGTAAGAGTACAGCATGCCCTTGCTCTGCCAAGAATTCTTCTACATTGTACAGCTCTAGCTCTGGGTGCCTGAACAAGGGAGCACACAGCACCCATCTGCTTTGTCTTTCTGCTCAGCTCTCTTTTGGTAAGAATTGCCGTGACTTTCTGGCAACAGAGACAGGAACAGTACCTATAAAAGATTCAGAATCTGGGGTTAGAAGGAAAAGATATTAGCAGTCATAACACAGTCCTTCCTCATTACAATAAATAGGGTTTTTTTCACTGTTTTTTTATCAACTTATCTCAGAATACTTTACAAAAGATTTTTAAAACATATTTTCTTTAGTGGTTTGTCCAGTTTAGATTCAATGTTAGTGTTCACAAATATGTTACAATTTCAGTTTTCTTGGAAAGTCCCAACACATAGAAAATCAAGGAGTATCTGCTTGTCATATAAAACTTAATGATGAAACCATCAGAGGATAAGGATCAAGGCACACTGCATGTAGTATCTCTTTGATAATCTCTCTTGCCATGTTAAAATGACTGGAAAGCTAGCTTATGCAGAAAGAAGAAAAGGACTGAAAATAAAAAAACCTCTGCAAAACTTTTTTCAAAATTAAACAGCCTTTCTGTGGACAAAAACCAACACTACATTTCTGAAATTAATTTGAAAAAATGAAACATAATTTTTTTTAAATTAGATAATGGTAACCATTAATATTATTAGTAAATATTCTGTGCTAAGTAAAGTCATGCAGTCAAAATCATCTGAGACCATGTCAGACAAGTTTAATTATCAACATATTCTCTTGCCATTATGATGCACAGTGGTATTTTAACTAGAGTTCTATTCAGCAGTCAGGTTGGCTTTTACAGCTGTGGATATGGGAGTAAATTTTGTGTACAAGGATTTTGCTCATAGTGCAATAAACTTGTAGCCCAAAATAATTTTTTGAGTCCTCTGACTTATTTTCTTCATATTAACCACAAGTGTAAAATGTTGACTGACTCTTTGGGTCAAAGATGAAAAGTGACTGTAGATTAGGAATTTTCCAATTAATTATTTTTAAAGAAGGGTAAATTGGAAGAAAGATTTAGTTTTGAGAGAAATTGAACTAGTTCTTCTTACATTTCAAAAATGTTGATAAATTCTTTGCAACACTTTCGAAGTTTCATTAATTTCAATTTCAGCTTTTGCATAATTTATACATAAATTTACCCAATCATTAAAAATGAAAGTAATGTATTTTCAAGATAAAATTTTTCTTCTTCTGCTTCTCTCATGCTGTATCACTATCATTATATTAATATAGATAACATTTAGATAAAATTTTCATTTTTTTTAAAAAAAAGTAGGCTGCTAATGAGACAAAATAAGATTTTACACACAGGTTTATTAAGCATGAATTTTGCCCTAGGCAAAATTTAGGCGTGATCTATTTAATTGGCAAAATTAAATTAGATTTAGAACTCATGAATTATGCCTTCCAAAACCATTACATTTCTTTTTTATGCTATGCCACAACAGTGCCACAGCAAGCAGACATGGTATCAAGAGATGGGCTGTATCAGTCGTATTTCACATTTCAGCTTAAACCATCTTAAAGTATCAGGATTCAGGAAGTATAAAACTTATGAAAATATTAAAGCATGTCATTATATCAATACAGCACAGTCAATTAAAATAACTACATGATCAGATCAAATGTAAATGTTTATGCTTGCATCAGAGTTCCCAGCTAAAATTTTGTGTTAATGCTGACAGATTTCCTTTCCTTTTAAGAGAAATTTCAACCCTTCTGTTTATTGAAAAGACATCAAACCAAGACAGGAGAAGCAAAAGTGCAGAAAAGAGTTTGTACCTACCTGTTTTCTGCTCAGTTTATCCTGTATAGAAAGTTCTTCCTGTTTCTTGATTGGAAACAGGGGTTTGAAACTTAATTCTCTGCGCAGTTGTTTTGCTCATTATTCTTAGAAAACTCCTTATCTCCTTTCTTTTATTTCCTTCTGTTTTTATATATGTCCATATGGTTTAAAAGACAAAAGAAAAACTTTATATCTTGGTGGATATTGCACCAGTTGTGAGGAATATTTCCAGTCCATGCTTCAATTAGTGTGTAGGCAATTATGTTGTTATGTACAGACTAATAAAGACTGTAAGTTTATTATGTACCTGAACTAACTGCTCAATGTTTATGTTGCTTGCTTAGAAGCTTTTAGAAAACTAAATATGTGGTTTTTCATATAAAGGTAGATATGTTGATTTATCTATCATCTGTCATGGAAGCACCAGTGCTAAAAAAAAAATAATCTATTTCAATTTCAGTGTTATGTGAGTATATCTTTCAGAGATGCTGCTAATAAAGAAAGAACTTTAATTGTCCTTTAAAATCAGTTTGATGAGGACCAAATAATCTCACTTAGGTTTTGTCTTAACAGTCAGTCTAAGATTATTGAAGGCAATCAGAGATTTAATTCATCAGAAGTAGGGATCTGAATTAACATCCTTTTGTCACTAAAATTAAAGTGTCTTTTTTCCAGTAGGGTTTCAGCTTGTTATCTTCTTTCCTTTTCACATGGCCTAGTAGAAGCAGGTGGTCTGGCATTAACAAAACCGCCCTGGGGAAAATTCTGAAGAATCACTCCTTTAAATATGCCTCATTTTGTCTGCTTTACATATTCATTCTCAAAGATATCCTTTTACACATTGAGATCAATACATTAGAGTGTCTAATTCTTATTACCTACACAAATCACTCTTTTCATTAACATCACACTTACATTAGCAATTATTAGCATATTACCATAATTACATCATTATTATAATTTAAACATGCAGATAATTTATTGCCCAAAACCAATTCTATTAAGCAACTCGGATGTTGAAAAATTTGTTCTAAATAGCATGCCTCTGTTCTTCTTTCTAGCCAACAAAGTTACTTTCTACTACAACCTACATGCTGAGCATCGGGACAGCTTTCTCTAGTGCCGTACCCCTTATTCAGTTTTCTCATACCAGACAGGGTGAAATTTTGTTCTACTAGGTGAATTTCTCTTGTGCTAGAAGACTTCTGACCTGTTTCCTTCTGGAGCAGATGCATTCATCATACCAAAACCTTATGAGGAAAATGGTGTTGCCACCTTAGCTGTGGTGGCTCACCCAAAGAACAAAAGATCATATTAGGACGAGGTATCATCAATCTGAAAAAAAGAGGGAAAAATTGTGACTAGTAAAGGAGACTCCCTCTCTGTAGGAAAACTAGAAATGAGATCTTCAAATTCAGGATTTTCATAGTCCCTGGAAAGAATATTAAGCCAATTTCTTTTTGAGTTCCGTTCCAAAAGCATGAAGGAAAAAACATCCATCAGGAATAATTAAAATGGATTCAAAATGGGTCCTTAATGCTCGTCCAATGTGAATGGCTAAAATGAAATTACTAGCTACATGTCCATGTAAGAGTGGTGTAAAACACATTTACTGAAGATGTGTATATAATTGAATTTACTAAAGCTTTGAACATCTCCTCCATCCCCTCATTTGGAAGTTGAGGAAGTGGTAAGGAGATGGAAGATTTTCTGGTCAGCTGTATTCAAAGGGGAAAGCACATGCATTTCTAATCTGGCTTTCGTCCACTGATGAAAGTTTCAATTAACAACTCCAGGGATGGAAACTTGACAGAAACCTTAAGTTCATCAAGCAGCAGTGCCAAATTCTGCACCTGGAGGGTAATAATTCTGTGGTATAGGATAGACTACTGGCAGGGAACAGCCATCATTAAAGGCTTCTGGGGATCATATAGATTTGTACCAGTTTGGGCCAGGATAGGGTCAATTTTCTTTACAGTAACAGGTATGGGGTTATATTTTGGAATTGTGCTTGGAATTGATAACACAGGGATGATTTAGTCATTGCTGAGCAGAGCTTACCCAGAGACAAGGCCTTTTCTGTTCTCACTGCACCCCTCCAGAGAGGAGAGTGGGGATGCACGAGGAGCTGAGATAGCTGACCCCAGCTGATCACAAGAATATTCTGTACCATACAGCATCATTATCAGAATAAAAAGCTGGGTGAAGAAGAAAAAAGTACAGGACCTCTCAAATGATCATGTCTGTCATCCCAAGTCACTGTCACGCGAGACAAAATTGTGCTGGATATGGCTGTAAACCTGCCTGCTGATAGCAAGTGGGGCATTAACTGCTTGTTTTGATTTGCTTGTGTGCACAGCTTTTGCTTAACCTATTAAACTGTCTTTATCTCAGCCCATGAGCTTTCTCACTTTTACCTTGCTAACTGTGCTTCCTGTCCCAATGGTGGGGGAGAGTGAGTGAGTAGAGTGTGTGGTTAGCTGGGGTTAAACCACAACAAAATCCAGCACTACAGCAAAATTCCATTGCAAATATCAATATAGTTCTAATATATTTGGCTATATTAGAAGAAATATGCTACTATACAGAGAGAATTTATGAGTCATCAGTTGCTGACTCTGCTCAGGCCAAAACTGATCTACTGCAGCCAGCATTAGTCCACTTTTTCAACACAAACGTGAAAAACCTGTTGGTGCACAAACAGACAGTAGAAATTACAGAAACTGGGTGCACAAGGGAGAAATAAAAAGAGGCTCAAGAAACTGAGCTTCATTAATCTGGTATAGAGGTGATGAAGAGGTGACCTAAGAGATGTCTGAAATAAATCTTTTTAACTGACGCTTGAATGACAGTTACAAAAAAGATAAAATCAAATTATTTTTCTTAGTACCAAACAATAGAAAAATGGACAAAGGTCACAAAATCTGACTCGGTGGTTTATGTTGGGCATTCTGAAAAGCAAAATCCGTACAGGAGCAGGGCAACACTGAGCCAGATTATTCAGAGAACTGATAGTATACTAAATGTTGGCAATCCCTATAACAGAAATTTTTACAAGACAGAAATAAAATTATTATTTTACTGATCATCACACCATCTCATATGTGTTTTACTCCTACTAGTAAAGAGATTGATGACCATTAGATAGTGAGCTGACATTCTAAACTCCTAGGTAAATTTCTACAATTAGACTTTGCTGTGGAGAATTGAAAAGAATATTTATCCTTTCAAAAGGGAAATACAAAATTCTACCCAAAAAATGTACTGTTTTAGAAAGCAAACATTCCTTCAGTGCAAGATACTTAACTATATATAATTTGGTTTGGTGCACTCAACTTTGGTTTATTGTAAAATGCCAGACTATTGAAATGAGAAAGGAAAAATCTTCACAGCTTAAACAAAGAAAATAAAATTTTAAAACCCCAAACATTTAGACAAGTATTTTTTTTCATGCCTTTTTGATTTGCATTCAGTTGTTTGATTGTCTGTTTTCAGCACTAAGTGTAGAATATTTTGTCACTGATAATTGGAATGTAAACATAGGCTAGCCCCTTCATTTGTCAATTATGATTTCAATTAGTTGTATAAGAAGTCTTATTTTGTATTAAAAAAATGTCACAGAAAAATGAGAAATGCGTGCTCTGAATTAATGACAGTCCAGTCCTCAGATATTTCCAATTCAAATGTTTGTCAAGGTCACAAATCAGGTACATAAGATTGTGGCCTAATGAAGCAGGTTGCCACTGTCTTCTATTTTTTGCCTCATCTGTGCAAAGCAAATAGTGCCCACTACATGTGTACTAGATTGGAAATATTAGCAGCACATTCTAAGATATCTGAGAAACTTCTCTTATGTCTTTTAGGCTCCATTTAATTGTTCAGCTATAATGGAAAGGATAATTTGGCATCACAGTCTTTAGGATACATACTTCCAACTAGAGTATCCCACTGGGATCAAGAAATAATATAGAAGCTTTTAATTAGGATATTTTGCATGAAATATTTTGCATAGTTAACTTATATAAATAAGCCTTTATTACATAAACTATGGAAATCAGAGTATTAATTCAACAAATGAATTAAAAATAATATTTTGAAGGACACATTTGGAAAAGCAAAATAAGCATATAAAACCTCAAAATAAATATGTCTTCCTTTTCTTCCTTAAAAAAAAGAAAAAAATATGAAATTGTTCTATTTTCCATCTCCAGTATAGCCTGTAGCTGGATATCCCAAATCCAGCCCATTAAAACAATTGATATAATGAAACTGTGACACTGTCCTCTATGTCACACATTAAACCATAGGACAGAATAATTTAAAATAGATACTACAGTGATAGTATTTCTGAAGTTGAGGTGATGAGAAGACAATAAAAAAATAATAAACCCCAAGAAAGACAAGTGATGCAAATTTCTCCCCACCAATTGACTTAATGTGCAGCCAGTCTCCAAGCAGTTTTTCCCTGTCACCTCCCATGTCATTTTATTGCTAACCATGTTGACCTGTGGTATGCAATATCCCTTGAGCCCCTACAGCTGTCCTGGCTGTATCTCATCCCCACTCCTTGTGCTCCCCCAGCCTCCCCACTGGTGGCGTGGGGTGAGGAGCAGAAAAGACCTTGATGCTGTGCAAGCCTTGCTCAGCAGCCACTAAAACATCCCTGAATTAGCAACACTGTCCCCAGCACAGATCCAAAATTTAGCCCCACATTGGTAACTGTGAATAAATTAACTCTATCCTAGACAGAACCAGCACGTGGATATTGTCACATTCATATTCTGCATCCATTATTTCTTTTCCAGTAAAAGGAACCCTGAGTAATAGCACTATGCCGGAAACAATATTCTACAATGGGCTCGAGTTTGGATATCTAAGGACCAGAAACTGCAGGTATTGTTCATCATATACTTGCAGAGCAAGTAGTAAGTTACTGAAAATCTGTTTTCCAATGGTCAAGAACTCTCTTTTATTATCTTCAAACTGTCTGTGTATGTGTAAATTGTCTATTCATAGTCACATTTCCATTTGTATTTGAGATTACTTGCTGTCTTTTCATGAGATAAGTACATGTATTCAATAAAAACTCCCTTTCATATGCAGCATGACCAGTAAAAGAAATTTGCTTTGTTGTACAAATTCCATTCTCACTTTCACATTTACATTGATGTGGAAACATTTCAGCTAAATCAGTATTTCAACTTCTACCTTATAACACTGTGACATATTGTTATTTAGTTTTTTATATCCTTGCAAATCAAATCTTCAGAATATCCTAAAGGCATAAGAAAGGCCATTCCAGGTTGGGCCTGTGTCTCAGTGTTTTTGTCTCCAAGGTTTGGGTGTGTAATACCAGATGCAGAAAATATGTACACCCACACATACACATATATATTTATGTGTACATATATACACATTTATTTCCAGAATATTTTTATTCTGCTGTTTCTGTTCCCTCAAAACTTTCACTGGGTATGGTTTACATATGTATGTAGCATCACAGAACCATTAAGATTGGAAAACACCTTTGAAGTCACGGAGTTCAGCACTGCCAAATCCACTACTAAGCCATATTCTGTAGAGCCTGTCTTTTAAATGCGTCCAGGGATGGGCACTCCACATCTTCAGTATTGGGCTTTTCACTATAAGAAAAACACTGAGGGTCTGGAGAATCTGGAATATTTTCAAAAAAGAGCATCAAAGCTGGTGAAGGGTCTGGAGCACAAGTCTTATGAGGAACAGCTGAGGGAGCTGGGGTGTTTATTCTGGAGAAAAGGAGGGTCTGGGCACACTTCTCTCTCTCTTGTCAGCCAACTCCAGTCATAAAACTATGTTTACTATGTCATGTTTTTGTTCCATGTTTAACTGAATTCCAGCAGATAATATGTACACACCTATAAATTCTCAAGTACAGTTTGTTAGAAGTGTGCAGTGGAAGGATGATTAGATATCAAAAAAAAAAAAAAAAGAATTGGGGAATAAAAGCCGGTCCACCTAATCCTACAACACATTTCTATAATACAGAAGATTTGCTATTTTAAGAGGGTTGGTCTGCAGACAGAAAACTCTTTTCTTGTGAAAAGGTCATTGCATTTGATATATTTGAGTGGTGACATGAAGAAGCTCAGAGTATCAACGCAGCTCCCACAGCAAATTTCTTGTCTCTGTAGGACAGAGATAAAACTTTGTGTCTTTGATTCGTAGAAATAAAAAATCAGACAAAGCATACACTGTGTTGCCAGAAAATCTAAGAAATACAATTTTCTTTTTATATAGTTATCTAAATGTATCTAATGTAAATATTATAGTTGAAATCTAGACTTACATAACCATTTGGGAACATGCTATGAGAGAAAATTACCCAATTTAATAGAGAGATCATGTATATACTTAGTTTTTCTGTATCTCATCTATGCATTAGATGTTTGGAAATGTAACAAATATCTATAATTCTAGACAGCTGTTATCAGTTATGACTCACAAAAATGTAATAACATCTGTGGATCTGTTTCATTTATTTAGAATTACAAATCCATAACTTAGATTTTGAGCTACTTTTTTTAAAATTCCTGTGTAGGTTAGGAACAACTACACTGAAGTAAAATGTTTTAATTCACACCTGGTTTAAATTATTGCAGTGAATCTACACCTATTTAACAAAGATACATGTATGGTAGATTTGAATCCCTGTTACACAGGCATGCTGGCAAGCTTCCAAGAAAGGTAATCATCATCTATAACGAAGTTATTATCATGGACTATAGTGCTAATGCTGTGACATTTCACAATGTCACATTTGTTAGGCTGAGATATTTTCTCTCAGGACCCATATTTCTTGGCCAGTTGAGGAAGATCTTTGGAGGATATTACTTGTTTATGTGCCTTTGTTTTTAAGAAGTAACTGCCAAAGCTCAAATGAATAGTGCTGGTGCAGTTGGAACTTCTCTGTTGTAGCATGTGAAGGTTTAAAGATGAGTTTATAGAATGTCAAGTAATATTATCCACTAAATGGGGATATGACCTGATGGGCAGAAACCACATCTTCTAAGTGTCATCCTGATACTCTGGAGACTGAGAGCCACTGCCCTACTCTATGCTTGTAGTCATACAAAAATAGCTTCCACTCTGGATACAAAAAGACTACAGCTTGAAAGCTCAGGAAATTTCTAATACTTCTTGAATAGAAGATTCTTGAATATAAGTTTTTTGAAGAGAAGATCTGATAATTCTTGAATAGAAGCATGAAGTTAAATGCTTTTCAATTCCTTCTGTTTGTTCTACTACACTAAACATAACTGTATTTGCTGGGTTAGTAGGAGGGGCATTATTTCAATAATGACTCAAGGCTGCTTTGGCAAAGACAGCATCAACATCAAACTTCTAATTAAAGCCTCTGAGCTCAAAATTAAGGCATCTGACTTCAGACAACTTTCTGGTGGTGTTTGGGGGGGAAAACTGAGGGAGTGGGGTGAGGCATTGCTGTCACCCAGCTCCTGTCCTACATTCATCTGGTGGCATTATTTTAGCTGTACATTCTTCACCTACACATTCAAAAATGTAGTTCTATTCACACCAATGCCTAACCTTGGAGGCATTTCAAGCATGTAAAGGACTGCTGTCAACAGTGACATTTTCCAGGAAAGTGAAATTTGGCATCTGAGCAGGCCTGGCTTCTTCTTCAGTTGTCCCCCTGGGGTCCATGATGTGGCTGTGAATCTGTCACTGTTATTCATTCCACACTTCTTGTAGCAAGCCTTGCTCACACCATATGTGACACTCGTACCACTGATTTTCCCTGCTTAGAGACTTTATCCCAGGAATAAGAGAACCAGCTCCATTCCTTCCTTTCTTTGAAGGAATTACAGGTAATCTCCATTCTGATATGACTTTTGTCACTTTTCTTTGAAGTTTCCCCGCTTAGAACAAAATAAAACTGTCACACAACCGCTTTTAGAACAGTTTGAATTAAGAAGGATTTGGGTCAGCATGCTGTATTTTATCAGGGTTGTTTTTTTTAATTAGTTTTTAATTCTGCACATTAAATGGCACGAAAAAAATCTGCAAAGGCCTGAAAACCCACACCCCCTCTCTCTGCCTTCACCACCCACTGCCCCTGTGAGATCAACAGCACTGAGTCATACCAGAAGCTCACCTTCACTGGTGCTCAGCAGCAGATGTTCAGGGAATGAGTATTAAGAGCAGGATATGCACAGAGTGGTAATTTCCTTGCTTCTGTTCTTGCAGCTTCTGTCTCTCTCTGGTTCCCAGACCTCCTGAACTAAAGCCAGAGGCTGTAATCAGACCCCCATGTTTAGCAGGCCTTGGTGGAGTTTTCCTCCATTACCTTGCCTAATCAACTTTTGAAGCCACTTATACTCTTGGCAACCAAAACATGCTGTAGCCACAGGTTGAAACAATCCATTTAGGTATTGAATGACAAAGGTATTTCCTTTGAGCATTTATTAAAATTTTCTTTTACAAATTCAATGGATGTTCTCTCATTTCCATGTCATCAAAACCAAAATAAAATTACCCATTCCATATTACTTATGTTTTTACAGATCTCTGTTATATCTCAGTCATCTCTTGTCTGACTTGAAGCGTCTCAATCAGTTTAATATTTTTGTAGACATGCTTTACATGCCTTTCAGCCGATCAGTGATAGTAAGTTTCTTTTCATATGAGACAACTGGAGCACCACGATGTTTTCAAAATGTGAGTGTGCCAGTGATTTGCACAAATTTATAGAATTATAAACTTTTAATTTCTTTTTCAGTTCTGCTCATTGTCCTGTTCTTGACATTGTCTTTTGCACCACAGTTAGACCTTCAGAAAGTTATTAACAATAATTTTAGTTTCTGTGATTTTTTTTAATCTGGAAAGTTTATATGGACTTCAATGCATACAAAATTTAATATCTAATTAAATGAATACATTTCAATGGCACATATGAAATAAATTATTATAAAATGTTCGCATGAACTAAACTGAATTTGATGCATTGTATCTGTTTCATTTGTTTCCAACTCAGGTGAAATCATGCCACTCTTCAGAAGATACTTTTTTGCATGACCCTGGAGCAGACGCTAAGATAAATATACCCGCCTGGAACCTGGGAGAAATGTGTTGATGTCTGGAAGTAAACATTCTAGAGAATCTGGAGCCAATTCACTAGTGTTACAGAATTTTCTATGGAATCTTTACAGGCCACAGCATCAGGGGCATTCATCTTCGGAGATTTTCTCTGGGGAAAAATCCTTGACAACATCACCTGTAGCACTCCATGCCATGGCATCAGGAGGGGACACTGGATTATTTCTGATTTGTGGTGCAAGAATACTTCTCTCTAAAATGCTAACACTGTTTCCTGTATTCTTGATATACCTTTGGAGGAGACATTTCTGGCCTAGTCATAATCTCTGCAAATGTCATAAACCAGATCAGGAATTCTACTGAGGACATTAACAACTTCATGGAGGCTTTGTGGAAAGATTTATTCCACTGTGTATTTTTCTTGCCATTAAATTTATCCTACTACTCTCTTTGTCTCTCACTCCCACGTTTCACATGCAATATTGGAAATATGCCAGTTCTGTGAGGGTTTGTTTTCCTCTTCCTGGCTGACACATATACTCAGTTTGAAGAGCAAACAGCACAAAAGGTAATTTTGGGATCAATATAAATAAAACTGACACTTTTCTGTTGGCAAGTGCTTTGTTATTTCTCTGGGTAAAAGCAGTAGTGGACAGGCTTGGAACATGGTGTGGCATTTGATGAATCACATCTGTGTTGATGTTCTCTTTGTCTTATTTATTTTAGTGCTAAGATTAAGATATAGATGTTCTATGTAATATGTTGCTCTTTGTATATGGATACAAAAGCATGACATAGTAAATCCATTTATCGTTCACTTCTGACTTTTAGGCCACATGGCCTCTTCCATTAATTCATCAACTTCAGACTTATTCTACTATTCCAAAAAAATGAAAAGTCACAATCTTCAAGGAGAAGGCAGCAGTCTAGTACCTCATTTTCTTCTCAGATGTAGAATTCCCTGCTTTATAAAGTACACTAGGTTTATGATGGAAAAGGTAGAGCAGAATATTAATTAATTTGTCCTGGTACAAAAGTGTCATGCTTTTTAAGTAATGTAAAATTGCTGAGAAGACCTAGTTTTAGGCAGACAACACTGAATATTATGGAGAAGTTTTTTTTGGATTTTAAAGACGAAGGAAGATTGAGGGCATTCTGCTTATCCTTGAAGCTGGCAGTCCAAGATCCAAATTCAGTCTGAAACTCAAATCTGTGTGGCTGCCGAGCTGAAGCCAATGAACCCCATCTCTCAGTGGGACTGTGCTCTGTGTCACAATGTATGTGGATATATGTTCCTGATTTTCTGCTAACAGGGTGGATAGCAAGTCTGTGACCATGTCCATGTGAAAAATTCCCCATGCATTCTAAATGGATCAAGTACCAAAGAAAAACATAGAATAGTAGAGAGAGCAAGTTAAATAAAGGCTTAGTTATTGGAAATGAGAGCTATGTTATGATAAAGGAAAGAGGTGTTGCTACAAAACCTGGATTTTCAAGATCTCGAGAAGAAGGGAAAAACTACTTTTTGCAGTTGTACTTCTGCTAGTGATATAGAAAATCTGCATTTCCAATAATCAGCTCGGGACTGAGGAAGATGCTAGAGTCAAAAGCAGAAACACTGTAACATTCTTACCAAGAAATGTTAAATGTGTCTGCTTTTAGTTCACTTTTTGCCACCTAACTTCAAGGTAATTCACAGGGTGTTGGTCACTTTAATGTTGCACAGCTGCTGTGAAACTTTACCTCCAAAAAAAGCATACTAGAATCACCAGGTTCCCCTAGGAGGCTGCTAAGATCATTCAGGCCCCAGACAGCAAGAAGGAATTAGCAGTTTTATGAGGATTCTCTTGAGCAGGTTATAACAGTTTCATTGACATTTATAGCCAATTATTATTAGATATAAAGGGTATCTAAAATTTCTTCTTCTACCACTTACTAGTATTCCTTGTTCACATCTCTACTCAGAGATTTTTCCTATGTTGTGCTCAAGTTAAAAAAAAAAAAAAAAGCCAAGATGATGAGGCAGCTTTGCTGGACAACTGTGAAAAAACCTCTATACATTAAATTCTTTCTCTGTGCCTAGCAGACCTTGACAGGGTCTAACATTTCCTAGGCATCATTGTCTCCTCACAGAGTAAACAATTTCTGGCATAAGTAGAATCCTAATTTTCCTATACACTAGTTGTATGAAGGCTATATGAAAAACCATGAAGTTGATGGAATCAAACAGGACTAAGACATACAATGATGGATGTGTGGTGCTGTCCAAAAACAGCTAGAGAAAAAGACAACAGCTCAAGCAGAAGCATAAACTCTGCACAGACAGGAAAAAGTTCACTGGCTAATGGTTTAATTTGGTAAAAGTTAAGTGGAAGACAAAAGCAGAATAAGCAGTTACACAAACACATGCATATTTATTCACAGCCACATTATGTACCTGCAGAGTTCAACAGGCTAATAAATAGCACGAATACATTCATTGTGAATCACTGATGGAATTTACTTGTTGTTTTGGTCATATGAATTACTAGCAGATACATCAGGGCTTCCGTGATTTTTTTTTTTTTTTTTGTTATTTAAAATAATTCACTGAATGTCTAGAACAAATAGTATTTTAGTGTACAGATTTTCATATTTATGAATATTCATGTATCATTTACTGTTTCAAGCTTATTTGGAAATTCAAATTTCATCTGTTTTTTGACATGTCAATATATCCCTACACCCTGTCTAATATTGGCAATACTTACAGTTGGATTTTTGGGGCAAATATTTGAGTTATTATTATATTCTGTGCATTATTATTCTGAAAGAACATGCTTAAAATTCTCTGGATGCTGTTGTCAGAATATATATTTGAATAATTTTCTCTTTTCCTGGTTCATTTACAGAAAATAAGTAGAAGTGCTCCAAGTAAAACTGGATGGAAACTTTCCCACCATATCTCTCTTCAACAGTCTTATTCAAAGGTTATCAGCACATGCAGTACATTATGCTGGTTTTTTTTTTTATTATGATTGTTTTAGAACTTTTATAACATAATTTATTTATTTAATTTTATTATATTAGCATGTAGTTAAGAAACCAAAATGAATAATCAAGCTTCAATATATAAACTACATTACTTCCCCTTGAAAGCATTTTCTTTGAGCTTTTTCCATGTACCATTTCATACTTTAAATTAGTATTTTTATCTATTCACCCTACTCAATTCATCCAGTCCTTAAGAACTTTAGGATCCATTCTTAAATTTTTGTCTCTTAAAATTTCTGGTAGTTATCCTTAATTCAACATTGATCACTGTACTGTGACTTTAGACTTTACTGATATGGGCAGAATAAAGAGAAGAAATAGAAACTCTTATATTTAAGTTTTCACCACACATCAGGGAAGAAGAGTTCTCAAAGGCATATATATTATTATAGGTGGGGAAAAGTAGATACAATTAATCTGCTATTAATCTACATGTTGTAGACATTTTATCA
The DNA here is from genome assembly GCA_039654755.1 of Calcarius lapponicus. Classification (NCBI taxonomy): domain Eukaryota; kingdom Metazoa; phylum Chordata; class Aves; order Passeriformes; family Fringillidae; genus Calcarius; species Calcarius lapponicus. The sequence goes on along the minus strand of CM077462.1, from coordinate 76,293,111 downwards.
GAGGATAAAACTACACAAAGTAACACTTGGGAAGGCATGTCTCAGGCACTGTTGTCTAACAAACCTTGGGGAACATCACAGGGTTTCATGTTTGACTTTTCTATATCAAACATTTGCCTAAACCCCTTTTACCTTTTTTTGAAGTATTGCAGCATTATAAGTAAGGAAAACTAGAGAAACCAAGAGCTAGAATTCAGGAACAGGAATTTATTTTTGCAGAAGTGTAGTGGCCTCTTTACAAATCTTCAAGGAAAGCTTAATGCAAGTATCACAACAGGAAAAGTTGTATTTCAGAGAAGCTTCTGTCCCGGCTTTTGGTCTTATGCATTGAAAAAAGATGTGTTAATGAAAGGAAGATGAAATTCAAATTCAGGCCAAATGTAACACTTAATTCTCCAGATGGATTTCCATGTCTAGATTTATTATTTTAAAACTTTCTGTCAGCAAAAACAAAACAGTTATTATGTAAAATATAATACATAACACAAAGAATAATATAAAATTAGTTCTACCCCCATCAGGCAGGAAGTCCACCTTGCTCAAAAGCCTGTCTCACACATATGTCTCCATATTTTAAAAAGCTATACATAATATTATGGATCATATCTTATCAGCCATCAGCACAGCACTTGGTTCCCTGACAGGTATAGAAGTCTTACAAATGGGGAACTCCCAAATGGGGAACTCCCAAATGGTCTTGTGACTGGAATAGTTTTTGGCCAAGAGGGTGCAATTGTCCCAAATCCCAAATGAGAACCACCTCTCTCCAGATACCATCTGTATTCATATTAAAATTTAAGAGGACTTTTTGCAATTTATCCCAAAAACAATCACACTGATTGTCTTGTTGAGGTATGTTTGCATCTCTTCCAACAGTGCCATGCTCAGCTTAAGCACCAGCTCACAAAATACAAAAATGGGTAATAGATTTTGCATCTTATAAATATTATTATGGTTGTACATGTTGTTTTATTTTTATATTTGTGTTTTCATAGACCTTTTCCTCTCATAGTTTTTTTACATTTATCTTCCTGTCATTAAGTCCACTTATCTTTACAGAAACAGTTGTTTACATTGGGGTATTTTTCCATTTTTTTTGTAAAATTATTCTTGGTATAAATGTTTTTAATTTTTCAATTATCATTGGTGTTGTTTTATAAATGTCTTTTGCATTTATGATTTCATTTACAGCAGTTCTGTTTCACATACCCCCACTTTTGAGCAATGACAGCTTATCAGGAGATCAAGGCTTCTTGTCCCTTCTTTTTGATACCAGAATCAAGTTAATGTTAGACTTATCCTTTTCTTTTTTTATCGCCTTGTCCTTTTCAGCCGCCTTCCTCCCTTATGTCATATTTTCCATTTGGTACATTATTTATATTTTCTAAGCCAATAGCTCTTAAAATTGAGTAAGGGAAAAGGTAAAAAAAAATTAACCCCAAAAGTTCCAGGTGTGTATTGTCAGAAAAAGTGTTTTAAAAGTATATATATAGGTATAAGTTACCAAATTAAAAGTTTTTTGTCTATATTGGCCTATTTTAAGACAGCTAACTACAAAGTCAAACCTGTGTAAACAGAATATATAAATAACAAACATTTTAAATTGTATTTAAGAAAAAATGGCCCTGAAAAGGATTGATTTTTTGTGGATAACTAGTTGTATCTCAGCTGCTGTGTTATACCATAACACAGCAGCTATGGGCAGAATGATGTGACCTCCTGATGTTTCAGTCTAAATTTTGGCCAAATTAAAATAGTGTTGAGAAAATGAAATTTATTTATTTATTTACTTATTTATTTTTGAAAATAAATTCTCCAGGAAAGCAATCCTGTTTATCTGGAAAAGACTCTCAATAGCAGGTTTAGACTTGTTTAACCTTTCAAGAGTTTCAAAATTTAAATGCAAGCACTATTTTTTATTAATAATTATATCTTCCAATTTGAGCTGGTTTTCAAAATTAACCCCAAGTTCTGAATGGTTGCAACAGAAAGGAAATTAGAGCCCTCAATAAACAAATTATTGCTCAGAAATTTTGTTCTGGTCTTTCCACAGACATTATAACCAAGAACATCTCCAATAACAGACCATTATATAATTTAAAAAAAAGAAAAAAAGAATAAAAGGAGGGATAATGATATCCACTAGATGGGAATTGTAACTAGGCAAATTAAATCTAGGAAATAACCTTCCTTTCCTCTTTTTCCCCTTTCCTTCTCTCCTTTCCTCAATTAAACATCAGAATAGTGAATCTCAAAAAAAAAAACAGAGGTGCAGGAAGGTGCTCTGAGGTCTCCCCAGAACCTTGCTTTCTCCACGTTAAACACCCTCAACTCTCTTGGCTTGTCTTCACTGGAGAGGTGCTCCAGCCCTCCAATTGCCTTGGTGGCCTTGTCTTTATCTCGCTCCACCAGGGCTTTGTCCTTCTTATGTTGGGAACCCCAGATCTGGACCCAGAACTCCAGCTGGGGTCTCACAAGAGCAGAGCAGAGGGGCAGAATCCCCTCTCTGCCCCTGCTGCCCACGCTGCTTTGGATGCAGCCCAGGACACACGTGGCTTTCTGGGGTCTGAGTGCCCGTGGCTGGGTCATGTCCAGCCTCTCATCAACAGTTTGTTAGTTACTTACAGTGTAACTGCATGGAAGAAACATACAAAGGAAATAAAAATTAGATATAAAGCTAGAATGATATGCCATGGAGAGAGAGATCAGAGATGCAAAAGGATAAGAGGGAACCTCTGACTGAGTGATGAGGTTCAGAGTGGGCCCTCTTGCTTTCAAAGCTCCTGATGGAACTTGGGGGTGGCTAGATCCAATCTTTATCTCAGACTTGTACAACACTGTGCACCTAACAGAATCAGGTATATGGATTTAATTAGTAGTAATTCAGCATTCTACCAGTTACTTATCAAGGATCTACTGTGATTAAGAAGTCTGCCTTTCCTGGGTAAAGAAGGATTTCCTAGTAAGGATTTTCAAGTAAAGAGTCTCAAAACTTGAGAGGCATCTGTGCTCAACAGAATAGTCAGTTGGTAAGCAGTCCAGATGCAATTTAGAGAGGACACAAATCAGGCTTATCCAAAGACTGTCATTAGTAGAAGGTCTTCCTGCCTCAAGAAGCAACTTTGAGAGGTGTCCCACCTCAAGAGGAGATCGTTACCATATCAGCCACACTGCCTAGCAGGAAGGGCTCAAAGAAGGCTCACTTTGTCATATTTATGGAATAAAGTGGTTGGCTCACAGTCAAATTGCATACAATGGGAAGGCACGCATGATGCTCCCGGTACCCACAACTTTCTGTGTTTCTTGATAAACAATTCTTGAAAAAGTACATGGTTGGTGTTCCCAGCTCACATGCATCAATGCCCACTGGGTCACACTTCTCCTTTGGAGGTTTCCTGGAGTAGAGTGACCCAGTGGGTATTGATGCATGTTTTCCCTGGCCTAGCTATGGCTCAGACCTATACTGACTTTGAAGCCTGCACCATGGAACTGCTGGTTGGGTTAGAGGACTGCATCTAGCACAAAATTTCACAAAATCATTAATTTCTCAGTCCTTTTTATACTGAAAGTAATGGAAATTTTATACTAATGACAATCTGTTCTGATTAATCATATCTTAGTTTTTATGACACATAACTTAAAAGCTTGTCTCATCATATTTTGCAGCTTTCTCTCCTAAATATACTTTTGTTCTGCCTTTGCAGAATCTTACTGGCAGATGCTTTTTTTTTTTTTTCACAGAAAAAACTCTGCAAAATCCCAGAAAATCTCACCACAACTGTCAAATGTTACTCCAGCTGACATTAACATAACTGCATGTGGCAGAACATTGTGTAGGTAGAAATGGGACTGTGACACATATAAGTGCCCCTCTTCTAGAATGGACGATATCTACTCCAGTGAGTAGTGTAGAGCAGTCAGAACAGTTCCAAAGTTCTCTGAGGACTCAGTATTGATTCAATTTGAAATCAAACTAGCTCCTCTCTAGCAGAGTGCACTAAATGCCTGGTAGTTGTTTGATGTAGATATAATTCCATAGTGGTTGTTCTAGGTTAGCCTTATTATAAATAAGTCTAATTTATTAGCTCAAAGAATACTTGAAGATGTAAATTTTAACATTATAAATGAATACCATCGGGAGATTTCTTTCAAAAACATTATACTGCTCTGATCTAAAATTCTGTCATAATGTACTCTGCAACATACCTTTTTTTCCCTCCTACCCTTTTAGCAAAAGATTGGAAGTTCAGAGATCTGTTTCAAAGACTTAACTTCAGACTTCTTTCCTTTAAGAAACAAGCAAGCAATGCAATCCTCTGAAGCAACTTCAACCTGCTAGGATTTCCAAATTAGACCTGAAAAGAACACACCTTTCTCCCCTTCTGAGATATTAACAATGGCAGTGTTCAAGAGGGTAATAAGACAACTGCTTTTTTTCACTTGCTACTGCAGAATACAGCAGTGAAAGAGGCAGATTAATTGCATGCTCTGCACTTTCACAGCTCCTCCAGAAGCTGGTAGACATTTCCCTGTGAAATGTCAGTTAGAGATTCTTAAATTATGTCTATTTTTGTTTAATATAAAAAATTATTTTAATAGGCAGTATTAAAAGCTGGGAGTGTTCAGTACAGCACAGTCTCTTGAGGCAGATCAAAATGATAGATTACTACAAGTGAAACCCTTTTACCCATCAAAACCAATTCCATGTGTAAAAAAGTAAGCATAAAAAAGACATAAAAAAGAAGTGTGAACCAAAAGCACCTCAAACTACCAAATAGATAGATTAGGGGTATTTCAGTTCCTTACAGATTGTGAGATATTTTTACATTTTCCTCATAGACACTTTCACCTCTTTATTTATAGTTGCCTTGATTCCAAATTTGACTGGAATTTTATCTCCTTTCTAAAAGAAACTCTTCTGGCTTTCTACCCTTTGGTCCTATCTTTAGTAAAGAATTTTCTGAAGCCATTGTGGTGTCTACTGTCAGAAGTATTTCTGCATTCATTTCAGAGCAGAACTGTACTGTATATGGTATATGCACTATATAATTCGTGTAACTTGCATCCATCTCCATAGTCCTGTTTTTTTCCAGGTGTCCCTCAAGTGTAAGCATGCATATTTCATAGCATAGAGGCAGTCAGTGTCTGAAACCTGGTCATGTTCAACAGTGTAGCAGAGTGAGCAACAAGTGCTCCCTGAGCTGTGTGATGGTGTCATGACAAGTGTACAGATGGTGGCATGACAGGATGGGACTGGAGTGTAAGGTCCTTATGCGACAATATTAGGCCCACTTCAGGAAATATGGGGCTTTAAAAATAACTGCACAAAGTGTTATCAGCAGAAGAACAAAACCTCCATAACCCTATATAAATCCCTGTAACACAAGGCTCCTGGTTCATTCCTCCTGTACTCCCTTCTTTCTCCCACTGTGAATTCAAAAACAAGGAGAGAGGAAAGTGATGCTTTCTGACAAGGCCACTTACAAAATTAAAAAATTTCAGAAGAGCTGAGGGAGCTCTGGAAATTGTCTAGTCCAGCCTATGCTGATGTGGGTCACATAGTACAGGGTGTTTAAGTCCATAACCAGCTGGATTTTGAGCTTTTAGATGGGGACTCCACATCCTACCTGCTGGAGTGTTTGACCATCCTCATAGTAATTTTTCTTTCTCTTTAAGTAGAATTTCCAGTTCTAGAATTTCAGTTTATGTCCAAATCATTGTCTAGGTTCTATTGATTACATTGATCAGCTTTACAGTGCCTGAAACAAGAGCTTAGATTGCACACAAAGACACCTACATATGAACATCTAAATGCAAATTCTAATCTTGAACTGATTACCATTTCATATATCTGTTATTTAAGATCTGTAAAGCTTAGGGGCATGAAACTAACAGCTTGAGAAAATCAAACAAGTAGGCAAACAAATATATGGCACAGTGCACAGGAGAACATATTAGCAATGGTTACTTAGCAATGTTACTTGTTAACTGCTTAAGTAGCAAACCCATATTAAGACTTAATTGGAACTTTAACTGGAAGACTGTCACGTTACTGCTGGTTATTCACCAAAGCAAATGAAACGGGTTTATTACCAAAATTATGAATGTAAGGTAGTTTGTCAGAGCCCACTCTGAGAGATTTCCAGATGGTGTATTTCTTCAGGTAGTAAAAGAAACCATATGTTCTCTGTCTAAACTGCTTTCTGCTTTAAACAAAAGAAAATAATAAAAGAATATAACATAATTAAAGGGAAAGGTCTTCACTTTCATCAGTTTTTATGCAATATAAGTATGTACATGTGTGCCAGGGACCCACCACATCCTTCTACTATGGACAAATGCAAATAAAACTGTGTTTCCCTTTGTATCTCTTGACAGTTTGAGTGATCAGGGACCCCAATGCCAGAAGAAGCCATTGGAGGCTATGTAGGTATTTCTGACAAGGCAGTAAGTTTTCAGACTAAGAGACATGAATTGGTGTATTGGGTTTTCATTTCCAAGCTTTGGTAGTGGAGGGCTAGAGGGGTGGCTTCTGTGAGAAGCTGCCAGAAGCTTCCTCCCTGTCCAGCAGAGAAAATGCCAATTAGAGATTATGGTAACACTCTGTGATAACAGATTTAAGAAGAAAAAAAGAAAAAAATTATTGCACAGATGTGATAGGGGCCAGAGAAGAACAGGGTGAGAATATCTGAGAGGAACAGCTCTGCAGACATCAAGGTTATTGCAGAAGGAGGGACAGGAGGTGTTCCAGGCGCCAGAGCAGAGATTCCCCTGCAGGTCATGGTGCAGGCCACTGTGGGACATCTGTGCCCAGGCAGCACATGGAGGTCCATGGGGGAGCAGAGATCCACCTGCAGCTTCTGGAGGAGCTGGATCCCACACTGGAGCAGGTGGATGCCTGAAAGGAGACTGTGAGCCCATGGGAGGCCCCTGATGGAGCAGCGTCCTGGTAGAGACCTTCAGACCTGAGGAGAGAGGAGACCAGTGCTGCAGCTGTTTTTCTGATAGGACTTGTGATCCAATGCGGAACCCATGCTGGAGTAGCCTGATCTTGAAAGACTGCACCCCATAAAAAAGTGACCCACATTGCAGCATTTCCTGGAGAACTGTTGCCATGGGATGGATTCATGTTGGAAAAGTTCATGGCAATTGTGTCCCATGAAGGAACTCCATGCTGGAGTAGGGGAAGGACTCCTCTCCCTAAGCAGCAGCAGAAGAAACAACGTACTATAAACTGATTTTAACTCCCTTTCCCCACCTCCCTGCACTGCTGTGGGTGAGGAGATAGAGCTGGGGAGGAGAAGAGGGGAGAAGGTGGTTGTGAGGTCTGTTTTTATTTCTCACTATCCTGCTCTGACTTTGTTAGTAATAAATCCAATAAGTATCTAATTTGAGCCTGTTTTCCCCATGACAGTATTAAGCCAGTGATCTCTCCCAGTCCTTATCTCAGCTCATGAATCCTTCATCATGTTTTCTCTCCCCTGTCCAGCTGCAGAGGGGAGTGATAGAGAGGCTTTGGTGGGTGCCAGGCATCCAGCCAGGGTCAAGCCTCTACAATTGGGCTGTATCTTCATTGCTCAGGATTAGTTTCATTTAGAGTAGATTTTTCTCAGAGAGCTGCAGTGGTCCAAAATAATGTGAGGGAGAAAGATTATGATTAAGTATAATTGTCAATCAGGTCCTGATTTTACTCCTTGAAGCCTTTTTATTCGAAGATGTAGATTTTATGACCTTTTTTTTGCAGCTCAGTTGGTACTAAAGGAGCAGCAGTATGAACGAGAATATGGTTCATTATCACCTTTAGAGGTGTTAGAATTTTTTTTGGGCATAATATAATCCACCAATATTAGAGATTCCCAAGCAGTCTCTGAGTGAGATACCAGGTCTCTGCAGAGATATTAGCTTGAGGAGTATAGTCATTTTAGAGCAGTGATTTGTCCATTCTAATTAGCCCTGCTTAAGCAAATGAATCCAGTAATTCAGTTATACTTCTTTTAATAGTGATACTTTGTTCAAATTATTCCATTCAGATTTCATTGCTGGTAACATTTTAGTAAAATATATGATGTATGTGGGGACAACTTCTCAGTAGGTTATAGTAAGTCTAAAACCAAAAATGGAGATTTTCCATGTGAAGTAAATCACTTTGCAAATGGTCATCAAAGAAAGCACCATTTTAAGCCCCAATTAGCACAAAATTTCACAGAAATGAGACCATACTTTGCATCCTGCAGAGATATAAAGCTCAGATCCATTCCAATTATAAAACACTATGATTGGTATCTTTGCAGCACAGCACACATCGATGATTATATCATAATGCTGTCACTAAGAACTGTTTACCCAATACAGACCAAACATCTGTCTCTTGTCCAAAAAACCCTATAAAACCTACTCCTTATAAACCAAAAAGATGATTCCATAAATAATATTTTTAGATAACTTTCAATGCATAGGATTTAAGAGCCATGTATGAAACTCTACCTCAGTGACCAGATCCATTGTCAAATTCTATAGCTGATTCCAAAATGTGCTGGTGACTTGTTCTGCTGAAGCTTGACCCATTTGTATTCATTTAACAGCAGCTGCCAAAGGGAAACCACAGGTAATACAGTACAGCCATAAGCTGTAATTAACCTCCCATGGCAGTTCAGCAGACAGAGAGAGTCTTGTGTTTCATTCCTATTCTGTGCCACCGTCAAAGACCCTGTCCAAAATGACCTAGACACAGGAACATGTGATGAAAATGGTACCTAGAATCAGAATGTGCTATAAGCAGCCTGCTTGCTACTGCTATTGTAATGGGCCCCGAGGCACACCAAAAAGTCACTTGTCTTCTCAAAAGAAGACAAATGTGAGATTCTATTTAAATTCTTTTTGCTTCAGCTTCCATTTTGCCTTCAGTGATATCTTTTACAAAAGATAATTAGTGCCATGAATGAGCCATCTGCATCACTCATGTTGATTTTCTACTCCTGCTGGAGCTGAACCTTTAGCCTTTAGCTTAGCCATTTGGTGCCTGTGAGACTAGCCGTATGTCATGGTCATTGACAAAGATAAATAATGATGCCTTCCTGAAGTAAAGAGAAGCTATTAATAAAAGTAATGTGAAATGGGCTGATCTGAATGCTTCTCAACGGTAACATGCTTAAACAAAAGCTTTGTCTTCTATTAGCACTAAAACTTCATCTACAACATCTCAAAAATAAAAAAAAAAAAGAAAAAAACCCAGAAATAAATTATTTAAACATTACATAATCTGCTTCTATCTCTGCATAGACTTTAGCTACAGCATCCATGACAGGATGTGTAGCCAGATTAAGAGAATGCTGCTGAGTTTTTCATTATGTCAGTCAGGGTGCAAGCTTTATCTTTACTGACTTCAGAGAAAAATGCCAGCCAAATGAGAAGAGCTTTTCTTGTTGTCTGCCACTTTGATGAACCATATAGAAAAGGTTTCAAAACAACCCCTCTGCCAAGTCTGTTGTCAGTTCCCTTCTAATCAGAAGAGAGAAACATCAAAAACATCATTCAAAGATGATTCTGTATCAACATGCCTTGTCATCCAATAATTTTGTTCACTTACGTTAATACCTTTTAAAGGCTCCAAGATTTCAGATCCTGAAGTTTGTATCAGAAATTCTCCTGAAATCTTTAGTAGGATGGTCTGGTCTGTATATGCATTTTCTTTCCCAAACAGCCTGGATAATTAAATAGCTGTTAACCCCTCAGGGTCCAGTGCAACCTATAGTAGCTTCTTGATTTAACTGGAAACTTAACTGCACAATTGTCACTAGAGTTTGACACACAAAAAAAAAAAAATTAAAAAATAAATCACACTGTTGCCTAATATTCTTTATTGGAAGAGAATAGCAATTGGATGGTTATAGAGATGTGTTGAGCTTTGTCACAATATTATCACAAAAGAGATTTTCTCAGTAGGAGAATAGAGCTTGGATGAAAAGAATGATGATAAATTTCTGATCACTGAGAAAAAAAAATCTTATGGTACCCGATGTTGAAGTTGTTCTTACACTGATGTTGTCTGACAGGCAATATCAACATCTAATCTTTTGTATTTAATAAAGAAGAAAGAAGATATTCATCCAACAATATTTTCAGTCATATTTATTTTTCAGATGTATTAAATCCATGTAAGTTGGTTACAGCTGCTGTTGGATCTGAAGTCAGTAGATCAGTGAACAGTTTAAGACACTTGACATTTGAGGCTGCCGGAGTGGTGTTCAACCCAATCAGTGGGTGCAGTCCGTCACCGCATGCAACACAGAAAGCCAAGACTTTGGGACTAGCACACATTCTGTCTCACCATGGCAAGCTACAGCAGTGGTTATTTTCCTGATAATAACATTCTTATGACTCCAAGGTGAACCACTCAGACCTTTACTGGAAAGCAGGTTTAAATTTCCATTCATATTTTCCTTTTATTTGTTTACTGTTTGCAGCTGCTGAAACATCATCTATCAGAAGAAGCATTCAAATGTGTTGTTTTTTAAGTCAAATTCAGTAGCACAAATTTCAGCTCTTGTATACAAACTGCAGTTTTGGGAGATCTAAGACACATTGAAACTGAAGCCTGCACTACTTAAATAAATAAAGCGTCAAGATGTCTGGTTTAGGATATAAGTTAATAAAAGAACAAGGAAAGAAGTGCTACCATTTCTGACAGTTCCAGACCCAGCATCCTCATTAACAGAGCAGAAGAAGATTTTTTTAAACACATTCATAATAATCTCTGAACTCCTCTCTGAAACTGAAACTGTTTTTGCTTCCTCTGTGGTTGACATTACCTTCCTGGATGTTTTGATGCCTCACAGTAGAGACTTTGTGATGTGCCTTGGGTTTAGACTTTATGTTTTTTGTGAAAGGCAAATCAAAACACATAAAACAAAATCAAAGTGTCAGAACATCAGAAAGATATTACCTGATACTTTAATTAATGTGACAGTGTAGAGAGGGAACTAAAGTTTAGATTTTTTTTCCTTTCTGAAGGCTAATTTAGTCCACATTATTTATTTATTTTATTTTGGAATCTTCAGAAAGCATGTCTTAAGCAAAACATATAAACAACCAGGGAAACATCTGAGCAGATATTAAAAAAATTATGTTCATTTTCCCGAGTACATAAAAACCTTAGCCTTTCTTCAAAATGTAATAGGGTACAAGGACAAATTCAGAGTTAAAGATTACTTAAGAAAGCTTGAAATGTTAGCATGCTATTGTTGGAATTAAAAGGATGGCAAGTCTGTAGGACTGAAGCAACATTTCGACTAAAATGGGAAATGTCTCCAATATGTCCTAAGTAGAGTAGAATATGTTATTAAAATATATAACAATAAATGCATTGCACTAACACCTTATGAAAAGCCTGGAAATTTGGCATCTTTGTTTTATCCATCACTGAATCATAGTAAAAAGAGGTAAATGAGATTTGTGTGTGTTCCTAAATCATCTCTCCATCAAATCCAGATCATTTTAAACAGATCATTGTCTAGTCCACTTTACAGTGACTCACACAATATGTAGTCCAAAAATAAGTCACAGAGACAGTTTCATGATATAGTAAATCATATGGGACTGGTTTAGGATATTTCATTCCACTGTAAAATAGAAATTCGGATACAATTCAATCCATAAACAGTTTTTCTCTACAAATTTTTTCATTATTTTCCTGTTTTGTTAAGACACAACTTATTGCCTCATCACTACTGCCTTTCATTACTCCTTCCTTTGTATTCTCTCCAAACTTAAAGTCATTGTATTTATGGTTATACCACTCATTAATGCAATTTAGTATTTCTGCATATTTTTTAGTTCAAACTGACCTTTAAATATGTTTCTGTCTTTGAACAATTTATTCTGCTCACTTTTAGAAGTTTAAAATCCTAAGGAAAATTATTTTGTGGGAAAAGATTTGTTCAGTTAAGTTTTGGGAGAGCGTCCCACAAAAAAAACAAAGAAAAAAAATCGTACCACAAACCAAAAAATAAACAAAAACGTTAGAAAGAGCCTGGATTATTTTCTTTCAGATTTCCGGGCTTTGCAGATGGAAGTAAGATATGTAAATTTGCATAACATCTTTTGTTTATGTTCATATGGTTTGGATGATATTCCTCTTTTTGAGCTTTTTATACGACTTTGTAACAATACTGGAAAAAAATTTTTCTAGTTCAAATCTTTCTTATACCAACAATTATTTATATTAATTTTATTATATTATATTATTATTATTCCATATCTTTTTCAATACTAAAATTGTTCTTCAGAATCTCCAGCTAAAATTGGGTATATCTTTATACTTCCAGGTCTTTCCAGTTTTAGTTTGGAGAAGCCTCTAAAACTAGTGGAACAGGAATTTTGAATTAATTTTATAAGATCTTCAAATCTTAAATACTTGTGTAAACCACATCATTATCATTACATATTTGATCAGTAACAAATGGCTGCTCACTGCTACACATCTATTATTCTACGGATGCTTTGCATCATTGATTACATAAACTCATTACATAATGATTCATGTTATTGATTATCTAAACCATGCAGTAATTGTCTAAATGGACAATCCAAGTTTCTTAAACAGGAAGATCTTTTTTTTTTTTCTACTTCACTGAGCCTTGAAATGCTCACGACTAATTTGTGCAGATTGAAAAAACTTTGTAAGTTATTTTCCTTTTCCTTCCAACAGAAATTCCATCAGTGGTATTCCACAAGCCTTCAGGTAGCTCTGGCAACATTTGACTCAGTAAGTCAACCAGAATTTACATGTGCTAAGGCTTATTTGTCACATACATAAGGTTTTATTTATTGAGGAGTTTGAGGGCTTGTTAGGGACCAGAAATGCACTTATTTTGTTGAGAAAACATACCCTGAGACACATAACATATTCAGGTTGCCATATGCAGTCTTGGACAACCTGCTGGCAAATCAAAAGTGTGTTGGGGCTCTTGATGTAGCTAGAAGGAACTGATTCTAATACTGACAGCAATCCTTCCTTCCTTCCTTCCTTCCTTCCTTCCTTCCTTCCTTCCTTCCTTCCTTCCTTCCTTCCTTCCTTCCGCCACTTCCTTCCGCCACTTCCTTCCTTCCTTCCTTCCTTCCTTCCTTCCTTCCTTCCTTCCTTCCTTCCTTCCTTCCTTCCTTCCTTCCTTCCTTCCTTCCTTCCTTCCTTCCTTCCTTCCTTCCTTCCTTCCTTCCTTCCTTCCTTCCTTCCTTCCTTCCTTCCTTCCTTCCTTCCTTCCTTCCTTCCTTCCTTCCTTCCTTCCTTCCTTCCTTCCTTCCTTCCTTCCTTCCTTCCGCCACTTCCTTCCTTCCTTCCTTCCTTCCTTCCGCCACTTCCTTCCTTCCTTCCGCCACTTCCTTCCTTCCGCCACTTCCTTCCGCCACTTCCTTCCGCCACTTCCTTCCGCCACTTCCTTCCACCACTTCCTTCCTTCCGCCACTTCCTTCCTTCCGCCACTTCCTTCCTTCCGCCACTTCCTTCCTTCCTTCCTTCCTTCCGTTTTAAACAACACAACCCAGACTCCAAGTGGGAATGAGTTATAGAAGTTTTACTGGGAACAAAAAAAAAAAAAATCGCAAAGCAAAAGGAACAGCTCTGGGAGCATGGCCAAACACCAGATGCTCATGCACAAAATGGTGCCTCCACCTTTTACACTCCTGGTATTGCATCATCATTATGCATATTTATTTAGATTTTACATAGTCTTGCCCCATGCCACTTTTTTCAGTGCCCACATATTTTTGTCACTTTGGTTGTCAGGATTATCATTGGATGAAGTTCTGCTCCTTTGAGAGTTTTCTCTCACAGGTTTGGCTAGCTGTCCAATGTGAACTCATAAACTTACATACAAAACTATCCTTGTGGAAACCGACCTCACAACTAGGCCATTGTAACAACATCAACCACTTTGTAACACGTATCATTATCTTAACATTAACAACATTATTAATATTTGACCAATAACATAATAATATAATATCAATCCATATAATACCCAGCAAAAGCCAATTTCCATTAACTTATTTCTCAATCTTCCTTCCTCTTTATTATACACACGGCATGTTTTTCCAGCTAGAGGTTGTATATTTTCAGTGATCAGTAACTGAATCGCGAAGTCCTCTGAAAGTCAAACTCCCTTAAACCTCACATTGTAAAAAGAGACATCAGATACCAAGTTTCTGTTACTTGATTCCCATAGTAAATTCTCACAACGAGTGTTCTTCATAACAAATCAAATAGGATCTATCCCTGATGTCCTGTAAAATTAAGGTGAGGAAAAGCAGTGTAATGCCTGTAGCCTTTTACTTACAATGGCCACCTGGTATTTATTGAGCCATAACAAGACAAAATCTGAACATAATGGAAGTTTGAGTACTACATGAAAACAGTGGGCAACACAATGCCTGAAATCATATGCAACAAGACCAGTGAGTTCCCTAAAGGACCTGTCAAGTTCTATATTCTCAGATTAATATGTAGATTTTAATTGAATTTTGCTGTACAATTCCATTATCTCCTTAGCATAAAACTCAGCTTTGATAAAACTGTTTTCTCTCCTGTTTCTCTAGATCTGTGTATCTCAAAGGGGAGGGTTATTGAAATTTTTAAGTTGTTAAACTTTTGATAGACATCGAACTGTAGTAATTAAGCTTTTTGTTAAAAATCTAACTTTTCTGTTGTAGTACTTACACAAACGGTATTAAGTCTTTGCAATGATCATTCCAGAAAGATTAATGCCAGAGGGATAAGGTATGTGAAAGTCTAACTCAGATGGTAAAGCTTTTAATTGGTAATTACTGTAGTTTTTTATCATCATTATATGCTTTAAAACCTGTTGACTTTTAAATCATCTCTAGCTTTACTTCTTGCTTTGATACTTAGCCTGAGTCTGTCTCCTGACTTCTTAAGAGTTATTCCAAGGAGTTATTATAAAAATTATTCCTACTTTGACCTTTATTAAAACAATGTGATAATTGTATGTTTTTCTACAGTAAATCCTCATTTAAACCAGTGTCATCTGCAGCAATTAGGAAACAGCTCTTCACAGAGAGGCTTGGACACTTTAGTGTCCATCATATGCAATTTAACTTGGTGTGTCACTCACGTGAAAAGAGTTCACATTCTGCCTTCATTGAAGGGTGGAGGTTTGAAGCCTGGGCCACTCTGTCCGTACCTGAGCCATTCAACTACAGGGTGCTGTAGTGCTGCAGTGTTGCTTCTAGCAAACTTCTATCCCCTTTGTCCAGAAATCTGGAATTCTTAATCAAAATTTATATGTGCTATGCAATGGTCCAAATAAGGTGAAAAATAAGTCTTTTCCACAATTTTTAAATTTTTAATGGAAAACCAGTAGAAATTTGTATTAAATTTGTTCTGTCAAGAATAGGATTGAGGAGTGGCATGCAATTACAAAAAATAGTAAAATGATCTGTAAAACTGATTCCTAAATCAATAGATACAGTTTTTTGCCAGATTTACAACTGCAGAGGCAATTATGATACTTGTTGAGCATGTGGTTTACCGAAGGTAAGTGCAGAAAATAAAGAAGTTTGAGGGCCCAAAGTGAATCAGCCTTATGATTTAAAGAATTTATGATCCTGGTCTCTCATATTGATGAATGCTTTCTGCTTGCAAGAAAATACCTGAAGATAATAGTCAACTCCAAAATTATAATCATAAATGCATAAACAAAAGGACAGGATTGAAATTGGTGGCATATGCTGGCATTATGTAGGTTGGACTTTGGTTGGTTGGTTGATTGTTTTTTTGGTTTTTTTTAACTCACTTTGGAGAAAGCCTTTATACAAATAACCATTTTTGTGATCAACCCCAAGAATGTTATATGGCTAATATTCCTATGCATACATGAACACGAAGAAAAATGTTTCTAGATCTGTATGGCGCACCACACAATAAAAATTGAGTCAAATGCTTGCTGAAGCCCACAAAGATTTTCATGCAATGGTTATTGGGCTGCGTTGAGCTTGTCAGTGTTAGAGATTTTCTACTTCTATAAAAGTTGAGCCACAATATGTGGGACACCATGGATGGCAGTGAGGAGGTGGAGGGTGATACCTGTGATCAGGTGAGTGAGGGGAGAATTGAGCAATCAGCTGCATGGTGCTTAATTTCCATCTTAAAAGTGGAAGCGGCTCAAACCATGAGAATTATACATTCTGTATTATATTTTGACTCAAGAAGTATTTCTTCCACATAAACTAGATGTTTACTCCCACAAACATGTTGCCAAATCAAAAAGTTTCCAGTAGAAATATTGCTGCTCTGACTGTCCCCTAGCAATAAGGAAGGAAATAATATACTGTTTTAAAACTTCTAATTATAGATTTTTTTTGCCCTTGAAAAAGCTGGCAGGCATTTTACTAGAAGTTATAGTGGCACTGTAAATGAGACAGCAAGGGGTCATACATGAATTATGGGTTTCAGAATAATTTTGAGAGCACAACGTGCTACGTTTGCTCCTTCACTGTCTTGCACCTTTTGTATCCATTTTCACCCTTGTATAGGAAAACTTGTATTAGTAACACTTTATATTCTCTGTACACAAGAGAAATAGGAAACAAAAAATTTTTGACTAAATTTTTACTTTAGTAAGTCTAAATTTGTTTTATTTTTATTTTTATAATGAACAAGGGAATCTAAAGTGAAGTCAAATTAAAATAGTTTTTCAGCTATTTCTACTTGATGAACAACTTATTGTGAATATAAAAATTGGTTTACTATCCTTATTATATGTTTTTTGTACCGAGAAAAGCTCCAGTTGAATGTTTCCTAAAAAGGTGTTATTTCACTAATCTTCTACTTCACTGACCTTCTTGAATATATAGTACTAATATAGTACCAAGAAGAGAAATTTCATTTTTATCCTAGCCTGTGATTTTATTCTTTTGTGTGAGGATGAATAATACTCTTGATTTTAACATGATGAGTGTAACAGCCAACTCCAGGTGTACTCCAACTTACAAATTATTGTAGACATATAATATAATTGAAAAGCAGTTTGCATAGAAATCAAGAGTGGAGGACGTTTATTAGAATGAAGGTTGACAAAAATCAGCAGCGTACAACACCATTCCTTTCAAAACAAGAATTGCTTTTATACTGATTTGTGTCTTCATCACAAGCTACATTTACATGGCAAAAGTATTTAGGGTGCTGACATTCTTTGGTGTTTCTAAATTTTGTAGCTACAGGACATAGCATTCGCAACAAATAATTTAGCCCCAGCTTGCATACAGTCTCACAGAGGGATAGTCTCGTGCCAAAGATATAATACAAATTAATCTGCTCTTCCTGTGTATTCTGTTTTCATGAAAGCTTTGTCACAGGCTGATTCTCATAGTTACTGTGCTTTTTGGAGTGTTTTGTGATATTAGGTGAGTGCCAAAGGGAGTAGGTGTATTTCATGTGAGAAAACAGAGAGGTGGCATGGTAAACACGCTGGAAGATCAAAGCAGTTTTCAATGCAGAGGGAAAAAAAAAACATTCTAATAGAAACGTGGGGGATTTACAAATAATGTATTAATAAAAGATTGAGATAAAGTAGCAAAGTAGAAGCAGGAATCAGCTGAAATCTCATGTTCTTCTTTTAGCAAACTCAAGAAGGAAAGCACATAAGGAGCACAGTTGAATCCATCACTGAAGAAAACACATAAAAAGAAGGCAGAGATTGTGGTAAAAAATAAAAAGTGAGATCATAGAAGACTAATATTATTCAATTCTGACCATTATGATGAGGTCCACTCTGAGATGCATTTAGTCAAAGATGCACACTGCCACACAAAAGTCAGTGTAATTCCCTAATCCTTAAGTCACACAGGCTTTTTGATGATCACCTGAAAAGTGAAAAAAACTCAAAGCCCACAAAATCTGGGAATCAATGAGGATGCTGTAAATTAAGGATTCTGTATAGAGTGCCGAGGTTGAAGACAAGACTATTTTTTTATTATCCATGTGTTGTGTCTCATGGCACACAGGTATGACAGAAAACAAGAGAAAATTATTTGAGTGATTCAGTAGGCTCTACTTGTGTCTAGACCTGGTGCTGAATCTCAGAGCCATAACCTCAAACTCAGAGGCTGCACTCATTACTCATTGATACAAATATTTTAAGAGTATGATGTTGTCTGAACATCTGCAAATAAAGACCAAGATATCTTGTCAAGGACTTGTTTTTAACAATCCTGTAACTTCTGATTGTAATACAAGAGGACTAGTAATAATAAGGAGCTTCTTGAATCCCTATTGTAAAATACAGGTCTTTGTTATTTAGGAGAGGTTTTTTTCTGCTTATAAATCTTTTCAGGTCAGTATGTAAATACAGACTTCCTATTTCATTCAAAACATTTTATAGAATCACCTAAAAAATTCAGTAGTAATGGCTTAAAGTTTTCTTTTAGGGAACTGATAAAACCAGAAGTGGCTTAGGAGCAGATAGACAAATGGCAGAATTTATTACTTCACAAAGAGTTGAAAATTGTGTTCAAAAATATAACAACTATTAGAAGCATAGGGACAATCATCAAAGCAAAAACCTTGAAATGCAGTATCTCATATGTGATGATGGCTAATAATAGATGCATAGGTGAATGTGAAAAACCTAGCAAAAGCAAAAGGTTTTACTGAAATGGTCTCCAGGACACCCATGAATTTTCAGACCATGAACTTTTTGAAGAAGTGGTGTATTTTCATGTATAATAGCGCTCAATGGAGCAGCTTCCTATTAATTTCTGTGAGCTTCAAATTGCTTACAGAAGCTTTTGGTGTCTCTTGAAATTCAAAGTAAGTTGCGCCAGACAGCTCCACTGCCAGTTAAATCTGATGCTCCCAAACGTTTATATTTGAAAAGACAGTGACAAATATTTCCCCATTCATAATCTCCATGTGATTTAGAATTTTGTATGTCTCTGCTGCATCTCCTTGTCCATTTCCACCCTGTATCAATTTAGCAGACTGAATAATATGATTCTTTTTAGTGGTTCCTTACTGTCTAAAACTAAATCATTCCTGTCACTTGTCTTCCTGCCTTTTCATTCTAAAACTACTATATCCTTTCCTTAATAGGGGAGTCAGATGTCTAAATATCTTTCAAGGTGAGGGCCTTTGAATTGAATAGTGGGACAAGTTTTCTTTTCTCTAAAAAGAAACTCCAGAATCACCCCACTCTGTTCTTTTAATTCTTCTTAAGAATTCCTAGCATTTTTAGTTTTTTCTTGCTACTGATCATTAAGCTGACATTTTCATGAAATTGAGATCTCTTTCCTGAGTTCTCACTTGCTCACTTAGAGCCATGAATGTGTATGCAAAGTTTGGGTTATTTTTTCCCTGAGGAAATTGTTTTAGATATACATACATTGAATTTTTCTGTGTAGATATTCAGCGACATTAAGAGACTTTTACACCACACTGCCTCTTTTCCCTGGAGTGTTTATGAATAGCACAGGCACCAGCACAAATCTCTGGATCTCTGTGAAACCTTTCTCCGTTAGTGATCACTCTCAACTGGGAAAATGGGAAAACAGACTATTACCGCTTACTTTTTTTTTTTTTTTTTTTTTTTAAGAAGCATTCCTTCATGCAATGGCCTCCCCTTTTATCTCATGATAGGTTACTTTCTTGAAAAATGTCTGGAGAGGAATCTTGTCAAATATCTTTTGGGAATCCAAGAAAACCATATAGTTTTTGTCTGTGTGCTGACTCTCACAACAAGACTAATGAGTTTGTCAAGAATGATAGCTCCCTGCAAAGAGGGGGGAGACTCTTTCCTTTAATTTCACATTATCCTTTAATCTTGTTTTACAATCTCTTTTACCAATCAGAAAACTACAGACAAAATAGGTAATTGTTCACAGCTCTTGGGATTTGCCATGGACATCCTTAGCAAAAGTGGTAGGAGTAACTAATGAAGTCAAATCAGTCAATGGCATCCTAGGAGCAAGTCAGCTGCCTGACAGTAGAAAAGATACAAAATGCTTCTAGAAGGGGGAGTAACTATCTAGCTTTATGTATAGACATCTACTATTGATACCTACTTTTAGGAGATGAAATCTGGAGCTGAATCTCACCCTTTAAGCTGTCGAAATCTAATATCTTTGGCTAATGTAATTTCTAGGCTACTTTTGTAGTTTTCAAAGGTTGTGAAGATCATGCAAGGTCTCTGGTGGCTGAAGAAAAGTCATCTACATCTCCAAAAAAGGTGTGAGGGAACCATGGAGCTATAGGTTGCTCAGCCCCAGCTGGGAAAATCAAGAAGTGGGTCCTCTCCACAACCCTTGTTGTAAACATAAAGATGGAGAAGGTAAATGGGAACAGTACACAGGGATTTAACCAGAAGTCTGGACTAAAGACTTACTGAAGTCCTTTCCAGTCTGAAGGGGTACACAATATTGTAATTCTGTGGTTGAAATCCTTTATTACACATAGTGAATTTATTCAGGGATTGTTGCAATGTCAATGAAATACATTTCAGAGATTTCTCCTATTGGAGCTAGATCACTGGAATATGATGCATCATAGCCTTACAGTGTCTAAGGTGTTCTAGAAGTTTTATAGTATAACAAAATTCCTGCCTTACAGGGCTGAAAAACAGGTAGAAAAAGATGAAGCACAATACATAAAAGAAACTGGGAAAAATGTGAAATATGTCAAGTTTGGTCATGTGTCCATCTAATATATACTACATTGTTATATCACAATCAAGGAAAATAAACAGACCACATATCTAATCTTTTAATGAATCCAATTTAATTTTGTTGAATTACTTATTTAATCCTCAGATTTGGCATGCAGCTGTAAAGCTAGATGACCAAGAAGGTTTTGTACTTTACAAAACTGGACACAAACAGATTACAGAAAATTTCAGTATGACAAACGGTTATGATATCTCCAAAAGAAATCAGTGCCATACATTTTTTTTCAGAATAATGTCATCCTAAGAAATAAGGATAAAAGAAACTAAGATAGAAGAAACACTAAGTTCCTTGGTGATTTTTAGTCATCATAATGAGCCTTGATAATGGTAACTTTTCTTTCAGGAGAGGTAGTCAGAGTACTAAGGGATAATACAGTATCTACATACTTGCTGAAGGAAAATATTTTTGTAGTAGATACGTGTTCAATTCAACATTAGAATTTCTAAGTTTCACACATAAACATGGCATTCCATTGAAAAGTGGTGAGCTATGGTAATATCTCAGCAATATGTTTAAATTAAATATAATTTGTAAAAGGAAAAGTTTTCTAATCTCGCCTACTTACACTCTGACAGATAATATAAGATTTTTCTAATTAAATATATATGAGACAAGCAGACAACATCCATTTCATCTAGTCACCTTAAATATTCAGTGGGAGTTACCAAAAATCCCTAGGGAATTGTTATTCTGAGGGGAAGCAGGTAAATTACAGACTGACAAAATTACTTACAGAAGCTTTTTGGTTTCTTCTCCCATCCTGTGTCGGAAGAGTACATCTGAACTGTTCTAGTCTGATGCCCGTTTAACCTGCGTTTACCTTCATTATGTGGATTTTATAGCACCCATCACTTAGAGCTCACCTCTACTCACAGAGTGAAAAAAATGCTAAAAACTTTATTTGGCTGAAATTTTAGATGTTATTTTCTCATGCTGTTTTAAAAAGACACATAGAAGAAGAAACCTTCATGGGTCCACAGATGGAAGATTTAATTCCACAAATGGTTAATTCTCAGCATGTCTGTCAGTGGTAAATTCTCAGCACGTCCTTCCTCAGTTGAAGAAAACTTGTCTGTCAGCATTACCAACTTTTTCTTTCTCTTAGTTCTGTAAAGGTCACAGTTTTATTTGCTGATCTGTCCTGGTCTATAATATTATGCATGTTTTGTAGCATGTTCTGCTAAAACTTGTCATTCTACTTCCTGAAGTCTGCTGCAATTAGAAGCAGAACTAAGAAATCATCTCTGATGTCTCTCAGTGCTGTTTATCGATCCTTTCCAAGATGGGAGATGGGCACTGTCTCTCTCCTTCCCATGATCACTGATTTATTTCAAGATTTCACTTACAATGAAAATTTATGATTAATAAAACATTGGCTATTATAGAACCTATGGCATTTGAATCCATCTTCAAAATGTTAAATAAGTACTACATCTTTCTAAATATTTTTTTCCAATTTTTCTATTATCACTCCATTGTAATATGGTCATCTCTGTTGCAATTTCCCATATAAATCGAGCCATACAAATAAGTAGAAAAATGCTTATCAGATTTTAAATCAGAATTCCAAGTTCTTGATTTTCTACGTCAGTTGCTACTTCAAGGAGGTCTGACAATATACTTTGATATCTGTCAAGATGTTTATTCAATTATCAGCTTGCTACTTAAATGCTTACAGATTACTCAGTACTTTCCCTGATATATTTATAAGATCCAGAATTATTATGTATATGGTTCTGTTCACAAAGATTTACTTTGCAAGGCAAATACACTCATCTATGCTCTCTGGTCTTGTGGGAATTCTTAAAGATAATTGCTAATGGGCTAGAAATTGATTGGTACATTTTTTGAGTACTTTAGTGTGGTCTCTTAGAACCTGTGGCCTGTGCACTATTGGAGGTCTGCAAGACACCAGATAGTAGTTACTTATTTATTTGTGAGGCAAAATAAGCTTCAAAACAGAAGAGCATGGGAAAGAAGACAATTCATCCAGCAGCAAAGTTTCAATTAAAGGCTTAATAGAAAAAGGCTTTATTAAAGGCTATTAAAGGCTTACCCCCACCTCAACCAAAAAAAAAAACCACCAACCCAAAACCCAAAAGAAAAAAAAAAAAAAAAGAGTGCATAAATAAAATCGATAAGAAGCAAGAGATAAATATCCACACCATAATGGCAATATGTGTTATGAATGTTTTTTCAGAAATATTGGAAGGGATAAGGCGGGGCCAGAAATATCTTCCCACTATGCCTGGTAGTATTGGTAACAGTAACTTACAGGACTGAAAACCATAGCTGAGGAAGTTTACTGATACTAAAACCAAGTTGCTGGTGGATGACTTCACATTGTTTGCTCAGCACAGTGAATCACTTAATCTGATTCAACACAAGAAATTTAAACAAAGGAATTTTGAAATGAAGCAGCAGTTGACAATGGTACATTTCCAGAGCTTTAACATTGTAGGGCAAAGAATCTACAACATAAAAAACATTAAAAATCTGTCAGTCATTTATTCATCTGCCAGCTCTCTTCATGGTGCATGGTGGGATTAGATAATTTTCCTTTCAGAGATAAATATATATCTGCAGGTAATTATGTTGACAGAGGAAAATGTGCAAGAAGGTAAGATATAGAGCCAAGTGCCACTGTTCTCCTGTCTGCTTCCTTGGCCAGAATTCTAATTTAAGCAGAGGAATAAAAAATAAATGCATACTAACAGTCAGCTGAGAGAGAGCAGAGGAAACCAAGAAAAGCAGTTTCATTTTATTTCCTTTGTTCCTATTAATAATATATTTGCATCAAGGAGAATCAAGACTTCTTAAGAATTTGTGTTTAATCCCTCTATACTCTTTCTCCAAATATCTGTAAAACATCCTTCATCAGATTTCTGCTTATATGAAATACATGAATAGCTAATTTCGTTGTCAGTGGGATAATTTCATTATTTTTGCTCTTCTGCCCCTTTTCTCAGCTATTTAAGGATCTAGAAAAAAAAAAAAAACAAAAAACACCCAAACATTTTTAAAGTGGTCTTATGTTGTATTGTGAAGGATTATGAATTACATAACACAAAACCTGAAATGCCATCAGCATATTGACCAGCCTGAAGTGAGAATTGATGTTATGCACTCCAACTGCTATAAAAAGTAGAGTGTTTGATATATTTAACTGCAAAAGCTAAAATAACTCTGATTAACTGATGTCTAAATTTCCCATAGTGTATTGTTATTTAAATAGCAATTTTCCAAATAAAGGCATCAACAATTTTGTTTAAGAACATATCTAGGACATGGATATGTTATTAACAAAACATGTGGGTTTTGGTGATCTGTATCCTGTGTAGAGTTGAAGATTCTGTTTCAGTACCTCTACAGGTATGCTGACTTACACAGGTAATTCTGGTTTAATAAACAGCTAAGAATTAGGTGACTTGAACAATTTAATGCTAGTTTACTTTTACATAATGGCTTGATGTTAGATGAAGATGAAAATCCAGTCAGGTTTCTCTTTAGCTCGAGAAAGTTCAGACTGAAAATATTACAAAAGGGTGAACTAATAACTCTGACATACATTTAGATATCAAAGAAAAGCTACAGCACCTATAGCACTTTTCACTGTGAAGCAAATACATGTTTCATTGAAGAAAAGGAGAAAAAATTATGCAGTGTGAACTTATACTAGTTTTACCATTCAGCAAGGAAAAGAGTGTTTACTTCCTGAAGTTTGTATTTTATATTTAATAGGCCTCTTGACCACTTCGATACCACAATCAGTCTGAGGGACAAATCAAGGAGAGCTCAGGCTTTCTGAACAGATAAGATGTGTTTTTTTAATTAGAGTTGAGAGAAGACTGGATGCCTTTTCTACCTCTTCAATGAAGAGAAAAGTTACTTTGCTTCAGACGGGTATTATTTGTTACACTTAACTTTAGGCAGCAAAAAAAAAGGAGAATATCACAAATTGTATTCATGGCATTATAGTAAAATCAAACATGAAAAGATACTGTGGAAAAACAGTGAAATTGCCACAGGCTCTGATCATATAAAGAGTGCTGAGCAGGAATAACAGTGCAGCCATGCAGAACATTTACTTGGAGTACTTGGCAAGGATGAGGTAACTGCTCTTTCCCAAAAATCAAGAAATCCCAAAATATTTCCACTGAATATCACTTTTTTTTTCTTTTTTTTTTTCTTTTTATTCCTGGAGTGCCAAGATCAAGTGCCTTCCAACATGAGAAAAAAATGACTTAAAAAGAGGCGCTATTTCATCTCACTTCCTTGTCCGTTCCCTGAAATTGATACTAATTTCCTTCAAAGCACACAGATCTGGTGCTCAGATTTCTGGGACAGAATTTTCCTTTTTTGTGTGTGTATGTTGATGATCTTGCATAGTAGGGAGCTAGTCAGTGTTTTGGATCCTACCGCCTTAGTTCTTTACAAATTTTTCCGCATAGTTGGATGCCTATCCTTATTTCTTTGCCATATGCCAAGAGCAGTAAGAGCATAATTTTTCTGGACCCTACAGGTAAAGAAAGCCAGAAATGACTGACAACTTGTCATAAAATACATCATACTGGAGAATGAAGATGTAAAAACCCATAGACCTTACCAAAGAGAGGTAGTAATACATACCTTGAAAAAACTTCATTTGGAAAGTTGATTTTATAATAGTATTTAATTCCAGCAAATCTTCTGAGGAATGAAATGAACAATAAAATGATTAATCATGGTCTACAGTTGGCTTTTCCAAGAATTATTTCCATAGTACTGTGCTGATATGAGGGAAAACAAACACAATTACCACCATTTTATGCGTGTTTATTTGAAAGATTCAGAATTCTAAAGTAGTTACATGGCTCTCTCTTCAATGTGTAAATTAATTCCTTATGTCTTGTAAAGTCTAATGTTACTAAGTGATGATGAAACAAAAACCACTATGTTCAAACAGTGGTCTTTTACTAATTAGCAAGTACATCTATTAAAAAACTCCCCTCACCCAAAATGAACAGCTTGTTTCATTAACTAAAATTTTCATGTCTAACTTTTCCTGAGATCTAGAATATTATATGCTAAAATTGGATTTTTAAGTGATGTTCCCCTGTTGAGGGCAGTCTCTACACACAGAAATTGATTAGAAAGTTTCATTTCGGTGAGATAGATATTGTTTGTGCATCTGGTCCAATTGACTAGGACCTGACTGAATCTTCATTCTACTAGAAAACACGTATGATGATTCAAGATGCATGTTTCATATTAAATTACCAACTGTGCAACATTTATTCAACAAGAAGAAAAATGTCAAGATTTCTTTTTTTGTCATTAAATGCTGCTTATATTTCTGATAATTCCATTCTCAATATACAGACAAAAGAGAAATAAACCATGGAAACAAATTATATAGACACCAACAGGACAGAATTTTTTTACACAATAATATTTATAACTTGTTTAGTGTTTGGAAACAAGTAATGATGAGGTATGTGTTACATGTACATATATTAGGTAATGGTATACTGAAGCACTCACACAACTGCTCATATTTAGATTATCACATGATAAGCTAGGCAAAAGATATTTGATGGAAACTGACAAAGAGGGAAATATATAACTAGCCTGTGGAATTCATTGCTACCTCCTTTTACTCATCCCATGAGTTAAAACGTTACACAGAAGTGTATTGAGGATCAGTGATGCAATATTCTCATACTTCTTCATATACAGTTAGAATTTGCCTGAGCTTGGAAAAAAACCCATAATTTATTTTGAAATTATTTTAGAAGAAATTCTTATATTCAAATTGTAGGGGAACTTCTGACTGTCTATGAAATTTCCAACACCTGACTACTGTTGCAAAATAAACTGTCTGAATCCTTAGAACTCTTTCATCACTGAAAAAGGATGTGGTGAAACCAAACTGAACTGTGCAAGACAACTGCATGTCTATGGGCTGAAAGGATTTCACTTTACAGTATGAGCCAGATTGAACTCTAAAAACTGGTGCGAAGAAACTTTTCTTGACTGTGTCAACCAGAATAAACCACTATCATGATACAGATTTTTCTCAAAACTTATGGAATGTACAAAGTTACCTTTTTGTAACTTCACACCTTCATTCATCTGACACAGCTAAAAGGAAGGTTCTTCTTCCCCTATATTATCAGCTGCTCTTTATTATATTTAGTCCCAATGGACTCCTTCTACAGTAAAATATTATTCATCAAATAGTGTCTAGCCAAAAGTGACTATTTCCCTTCCCTTGAAAAAGCTTTTCCAGGCCAGTGTTGCAGTATATATGTCAATGAATAAATTCATTTCATCTTCATTATCATTAGTCTAGTATCTTTCAAGAATAATAAATTCACTCAGTAAAAACAAAAGTGATATTCTTGGTGACATCACAAGGATCTCAAGGCTGCTTCTTAAAATTGACATATTTCAGCAAAATGTTTATAATTTTTATATTGTTGAAGAACATTCTTCACTTTCTGTCTTTGAACTTATCTGGAAGGCAAGAATTTTAATGCAGTTGTACAGAAAACACAAATAAACGTATCAAGTCAACAAGAAATATTTCACAATTTCTTAATTTCTTTTTCTTGGTAATTATAAGCACAGAAACAAAACAGAGGTATAGACACAAGATTTACTGGTTATTATTCTTCAACAACAAATTATACTTGATTTGCATTCTCTTTATTTTAAACAAAAAAATTCTTTCTGGTTTACAAAGATTCTGTAACACAAGCTCAGTCACAATACGACTTATATTTACACATAAGAAGAGATTTTAAAAGTAATTTTTCTACTTGATTGCCAATATTTTATGACATCTTCTCATGATTTCCAGATCTGAAACATGGAATAGGCTGATTAATTTAAAGCCATAAGTTCTTAAACTAAAATAAGAACCTATAAATAGCTAAAATTACAGTTCATGGAAGTTTAGAAATAACTTCAAAGTTTAAGGATTAACGAACTCTAGTTGTTTAAGCTTTCAGTTCTAGATCACTGATTTTTAACTTAGTTTAATTGTTTCCAGTGCCTCAAAGTTGTTACCATTTGAAGTCTCCTTGGCAGT
The DNA here is from genome assembly GCA_039654755.1 of Calcarius lapponicus. Taxonomy (NCBI): domain Eukaryota; kingdom Metazoa; phylum Chordata; class Aves; order Passeriformes; family Fringillidae; genus Calcarius; species Calcarius lapponicus. The sequence goes on along the minus strand of CM077462.1, from coordinate 76,265,306 downwards.
TCAACTGAAGCCATCTATTGGACACATATTTCTACAGAAAATTTGTTCACATAAAGAAAATCTGTCCAATGGAAAGAAACCTTGTTTCTTCAACTAAGGCCATGTAATAAAATAGCATGAAAATCATCAAGGTATTGTTTATCTTGATGAGATTAAATCCATCAAAGTGTTCATAGACGGAGGAAAGGAAAGAAGTAAGATGGAGGAAAAGAAGAGGAAATATTCCACAAAACACAGTTTACAGCTTCAGAAAGAAACCTACCCAGAATAATTTTAGCAATATAAGATTTTTACCAAAACATATGGAAGAAGTACTATATTTGAAGCTACAATAAAGTATTTTTACATATCCTGATTTACTTAGCCCACTCAGATGTTTTCTGGAATGTCTCCAGTAGCACATTGTAGGCTAATAGCAGAGATATTCTGGGTTTTGTTACTGATATTGCTATAAAAAATAAAGCTTATTTTCTTCCTGGATTTGGAAGGCTTACCCTCTGAAAGACACCTCTGGCAAATCTTCCATCCCTAGAACATTAACTTAGAGCGAAAAAAGCCATGCCTTGCTACTTCCCACACTATGAAGTGTTAATGAAAAGCCTGCAGAGCTCTTATGCTTAAGGCCAGTTCCAAATTGCTCAGTGGTTTCCAAGCAGCTTCCTGGTATTACCGTGATTAGATTTAGGAATATTGAATTAATGTGAGTCTCCTTTGCTGGTTGTGTGCTTCATGCAGAACAGAGATTTTAGGGGACACTAACCTCATAAGAAAGAAAAAGAAAGAAAGGAAGAAAGAAAGAAGGGAAGAAGAGAAAGAAAGAAAGAAAGAAAGAAAGAAAGAAAGAAAGAAAGAAAGAAAGAAAGAAAGAAAGAAAGAAAGAAAGAAAGAAAGAAAGAAAGAAAGAAAGAAAGAAAGAAAGAAAGAAAGAAAGAAAGAAAGAAAGAAAGAAAGAGAGAAAGAAAAGAAAGAAAGAAAAAGAAAGAAAGAAAGAAAGAAAGAAAGAAAGAAAGAAAGAAAGAAAGAAAGAAAGAAAGAAAGAAAGAAAGAAAGAAAGAAAGAAAGAAAGAAAGAAAGAAAGAAAAAGAAAGAAAGAAAGAAAGAAAGAAAGAAAGAAAGTGAAAGAAAGAAAAAAAGAAATAAAGAGAAAAAAGGAAAAAGGAGCAAACTTTTTTAAACCTTGTTTTCTCAGTGGAATGAAGGTAGGAGGATTCTTTATTCTATTCTGCACAAATTCTTAACAGAATTTGCAGTAATTCAAAGTTATTCACCAGCACAATTTTAATCCTTCTCATTTCCTTCCTGTGAGTCCTGTTCCTTACCACAATTATTTCATCAGGATATAGGTTTGACTTAAACCTCCTTTGTGTCCATTCTTGGTTTGTAGAAGAAGGGATGATGTATTTAATTATTATACTCATTCAATCACACTTTTCTTCAGGTAGATACCATTAATTCTTTGAATCAGAAACTATTGCTGTCCTTATTCTTAAAATCCCCACTTTCTGCTATGGACTATCAGAGAGTCTTCATTTGATCCTTTAAAGCCTCTTTATTGAGCTGAAAAAAAGGCAAAAATCTGAGAAATAAGGCTGGAACATTTCCACATTTGCAATAAAATACTAGATACTGGAGAAGAAAGAGAAGAATCTCAACTTTGAGTCAGAAATTAAAATTACTAGCCAGCTCTTCCTTTCAGATGCTTTGAAATAACAGAAGAAAAGAGTCCATGAATAAGATCTTGTATTCTTACTCATTTTCTGTGGTGGCTATTCTAAATTGTATCCATACTACATTTGTTAGTTTCATGGGATATAGCACAAAAATTAACAAATTTCTGCAACAAAGATTAATTTCTAAACTCATAAAATATTCCTCTGTTGTGTTCTTTTTCATTTAGCATATTGGATCTATGTGCTTTTTAAGTTACAGTTTACTTTTCTGAGTACAGGGGAATCTGATGAACAAATGGTTAAGGATTTCCTCTATGGAGTGACAGTGCATTTTTACTGAGAATCACAGTTCCACATAGATCAGTTTTGTTTAATTCATGATATTTTTCCAGCAGAGGCTCTGACAACATAGCCTCATGCTCGGCCAATTTATGTCTGGGTATTCTTTACATTCAGCTAGCATTCACCTCCAATCAAGATCAGAATCTCTTTTCTCTGGAATCAAACTTTTGATGCAACAGAGCTCTGCAATTGTTGACCTTGAGTTACTGACACCAGATAACAACATAACAAATCTACTTTTTCCATTTTCTTCATTTCAGTGGTTCTACTGTTATCCCCATCTGAATCTTCACAGAAAAAAAGAAATGCCACAAGATGCTGCTTCTCTCTTATTAAAATACACTGGTTTCAGTAGGTTTTGATGAAGTTATGCCATGTAGATATCATTTCTGCTGCCTACCCCAGAGAGAGATACTTACACAACTGTTGCTAACATGTTATTGGCCAATGACTAGTTAAATTAATATTTTGTTGTTAAATCAATCCATTCAATAACAGTGCTTTACAACTGTTTTGAAAAAGAGCATGCTGCAAGAAAGAGGAATAAGTTCATTTCAGATTGGAGTCTTTGCAGCAGTTAAGCTAAGTTTTGGGGTTATTCAGACTCAGTAAAAAGCAGAGAGCACATTTGTTATCTAATCCAGGTGTGATCTTCGGGTATGTTGCAGGTTTGAAGTCCATGACGCTTTCGCTTGGACCTGCATGTAAAGATAAAGTGATTTAGGAAGGCAATCTTAGTTGTGCTCTTAGTTTATATTGAAAGTCTATACAATGCCAAGTGAAATATTACACCACGTGTGCTAAACTTTCTGAATTTCCAGTTTTGAACTATAGAAATTCTGAAATGAAACCTTCCAGAACACAGGCCAGATTTCAAACCAGTTTGGTAGCTATGGTTCATTTCTGGAAGAGCCATAATGAGCCTTATATTTATAGTAAGAGTCCAACAGAATAGAAAATTGAGCTTCAATCTCCTGCAAAGCCAGAAAATATACCTAGCGCCATGCAGTTACTCTCTGTGAGTGTAATAGATAATAGTGCACTTTAAAGTGTGCACAGACAGCTGTGTGAGCAAAAATCTGCCATTAAACTCTGACACCTCCCCTAGAAATTCAGAACTTCATTAAAATATGTCTAATAGCCATTATTCATCCCTCTCTAAGGGATACTAGCTTTCATGCAGTGCAGAGGTATTGAAGATAGAACTTCAACACCAGACAAGAAATTAGATGTGTACAGACAGATCACCTAGCTGCTCATTTATTCTTTAATTGATTTGAGTTAAATAGATATTTTTTAAGGGATCTAGTAACTGAGGGAAGTATTCTGAGCCTATAGAAGGACCTGGAATTTTATCTTTCTTCCTATACTCTCATCCCAGATGAGTAGAAACAGTAATGGGCATAGGTTTGATCTAGTGCATTATATCCATGCAGGCTTGTAATTTTGCATCTAGATATTAGTCTTATACACATAATAATTTGGCAAACCACATGATATAGAATCACCACAGGGGTTAAAGTAAGAGTGTCCTATGTTGTCTACTTATCCAGCACATTTGGGGAATCAAAATAATAAGTTGAAGAATACACTCTAATAAGGAATTAATTTAGCCTTATGATGATACTAAAGGGTAGCAATAGCTATTCTGAATCAATGCTACTTATTATTTTACATTTACATTTTCTTAACTGTAGTTTCTATTTTTTTCATATCACTCGGACTTTTTCCAAATGCTGACCTGTCCTATCAAAGCAAGGATAATGCTATACAATTTTATTTTAAAACAGAATACAGCCTTCTAATGTAGATTTTACAAAATGTTTAAAGTCAGCAGTCTTAGAAAATTTCATTGTCTAATGGTTTCCCTTCCGTATGCAGACAGCCATCTAACTGTGCCATCAAAAATTTATTGACAGATAGATTTATGAAACTTAACCTTGATGAAAATTCCTTAAATTTCACAGTAATATGAATTAAGATTAATTCTGTAGCTCATAAATTAAATTCACTCAGACTACTTTTCCTATGGTATATGTATATGGTGAAATTTGAGTTCAGAAAAAAAACTGTGGTAGTGGTATCATCCTTTCACTTATACAGCAAAGAAATCAGAAGATTTTCTTTCCTTTCAACAAAGTTTTTCAAAGTGAAGATATATGACATAGTGAAAAGTTATGTCCACAAGAATTTATTGCTATTATCCAAGTAGTGATATTGCTAAGTCCTTTTCACAGATTTTCCTTTAACAGATGGAATTCAAAATGATCCCTATTACTCATCTGAGTGGATGGGCCCTTTCATCCACACATGGGTGCATTGCATATCTAAGCTGGGCTCTGGCTCCTTAATTTACAGTACTGGTATTTTTTACCAACTGCATATGGAAGGAGAAACGTGTATGACACACAAAGTAAAACAAATGATTTTTTTTGTTTGTGCGTGAAACTGGGTCTGATAGTCAGAAAAAAACTGAAGGAAGAAAATTGTTTAATAACATCCTTGCTTTCTGTGGTACTTTAACTAAGAATTCCCTGGAGTAATGCCTGTGATCATTAAAATTGAATCACTGGGCAATACCTGAGGATGACTTGTCAGCAGTAGGCAATATAACACAACACAACTGGACAATTATGTAAAGGGTGAAGTACATCAAGCAAAATAAAAAAGGGCCATTTCAAGCTTCAGCACAAGGTGTGTTCCATATATCCTTTTTCTGTTATGCAAAGACTGGTTTTAGAAGATATTTGGGGAAGTTTTTTTGATGTAATTTGTACTTTTTTAATACCTTCAATCATTATAATATAAAATAAAAAGTCCTTTGTTAAAGTTTGTATTGGAATTCCAATGAGCTTCATGGCAGATATCCAAAACCTTTTAATTGCTCACCATAAAACTATGTTCCTAAGCTTGTGACAAAAGTAATCAGATACAAAACCACTTTAATAAGTTTTTTCTAATTGTTCAATTAAAAAAAACACACCAGCTTAAATATATCTCTGTTGAAAAGTGTTATTTCTCATGAGCTGGAGCAATGTTATGCTCCTAGACTGAATTAATCTGCAAATACCTTGAGAAAAGTGGGCTACAGATGAAATCAGGTTATCTCACAGGTAAAGAGATATGTCCTCTGGTCTTCTGATAGTGTAATTATCCATGTTGAGGGCCTGTTCATCCCTGCTTGTTTACCAGATTTCCTCTTATTGTTGCCGTTTTGGTCTGGATTTACCAGGGAATTAATAGGGAAGCTACCATGGTTTAGATACAATGTGAGTGTTTACCCCAGCATCATATGCTAGGTTAGATGATTAAGAGAATCCAGGTATCCTGAATCCATACTACACTGCATCCGTTACAGCCATGGTAGCCTTGATAGTCTAATCATAAGGGAAATCTCTCTGGGAAAAAATATGTCTACAAACCTAGAATATTCTCAAACACAACATCTGAACATACCTAAGGCCAGATTCTAGAAAAAGTGGCAGTATGTATACCAGTGAACTGACTAATCTTCTAAGTGGTAAAAACCAGATATCTTAAACCAGACAGGTCAGGATCTTCTAGAGAGCTGAACTATTGGTACAGTCCCTGGTGTTGTCTTGGCCCACTCTTTTATGAAGTGGCCAGACACAATTTGGAGCCTGCAAGAGGAAGTGTGAAGGTAAATACCTATTTTCGCTCTGTGGGCACAGGTTATGTTGAACCAGGTAGCCTCAATATCAAGTCACAATTCTGATTTTGTGTGCCATAGTAACCACATCAGGTTGACTATTACTCATTTCCTAAATTTATATTTATACATCTATTTAACAGACATAAATTTTTACAGGAAACTATGTTTCTGTAGATTTTAGCTAAAGTTTGACCTATTTTCACTGATTTTCAGAAACAAATAAATAAGTTTAGGGCAAACTGATCCAATACACGGTTACTAAATTGCTGAACTAAAGTGACTGCCCATGTGTAAACTCTTTGCCTTAAGTGAATATATCATATTGGATAATATCCATAATTTGGATCAATTTTAGCCTCTGTTTTTGTGAGTTAATGTTGTAAGTTAACTTCCTTGTATTTTTATTAAGCTAAGATTAAAAATACAGATGGTCAAAAGGGATCTGCTGAGGAATCATTACTTTTCTTCACTGAAGGTCTCTTGAAAATATGTCTTAGTGATCTGTCTTAATGTTATTCTCAAAAGATTTTGGATTTTCTCTGACTGAGTCATCAGTTATTGGTGGTACTGCATGTGTCTGCTACAGAAATTTTTAGAATCATAAATCGGTTCCATTAAAGAATTCTGGTTGATTACATCTGTCTCTGTTTTTATGGTAAAGACGGGCAGAGAATGTGATTAAGTAGTACAATTACTAATAACAAGGCTTCTATAGGACAAAAATAATGTAAATTTTGCAAAGATAACTAAATGTTTTACTTAGTCATATTTAGTCACACTAAATTCAAACATATTGAACATAATGAGAAATCAAAATTTCAATCAACAGAAATCACCATTATGTACTTTTCTGATGTTTTAATTTAAAAAATATGTGTATGAACTGATTTTCATAATCCTGTGGGGTTTTTATTTGTGGTCAGATAATAACAATTTTATAATGATTTCTTCTTATAACATAAGAAGAAATTTATGTTATAACATAACACTTAGTTTTACACCTAGCACTTTAAATTATCCTGGTGATTCTTTCATTATCCCTCTCCATGAGTGTTGCTGCTCATTGACTCAACAATCTCATCTTTAATACTTATCTCCCATTTTCCTTTTGTATCTTGTTTCCATTCTTTATTATATTTTTTTTCCAAACTGACCAGTACAACTAGAGAACAATTTGTACTCCAATCATCAAGTACTGTGAGTCTACTGGTGCTCAGGAGCACCACGAGTGAATGAAAAACCAGCCACGAGTGAATGGAACTAGTAGATATGAAGACGTATGTCACTAGTTCCATTCAGAATTAAACATAATTTTTACTGCAGAACTACTGAGCATTGTTGTAGGGAGCCCTATTTTATATAAATACTTCATATATATATATATGTTTCATATATAAATATATGAATGTGTATGCACACATACTCTAAATCTTAGAGCTTTCAACTTTTTTTTGTTTTTAAACTTTTCCAAAACAAATAAGGCAGCTGAAGACTGAGACAAGTGTACCAGTTTTCTTAATGTAGGATTTCTGCTTCAAAATTGTTCACTTGTTAAAGCAATTTAATTTATGTCAATGTTATTTCATGGGGTAGATATACAGAAGCACATATTTTGCTTTGCTCATTGTTGTAGCTGGTTGTGTCTACCTCTTACTTTGCTGCCCAACTTGTTCTGTGCTTCTGGTTTCACCATGAAAAGATATTAATTTTAGAACATGCTGACAGTTATTTGCAGCCTTGCAGTCACTGTTTAGAGCAACTCTTGACATAGCCTTTTCTCAAAGCAGAATATTGCAAGGAGGCTGGCATTTAAATGTAACACCCGGGGGCTGGTTTTGGAATATGGACATAATCAGTGCAATTAACAGCATATATAAATTGTTAGTACGTTTTTTTATATTTTATTACGCCATGGAGTTCTGCTCACTTAGACCATTTAGAGAGAATTTTCAGCTCAGAAAAGTTCATGTAAGGTTCCCAGTTAAGGATGGTTTAATACATAGAAAATAAATCCCTAAATGGAAAAATTTGATGTCAAAAATATATGTCTATACTAAAATAACCATTATCCCTAGGGTAATATGAAATTAAAATACAATGCTAGTTTTCCTGTTCTTTTTTCTTTTTTGAATTCCTTGTGTTTATGACATTCCTAATTTGTTGTGACGTGCATCAATCCTGAAACATTTCTACACAGAGTACTTACATGATGACTGTTTACCTAGTATTTAAAAAGGCACCATGCATTAAGTCTCATGGCATACCTCTGAATCACAAGATGTTAATACTCCTGTATAAAATAAATGTGTGTGGTGGTGGGGTTGGGGAAGTAAAGGCAAGAGATAAAAGGTCTGTAAATAAATAGGATATAAACTCACAGTTACCTGATAAACCAAAGGGTCTTTCTTTTTATTACTCACAAACTAAAGTGATGCTTTATCACAATTTTATATTGAATATCCCGCAATAAAACCACAGAGTGAAAAGGTGCAACTAGCTATACATTGTGATTAAAAAAAATTAACAGGTTCAGTTATGATAGTAATATTACATTTATAACACTCCATTGTGCAATCAGTAGCTCATAACGCAGTACCATCCCCAAGCTAAAGTATTTGTACTCTAGTGTATTAGGTGTGGATGGCAAGGTATTGGTAGCAGGGGGCTACAGGGGTGACTTCTGTGAGGTGAGTGGGAAGGTTCCCCTATGTCTGACACAGCCAATATCAGCCAGCTGCAAGACAGACCCACCACTGTCCAACACTGAACACATCAGCGATGGTGGTAACACTTCTGGGATAATGGAGCCAGGAAGGGAAAAAAAAACCTGCTGCACAACAGCAGCTGAAGAGAGGATGGAGAATATGCACCCTGTTGAAGGGACCCATGCTGGAGCAGTTTGTGAATAATTGTGGCCCCTGGAGAGGGCTCACATTTGAAGAGTTTGGGTAGACTGTCACCTATGGTAGGGAACTCATCTTGACCATGGCTGCCATTCCCTGTTGCTGCTGGCAGGGTGGAGGTAAAGAAAGCAGGACTGAAATTGAGCCTGGGAAGAAGGGAGGGGCGGGTGGGAAGGTTTTTTAAGAATTAGTTTTATTTCTCATTATCCTATTTTGATTTGGTTGGTAATATATCTGGCTAATTTCTCCAAACTGAAACTGTTTTGCCCATGAGAGTAACTGGTGAGTGATCTCTTCCTGTCCTTGTCTCATCCTCGTGTGCGGGACTGAAGCACATATTCTCTTAGGAGAGGCTGGGGAGAATTATTCAATTATTCAGCTTGGAGCAGAGATGACTTCTTGGGATACTAGCTGCAGCTCCTAGTGACCACAGAGAAGTTGAAGTTGCTCAAGTTGGAGGTGTTCAAGACTCAACTGGATAAAGCTTTAAGAAGCTTGGTCTGGCCGTATAGGTGACCCTACTGTGAGCAAAATATTCTTTGGACTGGAGACATCCTGATGTTCCTTCTGGCCCAAGTTACTCATTCTGATGCAATAGTTCCATTTTTTGAAAAACTTGCATGCACTAGAAATTTGATTGAGTAGTGTTTGATGAATGCAAAATGAATTTACTTTTTCAGTTAAGAATCCAGATGCTTGTGTCACAAAGTGTTATATATCATATAATTGTATTTTATTTATTCAGTCTGAAAATGCCCTCAGTAAATATAACAAAACCAAACATTCACAGAGCTTAGATAATGAATCATGAATAAGTGAAACAGATCACAGTAATACACATAAATAAACTCCCATGAATGTTGTGGAAACTATCTAATAACAACTAAATTTACAGAAATTTGAATCAATTTTAAAATAATTTCCAACAAGCCTGAAGTCTAGATTAATTAGGTGATTTATTAATTAGAATATTTGATTAGTCTTTCTATATACAAGTTGTGTATGGTAAACAGTTCAAGTTCACATGTGCAAGTGAAATGTCATATTTCTGCTGTGGATGATTTGTATTCACCTGAAACTCCTTTAGAACAGGAGTTGCTATGAAAACAGATTGCTATGCCTTGTCAACTTTTATTGCATTTTTAATTGCTGCCTAAAGTTGCAGAGTAACACTCATCTCTATTTTACTACTAAATCTACATCATCTGACATGAAAATCTTGTCTAGGAATGGTTTAGATATTCCAGGAACACAAAAAACTTACTTTTTCTTTTCCAAATTACTGGTTGCTTGCTAACAGAAAAAAGTTATCCAGCACAAGTTGTTTACTTTTCTTATAAGGCAGAACCGTGTTGAATGTTCAAACATTTTATCGTTTCAGCTTTTCTTATTGGCAAATAATATGTATCTGTTTAACTGTTCCACATCAGAAAAGTACCATCAGAATGTAACCCTTGGAGAAGTAATAATGAAAATAATTGTCCTTTTAACCATGAAAACAGTCAGCCCAAAACCTAAGTACTAATAGAGAGAAAAGATCCGCCAGTTTCTAATTCTCTAGCTACTTCTACCTAGGCAAATATTTTCTCTATTTGAAATAATTCGAAAGAATTTATGCTGTCCTCTGCTTTTCCAGATAACATCTAAAATATATGCAGTCACAGCCTGAGCCTGTATCTAAATCAACTTCTAATTCCGAATATTTTTTAACCTTTCCTAGTCTCTGAAGTTTACATAGTTATTAATTTATTTTCATTTTTCTATATTATTAATTTTTTATTTCAGTTTTTAAATTTATTTGGCCTTATTTCGCTAGTGACATTCTGCAGGGCTCCATCTTAGGCCCTGTGCTCTTCAATATCTTCATAAACAATTTTGATGCAAGACTTAAAAGGACCACTAAGTGGGCTGATGACACTAAATTGTGAGGAGTAGTTGACTCCCCCAAAGGCAAAGAGGTCCTGCAGAGAGAGGTTGAGAAGCTAGGGGGCTGGGCAACCACCAGTCATACAAAGGAAACAAAGGAAAGGTCTGGATTCTGCACCTGGGATGGGGAAGCTCTGGACGGACAGACAGACTGGGGAATGAGATGATGCAGAGCAGTGCTGCAGAGAGGGACCTGGGGGTCCTGGTCTGTGGCAAGTTGAACCTGAGCCAGCAGTGCCCTGGCAGCCAGGAGGGCCAACCCTGTGCTGGGGGACATCAGGGACAGCATGGCCAGCTGGGCAAGGGAGGGATTGTCCTGCTCTGCTCTGCACTGGGGCAGCCTCACCTCCAGGGCTGGGGGCAGTTCTGGGTGCCACAGTATTAAAAAGTTATAGAGCTATTACAAAATGCGTCCAAGGCAGGGCTGTGAGGATGGTGAAGGGCCTTGAGGGGAACCTGTATGAGGAGTGGCTGAGGGCACTTGGTCTGTTCATCCTGAAGGACACTGAGGGGAGATCTCACTGCAGTCTGCAGCTTCCTTGTGAGCGAAAGCAGAGGGGCAGGCACTGATCTCTTCTCTGTGGTGCCCAGCGACAGGACCTGAAGGAATGGCCTGAAGTTGTGTCAGGGGAGGTTTATGTTAGATATTAGAAAATGGTTCTTGTTCCTGAGGGTGGTTAGGTTCCCCAGGGAAGTGGTCACAGCACCAAACCTGACAGAGTTCCAGAAGCATTTGGACAGTGCTTTGTTTGGAAAATGTTCGGAGGGATGAAAATTGAACCCAGCAATCGTTATGGATGTCTTCCAAACAAGGATATTTTGTGGTTCTGTGATTCTGAGGTAAAAACAATGAGATAATGACTCAGAAATCAACATTGCATTACAGAGATCACTAATGAAACATCTACTCTCATCTATAAAATGTGTACTTTAAGCAAGACCCAAAGACCTGGTTAATACAGGCTATTCAAATTGACTCTTAACAGTCAATACTGCCTGGAGAATTAAATATTATTCACCACGGAAAAGTAAATGTGAAAACTAAAAATAACAATGTAGAATATTTATTAACTGTTCTTGGGATTGGTTGACTGGTTTGGGGATTTTGGGGACTTAGGGGAGGCTAGGGGGTCTTTGGAGGTTTTGGGGTGTTTGATCATTTAGTGGTTTGGTTTTGTTTGTGAACTTTTTTTCCATTCAGAATGAGAAATGGCCAATAACATATGACTTTTTAGAAAATTGAGGAATCCCTGATTGTGATTAAGCAGTTCTAATATGAAAACTGATTTAGCATAAACTAAGGAAAATGCCAGTAGCCTGCTATCCAAGGAGATATAAATCTCTTTTCAGGAAACTGAGTCAATGGATGAGGAACATGAACAGGAATTCTGGTTATTTCTGTATTATATTGAACAGCGTGTATCTCAAGATTCTCATTATGACAAAAGCCTCTATCCTGAAGATATTCAGCATATACTGATGAAAATCTGAGATGTTTACTTTTAAAAAGAATGTTATGTTCAAGAGCAACTGAATGTGGATACTCTCAGAGACAGGAACTGATCAAGTTTGCCTCTTTCAAAGATCTAGGCAGTTTTATAAAGACCAGACAGCTGTCAAAGCATGCCTATGTCCTCTTCTGGCTATTTTGAAAGAAAATGGTATCTGAAAAAACATTTTATGAAGATTTCAAATGTATACCTTCATTAAGATGTGGACAACAGCTGGAAAATCAAAACTCTAAAGGAGATAAAGGGTCAGATTCTGGAACCCCATTAGTTCAATGAGAACTAAGATTACATTTTGCCTAAGCTGGAACGTTATTATGTTTTTGCTGGTTCCAGAGAACACTAGAGATCTACAGAGGTTTATGTTATAAATGTTTGTAAGATATGAAGTTTGCTGGGTTTGACAGCACTTGCATAGCAGCTTTCGCAATCAGAAGTTTCAAATTCACAACATAAGATTCTAAATAATTTTTACTTTGTCAGAGAAACCTTTTTTTTTTTTTTTAATCAAACATGATGCCCTAAATATGTAGAAAAGCCCATATAAAGTTCTGTGAGAACATATCACTAATAGAGGCAAATGAAGAGAACAGACAATCTTCCCAGAAATATATCCTATAGAAAAGGTGAATCAAGACCAATTTAACAGTGTACTAAAAATGGACCCTATTACTCTACAGTTGGTCAGTAGCAAATGGTCCAAAGACACATAAATTCTTCTTTTCACTATAGTAGCAATTGATCCCAGGACATCCCAGGGCATTTAAAACTAAGTTTATGGAAATATACATTAAATCAATGACCTATGATAACTCAATTATCCTGACACAGTCTACCAGAAAAAGAGTAAAATTTTCCATTATCAGCCAGTAGGAAGCAGAAACCATTTTTAGATAGGCCTTGGCTTACTTGCTTTCCCCCCCCCCCCCCATCTATTTTTGCTGTGGGAAATAATGAAAAGCTAAAGGCTACCAGGGTTCTGTGCTGGTAGGAACACATAATTTACTGCCAGTTTTTGAATGAGTCTGAATACGTGTGAAGAGGTGTTAATGTTGATAAATATATTTCGCAAGTAATCTAACAGTAAATATTTTCTAGTGTCCATCATGATCATTAACAGAAAAGTCACATTTCGCATATGTGCCTTCTCTTGCATTTGCAGAGCACCACAACTTTATCTTGGTGACTCTGGTCAGCAAGCTGAGTGAATCTGATTTCCATTTCAATTCACAGACAATTACACATTTGTTTCATTTGCTGCTAAATAGCACACCAACACATTATGTTATTGTGCACCACTCACTGATATGATAATCATCTTCAAACCACTGTAACTGTTAAAAACACAGTATTAAGTGTAAGCACAACTTTTAAAAGCAATCATCAAAGGAGAAATGTGCAAAATCATACCATTTAGCAAGGGTTCATCATAAATGAATGAAAATTCTGCAATAAGCATCTTGTTTTTGAAAGGCTAAATTACAGCCAGCTTTCTAAAAGCAGGAGCAACTTGTTCCAGTGTTATGTGCAGAAAGAGGGATCATGGCAGCCTTTGGCATCTTTCCATTACAAATGATGCTCAGTGTACAGGTCAGTTTATAGTATGCTAATAAGATGTACTATAATAAATCCCTTCTTGTCACTGGGGAAAATGAAGTAAAGTGGAGGCCAACAGTGCTTTCAGTTCTTGAAGATATGGAACTAAAGCCAAGGAAGGACAGAAGCCTTTCCCTGTGTCTCATCAGGCTCTCTTTAGTCTTTCTCATTTGAAATCTATAAAGCTGAGATAAATGTGTAGTCTCTCTCTGATACACTGCAAAGTATTCATAGATCACAGCAAGCAGAGATTTTACAGGAGGCAGACACAGGGAGTTCATGAAAATTACTAAACAACCCATCCAAACAACTGCTCAGATAGCTGGAGTCATTTGTCTTTTCCAAAGGACTTCATTTCAAAGGGAAAAGTAGTCCAATTTTGTACTAGTAAAAATCGAATTACAGGAGTATTTTTTGGTGTAAATCTCAAATAGTTTTTCAACAGCCAATTAAAAAACCCTGTTCCTCAACATCATCTTCCTTGAGAATAATATCATTCACAGAACAAAATATCTGTAGAGGAATAAATGCACTTTTCATCACTATACTATATGATTTCTAATCTAAGATAAATTGCTCAATGCAAAAGAAAATTAAAGCAACTTTTTCCTCTTTCTTATAACCTTGATAAGGAGAAATACTCATCAATCATTAAGTCAACTGCCCAAAGAACGCCTATCCTAACACCAGCCTATGGAGACAACTTCATTGTGAATAGGCAATTGCCTCCAGGCTGCCTGCTAAAAACTGTTCTGAAATTACAAGGGAAAAAAAAAAAGCGCTTGTAAAATCTCTCTCTTCTATTTTTGGTATTACACAATATTCATTTTGAAATATGGAAATCATATTTAGCCACTGAATCCTTACTAAAGTATGCAAGCTTCTTTTCACCATCTGTTACATTGTACCCACAACTGTAATCTAAACCTATATTCAGCATCATTGTCATTATCATCCGAAATTAAAAATAAATGCATTTTGCATTGAAAGTAAATATTTTTGAAAGTGTGCACAGAGTCCTCTTTTCCCAATTTAATGAGCATATTTCCACTTTCAGTTTTCCTAACCTGGCACAATACCTCAGCATCTCCTCTACCACTATAATTTGTTCTACAGATTAGTCATAAAATGTTTTCTCTTCTTGTTCCTTGCTTTCAAGTAATCTGATTTCCTTTTTTTTGATTTTTTTTAACTTATAAGAATATATCAAAGTAATAATTTTGCATGCATTTATGTGATTCAATCTGACATTAAATGAATTTTTAAAAATTTTATTAAAGATTTAAGTTCAAAGAGGACTCTTTTGTTTTATTCATTTCTCTGCCAGCTGGGTATTGTGGTTTAAATGACAGATCCTCTGTAACTAATCTGATGTAAGAAATGGCTGCTACGTCTACAAAGATCCCGTAAACTTCTCAGGTTGACAACAGGCAGTGGCCATGCTAAGATCTGAAACTGTACAGGAGAAGCGATGTAATCTCGACCAGGAAGTAGGGGTGATAGGCAGGAAATCATGCCTAAAAACAGGCAGGAAAAGATATATTATACCACACCAAGTGGCATACAGGAAATAAAGCATGTTTTCTGACTCATGATTTCTTTTGCTCTGTACTCTCTTCTTAATCATCATCATCACATTGAATCAAAATCAGTGACTCAAGAATTAATCAGACCATTATTCACAATGTTTATGATTTTCTCCTGCATACAGCATTTTATCATATTATAAGGATTTTCCAAACTATTTCTGATTTTATTCTTCTGTGCAGAGATAACTGTCACAAATAGCAATTCCCCTTAGGATTTACTGGAGTATTACTTGCAGGCATTGTGAATGTTACAGAAGAAATCTAAATGCAGTCTTTGAAATATAACAGAAACTACAGTCAGGATTCATTCTAGTTAAGTTCTTTCATTCATTTTATTGTATTTGTAGGCATTGTTATCTTTAATATTTTTCTTCAGCTTTTAGTCCTTGTAAGTTTGGTTTTTTTAATGTCCTTAAACTTTAATATTCTGATTTGTGAATTCACTTAGCTTTGAAATTGAAAATGTTTTTCACAGAAAATAAATAATAAAGAATATCCAATTGTATAATTTTAATACTTACATTTCCAGATTTTGATCTGAATTTCCTATATTTCATTTCCTATACTACAGTAATAATAATTTTCTGCACTGCAACAGTGAACTTTAATTTAATTACCATCAAGTGCTGATCACCGTAGTATTTAAGACCCTTGCATTCTCCTAGGAGCTTTTCTCTGCAGTTGCCATGATGTGCTTCAACAGTTTGAAAGTTTTTATACATAAATGAGCATTTTCTGTTCTCATCCTGCCTTAGAAATAAATACACTTATTATAATCATTATTTTACCTTTACAAGTAAGTTAATTGCAATCATTGTTTGAAATCCCAGCTTGCTGTGTTTTTGTGATGAATTTAGCACAAAAAAAACCCCTTCTGCACACATAAATCACTTGGAGGTGCTCATCCTCCATAGCTAGTCCAGGAGTTTATGGTAGTAAACAATTTAAACAGAAATGTCAAAAGAAAACCCATAAAGAATTGGACTGATACCTGCAGCTATGTGAAAAGTCATTTGCAGATGACACAAAACTAGGAGGAGTGTCTGTCACCAGCTGCTTGTGTTGCCATTCAGTGACACCACAACAGGATGGCAAATTTCACAGGGAGGATTCTTGTGAAATTCAAAAAAAGGGAAATGTCAAGCTCTGCATCTAGGGAGGAATAATTCCCATGCACCAGGTAGGACTGTGGGAAGCATCTGCAGAAAAGGACCTGAACGAACTGGTGTACAATCAAGTTGACTATAAACCAGCAAAAGTGCTCTTATTACAAAGTAGCCTCCTGGATTCCATTAGGAAAAGTTGACAGATGATCAAGGGATGTGATCTCTGTCCTCTGCTCAGCCCTGCCGAGACACATTTGGAGTGCCGTGTCCAGCGCTGAAACACAAAAACATTGAAAGGCTTGAAGCACCATTGCCATGAGAGAGGCTGAGAAAGAACAGATTGTTCAGTCTGGAGAGGAGAAGGCTTTTGTTACTGGGAGGGGGCATCTCCCTGGTGTGTGCAAATAGCTGATGGATATAGTAAAGAATATTAAGCCAGTGGTGTCCAGTTTACAGGACAAGAGACAAGGGGCACAATCATCAGAGAGATGTACCCAAGTCAGATCATGTGCCTGAGAGGGTTGTTCACCAAGGTTTGAATGAACTTAGTCCCCTCAGGCACCTAATGGTGACAAAAATCAGGGATTGAGACACATTCTCCAAGAGTAAAGAATTGAGAAAGTGTGTTTTCTGCTTAAAAAAAACTTTAGATCCAGACCCATTTCAATCAACACCCTGATAAATCTATAGTTTCTATAAAAATACATTGATACTACATTAAATCAGGATCAGAGGACTGGAACACTTCTCTTATGAGGACATGCTGAGAGAGCTGGGGTTGTTCAGCCAAGAGAAGAGAAGGTTTCAGGGAGACCTTAGAGCAGCCTTCCAGTACTTTAAACTGGCCAAGCGGTAACGTGGGACTGTGTATCAGGGAGTGCAGCGACAGGACAAGAAGTAGCAGCTTTAACCTGAAAGAGGGTAGATTTAAATTAGTTGTTATGCAGAAATTCACTCAAAGGGTAGAAAGGCACTGGAGCAAGTTGCCCACTGGAACAAGATGCCTCATCACTGAAAGGGTTCAAGGCTGCATGGAGCCCTGAAAAACCTGGTCTAGTGGCATCCCTGCTCATGTCAGGGGCTTTGGAAACAGATGATCTTTAAGGACCCTTTGAACACAAACTCTTCCATGATTCTATGCTTATATTATATTCAGAATATTATCTTAAGGATTATATTCACACAAAATTGTCACCTTAAGTATGAAAGTGATGTTTGAAAGTCAAGACTAGTAAAAACATTTATAAGTTGTTATGCGAGAAATAGATTGTTTAGGACCTGATCCATTTCACTTATTTCCAATGTTTACTTTAGCTTCAGGTTAATCGCCCCCTAAAATATTCATTTCTCACCACAGACTATAAAGTGAGACTCAATAACAAGCCCAGATACAGGTGCCAACATCATAAATATCGGAAAAAATATCTATTAAAAAAATGTTCCCTCTTTTTGATATATTCATAATGTATACAGCACAGAATCAGGATCCTTAGTGAAACTTACAGAGAAAAAACACTGCATACAGCAATCATTGCTTAATGTTTCACTTAGGAGAAAAAAAAGGAATCTGGACAACTTCCAAAATTATACATCTGTTCCTTTTAATTTACTGCTCAGAGGAATGAGTTCACCAAAAAACACGGGGAAATTAATATATTTATTGTTAATTGATGTCCTCTCTATATAAAACATTTAAATTATCCTTTCTGATAGAGAAAACCTCTGGCTATGCTTTTAGTGCTAGGAAATATGGCCAAAACATTGCATGCTTGAGCCAGAAAAACATTGACACAAATGGAAATTCTCCCAGTGCTTCTGATGCATTAATTTAGAGTTCCAGTGTGAATCCAATGGGGAAGAACAGGATATAATTACACAGACAAAGTTATGTATGATTTATTCCAATTACCTCATTTTTGGTTGGTTTGGAGTATTGTGGAGTAGTAAAATAAGTGAGAAAATGGGTGTGATCATTCCTTTTGGATCTGAAAAGGCAGAAAAGAAAAACAAAAAGTCAAAATAACTTTATAAATAATATTTTGACATAAGCATAACCTCAGACAGCAAAAAGCTATATGCTGCACCTATAATTAATTAGTGCAAAAATAGAAATAATAATGGAGAAGGAGAAGGAGAAGAAGAAGGACTGTGCACACTGCATTTACAGTAGGACTGATGCTGATGCTAAACATGTCCAAACATTTGATTGAAGCAACCTGCATTGGTGGTAAGCTGAAGTTGATGTGATGAGGTTGATAAGGTTGCCACCAAAGAAATACGACTCATTTTACTTGGATACAATTTATATTGCTATTGCTACTCTATCAAACAATACAAGATTAGTTTGTTTCCTGAGCTGAACATATTCTGTTTTTTTTCCTCAAAAAATCTCGAGGTTCTTTGGAAATATGATGTCATTCATCACACAATCTGCATTGGTTAGAAGCTGATTTTTTTCTTTTTGACTTCTGGGGAATTAATTAAAAATTATGTAATCACCACTCACTCTGACTGCAAAAATTGTCAGGCAAGACTTTTTCATTGTTTAGACTGTTTTAAGAAGTACACTTCAGAATAATGCCCAGTTTATTTTCAACATTTCAAATCTGGTTTAGGATAGGGAGTTTGCTGGATGTTCAGGTCCTAGCCCTTGAAGTGTCCTTCCAATACTTACTTTCCAATACGATTCAAATTTCTTACTGTTTATGTCTTAAAATAGTTCCCTTCTTTTCTTCATTTGCTAGAATCAGTGTTTTAAACTTCTGTATTGATAATCATCATGATTTAATTATTACCTGCTGTTGCTATATGTGCTTGTGCCTAATTTATCTGGGGCATTTCATAGATTAAAAATACTCCTTGTTCTTTTTAGCAGATTATTTCTACTTAATATAATTTATATGTAACTATGATAAACAAACATTTATTAAGCAAAGTTAGCAGGATGACAGGGGTGGGATATGCAGCCTCTTAAATGTATCTGATGTGGTTTTCTACCACAGCTCTCATTTAGTAGAAAATTAATCATGTGTGGTCATTTCAACAAGGAGGTATTATAGCAGACACCAAGTCAGTCTCAGCTTGTTTAGTATTCAGGATAAGGTAGTGATGTTCCAGCTGGGATTAGGGAATTAATGAAACAGCCCGTGTTTGACTGAGGTAGCTGACTATCCGTCTAAGCAGGAGTGACCCACATATAATAACCTGTAAGTGCCCAGTGCATTCAGCCCCAGGGAAGACCAGCAAGGATAACTGCACTGATATCTCAAAATAAGGTTTGAAAGACAGAGCAAGTGAAGGGAGAGAAAAGAGCAAAGCTGTGCTTCTTTTGAAAACAGAAGTTAAACACCAGAAAAAAAAAAAAAAAAAAAAAACCAAAAAAAAACACATTGAAAAGACAGATTGTTCCCAGAGGAAAAGGTGTTGAAATTACAAAAAAAACTAAACCCAAACTGAACAAACAAAACGAAACACCCTCCCTCCCAAAAAAAAAAAAAAAACAAAAACCAACAAAACCACCCAAAAAAACAATGGGCAGAAATCTGGAGAAACTTCTATCCCAACAAAGTGCTGGGGGACTCAAGGCTATGTAGGTTTTATGTTTTTGGGCCACCTGCAGAACTATGCTGCTGGTTACAAAAAACAAGGGGCTTGTTTCCAGACCATTCAACTAAAGGGGTGTTAAATTTTTCACTGAGGACAAGACAGTCTTATACATTGATTTGCAGGCTATCCAGTCTTTACAGATGTCTAATTAGACCCCTGAGTTTAGGTGATACTTAATAAATGTATTCTTCATCTTGAAGTCTGCCCCATCTTGAGAGGAGGAGATGAACAGAGGATGCAACTGAGATGCCAAAATAGCTCTCCCAGCAAAGTATAAATGTTACAGGGGTGCACACGTCTTTGGGGGAATAAATACCTCAAACATTTTTAAGGAATTTGGGAAGTGAAGAGTGTTTTCTGCCAAACTTCCAGGAGCCTGAACAGGAGAGACTGCTGTGCAATGCCAAGTTCAGCTAAAGGATTCTCTGGCATCTACAGACCAATATTTTTTTCTGTATTTTAAGATAGTCAATAGGCCTCTTATTGCTCTGAATAAACCTACAGCATAACACTATTGTCCTTTTCTCTCAGACTGAAAATCTTTAGCTGCAGTTGAGATGTCATGGCAATATTTCCCATTTGTATCATAAAGAGATCTCTACTGTCATATTATGCAACTTGTTAATTAGAAAAAGGATTTCACATTGTGTTATGATGAGAAGGAGGAAATCTTTCCAGCAGTAAACTGTGCTATCATCAGTGCACTGTAGTACCCAGTGAGTATGGTAGATGTGAGCATGCATCTACTGATTTCCAAAATTTTTCATGTGATAAAAGTTTGATCTTAGGATTCCAAGTTTGATAAACCAGTAAGATTAGCACAGTAGAACCTTTTGGAAATCTTCTATTCATACAAAATACAGAAAATATTCATAATTTTTTATATATTTTCCAATTTATTTTGTTTGTCTTTTTTAATGGCGTTCTTACTTTTGAGAAAGTAGATTAGAGTTATTCTTCAGTAGACACATGGTTGTTGTATGACATATGACAATGCTACATAACTGCTAATACAGTCAGTGTGGGAAGAACTTTTAAGATGCCTATCACTTCTGATAGAGAGGATAAAATACTACTAATATCATCTCAGGAAGATAAAGGTAAATTACTTGGTGGATGACTCAGAAATAGTGCAGGCTTTAAAAAAAAAGAACACCTAAAAGTCTTTCCAGATCCTTTACTTAGTTCTTATCCATAAAAAAAATCAAACACTTCAGTAAAAATCAGCAGCAAATTAAATATTTTTCTAGGTGAGAGAAGGGGGAGTAATGAAGCTAATTAACTAAATAAAAGGTTGATCTAACTAAAAACGGACATGTTTGTACAGCCAAGGACATGTTCTACTTAAACAATGTCAAATATCTGATAGCAAAATAATGAAAAGTAGGAGTTTTAAATTTTTTTTCTACTTATTTCCTTTGAGCACCAGTTTTTAAATTCTGGGAATACAAACAGTGGCTGAATTATGGTATGAAATGAAATTAATTTTGTAGGATCAGCTGCATCTAAGAAAATAGTGTATGACTCAAACCTTTATGGTTTAAGTCAACAAAACTGACACAAAAAAACTGGCCCTGTTCACAAAGTCCTTAATATGAAACTCCCTTCAGTAAAGGTTATTTATTGGACATCAGGGTCAGAGAAAATTGTAAAAATACAACTAGTCCTTTGACCTTTGTTAGCTCAAACACATTCACTTTTCTATAAAATGATCATTCCTGCTGTGTGACTTAGCAATATCAGCACATCATTGTGTCATGTAGAATAACTGAAGGTTCCCATTCCCTGTGGCAGTGGACATCGAGTGCTTACTGCTACTGTCACAGAAAGCTAATGAGGACATGGAACTGTGGGTCCCCCTTATGCTGTGACCCACAGAACTACATTTCTTTGTCTGTACACATGAGATTTCCTTGCCTTTGGTGTTTTACCCATACATCTCTTGAGTCAAGACACCTTTTAAACACAAAGTAAAAAGGGAAAGCAACTACACTGAGCTCTAGTTGATATCTAGTTGACCAGATTTATATTTTGACAGACAAGAGTAGGTGGGTTTTCAGGTGTGCTCCAGAAGCGGTGCTTTCTGCATACACATGAACCACTGAAAATAGCTCCAGACCTTCTTTAATTGAGAAAACTACATGACAATTAACAGAGTACATTAAATGAGACTAGAACTGTGTTGTGTCCCTAAGCCTCACAAACGTGCCATGCCAGATGAGCTCATGATGCAGCTGCAGCAGCTCATGCTGGCAGACATGCTGATATAGATTGCCAATGCATTCCCTCACCTAAAGTGCAGATAGAACAAATACTTCCAATTTAAAGGAAAAACACTTTTTTGAAAACTCCTGATGTCTTTAAGAGAAGGGAACTCAGGAGAAACAGTTTATTTCAGAGGCACCAGGAGGATTGCATCCCTAGAACTTGTCTCTAGAAACTGTTGACAAGCTCAGGGGAGCAATTACTTCCAACAGTGTTTGTGAGACAAGAAAGCTTCTGCAGAAGAAAGCACAGGTGTAGTAATCAGAGGCTGCAGTGAAGCCTCTGCAGCAGAACTTTTGATAAAGTTCATTCTTTTCATGGTTCCTCTTCAAGACTCCTGTGTTTGGACATGTATTTAAATAATTGTTGGCAGCCAGACACATACTATTGCCAAGTGAAACACAGACTAACAGACAAGAAGTGCTGCACAGTCACTTATCTCTTGACACTTTAGCTCTACCTTTATAAAGGTATACTTGACCACAGAAATCAGAAATTTGATTTTGATAAGACTAACATTAACCTTGAGAAAGTAATTGGAAAGATATCCTTCTAGCTCTATAGTGTAAGGTTCAGAATGGAGAAGATTGAGTAACACCAGAAAAACAAGAAAACACATAAACACTTATGTCAAATATTATTAAAATTGTTTAGAAGAGGGAAAGAAGATGCTGAAGATTACTTTCAGAGTCTGATTTATTTGCTTCAAAAATTAATCAAGGCCCATACTCTTCCCATAGGGCATATTGACACTATAGATTTTCACTTGTGCATCTTCCTTATAGAATAAAGTGTTCTCTGAATTGCATCTATATATCAGCTGTCCTTTTTTTACTTCATTGGTGTTCAGTTAAAAGGAGAACTTAATTCAATATCTACATGAGGGAGCAATGTGTCCAGTCCAACTCTTATGTTCAAAAAATTTCCATGTTCAAATGAAAAATTTCTATCCTGTGAGGTTTTCATAGGTTTGCTGGCAAAGTCAGGGCTGATCTGATAGTGTTGGTGGCAGCTGTGGCAGGTTAACCTTGACAGGCTGCCCGACACCCTCTCAGTTGTTCTCTCACTACACCTTCTCAACAGGAAAAGGCGAGAAATTACAGTAAACAAATTCATGATTTGTGATAAATGTGATTTAATAAAAGAAAAAACTGTGTACGAAAACCAAATATGAAAAGGAATTTATCCACCAGTTCCTACTGGCAAGCAGATGTGCAGACACTTCCTAGGGAGCAGGGCCTCAGTATTTGTAAGGACTACTTTGGAAGACAAATGTCATAACACGATGTGATATGGTCTGCAGTGTCCCCTTGATCAATTTGGATCAGTGTCCCCTTCCAGTCTCACACTCACTTCCAGCCAACTGGCCTTTTGTTGTGGAGAGGCAGCCTTGATGCTGAGCAAGCAGCAAAACATGATGTCATATCAATACTGTTCTAGCAAATGCACAAATTTAAAGCATAGCACAATATGGACCACTGTGATGACAGTAACTCCACAACAGCTGGACTCAGTGCAGGAGTTTGTCTCTGAATTGGCAGCTGGGCCAAATTACCTCCAGAGGTCAATATTTCCATAATTCTAGCATTCCATTCCCTCACCCTAAATTCTTTTACTATATGCAATCAAACTGGTTGTAATGATTGACTTTTACCCTTTTATTACTGCATGAAGGTCATAAAATTGCTAAATATTCTCCTCTCTTATTGAGAGGAGAAATCTCTTCTTTGTTTGAGAAAATCTCTTATTTGCTGTTTCATTTACAGACTTGTGCAACTGCGAAGACTATAAGCTGAAATAATGAACATAAACTGCACCATAATAATTGTGAGTCACCTTCAAATATCAAAACCCATTTGACAGTATCCAGGTCAGCAGACAATTTTAACCAAAATACAATCATACATTGACTGCTATCTTGCTTTGTAACCTGACAATACTTTGGCCTAAATTTCTGTCTCTATTTCTTCAACATGCCTTGGGGGACACTATCTCAGTTTTATCTTTGCAGAGGAAATGAGAAAACTGACTTTATTTGTCTTATGGCTCATGGAATTAAAAAAGAAAAGAAAAGAAAAACCAAAAAAACCTGCTCATCCCCTGACTTGCAGAAAAATCATTCCTTTTAGTTTAAGACAAATAGGCTTTTAGGAATTGCACACCATAATGCTCATGAAGGAAAAAATAAATCTGAAAGACTTCTGAAGCTTTTTAAATCATTACTGCCACATTGTCATCACCTTTTCATTTTCTATTCAAGTCACTCCTCAGTTGGTGAAACGCTAGAAATTGCATGACCCATTTCCTATACTTTTGGAAAACCCAGTTAGTGTTTTCTTTCTTCAGATTCATTTCACTGAAGCTGTCTGAATTCTTCTAGACAATGAATGTCACTGCAGTTAGATTTGCATCCAGGAAACCTAGGAGATAAAAAGTCATTTGTGACAGAAATCCAAACTTATGTTTACTGATGGCAAAATAACATTTAAAGATATTATGTAGAACCATCACATTCAGTTTTGAAAAATAAAGGGTTTCAGTCATTTCCTGAAACGTGCTTTCCAAAATTAGACGAGGTGTTTTTTGCAACTCAAAAATTGTATATTTTCACCTTTTTTTCCATCTTCTCAAATAATTCCTAGGACACTGGCCCAGCAGAAGCTTTCTATTGATATGTCCCTGCAGGGGAACAGAACTCCTCAACTTCTTTCAAGAGTGTAAGAGCCTCCTGAGCCATCATGTTGCTGTATGTATTCATGATGTAGGAAGTCAAGGATGAGGACAGCTGTTTTCAACTTGTTTTCATCTGTAATCTGATCTGTGAGGCAGAGATGGCCTCCCTGCTTTTTTCAATTCTAAACTTCATTGAGAGAAATATGTAGGGTTTTACCTCCTCTACAGCCCTGGGGAGTGAGTGTCGATGTGTGGAAGATACAAAACGGAAATAGATTGTTATTTCCTTTCCCTGCAAAGAAAAGAAAGTCAAGGACTCTTTGAGACGGCCTTGATAGCAGAAACTGAATTCTACATTATCAAATTATTTTTCTTTCATTCTTTAAATAAACTCTTTTTTTTTTTCTTTAACCAAATAACTAATATAAATTTTAACCAAATTTAACAGTTACAGAGCTCACAAGTGTTACTTAAATGAAGTTTGGGTAAAGGATAGTGTATTAACAACCGGAGAAAAGCAACTTATTCAGTATTAAACATCAATTTCATACTTAAGGTGTGAATTTGCAAGTAATGGTTTGGCTGACTTAGTCACTCATGCATGTATTTTTTTATCTTTGAGAGATTCTTTGCTTTTGCATTTTGATTTTTTTTCAAATGCTCTTTACTTTCCTAATCAGGGAAAAAATCTTGACTTCAGACTATAAAAGGTACTAAATAGAAAGGAAACCCTATTTAGTGAACTACAAAAACTTCTCCCAGAAAAAAAAAAGGAAACCAAACTTGAATTTAGTTCTGGGCAACAAAATTTGTCTGCAGCTGAACTATCTACAAGTATTCTTACCCCCTCTTTGAAGACCTAGTCATGACAGTTAGTCAATTATGTCTTGCTTATTATTTAAACAGTTGAATGTTTCTCTTCCATGTAGCTTGACATGACCTTGTTTTGTGGAAACGTTTGTGAAATGGCTTTTCACAAGTAGCTTTTCCACGATCTCTCCTGTACACTTTATGCCACTACTCTTCCTTACTAACATCATGGCTGAGCAAATGCATGGTCCCTGAATATTTGGTACATTTCAGAAGTAATATTACGAAGAGCACTGGCAGGTGTTTTTCACCTGATTTCTAGAGTCAGATTTTAGGAATTTGTTCAGGCTTTGAGAATAAAATGCTCTCAGTATTGGATGATACTTGGTGACTAGGATTGACACTACAAGTCATGATGGTCTCTACAGTAAATTTAAACATATTATATATCCATCAGGAACTTGTGGGGCTTGACTGCTGGCTGAGGCTAAACCAAGACAGACTCAAGTAGCTGAGTGAAATGTTTGGTTTTGGGAATAATACAATAAGTCCACATTAAAAATGTTCCCTAAGTGTGGAATTTTAACTCAGTAAAACTGGGGGAGAAGCATTTCAATTTTCATTTAGGATTAAAAACAATGTTAAAAAAATTATAGTTTTATATGTATATACAACTACTTATTTAGGCATTTGTATTTATACCTTTGTTTAGGAAATAGACACACTCTTTCCCATATTTCTCCTGTTCTGATTTATTTTTAGTCTCATTGTCCTTGTCCATTTGGTCAGTGAATCTATTCTAAAATTGTTCTCAAATTCAATCTCCTTGCTTTCACAGATATTCTTCCTAATTACTGAATATACTTCCAGGTTATTTACATCCTTCTCCAGATGGGTCTGAATGTTTCATTCTCTCTCTCACTGCTTAAATATATTGTCTTAACCATTTTTTTCTCTTTTTCTTCTCCACTCCCCCCACCTCCTTTCTTTACTGTCAATTTTAATCTGTATTTTGAGTCCAGGAAAGATTTCCCCAGAGTAGCAGCAAAAATGGTATTATGAATATTCATAGATTGCTATGATCTTGGAGTTTTAAAATAGAACTGACTACTGTCATAGCAATTCTTATTCTTCCTGTTATAAAATATTCAGTCTTGCCTATAGTTGATCTTCAATATCTAGGGCACTGGGCCTTTTTTTTTGTGCAACACTTTTTCAAGTCTAACTTATTAATTACTACACATCATACCAAGACATTGTAATTTAGCACTTTAATAGACTTTTTGAGCTAGATAATATTCTAGGGGAAAAAATATGGAAGCTATTTGGTCTGCTTGTGGGTGAAAATTGGAATGGTCATTCACTGCATAATCCACATGGGTGTTTTTTGCCCAATAATTTCTATCACCTTTATTAATCAGAGCCAACTTTTCTCAAAATCTTTCTGTCTTTTGAAACTTTCTAAAATGCAGTCTGGGGAAAATGCTCCGTTATTTTCCATAATTTCAATTTCTAAAAAGAGAAACCAACTTTCATATTTGAAATAGTGTATTAAGCTATAGAGGTCGCATGTTGCTCCTTAAAGAACCCTGAAAGCCAATTCCTCTTTTTTCTTCCTTCTTCCTCACTCATCAACTGTTATGATTTATGCAGTATGAGTACTGGAACACTTTTATTAATACAAATTCACGTCTCTCACCCAAAAAGATAACAGGAAGATGGACCATAAATGAATAAACATATTTCAAGTGAGTAAATAACACTGAAATATTGTGCTTAATGTAACACAAAGGAATATGGCACAACTACTGTCTAGCTGTTTTTACAGTCTGGCCTTCCTACAAGTTTTGGAAACTTTTTTTTAGAGTCTTCTCACAATGCTTTTTAGAGGACTCTTTTCCCCATCCCTAAATATGAATTCAGTTCCCTACTCCTGTGTCATGTACTATTTGAGATTTCTTTCACTTTAAATCTAAAACTCTAGTAATGTAACACCCACCATAATGGACAACAAAATTCAGTTGAAGGGGAAACTGTGTTATAACACTTGTTAGATGCAGCATTTATTTATTTCTCTAGAAAGTTTGGATTTATATAACTGTGACTTTTTTGCCAAAATATTTTTACCTGTATCTGTGACCAGTTTTGCTTCTGGGACTTTGATTTGTCTATAAGTCATACAGAGTGTAGTAACTTGCAGTTCAGATATGGCAAGTAAAGACATTTCAAGCACCTAATTTAGCAGATAGAAATACCTTTTCAATTTAAGTTGCACTAGGGGGAGAAGGACTGTCCTAGAAAACAAAGTAATGAGCCCAAGGTAGAAAGGGTTATTGAAGTCATTGGGATGAATAGTGTCTGCAAGAGAAACGGAAGCACAAACACAGAGATCTGTGATGCTAATAAATAAGCAATGTGTAGAGTGTTATTTTATAACAGAAAATAATGCTGATATACAAAGATTAAACGTTTGCTGCTTCATTGTGCTCACACTAATCAACATGGCCATACAGAATTCTTCTAGGAAAGCCAGAGACAAATGCCAATGAAAGTTATAATATTTCTAAACTGATAAATAGTAATTTGGACTGAAAATAATTTATAGCTACAGTTAGCAGATCTACTTGTTAGTCTTTTCAGTCCCTGATTGCTACTTGGACACCGGCCCATTGACTATAACTCTTTAGATGCAGCCATGCAGACAAGGTGTTATCCAACTAACAGTCTGCTTTTCAAACCTATATCTCTCCAATTTAGGGGCAAGAATGTTCTGGGGGACCATATCAAAAGCCGATCAGAAGTATAGATACACGACACATATGGCTATCTCTATGTCTCTGACTTCTGTATGTTTCAACATCTCTTCCAAGATGACCTGCTCCATGATCTTACAGAGGTGAGGCTGATTGGTCAGTAGCTCTCAGTGTTCATCCTATTTTCCTTTTTAAAAATGGACACATTTCTGACCACTAGAGACTACTGCTTTTGAGGTGTGATGAAGAGCAGTTTGGCAACTGAATGAGTCAATTCCCTCAGGATCATGGGATAAATATTATCTCAGGTTCCATGGACACACATGTATATATTCAGGTTTCTTATGTGGTGTCTAACTTGATCTTCACTTATGATGGAAAGGACTTCACTCCCTCTTCCCTGACTTAAGTTTTAGGGGGGCTTAAGAGATGTGAGAAGCGTGATTACCATTGAAAACTGAGGCAAAAGTGCTGAGCATATCAGCCTTTTTGATATCTGTTGTCACTGATTCTTCTGGTGATGTAAGGTAGTTAGGAAATACATTTCACTCTGCAAAGAATAAAATTTCAGATACCATGGAAAGTTACAAACATTGAATTTTCTTATTAATTGAATTTATCTGATTTAGAAGGCTTTTTCCAGCATTTTTATATAGTTGGGAGGAAAGGGTTAAAACGTGGAGACTTGGTGGGGAGGAGAAAAGACCTTGCAGCTGGGAATGATAAAAATGTCAGTGGGAGAAAACTCCATTTATTATGCCTAGTGTTGCTCTTCCTCTGCCTGAATTCTTGTGAAGAGATAACTCACTCTCAGACACATGTGGAAGCCTTTTGTTACAGTGAGGCAGGTGAGCCCCTGCCCTTACTGTCAGCTAGGATGAACTGAGCCAAATGGAGCCTGTGTGCCTGTGTGTTGTTAGTGAGGCAATGAAATAAATCTACTCTGTGCATTTTGGCTGTGGTTTGGTGGTTGCCCTTGGTTGCCTGTATGTGTTGACTCACAACACATATGTACACAAAAAATGTTATATTTTATTCTACAGACTTTTTATTTGATAACCATTTACTTTTTTTGCTCAAAAAAGCACACTTATTTAAGGTGGCAGATTACCTGTTTTTTCACTTTACTTTGTCGTACATGAATGTATCATAGAATTTGTAGAATCATAGAATAATGGAATGACAGAATGGTTTGTGTTGGAAGAGACCTCCAAGATAATCCAGTTCCAAACCTCCCATGCCATGACCAGGGGCACTATTCACTAGACTCTCTCAGCCTCTCCTTTGGAGAGGAGCTCCAGTCCACTGATCATCTTCTTGGCCCTCCTCTGGACACACTCCAATAGGTTCACATCTTTCTTGCAGTGGGGAGCCAAGAGCTGGATGCAGCACTCCAGCTGGGGTCTCACAAGAGCTGAGTAGAAGGAGAGAACCACCTCTCTCAATCTGCTGCCCATGCTGCTTTTGTTGCAGCCAAGACACAGCCAGCTTTCTGGGCTGCAAGCACACATTGCTAGGTCATGTTGAGGTCATAGTTTCTTGTCAACCAACACTCTCAGATCTTTCTCCTCAGGGGTGCTTTCAATTCATTCTCGCTCTGGCCTGTATTTGGGCTTGAGATTGCCCTGCCCTAGGTGCATGACCTTGCATTTGGCCTTATTGAACATCATGACCCATACAGACCCACATCTCCAGCCTGTCAAGGTCCCCCTGGATTTCATCCCTTCCCTCCAGCCTGTCAACTGCACCACACAGCTTGGCAAGTTGTTGAGGGTGCACTTGATCCCTCTGTCCATGTCTCTGACAAAGATGCTGCACAGAACTGGCCCCAGCACCAATCAATCCCTGCCGAGCTCTCTGCTCATGACTCACTGATCTCTCTTTGGATGTCAAATCATTGACCATAGATTTTTGAGTGGAGCCATCCAGTCTATTTCTTATCCACCGAGTGGTCCATCTTTCAAATCCATGTCTTTCTAGTTTAGATACAAGGATGTCTTGCAGCACAATTCAGATGCTTTGCACATGTCTAGGTAGGTAATATCAGTTGCTCTTCCCTTACCCACCAAAACCTTAATCCCTTTTCAGAAGGCCGCCAAGTTTATCAAGCATGACTTACCCTTAATGAAGCCATGTTGGCTGTCACCAGCCACCTCCTTTTTTCCATGTGCCTCAGCATAGATTCCAGGAGGATCTGCTTCATGATCTTGCCAGACAAAGAGATGAGACTGATTGGCCTGTTCCAGCCCTCAAACCTCTGCAACCCCACAGACATGACTGCTGCAGGAATCTTTGGGACATTGAAGATCTCCCAACCAAGTAGGAGGGAGTAACTGTTCCTCTCTCAGCTATTCTTACAGGGAATATAAAAAGAAAGCTTATGAGTGCTTCTTATTTGCTTGTAAATATTCAATTTAAACACCCTTGCCAGCAACCAGAAACCTGGATGTTTTCACAGAGAAATGTGTTAGAAAATACATATTTATAAAACTGAATAATGAGAGTGGCAAGTGCTAGTGATGGGGTAAATCATAAGAGACTGAGGTTTTTTTTCTAAAGCTTTGGCAGTAATTTCTGGAGAACTGACTGATCACAATCCAGGTAACATCACAGTGGGTGCAATTGTACTGTTGTCCTACATCCATTTCTACCTGCTTGCATAAAGGGCTTTCACGTAAACAGATGTTAAGAAACATAAAACTAGATTGATTTGAGTGCTATGATCTTAACTGGTATAAGTTGTCTTTGCAAATAATAATCCTGGTAAATCAACCCAAAAAGATGCTACATGGTTATGACTCTAAACAGCATTTAGGTGTTTTACTTTAAAAGTTTTACTTTGAAACTAAAACTTAAGTTTACATAGAGAATGTTCTAAAAGCTGCAATCATAGCTAGAAGCTTTCTCAAGCAGAAGTACAAAAGGCTGTGGTTTAGCTCCTAAGTTTCAATTTGTTGTTGTTTGGGCTTTGGGATTTTTTTATTGCATTTGTAGAGAGAATTATTCAATATTTTAATTTTCAACTCTCAGGGTTGTTTACATCTTGACATACCTTAGGCATAAAGAAATGCTCTGCAATGTACTGAAAAGCAGTATCCTTGAATTTCAATCAGAAAGAACAAGTATCAATACCTTAGATTACAGGCTTTGTTTTGCTAAAATGGAATTTTAATTAGGCAGGGATAAAAGCATGTAATTTCCTATGAGAAAGTCTTATCCATAAACACCATTTTTTAAGCTGTAATATTCACTTCCATACTAGCTGTTTAGGAGCTCTTCTTATGACTCTGAAACATCAACTTCACATATACAGAACATCAAAATCCTTGCTTGCTTCAGGTGGATTTTTCTGTTATCACTGCTCCCAGAGTGGCCTATTAAGCTGGATAAATATGCTACCTTTTTTCCAGAACATAATAGAGTTGTTAAAGGCTATGCATAAAAATTACTATCTACAAATCATCCATTTTTTGCAAAGCACATGAAGAAGAAAAGACATCAACAGCATTTGCAAGTAATTAAAGTGGTTTGTGATTTTTTTTTCCCACTAAAATACACTGTGTTTTCTGGTTGATAACTATGTCTGCAATGGCAATGTATTGCTTACACATCTGTAATGCTGTTTGCTATAATTCTCTTCTTTCTTATTCTGCTGTATCCAGTTAGGATTGTCAAAAAATGTTTAACAAATATTCTAATAAAGTCCATTCCTTTTTCTGAAAATGCTGAATTTATTTATTCTGTATACATACATTTTTTTCAGTCTTCTCTTTCTTCCAATGCCTAGTTGAATAGATGGTATTCACTGAAACAAATTCACCTTGGAATGAGTCTAAATATTTCATAAGCTTGATTTAATTGCTGTCATTTCCAATAGCTGCTCTACTCAGGGGACATCCTTTTTATAGGAACCCTACTGGATTTTTTTACTATCAATAAAAATTTTTTTAGACATCATTAAGTTATATTTTAAGGGTGAACGAACCTCTAGAGTTTTCCTCCTGATGGCTGTTAATTTTAAATATCCAATATTTATTTTTCTTTCAAGTCTTAGATTCATTTCAGGCTTAATAAAACAAAGAATGGTAAAGGAATATGTGGACCTTTAATAGTTTTTATTAGTGTGTTAATCACCATTGTGCGGATAATCTGCTATAAATAATTTTATTTTTCCAGGCATTTTTCAAACATGTCAAAATGAGAGAAAAATAACATTTGAAAAGATTCCACAACTTAATATTAAAAATCATGCCATAGTATTATTAGATTACTTCTTTCTGTTTGTTATTTGGTTTAATAATATTATAAACTCTTTACCAATATGAAGATTAAAAATGCATTCACTTACTGTATTTCACATTTGTGACATATAATCTTGTAAGATTTTTCAATCAGAAAATAGCAAATGCTATTAAAAGTTGCAATTAAGTCTAAGATTCTATACCCCCTTCAGAAATTATTAAATCAAATATCACTTCTAGTCTTTCCTTGCTTTCCCTGTGTATGTGTATCTATGCTTGTGTTCAGATAATACATTGAGTCATAAACATGTAGTCATAAACTTGCCCAGCCACATGAAATGACAGCATGCTTGTTCACAGCCTTAACAATATGGAGAACATACATGATTGGCCAAAAAGTAAGTACATGAACTAGCACTTTAGGAAGAGCATTAAACCTACTGTGGCTTAGAAAAAGGAAGAATGACCACAGGGAAAAGGAAAGGTAAAGGTAAAGGTAAGGAGCACATTTAAAGATCCCAGTTGTTTTTCCTCTGAAATAGTTCTCTTTCAACAGTGTAGGGATAGCTCTAAACAACATCATGTGTCCTATGAAAAAGCACAGCACTGTAACAAATGTCAGTGGATGTGTTCATCAAGGAAATCAAAAGGATGCCTGATGGGTAATACAAGAATCACCTGATCTGAATGATTGAAGTTCCCTGCAGTTATACCCATGTTTTGTTGTGTCTAGTCCTTTTCTGTAAAACCAGCACAAATGTCTTTTTTTGTTAAAATGGGTCTGAAAAATACTGGGCCAAAACTTATTAATAAGACAGCTGGTGGCTCTCTTTGCTGCAGCAAGTTGTGTAGCCCAACAAAGTTGTGTTTGTAGAGACAAACATTCTCAATGGGGATGTGATGTCTGCACTATGTGCCTTGTATAAGAGTTTAGTTTAGATGGCTTTAACTGTGCTTGGCTGAGTTGAAACGACCACCCTTTAGCAGCTGAAATGCATTAAGTACGCTCCCAAAGTGAACCTTTTGATTTTGTCAGAAAGAATCTAATTTGTAGTCCAAAACACCTGTAGTTTTCATGAAATAGAATTGTCTTGTGGACTTATCTCTCAAGGTTAGTCTTAACATCTAGCAGAAGTTGTGAATTTCAAAAGCAGTTCACATGCACATGTATAATTTCTCCATTCCCCCCCCCCTTTATGCTCTGAGAAAATGTTTAAAACATTTTAGAATAGTATAACAATTCTCACAGGCATATATGGGTTGCCATGTAAAAGTACAAACCAGCATTTTTTTCAAACATACAGATAAATTCTCTGTGCCAGACATTCAACAAATAATTCTTGTGTCCATTAAAAATATTTTTAATAGGTTTTGCTTCAAGTCACACCTGGAATTCCAGGAAATTATATAGAGTGATAAAAAGTAGTAGAAATACATTTTATGTGAGATGGATTCATGTTGTAGAAGTTCATGAAGAACTGTCTCCTGTGAGAGGGACATTATGGTGCAGCAGGGGAAGGACTCCTCTCGCTGAGCAGCAGAAGAAACAATGAGTGATGAACTGATGATAATACCCATTCCCTGTCTCCTGGCACATCTGGGGGAGAAGGCCCTCCTTCCATTGGAAGGGGGTTTTTAAGGTGTTATTTTTCTTCTCATTATCCTGCTCTGACCTTGTTAGTAATAAATTCAATTAATATTTCTAATTTGAGCCTGTTTTGGCCATGATAATATTTGATCAGGGATCTCTCTCTGTCCTTACCTCAACTCATGCACCCTGAGTTATGTTTGCTCTCTTTTGTCCAGCTGTGGAGAAGAGCAAGAGATTGCTTTTGACAGGGGCCTGGCATCCAGACAGTGTCAACCTGCTACAATTCCACATTCCCAGAGGTTTTTAGGTTGAGCACCACGTTACACTGTGTCTTAGGAATGAGATACAAGGTTTCTTCCAATCACCAGTTTGGCCAGAATTATTCTGTCTCTAAACTTCCCTATGGGAACAAACCCGAATCCTTATTTGTTTGTTCCTGTTTTCTGAAAACCAATGCATACACAGATACAACAAAACCAATCAAATGTTAACCTCAGTTACTGTGAAGGTCTGTGAAAGTATTTGTATAGTGAAGCTCATCTTGTTGTGTTGCTTAGTTTTGTGCATTAATGCCAGGTGTTCTATTTTCTCTATCACAGAAGTAATTTGATGGTTTTTTTGGTTTTGTTAGTTGGTTTTTAGTCTATATTTGTCATTAATGTGGGCAGTGTTTTACTTCACAGCTTTATTATGGTTTTATCTAACCTCCAGCTTCAGAATAGCCACAGAAGTATTTACAATAAAGAAAAAGATACCTTATAAATTTAAGGGAGGACACATATCAGCAGAAGCATAGCAAAAGGAGAGAAGACCCAGATTCAAGCGCTTGGACATTGGGGTTTGGACATTGGGGTTTATTCTTGGCATACTTCTCTGTGAAAATTTATTGATTAAGATTATTTTTGAAGAGGTATAAAATTCCCAAGAAGCTGATTTGCAATTTCATTAGCAATACAGTCAATGGTATGACAAAAAAGACAATTATATTTGTGAGCTAAAATACATACAGACAATAATTACCTTTGAAACATATTATACCATTCAGAGTCAGTGTTCAATGTGATTCATATTCATGAGGGTATGAGGAGACAGGTTAAACAGATCCAGGATTAGATCAATTTATACAATTGGAAAAAAAACCCAGGTAACTTCCTAGGTTCACATGCTTGTAGTCTGCTTTGAAATAGAAGCACTGACTTTTGAGTGGACATAAACATTTATGATATCTGCTCCAAGTGTAATATGCTGCTTTGCTACAGAATATTTGTGTAGAAGGGATGATAGACAGTTATAAGGCAGGGGATGACAGTAAAACAGATGAAAGACATGTTAAGTTTATATACAAGAGAGAAACAGGCATAAACTGGCTCTGCTTGCAGTGCTGCTGGGTTGAGACAAGTAAAACAAAGAGAAGTTCCTATATCCTGAGTCCATGACTGACAATGCTCAATAGATTTGTGCAGTTGGAGAGGAACTTTGAAGCTGTCCCTTAAGAATCTGGATTGTGAGATCTTGGTAAGTAGTTGTCTTGTGAAAAATTTGCCCACTTAGGGTTAGTTATTTGGTTGATGTTTTATGATGGGTCTGTTTGAGCTTACTTCAATGTATTGTAGTTGGTCAGCTCCACATATATTGGTGTCCCTGAAGGGAATCCATTTTACTCTCAGGATCTGCCATTTGAAAAACAGCATTGAAGACCTGAAAATGTCTTTCAAGGCATGAATGTAATTTCTTTACTAATTTTAGTCTTTGTTTTAGGTTGTGGTGATACGTGATTACTAGCAACTTACCATCACCGACATTTTGCTTTTTGTATTAGATTTCCATATATTTCTTTTGGAGGTCACTCAAAGATACAATCTGGAAAATAGTTTGGTGGTGCAGTTTCTTTTACTCAGATGAGCTGGGTATATCTAGCAAATCTTTAATGGCCTGGCTGTATATCACAGACTTTTTATGTGTTTTTCAGGTGTTTACTGACTTTCCTGATCTGTGAGATATGTAACAGTTTGTAGTAGCAACTGTAGTTTATCATCTGATGCTGCCTCTGGTGTCTGAATTAATAGCAAGGAAGCTGCAGCTGGGGTTGATGCAGGAGCATGTCAGAACTGAAAGATGGAGAGATGGTAGATATGGAATTTGTGATAAAAATTGGTAAGTCAAGGTTAACACAGATGTTACTCTTGTCATCTATGTTTGTTAGCTACACTAAAATATAGTTGTTTAGATTCAGTTCCTTTAAATAGCTAATGAAACTATGCAGTACGAACTACTTATTTGAACTATCTTGGCAGTAGTAGCAGTGTACTCTGTTGAAAGTGTCATTTATTTAACATAAGTTTTTCCTGTGGATAAGAAGGTAGATAAGTAGATAGATAAGTAGATGCTGTATAGTTTCTCACTGTTCAAATTGAAATTATCAGCAGTTGTTCTTAGTTGTTGCTGTGTTACTCATGGGATGGACCAAATTAGTAATCACACTAGTTTTTCTTCTCCTCAAAGAAATGGGACATTTTACCACTCATGTAATAAAATTTACTTCTACTTTTCATAAATTTCCAGTTCTCCATTTGATACAGTTCTGGCATGAGAATGTTTCAAGCTATCAAGAATTGTGAATCCAATGTGGAAATTGTTTGCTCCTCTTTCACAATGTAAGTCATTTCACCAAAATCAGCGTCACGAATTGTGTTTCTAAAGTTAAACATGTGCTTTGGCAGTCAGATCTGAGACCAATACAAAGGCTTAAAACATCACTAGCAGCAACAGGGCTTTGCTGAATAATTTCATGGAATAGAATAAAGAATTTGGGATTATATTAATAATTTTGTTTTACTTAGAGCAAACACTTCTCCCATTAAAGGGGACACCAATGTCTCAGAGTCTAGAAATCTCACACTTGCAGCCATAATGAGAACTACATCTAAGGCTGCTTCATTTCTCTCCTTCTATTAGTGAGTTCTGTATTTGCTGGTTCTGTAGCATGTACTCTTCACACATTTAGAGAACAAATGTAACAAAGTAGGGTAACCACGATATGATTATGAAAAATATTAGGAAAAAAATAAATTAGTTATATTTATTTATTTATGTATATCTCAGTGAGAGACGAAAAGAGAATAATGTATTTGTAGAATGCCAACAGAGTGTAGGTGACAAAGCAGTTGCATGAATATGCAATCACTATTCAGAGCAAGAAAGGATGTCAAAAACACTATTAGTACTAATAGTTTTGTAACTGGCCTCCAATAGAAAACTCTTTCACCTCCAGGCTGAAAGGGTCAAAGTAATTCTAGATCCCAGGCTGCAATAAACGTCTATTTTACATCAACTAATATCTCTCCTGCATTAGGAACTGTTATACCACTGAAGGATTTGTCCTTTGAATAAAACATTAAATCAAAGTCTTTTCTGCTCTGTAGGCATTATGGAAAACATGACATGACTAATAGGAGAGTAATAATGATTTGAAATCTCTAAAGACTACTGACTTGATGTTTATCAAATATACATAGTGGATAATGAAAGCAGTTTATAAAGACTTGAGCATAAAAAATCTAATTCACAAAAAAGCAGTGGGACTTCTCAGGGACACATATCCCACCCTACTTCAAACACAGACCCAAACTGTAGTGAAGATATGGGCTAAACCAGGGAATTTCTAAAGCACCTAAGTGACTTTTTATATTCCTTGTGGTTTTTTGACTTTAAAAAATGGTATTTTTATGACTATTGAAGTATTTCTATCGAGGAGAAGGAGGTAAAAAAAAGTTGAAAGCAGATTTTTAGAAACACAAAAAGAGATTAAATCAGTCATTTTTCTTGTCAATCTAGCACATAAACAGAAAAGGAATGATTTTCCTGTGTTCCCCTGTCTTATAGAATGCCCTGTGTATTCATATACATTCCAAAGCTGTAGTTCATTAAGCATATTTTCTTT
This sequence comes from Calcarius lapponicus, assembly GCA_039654755.1. Lineage (NCBI taxonomy): Eukaryota > Metazoa > Chordata > Aves > Passeriformes > Fringillidae > Calcarius > Calcarius lapponicus. Next base: position 76,227,114 of record CM077462.1, on the reverse strand, counting down.
TTTCAAAATTAAATATTGAAATTGCGAATGAAGTTACATGTATTGGCTATTATGATTCTGTGAAATGCTGTGGAAATTTCAGTAGGTTATAAAAATGGACCCCACAAATAAAGTTGCTACTTACCAGTTTTTAGTGGGGAACGGATTTCAATCTTAAACCCTAATTCATTTTCAGACATGACAAGAGTTTGTGACACAGCTTGAAGTCATCTACATCACTGGATTAGGGGACTACATCATTTAAGTGGATCAACTGGTTGTTCAAATAGACTTTATTGAGTTAATCAATAAAGATACTGTCTTCCTGAATAAGCTAGACCAGGGGTTCTTGACCATTTAGCCCAGCCCCGCTGTTTCCAATTGACTTTTGAACATTTACAAGGTTGGAGGATCTACCACCTCACTGAGTAACCTGTTCTCGTGCTCCATTACCCTTACAGCAAAAAAGTGTTTCCTTCTGGTCAGATAGAACCTCCTGTGCTTCGGTTTATGCCCATTGCCTCTGGTCCTGTCACTGGGCATCAGGGAAAAGAGCCTGTCTCCAAGCATTTTGAACCCTTCTTTCAAGTGTTTATGTACACTGATAAGATCCTCCACAAGCCCTCTTTTCTCTAGGCTAAACAGGCCCAGGCCTTTCAGTCCTTCCTTACAGGAGGAAACCCCCTTCATCATCTTCATGGCCCTTTTATTCTCCCAGTGTGTCCACGTCTCTGGCCCTGAGAAGCCCAGAGCTGGACACAGTCCTTCAGCTGTGGCTTGCCTAGTGCTGAGCAGAGGGGATGGATCACTTCCCTCTGCTGGCTAAGCTTTGTCTAATGCTACCCAGGGCATCACTGACCTTCTTTGCAACAGGAGCTTATTATTGGCTCATGTTCAACTCAGTGTCAACCAGGAAACTCAGGCATTTTCTGACAAACTTCTTCTCAACTGCGGGGCAGTCAGCATATGTTGGTGCCTGAGTGTGTTCCTCTTCTTACATTTCTCCTTGTTGAACCTCAGATGGATCCTGTCAGCCCATTTATCCAGTTTGTAGAGGCCCCTCCAAGGACCACTCCTCCTGGTTGTGTCTCATTTGCAAAGTTGCTGAGGGTACGGTCTGCCCCATCATACAAATGACTAATGAAGGTATTAAAAAGGACTGGACCCAGCAGAGACTTCTAGAGCTACACCACCAGTTTCTGGCCTCTAACTAGATTTTTTGAAGTCTTTAACCACCCTCTGGTCCTGGTCATTCAGACAATTTTTAATAAATATGTTCAAACTATGCATATATGCATTAAGTATGAAAGAAATATTTTCTAGAAATATTCCCCTCTTTCCTGAAGTCTTTAAATTGGATTATAAAAAAAGACTTTGTAATTATCAGGTCAGTAGAGAAAAAAAATATATGATTGCCTGACAACCTTTGTGTATTGAATAATTAGAAAATGAAATGAGAAATTGTGGGAACAGAGATATTCTACCAGTGTAATATTCATATTTATCTAGTGGAGTAAAAAGAGACTGATAGGAAGACATCTCATAACTTTTTCCTTTCTGATAGATAAAAGCATCTATCAAAAGAAAAAAAAATGGAGAGAACAGTGAAAAAATAAAACTGTTTTAAATATAAAATCTTCTTTTGCCAAGCTGGATTGCATCATCTGCAAACTCATTCCCACTGAATTTTAGTCATGATTGGTTTCAATACAAATCATTAGCAATACAGATTTAGAAGCACTTATCCAAATATTAGTGCTAGACAGCCTATTCTAAGCTTTTGAAGACAACAGCATGTATTCAAGACCACGGCTTTTCTGGTCAAAAAGGATGAACAGTGAGGAACATATGTCAGGAACAGTAAATGCTACATGACTGTGGAGAGGATCTGCCACTGGTTGAAAACAATAAAAATGTACAGCGTAAGTCTCCCACAGAAATCTTGATATAACAGATGTAACTGTGAAACAGAAAAGCAAGTAAATGCCTAATGAAAATATATAAAAAACAATGGAGGAAAACAAACAAAGGATCAAAGCCCAGATCTTTAGGTTATATGGTTTAACCCCAGCTTGCAAATAAGCGCCATGCAGGCACTTGTCCTCTCCTGGGGTGGGGAAGATATTTGGAAGGGTAAAAGTGATTAAACTTTTGGACTGAGATAAATACAGCTTCATAGGTAAAAAAAAAAACTGTATGCACAAGCGAAGGAAAACAAGGAATTCATTCACCACTTCCCATGGACAGACAGGCATTCAGCCATCCCTAGGAAAGCAAGGCTCCATCATGCATAATGGTGGCTTGGGAAGACAAGCTCCACCCCCTGAAAATCCTCCCCTTTCTCCTTTCTCCCCCGGGTTCATATGCTGACCATGATGCCCTGTGGTGTGGAGTATCCTTTTGGACCAGCAGTCCCAGCTGTGTCCCTTCCCAACCTCTTGTGCACTTTCAGCCTCCTATTGGTTGGGGTGGCATGTGGAGCAGAAAAGACTGCGCAAGAACAGCTCAGCAGTTAGGAAAACATCCCTGTGCTTTCAACATTGTTTCCAGCACAAATCCAAAACACAGCATCACACCAGCTACTGAGAAGAAAATTAAATCTGCCTTTATTAGAGATGGGAGTGTGTTCACTGTACAACAAATTAGTGTTTTAATTTCCTCACAAAATAATATCAGTTGTACACACTGAAACCACTCTTCACAATAAGCCATCAAATGATAAATTACAGTCATGTGGCTGCCTGCACCAATGGTGCTGATTTGGGCTAGTTTTTCACAGATTTTCTATCCAAGACTTATGAAGAACAAAAGCACAGAGCAGCATATGTCCTCAGTAATTACTTTGAAACAAACATAGTGGGATGTTTCATACTAATTCTCAGTGATATCAGATTTATTTTGGATTTTCTTTGTTCCTGTTTTCTTTCTTTTTTTCTTCACATTATAAAAAACCCTGTGAGCAGAATTAAATTACTCTGTAATATGCTATTGGAACTAATGGCAGAGACTGACTTAAGAACCTATTTGATATCTTTATTTCTAATCATTCTTGCAATATGGCTTCTAGTAATGCAAGTCTTTCTTCTGCTTTTCATTTTCAAACAAATTCCTAGAGGTAAAGACACCTGGGATCTGTAAACATTTTTTGCATAACTAGAAGTAGTGTAATATGATCTTGCACCAAATCTAAATCTGTACGTTTCATCTTGCAAATATTAATATCAGAAGTGTTCTGAATTCTACCAGCCCATATGTTGTCCTCAGTTTTTTACTAACCTTATTTTTTTCTTGAGACCTTTAAGTTTTGCTTTTGCTGCTATTTTTCCTCCCTCAGTGGCCAATTTCTTCCCAGAGATTTTGACATTTTTTTTCCAGATTCAATAAGACTTATTTGAGACAATGATAATGTTCTCTGGATGAAATATGCAATTTCTTTCTTTTTCCAAGTCAAGTGTAGTTTTTTTTCTGTGAAGAAGAAAAGAAATTATGTTGTAGAGATTTAACCTGAACAGATTTTATATATAATTTCAGAAAGATGGAGGGTGTTTTTAAGAATGGGACATTATTTTTTCAGACCAACAGACTGAAAGGTGAAACTGAGGCACTGAGGCAGTGAAAACAGTATTTTAACTCCTGAAATATCAAACTGATGCAGCAGATTATCACAAACACACAGGAACATATTTTATTTTAGGGATATGTAGATATATTTCGACTCCAGTTAAAATTTGAAAGTATATAATCTACCATGAACTTGTCCTATCTTTTCCTATTGTTCAAGTTCTAATTTGATTTAATCGTAATGAACACTAAACAATCACAAGTAATGCAGCAGAAATAAAGGTTTTAAAGAATATGTGGATTTTTGAAAATTGAGGACATTAACTAGTATGAGAAACAGAGAGCAAATTACAAGTTTTAAAGCAGGGACCATTATGTAACATATCAAGTCTAATTATTCATTCTCAAACTGTAAAGAAAAAAAATGAAGAAATTGCTTTTATGTAACAAATAGATTGTATAGTGTCACTGTTCTTCATGTTTAAGCCAGTCAAACTCAAATGACAATTAAACCACAATTCAGAGTGACTGAGTATTAAAAGACACAGACAAAGATGGATTAAATGCAAAGGTTAGAAGCAAGAAAAATAGAAAGCTAACCTCAGTTTTATTTACCTACTTCTTGAATCGTATGGACTATATTTCATTTTAGATTTACTCTAAGTGATTGTTTCCGGCATAATGTTTTATGGATGGTTTGCTAAGTTTGAAGCCAAATTTAAAATTCTAAAACTTCATAAGCCAAATTTAAAATGTTAAAATTTCATAAAATGCTAAAAGTTCATAAACTGAACCCTCATTTCAGCCTTTGAGTGTTCAAACTTAAAGGGGACTGTTAGTGATTGCGAACTGCTAATAATATAATTCAGTTCGTGTGTGACAAGTAAAACTAAACTGCAATATCTCATCATAATATTGTTCCGTAATTTATGATAAATGAGATGGAGAGGGATTACTATAGAATCACAGAATAATTTAGGTTGGAAAATACCTCTAAGGTCATTGAGTAATTTATGTTGATGTAATGATACTTTACTGAAAATTGCATATATGTTTAGCTTCATGAAACATTAACATGTGGCTCTCTTTCAGAATGTAAAATTATTTAAATCATTGCATAAATAATACCAATTATTCAGGAAACAATAGGACAGTAGAGCTAATCTACTTCTTTTACAAATTAATGTAAAAATAATTCATCTGTTCTCAGTGAGATCTACTATGCAGAAGAACGTTTTGTTGCTTTTGATTATTGCTTAAATCCTGGCCAGCCGTCAGTTGGGGTTGCACAATCACATTAGTGTTACATAGTGCATATAGATCTTTCTGGTTGCCATTGTATTTCCCATGAGGTTGCACAGCTACAGTCCACTTCCTAGTTACCACTCCCTAATTCACAAAAGACATTTCCTTTTTTTTAAGGAGAGAAAGAACCTTACTAAGACAAAAGGAATTATTAAATAGCAACTTTTTTTTTAATTACAAAGTACTAGCATCTTATTTTTCAATCCTAATTAGCATTTTCATTTGACAGACCTTGTATATCATTAAGCTGATAAACAACATATGAAGAATACATTTTTTAATGTTGGCAAAGGACTCTTAGACTGATCCCAATATTAATACTCTACACTGAAATAATTTGAATTTTGTTTTCCACCTACACCATTATATTTTGTTTTGGGTTACAAAACTGATCCATGAGTGTGGTCTGCAGAGCATAACTAAGATTTTGTATTAATTTTTCCCATGTTGCTAACTGTAACTGTTGCTGTGTTTGAACTAAACCTTATTTTTCATTAGTTTCCTTATAAGTGAAATTGGGACCAGTGTCCATTTTATGGATTATAATTTGTGTTGAAAAACATTCCAGGATGGCTATACATAGGTCAGCCTTTGTTTCTATGTGCAGCAAACAACACTGAAAATTGAAGAGCTGCTGAATACTAATCTGAAGAATGAAGAGAAACAGAATAAGTGCAAATGCAAAGGATTTCTCCTCTTTATGTAACACACTAGAAGAGCAGTAAACTTGTTTGCTGCCATAAATATACAACACTGTTATTTTAAACTTCATACATAATAATTAAATATAATCAGAAGACTCAGCACAATTCAAACAGGAATTAACACTGGGCTGAATGGAGATTGTCTTTCATGCAACCAATTACATACTGGTATATTCCAGGAGCAAAAAAGAAGAGATGTGTGTTGATTGCTGACAGAGTTTGAATAAAAGATGGGTAAAATAGTATAGACAAAGTGAGGAGAAGTTTGGACAGCTGCCTAAATTATAAGAAGATCCAACTGAACTAAAAATTAACTTTTTCTAAACTAATAGGAAATCTAATATCAAATTATATTATCTCATCTGTATGTCCAGCTATCTTTTCCACTTGTCATTGTTAAACAATATTTCATCTGTCCAGAATAAGACTTAATTTACAGAAACATCCAATTTTTCCTACTTTCAGTCAGTCAAGCACTTGGCTAAATTACAATCAAGATAATGAGAAGTCCACAGCTTACTCAAGTCTCTAACAAATCAGGGCATGATTCACCTCATCTGACTTTAGACACCTACAAAGCATTTATTCATCTGATCTATTTTAAGCAAGTACTTTGCAAAGAGATAAACTCCTCCTTTGACATGTTCTTTTCCCCAATTAAACCATAAAAGTTTATTTCCAGTCAGTCTATGAAGGTCATAACTCATTCAGACATAGAAATTCACGTTATAGACTTTGCATTTGGCCATGTGAATCCCAGCCAGGTGTCTGATCCCGTTTTAGTTCATGGAATCCTTGAGTCTGCCAAATTATGAGTCAGTATTTGACCCAAGTAACCTATTGCACAGAACCTAGAAAAACAATATCTGTATTTTTGGGAAAAGTATCTTTGACTCAGCTAAGATTTAATGTTTCAATGTACCTATTATTACTGAAGAATTTAATTTTTCTGAATTCTGGTAAGAAAGATATTTGTCAAGTAAAATATTTGGCTTGATATGAGACAAATCTCTTGGAATATCAGATTTGGAACTGGGTACCTCAGTGATTTGACATTAAAAAACAAAACAACTAATGATGAAACTTGAGTAAACAATATAGAAATATGTAAATACAATCTAAAAAATTCCCCAACCAAATATAGCCCACTGAAGTGTCATGGATACTGTCCTGCACTCTTCTACAAAATCTGGTTTATTTTAAAAGGTATTTCATTATACTAAATAAATAACCGCCACTACTACTGAAGCCACCGGCTCAGATTTGAAGACTTGTGAGACTTAATTAGCAAAATGTGGAAAGTCTGGAAGTCCAAGGCAATAGAGAACACAAATGACACTGGGTCAAGATAAAACAGCTGAACTTCATCTCATGAGGACAGCATAAGAAGAGCGTGGGACTCAGTCTAGAACTAAATCTAGAGTAGAACACAAGGAGAAGACATGCAGATGGTCTGTTTTGAAGGTGTGGATATTATTTTGTGAAGCCAGTCAGAATGCATTTTCTACTTTAAGACACTTTGCAAAGCAGAGGTGGAAAGTAGCAATGGAGCAGCCATAAGTACACTTTTCTTTCCCTCCAGATTGACAACAGGACTAATGTCTCTAATGAGGATTGATCACATTTCCCAAGGCTTGTAAAATTGCAATTGTAATTGTCACAAGAGTTGGAGAAAGCTCATTTTCACTTGGCAGGCGCTTCTCCAGTGAAGAAATGTCACTGCTTCCACTCTAGTTAAGTAAAGATTTTTTTTCTTCTCATTTTTCACATTTCTACTTTTAAACTACTTAAAGAAGAAATTCTTCGCATTTTCTTCATATTTTTGTACATCAAGCATTTACACTCTTCCTTTAAATGATTTAGTGACTAAATATACAGTAACTTAGATTACAGTAGGAAGTCAAAAATCCAGGTTTTTTTCAGCAATTGAAAAAGTACATAAGAATGGCTAAAAAAGGTAACAGTTAAAAAGAAGGATTAAGTCTGAAAAAATGAATCAAAATTAATTACTTATACCATAAGAGCCATATTAGTGTCACTAAACTTGATGTATCATGAGACATCAACATAATTTTCCACAAATCAGGCAACTCCTCAATAAAAAGAAGTAAAAATTTTATAAGATTGGATGAATTCTGATGATAAGAGACTGTTACTAAAAAGACTTTTACAGTCAGGACTGGGAGGATACACAGAAAATAATAATACTGATTGGTGCTAGGAAAGTTCTCTTTTTAATACATGAATCCAACAAAAAGCCCGAGTTTTTTACTTCTTCATCAAGATACAAAAATGCAATAGATACAGTTTCATGAAACAAAAAAATTCAGGAGTGATATATAATGTCTGAGTCAGTATCTGTTTGAAAAAATAAAAATACTTTTCCTCTCTCTTATTTTTCTATGTCCCTTGTGTTTTCCTGTTCTTTATCAGCCAGAAAATATTGGTTTGAGTAATATTCAACAGGCCACCTAAGGCTGCTTTTGCTTAAAACACTGCCATTGAAACATGGATTTAATTCACTTTTTGAGTGGTGACAGAGGAGGTTCTGAAAGAGAGGAACAGCAGGGAATTTGTTTGGCAGAGGTAAAATATCATGGTTGAAAAGAACAATGGAGTCTGAGGAACTACAAAGGTAAAGGAAGCTGAGGGGGGTCTCTGAGGGATCTGAAAGACACAGCAGCATTTTCCAAGACTGAAGGGGTTAGGGGCAGTTGTGGGACAGTAACTGGGGGCAGTAAGAAAAACTTGGAAGGAGACAGGTGGAAGCTGATGATGGATAATTTTTTTTCTGACTGTTACAAAAAATGTTAATGCTTTCATTTTATTTCTTTATTTTTCAATTATAAGCAGTTTTAGAATAGTCAGTTAAACTACTTGGGCCAAGATCCAGAAACATGCTTAGGGCCACAACTTAGCCAGGCTCTTAAGCATATGAAGAACCTCAACTTTATGTGAATATTCAAGGGCTTATGGCTTTATATATTTAAGTCCAGTGATAAAATAGATTTTAAGTGATGTAAACAGAACTATTAATATATATTTTTAACCTTGAAAGAAACCTACTTCCTCTAGCTATAGCTTCAGGCCAATTTAATTATGTCTCCTAGGAAGCATGGTTTAGTCTGTTTGCCAGAACTAGATCTCAAACCTCTCTAACATGTTGCAGTATCAGATGTGGAAGAAACTTGCCTTTCCCATGTTTCTTTTGTTCTCAGGATAAAGAATGGCATTTTCTGTGAGGGTTAGCAGCTAGAGACTGCATCTCACTGTCTTGACCTGTCCTGCAGAATGTGGAATGCCTCCCTACATATTTCAAAGTCTCTTTACTTAGGGGAGAGAATGTTCCACACTGCGTAGTACCTGTACAGCATTGTAAACCCCCTGGCGAGTATAATCATGTTATTGTTATCATTATCACATATTTACAGCTGCTGAAGCCTTCATTATTTTTCCATACATCTATATGCAGCCAGTCATTTGGTTCAGCTGCTTACTTGATACCAAATCAGCACTAAAAAAAGCATCCTTTTGTGTCTCTGCTTTCAAAGGTGTCGCTTAAACATAACACAGAGGCGGCTGCTGGGCTTAGCAAAAGTAGGAAGAATTAAAAACACCATCTGCACCCCAATAAGTGTGTTCCATAAACATAAAAATATGTCATGAATGAAGATGGGAGAGAGAATGTTCAGATCTTGAAGAAATAAAGATAAATAGGTCATAGTTTAAATGCACTCATTTGAGTAAGGAAATAACTCTGGAAATTTCAGCTACCTGTAAAGGAATGCAGATACAGGCAACACCTGTTCTATGGAAGTTATTTACCATATTAAAAACCCCAAATAACAAAACCAAAAAGGCCCATATATAAAATAATTGCATGTCCATGTAAAAATTTTAGATTTGAATACAAAATCTCTAGGGAAGAAAATAATGAATATGCTGCATAGGTACATGAATTCAATAACTGAGTGGTTTGGAGTATTTGGATTTGGTTGGTTGGTTGATTTCTTGGGGTTTTTGTTTGTTTGTTTTTTCTTTTTTCTTTTATTTGTTTTTGGTTTTATTTTTATTTTCAAAAAGGTAGGCTTGGTTAAATATATAGAAAATACCAAAGCCCCAAACCTGTATCTAAATCCTAAGAAACATAGTTCTGTATTTCTAGCTATATATAAACAGTTTTGAGAACTGAGTAATAATGATTATACCAGTATAAAGGAAACTGCAGGGACATATTGGTAACATATAAACCAATAAATTTAATTTATTTGTGGTGAAAATCTTGAGGACAAGTTTAAATGATCAGCTGGAGAAATATTAAGAATAAATGTACTTTAATTAAGCTCTGCATTTCAGCTCTTAAGAAAATGGTAATCTTCTAATCTTATTTAAAATCTGTGAATTTATCATTGGATTTCCAATAGTGAAATCTGGAAAATGGAAGGGCTGGGAGAAGGCATTAGGTAAAAATTTCTTAGAGTCAGGAAATATTTTATAACAGACTTTAGAAGGACTTTCAAATTCCAGTGGAAACCCACCTAGTGTGCTTTTTTTTTTGTTTTGTTTTTTTTTTTTGTTTTGTTTTTTTTGTAAGGCAGAGGTTCCTATCTTATGCCAATTTTCCAGCTAATGGCAGCTTAGCTAAAAAATAAAAGTGCAAACTATTTCCCCTGCATAAAGAAAGCATTCTTTCCTCAAACATCAGAAGGCAAAACAGTGAGGTTGAATTTGAACCTGTTTATTCAACTTTTCTCCCATAACCTAAATGATGAAAACTCTATTAATTCTTCAAAGAGCAGAATGAAAGAATCCAGATATATTGAGCTGCAAGTAACAAAACACACCCTGCTTCATGATTTATCTCATATTCTTTGCAATTTACTTCTAAAATTTGAAAATGAGAACAGTCCAAAGGGATTATATATGTATTTATATAGAATATATACATATATATAATATATATATTTTATATATAAGTATATATATATATACTTATATATATCAGAATAAACACATATTTACTTTACAAGAAGAGGGAGTAAGATGACTTTTAAGATTTATAATTGTACTTCCTTTAGAACACTGTAAATTAAGCCTGTAAAGTAATCAATGATATTGTTCAAATTCCATAAAGTGAAAGTATGTTTATAAGTCTTTCTAGGATTATGAAAAACTCTTACACTTACGTGCAAAATTCTGAAAACAAACTTGATTGTGATTTTAATAATCCCAGTTCTGTGTATCTTCAGACATCAGAAAATCATGGCACCAGGTAGGTTGAAAGGGTCCTCCAGAGGCCATGTAGTCCAATAACTGCTCAGAACAGGTCTGCCTGAAGCAACTTGCTCAGATCCTTCTCCTGAATAATTGCAAGGGTGGAGGTTCCGGTGAAACCTCTGTCAGTGACAAACTATACTCACAACAATACCTTTTTTCCATATATCAAATCAGTTTCCAAATTTTCATCTTGGGTTCATTGCCTTCCCTATCATTGAGAACCACTTAACAGAATCCTCTACATTCCCTCATCAATTAACCTCTTTACTTTTCTTCTTAAGGCTGAAGAAAATAATTTCTGTTAGCCACTTCTTTAAGTCAATCTCTCCCAACAATCTTGGCAGCCCTCTCTTTACAGGACTTGTTGGTCATTGCCTTGATAAGAGAAGTCAGAGTTTAGCAAGGCCGGATTGATGCAACATGGACTAGATAAGTGTATGACAAGGCAGCTGTTTATAGGGTGGCCATGAGCCATATTGTTCTGCTGACAAACAGTGACTCATGACATCACAAGAATGTGATTTTCATGAAAACTGTGCCAGCAACAGAAATGTGTTCTTATCTCTTTCTAGACATGCCACAGTTCTGCCTATGTAGAAATTTCCTCGGTGTTAGGGAGGAGGCCTGCCTGTGTCAGGGGTAGGCACTGCAGCTATGCCTGCAGAGACTGATGGAGCTCCAGGTGTAAGATAAAGGACCAGAAGTCTGCCTGGCTCAGAGCTGTGCTTCTCTGCAGGACAGACAGAGATGTCCATTGACTCCTGATGTTCATAGAGAGGACGCAGTGGCTTTCTGCAGCTGGGTATGGATGCATGCTCTGACAATAAGCAATGGATCACTAGTTCTGTGTGTCAAAGGACAGTGTCTATGACAAAAGAAGGATCACTTAATGTGTCTGCTAGGTTTCCAGAGCAGTAGAACAGATTTATCAGAGAACCTGCAGAGTGTCTATCTCCTCTGAATCAGCAAGGCCCTCAGCAACCTGTCCCAGCACACACTCTTTTGCACAGGGGTGATTTAATAAACCACATTTGAGATCCCTTGTAACATCATCTGTTCTGTAGTTCTGTGACTCTATGCGGTTACCTTGGACATATCTCCATGATAGAGATTTGGGGTTTTTTTCCATACACGGTGAATAAACTTCTAATACTTTAAATATTTGTGTCACAGTGAAAGGCACATGTCTTGCACATATTTATCACACTAGAGCTACAAAGAAGTGTATTTCAGTGCAGGAAAAAAGGCTTGAGGAAGAAACCAGAACCTGTGTATGCTGGTGCCATGGAATTGACAAAGCCAAAAATTAAGCTCTTTCTGTTTAGAGAATAGAATTTTTTTTAAAATGGCTGTATGAGTGCCTGTATTACACCTCTGGCTTTGCCTGAAATAGTGATGATATTTGATTCTGTGCTATGATTATTGCACAGATGAGACAATAATGCAATGACATTGATTCAATGATAGGAGAGAAGCCCTAATTATTTTCCTGACCATCATGGAAGTTTATTGTAGAAACTTTAAAATGGCTATTTGACAGACTGTTTTCTGCATGCTGTGATACAAGAGGAGTTCTGGCTATTTTAAAAATAGGACTTAAGTTCTGATTATGTCAAAAATGTGGACAGTTGTCATGGAGTTATCAGAACTAAAGGAGGAGTGCTAATCAGACCAGAGCAAAAACATTAATGTGAAAGGATTATGATTGCCTGATACAAAAATAGAACCTTCATATGACCATGAAACTGAAAATAGTGAAAGGTTAATACCTCAAGAATATGCTAGTTCCCTTCAGTTCTACAAATGATTACAGACCAGGCAGAACTTTAGTTTTCTATCCTCATAGAATATGGTAAGTCTGTACTGTGCAGACATTAGGTCTAATTTATTACAGCTGTGCAATGGAAGACATTAGGTGCTAACTAATAGTAGCAAAAAATCAAGTCCTATTATATATTCAGAAATGCATAGATTTTGCTGAATGCAAGGCACTGCTAATAACTTTAACCTGATTATGTGATTAGGATACATACTGAGGAACTAGCCAATTAAAGTAACCAGGCAGAAAAATTCATTATAAGGTATGTAAAAGGCAAATTCGATATATAAAAATAGCAGTTTATAATTTTTATAATCGTAGGTTTTCTTTTTGCATTTTGGTTATTGGATTTTCAGAGATAAGGGGATACAGTTCACTATTTATAGGAAATATGGAGATATTTGATATTACCAAAAAGGAAAAGAACCCCACCTGAAAAAGTCAAATATAGTTACCTAATGACAAATTCGACCCTGGAACAATATCCATGGCCAGACCAGGACTTTCAGAGAAAGACTGTTGATCAGTCAGTACTAATGCAAACTGGGAAACAATGACCCAGAGCTGACAACCCTGTGAAACCCACCAGTGACTGTAGAGAACATCTGCTTGGAGAAAGAAAATATATTATTAAAAACTGCTGACAAGTACTGTTAAACCATTATTGATGTGCCATTTCTAAATATCAAGTTATATTCCATTACTACTTCTTTTGGTTTTGACTTAGTCTATGCCTTAACTATCCACTGTGGATTTATTTTTGTTAACCAGGGATATGGAAAAAATTTGATTTAAACATTTTAGCTATTAATTTATTGTCAGAAGTTGTTTAAACATTCTGAAATGACAAGATTAGCCTAAAGAGTAGTTCTGGTAGCAGTGACTGTAACCAGAAAACTTCATCATGAGAGTATTTATTAAAAAAATCAAGACCAATCATAATAATTTTAGCTCATAAAGATTTTTCTTGTCTAACAAAGATGTGTATCTAAACTATGTGATATTAAGAAGTTGTCAGAGCATTTAAAATCTGCAGAAATATAATGTTGCAATATTTTTCAAAGCAGTACATGAATGGTCTCAGAGGCTTGTTAACATCGTGGTTAGAGGCTATGTACAAACCCAAGTGGTCCATCCTCTTCACTGAAGAACAAAAATATTAGGAAACTTTTGCCTGTGCAGAGAGACTAAGACTGTATAAAGTTGTTTCATCCTGTTGATATTATGGCAAATTTGAAGTGCTGGAAAATATACATGGGTCAAGATGACTGTATTAGAAATTAATTCCATGTTTTCCTGAAGTTCAGATGAATGGCTAGTAATTTTCTTCTTTCTGTAGGGACCAGAGAACACACATTTGTTTCTTATCATTAAGTAGAAGAGTCAGTGAATGAGAAGTACAAGAAATAAATGCACAATTATTATCTACAATTTATCTGAAATACTGCATTGAATCAGAAAATTGCAGTATGTAGAATACTGATTTCAGAGCCACACAATCCCAGAATCACAGAAAAGCTGAAATTGTAAAGGATCTCCAGAAATCATCTGGTCCAACTCCCCAGCTACAGCAGGGTCACCTAGAGCCGGTTGTCCAGGACTGTATCCAGAAGCTTTTGAAAAGAGGAGGACTGCACAACTGTGACACCTGTGCCAGTGCTCAGTTACTCTCACAGTAAAAAAGATGTTTTCAGACGATCAGAGAGAATCTCCTGTGTTTCAGGTGGTGCCTATTGGCTCTGGTCCTGTCACAGAGAACCACTGAAACAACCCTGGCTCCATCCTCCATAACAAGACCCTCATTTCCTTGAGAAATGAACCCACATTTGTTTGGGCTTCCTTTTGTCATCCCTATTCTTCTTTTTATATTTGACACCCTTTAACAGGTTCAGTTCCATTCAGACTTTATCTCTGGATTCAACCCTCTAATCCTAGACAGAGCTTCCATGCACTCCAACTTCCCTCTCACATAATAAGCAAATATCTCTCCTTGTATTCCTTTTCTGTCCTTCTTAATGAGCTTGTATCCCTTAATTGAAACACTCCAGTAATGGGAACCATCCTGCAAAGTCTCCAAGATCCCAACATGAAAAAGCCCTGCTTTCTTTATTTCCCATGCTGCCTGAATTAGTATACAAGCACTTCAGTGAACCATCCCACTCTGAGTTCCTGGAAAGGGTTGGGACATCTCCCCAGAATGGTGCCTTTGAGGCACTTCCTTGCTGATGTGCAAAGTGCTTTCTTGTCATGGCACCCCATGCCCTTTACCCATTGACCCTGTCCATAGGTCTCTTGCAGTGCTGCTAGCTGTTCTTGCCTTCCCTCTTCATTCTTAGTTTAAGTTGCTAGCTCTTTCTACCCAGCTGCGGAAAGAAATATCCATGCATAATATAGTTACAAATAAAGAGGCAGAATATTTGTAGTTAGAACACCTGATAGCTGGATACTTGAAGAGATGAAATATTATGAATCCAATGTGAAAAAGTGATGGTGTGATTTTTATAAACTTTCCTGTTACATATCACTATAGTTCCTGCAGCATATTTTAATTCAAATGAGGTATTTAGGACATATCTCAACAATTCCAATTGAATAACATAAATAAATTCTCTTATATTCATTCAGAGATTATTTTCTCTGAAAATTATATGGTTGTATGCTTCAGTTCTGCAAGTTTTCTTTGAATCATGAAGCGGGGATCAAAACTAGTAAAACAGAACAATAACAAACCTGGCATTTTGTCTCAGTTAATTTGAAAACTTTCCAGGATCCGACACAGACTGAGAGTCAGCTCATGTAATTCTAGATATTCACTGGTCTTCAAGATAAAGGACTCTTTCTAACATACAGCAATTTTAAGGATTTTAAGAACAGTTAAAAAAGGAAAAAAGAAACAAACCAAAAACATATCACTACCCTATTTGGGCCTTTTTTTTGGCTGCCACTTATAAGTTTTAAGCAGCTTCCAATCTCTGCCAAATTCAGAACATATATATGGCATTCAGAACTCAGCTGTATGCCTGTCCTTTAAAAAATGACATAACAGTTTACAGCAATCTTGGTTGTGCAGGAGCTGAAGCCATTCCATTTCCAATAACCTTTGCAGGTCCCCAATCTCCCTTTGATTAATTACTGAATTAATGACTAAAAGTATCTTCTACTAAATAAATTCAAAGTAGTGTTCACCTCTACCAAAATATCATGTAGCAGCAAAAAAAGTTGGAAAGAGAAGCAAAAAGTCACAATTAACAGGAGAAAATATTCTTGACAAACAATTAGTGTGGCTATCTTTAAATTCTCTATGATCTTTTTCCAATTTGCACATAGTTTAAGACTATTTTCCAACCACATTGCCCAAAAAGGTATGTTCTTCTATAACTTTGTAAACAACTACTTACACCTTCTTCTTTCAGTGCCTACTCATGGAACACCTTTTCTCAGGTTTTGTGTTGCTGAAATGGCTCCCAAGTTACTAAAAAGTCTTTTTTCCCATACCCATGCTAGAATGAGAAGTTGGGATTCCTCAGCTCTGGTTTTCAAGGTTGTTTATTTTCTCTTATCTAATACATTATTTTTCTGACCCACAGAAGTCTGTCCAGCAGGTCAGGTTGAGGCACACTGGCCACCCTCGGCCACGGTACTATGTGTACTTTACAATAATTTACAATAATTTCCCAATACCTATCACCTATGTTAGACCGTCTGTCTCTACCCTAAACCAGTCCAGAAGTGTCACCATCACTGCAGAAGATGGAGGACAAGAAGAAGAAGAAGAAAGACAGGACACACCCAGATTTCTCCATCTTGCCTCTTGAACCCCCATTCTAAATCCCCAAAATTCTACTTTTTCACCCTGTGATAAATTCATTATTATTCTATTCAAACCCTTATGGCTTGTTACAAAGTTGGCAATTGTTTCCATGGGTTAAAATTGAAGGCACAGGTGTCTTTGACTATGTGCCAAGCTCTCTGAGCCCCCTGCCCAGGTCTCAAGTCCTCCAGGGCAGTCAGAGGAATGTCCTGTCTTCTGACAGGCTTTGTTCCAACCTCTCCAAGTCAACTAAATTGAGCAGCATTTCTGCCCAAACTGCATCTCAAACCAAGAGTTTCAACACCAGCTCATCACTGATTCTCCCCTGCTCATTGCAGATGTTATAGCAAACCTCATGGGAATCACACAGCAGAGCACTGATCATCCAGACCACAATAGTTCTGTCATTCCACACCAGTGAAGCTTGAGAAATCCCACAGCATGTGAGCATCTAGGCAAACATCAAGCTGTTTTCCAAGAGTGCACATGTAATTCTGAAACGGTGGTGAGGGCCATTGTCATGGGTACACAAACACTGAATCTGGCCAGCAAAGTCAGAGTCTCTGACCTGGTCAGTAAGCCTCCTTGCCCATGAGACATTGATGTCTTTCAACCACTGTGACAATAGTCTCCCTTTCAATATTTCAACTCAAACTGGGAGTACAGCTAACACTCGGAGTAATTAAAAAAGGCATCCTAATTGCTCTGTCTCACCCTCAACCAGACAGAATCACCATACTAGGATAAACAGTAGATTGTCTAAGATAAAGAAACAGAGGAGAAAATGTTAGTCACTTTAGTAGGCTATATATTCAGGCATAACAACTTTTTGAGTACACAGGTTTCATTTTGCATTCTTCCCATCCTAGAATTGACCGCACATACTTCTTGTTACAATTAGTGGATCTCAACCTATAAATACCCTACACTTTTATTTTTTGGTCATTTAAATCTCTCCTGTAGTATTGATGCATTTATTGGAGGAGTGTAATTCTGCTATAGAAGTTGCAAACTTTGTCTATCCAATATTTTATCTCTTTTATTCTGCTAGAATATCTTTAAATTTATAGCATCCAAAAGCTATTCCTTAAAAAATGTTCACTTCAAGTCCCTTGCTAGTACATGAGTGTGTTCATTACAATAGCTTTAAAAAGAACTGCTGTGGGGTTTTGCTACTGAACATGAGTGACCTTACCTTAAGAACAGGGTAATGTATTACAAGCAAGTAGAAGTATTCATATTTCAGTGGCTAAAAGAACCAGATCCAAAATACAAGGGAAATTAAAAATAGCTTATGATATATGTGTACTGCTTCACTGCTGGTCACCTTTTGTACAAATATAATCTCCATATGATTAAATCAAATCCACATTGGTCTAAAATCTACATAAATGGCTTAAAAAACCACCAGTTACTGAAAAAGGCTATTTCCTTTTACACAGTTCTTTATTTCAGACTGGTTAATGCCATTGTAAGAAGCAGTACTTAGATAATTTTTATTTGTAAGTAATTTATATATGCAACCTGTTAGAAGTAAAACTTGATGATGCCCATAAAAGCTGAATTAATAACAGATAGCACTACACTAATGTCTCCTATTTAATGTAGCTCCTTAATTGGATACTACTACAGCAGCTGACATTCTGAAAACCCCAGAATTCAAATAACTTTGGCAAAATTTCAACTCCATGAACTCATTATTTAGACTGTACACATAATCTGTATACTGACGTAAATCCAAAAGTCAAGGAACTTCCACTCTTAGAAGTGCTTTTAAATAAATATACTTTATCACAAACTTCTGTTTGTACTAAAGAGATAGCTTTATTATTTTGAGAATTTATATTTCAACATTAATACAATGAAAATGTAATCAACTTTAATTGTAACTCATGGATTATGTTTCAAACTAAGAATACAATTTGATGCCAAAATCATTCACATTGGTTTGTATTTCAATGTCCTCCTTCTTAAATAATCTCTAAACAATTGCATTTGTTAATTTTTAATAGTTTGTCATTATTCATTTTCATAGGTAAGTAAAAAACTAAAAAAAAGAATTTTTCAAACATTTTTCTCTTGTTAATGCAGTTAATTTCTGGTATTATAAATTAAGGACTGAGACATCAATGAGTTGCAAAAAGTCTTGGTGAGAAATTTTGGACATAAAACAATGTTTGGTAAAATGTACTGATGTTTTAATCAGCAACAATCACCAAGGAAGATGAAAATTGCAAACATAAATATTACATTTTTCTGAAAAGCTCTGAAGAGCTAACCAATTCAAATATAAACCTACACAGCATTGGCAGCAAGATGGGTGGGGTCCTAGGTAATGGAATATTTTCTTTCCAGTTGTGAACTTCCATGATGCCTCTTATCATGACTTTGGTAGAGGTAGCAACAAATTGCAGCCAAAATAAAAATACGGCAAAGGCTTAGATTTATGCCCAAATGAGACATAAAATGTAGTATAAAAAATAAAAACCACAAGTAGAAAAGTTGAGAAACTTGTGATGAAATAGCAATCTATTAGTTATGCTAGAAGAGCTTGGAGGATGAGGAATTGTGGTGGCCATACTGAGATGAAAGGTGTCTGGAAACAGCTTTTTTATAAGCAGGGTTTAACCGAATGGAAAAATAAACAATGAATTCTGAACAAGAAAAGACTCTATTTGGAAAAGACCCCTAAGATCACTGAGTACAACTGTTAACCCCAGCACCACCATGTTCACCACTAGACCACATCCCTAAACTGCCACATTCATAAGTTATTTTTAATTTCCAGGGATGATGACTACACCTCTTTGTTGGACAGACTGTTCCAATGTTCAATCACCCTTTTTCAGTGATTTTTTTTTCCAAATATCCAATTCTAACCTTCCCTAGCACAATTAAACACCATTTTGTCTGGTCCTGTCACTTGCTACCTAGGAGAGAGGGCTGACCCCCACCTGGCTACACCCTAAGGGCTTTTTTGATATAAGATCCTGGGTTACTCATGCCTTCCAGGGTGGCAAAAAACCAACTCCAAATCTCCTTTCTACAGGGCACAATAGTATCTTCAGTGTTTTTATTTTTTAATTAGTAATTAATTCTTCTTCCTTCTGACTTTACAGAGTGTAGTTAGTATTATTTATTACCTAAACATACACTTCATTACAGTAGTTATAAGGAACTGACATAGCTATCAACACAAATTCTTAGAATTCAGATTGTCAATCTCAGATCACTGCTCAGAATTCAGATACCATTTCCCATGAATGATCAAAACAGATGAAAAGAGACATGCTTTTAATCACTGTAACAAAAGATGTAGTATTGTCGATGCTTCAAACATATTGTCATGGAAGCCACCTTAAAAAGAGGGAGGAAAAAACCCTTTTACATTGTCACATGCTCAGTAGATGTAAATATCAAACTACTTCAAGAAGCATAAAGAAAAAAAATATAATCACAACCTGCTTATCATGTTTTTCAAGAATAGATTGAACAAGGATTCCAGGGGAAGGATTTTAGGATCTGTGAAAAATTATGGTCATGCTTTAAATGCCTGTGATGATTTGGACTGGTTTTCTTTTATGAAATAGGTTTTTGTGTATGTTGAAATTGAGAGAGATGTGGGGGCAGGGTGTGGGAAAAAGAAAGAAGAGCAGAAGGGACTTCAGAACAGAAGGGATGGCATCATATAAAGCATATAAAACTTCTACAAACTGGGTAGCACACAGGTCCTTATGACAAACCTAAAAGAGGAAAATGAAACTGTCCCTTGTTACCCAGGTGCTGGGATAAAAAAAGACATAGCAAAAATAATTAAAATTGCTACTTTGGAAAATATTCCACTGTTAAGAAATTACATCCTCTGTAATATCAAGGAAAGTGCATAGCGCATAAGAGAGATAATTGCTTAATAAAGTTTTCATTAAAATTAATGTAGGTGAAGCCCTAATATGCAAGATACAAACCTGTGATCCAGCAATAATGCAACAACTTGATATTTGTGCTATCTAAGTTATCAGTGTCTGGGCATTTGATCCATGACAAACACAAGGAAACATAACAAAAAGTATTGTAATCTTGCCTTTGCCTTTGTTTGCCTTATGCCTGAAGCGTACACAAAGACAGCTACACAACATTGTTTCTTTACCACGCTGCTGTGTTAATTTTATTGTGAAGCTGAACCTTAAAACAAGGATGTTGCAAAATGTAGAAACTTCCTTGTGTTTCAAAATTTCAGTGTTGTGCTCCATAACTAGAAATGTAGACAAAATTACTCCCTCCCACTCCCACCTCTGTTTCCATCCTCCCCAACCCATCCCTCCTCCCCTCAAAGAGTAATGGCAAGAGATAGATATTAGAAAGAGAAAGATGAAATATACTTGCAAAAATAACAGAAGTTAGTTATCTTTTCTGACGTTTGTAGCCCAGACTGGCTTTCTCAGTCAGCTTTGAGAAACTTCGTGCCCTGGTGTTGGGTACTTTTGTCCTTGAGTGCTATCTGGTCACAGTTCAGTCGCTTATGTTAGAGCAGATAGGATGTGTTTCCCAGAGCTATGCATGCTTTTAAAAGCTCAAAATTCAAGTTTCTTCATTTCCTGCAATCAAGAGATTCAGGCTATTCCTATTGGGTTTAATTTCTTTCCCAAGGATGCGATTTCTTCTATTAAAAAAGAGTGTCTTTTTGGAGATGTTATCTCTTTGTAATTATATCATGACTGCTGAAATTGGTTATCGTGTTCCCATAGTGTCCTGTAGTAAGACCAGGAAACTGCTCAGATACTATGTATTATAGCTACAGGGTTCCAGTATTCCTCTTAAACTACTGATTTAATTAATTGAAATAAATTTATTCTAATTTAAATTTTGTCACAATTTGTGCTGAGAACATGCTTCCTACAACACATCTTGGAAGATCTGGTTTCCAAAAGGTTATATAATACCTTGAGGCTAGACCCGCAGTAGGAATTAAGTTTTAAAATTCCAAAGCTTGAGTTTTAGACATCTTGTTGCTTAAAGGTTTTCTTAACTCCAAATATTAGGCCTGGATCTCATACAGCATGTAAGAATTTTAGCATACCTTCAGGCAAGTGCTCCCCAGGGTCTGCTTCAAATGCCTAAACTAAGCAATTAGGGTTTTTATATTGTGCATGTTGCGCAGACAGAATCCAAGGAAAGGGAATTACTCAGAATGATGATTACAGATTTTTTCTAAGCTAACTTAAAAAAAGCAATCTGAAAATAACTATATCCTAGGAAAAGACAGTAGAAGTGGGATTTAAATCCAAATACCCATTATGAGAAGAGGAATGGATTCAAAACTTGTCATTGAGTGAGATTCTTTGCACAGCTTTGCTTTGCTTATAAAACTTCATCTTGACCCATAAGTTTTCAGGTTCTGTTCTTCAACTTTCTTTACCACCCCACTAATGAGAGAGAGGGCAAGCAGCTTGGTGGGTGCTTAGCTTTTGGCCAGGGGTAGCACAGCGTAGTGATCATTAAAATAGTACTCAGTAATAAAGAACTAAGGCATGCATATATTCAATGTTTACTGCATATGAACTAGAAAAAAAAAGAAAGCAAAACAAAAAACCTCCAGGTCTTCATAAGAAAACTCTGTCGAAATCACTGGTAATGGCACATAAGCTATTAATGAAAATAAGATTATATCAGGCAACAGATAACTTTTCCTGAAGGAAAGAAAAAACCTTCTAGAGGATAATATAATATCACACACAAATTCTATTTGACTTTGAAGAGTTAGGAGCAAGGACATGCTCTAAAAACAATGGACAAATCAACTTGTTTAATCATTTGAGAACTTTATTGATTAAGGCACAAAGACAAGTCAGGTACCTCTGAAGAAAAGTGACCGATATATTTGTACAGGTCTGTCAGATGCAGGGCTCTTTGTTTGTATTTATCTCCTGCTATTTCAGACTCATAAATGATTACCACTTGTGTACAGCCAAATCTACCAGTCACGTACTTGGATTAGCTAAACAAATATAATCTAAAAGAGATTTTTTCATTTATCTGTTTGATGACATCAATAAATCCAAAACACATGAGAACATCCTAAGGTACTTAAATCATGATATTTTTCCTTTTTAAAGTTGTATGTCTCCAGACAGTAATCAATCTCATTTTAAAATGACCATGTAGAATAAGTGGATTAGGGATCCCTCTAAAAACGTACATATACGTCTTTTGTGACTACAGAAGAGGAAAGGAGGAAAGTTCCTCCAGCAGGGGTACAGACCACTGCCTAGAAACTACCTCTCAACTTTGATTGCTTAAAAACCTTACAGTTATAACAGAAGTTTCTAAATGAGTTTTTTGAACAGTCAGTTTGAGTTATGCTTTGAATGTGACTCTTCTGACTTGCTCCCATATAGACCTAGAAATGCTTTTCTTACCACTCAGCTCCAACAGGAGAAAGAAAGACATTGTGGAGAAGGCCAAGTCTGAAGAAAAAGGACTAAGAGTAAGGCTATTCCAGCCAGCTTTCCTGAAGCACTGTTGAACTGCTTTACAAAGAATCTTTTAATATTTTCTGTCACAGAGTTGCTTTAATCTTTTCACCCAAAACAAATGTTATTTTTTACCTTGTGAATGCAGTTGTTCTGTGGGTCCCTCATTACTGCAAATGAAGCAGGGAGACCTCAATGTCTTCTTTTTCCTACCTCTGGCCATGTGAAGAAAAAAAAGTTTCAGCGACTTGACTGTGAATATCCTATTCATTTTCCTACAGATTTCATGCAGAACTAACAGATGTGATTCAGAAAAAATAAGGAAAAAAAACCCAACAAAACAACCCTAAAACAATGCAGCCAAGTTATGCAGAGACAAGCTAAATCATAAATGTGTTGCTGCCCACTGTCAGACTCCTGTCTCCATGTTTTGTCTCCTGTGTGTCTCTAAGATTAGTAACTTTCTCGTGCAGTGATCACTTCCAATCTATGTCAATAAACCACAGCAATCTAAGGTCCTTTCTCCTGATGTAAATAACTCCTTCAGGAACCATTTGAGGATTTCCTAAAGGACTATCCTTCATCCAAGATTGATGATCCATCAGCATCAAAACTTCCTCAGGGAGTTTGGTTTTGCTAAAATATGGATTGAAATTTATAAAAACAATAAATTTTTCAAAACCAGCAAAGTTTCATTTCTTAATTGAAATGGAGCATTTTGATCTCTCATTTCTTTATGACAAAAACCATGTCTTTTTCTTTCACATTATAAATTAGAGGATCATAGAATTGCAATATAATGCATGTTGGAAGAGACCTAAAGAGGCTTCTAGAACAACTTTTTGCATTGACCACGGTCCCCAAGAGATCTGACCAGATTTTTCATGGCTTCATATAAGTCAAGACCTCAAAACCTCCAGGGGTGGAGACTACAAAACATCTCTGGGTTCTGATACCAGTGTTCATCTGTCCTCATGGGCAAAAGGTTTCTCCAGTCTGTAGCTCTCCTGCTTCTATTCCCACACATTGTCTCCTGACCCTCAATGCACTGCAGGGAAGAGCTCAGCTACAGGTCCTAGAGAACTTCCCCTTGGTCAGTGGGAGCAGCTGTTGGGTTCTCCCAAAACTGCCTCTGCTTCAGGCTGAACAAACCCAGCTTTCCCAATTTCCCATTCCTATTATCATGGTTTCCTCCACTGAACCATCTCCAGCCTAAAGTGCCTTTCTGGTAGTGACCAGCCCCATATTTGGCACTGTCTATGACCCCACAAATGTGGGGTAGAGGAGAATAGTTCCTTCCCTGGATCTCCAGGCTCTGCCCTGTGCCTACAGTCCAGCTTGCTGTTAACCCCTTTGCTTCCAGGGAAAACTATGGGCCATGATCAGCTTTGGTCCAGCCCAGCAGGACCCTCAAAGATTTTCTTGCACATCAGCCAGCACTGACCAGGCAGTCAGTGCCCAGCCTGTCCTGTTGCAGGGTTTTTTTTCTTCCCAGGTAAAAAGCTTTACATTTATCTTTATTGATCTTCTTTATGTTCTTGTTGTCTCACTTCTCCAGCAAGTCTTGAATGCTTTTGAATGGCAGAGGAGCCCTAGAGCCCACTTACCACTCCCGTTAGAGCACTGTCATCTTAGACTTGATGGGAATGCACCCTGATCCCTCACAAAGGTATTGAATAAGACAGTCCCAGCATTGTTGCCAAACTCCATGTAGAGGATGTGCCCTTAATTACCACCCTCCAAGCATGATTAGACAATAATTTTAGCTGATTTGGTTGTCCACGCATTCAGACTGAAAAAGAACAAGTTGGAAATAGGAATATTGTGGGAGACACTGTCAAATAATTTTCTTGTCTTTTGTTTTCCCTGAAATCATAATACATATTTCTCATGACAAAACCAAAAAAGATTTTGACTTTTGCAAATAAGATTATTTTCTACAGTTCAAAATGTTTCTGCCTTTGAATTTCTTGGAAAATTGAAAATTTTTGCATACTGAATTGCAGCCAAATCAATCTGAGTTTTAAATGGACATACTTAGTAGTGGTGCCTTTGCTGGTCTGTGGCACAGTTCTTAATGTTCAAGTAAGACATACTGGGAATAATTTACTTCTTTCTAAGAATGCCTCATCAACACAGGCCAGCCTGTATCATTATTATTTGTACTGAAATTTTACCCATATCAATGAATGTGCTTAATTTTATTGTCCCAGCTTTTCACTTCTGAATTACTGCCTTCCCAGTAAGACTGGGCACATTTGGCCTCTGACCACAAATTTCCTTTGTATTATGAATGAGGCAATACATTGTGGGACTATAAAGTATTTAGGTGGTTACTCCCCTTACTTGCCTTTCCATGTATTTATACCATTTTACAGCGGGGTATCAGATGCTGAGGTGCTCATGTGCCTTACATGATTGTGTGATAAGACATAATTGCTGTCTAGTGACGCTGCTGTGACCTGGTGTCATCTCTACAGAGCCAAGGCCTTTGTTTTGAAAGGTCAAACAGAAGCACACCAGTCCTCACAAGGTATATGGCTGAGGCTGGTACTCTTAAAAATGTGCTAACCCTTAGTCAGATAAACAGTGCTTCATGACATGGAGCACTGATTACCAACATTACTGAAACTTTTTGTCAGGTGTTTTAAAGGCTTTGAACACATATAAAATTCTTAGAGTCTTCAGGGTAAATTGATATCTGTTTTAAATAGCTGTGAACTAGGTAATTGTGTTAGCTGCTCAATAAAAGGAAGAAGCGTTGAAGTAGCTGTATACAGCTGAATATGAGGCCATGTCCACTCATAATAAAATGTTTGAAATTGTTAAACCAAAGCAAATATACTCCATGGATGTACTGAACTTCAGGGCTGCTTTTGGGGAGGCACTGGACCAAGAAATTCTCCATTGTCTACTTTCGCTTAAACCTGTTTTTTGGTTCCTCATTCCACCAGTCACTAAATATCTAAATAATCTTTGGGCATAAAAACAGTAGGCAATGGAGCACAGCTCAGAGAAAGCTGGTTGCAGACCTGAAATCAGTAGAAGCAAGTTACTGGAATATTGATGTTATTTAGCCTTGCTGAGGACCAGAGCTCAACAGTAGCTTAGCTGGATCTATCTGAGGACAAGCCCCACTACCCTCAATGTCTTGTACTCTTCTGAAGTACTCCTTCCCATGAAAGTTTGGGCTATGTGGCACTGTGCCCCATATACCCATTGATTTAGTAGGATTTGGTAGCTTTTGTTCATCACTGGCCACTGCTCACCTCCTGTTTGAAATTCACAGGTGATTGAGTTCAGAGATTGGTGAATTATTTATTTCTCTGGCATATCTTGGTTCTACAAAAGTCAAGGTATAGTCTTTTTATAAGCTCATATCACTTCACCTGCACTGGATAAAAGCAGAGTGTAGAACGATTGAAATGGTGATTGCAGTCTAGTCATTTAGTTTTTGAAGATACTTGCTGGTTATTTAGTTCCTTCAAGTCAACAAATGGATCCTGCTAGGGAATACAATTATCCCCAGCCCCAGGCATCCTTATCAGGGAAAAACAAAATATATATTTGACTCTTATTTCAGTTCAGGCTATTTATTTACTATGTTCATGGGACATCAAGAACACTTGAGCCCTGTCCAAGCCCTGTGCTCAAAAATTTAGTGCTGTCTCTCTGTGCATTAAGGATAAATTTGATGAAAGCCCTGGTGAGGTCTGCTTATCAGCGCCAGTGGGTCTGCAAAAGGATTTTACTCTTGGAAGTCAGGAATGTAGCTTTGCACACTGGTGATATGCAATGCTGATTTCTCATATTCCTCTTGTAATTGCCTCCCTAACAATGTTTACTTCTTTTTGAAGATAAAGGCTTTGGAGAGTTTTCTGAAACTGTGAAATCCTATTCCTTAGTCAGAAGCATTTCTTTCATAATAGATAAACTTTGTTTATCTATTGCTTCAAAACATACTTATTTCAGTTTCACCTGTTTGGGCTGTATTTTCTATTTATTAGACCAGACACTTGAATTAATGTAAGTCCTTCTGTGCCTAGATTTATAGTTAATTTCCTCTTCAATTCCTGCCAATTCAATATTGTGTGGACAATCTTTCTTTTACTTTCAAGCTACTGACAAATATGCTGAGGGCTGGCAATGCTACACTTAGTAGAACTGAGTAAAGGAAAAGAAAGATGTGAAAAATTTTTCTTGCTGGAATTGCAAGTCACTAATTTCTCCCTGGGAAGTAAACATTACAAGGATGATTTTTCTTCTTTTCAGAATAAGCTGAGCAAAACTGTGTTTCTTAAATTTTTAAAAACTTTTGCCACCTGAAAAATAATAAGAAAATATTTACCTCTTAGTTATGCTTCGTAGACTTTCTGTAGAAAAGAGAAAAAATAAAGAAAAAGGAATAAAGAAAAAAAAAGAAAAAGAAAAGGAAGAAAAATATTTCCATAAACCATATGCAAAGCAATTGATGGTTTACATGACATAGGAAATCTTGACCTCCAGAAAAGCCTGAATTTTTTTGATTAGTGATCTAATCCTTCAGAAAATAAAATATGTAGATTTGACTAATTTTGAGCCTACAGAGGAGTTGAATTTAGTTCTCTAGCCTTCTGTACAAGTGACACATAAAGATATCTTTGTGGATGTGACAGGACTTCAAACTCTTTTAAAACAAGACAACCCTTTTTTTTTTTTTTTGAGAAAGAGCTTAACGAAATGTTCTGTTTGGGACACCTAGGCTTCTTGCCCTTTTTTGAGTTACAGCTGAGTCTAAAAACTGTATACAATTAAGCAAAGGTGTTGAGTTTAGAAACAACTTGTCCTCATCGTTCCCTGTGGAAACACACATTAAAAGACTCAGGCTCTACTTGATGGACCACAGCCCCTCAACAGTTGGGACTAGATAATTATCTAGCAGATAAGAGTGATGTGTTAGAAACTTTTCCACCAGCATCACAGAAAAGTTGTATATGAGCTATGTAATTCTTTTATGGCTTTTTCTACAAATTCAGAGCTGCCTTATGCCACAGTGTGAGGCTGGAACCTCAGAGCCCATGCCCATCCTGATGACGACTATTCACATAACATTAAGAAAGATCCTACTTGTATTTCATGATGTTATTGCAAAGCATACTTGCTGAAATAACTGCTGTGATCCAGATGTTCACAAATATAAGCAATCCTAAGAGTGACTGTCATCTATCATTCTTTATGACCCCATGTTGTTTTTAGATTATTTTGAGTATGTAAGCCTGACTAACACATTTTATGAATGTGAGCAAGGGCTTTTTGTTTATTTGTTTGGGTTTTTTTCCCAGAAGTTAGTGGTTGTGCTTGAATTGCTTCCTGTTTTGGATATTCATTCTGCTTTCTTTTTAGTATCTAATTTAGTGGTCCAATTCGGAAACTGCCTTCTCTGAGCGCCCTTTATTTTTCATGGAAAAAAGTAGATGACTCATCCTGGATTAATGCCATGTAACTAGGGCAGGTTAATTGCTGGGTTTTCTATCTTTTGAACAGAGAGAGTGAGAGCTAAGCTCTGCCTTCAGCAGGCTCTCTCCCTCTGGACATGTCAACCTCCCTCTACTGAAGGACAAAAGGAGCCAGAGGGGACTGGACTCTTAAGACAGGCACCTAAATTTGATTCTCCTCAATTTAGTTCATGTGATTAAATTTCATCATGTGTGAGTTTTATCTTCATTTGGACTTTTAATACAACATTCCTTTATTTATTCTGAACCAGCCCACTGGGGAAACACTTTGGGTTTGTGCTGTTTTGAACGCTATGCTTTCCTAAAGCCTCTCTGCCAAGGACTCCACCAATTTACCTATGCCAATAACAGAGGTTCAAGGAGAGGGGTCAGAGTGTCCCTGACTACAAAAACCTCGGAGTGACATCCTGAACAGTAACCCTGGCCCAGTAAAAATTAAAATACCGCACAAAGCTAAGTAAAGAGGACTATGACTTCTCTGTCACTGCTAGAAATTGCTGTTCTTCACATAAATTGTCTTTGTCACAGAGTATTTTTGAAGTGCAATTGGAATGTACATACAATTGGATACAATTGCATGCAATTACCTCAGAAGTCAGGTACTTAACAAAAATTTCCCTCGGGAAACTACTCTGAGACTTGATGGCTTGAGAAGTCAGACCCTAATTCTCTGCGTCCTTACACACACACACACACACAAAAACATTTAGGTTAATACTCCAGTCATATCTATTCAAGGCCATTTTAACAGTTTAGGCTGTTGATACAGCACTCTTTATAGTCCTGAAAGCAACACCCAGGCTTGGTAGACTGAATTTATGCAAAAAGTATGAGGTTTGGGACAAAGTCTTCATTTCTGCTTGCAGCAAATACAAACCAGACAAATTCTTCACTGTCTTTATGGGCACAGAAATGTATTCAGGAAAGAATGTGGTTATATATTCCTGTTCTCATCAGATTCTCAGCAGCATTTTCTGTATTATGTCATGCTCATGGGCAGCCTCCTTCCTTCAGCCTGCTGTGGCCACCCACCATACTTACCCCAGCTCTGTTTCACTTTCAGGGACAAACACAGAATGAATGTTAAGCAATGGATGTTGTAAGCAATGTCAGCTTCCTTTATATTTGTGGAAACACTTCTCAACAGTTCAATTCAAATATATTTCCTTCAAGATCAAGAAATGCCTTGTGTTTGGGGCACAAAATCATTTATCACTTCATGAGCTGTCCAGAAAGGGTGATGATTGTTCTGTCCTGGAAAAATAATATTGTAATATTTTCCCTCCTATTCTGTCTTTCTACATCTGCCTCTGTTTCTGTCTCTGCCTCTCCCTGGGTCTTTGTGTCTTAGTGCCTTTAATTCTCTCAAGAAACTATATAGAAATATATATACACATTTGCCAACTAGTAATTAAAAGAAGATTCTAGTTCAGCTGCTGTCATGCCATCAAAATCTTTGTCTTTGAAAATAACATTTTTTTCATTTTCAAAATCTTTAAACAAGATATTTGAAGTTTTCGCTGTTAAGTTTTGAAGTTTTGTTTTGTTTTCTTTACTTTAGCTAGAAATTTACCAAATCAATTTCCTTAAAATATATTGCATTCAATTAAATTACATTTATCAACCAGAAAAAGAACTTTGCCTCAAAATATGACCCGTAGTTCCACAGCTTTTGTCAAGAAAATATTGCAATAGGCTGTGTGGCTGTGTGAGGGTGGTTGTGGTGCATTCTTGTAAGTCTTTTAGAATTTCTGCAGAACTACAAATGTGACAAGAATAGCAATTCTTACTGCACCTGTATTAGAGGAGCTGAGATTGCAACCCAGCTACTGACATTGAGGATGACACTTTTTGATCTAGGTCTTCTTTCTTGTATAAATAATAAGCTGTATTTTTGGGTTTTGTTGTTTGTTCACCAAGACAAGAGGCTGCTACATCACTCTGTTGTCGGCAAATGGAAGGAAGCTGCTTCTTCATATACGTGCTGTAAACATATTAGAGTATTTTTATAGATGAAGAACATCACGTGACCCCTTTCCCATTGCTGTAATTGATTTATACATATGATAATAAAGAATAGTGTCAGATCAAGCAAGGAAATTACCCCTCTTTCCTTGCTTTTTGGGATAAACTGGAAGCAAGGAAGAAAAATTACACTTTACTTGACAACTCTGGCTACAATGAGAACTGGCCCTATAATATAAATGCATCACTGGTACCTTGATTTAAATTTGATTTACAGTTTTCATAGTGCTTTCTCTTACTTATGCCTTCCTTCTTTTCCTTCTTTCCTCTTTTTTTTTTTTTTTTTTTTTTTTTGCCTCTGGGGAGTTTCAGTTTTATGTTGCAGTCTTGGACTCTGTCAGTCTCTTCGTAAGACTTATTGCAGACCTTCACTTTTCCTTCCTTTAAATTTTACCTCTCTAAATACTCAGGAAAAGTTTTGGCTTGCTTGGCAATTTATCATGCAAAACATAAAGACATTGCATCCAAATAAGCATAAAGATCAAGTATCCCATTGGAGAGGACAGTATTTCTAGGACAGCATCCACAGTCATGCAAACATACACTGTGAGAGAAATGTTCAGGGGGATAACCAGACACAAAGATGCGTGCACCATTTCAGAACTGCCCTGAAGAGTAGCTCTGCTGTGTACACTGAACCCATGCTCTATGTCCAAGTTTTGGAAAAGGCAAAAAATGTGATTAAATCTATTGTGATTGGAGATTTGAACTACTTCTCTGAACAGAAGGGGAAAAAAGAAACACACTGAGTTCTTTTTTATAGGAAGTGAACTGCTTTTCCTAAGTAATCAAGCTGAGAGCTGTGCTGTTCAAAGGCAATTTTAGCAGCTCATATGGAGAGTACCCTCTGTAGTGACTGAGAGATAGTGAAGAATGAACCTCTTAATGTGTGGTCATGCGGAGCAGAGTGTACACAGGATAAAAATATTAAAGGTAACCAACTGATTAACAAATCTATGTTTCTTAAAATATAAACTCTTGGCTTGCTAAGCACTGATGTAAATTGAGAGTAAAAGGAATGTAGAGTCTTAAGTAACTTCTGGGCATTTGGATGCTTTTGATGATAAAAATATATTTTATTCATAATAAATACAAGAGGAGTAGCTTTTGTCTATTTCTCCCGTTGTAAATCTTAAGTCAATGAAGTTACACTGTTACAAAGGTGGTAAAATTAAGAGCAGCTCTCTCCTTTGCATTTTCACCCAACATATTTATTAAAATCTAGATTTTCTGATTTAATTTTCAGAAGCAAGGTGCTTTATGAGTGTTGAATCTGATTTCATGCACATTCTCACCTGTTTATGTCCTAAAATCCTTATACAGTGCCTGGCTTTTTTTACCACCTGATGGTTAAAAGGAAGAAAAAGAAAACCACATCTAAATAAGTCTGTATAGAGAGGAATAGGGATCCTGAAATGGGGACTAATTCTTAGCAATTTAAACCCAGAAATTTTGAATAGTAATTTCTTCTGCCAGAATATTCATGTCTCTATATTCACATTTTGGTTGATCAAGGTAGAGAAGGGGTGGATGTACGACATTTATTCATTTTATTGCTTCGATACAGACAATACTGAACTATATTTTGATTTTAAACTCTTCTGTTTTTAAATTACTTTATGCCTTCAACATGGTGCTCAATCACTATGATTCCAATAAAAGATTAAAGAAAATCCTAGAAGTCAACTTCTTTTATTAGAAACACAAAATCATGATGTTAGGATGTATTTCAATAAGAAGTGAAGTCACAGCAGAATATTTTTAGAAAAATGAAACATTTTCTTTTACATATAACTCATTAATAAAATAAACTTTCTTTTTCTATTGACCAGTGGAGCTTAATCTTGTAGATTGTAAGCATTGTTTTAAAAGGGAACTAGGAGCTGGTATAGTATCATGATTTTAAATTGCCCACTTTTTCTTCTGGGCTAAGGAGCCTGAAGTGCCTCAACCATAAACCAGGGGTACTGAAATGTGTGCAACACTGGGGACTTAAATATATTTTCAAATTACTTCAGTTTAGAAATTTTTCATAAACCAGGTTACAAGTACCTGTATGCACTATGGCAAGTGCGCAGCAATGCAGTTCACCTTCACCTTTTCTCATTGACAGCTTGCCTAACTTGAATGACCTTTCTGTGCCATGGGCTGAGAGTATGCACAGTGTTAGAGCTGCTCCATAATGTGAAAAGCTGGGATAGATTTAATTATAAATTCAAGCTTTTGAATAGTGAAATGCAAATCTACTCATGTTAGCTAGGAAAGGCACACATATCCATGAAGATGTGTTCACAGAGAAGCTACTCCAGACCTTCAAGTTGCACTTGTTTTCTTAGAACAATATTATCCTTTCAGGTTTTAACTAGGACATAAACAGAGGTACCAAAACATCAGAAGCAAATTTATACCTGAATTCCAGGCCTGATTTGCACATCCGTTTTAAAATTTTTCAACTCTCTATACTGCTAAGAGTTCTGCCTTTCCTGTGGGATGATGAGCAAAGTTCTGCAACTGCCTTTTCCTGACAATAATGGAAGATAATAAGGATGCTATTAGAAGAGTCCCTGAAGCCATAAAAAGCAAAAAGCACAGAAGCCTGAAAAGATGGCAACATAAGCAATTGAAAACAGTATGTGGTGTGAACAGCCCACAAATGTCAGACTGTGCAACTTTGTGCTGAAGACAACAAAATTCAAACTGGGAGAAAGCACTCATTCTGCAAATACTACATTTAAAAAGACCAGTCGACAACAGAAAACAACAACAAAAAAATTGCAGTTAAGAGAAAACAATGCTACTCTTGTCTGTACATTCAGGTACATCCATTTACATAGATACATTTTACCACAGAGATACTGACTCCTGTGGCAGGCATTAAGCTACTATGGCCAGGTGTGAATTCAACAAAAAATGGAATGGAGCCTTACTTCTATTCAAAGTAACAGCGCTAGCACTTAGGGAGCAGCAGTCATCGGGATTGGTAATGCAAAGCCCAGGGGCACAGTCTAGCACAACATTATCCCCAATGTCACAGAAAAAAACCAACCAACCAAACCAAAAAACAACCCCCCCCAAAAAAAACCCAACAACAAAACTTCACTCTCACATTGGAGATTGTTTTACCTCTCTATCTATTCACCAGTTAAAGCTGAGACAGCAGTATAAGGAAATCATAAGGTAATAAGTATTCTTACAAGGACCACAGAGATATTTTGTGATGAAACAGCGTTTCATTGGAAAATATGAATTGGTGGATTATATAATATTTCACTGAAAACCTCCTGAGGTTTCAGCAAACAAACCTGCACTGAAAGCTCAGGAAAGCTCCACATTACTCTGTCCAGATTCCTGGCATATTACTCCTTGTGCAGCAGCTCTGGGACACTTAATGAACTTAGGCTAAGCGCGCTTGCCTGAAGTCTCAACATTTGTGTCTCTACGTGATATATTTGGGGCAACAAACCTGATTCTGACAATAAACCCACTTCTTGTCATGGAACCTGTAAATGTCTAATTCACAATTTTGAGTCAGCCTGCTTGCAGTTTTTCTTTCAAATAGTGGGCCAAAAGAGTACCTCTGTGTCCTGCATAATGTTCAGGAAGCCTGGAAACACAGGCTGGAGAAGATGATTTTCAGGACAGGCAGCCTTGGCAAAAGACAGAAGTTCTGGGACTTGCAGCTCCACCCAGATCTCATTTCTGGCCTGTGGAAGGGAAGCCCTGGAAGAAAAATGAAGCAACAGCAATCTGAAACTCAGCCCCCAGGAGCTCGGTATTTAGGACCATGGCATTAACTTTGGCAGAGTGAGTGCATCCCATGTAACAATCCTGTGAGAAAGAGGGCAGGCATCTCAGGAGAGCTGTGCAGCTATTCCCCTGTGCTGGTTTTGCCTGGGATAGAGTTAATTTTCCCCTCAGTAGCTTGCATGTGGCTGTGTTTTGGACTCATACTGGAAACTGTGTTGCTAATGCAGAAATGTTTTCTGACTGCTGAGAGCTCTAACACAGTGTCAAGGCCTCTTCTGTTCTCACCCCGCTGCACCAGTGAGGAACCTGTGGGTGCACAAGAAGTTGGAAGGAAACACAGCTAGGACAGCTGACCCCAAGTCACTCAAATAATGTTCCACATCCTATGGCATCATGATCAGCAGTAAAAAGTTGGTGGAAGAGAGAGGAGAGAAGTATATTGTGAGATAAGTCATTTATCTTCCTGAGTAACATGAGATGGAGCCCTGCTTTCCTGGGGATGGATGCATATCACTGAGAAATGGTGAATTAATTCTGTTTTTTTCTTACTTTTACTCTTTGGATTCTCTCTGCCATCACTGAGGCAGTGTGAAGCACAATAAGCAGGTGTCTGGAGCTGAGCTGATGGGTATGGTTAAGCCATGACACCCCCTCACACTCACATTTCTTTAACACCACAGCTAGTTTCTCATCTCCAACTGTATTCTTCAACAGAATAAGAATATGTTTGAGTTCTCTAGGAAAGAAAAATAAAGCAAATGGTTTTCCTGTCAGCTGAACTTGTCACACATTTTCTGTAGGGTAATAAGTATTCTTACATCTCAGATTTAATCTAGCACTCCTAGAAATACACTTCACAAAGGTATAATGTTTCTGTCAAATGCAAGTTACAGGGTCAGCTCAGCCTCTGTCTGGCTTTGTCTACTCCATGATTATTGTGCTGAGGTTGATTAGTATAGAAACAGATCAGGTTAAATCAACTCAGTCTTACTATACTGAACCAAGAGGGGTTTTAGTCTCCAAAACCAGTATATTTCCTGCCCTTTTATTAAAGTTTAATATTGCCTAACTTCAGCTATTTAAAATAATAAGGAAGATGTAGTATAAACTTATTTTCTAGGGTCCATCTACAGGTTGGTTGTAGCCAATTATTCTAAAAATCTTAGGCTTATCCTTAAGAACAGTCCTGTTATCTTTGTTTTAAAACTTAATCTCTCATGGAATATGCATGAGTTCATCAGACAGTCAAGAAGCAAAGCAGTGAGCAGTACTAAGCAGAGGGAAACCATGTGGAGAACCCTGATCCTGCTAAGCTCAGTCTAAGCCCTGATGTGTGACTGCTGGGGAGCTTCCTTGGGGTGTCAGCTGTGTTATTACTCTATCCAGGGCTGAAAACAATTCATGTAGAATTTTCTGCTGAACACACAGCTGGAAAGATAATGTTCATGCTGTATGAGTTTGCTTTTTGAAGGTATTTCATTAATTTTTCTGTTGTTTCCTGCACTATCATCTCTCTGCATCTTGTATCAATTGTGGCATCTCACAAGCAAAGCTCTGTGAAGTTCCAAGCAGTACATGTGCTCTTACAGGAGATTTAAAGGATAGTTTCTGTGATAGACTACAGTTCCCTGTTGACACCAATGAGATTCAAAGTTAGATAGAGTTATAGCAAATGAATTAAGAAAAGGAGTGGATTTGTTCAATGGCTTCCCTTTCATATCAAGGAATTAGTAATATTTAGTTTTTTTACTTGGAGTTATGTTTCAACATAATTTCCTGCAAAGGAACATATTCTTCAGCGAATTTCATGGCTTGGGAATCTGAACATCAGCAAGAATTAAACAATGTATGGTAAGGATCCCTTTTGCCTTTATTTTAGGTGTTATGAAAAATTATTTAAGGCATAGTAGAACAAAGCTCTTTATTTTATTTAAGGGTTCATTATGGAGGGTTAGATGACAAAAATGGACAGTTCCATGGAGCTATGTGGATCACACAATCACATAATTACGCATCATAAAATGAAATATTCTTTCAGGATATTTATACAACATTTATTTTATGTACTGGAAAGGGACTTCTAAGCTTTTCAAGAGTGGACAAATTATGTTTTTCTGGGATCAGGAGAAGTATCAGAAATCCTTGCAATCAATAATTCAATTTACCATTTCTAAAATTAATCCTTAATCACTTTTTCCTCCCTTGCATTGATATGGAGTCTAGACAGAACTGCAAGGCTGCAAAGTCAAAAAATCTATTGCTTCCATCTCGGAAATTATAATGGTGAAAATAATTCAGACTGACTGAAGACAGAGATGATACCACAAACTAGGGCACTCCATGGCTATTATAATTATTTTTAAATACTTGGTGTCAGAGGAACAAGGGAGAGTATACCACCAGTTAAGTTCCCATACAGTGATTTAATGATCTTTTTGCAAGGCAGAAATGATGGATAAAACAGATTTGTGGGTTATGCAGGAGATTTTTGAGAATGCTTAGAGTTGAAGCAGAGAAGTTTATAACCACAATCTCAGTCTTGGTAAAACAGGGTAGCAACTGGGTGCTCTGCCACATTAGAACACTTCCAAGAAAATCTGTACTTTGGGCAGGATTAGTCCTTCCTTCCTTGGAATCAGCTTTTGGGTTCCTCACAGCAGTGGGCACAGTGATGATGTGCTCTGTATTAAACATCTATAGATGACGGCAAGCACTGGGTGACCGTGTTGCTGGTCTGTTGGTTTCTTGTAAGGATGTAAGGATGTCATTGATCTAGAACACTGCTAGAAAGAGTAAAAAAAAAAAGTTATTTGAAACAAAGAACTAAGCTCTTTATTTCCTAACAAAGGAAGAATCATTTGGAAAAGCTCAGTGGAACAGAGAGAGACAGGGGAAAAAAAAAAAGAAGTTTTTAAATTAATAGATATTTACAATACAAGTAGCCTAAAAAGAAAAAAGAATATAGAATCCTGCTTCTATGAAGGCTCCTTGTGTCCTATCCGCAGGGCTAGATGTATTTTTCAATTATTGGCAATTTGATCTCCAAAATTAATTTATAGTGATAGAAATTATTAGGACATTTATAAGAAAAAAAATTTTCAAATTTTTAAAATATATTTTTTAAAAGTATGGATCCAAACATCTCATTTTGACAACTCTAATGTATCTAATGTAATATTTTAAGTTTATTTTGAAATATATTTTATAAGCTTTTAAATGGAATGAAAAATTGTTTTAGTATTTTAGGGAAAAGTTCATCAACTTCAGACTGATGCAGCAGTTTATTTTAATTTATTTTATTTAATAATTATACAAATAAACTACATTCCCCCTCTCAAAATTATACATAAACCAAATATCATTTTAAGGACAATCAATTAATTGTTTTGTGGTATTTCAAATACTGGAGTTCTCAGGAATGTCTGCTGTGGCCCAAGGTGCCATCATTCTTCAAAGTCCCAGACCTGCAAAAAATTGAAGTGAATTCCAGTGAAAAACAGCCATCAGCTCAGCAGAAGTTAGCTGAACTTAAGTTCTTTTCAATTAACTACATTTGCCTAGCAAACCTCTCATTTCTCCACCTTAGGGATTACTCTTCAATACCAGTTGTTACAAGAGAGGGCTGCTTGTAAATTCAGCAAAGAAAAAGACAAATATAATGCCAGATTTAGGACTTAGAGAATCGAAGTGTTGCCTAAAGTCACTCTTATACCCTTTTTCTCTGCACTTTTTGATAGGTATGATGGAACAACTCCTAGAAACAACATTTCTTTGAAGGAAAAATCATCACCACAAGACTTATTAGTTAATTAAGTGTAGTGAGCTCACTGTCCCTGGCAGAAAACCTGGCTATTTTTCATTAGAAATGGAAAATTGTCAATGTTTTTTGCATGCTGTAGTGTCCAAAAAAGTAATTAAGCCTCAGTGGTACTTTTGTCAAGTTTTCCTCATCTATGGATTTGTTTATAGAAAAAGAAGTTGGTCCCATTTTAATTAATGAACTTAAAGACTTTTTAAACACGTATGTCTTTTCACCATTTTGCACCAGTTCTGGTG
Organism: Calcarius lapponicus; assembly: GCA_039654755.1. NCBI lineage: Eukaryota > Metazoa > Chordata > Aves > Passeriformes > Fringillidae > Calcarius > Calcarius lapponicus. The sequence continues at coordinate 76,188,865 of CM077462.1, read as the reverse complement.
AAGTAATGTGAGTACTCCAGAAATACAAACATATAATGGTGTAGATATTCACGAGCTAAATGTCATCAGGTGCTAGATTTAACATGTATTGTATTAGCTAGTTCTTGTTAATTAGGTAAACATCTGCAAAATATGAGGCATCTGAGAGTCTTGAACTTAAAGTTAAGACTAGGACTCAAGAGACCTTGGCTTGGTTTCTATTTGTACCAAAGACTCTCTTTCTGTATGCCAGGTTTTCCCACTGCAACCTTTCTGACAGGTCTTGATTGACAACAATGAGTTGATTCATATTTGAGGAGATCATTACAAAAACTCTTGAGAGAGTCATACTGAAATTCCTGGTGTTGTGAGAGATAGTTTTTCACACTCACAAATGGGAATAAAGCTGTTTAAAAAGCAATTTTAATTAAAGATGTAAAGAAAACTCTTAGATGAACATGATCATTCTACACAGTTCTTGAAGAATAATATTTTAGAGTGTCTTCTCTAAAGAAAATCTTACACTTTATACTTAACCTAATGCTACTTTTTGTGCTTAGCTCACTTCTAAAAGCTGTGTCTAGTGCCCACTTGTTCACAGACTGATTGAGGCAGTGCCCACTTGTTCACAGAATTTGGCAGCTTTTCTTTCAGTTTTCTGTTCTCAGCAGAGGTGGTGCAGAGCTGTGAAATAACCATAGCTTTTTTAGCCCACCAGAAAAGCCTAAACAGTTTCTTCATAAAGGTTGCACACTTGCCCTCTTTCTTACTTTCTTTCCCAGACTTTAGCTTTTGTAGTTTTGTTGAGGAAGTAAAAGATTTTTTATCTCTTTCTCCTTTACTCTACCAGATGTCAACACCATGACCTTCCCTTCCTGTGACTCACCCCCTCCCAATTTTTGGGTGAAGGCTTGTGACAGTTTTGCTTTCTCTTTCTGCCTCAACATCAGCAGTGTATGTGCTTTTCTACCTTAATATTTACTCAGGTGGTTGATCTATCTAGCTTTATTCTGGGTACTTGGGTTGCCAAAAACCAGTTCAATTTTACACAAAGTTTTTGCTTGTTCTTTGCAAAAGAAAACACAGTGCTTGAAGTTTTTACATACAGGAAGAGAAGGAGGAAGAGAGCCAATGTGAGATGATGCTACTCCTGAAGGTGTTTCATCCTTCAATACCTGGCTTTTTCTGAGCTATGGTATTGCTATGCAGATTTCTCTTTGACTACAATGAAGGTACAGTCAGCTTAGAACAAATTCAGGTCTCCTTAGCTCTGGGCATTTTATAAGACTGAAGCCAAAGGGCAATGATCTGAGAGCACCCCTCGTGTTGTCCTGCATCTCTCCTCAGGAAGGGCCTGACACCTTTATTCCTTATTTTCCTTAAAAATCAGAAAAATGATTGCACCCTCAGGACCTAGCATAACATTTTCATAGTAGCCAAAGCTTCCATTGTTGCATGGCTTTTTATTGCCAACCTAATTTAATGTCAGTTTGACCTGTATATATGTTATTTTGTTCTACATCCTCTTTCCAAAATTTATCCTATTTTCAGATATATTCTGACTGCAGCCCTTAGACCTTTATTTGTCTTATTCTTACTTTTTTCCAGCCTCATGTGTTAAATATTTATGCCTTTCATCTTTATGTATGATTCATAACAATCAGTATTTGTCCATGTCCCGAATGTAAAATAAGTCTACATAGGTAATATATGACACTGGCCAAATCTAGAACTGTGAAAAAAAAAAAAAAAGAACAACAGAAAACCTCACCCAACAAACATATAAAAGAGCTTGCACACCTTCATTTGAAGAACCTAATCACTGACAGTATGAGAGGCCAGAAAAAAACATTTTCTGCAAAACTTCAGGTAGTTTGTTGTTGTTCATTTTGTTTGTGGAAAGAAAACAATTTTGTTCCCCATGGGTTTGAAATTCTTCAAAATCAGAAGTAAATTAGAATATTGTGCCTACAACTAGCTAACAGATGTAATCAGTAGTTGGGATTTTTATGGACCCTGAAAGGTTCATTTTCAAGTTCTTGCTGGTTCTTAATTGTAAGAACTCTCTGATTATATTCAAATGACAAAAATAGATAAATAGCTCAAAACTTGTTTTGCTAGTAAGGAACCATATTTTCACACAGGAGGACTGAGCATCACATAGCACATAAAACCTCCAGGTTCAAATCCTGCAACAAAGCCAAAAGGAAAAGAATTTAAATCTTATCCTCTTAATGCTAAGAGAAATCCTCAACTCTTGAAATAGCTCTATTTTGAAAAAAAATACCTTTTTCTATTCAGGAAAAAAAAATTATCTGGGACTGAAGTTACTTATTTAACACAAGTTTTTTTAAACAAACTGCTTTTGTATTGTCCTAATCCCCCAAAAACATTAATAAATCTAAAAGTACTATAAAAAAAGGAAAGAATTTCTCATTTTACCAGCTCTCTGACAGTGGCAGTGCATATTGTAAACTAGCTGCTGCTTAACTATGTGGAAATAAATAGCATTGCCATACTGATACAGGTTCTTTTTTTCTGGATGAACCAAAACTGTACACACAAAACTTTACCACATAATTTCTTGTATTTCCCTTTACCATACATGCTCTTACACACCTAAACTGCAGATTCTGAGGGTGTGTCATTCTTTAAAAGCTTCATCTATTTCAGTAACATCAGGTGAATTACTTTCAAAACAGGCAACTGACACATATCACATTTTTTGTGATGTTCAATACAGAATAACTTTTTAGAAGAAAATAATTTTTCCTTCCTTTGAGGAAGATTTCAGCTTAAAAAATATAAACATGATATAAATAATAGGTACTAGATTGTCATCTAAGGTAAGCTGATTTATGTTATCCTGGTAATCTTCAAAAGTGCACGTGTATAAATTGGACTGATAGAATTTATTTTATATGGATTTTCATTAGTAGATGGTGCAATGTGTCATTAATGTAAGCCAAGAGAAAGCTTTCGACACATGAAAAGTACAAATAAAAGAAAATACAGGATTATAACGCATCAATGGCCTTATTACCACCAAAAAAAATCTTCTCAACAGCATGCCAGATTATATCAGCTAAAAGTTACTTTCTAGTACCTGAATAACAAAAGTTATATTCTATGAAGATAATATAAGAATTACATATAATAAGATCTACAACATGTTTTATTTGTTTAAAGATATAAATAGAATTTTACATTTCTTTCCTTCAGAAAACAATTTTATTGAGCAGAAAAATTGAAGGAATAAAATCCTTAGAAACAGAGTTTAATAAAAAATGAAATATATTTAATCAGAAAAACATTATTTCATCCAAATCAGAATATTGTATGGGTCAGAAACTTAATTGTATCAAGACAGAACTCTGAATGTTTTTACTTGGAAAACTAATTTTTGTATATAAGACAGAATTGTATTTAGTTCATGTCTAAAATAATTTGTTCTGAAAAAACCAGGTTTTGGTATGGATAGTAAAGCAATGCTCCATTGCAATAATATATTATTTCCTAATGATAAGGTTTCCAATCTTGACCCTCATTTGAATTTTAGCAACTTAATCTTCACAATATGAGTTGTATTTGTTATTTTTAATTGTCCTGCATAAAACAAGTCTTTACTTTCATAAAGCACACTGCTGGTTATATGCTTTTATAGGTAATGCCCTTTAAATGGGCAAACACACTTTTAAACAGTGTAGATTTTATATTGTCTGGCAAGAGAACAAAATGTTATATTTGAGAAGGCCAAGACACAGTTTGATTCAAAAATATTTCTTTCTTTACAGAGGAAATATAAAGGCTTCTTTGTATAAATGGGTTCTTTGTATGAATAATTCCTGTTACAGATCAAAAACTGGCAGACATAAGATAAGAACACAATCTCTATTCCAAAGAATTTAACATCAAAATAGTAGCTTAGTAACTAAATTACATAATAATAGCTTATCAAGTTGCACATCTTTGTCTACATATTCCTTTTTGCTTCCCTGAGTGGTCTAAACCAGGCTTCAATCTTACCTTTTACCCATCTGACTGACTTTACCAGCTAATTCAAAGAATCTATTTAAATTCACAAAGTTAAGCAGCAGCTGTGGAAGTATTTTCAGGGTCAAGCCCTTGTAGTTTAAATCTTTACTACATGTGTATGCAGAACCTAGCAATGGGGGGCCTTGAAGGCTCATTTGCATCTCCTTGGCAGAAACCTGAGAGCAATTCTTTTGCAATACTCCAAGCTCCACCTTGGAAGCCCTTTGAGGAAAAGAAAAAAGAGGGGTACAAGCCTTCCTGGAAAGAGAACATTTTTGCAGTCAAGCTACATGGAAACGACATCAAAAGAGCTTTTCAGGTAGCAAGATTTTTACACTCTGTCATTCAAAATGCATTTCTTAATTTGGTATTCATGGAAAAATTTTGGATTCTCTGAGTATATATTTTCTTTTAAATTATATGAACTAATTTAAGAATATATATATTTTTTAAATATAAGAATATATACTTTTTTCCTTTTACTTTTCACTGCATATGTGTAAGCCCAATTAAATTTGCTAGCAGTAGACAGAATATTTGCATTTCATTAATATTCATTTGCACTGTATTTTACTAGAAAGTTACCTGCGGGATTGTAGCTGTGCAGAAACTAAGCAAACTCATAAAGATCCGTAAGAGTCTCTGTGGAGGAGTGGCTAAGAAAAGGCTGGGGCTATATACCAGTTATAGAGACTTGAATCAGAATAAAAATATGGTTTGGAAATGACTCAACTTTTATCCTTCAGGAATCTTTTTAGCCATATTTTTTAACGTTTTTTTTGTAATGAATTTCCTTTCTTATCATAGATAGACATTTTCCTTTTATTCACTGGCCTTTTAAACCTTAGTTATAGATAGAACTGAGAAAGAAGGCATTTTTTTTAAGAAACTTCTCACCTGAACCACAAGGCAAGATGGAAATTTTGAGTGCTGACTGTTTCCCATAAGTTTAGAAATTGTCTCAGAAATACAGTGACTTTGTGTCGCCATTTCAGAGCTAAATAAATTTTCCTCAAATTTGAAACATTTTCCTCTTCTGAGTAAATCATCATCATCATCGGGGCTGGAACGACTCCCTGCACACCAGGGTGATGACCCCAGCCACAGTCCTCAGGCACCTCCATGGGGACAAGACATGAGCCCCTGGGCTGGCACCAGAAGCAGCAGAACCGTCATGAACTGAGGCATGGCTGCATCATGATGGGAACTTAGAAATGGTGTGGTCTCTCCTATGTGCCATTTCTGTGGCCATGATCTCCTCAAAGCATGTGGAGAACCTCACACATGTTCACCCCAGGCTGCAGCAGACTTGTGCTACATCTCACCTGGGAAATTAATGCAGGAACATCCTTGCAGGTAAGAAAATTGCTGCTTGTCCTCGTGGTTTGCTAGGCCATAGTCCAGCCAGTATTTGGTCCATACAATCCATCACTTTTTCAAACAATTTCCAGTTGTCTGTGACAGGTAAAACACCTCAGGGATCACCCTCAATAGGAGAGTTTGTAATAGCAAATTCTTTCACTCCTACTTGGGGAGTGAAAGAATTTGCTAGTACAATCACATGGACCTTTCTTTATTGGTTGTCCTCAATGCCCCGGAATGCTCTTGGTCATAGTTTATTTAACTGGCGTGGATGCAGTCCCTGAAACTTATGTCTGTTCTAAAAGCCCCCACTGGATCAGTAGAACTTGGAAATGTGCATTATATCAAGGGAAATGCAACCTCTGTGAAGCTCTCTAAAATATGATGAAAGCGCTGACTGTCCTACCATAAAGTAAGGCAGCAGTGGAGGTGACTAACATAGTATTTTACTGAACTAATTCAATATGAATTATTTGCCATGATAAAAAACTAAGATATTATACTTTGTATTGATTTTTGCCCTATCTTGAATCCTGTTGTGGCTTGCAGTATGAACTTCAGAATTTACTAGTTACCTCCTACATCACTATTAAGGCAGTTGTAGCTTAAAACACATAGATCTTCCATTACAGCTCCTTTGTTCTATTTTATTAACCCGTTTGTTTTAATAAAGACTCACAGGCTGTGTTAAAGGTGCTCCAAATTCTCCTTAGTAATCACCAAAGCTTAAGAGCCCCAACACCATTAAATGTCATCACTCTACATTTTATAAGTCATGGTAGCCATGCCTTTCAGCAAGACACAATGTGGTATGCTTCCATTTCTCTGCTTCTCATTTATATGTTAATAACTCTCAAATGCTATTATTTGATTCACATTCAAAATTTTCTAGTGAATTGAGGTAGGGTTACCTTGTCTGAAAATAGTATCTGTTATTTTCTTTTAGCAATGCTATTAATGTTAATATTGTAATTAAGCACATTGGCAAAAAACCAAAAAAATTAGTGATGCAAAAATTGTAGCTGTTGAAGGTACATCATTGATCCAGAGGGAAATCATAAGAGTATATTAGAAGAACTGAATTATTGAAATTCTAAAAACTTTATCGTGTGCTACAGTGCAGAATGTAAGCTTATCAGCTTGGGATCTAATAATAAGAATTTCTTCTATAGAAAGTACTATCTTAACTAGAAAACAGTAAAGAAGAAAATCACCTGTTGGAGTTAGCCATACATTGTATGCATGAAAATGGTGCACACAAGACAAAAAACCTCACTTGTGACAGCCAGTAAAGATAAAGATGACCAGAATTGTTTGTTGCATGACGAACCATCACTAAAATGTCATTTTCAGGATAGGTATAGTTCTGAACCCATTCGCCTTGCAGAAGATGAATCTAACTAGAACAGATAAAGTTATTAGGAGAAGACAAATGGGGTGTCTCCATTATGAGACAGAATCCAAGTAATTCAGTTGTTTTGCTAAACTGAATGACAAATGTGGAGAGGGTATTGGCAATGTCTAGCTAACAATGCAGCTATGCACCAAGAGGAATGAATAAAACACCAGTATTTCCAATTTTTCTGTCTTTCAACATTACTGGAGCACTATCTACTCTTTGACTGGACAAGTCTTCTGTAATGACAGTGAAGGAAATACTGAAGTTGAGTAAATTGCTTTGACACTTTAGGCAACTCTTTATAAAATACTTAGATGTGGGAGAGACAGGAGAAAGATGGAAATGGAAAATGAAGGTACAAGAAGAACCTGTTGAGAAATGAGACAGGGTCACAGAGAGTGCAGCACAGGTCTTTTGCTGGTGGTAAGTGTATGTGGTTGCATGTGAAGTGTGATCATACTGGGAAAAAAAAAAACCAAAAAAACCCACAACACCAATCAAACAAAAAACAAAAACCAAAAACCAAGAAATGTTAACTTATCAAACCTAGAAGATGTAGCATTCAAAAAACCAAATAGGTTGAGAAATTTAAGTTAAAAATTGAAAGAAAGTATCTGGCCTCTCTAGAAGTGAGATCCCAAATATCCGTGCAGAGATGCTTGGGGGAAAATCCACTTTCATATAGACATGTTTCTGTTTATTGGAGGCATTGTGTAACCTGTTTATCCTCAATAACAAATGATGTTACTGAGGCTTGGGCATCCATTCCATTGTTCTCTTTTACAATTCTACAGGTCATTATTCATCTTTCTGTCCATGCCAAAACAATAATAGGTGAATCTGGGTTTAAATTTACTTGCTCCTTTGAAAGAAGTCGTCAGACATCTGTGTTACTAGGGGCAGGCCACATATCACATAATCTAAATAATTCAATAATCATTAAGCAAGTCCTGCCATTAAAAACAAACAAACAAAAAACAAAAAAAAAAAAAAAAAGGAGAAGAAAATAGAATGACAAAGAAACCCAAAATTACTTGGAGGCACATAATGCAAAACTAAAGAAAAAAGATCAGCATTTTCTACCTGAAAAGTGATATTGTTTAAGTTAAAAACATTCCATTATTCAAATAAGACTGCTTAAAGTTAACAAGTTCTGGTGGTTTCTGTGGAAACAGGGTCAGAAAGCTATAGGTAGTCAGCATGCTGCCATTAGCTGAGAAGGAGATCTCTCTCTTGCAGATTTCAGGAGTTGCCTGCCTGCAGGGAAACATATAAAAAGACAGCTTCCAAAAGTAGTCTGCAGGGTTTCAGACTGGTAAAATGGATGCAAAGTTTAAAAAAGAAGATAATAGTTAAAAAAGGAAAAATTACATGTATTGATGAAAAAAACCTATATAAAACATCAAATAATATTAAAAAATATATTTTACCCTTTAATTTTTAATTTTACTTTCCAAATATAAATATTTTTAGTTTTCTGTATTTAAAAAATGGATCTTTCAGATTATTTGGTATTTTTGGGACAAATTTATTTGCAGTCATAGCAGCAGCTGCTAAGGAATCTACAGATAACTTTTCACACTGAGAACCAATCAGTTCTGGTGTTAGTAGTCAGAGGCAGGACAAAATAAGAGACAATGCATAGTGGTTCTGGATACTGGGATTTATTTAAGAATCAATGAGAAGAGAGCTTTTATCCTATTTGTCTACCTCATATAGTCCCTGGCTTGCTACCCTTGGTGCTATGTTCACTAGATCTTAGCTTCCCTTTTCATCAAGGTTGTCATTGCTGGTGGTGAAAGCTCAGTCAGAAATCATGTCAGTCCACACTCATAGTTCAGTCCCAGGAGTATTTGCCATCATGGGCATCCCCTAGGGTTTATTTCCATGCATCTCCCACATCTCCAGAATCCTGCCATTTCTAGGATCTTTCCCCTAGCCAGGGTCTTCACTTTTTACTTTCCTGGTCCCCTTCCTACTTCTAAGACCACATCTTTGAGAGCCCTTCTTTTCTACCACTAGCTCCCAGCTTTCCTTACCTGGGTAGTCTGTCTGCAGAAGGAGAGCATGGTATCAGGTGCTTCAGTCTTATGCCTCTTCATTAACTAGATGATTAATGAAGGAGGATTGGTGGTGGAGAATACTGACAACAATAATATTTTTGGTATAATAAGGAAATGGAAAACATGTGGCAGTAGACAAAAGGATACTTTTGTGGAGGGTCAGGACATAGTCATTTGCTCTCAGAAGGAAACTACTCTGCTCCTGCCATGCAGCTTCTGGAAGTTGGAAATTCTCTATGTGAATGCAGTAATGGGCTCAGGAATATATGCATTGTCCTTTAGGAAATCATAAACCAGCTTCCTCTACTGTTTGACTTTATTACAAAACAATATTTTTATTTGCTCAGGTGTGGAAACAACAATAATGAGCAACATATTTTCAAAATGCTTCGTTTGTCTTTTTCTTTATATATTCCTTTCCTATCATTTGCTTCTCAAAGACCACTCTGATGCAGGAACTCATCTGACTGATTGCTCCATACTGCTCTATTTAAACTCTCCTTCTTTTTCTGTGACCTTCATTCTCATGGGTGTTCTTAGTGTCACTCTCCTCTTAGTCCTGGCCTCCTTGATATTCATCTTGGATGCTACTATCATTGCAGCTTTTCTTTGGCCTTTTACATGGTGAAAGGGTGAATGAATCACAGGAGACCTCAAACAGATAGATGCTAAAAGGTGTGATAAGAGTGCAGGGAGCTGTCTTTTCATTTTTCACCCCTACTTATGTATTTTCTCTGTTCCTTGCAAGTTTTATGCAGGTGTATTTTTCAGGGTAGTCAGGCCTGCTGAGATGTAAAATGAAGCAGTGATAAAAGTAGACAGATGCATAAAAAATGAGATTGTGACATTCTGTTTCTGTAGGAAATAAAAGGCAGGGGGAGAAGTCTGTGAAGATTACTCTTTAAGCACTGTGTTTTCCCTACTTGTTTTGTTTTTCCTTAAATCTCTTAGAATTCCATAATTATTAGGAAATCTGAAGAGTCATTAAAAAGAGATATGAAGAAGAATTTTCCCATCTGTATACTGGCAAAGAAGATAAATCAAATTATAATCTCCTCTAAAAGCTTAAAAATGGATTGTCTTTTGAAAAATATCTCGATTTCATAGTCAATCATTTTTGTAGATAGAATAAATTGATGATCATAAAGGATGGAAAATCTTCTCTCTCATGAGTGGATAGCAATGGGCATCTTTGTGTTGTGCCACAAGTTCAAATGTTGTCCATCTGGTCCAGGCTTTTTTTTTTATAGTTTAGAATTTTATCTATAAGAAGAACAGTTTGTCAAGCTGAAGTGTTTTTAAAAAGTATAACTGACTGTTCTTTTTATTAAAGTATTCAGGTCCAGATACTATTCTCAACAAAATGGAACAATAGGCTGTGAAAATGGAGTTCTACTTTCAAATTGTGCAGAGAAGAGGTTTAGGTCAAGGGTTTCTTTTCCATGGTCAGATCTTTGCTATGTGTTTATTGATTTGTTTGTGTGGGGTTGATGAAGTCTGAATGTTTGAGATTTCATTGTGATGAGTACCACAACCCAGATATACAGGCTTCACAGTGTCTTGAGGGACTGAAACAGAAAATGGAAAGAGAAATTTGCTAAAATCATTTCTCCAATATCCAACATAACATCCCTGTTGTCTTCAAAAAGTTTCTTATGCTCTGAGCTTGCAATGCTGCACCTACATTGACCACTTTTATATGACAAGTGAAATTGTGCAGGGCATAAAACACAGCCTTATTGCACTGTACAATCCTCTTTCACTTTGACTGCTGAAAAAGTTATTTCTCACTGTTACAAAGATTAATTTACTGATTTCCTAGTGATACTTTTAGAAAATACAATGTGAAATCCCAGTTAGTATCTAAATATCTAAATTTTCTCTTCTAATTAGTGTGATTTCATTGTCTGATACAAAATTTCCATCACTTTGCATTTTGCAGAAATCACAGAGTAATAGCGATGACTCTAAAATATGTATGTTCCACTATATTTTGGAAGTGCTTGGTATATTATTATCTTGATACTTACCTAAGGCAAAGCCTGGGAAATGCCAATAAAACTAAATTTGATACTTGAATGACCTTTGGTAAATACATGTGACAGTTTGGTAAAATAAATGGTTTTGAATATGTATGTCAGAGTCAGTAGGGGTTTAGGAAAACGTTGTTTATCTATGTCTATAGCCACACACATCTGCCTATGCACACACAGATACACATATATACATAAAATTCCATAAAAGCACAGAAGTTGTTACTACTCTTAGGATTTCTGGCAACATAAAGGCTTCAGAATTTTAGCTGCAAGTATTCTTTTCAATTAATCTTTCACAGTAGTTTTTTTAACCCATGTTCCATTATTAATAACATTAAACCTGTGAGAAATTATGAATGACTTCTGCCAAGGAATTGCTAAATGACCCTATGCTTGGAAGCCACTAGTCCTCAATGAGGCTAAATGGAAATGGTAAACTGGCAGCTTAAAAAAATAACTTTGTGCAGCCTTTTGGTTCCAAAACTGGAAGTTGTGAAAGATGAAAAGATGAGAAGAGCAATGTTAGTTTTGTTACCTAAGTTCCTGGCAATTAGAGATAATTGGAAACAGTTCTGACTAAAAAGACAATTTGGAGCATAAATTGACTTGTGCACAAGCAACTCCTTTGCAACTTCTGCTGAAGTTTCTTGTTCACACAGACCACGGACTCATTCTGGGTCTCTGCAGTTTCCTCCTTCTCTGCACCTCTAAGTTTCCTTTTGATGGACAAACTTGTGTGTGAAAAGGCCACAAGCCATTTTCAGACACAGCAGCAAAGGAATGCTCTGAATGTCCCAGCTGGCACATGTTCACATTGCTCAGAGAAGCTGCCCTCTGAGGAAAGGCAAGAGAGGAATAAAGGAAAAAGAGAAAAACAAAAAGAATAAAGTGACAATAATATACCCTTAAAGATATATTCAGTTCTTTCAGTGGGAAAGAACTGAACAGGTGAGGGAGAAGGTCTATAAGTGACAAAAAATTATTTTGCACCATAGTTGGTGCTTTTCCTTATTTCTTTTTAGCTAACCCTGAGGCAAAGTTCAGCTAACAAAAGATAGCTACAAACTAATCTTGCCGTTCACTGCACAACTCTCTCACATTTATCAGGACCAATTTCATGACTAAAGACTATACTTGCTACAATAATTACTTTCATTTTTAGTTAATCATTGTTTAAACCATAGAATGAGATCTGTAAGAACATGTGTTGGATGAAGTGGAAAAGCTCACAGAGTGTGAAATAAAGCTAAAGTTGCAGTTTTCATCTGCAACAGGTCTGCCCTGATATGTTCTTTAAACTCGGAATGAATTTTGAGAAGAAAATGTACTCTATTAGGTATTAGAAAGTTCCTTATATTTCAGCTGAATTAAAACAAAAAGGCAGCCCAATATTTATCAGTTCCTAAATTTCTTTTCAATTATTGATACTTTGACTTAAAGGTGATCTTTGATCTCAGATGAACAAACAACTTTAGAAATGCTGCAGAGCTCATCTCTGAAATACCTTTGCAAAACAAAACGAAAATGTATATTGCCATCTAAATAAACCAAACCAACCAACCAACCCACCATACAAAAAAAATTAAAAAACCCCCAAATATAAACCACAAAACAAACAAACAAACAAACAAACAAAAAACAACAAAAAACTACTCACCAAAAACAAAATACATAACCCAAACAACCAAACCAAAAGCAAAAAATACAATGGAAAAAGCCCCAAGCTTTTGCATTGAAGACACATGCCACAGATTGTTATCAGAACATAATGAGTTTCTTCCCTTGTTGATTATAGGCCAAATGTGTAAACTAATTTTAAATTCTGCTCCATACAGAACTTTTCCATTACTTCTTCAAAACTTGTCTGCTGTTATTCTAGCCATGTGCTTTGGTCAGATGAAATACCCTCCCTTGTCTCTTGACTCTCACTCTGATCATAGGCCTTTCTGTCCCTGGGTGTAGAGACCATGAGGTGGTGGAGTTCAGAATCCTGACAGGAAGGAGAAGGGCAAAAAGCAAGATCTCAGTGTTAGATTTCAGAACTGCCTTTGTTCCTTCAGAGATTTGCTTGAAAAAGTTTTGTGGCATAAGGCTCTAGAGGGAAAAGGGATATAGGAAGCTGTTTGACATTCAAGGATCCCCTCCTCCAGCTAATGAACAATCCATCCCAACAACCAAGCAGTCAGACAAAAACCACAGAAGACTAACAAAGACAAAAAACTATTTTTTGGCAAAACTTAGATTAGAAGGTGGATGAAGGTAACTTGGAATTTAGAAACTCTCTGAGAGTGTAGAGACATGCTTAGGGAAGTCATAACCTACACAGAGTTGAATGTCACAGAGGATGTTCAAGGAAGAAAATATTTCTGTAATGATGTAAGTAACAAACTTAGACTAGGGAAAATGTGGGTCCACTGCTGAATGAGGCACCCACTTTAAAATGACAGAAAACACTGAGGTGTCTTTTTCAGTTCAGTTTTGTAAGACCCACTTCCAGAGGACCCAGAGACCAGGGGAAAAGTCTGCAGTATGGAAGATATACCCTGGTGCAAAAGGGTCACTCAAGTGACCTGTACATGCATAAACCCAGAGGCCATGATGCAATGCACCTGTGAGTGCTGAGGGGTCTGGCAGGTGTGTCATGTAAAAATTGCATAACCACTATTAACAAACTTTCATTGACCAGTGTGACTGGGACAAGTGCCTGAAGACTGCAGGAAAGCAAACATCACTCCTAAACCTCTGTGATAAATTTTGAATAAATTACTGGCCTAGTAGATAAGCAGGAAGCAGTAATATTCCCTTCCCAGTCTTCAGGCAGGGAGATGGTGTCTTCTATAAGAGCATCAGAAGCAAGATTTATGCTATGTGGGCTGGATGAGAAGAGAGTGAGGTGAATTGGAAGCTGCCTGAACGGCCAGTCCTGGAGAGCGGCAGTCAGAAGTATAAAGTCTGGTTGGAGGTCAGTAACTACATGTGTACCCCAGGGGACAGCACTAGCTTCAGTCCCATTTAACACCTTCATTAATGATTTGTATGATGGTGTGCCTTCAGCAAATTTTCAGGTTGCACAAAGGAGGAGTTACTGATACACCAGAAAGCCATGCTATCATCCATAAAGACCTCAGCAGGATCACAGAATCACAGAATGGTTTGGGATGAAAGGGACCTTTAAAAGTCATCTATTTCAACACTGTTGCAATGATCACAGAATCTTGACTAGATCAAGTTCTTCAAAATCCTGCCCAACCTGACCTTTCCAGGGATGGGTCATCTACAGCCTCACTGAACAACTTTTACCAGGATTTCACCACCTTCCTTGAATATTCTTTTTCTTATGTCTAGTCTGAATCAACACTCCTTTATTCCTTGTCCAAACTCTTATGCCTTGTCCAATCACTACTAAACCCTGCTAAATTGTCTGTCTCCACCTTTCTTATAAGCCTGCTTTACATATTGAAAAACCTCAACAAGGTCTTCCTGGAACCTTCTCTTCTCCAGGCAGAGTAATCCCAGTTCTGTCAGCCTTTTCTCATAGGAGAGGTTCCATTCCTTTGATCATTTTTGATGTCTCCTCTGGACCTACTCCAAAATGTCTGTGTCTCCCCTGTACTGGGGACTCCAGAGCTGGAGACATCTCTCCTATGAGGAAAGAGCTAAGGGAAAGGACTAAGAGAGCCTGGAGAAGAGAAGGCTCATCTTACCAACATCTATAAATATCTTATAGGAGGGTTCAAAGGAGAGGTGTAGAGTCTGTCCTTGGAGACCTTCAAAAGTAATCTGGACCTGGTCCTGCACAACCAGCTCTAGGGGTTCTTGCTTGAGCATGGGTGTTGAGGACAAGATGACCTCCAAAGTCCTCTTCCAACCTCAACCCATCTGTGATTCTTTGATTCTGTGATATGGTTTGGGTGCCATGTCAGCAACACTTCTTCTACTGAACCTGTTGATTGAGCAGATCTGGAAGTCTATGATAAAGTAACAGGAATCTATGAGGAGTCTCTGGAACTGCATGATACTTTTCATAATTCTTCTCAATGCATTGAAATACTCTTAATTGCAAAAATAAAAGGAACCTGAAAAGGCAGCTACAGAACAAAATATTTTAAAAAATTCTCCTGGATATATGCCCCTGCCAAGGAAATTCTGCAGCTGCTGCTGTAGGGACACTGAGGGCACTAACAGGACTTTGTGGCCCTAGCCATTGAGTCCCTTGCTCATGGCATCAGGACCCCCATTTCAGTGTAGGCCTTGGCTGACCTGTCTTGAGCCATGCTCTAGTTATCCTCATCTTTGGTCCTGTCTTCTGCTGCACTTAGTGGGCTTCCTGAGTCCATCCTGGCTCCAATTGCCTTTCATAGATAATTACAGGACAACCAGCATAATGTACTGCTACAGAAGCCTTCCTTTGCTGCTGTGCAACTGTGCCCCACCAGTGGGGCCACTGCCCGTGCCACGGTCGCTGACAGCTCCTGGCTTTCCCTCACTCACGGGGAAGTTCTGCTTCTCTGTTCCCAGATAGCTGGAGAGCCTGTATGACTCCTCTGCTGTTCCTCTTGCTACTGACACTCTCACTCTCTCAAGACAGATTTTTTCACTAAACCTTTCTGAATTTTTTGATTTTTAACTAGTTTCTCCTATAGGGAGTAGCTAATTTCAAAACTATTTTTGTGTGTGATTGACAACTCAGCCAAGTCCTCATGAAATTTAGAGCACTATCCTGCCTTCAGAGTAAATTCTCTCTTAGGTGATACTCTTTAAAGAGCTTTTGATCTCCTACTGCAGAGTTCTAAAACCTTGCTGTTGACTTCTCCTTTCACCCAGAATTAAAAATAAAACTGAAATGTTAAGTATTTTTTCCATTAGAAATGAACAGAATAGTAAAAAAAGATAAAGATGTTGAGAACATATGACATAAAAAAGAAATTATGCATGATGCATGTGTGTAACCAATGCTTGTAATTACATTTTGACACGAAAAAATCTAAGGGCAAAGCAAGCATTGTTAAGAAAACCTAGATTCTGGGTCTACAAAGAGAGAGCAGTGTGAGGCATGTGAAGCCTGCCTAGCTTTTTTGCATTTAGTATTCATTGAGAATAATAGTAACAAAATAAAACCAAATCTATTCACTGCTTACCATGGAATTTTTCCTCTGTCATTTTTTTAGCTTCTCCCTTTTCAAAGTATGTATTCTAAGCCCAAGACTCACTTTAAGAACTAGGGAGTGTGAAATATGAAATTCTGAAAAGCCAAAATTTCAAGAAGATTTTATCCCCTAACTATTTCTAGACAATACCAACATAGTGAGCTATACCTAAACTGGATATGTTTTAGAGGATAGTGGGAACATGAGCCACCCGTGAATCTGATCTTTTCATGCAGAAATCTACAAATGAGGTGCCATTGTGACATAAATAATCATGGCCAGTAATACTTATTATTCCCCTTTGAGCAATTCATTTTCTGTTTCCCACATCAGAGCAGTAAGCCTATTCTATCTTAGCTTGATATTTTGAACACATGTCATAGGACCACTGGATTCCCCACAAGCTTCGTAGACACCATTTGCTTTCTTCCTAATTTTTACCTATTTAATCTGGAATACCTCTATTTTCACCCTTAGATGAAAAGACAGTAAAAAACCCCAAGAAATTGTCAATAATAAAAGAGACACTTAGATGATTAGAGGAGAAATGGACCTTGCCAAATATATAGCAACAGGTTATTTAATATTTTACCAGTAGAAGCTGTTGGTTTGCCAGTTATTGATGATGTCTATGCTGCTCAGAAGAACAACTGCATTACCTTGTTCTTTAACTGGTCAATATGTTGCTTATAAAAAAATCCTAAAATTTCCATTAACAATTTCTCATAAAGTGCTTCTGACCATACAAGATCCTACCTATGAGGGTAACCATGTGTTTTTCATATGTTAAATTATTTTATCAGTGAAAAGCAGCAATTTGGTGTTACTCATGGCCAATTGCTACAGTGTTGCTTCTTTGCTACAGTTGTTAGCAGAACGAGGGCACTGGAGCAGAATTCAATTCCCCAGTATCATATAGAAAAGCAGCTCCTGTGCTTCTAGATTCTAATCCAATAATTACCTCCGCAAGGAACTACATCCATCAATTACATCCATTATACTGCACATGCCTTGGCAATGCTGGGGCTTATAACTGCTGTAATTCACTTGCAGAACTCAGCCCCCAGTGAACTCAGACTGTGCACCCTTATACTCACCTTGGAACTCTAAGGCTATCCTTGGTCATACAATAACATTTGTGTATTACAGCTACTTTTTTTACATGCATATCAAAACACAAGTAAAGTCTGTCCTGACAGATTGTGTGAACAAGTCTGTAGAACTGAATAATTACAAAATTACCCCTTACCAGAGGCCAGAGTTGCTTTTAACTTCTCAAAAGAAATCTTTACTTAAAATGAAATGTAAAAACAAAAATGGTACAATAACAACTATAGAATTTTGAAAATCATACTCTTCATGGATAATGCAAAACTATTTTTTTTATAAACAGTGAAATTTCTTGTTATTTTCTATCTCTTATCTCTTGTAATATGGCAAGAAAATTTAAATGAATAGAGATGTGAATAGATAGATGATTTTAGTGTGATTATGAGCCATCTTAGAGCAGGACAGTAAATGAATGGATTTAACACCTGATAGTATGTCTTTTCATTAAGGATCCTTGTTATCTGGGAATAGAGATATAAGACTGTATTGCTATCTCTACTGACTGCTATATTGAACTGATTATTAAAGTTGATGTACTGTTATTACTGTTTTCTTAAACAATTGGTGAATGGTTCAACCAAATATTTTTTTATGGTCTGAAACTAATTTTAGGTGGTAATACAGCTGGATTACGATTATCATGTCAATACACAAAGCCCTAAATCTGAGTTTCAGGATTGTCATGGAGAGTAGGTACATAATTTGGCTATATAGTTTTTTCTTTATTGTTAAGATATTTAATGGTTTGAACATCATGTGACAGTAGTTTTAATACTGTAGAATTATTGGTTTAATGTCTGCAACAAAACCAAATTGCCGTGCCATTTCTGTCAGGATGGCACTGAGAACCTTTCCCAGAAATTGTGCTTTAATAGGGGTGAAGATGAATGCTCTGAGTGCTGCTCAGCATCTCATCAGCTCCTTTAAAATTCCAGTGTCAGAAACTCAACAAATGCAGATCAATCTAATTCCCTAGCATCAGCAGAAGATTGAACTTGCAATATGCTTTCACTAGAACTGCACTGCATCAAAACAATTTAATGTTATCTATCAATGAGCCTTTGTTTTCTTTGTTTGCTTGGGATATTTTTGAATGTCGGTTTGTTGGAGTTTTGGTGATTGAATTTCATTACTCTGTCTTTAACACGCACTTTTCCTAATAAGTTATTCTTTTCCTCTGTTTGGTCTTTGTTTGATTTGCTTGCACTTTTGAGATTAAATGACACGTGCTATTATGGAACACAGGTGACACAAAGATAAAAAAACCCCACAAATGTATAAACACAGTGAACAAAAAATCTTTTAATGGATGCTTTAATTTGCATCACATAAGTCAGGTACAGAGATATAAAAGTTAATTAAAAATGTTGATTGGTGAAACTAAGAGTTATAATTAAACTGTCTTTCCTGGGTGGCCTAGTTAGGAAATTTTACTGAAATAGTTTCCACTACTTTTGGTATAAAGAGGTATTGTAGCATGCAAATTATTAAATATTAGTGGATTGCAAAAATAGGGATTATGTAATTCTAATTTATAACTTTAAAATTTATAAGCACTTTAGAAAATCATGGTATTTCATATATGTAATCCACTAATATATAGGTATAAACTTTTACTATAAAATTGTTGTTATGGTGTTCTCAACATTTTAAGCAAGAGAATATCTCTGTTCCATAGAATAAAGAAGCCAAATTCTGGAATGTCTTATATCCTATCAAATAGTGATGAAATAAGCACATTAATTAATAATATGCATCTGTCTTTGAAGCCTCTACTCTGCATTGAATAGTCCAGAGCATAAAATGCTCTTATTTATAGAAGCTGTTGCCACAAGGTAGACAGATATTTCCTTTTTTTTTTATATTTTTAATTTGGGGTCATCCTTAATGCTATAGTTCTCATTCCTGCTTTTAATTGTAGCTGTCAGCTTACTAACAGCTATTATGAACAACTTGAAAAATGTGAGAAAAACGTGTGTGAAGGCTTATTTTCCCAAAGATGATTTTCTTTCCCCTTTTTACTTCAATTCTTTTCAGAATGATGTTTATTATGTAAATTTTTGGATCAGGTCCATGAAGTGGTAAATAACCTGGGCATTAGCATGCAACTTTAAAGAAAAATATCTCTATAAAAATTAATAATAAAACCAATCTGCCGCAGACATCTTTTTGTGAAAATCCTTTTCTAGGGATTTTTTCTTCCTGAGAAGCTGAGAGGCTTCAGGAACAAATGTAAACAATGGTTATCTGGTGCTGTGGAATGCAACAGGTCCATCTGTGATTGGTCTCATGTGCTTGTTTGTAATTAATGGCCAATCACAGCCGAGCTAGCTCGGACAGAGAGTCTGAGGCAGCTGCCTTTGTTATCATTCTTGTCTTTTCTATTCTTAGCTTAGCTAGCCTTCTGAGATGAAACTTTTCCTTCTATTCTTTTTAGTATAGTTTTAGTGTAATGTATATAATAAAATAATAAATCAAGCCTTCTGAACATAGAGTCAACATTCTCGTCTCTTCCTTCACCTGAAAACCCCTGTGAACACTGTCACACCAATCAATAAGAATCTTAGAAATCTTAAGCCAGCCGAATAATTGCACAATGTATTAAAAAGAGGTATCTTATATAAAAAGTTGCATTCTGTTTCATTGAAATGTTGGGGGTTGCAAAGTTTACTACATGTCTTAATTAATGGACCTTCAACCAAACTCCCTAGTCTGGATACCTTTGGAATTTGGAAAAATGTTGATTTTAGATTCTTGTTGGATCCTAGTGATCCAGCTGTGCGATTTAAAAGTTCTGCATCATTTATCTGAGTATTTCTCCTTTTAAGGGTGCAAAAATTGCAGAGATCTATCCTAATTTCTGCTTGGACAGAGTTGATTTTTTCAGTTTCCTTGATGGAGGCAGAACCTGCAGTCGCCTGGGTGTGTTTGGGTTGTTATTCTATACCAGTCACATTATTCCTGGGGGGATGTGGCCTTGGGGTGGAGCAGAACCTTGGCTGGTTTTCCTCCTTTTTACAGGGAGAAAAGCAATAAGAAGCATAGTGGGGTGGGGTGGCATGGATGGTCCAGCTTGGGAGGGTTTGTCTGTCATTGTTTTTCCTTGGCTCAGGCTCAGGGAAAAAATGCCAACTGTAGCAGTGCCTGCCATTTTCTCCTTTGTCTTGGGAGGCTGTGTGTTACTGGCCACGGTAACACTGGCTCAGTTGGACATCTTTAAGCATTTTTTTTTATGCCATCATCCTCTTTCATAAACTGTTATCATTAGTATAGTTTCTGTAACCATTTTCCTTATCTTATTGCTCTTTTTTCCAGTGAATTGTTACCTTAAGCCATAATCTCTGCCTTTTTGGAGAGGGAGAGAGGAAGGGAAGTGGCTGCTTAGAGCTTAATTTCCAGCTGGTTTTAAACAACAACAGAAATCTATTCTTTCTTTAGCCATCTTTTACTTATGTGTGCGATGCTTCTCAAAAGCTTGGCTCACCATCTGCCCTGGAGTAAGGGAACATAATCAAATGTAGCTATTACAGCATTTACTATGATGACAAATTGCCCATGACCACCCTTGTGGAAAATATAAAGTTCTCTAAGTAAATCAGACTTGCAGAAGGTTATATGCTCACCCTGCTAATCCTATTTTGGCCCAGCAGAATTACTTCACATAATCCACATCTGATATAATTGTCCAAGCTTGAATGAAATGCAGGTTTGGAAGAGTCTGAAGAAAAATGCAGCTCTGAACTTATGTATCTTTGCCTCAGAAATTGACAATGCTTTACTGTTAGGATGAGTATTGTAAGTTCCCTTTTCCTTACACTTTCTTTCTCCCTCAAGATCTTAGCAAAATAACTCTTATATAACAATCTGCCCAAGAAGATAATTTGTTTTGGAGTAATTTATAGGGGGAGAATAACATTGATAGGTTGTTATTTCTCCATGGCGTGGGAGTTAATTTTTTATTAGTACTATGCAGTGACAGATCCTGTTTAAATGGAGTATAACTGCAGGAATTTAGAGAACTAAAGCATCACTAAATGCCATCCTTATTCAAAGACATTAATTTGCTTGGGTAATTGTTACAGTATATAAGCAATCATTCATTGAATGAAGTGTTTTGGCCTAAGAACAGTGTGATTTACAAATGTGCTTATAATACAGTATTTAAATGGGAAAAGAAAAATTAAGCCAATAGGAGGCTAATTAAATCAAGTCTATTAAGAAGAGGTTTCAGAATATGCTCACTAAGTATCTGAAAGAGAACACAAGGAGATTGTATTAAAGGCTATTTTTGTCCTTCTGCACAATCATCAAGTATCAGATTGTTAACTGATAGGACAACCCAGCCACTTTATTTTATGACTTTGTACAGATCAGTTACTTGAATTACAGAAACATAAGAACATAGCATGGCTTGGCTTGGAGGGGATCTCAAAGATCCTCTAGTTTCAACCCCTCTGCCGTGGGCAGGGACACCTTTCACTAGACACAGCTGCCCAGAGCCCTGTCCAGCCTGGCCTTGAACATGTCCTGGGACTGGGCACCACAGCTTCTCTGGGCAACCCCTGCCAGCGTCTCACTGTCCTCCCAGTAAAGAATTTCTCTGCTGGCCAAATCAGAGAAAATGTGCCAGCAGACTTTGGTCCCCAAATTTTGCTCAAGAGCATCTGAAAGCTACACACTGTGAACAACCCAATTGTTCTTTCTTAAATCAGCTGTTTAACTTTTAACTTTTTAAGATTCACAAAGAAGCACCAAAATGATAGTCCATGAATCACAGAAAAGCTTTGTGAAAGTGAAAATAGAGAGTGCTAGTTTGTGATTTTCTCGTACATTTTTATCTTTTTTTTTTCTTGAAATAATTAATTAAAAAACTTTCTTAGAAATTTCATAGAAAAACTCATTCAGGGTTTTGAGGCTTGCATAAACAAATCAGCTGTGAGGACTGACTCTGAGTGTTCCAGATGTATTTTCTCTCTTTGGTTTAGTCAATATTAAAAATTTTGAAGTTGTATATAAATGATAAAAGTGTCAAAGTGGATGAATGTTCCGCATTCTTTTAATGGTAAAGGACTAGACCTACCCCTTGTACTAGTGATTTTAGATGAGAACCATTGTGAATATAGTCTTACAGGATTTAGTGAATACTAAGAGAAAATGAACTATTTATCAAATTATTTTATAATTTTGTTTTTAATTTTGCTGTTGTTGTAAATGTCATCTAATCTAAAAGTACTGGCAACTACAAGGGAAAAAAATTGTCTAAGGTTCACACTGGAACCACATTTCAGTATGGTTTCTTTCCTGTTAAGGTAAAAAAAAAAATAGAGCAAAGCCAGGAACTTGGAGTTCTCATGCAGCTAAGAGTAAATAACACAGAATCAACAACATCTTAAACAAAGAATACATAAATAAATAAATAAGCCACCAAGTCTTCTTTACAAAACATACAGAATCAGTAAAGGACTCAAGCAAAGGAATTTTTCCTCTGTGAAGTTCGCATTTAATGTATCCACTTTTCCAAACTTGTGTATCCCTACTGTATTTAACTATTTGATCTTGAAGAAAAGAATTCTATTCATCATATAGATATTAGTCATGCCACAGAATGTTTCACTAGAATTTCGTTGGGTAATACATTGAGTAGTGCACTATCCCAAGCTAAATAGACTAAATTTAATTTTGATCTCCATAAACTCTCAACAAGAGTGCTGTTTTCTCCAGACTATTCATTCCATGGTGACTTCAATGAAAAGGGATTTGTCTACATTTAAAGCCAGTACATGGCTTTGAGACTAACTGCTTGCTGGTTTTTTTTTGTCTACAATGCAATATCTTGTAGTAGGTAGTTCAGAATATTTGTTAAGGCTTCATGTCATAGAGCAACAGAGGTTGCAGATAACCAAGTTGCAGGCTTGAAAAAGGTAAATTAGACAAGACATTGGGTCAGGCTAACTTTCCTCATTTCCATACTAATTTACCCAGAGCTCCTGTGATCTCTGTACATGTACAAAGTAGCTAGGTAAACCTAATTGTTAGAGTGTATGTTGGTATTAATAATGCATTTGGAACTCTAAAGTTCATTCTGTTCTGGTAGTTCATACCATTGTGTCAAATTTTAGCTAGTCATGAAAAATAATTTATTGTCATTTCTGAAATGTTAATTTTGTTCTTTACTTGAATTAATAGTTCTATTTTTCTGTTTTACAGAATTCAAAGCTGGTATGATAGTAAAGGCTTCTCTTTTAAATTTTGGAAGAGATAGTGAACTTTCATTTCTAAAAGATATGAATTTTCTGATCATATGCTTTAATGAGAATTCTTCCTCATGTTTATGCATGTAAACAGGTTTTAGTGTAACACAGGAGCACACGCTGTTAAGTGCATACCAATGAACTTTGTCAAAGTGTTTTGCCTATGAACTGAGGAAAGTTATAAATAATAAAAATCTGTGACAATAGTGTGTAAATATATATGAAAGTATGATGGACAATTTGATTTATCTAGAATGTGTAAGATGGTCTTAGATGGAATAGTTAATAAATGATGCACTATGTAGTAGAGATCCAGCACAATCAATTTTTAATCAAAACTGTGGCCTATATGCTTGTAATCAAAACCCTATTCATTGCTGAATAATTTTAATAGAGCTAAAACAAATGTAGTCATTAGGGAACATTTCAAATTTTCTGAAAAATTGCTTCACTCAGAGGTAGTTAATTGAACTAATTAATAGAGTTATTTTCAGATTTAGTCTTTGCTTTTAATCTGCCACTGTGAAATTTTTGTTAGTTTTGTTTTTCTTCATGTCTGTTATCAGTCCTCTCTAACACATATAACCTTGTAAAGCCTTTGAAGACTTTGCTACAATCTTCTATATCAAACCGGATTATTGCGACTGTATAACACTGTTAAATCCTATTTCTTTTTATATTAAAAATTTGGTTTCTGTCTGGTTTTGGTTTGTTTTTTGTTTTGGTGTCATTTTTTACAAAAAAGATGGAAATTCTTTTGACGCAGAATTTTTTTTGTATCAAAATGCATCAGATATTGCATTGGTCTCTCTGGTGCAACTGGACTTGATACTCTCACCCATGAACTGCCTCAGTTAAGAGGCTGGGAATTCAAATTGTCCCTAGGAAACCACACATTTTTCCAGGAAAACACAGAGCAAAATTTAGCCATCTGGACAGGGCTCTATTAGGAATTTTATACTTTCAATTTTGCTTCTGCCCTTCACTGGTAAGCAAAAAGAGAAGTCTAGCCCCCAGTCAAATGACACCTTTTATATAACAAAAATATATTTTTTGTGAGTACTGCTAGCTAATATTTTAAATCCATTTGTCTAATGTAAGCAGTGATGACTTAGAAACCAATTACTTAATTAAGAAATAAAAGGACATTAAATGCTCAGCTTCAGTTAACAGTAGATCTTAACTTATTTGTAAACACTGTAATGCTAGCGGTTTTTACAGACTCCTCTTTGCTATGAAGTAGTAGCAAAACATTTGCATGTATCTATTTTATGGCTCTCATGAAATAAAGTGAAAAAATATTTTATTAATACTATGTTGACATAGGATTCATCATAAAACCTTGAAATGCAGTAACTGGTTTAGTAAAAGTGAAATATGTAACTGCATAGATGAAACTTAATAAATAATTTTATATATTATATGCTGAGATGAGCAAAATGATTTCATGTTTTGTGACCCATTAAAGTAAACTGATTTTTTTGTCATGATAATGATGTTAATAGCATTTTCTTTTACAAGGAAGTGTCATCTTCAAGTTTTCTTGTTCATCAAGTTTACTTTGAAGATATTACCTCATAAAATAATGTCAGACCCAGTCTAAAGATATTTTTTAATTTACTTCTGAGACATTCCAATAGATTGCATTATTGCTTTACATTTTACACATTTTCACTAGAAAGTTTTCTTAAAAGAAGTATTTAAGAATATTTTTGATCATGTTATTGCACTTTTTGCTGATGAATTAAACTGAAGTTAAGGACTTCAGTGTAGGCATAAATTTGTGTCATTGAGGTAAAGAACAATCAATATACTTATAAAAATGTATAAATGTCCCAAGTCCCAACTCTCTGACTGGTATTAAAATCTATTGTTTAATGAGTTCAGCAGCATACTTGCTCAATACAAATATAACAAAAGATTGTTGCAAAAAAATAAAGATGGTAATAAAAAATAAAATGTAAAAGTGAAGTCTGTGGCTCATTATGGAAACATGGCTGTGGGTAAAATTAGAAGAAACTGGGAAGTTATATCCACATCCTAACAGAAGTTTTAACAATATGGAAATTATAGGGTAAAGTGCAGCTGCTACTCCCTGTTGGAAGTGGCTGACCTACTCAAAACCTGTTCTACCATGATTCCCTACACCCACAACCTGCAACCATAGAGCCTCCTGAGGGGGATGGAATGGAGGGTGGAGCAGAGTGCAGACACCACAGCCAGGTTCTGTTGGAATTCCTGCAGGGAAGGGAACTTGATGGTACTTTGCAGCTGATAAACTGCATGGCTGCTATCAACCAAGAGAGACAGGGGAAGACTTCCTGCTGCTGAGCTAGAAACTGTGGAGAAATGGCTCTCCTCAGATTGGCTTAGTTCATTATAGACTAATTGTAATATTAATGCACACCTCCATCCCAAAGATATCCCCACACTGAAAATGTGCTCTCTATTTTCTTTGACTGCATCTGTAAAATGAGGTGAGAGAATTTATGATCTGTCAGCAACAAAGGTATCCATGACAAGAATCACTCAAGCTCCACCTAAACATAAAGAAATAATATAAAGATACTATAAAAGTAAGTTGAGAGTGAGAAAAAGTTAGTAAAGACTCCACCATAACTGCTGAGGTGGGTTAAAGGGCTGAACTATTTTTCTCCCCATAGGGACACCTCTTGGGGAAGAACCATTCTATGCATGCTGAAAACTTTTACTGGGGATTAGAGCTTGTCTGTGTATTGATCTGAATGTAGTTTTATTTTTTGAATTAATTTTTATAAATGGAAGAGCATTGATGAGTCAGGCTGGAGGTCTAGGGTGTGCTGTCACTCCTGTTACTTTCTGTCAGAGGTCCCAGATGGTATGTCACTCACTTCTCTCTTCCAGGCTAGTTTGGATTGTCTATTTAAGTCATTTGACTCTTTATGACAGGTAAAGGGTGAAAACTAATTGCATAACTACAAACCAAGCCATCTGAAATCAGACAGATTGATGACAGACACATTGTCATTTTTAAAGTCGTGAATTCTTGCAGGTTTAAGTTGGAAAGGCCTATGGGCTTCACCAGTGAGTCATATTAGTCTGGGCATCCTGTTTCCCCATGTGGGATAGATGCCTACCCTGCCCTAATGTTGACACATGGAGTTACTTATCACAAATCACATCTTAAAGCACTCTTTTGAGCCAACAAACAGTAGTTAAAGTTGGCAAAGCACCATACAACCAGATAGAGTTGTAGAGTATAATATTCTGAGGAGATATTAACTAAAGATATGAACATCCTTTATGTTCTAGCTGTGAATAAATGCAGCTGGGCTAGGTTAGGTGAAGAAAGAATGGGATTTAGGGACACAATGGATGGTAAGAAAAGATGTCTGAAGGAATAGTTATATCACATAGGCTCAATAAAGAAGATATTTTTCATCTCCTCTCGTGTGTATACTTGATTTTCAGTTTTAGATGAAGTGAAAGTCCAAGTTCACTCATTGTTCCTTCATATAATTTGTATATTTATGGCTTCCTTATTTGATACAATATTTATATTCAATTATATAGCAAAAAAAATTGTCTTTGAGGTCTTTTAACAGTGAAGTTTTTAATGTTCATATTCAACTTTTTTTTTCCAGTAAGAAACTATTTATGTGTTAGGCAGCAAGACAGAATAAAATGGATATATTTTTCCCATGCAAGAAGACTGGTAAGTTTACTTCTTTGAATTTATGACCTGCCAGGCACTGAAATCACAGTGCTATGACCTGTTTCAGGGACTTGTTTTAAACATGGACATTATGCTTCCCTATGAACACCTTTCATTTCTCATTACTGCTAATATTCTGTTAACATAAAAATGTTTCTTCTTCCTACTGTTATTTATTGAAGCCTTCCACAATGCCTCCATAAATAACTTATAAAATTTAACATTATGTTATCAGAGCTTGGGAAGAAGTAATTGACACACATATGATATTATGAAGTTTCTACTTATTTACCTCAACATAGTCTGGCCACAGGTATCTGAAAAACAATTATCAAATACAGAGCCTGCAACTCAGACATCTGTAACCAAGGCTAAAATTCTGACTACACCACATCTATCAGTCATCTATCTAAATGAAATAAAAAATTTTAAGCCCATCCACCTATTTATTTTCTCTGATTTTTTCAGGTTTACATACCTTTCACTTTTACTCTTCTTACAAGGAGTTCAAGCTCCATAAATGAGTTGGTCCTGAAATGAGTAAACTATTTGAAATAATTAGCAGAATGCCCATGACATTGAATAGAAACTCAGAAATGTATGCAGTGCAGGAGAACATTCTTTCTGAAAATGAGGGTCATTCAAAACTGGTATTTGAATGAACAGGATGAGGCTTGCAATTCTTACAGAATTCCCATCAGTGATTGTAACTTTCATATGTATAAAAAATATTCATATCATTCAGTATGTGTCATAGTAAGGATAACACAGAGCATGAAACTTGTAGTGACTCCAAAACTTCTTCATGATACATCAGATCATCATAATGTAACCCAATAAATTGACCAAAAAGCACTGGCAACATCCAGTTGAGGCATTCTGAAAAGTCACCAACACAAGCTGCTAACCAATATTTGGAAAACTTTTTACTCACTCTGCCTCAGATTTGTTGCACAGCATTTTTGTCCTAAAAACCCCCCTTTTTGAAAGCCATCTAATTATGACTTGTGCACATAGAAGGCTGAAAGCAAAATCACTTAGAACCCATGAATAAGGACGTGAGAACTATTTTCTGTATGGCTTTGGCCAAAAGCACTGGACGTTACACCTAAAACCCTGTGGAGTGTGGTCTTGTGTAATAGGCTGTGTCACAAAATGGTGGCTGTACATGTGGGTCAGACAAACAGAGAGCTGCAGCACTCAGGATGGTTTGTGCCAGAGTAAATATTCACTCATTCCTCATCTGGAAGCCTGATCACTTCAGAGAGTCAGAAAATGCCTTTTTCTCCCGTATTCATCATCTTCCTTCATGCATGCATTTCTCTGTGTCAATGGGTATATACGCAATTACCAAATTTAAAAAGAGTTTATAAGGGTAAATAATTATGCTACAAAAATCAAAACCATAAGGACAGCCATCACTTTCAGTAACTTTCACCACTAGTGGCAGTGGAAGTAGCACTGAATAGCTACCCTCCACAAAATATTTATATTGCTAAAAATTTGTCACACACTGTTAGCAATCCTAAACAGAGGGATGAATGTTGTTAAGATTATAATTATTATATTAATGCATGGGAATGTGGTAACCTGAACATTTCTGGAAATCAAGAATGTTGTATAATGTTTCTTAAAGTACAAGTCTTATGAAGAGCAGCTGAGGGAACTGAGGTTGTTTAGCCTGAAGAAAAGGAGGCTGAGGGGAGACATTATTGCTCTTTATGACTGCCTAAAAGAAGGCTGTAGCCAGGTGGGGGTTGATGTTTTCTGCCAGGTAACAAACAATAGAATAAGAGGAACTGATCTCAAGTTGTGCCAGGGGAGGTTTAATTGGATATTAAGAAAAATTTATTTGCTGAAATATGGTCAAGCATATGAACAGACTGCCCAGGGAAGTGTTGGAATTACTGTCCCTGCAATTGTTCAAAAGGAGTGTAGATGTGGTGCTTAGGGACACAGCTTACTGGTTGACCTGGCAGTGCTGGGTTAACAGTTGTACTCAATAATCTTGAAGGTACTTTCCAAAGTTAACGATTCTAGTATTCCATGTCCATTCATTTGGTAAATACCAAATCCATTGAACATGTTCTGCTACATATATTGATTATCTGTCAAGACTACCTAGCTATCAAACTCCAAATTGCAGTTGGCTGAGCACTTGTCAATAAGTAGCCTTAAGATAAATGTGGGAATGCTACTTTATGAATGGCATATTACGCATGATTAGGCAAATGCAGAAGCCTTCTCAGCACACCGTTTCTGACTGCATTCAACTGTAGCAAGGCTGGTTTCATATCATCTGCAGGTTTTTTTCTCTGTGGTAAATAAAATTCCCTTTTCCTCAGCACTGTTGGAATCTTCCTCCCACCTCCTGCATCATTAGGCATGAGATGAGGAAGCAGCTGCCTAAAACAGGCTGCTTCCCTTTACCCTCCTGCTTTCTGAACATTTCAGTGTCTCAAGACTCTTTCCCCACCCAACAGTTTCTTTGTCTACAGCGAACTTCTGGCCCCTCCATATGAAAACCAACACTTATACTGGGCAAGTACAAAATAAAAAAAAAGACAGAAACATTCACTTTGCTTTAGTTTTTCTTTTCATGGCACAATGTAAATGTATGGGCAGATTTCAGTAAAGAAACCATTTCAGATAAATAGTAGCTGATATGTTTATAAGCTTGTTGCACACTAGCACTGTTTAACTGCACCTAGAAATACAAGATAAAAATGTTGTGCTGTGCATGCCAATTAGGATCAATTTACATTTGCATAAAGTATAGCATTATCACCTCTTCCTAAATAGTGAGGCAGATGACTTAGGAAAAAAAAAGGAATTCTGGTGGGCAAGTGTGAACATGAGCAGTCAAGAAAAAACAAATAAACAAACACACAAACACCAAAGGGATTTATCAGGGTTTTTTTTTTTTTATTTTGGTTTGGTTTGGTTTTTTTTGTGCGTTTTTTTTTGGTTTTTGTTGTTGTTGTTGTTGTTGTTGTTGTTGTTGTGGGGTTTTTTGGTGGGTTTTTTTTGTTTGTTTGTTTGTTTGGCTTTTTTTAATAGCTGCCCTTGTTAGCACCTGCGAAGTGATACTGTGGAAAGCAAATTATTGCTCATCCCCGGAGCTGAACTCTGAATAGAAGCTTCTTGTTTTAGGCATGAAGTGACAATTTTCTTATCCCTTCTGGAGCTGCAAAAGACATATATGAAATTTTTGGTGAAAGAAAAAAGCTCTAAACTCCTACACATGACTTCTCTAAAGATTAGGTTCCTGTAATCTAAGGCTGACACGTTAATGATAAA
Source organism: Calcarius lapponicus (assembly GCA_039654755.1). Taxonomy (NCBI): domain Eukaryota; kingdom Metazoa; phylum Chordata; class Aves; order Passeriformes; family Fringillidae; genus Calcarius; species Calcarius lapponicus. Next base: position 76,158,489 of record CM077462.1, on the reverse strand, counting down.
ACTCAGGTTCTTTGGAGCATTATATTTCTTTTATCTATCCCATTGATGTGAATGTCTGGATTTGTGAGCAAAGAGTTAAAAGTTTGTCTTTGGCAGAAAAATAGTGTATTTTTTAATGTCTCTACACATCTGTTATTTCTCTGGCAAAGAAGAACATAAATAACTGAATTGATTGCAGTCTGAGCATTAAATTTAATAGGCGTTTGTAGTTATGAGAGGAAGCAGGCTTTTGGTAAACCTTATTGTGTGTATTTCTCAGGCAAAAAAAAATATATAGTGCATTTCTTATGTATTAATTATTAAGAAAAAAAATCTTATTTTTACTTTTTAAATTTCCCAATAAACTTTACAGGAATTCGCTACATTTCAGATTGCACTTTGTGGAGATATTAGCCATTTGAGTGATGCTTTGAGAGCTCTAAAATTTGTTATATTGCCATGGTAATAAGAAAGATGGAAAAAGTTTTTTTTCAGTATGACGAAATCTTCAGTGAAACATATCTTTCTTCTTCATCCTCTCCAATCACTCATTTGCTTTTTTCCATGTTTATTTTCTTAACTTTGGTTCAACATTGAGTTGTCTGACTGTGTCTTTTATAGTATACTAGCAAAAAACAAGTATGCAATTTTTGTTTCCACTTAAAAATGCGTTTTTAAAAATAATTTATGGACTTTTTAGCTTACCAGATAAAAAGTTGATTGACTAAAACAATATGAAATTAAAGCACTGACCTAAAAATAATTGTTCTTCTATGCCCACCTGAGAAGTATTCCAGCAGACTCCACAGGAGCAGGACAGTGGAAAAATCAGATGACTACTGTACTTTTCTTAGCGTTGTCTACATCGTGTTTACAAAAGTGCAATAAAAACCTAAATTGGAAAGAAAATCCAGTTTATTATGTGGCGTGATTCTATTTTCTCTTTCCACTGGATTGATTAGATGTTCATATTTTCTCTAGTTGTCCATCTTCCATCATTTAATGAGGACTTCTTGATGATGTGAGAAAGAACAAGCCTGAAGAGCAATTAGTGAGTTCCAAACCAAAAACCTTACCAACTTCTGAACTTTCTTGCTGTATCTCTCTGTACTAAAAGAGAAAATGGCTTTGGTTCCTGACATGAAATTAAGAAAATGGTTTATATACATGCTATGAATTCCATGGGTTTGGACCAATCCAGCTTACATTAGGGATTCAGTTAAAAATTAAATCAGCCCGTTTTAAAAGTCTATTTGTAGTTCATACATGGGAGCTGGTTTTCTAAGCTCCCAGTGTGGTCATTGATGATTAGCCATTACAGGTAATTTGTAAATGAGCTTACCAGGCATTAAATGTACAAATCATAATTGTACATTGTCCAAAGCATGCAAACACATCAGGAAAAGTATTTGTGATCTTGGAGATTATATTGGAGATCTGAATCCCAAAAGAAAGCAGTTGGAGGCTGCTGGTTATCCCCCATAGCTAGATATTTACATTTTGGAATAGTAATCACTTTCTCAGTCTTTCATTTAAGGTGAACTGGAGTATACTGTCAAGGCTCCACTGGTAGTACAGGCCAGGAATTAAATTCAGTTTCTTTATGCTAACATTTATTGTCATTTAAGGCAGAATTGTTTGACTTGCAACTACAATTTTAGAAGGGCACTGGTCTTCCCTAGGATCTGTGCTGAATCTTGTTGCTCCATGAGGAAGTCTTAGATATTTAGAGTTTGTTTTTTGCTGTATTTTAATACCAGCTGCATGCTTTTTACATCAGGAAACAAAGGAAAACCATCTATACAACTACATTAGTAAAGGTATTCGAGAAAGGCTATTAACTGCAGAATAAATCTGGAAAGGAGGCTTGGATAACACTTGTGGGGCACTTGTTGCTGAACAGGGAAGGATAGGTATCATCTGATTTCTTTGATTTTAAAGTTTTATTGTAGAGGACTAGTGCAAGTGAGCGAAATGTTCCCAAAAAGGGAAAGCAAAGCACTTTCTTGTACTGCTACTACAAAACTTAGAATCGCAGACATCTGTAGGAAGGACCAGGGTAAGAGTAGAAATGCACTTTTAGCATCATAGAGGCCTGTGCAACCATAGTTGGGGAAATGAAAAGACTAAAATATAAGACTGAGAAAGACAGAAACTTGATCTACAGAAACTGCTTGCAGAAGAAATTACAGTCTTAGAAGGTTAGAGTCCTTGCAACACCCTGTATACACTGAGACAAGGAAAATGTGTATTTTGACTTATAAAACATTAGATTCTGTATAGATATTTAAGTCTCATTAGCTGATTTGAAAAACAGAAAAAGGTACCTAAAACTCATTGACAGCCCTCTCTATTTATTCACTTTTCATCCTCACAAGGTGTATCTACAACACAGGATGCAGTTAAACGATGGAGGGATGAGACAGTCATCAGTACCTATTCTGTGGGATGAGGCCACCTGGTTCACATAATCGTATTTCTGTGGCAAAATAGCAAAAGCATATGTGCTGTGAATATGCCAGAGAAACTCCCAGACCAAAGGAATCACAGGAACACCTGTGCAGAGTAGTAAGAGGCAAATACAGCAGCCAACAGAGTGTCCAGATGAGTGAGCAGCAGGGTGGTCTAAGAGGACTGTACTAAAACTGCAGTAGTTCTGAAAGGTCTCTTTCAGTGTCTGCATGGATAATTGTTTAACTCATTCCTCCCCTTATAGCAGTATAGTTTTCTTTGCTATATGAATCTTTCATCTTAACAGATAAAATCCATCTGATTTGAAGTGAGCTATCTTTTACTGAGGAAATAAGATTGGATTTCCTTGGTTGAATTTCAGTGTGGAGTCTACCAAGAACATACTATTTTTATGAACAGTGTACATAATCTGTTATATTGAAGAGGGTGCTGTAGCTTTTTAAATGGAATATTACAATTTACTTGTTCTGGAGCCTGACTTGCTTATACAGAAACAGGTACTCATTGTAATCCGGCTACTGACTTTTAGTGGACTATATAGTAAAAACCCTTTTGGAAGACTAATACTGACACATCTGCTGAAAAAAAACGGGTAGAGGTGACCAGTTAAGGGTTTGTGGGGGTCTAGGGTGCGTCTGAAGCTGGTAAAATGACAATCTGTGAAATTCACTAGGGAATTTTCAGTGACCATTACAGTGAGACAAATTCAAATCTAGCTTGCTTTTCCACCCCATTTCCTTGAAAAATAAGACTCCAGATTTTGTGTTTTTGAATAAACTTGCATGTACACATGTACACCTTGAAGCCCAGAAGAAATAATATTATGTATGTTGTCCATTTGTGTTTTTCCCTCTTCCTCTCTGTGAGGATTTTTGTGGGTTTTGTTTTTTTTTTTTTTTTTTTCTTTTTTGGGGGCGGGGGATTTTTGTTGTTATTTTTTGGTGCTATTATTGTTGTTGTTGTTTTTTTGGGGTGTTTTGTGATCTAGTTGGTTGGTTGCTTTTTTACAGGGACTCATTTTAATAAATTATTCTCTTTCATAGGCTTTTTGCAGACTACTGAAAAGGCTGCTCCAAATGATGACAAACCTGGTTTGTGCTCGAGCAGAGACAGAGCTGATAAGCTGAATGATGCAGGTTAATAAAAGGCACAGACCAAAGAGCAAGTTGAGATCTAATAGCAGATGCTTACAAAAGATGTGTGATGCTGATGTGTGATGAAATGAAGGGATGACAAGTTTTGAAGTCACATGAGTAAAAATCCCCATTCCCATTATGAAAAGGTGGGTGGCTGTTGAAGCTGTGAGGCCTGGAACGCACCAACACAGCAATACTGGGATGCTTAATCCACCTATCTTTGTGTTCCCATACTGGAGAGGTAGGTAATCTGCCCTACACTCATCCCAAACCCACTGACTCAGACACAGGGTGAACCTGCTTCAGGGTTGGACTAGAGGGTTTGGTTTTGCATCCTGCTCCAGCTAGAACAGGTCTCATGGTAGGCCCCCCATACACTATCTTCACTGTATTTCTACTCCTAAGAATCCATTTCCCCTTCTTGGCCTTCCTTTCCAACATTCTTCTATCTACCTTCCCCCTCCTGTTTTCCGTCAGGTAAACACCTAAACCCATATTTTTTTCTCAGTTAGTACAAGTTGTGATAACAAATACATTATTTCTCATCCCATTTGCTCAGCAAACTTGCCATTATATGGTATTGCTGACAGTTACCTGAGAGCTGTTTGCCTTACAATTCTGTACTCCCACAAATGTTCCCAATACTCCTCTCCAATTATCTGCAAAGTTTGGCATTTTTTCACATCCTCCCACTTAACCACCTGTGAAAATCAGGCACCTGTCACAACTCTAACTTTTGCTTGCTTCCTACACGGGTACTTGCTATGTTCAGCAGCTTCTGGTGTCCAGCAGATTTTCACTTCCTGCTCCATCACTTTTTCTGAGCCAGGTGCTCCTCATCTTCCTGGGTTCACTTACAGTCTTGACAACATGTCCACAGTGACTGATGTGGGCTGTCTTGGTCCACTCCATCTCCCATCACCTGTAGAAGGCACGTAGTTATGATGAGCTGGGACAGTGTCTTTCTGAAATCCTCAGAACCTTTCTTCTACTTCAGCCACCAGGTTATACATAGATCCTTTCAAAGGTATTGGTGGTGGGAAAGCCACGTCATCACCTCCTCAGTTTAGGGAATCACTTTCAAGACAACTTTCAATATCAATGATCTTAGTACTTGACTTCGCAGATGATTGGTTGTGATAGGTTTGTAACTTTCATCTCTCTGGAAGGCTGGATTCCCACATCTTCCACTCATCTGCCTGTGATTGAGGCTCTGAATTCCCACTATTCCTTGCAGTCACACACATCTTAGAGACAGAAAGGCCACAAACACTATTTTTCACATATTTATGATGAGACTTTGTGTCACTGAGAACCATACTCAGGCTGCATGGTGAACAAAAGAGAAGGTGAATAAAATACAGATAGAACTACTGTTCTATCTGTAAAAATACAGATAGAAGAGTAGTTCTATCCCTACTTTATAGCAATAAGTATAAAGGCAGAAAGTATGTATTTATGACTGATATCAGTGTAGTTTCCAAAACAGGACAGATTTTTCTGAATTTAAGAATCCCCAGACACTGCCCACTCATTGCTTCTGCTTGCACAGGCCTCCTGTGAAATATAAGTAAACAACACATCACCCAGGCCAATATTCTCAGGTGAACACCTTTCAGTAACTTGCATGCTCTTGAAACAAACTTTTCCTTAATACTGTAGATTGAGATAGCTGAGTGGACTGTACGTACTCATTAACAATTAGACAAGGGTTATAGACTGAAATTAAAATGAGGAGACAAAAGCTATATTTAATGATGAAAGAGATCCTCCCATGGTACGGTCTTGTACTGGAGCAGTGCTGGTGAGAAGCTGTAGGGCAGGTCAATGACATGGACATTTATGCTGATTTACCTTTACTAACTCAGCTGTCTGATATATTGACATAGTTTGTTTGGGTTTTTTTTGTGGTTGTTTTTTTTGTTGTTGTTGTTGTTGTTTTTTTTGTCTCAGCAGTTTAATATTTAAGGAATGACGGCTAAATGAATATTGCTGTGGAATGATGGCTAAATAAACACTGCTGCATCACTTATTCTGTCTTGTCTCTTTCTAGCTTCTTTTAGTGCACTCTCCTGTGCTTTAGAGAAATATTCCAGCATCTCTTGTATCTTTGATGGATAAAATGTAAGCACTCAGTAAAGAGATCTCTGAATCTCCAGAGCATTCAAACATCTGGCACCAGGATGACTCATTCAAGGAGTGCTGTAGCCCTAAATCAAATCACACAATCTGTCATTTTTGACATTAAGCAATTAGAGAGTGTTCAAAGGAGGGCCATGAGGATACTGAAGGGTCTGGAGGGGAAGCTGTATGAGGAGTGATTGAGGTTACTTGGTGCCTCCAGCCTGGAGAAGAGAAGACTGAGGGGAAACAACATTGTGGTCTTAAATGTCCTCAGGAGGTGAAGAGAGGGGCAGGTAAAAATCTCTTCACTCAGATCAGTGAAAGGACTCAAAGAAACAGCATGAAGCTGAGTCAGGGGAGGTTGAGATTGGATATCAGGAAAGGGTTATTCACCCAGAGGGTGGCTGGGCACTGGAACAGGCTCCTCAGGGAAGTGGCCACAGCACCAGCCTGACATTTGGACAATGCTCTCAGGCACATGGTGTGACTCTTGGGATGTCCTGTGCAGGGTCAGGAACAGAGTTCATGATCCTTATGGGTGCCTTCCAACTCAGCATATTCTGTGATTGCATGATTCAATTAAAACAGCTCATGATAGTTGTGTGAAGAAAACACCAGTTATGCCAAAATTGCATAACTCACAGATTTTCACAGAAAATATAAAGTCATTTCCCTGTCTCATCTGCCTTACAGTGAGCTCCATGAAGAACATGAGACATGAAACCTCCCCTTCATCACTGACAGAGCACTCCACACCCAACCTTTCTGGAAGGCTTGCTGGCTCTATGGCTTGACTTAAGCCCACATTTTCTTCTTCCCAGCGTATTGTTATGTATTGACACAGAGTTCCTTGAGACCAGTCAGACAAATTTACTGTTTAAAACTCTGCATCCTTCTTAGCCTAGAAATACATCAGAAGAAGTAGCATAACAGAAATAAATAAATTGCTCCCTGTGCTCACTGAAGATAGGGCAAAAAAAGCAATAGGCTTATAATGCCGCAAAAGATACTTAGGACTCTGACAGGCTTGTGGCAGAAGATTAAAATCAGACATCTAGTTTTCATTTAGCTTAATATACAGGACTGAAAGCTGTGATAAGGCAGCAAGTGATGACTTGTGGTATCAGGCATCCCTGTATTTAAGGACAGCAGAAGAGACAAACACTTTAGCTTTAACAGCTTCATCTGCCTGATTTTGTCTGCTAAGACAAATCTACCACAGCCCTTAGTTTATCCATTAAAATAAGACCTAACATTAAGTACAGCCAAACTTTGGAATAATTTCTGAAAGACATTTGCAGAAAATATATATTAAACCCCTGTAAGAAACAGCTTAGCCACTTCAAAGACTGATCCTTCATGTGATACTGGCAGAGGAAGACAAGGTTTTCCAGGGAATTCATGGACACCCTTTCCTACTTTTCCCTGTGATTTTGTGAGCAAATAATGTAATTCTGACAAATTATTATGTATCATCTGAACTACCAAAGATCTGTAGCCCCTTTTGCACTTTGACTTCTTATTTTGAGACATTCAGATTTGAGGCACATTGAAAACTGAAATGAAGCATTTAAAATTATTGGATGACATTAAAAAATCTCTGGGTTTTGATGTTTCATTAAAGTATTCTAACTTGTTCATACTGATTTTTTTCCAGAAATAGTGTTAGACATGATCAGTCTCTTAAGTCAACGTATCTTTTTAAATTTTGAAACATTTAAAGAATTAAATTTCAAATTCTTATTGGCATTTTTGGACATCTTTGTGAGAAAACAGCATTTTGTTTTGAATTTTACGAAGTTTGAGAAATTAATGTTAAGAAGTTAAACAAAAGATGCAAAAGTAATTGAAGTTTTTCTTTGTATTTAAAATTTGAAATTTTTTTTCTTTATTCCAATTCCATATATAGTTATTTTCCTATCAGCTTGGAAGGGCAAAATTAATCCAAATTTTGTTCCAGTTTCAGTTGTGAAGAACGACACCTTCCATTTTTTCTTCTCCTTCCAAGATTCTTTATATTAAAATATGAAAATACTAAGTCAAAAGTTTTTTACCAAAAATAATTGTAAGAAAGATAAGTTTGTATTTTTATTGAACTCCAAAAAAGACAAGATGTTGTTTCTAGTGCATCTAACCTTTTCTTATAAAATTTTCAAGATCAGAACTTTGAAGTTAAAGCATTCAAAATTATTCTTTAGTTAAACTTTTCCTAGGATTGTATTTTCTTTCCTGTATAAATAATTACATGAATTTTTCCATTAAAAAAATTGTCTGATTTTTCTGTCTAGAATTAAGATATACATATGTCTTATTAATAATATAATGATATTTTATTCAGTGCTATTTGAAGGGCCATATAAATAATGCCATTATTTCTGTGGTCTCAAACAGCTAATCTAGAAGTAGAACAATTGGTGACCAGTGAGGCACCATAACAAGTGAAGAATGAACTCTCAAATTGTACAATCAATAACTACAGGGGTGAAAATTGCCACTTAAGACTGTCATTGTAGTACTGTTGTGCGTGAAATACATTTTCCATAAACTGAGGTTGTTCACTCTGTAGCATATGAAGAGTCAGGTGAGATTTGTAAAGGTCTTTACTATTGCCATTTTAACTATCTATATATCTAATGATATAATTATCTTCATAATGACCTCACATCTAGCAGTAAACAGTACTTTTTAAAAAGAAATATATTGCTGGTTGTTGGCATTATTTTTGTCTTTTCATTTGGGCTTTTTTGTTTGATGTTTGTCACACATATATATGTGCGTGCGTGTGTGCATATTCATATAAATATATATATATATAAAAATACACACTGTACATATGTATATATGCATATATGTACATACATACTGTGCATAGTATATTTAGATTTGTTTGTAGTCTTGTTTTGGAAAGTGCCAAGTTTTATTTTCAGAGCTGTTTAAATGAATATCACAGGCAGAAGATAAAGGGCTTGCCAAGCTGATACACTTCAAATCAGTCTATTTATTGCCAATGCTATTAATGCAAATAGTGGAGTACAAGCTAAAAGCAAAACATTAAAAGCAATCTCCATAGACATACCCAAATTCTGTAAAAATATCACATAATTAATAATTATCTAAATGTACAATTTGGTTTGTGACTTATGCAAAGTAGTTTTTCCTGATATTTCAGTTTATTACTTCAGCCCGAATTTCTCTGCTGAAATTTGAGGTTGTATATTTCTATGGTAACCCTGGAGGAGAGAAGGGAAGGGTGCCAGGGAAAAGAAAGCAAGGATGCTACAAGAAGGAAAACAACATGAAACTGAGAAAAACAGCCAATGAAAAAAAAAAAAAAAGATGAATTGCAACAGCTTTTAGAGGAAACTAGACCTACACAAAGAAAACACCAAAAAAAACCCCAAAAAAATCAGAACCCCCTCCACACCAAAACAAAATACAAACCAAAACAAAAAAACATTTCAGTGCCAAATATGAAAAAAAAAAATAAAATTGAAGAGAAGCTCTGAATGCCCTTATTCTGTATAAGCCATGGTTTTTATTACCAATACACAGTTAATCTGGGGGCAGTGGAAGAAGAGGTAGTGAAAGATTCTGGGAATAACAGGTAATTTTAAGTAACCTAGAGTCAATATCTTTGTTCCCTGTGTAGTTTGCAGTGAATTGAAAGTTTTATCTGAATTTATATATGAGACTAAATGCACCTAGGTTTTGAGTATTGTCCTATATAGCTAAGAGAGATACAGTCTGCTCCAAAAGGTGGCTTCATCCCATCAGATGTGTCCATTTCTCAATAGTGATTGCTAGAGGTGATTGATTCTTAATTCAGGTAGGTGAGTCAGGCATTAAAATATTGCCACTTTTATTTTTTTTTTTTTTGTTCTGGAGGGAAAATAGTAATCTTGTGTCACTCTCTGAATGAATCAATTTGTCAACTTGCTAGTAACATCTATCTACCACTTTTAAATAATTTAAGCATCTAAACTTTTTGAATACATGTTGATGTAATTTAGGGTGGGGAAAGTGAAGAAAAGAGAAGAATAATCTTTGGAGCGACCTACAGAGTTTTTGATTTAGAACAAACTGTCCATTTTCAGTCCCTAAGTACTTGTGATAAATGTAGATTTGTGGTATTGTACCAGATATTTAAAACTCACCAACTACTTAGAAAGGAATGAGTATCTTCACAAGAGCATGTTGTCTGTTTTCAATTCCCTTGATACATAGTTAATGGCAGATAGGGGACGAGTTTGACCCACTGTGACACATGGAGTTAAATGGAGTTAAATGAAATTGCGCACTTTCTTATGTATGCCATCACAGGTCATCACCTCCATGTTATTTTACTCCTAGATGTTCATGAGGAATGAGGATAAGACAACGCAAGTACTTGTTAATATCCTAAAAGAGATAGTAAACTTTTTTTTTTTAATTAATTATCTTGTATATGATCTACTCTGGTTAATTTTATCCTTTTCTTCCTATGACTATTAGAGCAATTTAGTATATTTTTTTGGTAGATGTAGGAGATCATCAGGGAATGTCACATATGGGTCCCGGGGAGTTTTAAATAGAAACACTCTAAACAAGAATTCTAACACAAATGTCACTCATAAGTATCAGACAACCCTTTTTGGTCCTCTACCTTTCAGATTTTTCTCAATGAATGTTTTAAATGAAGCTGTTTCTGAAATGCTAATTAAGTTGACTAAGATTTTGCTTTTCAGAAAGAGCGAATTTCGTACTTTGAAAGCAGTGAAGATTCTGCCAGAGTCCACCTTCTCCTGACACCAAAGTAATTGCCTATGTGAATAAATACTCTGTTAAAATGTGTGAGGAGGTGGAATCAGGTTTTAAGTCACTGTCATTCATCAACAGCAGTGCCTGACTACTTGTCTTTTTACTATCTTGTGTACAAAATCTCAGTAACATACGAGGTAGGATGGAAGAGAGGAAGAGTGCATTAAACAGTTCTCTGTATTACCTATTTCATGACAAAGAAAACAGTGGAAAATAGAGACAAATGTGTTCCATATATATATATATATATATATATATATATATATATATATATATATATATATAAATAAATAAATAGAATCCTGAAAGTATACATACTTTAAATGCTCATCTTAATTATCTTTTGCTTCTTTATCAGACACAAAAGGACAGATTCATCTTTTCTGCTTGAATGACTTCTTTTGTACTTCTATGGGAAAAAAATAAAACAAGGCTTTGGAGACAAAAATAAAGTTTGCATATCTCCTATAAACAGATTTAAAAAGTGTCTATTGCATATAAATATAATTCACATCACCCACTACCCCACAAAATCAGTATGGATCATTGTGAACAAAGGCATTCAAGTGTGTTAAGAACACATGGTCACTAGAATAAGAGACTGTGCAAAGCCATAGATACCATCCTTTCTAATCAAATCCTTAAGTAGAAAAGTAATGTAGCTGCTTCTTTTCATAAGCTTCTACAAGACAAAAACATATACAGAAAAGCTGGTTGCCTATCTATTATCAGCTGGAAAGGAACAGAAAAGCCAAAACCAAAAGCAGACATAATGAAATCTTCAGGTATCAATTTTCTAAAGTCTTGTTTTATTAAAAAAATGCATCACAATGATGTCAGGAGTACAGCCTGGTTGTCAGCGACATCCTGACCTCTGTGAAGTGCCATGTGCTTTCATGTTCTTTTGCTCCCTTTCACATTTACACCTGACCTGCTGTGGCCCATGAGTTCCACAGTAATCGACACTGCCTGTGAGAGGTAAGCAGGAGCATGAGCTGCAGTTTCCCAGCTGATGATGTCTCAGCCACTAATGGTTTGGTAGGTCAGGCAACTGGGCTTTTTTATGTTTCAACCCGAGCCTCAAAGGGAGGTCACTGGATGCTACATTCCTCCTGCTGCTACCCTGTGTCAGCAGCTCTGCACTTCATTTTTGCTGCTTGATGCATCACAGATGACAGATGACTGCATTAGTGTCTACGGCACATCAAGAGGATGAAGTGTAGGATGCACTGATAGAGATGGCAGCAGCTTAGGAGTATGTAGGCTTTTGATTCTCTATGACTTTGGGGCTTACTAAGATACTGATATGAAGGCTCAGAAAGGAACCTCTGTATGCAGCTCTAAACATCTTAAACTTTAAAATGAGTATTATTTTTCATTGTGTTTTTTTGTTTGCATTTTGAGTTGGTTTTGGTTGGTTGGTTTTGACACAGTTATGTGTCCATCATAGAAGATGAAAAAACAAGTCTATGAAGATAAGAATCAGCTCTTTATTTAAAATTAGAACTCTGTTTCATATTCACTTTGTAGATTTTCTTTTCATACAAATATTCTGAGTCATATCATGCACAACACTTTTTCTGTTTTCTGTTGCAAAGGATTGCAACAAAATACAAAGCACTAAGAACTGTTTTTTTCTAAAAGGCATATTTTTGAATTCCCAGTATCTATAAAGATGAAAGGCCTAGTAACAGTCTCTGTAGATTTTGTATCTACTCAGCCATTTGTGTCATAAACACTTTCATATGAGTTACCAGAACAGTTTTTAATTAGTTCAGTGACAAATCCACCACACATACTCCTCTTATACCTTTCTGCACTCTGTATACTTGTGCTTTTTGAAGTATACCAAATTTAAATGTTATGCTCCTGTCCCTCTAAAACAATTAGCTAGTTTTAGATGCTTTCGGGTTTCAGAACTTCTTGTTTCATTGATCAAAAACTTACATTTCTGGAGTGAAACACAAGCACTGTTCAATAAAGCATTAAGTTACACTTTGTCCTGCACCATTCCACACATTACTCACCAGGGTACAACAACAGTGCACAGAAAATATAAGGCAGAAAGTGAAGGATGCAGTTCTGTTGATAACATTTTGATGGAATACCAGCACTCAAAATAAAATACATACTCAGCTCAACAGTGACTCATACATTTGAAAGTGAATAAGAAATTTGTGTAGGCAGAAAGTAATGATCAATGTGAGAATTTTACAGGAGGAAGGAACTTTACTGTTAAGCCCTGCTTAAAGTCTGAAAAGGCTTTGAAAAGTTGTGTGAATTATGAAGTAAATTATGTTCTCCCACTTTATTTGTTAATAGACAGGAAGGGTAGTTAGCCTCCTGTTGACTTTTTCCAGTTGCAGAAATTCACAATTTCATCAAGCAACGAGATAGACAATCCTAGCAGGAGAAATAGAAAATAAAAGATTTATTCCCAGACTGTGGTCAGTTCATGCAATGCTGGTACTCTGTGAAACCACACAAACAGATCACAGAGCACCCAGAATTCCATGATTAAAGAGGAACTTGCAGGTGGCCCATCCGTGTACTGACTGTAATTCATAACAGCAGCCTATAGCCAACAGTATTCAGGCCAGAGCGTATCAGAGGCCACAACACTGTGCTTTCACTTGGGTCTCGATTTCCCACTTAGGTTCACAGCATGCACTCCTCTTTTCCTCAATACGCAGGAGAGTGATCTATCCTTCACCATCTTAAGCATAAATTCCTGGTATGTGTCTGTACCACCCCTATATCCTGCATGAAATTTTGGCAAGGCTGGGTGGGGCTCTGAGCAACCTGGCCTAGGGAAAGGTGTCCCTGCCCATTGCAGGGTGCTTGGAACTGGATGATCCCCAATGTCCCTTCTAGCCCAACCCATTCTATGATTCAAAAAAACACCCTCACACAAATCCAAAACCAAGCAAACAAGAAATAAAAAACAACCAAATCAAAAACCCACAAAACAATGGAATAACCATTTCATAACACTAAAGATTCCGGATTTAGGATTCATGTTTCAAGCTCTGATAAGAAAACAACATCTTGTGAAAACAGGATATATGGAAGTACTCTCCAAATGCAAATGAATATACAAGCAAAAAAGTATTGATGTTTGATTCTACTTTTGGATGTCACTTTTGCTGACTTCAATGCATGGAACATAAGCATTTTCTAGTCTAATGATAAATTAAGAGAAAAGGAGTAAAAAAAATATTACTATTTGTATGCACTTAGAGAAGTGGAGTCCTAGCATTTTTTCCCCATCAGATAAAATCTGCTTTAAAGAATAAAATTTCGATGTGTATTTTTCACTTTCACAGTTTTTCACTGGCATAAAAAAAATTCAGAGGTTAGAGAAAGAACACAGGGAAGATTTATTCAATGTGGCTTGGTTTAGATCCTGTCAAGTACGAAGGTGGTGTAATAAAATTAGAGGACCCCTGGAAAAATAATGTTTGAATTGGGGGGGTTCTCCTGCCATGAAAATACATATAAGAAGGTAAAATAAAAGTGTTTCCAGAACAAATGTCTTCCATAATGTTTCCTGCTCATTTTAGTGGATAATTGTAGCCAGAGAATTGTACCTGGTGGTGGAATATCCACAAAAACAGATCAGCCTTGCAAGGAAAGGATAGAAGGGTTTTTTGGTTATTTATGTGTTATTGTGCAAAACATTAGAAGTACAAAGAGAATTTTATCATGAGTTCAATGGTTTAAGTCCCTGAAATAGCAAAAAAAATATTGGTTTTAAAAATCAGCATTTTCTTTGAAACAGAACATCTAAGAAAAGACAAAAGCCTATAATGGAGTAATGTAATTCCTAGGAATCAACCTCCCACTCAGAGCAGGGACAGCCTCTAATCTAGATTTTGTTGTAAATTTAGATCACAGTGAAGTACAGAATATCTATGACCTGTCTTCTAAATTTGTTGCAGTCTTTGATTACTCACATGGTCATTTTTTCCCCTAGAATCTATTAATAATTTGCCTTGTAGCTCCCTTACATAGCTGTAAGGGACATAGCTTTATGGGGCACCTCTGAGAAGAATCTGGGTCTACCTTTTTTGCACTTTGTTCCTGAATGTTTGAAACCAGCTTAGTTTCATTTTCTCTTTTCCATAAAACCAAGTGCCTTAGTTTTTCCTCCCTTCCTTTTCCTTGACAGCTCAGCGGTTCTTCACTGACTAATTCCTTTATTCCAATATTTCTTGGACTACTTGGAGGACCAAAATGGGAATAATACTTTGGATGCTGCATCCTTAGCACCAAGTGAAGAAGAATAACTCTGGCCTATTGGCTGCACTCTTTCTCATAGAGCTTATATTCTTCATGTCTGCCAGGACACACTCCTGAATAAGGTTTCACTTGGCCACTGGGACACCTCAAACCCTTTTTGTTAAACAGGTTGCTAGCCAGTGTGCCCCCAGCATTTGCAGGATGTTGCATTCAGCTTTGTTAAACTTCATAAAATCTCTGCCAGCTTCTCTCAGTTTGATACCATCTGAATATGGTATTGTACTTCACCACATTTTACAGATCAGCAACAAAGACATTAAACAACATCAGTCTCAATATCAACCCTTAAAAATTACTAAGATTTATTGTTTTTTCCCAACCTGAATGTTACCATGCCCCACACCAGGACACACTGTGGCTGTGGTGCCTCTTCAAGATGAAAATAAAGACACAGATTGTAAACATATTATTTCATAAAAAACCATTGAATACATGCAGAAGAGTCATGCATTTGGTCTCTAATTTGTCCCTGCTATGTCAAATACAGATTTCTTCAGTAGTGTTCAGCATACTTCCACCACTAAGGAATTATGAACAACTTTTTAATCACTTGTTTCAGAAGTTTAATGTTTCAGTGTTCCATATGCCTTTTATGGACAGGGTTCAAGAACCTTAGTTAGTTGATATAATCAATCAAATGGAAGAATTATCCTTTCAGAATGAGAGAGAATGCTTACTGCATGGGATATGGGAAGAAAGTTATTCATATTGTATTCATATCCTAAGCATAAATAAGCACTCTGTTTTTTACTGGTGATGAAGAAAAGGAAGCACAATGATAAGTCTGAGCTAATAAAGATCAACTAATGAACTAATGGTGTCACTGTGATTTGGGGTATCTCAGTTTGAGGGCAGAGTACTTTTTAAAATGCTATATACACATATGATTTATACAGTCAGTACCAGTTAAACCACAGTGTTCAAATATGGTTGATTTCCATCTTCATGTATTATGTTCTAGACAAACCAACACTTCAGGCACAGAAGTTCTGATTAGATTTAGGAACACTTCCTCATGTGGGAAATTACTGTAGTGTGTGAAAGAACACTCATGGCAAACTTATGTTGCTGTTGGTAAAATAAAATGACTCCTCAGATGCAGAATAAGCTATGAATATGAAAATACACTTTGTCAATAGGGCAGAAATTTCTCTAGAAAATTCTTTTGTATTAAATATGCTATTTGCAAGGAGCAGTTTAGGCTTGACCTTAGGGATACTCTTTAGCTTTACTCATCCTGCTGGTTTTTTGTGTGTGGGAATTTGTCATGGTTTGACACTGGCACAATGCCAGTGCCCCCATGAAAATACACTCTCCCTGGTGTCTGCTGTGAGATGTGACCAGGAATAAACAAAGCAGGCTCCCACTTAGAAATAAAGAAAAGAAAACTTTATTAACTACACTACAACTATAAGTAAAAAGAAACACACACAGGGAAAATTAAAACCTTACATTTCCTCCTCCCCCCACCAAATTTCCAATACAATACATCTATCCCCCAAATCACCAACTCTCGGTCCAGCACCACCCTTCAGACAATCAATCCTCAGTTCATCAAGAGGTGAGTCCTTCTTGTACCATAGGCTTCCCCTGATAACACCCTTGAAACCTCTTGTGTTTCTGTGTCACTCGTGGCACCGCCTGGAGTACATCTGCCGTCGTGACCTCTTCCCTTCATGTCCAGTGCTCTCACCACTGAACATGGACCAGAGCTGCCTCTAGGGTTGTCTTTTTAAGGATGCTTTGTCCTGATTCAAAAACGGCACAGTCTCTCCTTCAGGACACCTGTCCCTCCCAGATTTCACCCCTGAGGAGCACCAACACTAAACCCTCTTGGTTCTGAGGCATTGCCTCCCCCTAGATGCAGTCTCTGTAGCACAAGGAAACATGGCTCTGTCCATGGCTATACTAAAAGAGTCCAGTAAAAGCCACTCCATCATCTCTTCCCCGCCTAAGACTCACCTTCATCACACTTACCCATTTCCTTCTTCATCTTCTTCATCTTTCATCTTCCACTCTATCTCTCTTCTAGGAAAGGTTAATGTTCTGCAAAATTTTCATTGTCCAAAAAAGGGGTTAAAAGCTCCCAGAAGCGGCCAGACACCTTCCCACTGCATACAACCTCCCCCCCCCCCCCCCCCCCCCCCCCCTTCTTCTCCTTCTCAGCCTTGCTGCCGGCACATGTTTATCAAGCTTCAGGGTAACACAGCCACAAGCACGGGCTGTACTCTCTCTCTGTCTCCCGGGGGGGCTGCCCGATGGCTCCCGGTGCTTCTCTCTCTCTTCCACCCTTCACCCTCAGGGTCAGGCCTACCTCTCCCGGCCGCATGGCTTTCCCCTCCCCGGCCCAGCAGCGGCCGGACGGCGGGGCAGGGGAGGTCGGACCTGCTTCCCTCGCTGGAAACCCAAGAGAGCTTCCCAGGGGAGAGCTCTGCTTTTTAACCCCTGTGTGCTCAGAGGCGTATGCAAAGTCCCCAGTGGCCACACCAGGTGCCAATATTAAAATCTAAAGACCTATTGGTGACCGCAGCATATCCCAGAAAACCTACTTCCTGTCAAACCACGTCGCACACATACACCTGCATGTGTATGCTTTATTCAGAGCAATATTGTATTGTTTAGTACTTGTAAAGTACTAAAAGATTTTGAAACCTACATTGTCAAATTAGAAAGTGCCTTCAGCATGATGTAGCATAGTGATAACAATTGCAAGTCCAGGTCAAGCATGGAAAATTTCCATGACTCCAGTATCTAAAATGTTTTTAAAGTGAAGAAACTTTTAAAATTTATTTTAACTGATGCTCAGGTAAGAAACTGTTTTATAACTACAAACATATAGAGTCTTTTTCTTCCTCCTTTTGTTCAGAAAACTCCACTTTGCTACATTTTGTGGCCTATTTCATTGCTGTGTCTGGTTAATTCAGTCATGTTTCATTACTCTATTGACATGGCAGAACATGATATTACTGGTACAACTGAATGTGTCAGATCAAAAATATGGTACAGCAGGCTGGGAAATTAAACAATTTCTTTTTCTTTCATGTTAAAAAAAGGTTGAGATTTAATAAAGCTCTGAAAACATTTAGTTAAAATTATATTTAAATTTGTAATCTGTTATGGTTCATGTGCAAAACATTACAGGCAAACACAGAGTAAAAGTGCAGTTTCTGCTTTGTTAATAATGAAAGTATTCACACAGATGCCTGGCAGGCTTCCCATGCTTGGGAATATGTGATTTAAATCTGATCCATTCAGTAGGTCCCTACTCAACATCTACTGAAGTCATGCAGCTCCATGTGATTAAAAAGGGAAGAGAATTGCCACTTCACACAAAAATCTACCTCAGCTGCTCTCACTTTGAGGCAGATGTGCAGAACCAGCTGTAATACTTAAGAACAAGCAATATTTAAGAAAAATAAAGAAATTATGTCACGGTAGGGATACAGTGATTTAAAGATCATGCCCAAAGGCGGTACATCTTTACTGTTACCTATGTTGTGGAAGGCTCTTTGTCCTTTATCTTCAGGAAAAGTTGAAGAGTTGCAGACATGTGGGATGGTGAATTACTTTCTTGATGGCAGCATAACAAAGAATAAAACAAAAAATGTTTTATTCAATACACAATACTTTGGTTCCATGGAAATTGGCTTTTGGGAACTTTCTGCTTTTTCTTTCTTTCTGGCTATTGTTAGATTTCTCACAGACAAGTAAAAGTTATGCTCATAGTAAAAACACTTAATGCAATAAATGTATATCCAAGAGGAATAATGTACTAAATGTGGCAGAGTCACAGTTACAACAATGTTGCATTTTCTTATGTGATTCTAAAGTGATCTTATATATGTGGGACTCTAGGTGGACAGCAATGCTGAAAACCTGCTGTTTCTATTCTCATTGTGGAAAAATCTCTAAACCAAGACACTTTTGTCTTCAAAAATGTGCCTCAGCAATGTTTTTACTGCATTTACTGACACTATCCCAAAATGAGATCTTCTTAGCTAGCACTTTGGAAACTAGTTAAACAGTAGAAAATCAGTCAGGATTCTTTTTCATTTGAATTCTACTTATTGTACTGAGTTGATGTTTTGCTTTTTTTTCATAAAGACACTGTAGTATTTGCAATTTTCTCTCAATCTTTTCTTTTGGAAGCAAGTAAACAACAAACCTTGAATACTTTACCAAGCAGTGAACAAATACATTTTTCTAGTGAATACTCTTCAACAAGACTTGGTGTTCTTTTACTTTGTTATACTGCAACCAGTGTTGGAGTTACAACCAGCACTGGGGTTTTGCTGGAGCCACAGATTCCTCATGAACAAATCTTCTTCCCATGTTATTAATTTGTATTTGTGATCAATCCTTCTTACCTCAAGCCAGCTTCTTGCCTGGGATTCATCCTGTGGAGTTTGTATTGTCAAAATGATTTTTTAATATAGATGCCATAAAAATTAAAACTTTGAAGAATATGATTCTTTCACAAATGCCAAGGTAATTTTAGTTGAAAGATATGATCAGTAAGACGTAATAGCACTCTAGAAGAATCTTGTCTCAATAAGTTAGTAGCATGAGACAAATGTTGTGAACATAATGGAAAAATATATTCCAAAAAGACAGTGAAAATATACAGCAAAGTTTGTTGTATGATTTGCCTGTATAGTATTTTCAACAAAACTGTGAAACATGATCCAAGGTTCATACTAGTTTATTTGTGTCTCATGGACAGAGACTAACTTCACTTTCCAAAAAGTGTGCTTATTGAGAATACAGCAGCCAAAAATATATAGTACACTATATAAATGTTGGTGTATCAACTATAATAAGGAGTTCTACTATAAAAATCACAAAGTTAATTGGATTTTAAGACCATTATTTTAAAGTGATTTTTTTGTGTCAGGTTATCTATAATCCAACTGTGCTGTGGAGAAGGAAAAAAAAGTAACTAAATTATAAAAAAGGTGCTATATTAGCCAAGGAGTCAAATCTGGACTGTTATTTGACAACAATCTTCATGCTATTTAAAATGTGTTGTGAAGATACTGCTCAATAAGAAGATTATATTGCTGACTACCTGTATGTGTCACTGCTTATTTTAAAAGTGGGGCTATAATAAACTTAAAAATCCCAAGTAAACATACTATCCTAGAAAGTCATATAAGGACTATGGAGATTTAAGCTGGTTTATGGTAAGCATACAGATGCAAAAAGCCTTTCAGGAACTGACAATGACCTTCTGGTGACCAATGAATAATAAAGGAACAAGAAAGAAAATGCATCTACATCTTCCACAAACACTGAGCTCTCAAGACATCTAGAACTAGAATATTAAGAAGCAATGGATGGTATCTGTGAAACAAGCTGAGCGAAGTGATACAGGGATTCATATCCAGAAGATAAAATAAGGGTAGGTAGCCTTGTGAAGCAGGTCTAGACCACAAAAGTAATCATACCCTCTGACCATCCCTAGGCCTTCCTGCTATTTTCCATAAAACTTCAAGAACTGAACCACAAAACTGTTTGTGAAGTGAAATTTAAAATATTAGTAGCTGAGATTTGGAAAGATAAGATCTAAATTAATTGAGTAACAAAATACTCTTTGGTTTTAAATCTGAGGGTTTAAATTTATACAAGCCTTTAAAAAATTCGCCTTTTGCACTCTTTTGATCTAAAGGATGACTGTGTTTACAGAGTTTACTGTAGTCCAGCTCAACCCAAAGTGAATTCATTTCTTATCTCAGTACTCTCCTTCCCCTCTACCCAATATAAAAAGGCCACACCAAATACATACAGTGTAAATGCTAGATTAGAACACTTTTTTATTCCCTGTGATTTATAAGAAAGGATAATATTGTGATGCTATGACCTGCTTCTGAAAGTGAGGGCAACTGAGGTTCTTGTTAATAGATCCCTTGGGGTGGATTAGAGTGAAACAACACTGTATGAATAGTGTTGATTTATATATGGCAGGTTTATTTCAGAACAATTTGGTTGCAATGGAAAGGAGGTATGTAGCCATTTTGGTTATTATTTAAAGAGATATAGCAATCTAAAAGTACAAAAAATATTGCTTAAGAAAATATATACAGAAAAGAAAGAAAAAAAAAAAAGGACAAGAGCACATAGTGGAGAGGAAAGATATCACCATCCATGGATCCAGGAACAAGATGCAATTGTTACAATTTCAGTGACTGTTGGTTGAGCTGATGGTCACAATCTTGACCCATTAGGGTTGGGGGAAGACAATAAAACAAATTTCAATGGGTTATACATGCTCACCTTCAGGGGGGCAGGGAATGCCCAGCAAGAAAATTATACAGGATAAGGATAAACCATTCAATTATATAAATGCTGTCCAAATCTTAGTAGCTACAAAATGTTTTTCATAAACCATTCATCAAAGGACTCTGCCTCTCTGCCATCTCTTAGATTAATTTTTCTACAACTAATTGGCAGTTATTGCTTTATTATTTGAATTAATTTGTTTCATTATTCTTCAGTTAATTACGTGTTAATTTAAAATCAATTTGGCTGGAAACAAAATTCTTTCGTATACAAAGCATTAGATAATTTTTTATGCTGCATTAAAAAGTTATAAAATTTGACCCTTCACATTACAGGCCAATAAAAATTTGATGTGTTGGGTTGGATACAAGCTGTTCACACTCTTTCAAAGTTACAAATTAAAGCTTTGGTCAAGACAGCATTTTAAACAGATGAGAACAACCTTTGAAGATTTGCTTTTTTCTACTTTGCTCATCAGAAAATCTTTCTATAATTCTTTCCTCCCTATCAAAAAGGTTTTGAGAATTGACTGGTGACTGGAAAGAATATATAAGTTCTGCTTTATTCTTCCCTTAATTTTCAGGCTTTCACAATGATAAGGGCAAATTAGGGAGGTGGAAGCAGAATTCCTATCTCCTGTTTCCTCACAGGGGTGCTGGAATGAGTTACAGGAGGTGTCCAACCTCTTCAGAACTTCACAGCACCTCCTCCCGTGAATGTCTCAATCAATTTTGAATAGGTGGTAGGAAGCTTTGAATAAACAAAGCTTGACTTTTTCATCTACATATTGGCTAGTGTAAAGTATTTGTCAGAGATCCATGAGAAGGATTTTAGGGCTGTATATTGTTTGCATTGTGCTTTTGCTGATCAGTTCTGATAAATTCTGATTACCTGCATGATCTGCTTTTATGTCTTGACTCTTCTGACATAAGTGGTGGTTTTTTTATGCTATTAAATACAAAAAATAGTAATACTCAAATTCTAGTCTTCAGAGAAGTCTGCAGTAGCAATCATCATATTTAGGAGGAATAAAGTCCAAAGTGCTGAAATATTTGGAATTACACATCCTGACATTACTCCGAGATATTGTAGATCTTTTACCGGTAGTAGGTAGGTCTTATTTGCATAACTAAGGAATTTTTTTTTTTTTTGTGAAAAAATAAATTATGATATTAATTATTTTTGTACCATTACATGCATTTCACCTAGTGTTATTTCTTACAAAAAAATAGTTGGATGTCGGAGAAAGGCCAGCAATGGGATGAGAAAAATAGATGCTGTACTGTCAAGGACCTAAAATGAGAAATTCCAAGTTCCCCTTTCTGAAGCACCAACCCTTTACCTCAGAGTAGATTTTGGGTTCTTAATATTGGAAGAGAAGGAAGATTAAACTTGAGGTAGTAAAAAAATTACACAATTTTAAAGTTGTCTCAGATATGGTTTGATACTATTTCAAGGATTGAACACCTGTCAATTAAAAATTGTAGTACTAATCCACTTATCAAATTGTATAAAACTATTGAGATCTTCAACAAAGAAATTTTTTTTCTTGGGTTAAATGCACTGTGAAATTTATGAGGTGTGCAACATTTTGCATTACAAGCATTATAATCCAAAAAAGGCGTTTCATGCACAGCTCAATCTAAAGTAGATGATAGCATCTGCCATGATAGCATGTGCTGAAGAGAAATGTATTCTTTTAAATATCAGGAAGAAAATTCATTTTCCTGTCTACAAGAGCTTTGGGGAAACACAAATGACACTTCATCATGTTTGGTTGTATTTTTTTAATGTAATTCAAACATTTTAGTGACTAAAAATCAGGTCTAGTGTTTTTTTATGTACATTTTCTAAGGTGATTTTATTCCCATTAGAGATACCTGGCATTCACAAAAGTGTGTTTTCTGTTAAAAATCATTTTGAAAACATGCATTTAAATTTAAAAAGAAAATCAAGATTCTCATCTGATTTCTCTCTAAATATTACAGTATATAAGTTTATTATGACAATTGAAAGTTTCAGTAGTCCAAAGGTAAATAGAGATCTCCAAAATAATTATTTTAATATCTATTTTACATTGCTTGCAGTTCAGTTTACATTCTTTAGATTTCTGTAGCCTAAAATTTATTCCCTCTTTATGTCATGGGTGACTGCACAATAGACATCTAAACACAACATAATCTGCTGTTCATACAATCTGAAATAAATTTTAAATATTAGCTGGAGGATTTCTTCATACTTGAATCTATTAATTTCATGTATGGAATAAAGCAAGGGATAATTTCTTTTTTGTTTAGGGTCCAATTGATTTTTATACCTAAATTTTTCCTCTCAGAAAAAGGTATGAAAGTAAATTGAATTAGGAGTACCCTGATGAAGACAAGGCCATTTCTAGTTTTAACATGAGTAACAAATCTCATTAAAAGCACCTGGAGATTGTCAAACATATTATGTACTCTTGTATTAGATATAGTAACCATTTTTGATACTGAAACATGCAGTCTGGGTTAAGTCATGTAATGCCTTAAAAATAGATTCCATGTCATTAACTTATTCCTTTTTTCCCTGGACATTTTGACCTGACATCTTCTTGCGCTCTTGAAGAAGGTTTGAGAAGACCAACTTGCAAATTTAATTGTTTATAAAAGTCCTTTCACTTTATTAGTGGTAAAGAGAGGAAGGACACTGTAATAAAGAGAAAGTTGCAGTCCTGGGTTCTAGTCTGGCAATTGCAAAACAAAACTAAAATGATATTTCACATGAGTGGTTCTTCTAGCATCTGTAAAGGCATCGATTAACCTCTTTCCATTAACTTGTGATCTCAACATTAAGCATAAATAATGCAGGGACAGCTGTTGGGAGTGGTTCATTTTTTTTCCTTACCTTCCATTCTCCTAGTTGACGCTTTCATAAAAGATCTGTAAAGGAAATACACAGCATAGTCTATATGTAAGTTTGCCTGGAGTATGAATGAGGGGGTGTGTTTGTGTGCTTAAAAATAGCAGAAGTGTTGCAGCAGGGTTTAGACAAGTGGAGAACAGGCAACTTGTCAAGAGACTGAAAGCAGCCACCGATGGAGAACAACAAGGATCCAGCCAAGCATTGAAGATAAGCTACACAAGAGCTAAATCCACAGCAGAGTTGTGGGGTAATCTCAAAGTGATAGAGCTCAGCATGCCCCGTGCCTTTGTCAAAAGCCTTAAAGGCTGCAGAGAGCAATGCCACTCAAGATGAGATTAGAAGATATTAAGAGGAATCACAATGAATAATTTTCTGTCCTCTATTCCATCCTGTGTAATAATGATCAAAATATTAGAACATACATGTCTCATATTTCTGTATGTGAGTATGAAACTGTGAGTGACAATTTGGTATTTTCTGTGATAAAAAGAATCTAATTCCTCTGCACCATCTCTTTTTAATTTTGCACATTATTTAAATATGCACACAACATCAGATTGATAAACCTAAAGAGTTACGATATGAAAGGGATCTTTTTGCTGTCTTGATTGAGTTCTGTGTTGTATCCTCAAAGGAATTTACTTATACATTAACTGCACTTGCAAAACTAAATCGTTCATTCCTTGCTTCTCTGGACTGGCAAGAGTGGAGAACAATTACATGACAGGAAGAAGACAATGTTTAAAATGCAGATTCCCACACCAAGTAAGGAGAGTTTTTAGAGTGGAGCTTTTTTGCTTGTACTTCTGATTCAACACAGAACTCTCATGGCCATGCACAGTGACTAAATAAATTTTTTATAATTACTCTTAAATTCTTGAGTAATTCATTTTTCTATCATCAAAATATACGGGTAAATATCGAATGTTTAAAACTTCGTGAACTGAATTGATTAGGAATGAAAATGAATCAAACTGAAAATTCTTCAGCACTTAAAGGCCAGAAGACTTTTCATTATAACATAATATTGCCCATTCAGCTGCTCCACAGAGAGACTTAAGTGATCTTTTTAAACATCATGTGTAGATTATTGACAAATCAAAAAATACATTATTAGAAAGTATTAGAAAGATCAACAATCTGTCAAGTAAAATGATTGAGTTTCATCAGTTCTTCCTGTCTCAATATTTGGTGCTAAGTTTCCTCCTGGCAACAACAGGATCTGTGTTTCTTCCTTTAGTAAAGTTTACCTGTTTCTCACTCGGCAATGATTCCTTTCTGCCGATGGAATTAATTATTTAAAATTGCAAATCTACTAAACAATTGTGAAACAAATCCAATAAATGATAGAGGACCCACAGGGAAAAATAAAATACCAAGGAAAAATAAATCTGGTGATATAAAGATGATCAGAAGCAGAAACATACATACTTATGAGTGTTCTTATCACTTCAACAGAAACTCATGGAGTGCTATGAATTACAGGATGAGAAAGCAGAGAAATCTCAGTTTACTGCCACATAAAATGCATTAGTAACAAAATCTTCTGAAGAAAGCACTTTTTTTTTGTGGGGTTTTTTTTTTTTCTTTTTTTCATTTGCCAAATTACCTGTGAAATTCTTACTCCTAAAGAACATTTTTGACAAGAAAAAATGGCCTGGTCTACTTTAATAACACAGCACTGAAGCCATTGAATCTGCACCATGCAATAGAGGAAAGAATTTTGTCCAAACGTGTACCTAACTTTTTGTACTTCCAAAAGTTTTAGAGTATTTTCTTACAAATATTTGATAATAGTTAGTAAATTTATTTCTTTATATTTATGGCAGTCATTTAAAAATGGGCAAGAATATTGTTTCAAGCATTGCTGAAATGAATCTTTCACTCAATCACATGCCTGATATATAACTTTATAAATCTCTCAATACACTCAAGGAAATAAAAGTTCTTCAGAGACCTTTTCTTACACATATTACTGCCATATCTAGGAGATGTTTGATGTGACTCAATAATATTTATATGACAGCTTCCAACAGGAAGTGCAAGAATACAGTTTCTGTGAATGATGAAGGGGAAAGAGCTTAAGATATTGTCAGAGCAGCAAGAGCAAAATCCTTTTTCACAAAATTTCATAAGATCAAACCTTGCACAGTCAAAGTGGATCAGAGCCTCTAGTGTATGACACATCTTGATTCAAAGGAATGATTCCAAGTTGGCAGTTTCATGAAATGATGCAGGTATGAATAATGCAGACAGCAAATGAGTAATTAATATGCATTTTATGTTTATTAATCTCTCCTCTGACACATCATTAGGGGCATTCTCAAGATTTTGCCTTTTGATTTTGCAAAGGCTTGCCAGAAAGCATATTCCTTGGGAAGTTCTCTCTCATCTAGAGAATCTGCTTTGGAACACCTACACAACCCACAATACAAAATCAGCATCCTCTCCTCAGCCAGCTTTACTTTGTATATTCTTCATAATTGGTGCTTTGGACCTTCTCATGTCATGTACCCCAAATTTCCCATTCAAGATTCCGCTTTCTGCAGACTGATGCTTCTTCTTAATCCTCTTATTCCCTGCCATTTCCTGCTTTAGTCTACCTTCACTCCTACTTTTTAGCTTCAGTCTCTAACCACAGCATTCCTGGTTTTTTTCACAAGGTTTTTTTGCCTAGCTTCTCATCTGCTCTCTGCTCACCAGCACACCCACAAAGGCAGTGGACCGCCTTTGATCTGCCTGCTATGTAAAAGCTAATTTCAATATTAAGCACATTTGTATTTTAAACCACAAACTGAGAGCTTATGAAGTAACTGTATTGATTACAATGATATTTCTACTAGTGTTTTTTAAGATGCTAGATGCTTCACAATGTTTAAAGTTCTCACTAAAATTCCTGCTGGAGTTATTAAGTCAGTTTTGACCTTATTTGACTGTTCTTAAAGAAATTAAAAGGAAGTACTAGTCCTGGGAAAAAATATTAAGTATGTATCACATTCTGCAGAATGTATTTATTGTTACACTTCCTTTTGTAAAAAATAGAAGCATACTGTTCATCTGAAGGTCATCAGTATCAGTAATACAAATGCTTCACAGTTTTTATAAATCTCTAAGTCGCCAAGGTGATTCTGCAATACACATAAAAAATTTTGACCCTCAAAAGGCAAACACTTTGGCCATCAGTTTCAAGTCATAACCTGTAAGTATTGCCAAACAGGTATCTCTTATAATTATCTGAGTTTTAAGACTTAAAAAATTATGCCCAAAGAATAGACCTGACACAATAAATCAGTTTGTGCCAGGACAGTAATGGAGTACAGACAAGTACAAACCTATCTTAAGAATTGCACAAATATTCATACTATCCATCATATTCTTTAACAGGTCAATTCTGACATAACATTTTCAGTTCTTCTGGCCAAGTCACAGGGGTAGGAAGAGTAAAGCATAAAAGGTAGTGACTGGATAGAAAATTTTGTGGATGCTAGAGGATGCGCCACAAGATCCACAAAGGGAAACCAATTACGAGAAACAGTCCCTCAGCCATAATACTTCACTGGATTGTGTGGTGTGTTCTGTGACTCTGTCCTGCTCTCCATCATAGCCCATCATCATTTTAATAAGATATTTGCTGTGTTCAACACTAGGAGAAGCCTCTCTGATCTGGTAGACTCCTTGTTTTTCAAGGAGAGCACAATGTGACTCAAGGTGGCTTCAGCCACCTTCTATTTCCCTTCACAAGCATTAACTCCACACACCTCATATAAAATGAGTTGGTATTTGATATTCACTGTCACTGGAGCTACCTCTTTCTACAATAATATCAGGTTT
This sequence comes from Calcarius lapponicus, assembly GCA_039654755.1. NCBI lineage: Eukaryota > Metazoa > Chordata > Aves > Passeriformes > Fringillidae > Calcarius > Calcarius lapponicus. Next base: position 76,130,668 of record CM077462.1, on the reverse strand, counting down.
TGTTGCTTATCTTCTCTTTCAGTTTTGATTCCTGTATCATTTTCCACTCCTCACATATTTTTGCAGCATCTTTAGCAATTATTAGCAACCTGGTCTAGTGAAAGGTACGTTACTCATGGTAGTGGGATTGGAAAGAGTATATATTTAAGGTCCTTTCCAGCCCAAGCTTTCTATGCTTCTATGATCTTAATTTAGACAATTCCCCAGAAATCTGGTTTGTTATTATCAGAAGCAAAGAGCTCAGATTTAGTGAAACACCTAACTTTTGTTCATTTTGTTCAGATTATTACTCATGAATTTCATCAGAGACCACCATGTGCTTGTTCAGATTTCCTGCACTTTATATGCTAGCCTTTTATGATCTGGGCTTCTGAGATTGTCATGAAACTAATAATGCTTTATTGATCCCAAGATTCTTTTATTTATCTTGCTTCTTCCTGTTTTTAATTACAACCTTTGAGAAACTGTCTGAAGTGTTTCATTTGTCAGACTAAATGACATCAACTGTTTGGAATTAAAACATTCAGAAGAAAGGTGAACTAGACTGCGCTTACATAAAAGGTGTAGCCTAGTGTTTTCCCACAAAATATTTTCAGTTGATAAAGATTTTATATTGAAAATTACTTTTTAAAGAACCCAAACAAAACAAACAGAAACAAAGAAAATGAACAAAGAAAATAAATTGAGAAAACCCCAAAACAACAACAAAAAACAAAGCTTAAAAAATAACTGAACATTCCACCCAGAACTCTAAATCATGCTAATGGAAGGATAAGTGTAATATAATTTAAGAGGAATCATTTTGGATTGCACATTTGCCAGTGCATAAGATACTTAGAAGCGCTACTTATGTAGTCACCTTTCACTGTGGCTTCTTGACACTGCAGTTTCTCTTGTTACAGACTCATTTCATGCTCATGCTTCTGCCACTTCTGCATTATAGGTGGTGGTGAGTAAAGCAGCAATGCCACCTGAGAGACTGAGAAAAGATGACAAAAGTAAATGAAGCAGAGATTTCAGCAGGCACTGGATTACCCTGATTTTATTTTTTTTCAAGCAAGACTTTTTTTGACAATGGTCAATAATACACAAGAAATTATGGTAAATCTGTCATCTCTTTTCCTTTCATTTCCCCCTTCTTCACAATGACAGAAAACAAGAATCTGCTTGAAACCTCAAGAGGATGCAGCTGGCAGATAGCTGAGCAAGATGTTTCTGAAGAGTTGCTTATTTTCTGAACAATAGTCTCAGGTCAACCGAAATTACTTAAATTAATCTAAAAAAAGGAGAATCTTAAAAAATTCTAAAATGAATTTGAATAATGAGCAATTTTACAATATTGTGTTCTGATAGTTCCCTTTTGAAATGTTCCTGAATTACTTTTGTAAGGGTGGTGAGGCAAGGAAAAAATCTTGATCTACATTAAATTTATTTATTTAAACTACATGAATATGCTGTTCTATTTGTTGGGTACTCTCTAAACAAATAACTCAATGATATTTATCTAGATCCAGGCAGGCAGGCACCAAGAAACAGCTCTGAGCTGTGCTGGTGACCATGAAAATATTCCTTATGTTTATTCAACCTGCTCTAAAACTTCACAGTTCTTTTATGCATTCACCTCATTTAATTGTGGTTTCCTCAAAATGACTAAGATCTACCTAATTACTACTGAAATAGATGCTCAAAAAGGACTCCTCTCAAACCAGCTTCTTTTCTGAATCGTTTATCTATTAAAACAAAAATAAAAGGATTGAAGTTTGACAGTCACTTGGGGCAGGGATGAGAAAGCAGTACGCAAATAGCATATAACAAAATTAGGGTTTTTTTTCATATGTAATTATCTGAAATAGTTGAAATGTAAGAAAGAAAATATTTCAATTAAACTATGACAGATCTCTTCAACGTGATTGCATGGTGTTAGTCACAGCATGGATCAGCACTAAAAACTTGAAATTTTTGTGCCTTTATTTCAGCCTTTATTACTTTTTTGTGAAAGGTAAACTCTCTCTAGATTCAACCCATTAAAGAGAATTATGCATGGATTTTCTCCATCCCTTTCAATCAACTAAGTATGTTCACATCAGTTTTAAAAGAGAAAATTAGTTTTATAGCACAAGGGTAATGATATGATAATTGTTTCTTATGAGTATATAACCTTGAAAGATATAATAATAGGGAAATCTCTGTATTCTTAAAACTAATTTTGTATCAACATTTTCTTGACAAACATTACTGTTATCCAATGTAACACAATCCTTCTTTTGTTTAAACATGTTTTCATATACCATTAGACATAATTTCCTTATTTCCCATGAAGATTTCTGGTTTATTGCAAGCTTTAAATTTACAATTCCCTCCAAATATTCAACAAGTTTTTCCTGGAATGATATAAGCAAGCTTTATACAAAATATATACAAAATTTTTGTGCTTTCTCTTAGTTTATCTTTCATGTCCTTTATTTAATTTATCCTTACACTTTAAAAAAGACACTGAATGGAAGTTATTTAACAGCAAAGCTGAAAGTTTGGACAACTTAGTTATTTACATATATATCCTTTTTTCCCTGAGAGATTGGATTCATGTATTTTTGATCAAATGTTTATTAATCTACACATCTACACATTCATTCTGAATCTTAGAAGATATATCTCGGGTTTCCAGAAGTGGGTAAATAAAACATCTAGCCCTCTTCCACAAAACATCAAGAGAAGAGTTGTCATTTTTAGAAGGAGGGGTGAAAAAAGCCTGAGAAATAGCACACATAATTCATGTGGGATTTTTTTAAATGATAAAAAAAAAAGTTTGTATTTTTCACAGTGTACAAAATTAATATATTCGCAATGTTTGGTAGAATTACTATTCCTGTCTGTGAACAGGAGTGTAGTTCACAAGAGGTAAGGCTTTTTCATATAGGTAATTTCTATTTGAGTCAGTCAGAATGAACCAACACGAATGTACTATAATTTGCATCTGTTTACTTTAGAACTTAATAATCATGAAGATAAAAGCCAGCATTGTAGTTCAGAAATTGCAGTTGTCTGGTCTTCAAATCTTCACAGAGTCCTAGTTAATTAAATAACTGTGTCCTCTTATCTTTAGTAGGCTTGTAATTTAATACAATAATTTAGCAGAAAGTTAAGTGAGAGCACAAATATTTGGTGGAATTTAAATATCTATTTAACCTAAAATTGGCTGTTACAGGTAATCATATTAGATGTTTTTCCGAGTCATATTCCTGCTGCGCTGAGGTACAAAAAGACTAGGGAACTTCTTTGTGAAATGGGGCTTATGAATTTTAACAATGTAATATGTTGCAGAGAGACATGCTAGATTATTGGCATGAGAAAGATTAGGTTTACTCATATAGTCTCCTTTTTTCAATAGATCAGCCACAGCTGAATGAAACGCAGCTTACTGTCAACCTCTGCTGTAATCGCTGAAGGTATTGAAATGAGCTGAGTCCTCAGTCAGTTTCTTTTAGACCAAGAATAAGCTAATCCATTCTGTCAAAAAAAAGGTTATTAATTACTTTGACCTCTCAGTATGCAGGTAATGAAAGTAATGGAGGAGTAAAAGAGGATAAAAAATGATACAGGAACATAACATAGAATTGTCACTGAATTTTGATTTAGGACCCAGGAAACTCTGGGCTTTGCAACTGGTGTATCTGCAGAACATAAACTGGTTCCTAGAACCATGCCCACTCTTTCCTGGGGCACTTAACATATATGCACATGTGCAGCTTCCTGTGGCATGAAGACAAAGGCCTGAACTTAATGCAGCTCCCAAGCAAAGGTGATCCATGGTCCACACCCCGATATAAATTATCATTTGCCATTAAATCTTGATTTTCATAGTGTAAGAAGGTCATGTATTTTCAGTTTCCAAAAGTATTGACATTCTGGCATTTTTCTAGCAGAACCTATTGCCTAAGTTTATCCTGAAGTATATGTTCCTGAGGAAAAGTTCCATAACTCTCTTTGTATTGTGCCACAAGGAATTTCAGTTCCTTTGAAAAGAACCAGGAGCTATTTATATATTCAAATCACAATGGAACACCTAACTTTTTAACTTGTTTTCTATTTAATGTGCAACCAACCTAAGTTTTGTAATCTAAAATCTCCTATTGTGCCAAAACAAAAACCAAAGAATGTTAAAAAATATGTCACTAAAATGGAGTTCAGAAGAACAAAGCTACAATAATATCTTAGGGCCTTAAAGCCAGATCTCACAATTAACTTGTACTTTCTGTGGTTAAATACTACCATAACTTGCAACAGCTTTCTGCTGGACTACAGAATGAAAGGAAGCCAAATGGTTCTTGTATTTTACATGCAGCCAGAAAGACACCCATATTAGATTTCAAAACATTGATAAGGTTAAAATAATAATTACCTAACTCCCTCATTGTTAAGATTATAAAGAACAAACTTACTCTTCAAAATGTAGGTCCAAAGGCAACATTGCCAGCTGGGGATGAAAAAGAAGAAAATTTAATGTTAAAATATCTTTTCTCAGAAAGATTTTCAGTTTTACTACAAATATGATTTGCATAAATATATGAGCCCAGAAAGACATTTAGCTGTGAAAACAGAATTTCCTGCTTCTTTCTGTTAAGAAATATTTTTATCCATGAAGTATACTGACATAAATTGAATACGCAATACCTATACCAAATAAAGATTGTTATCAAATATAATCACAGTCCCTCTATCAAAATGCAAAATATTGCTATAAGTGGGTTTTTTTTCTTTCACTTCTTATTTCTCATTTTTTCTTGAAAAGTTTATTTACATTCTTGTGATTTAATTAGCAGTGCCTGAAGAGAAGAGCATGTGTCAGTACAATTTAGAAGTAAAAGTCAATGAAATACTAAATACCTAGATACTCTGGATCTGTAACAGAAGGTGCTTAGAGTGAGCTTGAAGAGAAGCCAGGATGTAAATGACATTGTGAACAAATTTTTAATAACCTTATATTTCAACAGGACAACATATGGTTTTACATGGATTTCAGGAAAAAAAAAAGTGGCCTATGTCATTATTGCATGGCAAGGTGTCCTTTTGTAATCACACTTTATCTGGTAAATTTGTGATGCAGGATTCATATCAGTTATTCACCTACACAGAGAATGTATGCATACAAGTAGTTATTGCTTTAAAGGGTTTGTGTGCACTACATGAATGAATGGTCTGGAATGGCCTGAATCCAGTGAATTTGTCCTGCTCTTTTGGCTTAGACATTGTAGCTGACACATCACTAGAAGAGATAGATTAGAAATAGATAAGCAAGAATACTGTTACTAATCTCAATAATTGTGCTAGCAGTTAGGGTATTGCTCACCAGTAAAAACCCACGTGTTTTTTTACACATATTTAACAAAACAACTTCAACTTTAAGAAAAAAACTGTTTTTTCACATGTGTGTTCTTTCCTCATGGAGCACTGCCTCATCAACTGTGATCACATTTTAAAATAAGCTTTTGTTATTGAAGATCTTATTAACGTGGGAAATGTTCACTGCATATTGAGACCACAGCTTGAAATGTTCTAGCTTCAAAATGAAGAGGTGTGTAACTGCAAGTGTTAAATGTAGACATGTAGACAGATGACTTATTAGTTTAATCAGTCTCAAACCAAGAGGAATCAGTTCCTTTATGTCAAATAAGTTAATATATAATGGCATTGTTTTATGCACTGGTTAGTGTTGCTAGTGCTATTAGAGTAGGATGGTAGTATCTACGTCTCCAGATAAAGATTTTGCAGATAAAAGAATGTGCTCTTTCTCAAACACAAAATAAAATGAGATGCTAATAGCACAGTCAACAAGAGCAGCTGATGCACATAGTCTCTATTGCCAACCACTGTCATTGTATATGGAATAATTTACCAGAAGAACATGGAAGTTTTTAAGAGAAAAGAGGAAAACTGAACCATTTCAAGTATGCTGTCCTGGGTGTGATTCTGTCATCAAGACCTTGGGAATAGTTTACAATGGGACAGTTGAATAGCAGAGTGCTGAACTTTATATTTGAGCTTCAAAAAATCCAGAAGGTGATTTGCTATGAATAGTGAAATATCTAACAGCAAAAAACCCCAACTAAAAGCAAAGCAAAGCAAAGCAAAGCAAAGCAAACCTTCACAATACAAAAACTGCCCTGCAATAGCTCTCTCAGATTAAAATTTCCATGAGAGAAGAGCAGAAATTAGTTCAGAAATCAGTGAAGACTCATGAGAAAGGGACATATCTCTGAAGAATAATTAGCTACTTCAATGTAGTAATTATTTTTCAAAAGTCTTTCTTTACAATTCATTGGAGTTTTAAAAAACTTGTTTTTCTTTTGTCCTGTTTGACAGAACTTGGATTCCATTTTTTGTGTTATGCTTCTTCATTTAATAGAAAAATATTTTTTGCTGTAAGTGTTCAACTGAGAAAAAGATACTCAGATGTCTGTTTTTTTAGATTCTTTTTTCATTTGCAGCAAAGCACACAACATATTCAAAAAGCAAACGACTGTTTAGTGCACTGCAGGAATCTTGATGAGAATTGAAACACATTTACAGAGAAAATATGAAAATTATATTTATAATGAAAACTAACAATGTCATCTGCAAGTATTGATATACCTTACATAACATTACCATTTTGCACTGCAACAGTGCAAACACCAGTTTAAACAAACAGAGGGATTCATGTATGCCAGAGAAGCTGACCATCCTGCTTGCCTTCCTGATGGGTAAGGAACATAAAACTTGACCTGTATCCTAAACAGGGAATAGGCCCATGATTTTAAAGCCATGAAAGAAAATATTGTGCATCATACACTTCTCTTATTCTTTAACCTTTTATTTAATCACTACAGAGTCCACATAAGCACATAAGTGCACATGAAAAGATGTTTCTTTTCTCATTTAAATGAGTGCAAAAGATTAAAAAACCAACCTTGCTAAGCTTGCAGTGTGTTTGATGAGTACATAAAACTTGAATACTATTTTAGGAAAAATATATCTGAAAGTTATGCAGCCAAATTTACTGTAAAGCAATTTTAATATCTGCCCTCTCCCCACAAAAAAGATTTTAGCTAAAACAAGGTATTGACATTAAAATACAGAGCACTGGTCTGTATGTCTGGTGTCTTTTTCTTGTAAAGTCTTAAATCTGATGTAGAAAGCAATCAAATATGCTCTATGCATTCCCTAGAACAGAATTTTTCAGCAGCTTATTATGTGTGCTAATATCCCAACAATCAGAAAAGGGTAATGTGGAATTATTTGGCAATAATATTTAAGGCCTAGTCTTTTATCTCTAGTAAGGAGAAAAGGATAAAAGAAGCCAAATTTCCACATCTCCACAGGATTAGAGGCAGTGGATGAGGTAGAAAACTCCAATTATTAGATTCCCAATACGCATTTGTGCTCTGATTGGTGGGAATTTTCATTCGTCATTGGGGAGTAATTGATTTTTAAATTTAGAGACTCCATTGTCCATCTTCCAACATAAAAGAAAAAAATATTGCTGTAATAAATCACAGCAACAATAACTGTCTGAAAAAAAGTCATTACTGTAGTTAATATTACATTGTTAAATTATAGTTCTTCCTTTACTTAAAAATGTGAGTTGAAAAAAAATTAATAATCCATTTATTTTATTTAGAAAGTTAAAGGTTAATTTTCTTAAATATATTGAGACTAATAAAACACTGTAGATATGTTAATCATACAGAATACTCTAAGAAAATCTATTGTTTCTGCTGATGGTATCTTGCTGCTTCTCTTTATCCTTCAGTTTAATTAGTGATGCACAGATGCAAAGAAAATAAATCCATGCCATTGAAAAACTTGTATGCATCTGGATTATTTGCAGCACTATAAATCATTAACCAATAATGCAATATAATTCAAAAAACATTTAGGCCAGATTTCAAAGGAATTTAGGTATTTGAGGTAGGTAGGATTTTACTACAATTTTCAGGAATTTAAGCATCAGTTCCACAGAAGAGTTAGTGAGACCTAGGATTCTGCATGGTTTTGAAATACTAGAAGGTATTATTTTACATGTTTTCATGCCTAAATGGTTTAAAAAAATCTGATGGTTTATCAATCCCTTTTGAAGTAGAGAAGAGTAGTTTGATTTCATGGCCATAGGCCCAAAGAAAAATTATTGTAAAATAATTAAGATGGGTCTATATGGTGTTGTAGCTATATCATGGAAAATACCAATGTGTGAATTTTTGCTCACAGTCAATAATGAGCTGGCTTGATACAGAGGTACATATGAACCTCCCTACACTCTACAGACCCATGAGCACTGGGTAGTAATTTGTGTTAATGATTTTTGTTGTTATACTCAGCAATGGGGACATTTATTACAGAGTATGCTAACAAACAGCAGTCAGCTTCAGAAACATAAAAAAACAGATTCAGGCATTAAATGTACCTTAAATGAATAACAAACCTGTCTCATAAATAGCTTTAAGAAATCAAAAATATTCCTTTTTAATCTATTGAGATAGATAAACAGAAAATCAAAGCACAAACCCTCTCCCAAGTGTTCAATTTATTCCTGTTATACTTACTCTACACATTTATCCTTTCTTTTTCTGCCCTGTCTTATCATGAATTTTGTCTGCACAGCAGTTCAAACAGAACTCCATGCAGCCAGCAAATGGGGTTTTAAAGGTAGCCTCAGTCTCCTGCTCCTGGCCCATAAGAAAAGTCTACCCTTAAAATGGCATTGTTTCACTGCATTACAGACACCTTTCAAAGCTTGATGCAATTGCCCTTCTTCCATGAAGAGATAGATACCATGTGGAGAGTCAGATTGGAAAAGAGACTGACATCTTAAAATTCCTCTTTTCTGACTAGACATCTTAAAATTCTTCTTTTACCATTGACTCAAGGTGATTTTTCTGCAGTGAAATGCTCTTGAAGCTGCAGTGAAAATATTCTGTATTCTAGTGGCATTTTGAAGGGGTGATAGTGATGATGGGATGGAAATCAAAGCATAAACTGCAAGGAGAAATAACTGTACAGTTTATTTCCAGGATAATGTTTGTACTAGGATGCTCTAGGAAAAAAAAAAAACAAACATTAATAAGTAGCTCCATTTTCATATACAATACTCTTATAATATAGTCCATTTGCTTTTGTAAACACACCATGATGCTTTGGATGACAGGTAATTCACAGGTTCAATATCCTTCACTAATTGATTCTGGATGAAATAGGGAGAACACTAATCAGAACTGATTTCAAGTGCTGTTTACTTGAGGGAGGGAAAATGGCATCTTCTCCCAAGAGGAAATGTTAATATTGCATTAAAAAGACAAGCCCTGTGATATCCTGTTTCTCTCAGGAGAAACAGGAGTCTAATCAACTGCAAAGTATTTCCCTGTTGAGGTAGAACACCAGGAATAAGGAGCAAATTTTGAGGAAACCACTTGACTGCAGATGTGCAAAATAATGGCTCTCTGCCCATAGCACTGAGTTCCATTCTCCCAACCTTCTTTCTGTTCCCACTACAGAGTAGTTGGTTGCCCATCTTTACTTAGTTTGAAAAAGGCTTGATAAAGGCAGTTTGATAAAGTTAGGTGCTTTGGATCCAAGTCTGTAAAAACTAGTCTCCAACTTTTATTTCAGAGGTAATTTTTGAGATCTGATCTTTATTGTCAGATCGTCCACTTTATTTGTTAGAAAGTTGTGTCAGAGTCTCTAGGAAAACTTTATCAGTACATAAGTATATAAATCATAGATATTATTTCTAGGATGACTGGAAAGGTATATTTACCAAGGAAAAAAATGTATTTGAAAGAGCAGACAGTGATAGTCCAAAGAGAGAGACATAAGTGAAGACGGTAACAAATCTTTGGAGGCAGATGTAATGCAGTGACAGTAAAGATGAAGAACAAACCAGAGACCAGTCAAGCTGAGAAGGCAGCTTTGGAACTTCCATTCAGATGGCAGAGATGCATTCCACTTCCAAAGAGAGTGAAAACCTTTACAAAACACAACAAGGAAAGAAATGTAGAGAAGCAATTGTAAAACACACCATTTTTTTCACAAATGATGATTAGGATAGAGACAGAATGTGAAGCCCTGAAAATTTTTCAGGAAGTAAAACCAAAAATAATGAATTAACAGGATTTTAAAAAATCTTTCTTAAGAGTTTCCTACCTAAACTGAAGTAATCTCTTTCAGATAATGAGGAACAATTCAACATAAAGCAGCAGATAATAAAACACAATTGCAGTGCATGCTTTAGAAATTGAAATTGAACTGGCATTCCACTCAAGTTTAAAGTATTTAGATTTATTGTTCATTTAAAAGGATTTAAATGTGACTAAGATTCATAAACTGTCCATCAGCCTGAGCTGATGGACATCAAGGGCAGATGCACAGGTGAGAATTTATTTTGCTTTCCTAAGGTATCCAGGACATCTACATGGGGCTACTATGTAAATGCAGAATAGGATACTGGACCTATGGAAGACTTGTATATTCCGGAATGTTAAATGGAGACCAGCTACAGAGCTCTTCCTTTATGCCACACTGCAATAGTGTTTGGAGAGATAACTCAAAAAATAGTCACATTTTCCATTTTATTCATCTATGTAACAACAAAATAATTCTTTTAAATGGAAAAAAAAAAGCAGCATTAAATTATTTGAGTCAAACTGAAAACTCTTTCAGTGGCCAGAAAAAGGGGATCCATAACCTTATAAAACACTTCCAAGAAAATTAAAAAATGTTAAAATTAATTTCTAATTGCCCCTACCTGCACAGGTTTAATTGACATAATCAAAACACCCTGTTCTCTTCTGTACATATGTCTTACATCCCATTAATCATTTATTTGTGAAGAGTGGGTTTGCTGTATCCTGAATGTGTCACAGAATTGCTCAGTCCAATAACCGTTTTTCAGAAATCTGATAAACAGTTTAAGAAGAAGTTTTGCATTTCACTCTTCTCTCAACATTGTTACCAATAGTGGCTCATTTTCTTTTTATTTGCTGTTATTAATAGATATTGTTAAGGTCAATAAGTACTAGTTATAATTTCATGATTCTTGAATACTTTAGACTAAACAATCCACCGATTGTCCTAGGCCAGGTTGTTTTTCACATCACTGACCAGAGTGACAAAATCTCAACACTGACATTTTACAAAAATAAATTTGAGGAAGTGTCTTTGCTGGAAATGAACCTGAGAAAAGATGCCAACTTCCTTAGAAAGACAGCTCACCTAAAAATTTCAAGATGCATTTCAATGAGGTTTCTTTCATTTATTTGTGGTTTCTTTCATATTGTCATTTCAATCTCAAATCTTCTAATGGTCGTGATATGCAACAACATATTTTTTGTACAGCAAGGAAGAATCTATTACCTTAGGATGATTTTAACATAATTCTTAAACTTCATAGGTAAATTTTTTAAAAAGGTATTAACAAGAAATGATCACAAATGCTACATAACTGTTTTGTGTCAAAGATAAATAAGAAATCTGTCATGAGGCAGATACCTGAAGCAAAAGGTACACTATTCTACTTTTTTCTTTTTTTTCAGGTGGCCAAAGTACCTGTTGTGTAATAAGTGAAATGAAAATTTTTCTTCGGCTCCATAACTTCTAATTTTATTCATTAAAGAGATAGTTTTGTTCTTGACACTGAATTCATAACATGAAAACAGCTCTCTAATTGTTCTCTAATCTCTCAATTGAATTGTCAGTCATCAGAAGGCCTTGGATTATTTTAAAAAAAATTGACTTTCTGAGAGAAAAAAGTCTTCTTCATACTTCAGAGAACTTATTTACCATAAGTCTTTTTTGTTTGGAAACTGATTTTTTTAGTTTAGTTTAGTTTCAATAGGTTTTCCATTTTGATAGGTTCTGAAGAGGAATCAGTTTGAAAATTGCATAAATCTGGGAAGTCTCTGCAGAATATAAACCAAAATAATTTGTGATGTACTAATGTCCTTTTAATTTACATGTGTAGTTTAAAAGGTTCTGATCTACATGCTAGGTATTTGCAGGGAAAGTGCAGTATTTATGCAATTCTTATCAACAGCAGCACTAAAAATATACAAATTCCCTAAACCCCATTCAAAGCCTTCTGTAGACATTTGGAAATGTGCTTCTTCGAGAAACATAGAGAGGAAGTTGGATAATCACTGACTAAATTAATGGTTGTTCTTCCACATGTACAGTAAGTAGTAATGAGTGACTCATAATTGTTTCAGTTTCCCTTTCTAAAACTTATTTGGATTATAAGGTCTAGAAATCTGCTCTCTGGTGAAACGGACTAGTAAAATGAAGGTCCTGCTTAAGCAATCTCTTGTAAGTAATTCCTTTTCTCATCAATGGGGAGAATATCAGTATTTGAGCTCTGTCTTATCTTTGACCCCTTGTTTGTTCCTATAGCCTGGCTATGTGTGTCTGTAAAATAATAACTGCATATAGAAATGAAAATTTCCATTTTGTTATAATCTTTCTCTTTGATGCACCATGCTCTGGTTCTGTCAGCTACAGCTTTTCTTCTATTCATTAAGTCTGCTTCAAAGATAATCTTCCTAGACTATCACTTTGTCTGTATCATCCTCTACTGGTTCTCATGTCTCTAATGTATGTGTAAGTTGCTTGCTGCTTTGGTTGAGCATCACCAGCTGCATGGGGTTTGTAGGTTCCCAGGACAGAGACTGACCGTGTTCCATTTCTGTGAAGTTCCTAACATGAGATGCTCTTATAAAATATAAATCATTATTACTTTTGTCATAATTTTAAGAGTGACTTTTTAAATGAAACTTCATAGAAGCTGCGTGTCTATCACATTCAGGTAAGAGTTATTGATCTCAAACGCATCTGGAGTCAGCCATCTATCCTCAGGATTGTTGGTTACTTGTTGAAATCACCTCACTGAAAAAATTGCTTCTCACCCTGTTCTATTGCATTCTTGTGTGCTTTTTCCCCTGATGTGAATAGCACATCTAACTAAACACCACTCCCTTAATTTCACTTTCCGGGTTTATCTTGACTTTTATAAATGTGATCTCATCAACACAGAAGGAAATATAAATAGTTTTAAAGCAGCATCAGCAAAAGTAAGAGTTAGTCTTTTTTAGAGTAATTTCATGCTACTTCTCAGCTGGTATTCAGTATATTATATGAGATTTTGGACTTTTTGTTGGCTCATTGCTACTACAACCCTACCACACACCCTGGCTACCTAGAGCTTGCTTCATAAAACTGACATGCGGTCACACTTCCCTCTTCAGTTTACTATTACATCAACTTAAATAGAGGAGGGTTTTCAAATATGACATATTTTCTTACTAGCAGTGAATAAACAGATGAAATCAATAATTCTTGTCAACCACAGAACTAAACCCCTTTGGAAGAGTAAAGGCCAAGTTTCTGCCTCAATTAGAGCTGTTACTCTGTCCCATGAATTCTATTCTTGGTTTTCTATTCTTAGCTTTCTATTTCTGTATGAACTTGAACAAGTCACTTGTCTTCTCTCTGCTTAGTACTTGACAGAAGTTCTTCTGAGGTTAAAATCATTATTTAGTACATGCTATGATCACTATGTGGAAGGTCACTGCACAGGAATTACAATAATTATATTTCACTATGAATTTAAATATGTTTGCTTTTTGAAATGAAATAGAATTCATTAATACTAAATAATACAATGCATAGAAATATTATGTTATGCGTGATTAAGAGAAAATTATCTTAGTGTGCTTGGCTGGCGGAGTAAAATTTGATGAAGCATTCCAATTAAATATATAGATACACACATATTCACCTGGCACCTGATTCACTGTTTAAAGGAGAAGCTGCTGCCTGAGCATCCATTCAAGAAGTCATACACACCACCTGAAACTTTAGCTGCTGATACCACAGTCCCTGCGCAGCAGGAGGCTCCAGTGAGCCAGCTCCCTGCTCACCTGCGCGCTCACTCATGGACATGCTTCCTCATTTGGGTTTGACCTTAGGTTTTCCACAGGAGAGTCTCAGGCATTGGGTTTATAAAAATAAATATAGAGTGTTACAGCAGCAGGTCAGCTCAAGCTGGGTGGCTCCAGAGGGTGACACAGCACAAAGACATCCCCAGGCAATTTTACCCTTGTGAATTCTGCACCCTCACTGACTCTTCCCGTGCCTTGCATGCTTTTCTTGTTCTAATAGTGATTTTGGGGTCTTCTAACAACTTCTTGGATTCTTTCAGTTTGTCTGTGCAGGCAAGTTGTCTGCTGTTCTCATCTTGTGGAGTTACAACTTCTGTTGGCAGTAGTAGTGTCTTGTTTGCACTGCTGCTGCACCTGCTCTTTGGTAGAACATGGGAAACTAAAAAATCTCTGGATCTGGGCAACAACTTGTCAACAACCAAACCATCAGTGAGTTTCCAATGTTTTCTCATACTAAAGGCAAAGTAAATCACTGTACTAGCTACTAGGAAAGTTACTCTGAAAATGTATTCCTATAATCTATTCCAACCAAAAGCATATCTAGGTGCAAGTTCACAGCTTGCAGCCTAAGGCTTCACCAAACCAAGTTACTCATGCTAAGGCAAACAGCATACTAAACACACAGTATTCTGATTGTGTAATTCATTCTATATAAAATTTACTTAAGCTAAACAACTAATATCTCTCAATCTTCAACTCAGCTCTCAACTGATCATTGCACCTTCTTCTCATTCACTTCTCAATTAGTGCATTGCAGAAAATGTATAAATATCAACTGGCTTCAACAGAAAAAGCTTTTCATTGTTTTTCTAGCTCATGTTTGTGGTATGCAGACCTACAGCATGTCATGGAATCTGCAGGGCAAGAAGTCTGGAACTCTTTGTCTACCTTCTCAGGTACAAAGGAAAGATGTGATATATCTTTGGTTATACCTTATAGTTGTTACCAAATTTGCTTTTTCTCAAAATTAAACCAACAACAAATCAAAATCAACAATCCAAAACAACAGAGAAACAAAACAAAGCAAAACACATGGATTGTGTTTTATTCAAACTAGACAATATTATTGTCTACTTACTAAAGTCTGTTCAGAAAATTTATTATTCAAAGTAGACAATAATATTGTCTACTTTGAATAATAAATTTTCTGAACAGACTTTATTGTTCTGATAAGAACTGCAAGAAAGCAGCTTTTTGCACAAAAACACTCAAGCAATGCTTATGAAGCACTTTATATTTCAAAAGAGGAGTCAGGACCAAAGACCCATAGGGCAGCTCCAATTTTCTGGAGTAACTTTGCAAATACTATGTTTGAAGAAAAATATTTCAGATTTATGCGTTTCATGGACCTGAGGGGTTTTGGTTTATATTTGTCATTAATCCACTTTTACTCAGGTTTTGCTTCTAAGTGATATCCTTCCTATATCCCTGACTTTCCAATTTTTTGCTTACCAGCATTATCATTCTCCTATTGATATCAGAGCTCTTGTAAACTTAGTCACTGTGTTGAATGGACTTCTTGTCTAAATGTCACTGACATCAGTGATTACATCAGAGGCTGAAACAGTTGCTCAGTTTTCTCATGCCTTTGAAAGTACAAAGATCTCCTATAAAATGTTGGATTTGGTTAGCAGAATGAAGAGATACAAACTAAAGCTGCATCACCTGCAGCATTATACAGTTGATCATCTGGTTCTTGCTCTGCTCCAAATTTAGATATAGACTGGTGATATTAGAGTTTGAAAAAACACATTATCAGATAATATATCCCCAAAGAGAAACATTTATATACAGGAGATTCCTACTATAAATTCTTTCTTGAGCTTGTATTGATTGCTGTTGGAAGCAAAAAAATTTGGCTGGATTTACCTTCTTACTGTATCATCTGATGGGAAACTGTATCTTTACTTGCACAGATGCTAAAAGGAATGAAAAGACAGATGACAGACAGGAAGGCAGTCATTGCACTCAAAATGCAGATAGAAGACAAACTCTATGCATGGAAATACTGTAACAGTTGTTTACAAAAAGGAGAAAAATGAGAGCATGATTAAAAAAGGTCAGAAATTCAAATGTGTGAGGACAACTTACAATTATTCAGAAAAGAATTTGATCAGGCATCATTAAAATTCATCAGCTTTTGCAAAAACTCCTTTGTTAATTAAACAGTTGTTTAGAAAAGTATTTTCCTTATTTTTTTATTACAAAGACAGCAGTAACTTTGGAGAAAACCTACCAAAAGAAATCATAACTTCACTTAGTATCTGTTCCTCTTCTGGGCCAGGATTTCAGCTGTTGTGTCCTTTACTTGGAGGTCTTCCATTCATAAACTAACCTGCTTGCTTTTCCACTGGTGAGATCCAGTATAAGTCGTGTCTGTCCACTTCATTAAAAAAAAATGCCTAATGGTTTAATACTACCAGAAAAATTATGCAAGTCATCTTTTCTTTATCCATGGTATTCATGTGTCTATGAAATATTTTACTAACTTGAAATAAAAACAGGCCTTTTGTGTACCCTGGACTGACAGCCTAAAAACCAAAGTAATATACCATCATCCAAACTTTTTTACTGAATTAATAATGTATTGAAAAATAATTTTTTATTAATTCAATAAAAAAACACCTTCAATATTTAATTTGTAGTGATCAGTCTTTTCTACTAATCCATAATGGTTTGGAGGTTCTAAGGCAATATTGTTATGTGCAGATCTCAGTACCCTGAAAGCAGAACAGAAGCAGCCTGTTCAATGCTAAGAAGACTGTAACCCTGAGGAAAGACTAATGAAGGTGACATTTGTTTTCAGGTACTGGGAGTCGCTACTGAACAGAAACAATGACTCCAGGAAATAAATATGTAAAACTTTCAGTCAGCCAATCACTTACATGGCTCTAACTTTCAATACAGCAACAGGATGACAGGTGCATGTATTTGTGTTTCCTTCCTGAAGCCAAAATCTTTCTTTCCCATATGTTAGTCTATACTTTTTTCTATTCTAAAGGATACTTTTGGGAAGGGTTGCTGATTGCATTTCTTGTAATTATCTGTGTCATATGTATAATTATTAGAAAGGGATAAATAGAAAATATTACAGTAGTCTGAAGTCTGCAGTAGTTTATGAAATAATTTGTGCTCACAATGTGTGATATAAAATGGTTGAGTTTTTTTAATATCTCCTGTAAGCATGTTTTTGAATTTTTGCAAGTGGATTATTCTATCTACATGACAAAATAGGCATGTAAATACCTATGACCTGAGCTGAACTAATCTACTGTGATTCAATACCAGAACTCAACTGCAACTAATAAAGATTGATGGCAAAATGAAAGTTTCTGATCCACCTAATGAGCTTATTGGTGCATTTAGAACTATTAATGTGGCAAATCTTTTAATATTTACGTTGGAATATATCTATTTGCAAACAGCAAATCTGATGTTTACATTAGCAATATAAAACATTTTAGATATACAGGTTTTGTTCTGCAACTTGAGTTATTTGTTTGAAACTTTCTGATAGTTTTTCCTGATGATTTTTTTTTTTTGCCTAAAATGTTCAGTTTACTTAAAAAGGAGATGATAAAGGTAAAACATATGTTTAAAGACATAATTATTGAAAAAAAAAATCTGTTACACTAACTTTATGTGAATCATTTAAGTCAGTATTAATTACAGAGAAATTGAGATGCACACTTTTCATGTTTAGCTAAAGAAGAGAACAGGAGCTTCATGCCTATTGCTTTCTTATGCCTAAGTGTTATTGGAACTGAATTTGCTCAATTTCAGCAGAAACAGTCCTGCATATTCTGAACTGCCAGATGTGGTAAAAATCTTTATCAAAGTGATGTGTGATAAAATGTCATGTATCTGGCAAAATCTACTTTTTTTTTTTTCTGAGCTGCTAATCACACAAAGATTTGGAGTAAAAAGTTTTTTAGCAAACCATTAGTTCCAGAAGGACAGATGGAGGAGGAGGAACCACTTATGTAAATGGCTGAAGATGGTAGGACTCTGAGGAAAAAGAAGTTGCATGGGGGAGCAGACATTTCAGAAGGCAGAGGTTAACACAAAACAGTACAATAGGGATCAAAGCTTTGATTCTTGAAGCAGTAGCTGCCAACATGCACATGTGCAATCTCCTGTCAAAGTCAACGGAGATAAGACAAGAAGTAGACTTTAATTCAGCTTACTACATGCACAGATTGAATTCCTGTTTTTAAAGGTAGGCAGCAGGCAGTATTCCAGACTTCCATCTGCACAGGGGTGGATGTTGTGACTTAGGAAACTGGAGACACCTGGCTCAAGCCTTTCAGGATGGAAGCTGAAGGCCAGGCAGGTAAGAAAGCCTAGGCAACTAAGCTGATCTGTATTTGTCTCACCCAAACCAATTTTTTCATCCCGTTTGTAAAGGTCACATTCCTTCTATACATTAAAGGCACAATGAATGTTTGAAAGTTTTTTCTTTTATGAAAAGTCTGTGAAGTGGGTGACCTTACATAAGTGTAGTGCCCTGTGGGTTGAACCTGGCCAGATGCCAGGTGCCCACCAAAGCTCCTCCATCATTTCCCTCCCCAGCTGGGCAAAGGAGAAAAAATATAACAAAAAACAAGTCTTTTTCATTGCAGATTCAACAGCAGTATATGCAAAGCTGACTGTATACTGTAGTTCTCAAAGCTGACAAAATTTGGAATATTTTATTTATTTTTGTTTTGTTTTGCTTTTTTTTTCTGAGGAAATTGGTCAGTGTTTCTTCTGCTTCATTCATGAATCACAACTCATTTTAGTACATAGAGTTGCATATTTTGATCTTATGTGCACAGACATGATACAGATGTGTTAGTAACTTGTGTGTAGTGAAGCATGAGCTCTGTTGGTTAGTGCACAGTGCCAATAACACCAGGGTTGTGGGTTTGATCACCATATAGGCTATTCACTGAAGCGTTGGACTTGATCTCTGTGAGTCCCTTCCAACTCATGATATTCTGTGGAATTCCAAAGCCTCACTCTAATCTCTTTCCTATATTTCTCCTGAGAATCAAACTTTAGAGGTTTCTCTTCCCCTGTATCCCACTGCTTTAAGTAATCCGTTCAGCATTTTACCTTGTACAATGAGAATGAAGAGCCATGAGCCTGCAGCAATCAGAAGTGTGATAGAAGCAGTGGTAAGCTAGATCAAAACGAGCTCAGGTACTAAGTACAGAGTGCATTGGCTATCCCTAAACCTAATTGCATTGGGGGTTATGCAGCCTGTAGGGACAACGTGGTTCATGCAGGTGACCACAGCTGCCATGTAGACTGACCAAATGTGGCTTGAGAAATTGTACAAACATACAAAGATGCCACAGCTGCCCTGACCAAAAGCTCTACATGCCCCCTAGTTTGTTCTCTAATGCAGTGATGTGGAAATAGAGCAACAGGTCCTACATCAAAGACGCTCATGCTGCTATTTCTTTCTACTGTTTTAGCTGAAAGGAGAACTTTTAAGAAAATATATTGTAATGTATGTGGTGTAGCTTGTCGGTTTTCCTCATTCACTCTCCTTTGTATCAATAGATATTTGCATATAAATTGCTTGGAAAAATGTATTAGCAACCAAGGATGGTAGAAAAAGAAATGTGAATGAATTGTAATTCCACCAGAGATCTTTTTCCAGACTTAGAAATTTATATATAAAATGAAATCTCTTCACAAAATGTGGTTCTTTTAAGTTGCCAGCACTCCTGCATTGGAAAATTATATCACTGCTGTAGAAATAAAACACCACTGAAAACAGCATAATTAATAAAATGGGGAAAAGTTCTTCTCCTCGTTCTGAATTGGTTGTTCAGTATTTATAAACACAGTGGTTATTGAAGGGTAAAGTAGATTGCTGCCATATTGATTCAGTTTAAAAAAGCTTGAGTGGAAAAGCAGCATGCAACAGCAAACTGTTGAGAAAAAAAAAAAAAGAAACTGGATTCAGAGAGAATCTGAGGAGGAATCTGAACTAAGGCAACACAAAAAAAACCCTGTTGAGGCAAATAATAGAGGCAAAAGCAGAGTTGTGTATGAGCATATATAATGACACATTGTTTTTCAAATAGCTATTTCCAAACTTTTCAGTTTTTTTTATGTATACCAGCAAAATCAGATTTTTAAAAGAGATGTTAGAAGACTTAATTACAGTGAGACAGAGATAAACAATTCCAGTTAATTTCCATAGTCAGACAATCAGTGAAGAAACCAAAAGAAGAGATACACAGATTAGCAGCATCTAAGAAAAATTTCATGATTTACAAAAAACAGAAGTTAAATAGAGGAAGACATGTTTTACAAGGTCTTAATTTTTGTTTCATGTGCTACATGAAAGGACTGATAATTTTTTTCAATTACTAGTCTTAAAAATGTATATAATGTATATAAAATGCATTGATAATAGATACTTGTTATTTATTTATAATAAATATTACAATATATATCTATTAAAAAAAATTACTTCCTAGCTTTCTTTGCTGCTTGTTTTCTTTTTTGAGATTTTGGGATGCATTTGAAAATACATAGCTCAGCACTAGTCCATTGAAAGACCTGAATCCTTTTCTTTTAATGAATTCCCTACATCTCCACTAATTATACATGTGTAAGTGCTTGAATTTCAAATAGAAGAAAACTCTTTTTATTGTAAAATTCTGAATGAAAAGTGAGACTACTGAGTGTGTTGTAGGTAATTAGAAGGAAATGAAGATGTGTTAGCTGGATAAATGCAGTTTTGTCAGCCAGCATTAATCTGAGGTCAATGTCTGACTTGGACTTGACTACTAAAGAAATAAAGTAAAGTAAAATAAAAAAAACAAACAACCAAAAAAAAAAAAACCACCAAAACCATATATAAAATGGTTTGGGACTGGATTTATCTACTGCTTTCTTCTGCCTATTTTTTGAAAGATACTGAAGATCATCTGGAAGCAATAACAGTGCGTAGAGACTTTTGTTGGAACTACAGGATATTCAGTTTGGAACCACAAAATGTTTTGGTTATATTGTGTATTTTTAGAGTTGTATTTATCATACACCAAAATTCATTTTGTAACCTGAAATTCTTAAGCAATAAAATCTCTAATCAGTTGTTTCAGGACCAAGTTGTACTTGCCTGACCATTTTTATAAATAATCTGGGAAAATCCCAGTACATATATCAATACAAAGAAACTTGCCTTACTAAGGAATACTCCTAAATATCTAATGGATAGGAAGAAAACACATGCCTCACTCTATTGCTTTTCTTCAAGAAGGCTGAAGAGGGACTTTTTGTGAAGGCAGTGACAGGACAAGAGTAAATGGCTTTAAACTGATAGAGGCTAATTTCAGATTAGATATTATGAAGAAATTCTTTTCTGTGACAGTGTTGAGACACTGGCACAGGTTGCCCAGGGAAGTGATTGCCCCATACCTGGAAATGTTGAAGGCCAGGCTGGATGGAGATCTGAGCAGCCTGGTCTAGTGGAAGGTGTTCCTGCCTCTGGCAGGGGTGCTTGGAAACAGATGATCTTTAAGGTCCCTTCCAACTCAAACCAATCTATTATTTTGGGATTCACCCCTTAGTCAGTACATTGGTGTCATCAAGGAAAGTAAGCACAAATTTTTTTTGATTAGGGGCTTCTCTTGTGGAACATAATTTTTGGTAATTTGGCTATCACAGGTATTAGCAGACCATACTATCAAAAATGCAATCCTATTTTACTACAACATTAAACAGACATGTTTAATATGATTCATATTTCTGGTTGAGATGGCAAGCATACACATGCATTTATGAAAGTTTGGAAAATTACAGAGTAGGTGTACATGTGTTAGTTAGATCAGACAAAGAAAATGATCAGAAGGCAGCACTGAGCATGTTGAGATGGTTGTGAAGATCAATAAATCAAAATATATCAAAATTCCCTTTAGAGGGTAAGAATTTCTGTTATACTTTCTATCATTTTATCAGGTAAGAATATGTTAGTTCTGCTACTTAGATTCACCTTTCCTATTTGTCAAGACAGTCAAAGTCAAATTCAAAGAGAAAATGAGTGGCAAAAGGAAATACAGAAGACATAGAAGGATATATGTTTGCATGTTTATGTTTTCAGACTATCAGGGCCTTGACAACAGATTTTGCTTTTATACTTTGGTTCCTCCTCCATTTTCCTTAATCTGAGATAATCTGTTTCATCTTGTTTCTTCTTATATTGAGACAGAATCCACCTATTCCTGTGCTGCTGGTTAAACAGTCAGATATCTTTTTTTTTTTATCCCTAGTGAAGAAGAAGCAGAAGAATAGACAGGAATTCACAAGTGGAGCAAGGGCAAAGTAGATCCCATAGGACTCTCAGCAGGGCCTCAAATAGTTTAGCACTACTATGTGTTGCCCATTTTTATTCCTGTTAGAGCATCAAACTAGTGGTCATGGAGGTTTTTACATCATAAAGCTTGAATCTGCAGAGAAATGCAAAGCCTAATAATCTTCCCCTTCTTAGAAGTATTTCCCCAAAATTTTCTCCATGCTCTGACCATATCTAAGTGCCCTTTTTTCAACCTGTTTAAGAGGTGATTGATAAGACATGAGCCCCAAACTTCTATTATAATTGTAGGCCCTTCATGCCAGTTAATGTAGTCAGTATCTTTCTTTTTCATATTCTCTATATCATTATGTTGCTGCATCGTTGTCACAATGAACATTTTATGGGACAAAATTCATAAGCTTTTGTTTAATTTCTTCCTTTGTCCATGTCAAGCTAGTTTTTGGCACAGGTTGTTAGCCTCCCTTAACAAAAGGCATTTCTGTATTCTGTGCAAGAATAACTCTCTGGCCCTGAGACTTACTCTTCATGTACCTTGCCAGCAGGAAGGAAGAGACTTTGTGCGCTGACATGCTGCATGATCTCCTACATAATGAAAATGCAGGAAACGTGCTCAAATTGAAAGGAAATGAAGAATGACAATAGGGGTCCTGTTATGTAAAACCCTTTTAGCTTTTGAAATGTCACTTTCAGTTGTCATGATGAAACACTGAATAAAGGAGGCAAACAAAAGACTTCTAACAAGGGCATACAGAAAGTATCACACACTGGGAGTGGGTTTCTGCTGTGTTGTTGCCTCCAATATTAGGAGGGCAGTTGCACTACTGGGAGATGCTATCCTCCAGACAAGATATTAAAATGATTTCCCATCTGCTTATTTTTAACATTGCTTTGAGATGATAAAGATCTCATGATACTGGCTCGAGGGACATGATGGTAGTGGTATTAGCGAGGATGGGGAATAGGGAATATCTTTGCTTCCAGCTGGAAAAATCATCTTTTGTTAAATATTATAATTACAAATTAATTGGCAGCATAACAAACATTCATAACTATACAGCATGCAAGATGTTATACAGGACAGACTGGTGACCATTCTGGTCTGTGTAATAGAATGCACTAAAGCTGTTTAATTGTGAAGTTACCCATGAAAGTAAAAAAAAAAAGTGTGCTGATATACTTGCAGAAGCACCTTTCTTTGAGTACACTTCTGCTTGCTTTAACAACAAATGCTCTGTTAAATCAGGTAGAGTTTAGGAAGAACAAAGAAAAGTTTTGAAGATAAGGTGTGTATTTAAATGCCTAGTGATGAACTTACGTGAATATTGCCAGACAGATGTTTCAGTCATCTGCTTTCTTAATACGTTTCAGTAAAAAGACACCAATTCAGCATTTGAGCTGTATCTTGCAAATATAAGCTAAAATAACTGAAACAGAAATATAAGTAATCACAGTCCCAAAAGACTATTCCTCTGATCTACACAGGACTTAATTATGTAGCATGCAAAGCTTCTGAAACTATACCTGCCACCTGCAGACACAGTCCAGTGGGTAGGTGGTAGACAGTGTGTCAGAACTCTGATACTTAGGCACAGGCCCTGAAATAGCAAGGATATACAAATATTTTGATTATTCTGCCTGGAGAGGCATGTGATGTCTTTCAACTCTCCAGTTAACAAAGTCCCATTCTCTGTCTCAAAGTTTAGGGCAGAGGATAAGAGAAGGGAGAACATGCAGCAAATATCATGAAAGGATGCACCAGAATCAGATGATGCAGAAATACAGAGGGAGCCTCTAATCTGCAAAGGGAGACAGAAGGTAAGAACCAGTCATCATCAAACACTGGAAACAGGAAAGCAGACAGAAGTAGCAGTAGAGTACTTTCCATAAAAGTTTTTTTAATTCCTTATTGTCTTCTGTTGGAACACAAGCAAGAGTTGCAATTTAGTAGTAATAGCCTTTCTAATAAAGTTAACATCTTAACTTTTAGCTTACTGCGTCTAAGAAAACAGAAAGGTAAAGAAAAGGTACATTAAGAACGTCCAGAGAAGAGAAAGTTGGTTGTTCAATTATAATCTTTTATACATTTTGATGGTTAAAGCTAGGTTTTTAATCTTTGGTTTTATATATTTGAGGTGAATCTTAGCAATGCCACTATTATATATATGTGTGCTAGCTGGATACAGTATGACCATATACTTACACATTGTGGAGTGAAAACAGTGAAAACTTAATTACATAGCGGTCTAAATATTTATAAAAAATCTATGTTTTAAACTGTTGCCTGTTATAATTTCAGGTTATTAACTGTACTTACTAAATTTTGACAAATGTTCACAGTTAATTACATATGATATATGATCCATGACTGTATTATTTTTGAACTGTATTAGTTTTAAAGGATAATCCTTGGACATCAAGTACACAGTAAAAATCACATTAAATGAGTCCTTAAATGCAAAAAATGTGCTTTTTACTTCCACGGATTTGTAGGTTGATTGAACTACAACTTTATAAAAACTTTCTTTAATAGTCTATTATCTTCATGTTGGGAAAGATACATGGGTAAGTTATTGATCTGCAATATGCAAGTTATTTGAAAGGAGGAATTTAATTGCAGACTGTAAATGCAAATATTGGTTTGTAGGTACGTGAAACAGAATATTTATAAGGCAGTCATTTCTTAAACAAAAAAAGCCTCAAAAATATTAATCAAACACAGAACACAGTCCCAAATTCACTATCTTATATAAATGTTAAGTACCAGTGAAGACTTCAGCTTTAATCTCAGAAACATATAAGATTAAAGATATTATTCTAGAAAATAAAGGACATTTTTAATTAAGGTAGGCATTTGAAGCAGAAGTTGATCTCCCACTAAACCCCAGCAAAACTGAATCAATATTTGCAAAAATGTATCAAATGAAAGGGTTAATTCCGTCTTTAAATAGATTCTGAAATACTCAAAGTGATAATTACCAGCATATACATAAAATTATGATCAAAAACCTGAAAAAGTACAATTCTGTACATGCACTAGCAGAGTCTCTATTCAAAATGTCACTGTGGGCCATGAAATATAAATAGCAGCTGAAATGTCAATCTATCCAAATACATGATCACGAAAGATTAGATTAATGGGATCATGGAATATCCTGAGCTGGAAAGGACACAAGTTATCAAGTCCAATTCAAAACTCCACACAGGGAAATCTAAAAGTTAAACAATATGTATAAGAGTGTTGTCTAAAAGTGTCTTGAGAGGCTAAGGGCCCTGACTACTTACCTGGGGAGCTTTTTCTCATTGTTGCTCATACTTTCAGTGAAGAACTTTATGTCCTATTTGAATTCTTTCTGACAGTTTTCAGCCTTCCCCTTGTGACCTATCACCCAACACCAGAAAGAGCAGCACTTCCCACTCCACTCATCATCCTGTGATAGTCAGCAAAGAGGTGTCCCCTCAGTCACCTCTCTGAGCTGAACAAACCTGTATCCTCAGCCACCCCTCAGAAGTCATGCCCTTTAGTCCTTTCTTCATATTTGTTGCTCTTTTTAGGAGAGAGCAATCATGTAAAGATTTAGTTTGTGAATTGAGAATTCAGGGTTTATGTGTATTTTTTCTTCATGAATATTTATTTTCTTACACAGTCTTTCTCAGAACTCATCTCACACAATTTAAGATACTTACTTAGATGAGTGCCATATCAGCTCCTGAATGATTCACCTATATTCTTTTTCCTGATCAGTGGATAGGAGAAGGCATTTTGAGGCAAAATTAATCTCACCAAAATTAATCTGAGCTTCTGGTCCATCATTTAGTTTTTCACTAGAAATACTTTTTTCTCTCTTCACTGAATAAAAAAAATATTCCCTGTCTAGAAAAGGTATGAATGTCGGTCCTATAGAGATACATAGGAAGGTAAGTACTGTCCCAACATTATGCTCCAAGCCCTATAATTTAATCTACATAAGATTGTAAATACCAGTATCAAGGCTACTAAATAAGAGTTCAAATCAATAGTGAATCTACCAGCTCAGCTCCATTGGGAAAATGAAGAGCAACACCAATAGGACAGGGAAGGATTTTATTCCCTTGCTATCCAGAAACATTTTAGTTCTGTTAATTACATAACCAGACTATTTTTGCAATTGATTGGCTTCATAGCATCATGAGTTCAATGTCTAGCATGAACTTTTACGTAAATCAAAACTCAATTTAGCTAAATTAAGTTGTAGGAATCAGAATTTCATCCACCAACTCCTGCATCAGGATCATGATTTATATGAACCATAAGCCTCTTAGATATCCCATCCAAATCACTTGCAAAACAGAAGCATTTTCTTTTCACCAAATCACATTTAATATTCAATTATGGTAGTCTTAAATGCTAAATTCTCTTTTTAGTACGTACAGGAAATAAAAAATATTATGGAGCCAGACTCCACGCAATGCTATGCAATCAATAGATGAGGAGGAATGGCTATAATTTGCAGTTGGATATAAGAAAAAAATTGCAGAGTAAATGAGTAGGAGCTGGAACAGGATGTTTAACAAGCCTGAGAAACCTTCACCCTCAGGGACTTTCAAATTTGATTGTTCAAGGCCTTGCTCAAAGTGATCTTAATTTAAAGTTAGTACTGCTCTGAGCAGGAAAGTAGTCTAGATAACCTCTAGAGGTCCCTTGCAATCTCAATGATTACATGAATCTATGATTTTAAGAGGTGATTCTTGTTTGTCTTCTGAATTATCTATTTTCCAATCACAGGCTTTTTTAAAGTGTTCAAGCTCTGTCTCCTATCAGAATCAATTTTTCCCACAAATGAACTTTTAGACAATGACTTTATACTCTTATCTTGGGTATATTTTGCTAGTTTCCCAAATCTTGACCTTCCCTTGTAATTTTTCTCTAAATTATTTTAATATATCATTATCCTATTTTAAAGGCAATCACCAAAAAATGCATGTAGGCATGGTACAAAAAGTCTCTCAAGTGTTGCACACAAATAAAACCTCCTCACTTCTATTTAACATTTTTCCAGTAATGCATTTAAAAACATGCTCACCTACTTAGCTGTAGTGTTGCTCAGGGAGCTCATGTTCACTTATTTACTATTTCCTTTAAGTCTGACAGTTTTGCTGAGCACCAGGATGCCATTTCTCATCCTGAAAGTGTGAGCTACACACTTTGTTCCTTGCTGCATGCCCTTTCATTTGGCTTTGTTAAACATGTGCTGTCCAAAGAAAAGTAATTTCCTTCAGCAATATAATTTAGTTGAGTCGGTCTTTGCCCATTATTTCTTGCTCACTAATTACCCATGATCAGCAAATTCAATCAGATAATTGATGAAGAGGTTGAAAAGCAAGAACTAACTTTTCAGAGTCATCTGATTATGCATCCTGTTGATGCTGATACTTCATTTGTAATTACTTTATAAAACATCTTTCATAGCTGATATTTAAGCTTCATTGATTTTGCATAGCAGTATCTTCACCAGAAGGAAGACAAGGAAAACTGCTTTATAGAAGTATAACTGCATTGACATAATGCAGTTATCTGCTGCCATTATCAACCAAACTTATTTTGCACTAAGAACCCACATTTATTTGACAAGGTACATATTCCATGAGGCCATTTTGATCACTATTTTAATCTTTACAGACAAAATCCCTTGTCAAAGTGCCATCACTGTCAAAAACCCCAACTTAATCATATTATTTACCCTCCCTAAATATTGTTAGACCAGGTAACAAGCTTAAAAAAGAGTCCCCATCTCAGTATCTCACAGAGACAGTTATCAAAGTAAATATTGAAATATTATTTTCTCACAGTCTTTTAATACTATGGATATTTTTAAATGATGAATGAGATGAACGTTTTTTTGTACCTCCTAAAATGTAGTTGCTTCATAAACATGTAACTATAATGGTGATTTTTTTTTTGTATTTTTAATGTTTTTGTCTCCAAATTTTTCATTCATTAGGCATGATAGGCAACATATGAAGAAGACAACATTTTCTATTTTTTGAAAACATGCAGCAACATTGCTTTTATTAATAAAGTGCACTTAATAGTGATGATTTAATGGCCTAAAATATTTGCATAGTAAACTCATAAATGTTTATTTGAGATCATAATTGATTTCTAGATTACTAAGACTGAAATGAATGACCTCTTGATTCATGGGGACAAAAAGGACAGCCTATCCTTCCCTTGACTTATTAGTATAACATTTTCATACCTGCAAACATGTAAAATAAAAAAGAATATTGCTTCTGTGGTGTAGTGTCCAGTGTTTCTGTCAGGGATTATTTGGGTCTGAGGGAAAATCACATTAGTCTAGTGGTACAGTAAGGAATCCACTGCAGAGACTATGACTAGGTCACACCCTTCTCTTGGTCATGAAGTGTAAAATGGATTTGCATGAGTTCAGCAGCCACTTGAAAGTGGTGAAAAGAAGCTTAGACAGGATGAAAATTCCAGAAAAAAAAGGCAGACTCACAATAAAAACGACAGACATAGAATTTTCCATTGTTTAGATTTACAGTATTTTGAAGTTCTTTCTTGTTTTATGTACAAATTTTTTTTTAATTTATTTAATATCTGGAGTCACAGATTGCATATTTTACAGGACTTGTCTAAACTCCCTTTATTCTATGTTTTGCAAGCATCTTTGCTAATTAATATTTCTATATTTAAATAGAATGTCTATCAAGGATATGTATAATATAAATGTACCAGTCGGCCTAACAATCAAGGTATGAGTAAATTAAAAAAAAAAATTGGTATAGTATAATGTATGCTTTTATTAGGTTTCCAGCATTTTTAAAGATAGGCTTTTAAAAGGTTATGGTGTCAAAAATAAATTAGGAACATAAACCAAAGTATTCTAATTAACTACGTGTAAATATGAATGTTAATTTACATCTAATTATTTTATCCCTCTAAGTTCTGTGTAGCTTTTGAGGAAAAAAAAAAGGCCAAATTAACAGTGTACTATTTTATCGGTGCCCTTTTTCCTTAAAGGGGTAATTTGAATGAATTGCTGAGCTGGTGTATTAGGACACAACCGAGCTAGAAAGCATCCAGCTGACATTCTGCGAAGTTCATGTAATAGTATACATTAGGCTAAAGCAGCTACCAGATATATTATCCCAAAGCCTCCTAAAGCACTTAACTCTAGATCTGCCGGGAATATGCAGCAGAAAATCAGACTAGGTATTTTCAAGAATCTACCTGGAATTTCAATTGAAATTGAGCTGAAATCCCCCTGATTTTTTTTATTATTGCTTGACCCAGTAAACTGGTCTCGTCTCACTAAAAATATCATATTTAAACTTTCTGGCCAGCATAGTAAATAATCATCAAAAGGCAGTATTTACTAGTTAAATGAGTAAACCTGATGGCCAAGGGACAAATCTGAACACATTGTTAATTTGTTTTATGTGTATTCAATGCTGCATAAAATATGGTCCTATTCCAGAGATACTCATAATCTGAACAAACTAATAGGGCAGTCAAATCCAATGCTCTGTTTCAAATTAGAGAATTTATTGGAGTGACTTCTGTGAATATGACTTGTTTTAAACCAACCAATCCTAGGGTCAGTGCCATGGTTTAATTCCAGTAGTCAGCTGTCCAGATTTTGTCTGGGATAGGTGGGATAGAGTTAGGCTTTTTCCTGATAGCTGGTACTGAGCTGTGTTTTGGATTCAGTATAGGAATAATGACAATAATACACTGAGATGTTGATTGTTGCTGAGCAGTGATTACCATATATCAAGGACTTTTCAGTAATTTGCCAGTGAGAGGGGGCATAGGAAGCTGGGAAGGTGCATGGGAGGGACAGTTGACCCAAACAGGTCCAAGTCATACTGCACACTACAGAATGTCATGCTCACCTTATAGACTGGGGACAGTGGGCAAGAAGGCACTGATCACTGCTGGACATGGATGGGGCATCATTTGGCAGGTGGTGAATTGTATTGTGCACCATTCAGTCTTCTTGTGCTTTACTTTCCTCTCTCTCTCTCCTTTTCCTTGCAAATATTACTAGTAGTAGCATTAGTATTATACTATTTCACTTTGTTTTAATTATTAAGCTGCTGGTGTCTCAACCCATGGCTTTTAATATTTTTTTTTCCTGATTCTGCTGCACCTCTCATCAGGGGAGGGAAGAAGTAAATGAGCAGCTGTCTGGTACTTAGTTCCCAGCTGGGGTTAAAACATGGCAGCATCTAATCCCTGCACAGCCACTTGCTTGCTTCCCCACAGCAAGATGGGGTAGATTTGGAAGGGTAAAAATGAGAAAATTTGTGGGTTGAGATCATAAAGACAGTTAATAATTAAAAAAAAAAAAAAAAGAAAAGAAAACAGAGAGGGAAAGGAAACTCCAAGGAAAATGGGTGATGCAAAAGAAAATAATTGCTCTGCACCAATCAGCAGATGCCCAGCTAGTTCCAGAGCAATGCCAGCCTGACCACCTCTTCTTCCTAGTTTTATTGCTGAGCACGGGCCATTCCTTGGGTCAGTTGGAGTTGTCTGTCCCAGCTGAGTCCCTCCAATCCCTTATGGACCCTCAGCCTCTGCGCTGGTGAGGTGTAGTAAGCAGCAGAAAAGGCTTTGACTCTGTGTAAGCCCTGCTCAGCAGTAATGAAAACATCCCTGTGTTATCAACACTGTATTCAGCACAAATCATAGCCCCATATCAGATACTATGAATATATTTAACTCTGTCCCAGTCAAAAGCAGTACAGTCACTAAGTGCTTTAAGAGTAAAATATTATTTAAGTATTCATATTAGGAAGAGCCATCACACTGACAGTTTCAAGGAAAGGATCCCACTGACGGCAAGATAAGAAAGCTGTACTAAAGTATGGGGTTTTTTGGTTGAGAAAAAACCAAGCCTGTCTTGCCCAAGCACGAGCAATTTTACCTTTCAATTCCTAATGTGCACACCAAGTTTGTGCTGCTCTAGTATTAAAATCCACTCAACAATGACTGTCTGCGGGAACTGCACATTTGTAATTAAAAGGAGATTAAGGTAATTTACTACTCTCTTGTCTGCTGCCCACTAATTTTCTTTCAAAAGAAATAGCAGCACACTTGAGGGATCCAAGCACACTAACCACTTGGATGAAATAAAGGTCCATAGTAAATAGTATAAGTGGATGTTATCACATCTTTTCATACTAATCGGGTAATTGGATTGATTTGTTTCTTTCTAAAAGTGACCAGAAGCTAAAGCTTTCTGAGATTAGAGTTCCTCTGGATTACCTTTTCAATCAAGAAGGGGATCTGGATTGCCAGTGCCTTAATATTTTCAACAGGCACTTTTCATTTATTCATAAAAAGCCTAGGATTCTTCTGACCATGCGTAAATCTGTATCTGAGCTGAGCACTAAGCTCCTCATACAGCAAAGAGCAATAATCACTTTAGCAGGCAGTTCACTACTCACAGCACAGTAATTCAAATCATGTCCTAATATTTTTTTGTCTTCTTTCTTCCATGAACAGTAAAATAGGATGGCTAGGTCAAGTGCAGATATCTATGCTGTGGTCGTCTAGATCAACATTCATAAGCTGATAGCTCTGAAATGGCATGTAAGGTGCCCTAGTGCACCTAAGGCATTTACACAGGGGCCAAAAGCATGATTCAAGGTCTGTGGGAGATTCATATTATTCTCTAGTGATGGATGAAGGCTGTAGTGGGAAGTACCCTTGACTTTGTATAAAATTCCCAACTGCTTAAGTTAGGTAGTCAGGTTCCACCTTTAGACATAGTGAATCCTGTTCAAGTGACTGAAAGTGTCATATTTTGAGCAATTATTTTCTCTCTTCAGTGTTTCATAGCTCCTGTTACTTGTTAAAACACAAAACTGAAAACCACTGATTCAATAACAGCAGTATGTAAATGCTATGGATTGTATGGTGTAGCATACTCACAGGATTATTGTTTCAATTTTCAAAAAATCTAATTTTCTTATTGGAATAGACTGTTGAGCTTTGAAGTTTATAAACTGTGCATTTGTTCAAAACAGTATGACATTGCTACTATTTCTTCATTATGAAAGGCATTTGTGATTTTGCGTGACACTGACAGAAACTGTGGGATAAATATTTTACTTTTCCATGGGGATTTATTAGCTACTTAACAACTGAAAAAACAGAAGGTAATCTACCTTCCACAGTCCATACTTATTGTTCAGCCTATTGGATAAATGAATGCATCTCTTGAAACCTGTTAAAAATTAATCACTTTTAGGATGCACAAGACAATACTAGCTCCAGTAATGCATGCATTCCTTTGGCATAGATTACTGTATAAAATTTAAAGACAGCTGTTTCTCCAAAAGCCAGAGATGGTAGGACAGATGGATAAGCAGAGGGGTGGCAAATTCCTCAGAGGGCTTTATCAACTGTTTGCCATATTCAAAAGGTGGAAGACAATAATTTACAGTGTAGCAGAGTTATATTATTTAGCCAGTGTAAATAGTTTGACTTGTTAAGGTGAGCAAGTTTTCTAATACTTCCATTAATACACTTGCTGTCCTCTTCTGCTGGGGGAAATAATTTTAACATACATGTTTTAACATCTAAAAAATGCTATTTCAAGGGCAGCAGTCTCCACCTCTACAGTAAAAACCAATCAAATAACCACTTAAAAAGTCCACATGACAGTACAAGACCCTGTAAATGGCACAAGTACATGTTATATCCTTTCATATAATTTCTATTTCTGCCCAGGTGTCGAATTTTTTGAAATTTATCAGTTGCTATTTGTGTCAGGAGGTAGAAGAATGAATGGGCCAGGCTTTTTGTGCCAAAAATTCTCTCATCAAAGACTGGGGTTTCAGTATAAAATACTAGTTTATAAGCAAGAAAGCACGCAAATGTGATACTCTGCAAAACTGCAGAGTATTTATTTGTAACATAAATTTATTATTGTGCAGCTATATACAAAATAGGTACTTCTTTATTCAGTATTTCCTTATTAAAGCAGCTCAGTGTGTTCTCCCTCTTACTTAAACCATGATTCACGAAGTCACCCTAGATACTGCATAGAGGTAAATAAAGCTGTGCACAGAGGATATAAGATACAAAGCACACACAAGAATCCAAACAATAGAGTAAATGCACATTACCACACTAACACAGCCTCCCAGCACTCCATGCACTCACAAGTGTTTAAAGTGACTGTGGCTGGCTTTAAAAAGCAAGCAATTTGTGACTAAATATAGAGCACACACTGGCGATGCCAATTCAGTCTCAAAAAATTGAAGAAATTCTGTTTTATTCCAGCTGTCCCTCAACATTTACACCTGCAATCAGATTTGTATTCCTTAAAAAATGGATAATAAACATCTATAATATTTTTTTTAATTCTTCCGTTGCATCATTTCTGTAGAAATTGTGAGATTAAAGAAATTTTTCCTTGTGAGCTATTGATTCAGTGTTCCAATCTTCCAGCCCATGTTCATACTGGGTATATTTGTGGCAAAGTTTCCACTATATCTTTCCAAACAAAGGCTCTGGAAATATGTTTTAAAATAAAAGCTAAGAATTCTCTTGCATTAGATTATTTCAATGAATAAAGATTAAAAAAAATTCTAACTCTGACAAAATCTCCTTTTTCAAGAGCTGTCAATACTGAGATAGGAAAATCTGTCCTTGGGGTAAAAAGAAGAATCCTACATGCATTTTGCAATAGAGGTGAAAGAACCAAGTATAGATGAAGATACCCACCAGAAGACTAAGAATAATTTATATTTTGAAGCCATTTCATGCTTTTTGGAGGATGTGAAAAGGAATTCAGAGTTATCCAGCACTGGCACTTGACAGTAGCTGAGTACAGCTGAATGTTCTTAAATACCCTTTGAGACACAGAGCAGTTAATGCAGCCTGGAATGAGGACACAAGGAAAAAGAAACACTAAGAAAGAGGAAAGAAGAACAACAGATGGCATAGCTGAAGTATAGTCAGCAGCATAAACTGCAAGGGAAACAAACAAATCCCAAAGGCTGCGAGTAATAAATTTGCACAGTGGGGAACACACAGTTCTGGAGCAACTTCAGTCAGAAAATAAACTGTGCATCAATCCAAAGCTTTCTGTTTAGTTTTCCTAGTAGATTTTCAAAAAGCTTTAGAAATTTTTCCCACTACAAATCTGTTTTGAGATTTCAAGGACCTGCAGCAGGAAAAGACTTTTCCTGAAGCCTGAGGTACCCTTGCAGAACCATGTTAATGCCCTGGAGACTGAAGAAGACACATCTGTAGGGACTTAAAATGCACTGTTGCCTTTCCCAAACACTGTTTAGGCCACTTTGCCATGAGGAAAGCATAGAATGGAATGGCAGGATGGTGCTAACTCCAGCCTGGGAAGAGTCAATGTCTGGCTGGCGCATCCTGGGTAATGCATACAGACAAAAATTCCCACCGTAACAAACAGTGTGAAGGAGCAACTGCTCATACACATATCAGAGTCAAACAAAGACCAGCCCAGGTTGTGAGACAGATCACATCTGCAGCCACTGAAGGAACCTCAAATATGCCTCGATGGAGCTTGGACTATTCTAAGCCACTGTGACAGGAGCTTGAGATAAGATAAAGGTGGCACTATTGTCCAAATGTTAACAAAGCTGGGGGAGGCAGAGGATGCATTACAGATAATGGACAAAAAAAATGCAGAATTTATGGACCACAAGGAAAACCAACACAGAAACTGTGTTGAAATCAACTCCCACTCAATAAAAGGTAATTCTGGCAGAGGCAGAGTGCAACCACCAATCACAACCCATAGACTGAAGAAATCTGCTGACTCAAAACAAGAGGAAAACTCAGCATGGGACTAATTAGCATTAGAAGGGATGGAATCTTTAATCAACAGAATAAGAGAAATATGTAGCATTAATTTCTTTGTTCATTAAAATCTATAAATATTGACAAGCTTTGAACTGTCTTGGGACCCTCTCCAACCAGAATCATAGAAGCACAGAATAAGCTGAGATTGAAGAGACCCATAAGGACCATGAATTCCAACTACTGGCCCTGCACAACACCATCCCCAAGGATCACACCAAGCCTGAGAGTATTCTCCATCGCTTCTTGAGCTCTGTGAGGTTAGCACTGTGACCACTTCCCTGGGGAGCCTGTTGCAGTCCCCAACCACCCTTTGGGTGAAGAACCTTTTCCTAATATCCAACTTAAACCTCCCCTGACACAGCCTCAGGTCAATTTCCTCACATCCTGTCACTGGTCATCACAGAGAAGGGATCCATGTCTGCCCTTCCTCTTCCCCTTATGAGGCCCAGGGTGAAGAAGACCCAGTGACATGCTGCTGGATCTATGGGTATATTCTGCTTTATCTGTCGCTCTTTCCCTCCCCACTATATTTTCTATTTCTTTCTTTCTTTAAGCCTGGAGAAGCAAAGGAACTTACAGCATGTCACAGCATCTAACCAGGGACTTTTTACAAGGGCATGGACAAGGCTGATGGCTTTAAACTGAAGGAGACTAGACTTAGATTACGTATTTGGAAGAAATTCCTTGCTGTGAGAGTGGTGACAAAGCGGCACAGGTTTCCCAGGGAAGTAGTGGAAGCCCTATACCCAGACATGTTCAAGGCTAGGCTGCATGGGGCTCTGAGCAATCTGGCCTGTTGGAAGATAACCCTATCCATGTTGGAAGGGATAGAACTTGATGATTTTTAAGATCTCTTCTGACCTAAATAATTCTATGATTCCATGATTTTCAAGAAATATAGTATGATGGAGATAATGTGTTGGTTCAGGCTCAGCTGAGGATAGCTGTGCCTGGCAGCAAATGTCTGTCTTCTGATAAGCTCTGAGGCAATGACCTGGTACCACATAAGGTCATGCACGATCAGCCATTTTTGAAAAAGGAGTTACAAAGTTTAATCTAATTTCATTATGAAGGGATTCTTATGTGAAACCTGTGTTTCAACAGTGTGAGAAAAGACTCAGAGCAGGAATCTTACTGTACTGGCATATTTTTTTTCATTGTGGCAAGATCATGTCTCCCATTTGTAGATTACAGTGCTAAGTAAAACACAAAGTGCTATGCAAAACTGCAGGCAACAGGGACATACTCACAGACAAAATTTAGGCTGTGATTGTGGAACTATTGAATGAAGTGACTACATCTCAGTTATCTCATGATCAAAGCATGATTAGAAAATGTGTCCGAGAAATAAAAGATCGTTGTTGCTGTGGCTAGCATTATCTCAAGTTTGGGAACCCATTTCTGAAGGTAACTAAGAGTAAGCCTGAGCAGGAAATCTAACTCAGCTCAAAAATAAACTTAGACCACTCAAAAATCCTGCATTAATCTGACTGCACTGAGCAGATTAATATAAACAAAGACAAAAGCATATTAAAA
The DNA here is from genome assembly GCA_039654755.1 of Calcarius lapponicus. Taxonomy (NCBI): domain Eukaryota; kingdom Metazoa; phylum Chordata; class Aves; order Passeriformes; family Fringillidae; genus Calcarius; species Calcarius lapponicus. The sequence goes on along the minus strand of CM077462.1, from coordinate 76,093,995 downwards.
GGAAGTAAAAGAAAAAAAAATGGCTAGGCCATTAAGTGATAGATTTAGACACTAGAAGCAAAAAAATTAAAATCACAACTAATTTTGAGTGTGCAAATTAGAGTGGGATTTATATGCTTTCTTCAAGAAAAAAAATTCACAGAAGAATAGCTTCACTACATTGTCTTCCAGCAATGACATAGGACATTTGCTGGGCTATCCAGTACACCTGCACAGCAGTGGCAGCTGGGGCACAGGACCTGAAAGACACCAGATATTTCCAGATCAGTTTGCAATGGTCAAACAAGATTCCCCAATGACCCTCAACTTGCACTAGATGAATCTGCTCAAATCTGAATTGATTTGAGCCCTATCTACTTCAAGATGAGCTGAACATCTACCTCCAACCTTTGTCATGTTAGATAAATTTGACCCCAGCTGATGGCTGCAGTTTAGATTATCTCACACAGGCACATCTGCCGGTAGACACGTAGATATCTCAACATGGAGCTGAAGCCAGCCCTGTAGGAGAGATCTGAGAGAGATGAGAGTAGGAGTGTAATTCAGTTATCTAAAACATCCATCTAGGGACCTACAGAGTAGTTGAGCCATTTGTAAGGTGGTGACATATGACAAAGTAAAAGAGGTTTTCACCATTCTGGACTGCCAGATGGAGACCAGGTAAATACCTTGGGACATCCCAGTTGATACTAAATACCTATTTAGAAAATTGAATTGAGTGTGAGGGTCTATGACATTGATTCTTACATCTCACCTAATCTCGTGGATTGCTCTAGTGAACAGAGCCCAACACTTCTCAAGTGAAATTTATTCTTCTAAAGCAATGTCTAAATTGCTCGCTGGTCTAAATTGGTCACTGATCTGAGTATACCTTCCTCCTGGCTGTAAAGCAAATTAAGATGATTTAAGGTGATAGTAGATACTGAAAGAGAGACTAGCTGAATTGCAAGTTTTTAGCCAAGGCTACAAGGGCAACACTGTTAAAGCTTAATAAGGAATAAGGTATTTAGGGTACAGCTTCTGCTGTAAGGTTTTGGAGACTTAATCTAATAGGAACAAAATTGGAATCTTATTTTAAATCAACATTAAAATCTTCACCAAAATGACTAATAGTAAAACTATTTTATAAATGCAAGTAAACATATATATATCAAGAAGATTATAACAAATATGTTGAGGTTGTATGCTTTTAATATCTTTGAAAAACAAGATTGAATAACAACATTGTGGTCTTTGAACTGGGATGTCTAGCAGTAGATGACAGCTATACAAGTTCACTAAGTGGCAGAAAAGACCCTTATGCCTGCAAAGAGACAATGTACTGCCATTATCTAGAGATGAAAAAAACATGAGCATAGTGAGAAATTACACACCACTTAATTTATCTCCTAAATATGTAGTAAACAACTTTCAGTGATTAAGAGGATTTGCAGAAAATCTACTCTGTAAAACACAAAAAACCAAGGTCATGTAGTGATAGGACAAGAAGTGATGGCCTTAAACTGAAAGAGGGTAGTCTTAGATTAGATATTTGGAAGAAATTATTTACCTTGTGGGTGATGAGGCAATGGAACAGATTTCCAGAGAAGTTCTGGAAGCCCCATTCCTGGACATGTCCAAGACCAGGCTGGATGGGGCTTGGAGAAGTCCAATCTAGTGGAAGGTGTACTGGCTCATGGAGTAGGAGTTGGAACCAGATGGCCTTTAAGTCACACAAAATATTGTAGGATTCTATGGGTTTAAAGTAAGTTAGTTTAAATTCAAGTCCAGCTAATCAAAATTTTAAAATTTATATAAAACGTTGTTTCAGTATAGATTTCATGTGCCATTTAGAGCTAGTCCACAGTTCTCCATCAAATTTTTTTGACTGAAATTAGAGTTTTGACTAAACCAAAATAATTTCTCAAAACTCTTTTTTTTTCCTTGAAAAACTTAGGAAAATAAAGTTTCCAAAAATGTAAGGTGAGAAGGTGGGATTCACCTCACTTAGCTTTAGAAGTTTATAGCATAAATGTGTTCACCTACACTAATTGCTTTTAGCTTCCCTTTTAACAAATTTTAGACATCTACTGTAGAAGAAGATGAACTGCACCTCAGAAGCATATGGCAGGTTCAGATGCAAAATTACACTACTTATATACGCATCTGATAAAATTAATCCTATTCCAGGCTTCTAAAAGCACCTCAAAAACAACAATAAAAAGATAACCCTGAAACATTTTGTAACTCAGGTGCATGTTCTCCCACACCTGACACTGCCTTACTAGTCTCCCTGCTCATCTGTGTTTATGCAATTTCCAGATGTGCTGCTTAGCCTTTCCAAAAGGGAAAACAGTACTTGCAGTTGGCACTACGAAGTGACTCCCTAATATCTCCACATTTTTTGCTTGGAAACATATTTTATGTCTCGGTTAGGACATATGTATAGGTCCATACTTTTTGTCTCAGTTTAACTGACCATCTTTCTGTTCCAAATAGTTCATTTCCCAATTTCTTAGCATGATTTTTTGTTTCTGTATAATTCCAGTGCTCAGTATGAGGAATGAAAATAAAAAAGAAAAACAACCCCAAATTTCCTTCCTTGCATTACTAAAATCAGAGGTATACCTATTAGAAACACCAGTTTTTGGAAACATTAATGCTGCTGTTCTATGAGTTGCTTTTGAACTCATAGAACAATTTGATGAGAGAAAATGAGATCTTGAAAGATGAGCTGAAGGAAGAGACTTTCTATTAGTTATGAGAAGCAGAGATGTCTCTAAGAGACATATATTTAAACTTTTATGGAAGTGTCAGAAATTACTTTTTCTTCAGTCACTGTCATGCAGTAAAAGAACTCTGTATAAGACTGAAGCAAAAGAGAGCCAAACATATAAAACAAATATATCTAACATTTACACTTCTGTTTTGAAGTCAAAATCTGGAAAAGCCTGCACAGCTCATTTCCAAACAAATAGCATCACTGCTAGTTGCTTTCTTACCATTAAATGGAAAGTCTCACAGGAGCGACAAAGTATTTGCAGGAATAAAATTTATGATCAGAAGTTACTTCATGATCATGGCTCTCCATGAGACTTCCGTGTATAAACAGCAGAGGAAAATAATTCTCTAGCTTATCAAAAACACCAGTGCAGTCATGGCATAAATAGAAGGGTTTTTAGATATGTACTGAAGAAATTTTTATTCTTCTTCAAGTACACAGTAAAATTTTTTTCTTTTACAAATATATGTTTGAATGTGTTTATCACTGAGCATCTCTCATAGGTGTTGTTTTTAGTGTCAATTATTTAATGACCTAAAATCTCAAACTGTTCCAATGAAACTGTCACTGGCATTACAGAATTGCACCAAATAAATGTTCACACATTTTATTTGTCCATAGAACCTTGCATCTCCCAAAATAATCTTGCCAAACCACCTTTGGTAGTTGTGGCTTAATGGTAAAAATCAGGGACACCAGTACAGCTTAAGAATAATGATCTTAAGGTGCTATATAATTGAGGAGTTATAGCAATATATAAAATTTTGTGAATGGTTCAAAAGGGTTCAAGGAAGGTAAAGTAATGGTCTTGCAACCTATATGCATTTAAAACATCTGCTAGTAGACTTAATACCATTTGAGTCTTGTCTTTGTCAGTTGTTTGTGTAGTTAATTTGAATTAATTTCTGTCATTAAAGAAAAAAGCCAACACCCCCCGCCCCCATCAATCAGTTATTTGATTTCATAGGAAGGAAAACACTGAATAGAAGACATAGTTTGTTTTTACACTTCAGACTGAAGTAGTGATGTGTTACCACACTGTAGATTCTGACCTTACAAAAACATACAACTGAGTTTGGATTAAGATTTCCTCTTCTTTTAAATTAAGCCTTCTGTCAGGGATAGTCCCACAGCAAAGAAGCGTTGGATAAATCAGCATATCTTAGCATTGACTACTATGAGCAAGCTGACATGACTGTAATTTATGCATGATTTTCCATCCAAAGCAATAGCATTTTAAACATTGAAAGCCAAAATATTCTAACAAATTTAGAATGTAGCTTCATAGAAAAGTAATCTTTTCCTAAGTTATCAAGAAAAAGACAAAAACCCTGTAAATAACCTTTAATGCTGAAACTCCTGCCCAGAAACTCCTCAAACCTAGACCCAGGTTCTCTTAAAAGAATATATATGAAGATTGTAGTCACTTTTTATTTCCTCTGATGTTATATTAAAAAAATTTAACTTATTCATATATATAAAAGCCCCCAGAAAGATCTTTCTCTTACCATAATATCACCTTACAGAACTACATTTCTAATTTAGACACCTTGTTTAAATTTTGTTGGGATAAAATCAGTGCTCAAGCAGGAGATTCTGCAGCAGATACTTTGTGCTATGCAGCTCTAAGTTCGCTTTTCGAATAGGGTTTAATTAAAGAAGTGGCTCTGAGTGCGGCTAAAGTCAATGCCTGGACATAAAGGGTCGGCTTTTCACTCCCAACATACCCTCTGAAATATCCTTAGAGCTAAGGGGATCACTCATGGAAACTGATTGTTGCTGTTTGCTGCCCCAAAGGTAATAGGAAAGATGAAACCATGAAGAATGAATCAGGATGACTATTTAAATCTTACATCATTCCCATGGAGAAACTAGAAAGTTAGGATGTACTTAAGAGCCATAAATTTGAAAAAAAAAAAAAGAGTGAGCACTTTAAACTCTGTGATATGTTGATGCTCCTTTGAGGCAGAGTGGTGAGTACAGCAGTTCAAGAAAAATGAGGAACTCTGGCTTCCCTACAAAAAATGGCTATGTGCTTATGAACATATAACTTTGGTATAATAGTACTTCAGTATTATTTTGACACAATGAAGATAAAAATACTCATCCACATTTCCCTAGCTGTTGTGTACAGACCAAAAAACAGAAGAAAAAGTCTAAATTTTGCCACAGTTTGTATGAGTATCTGCAAGTCTTTACATATCTGTAAATATACTCTGTATTTTCAGAAAGAGTTTTTATGATAAAGTTGATAGTTGCCCATGTCAATAGGTAACAGAGTGAGACTAATGCAAAAGGAATGTAGGACAAAGCTAGTCAATTGCTTCCCAAAGGTGGTAGCCACAGTAAGAAATGAGTCCTGAAAGAATTTGGTCATCTACCTGTCGGTAAAGGCAAAGCACAGCCTCTAGGCTTAGATGTCTTTGAAACAGCATTTAAAATTATGAAAGATAGTTCGATTTATTCTGCCACCTTGGATTTGACTTGTAAGAGCGGGAAACTCCATTAACATTTTAGTGCCTCGGTTTACTATTCTGTGACTTTGCATTTTCTCTTTGTATTGAGATTGTATCACACATGCCAATGCAATTAATTTTCTGAAAAAATTCTTCATATATTTGGCTACTTACCAATAGATTTGGCCTGTGAAGGTAATGAGGGCAGGAGAACTTTCAGAGCTATTTGCAAAAGTATATCAAGAAGAGGACAATTATTTGAATTTGCTATATTATAGCTCACCTTCTTTTTCCCCTAGATTCAATCTAATCTTTTAAGGAATAATTAATTTTCAGCTTCAAGATTTAATAATATGTTAGGGTCAAATTATCATTCGATAATTACATTTCATATTTTGGAAACCTGTAAAGTAAATTTCATGATTTTTTGTTTCTGTTTCTTGAAGCACCAATACTTCGAGCCATTCTTTAATTCCTGCTTGATGATTGCCTAATTATGGTTTTAAAAGTGTACTATATGTTCATTCCAATGGAAGAGCCATTTGGATAAAGCAAGACTTTTGGTTTTTTTTTGTCCTCCCAAAGGCTTTACAAACTTTTCATTATGCAGTAATAAGGAAATGAGTTTCTGTCTGGAGGGAGGCTTGGGAAATCTTCACCTGTAGGTATTACCAATGTTTCTGGAACATGGCCAGATAATACTGTATTATTTTGGTTAAAGAGAGTAGTAAGAAATCCGGAGTGTGTGATCTGAAGTCAAAATACATTTTCCCACTTGAGACACATCACTACGTGGACCCGATTCTGGGCACAGTTGCATTAGCATTGACATTTCTCTGAGAGCAGTATTAAAATTCTGAGATATCTGATAATATCTGATCATATCTGATCATATCCCAATCTTTATTTGTGGAAATACTGATCTGCACTTACCCCAGCTCCTCAGCTGCTGTGAACATTTCAGCAGTGTGACTGTGCTGCCAGCATAGTCTTCCCATGATGGAATCACAATGCCCTTAAGAAGCTAGGATGAGTAGCAAAGTGAAGTAAATGTAAAGGTAAAGCAAATGTAGCTCTATGTTTTGATTTAGGAAACCAGCCTTCATGGTCTTGCAAGACAAATTCAGAGTGGCCTCAGCGGGAGTAGTGAGTAACAAAAGTAAACACTGCAGACAAAGAATGCTGAAATACTACTAAATTCCTCACAGAAAGAAAAAGAACAAAACTGAGAAGTGGCTTTGCTGATGCTCAGAATCTTAGCATCTCTTCAGATTTTGTGTCTCATCAAGTCCATTATTCAGAGAAGGTGAAGTCTTTTTAAGTGGTGTTTCTGGACAGGAACACACACTGCAGAGGTACACTGGGTAAAGCAGCTAAGCACATGAGTCTGCTAAATGCTGACCTTTATCTTTTATTAAATTTAATGCTATGCTGGTTTAAAATTTTCCTCTTAAAAGTTTAATTGGAGATTAAACGTTCACAGTTGGAAATGTTTCCTGATCCAGCAGAACTTCAGTCATTATTTATTTATGGTATATCTGACTCAGGCTGCAAAATCTTGCCTTAAGTTTGGGGAGAGTCAGTTATAGACTTGCAAAGCAATTGCTGCTTCATCAGATTCTCTGCTCCTAAGGATTTTCTTTTCAGGTCTTTTAACTTAGCTATGTTGAAACATCTGACAGTCTTCCATTAGTGTGTGCTGTACTCATGACTAGTTAGACATCATGAAAGTTGTCTTTTATGTTTATCATTGAAAATAAGGTTATATTGAAAACATATTAAATATTGGTTTTAGCCTGTTCCACATGACACCCCATGAGGAAAAATACAGACCTAAAAAACCATGAAATATCACTTACATGTTAAATACTACCTTCCTGTATTTATTTAAAATTCTCTGGTGCATTGACATTATTAAGTTACTAAGGAGCCTTTTGTGCTGTAGGCCTGAAGCCATGACAAATTCTTAACAAACTGTATTTTAAACGTATATAAAAAAACCTGAAGAAAAAAAGCAAAAATATGTTAACAATGCTCAATTTGATACCACTGAATTTAGGTACTTTTTTAAAGTATAGATTCTTGCTGCGCTTTATAGATGAAAGCAAACATTGAGGCTACTTGCTAAGGAAAATTCAAACTTTTAGTGAATGAGGAGCTTTCTGCACATCACTTTTTCTCTCCACTGTCAGTGCAATGAGCTGCAAGGACCAGATTCTGTTGAATGCTAAAGGTTAAGTGTCGTGAATGGGGTTTAATGTCTCTGTCATCTGGGAGGGGAAAGGAAGAGGGTGATGTGACAACTAAAGAAGTCCTCTGGAGCTTATGTTTTCTCTTTTGTTTCAGTTGATTGCATAAAACAGTCTCATAAATGGATTGTACTTCATCTTAACAATAGCTAATATTCGGTATGCCTACTTATCTTAGCTGCCAGGAAGCTATTCTGGACCTTATTGCTGGCTGGAAAATTTGTCCTCATTTGGAGTCTAAACTCATTCAAGGATATTTAAACAAGCTTGTTCTTATGCCAACACTGTTCTTTAGCTTAAACTGTTCTGATTTTTTTCCTTCTTTGGCATTTATCTCCCTCATATATTTGTGGCAAGCAATCTTGATTTCTCTTAACCTCTGTTTGGCAGAACAAATAAACCCAATTCTTTTGGGGCATACCCACATCACAAACTGCAATGCAGTGCAGATCCCTACACTTCTATCAAATCAAGTAGCTCTGGGCCAAAAGACACTGAGTATAGAATAATACCCAAGGCAATCATTCTGCTTCTTCCAGATCTGACTCAAAAGAATAAAATGCTACTGGAAACCACATAGGTTGTGTCATTTAGAAATGTCAGCTCATGCCATTACAGCACTCAAGCACAGTGTTTCAGATAGAGTCACTTTAATTTGTCATAAAATAGGGTCCCACTTGTCTTACTCATCTTTGCAGACCACCTCATTCTTGCTCTGCTGTGAATAGATCTGCATTGAACAAACACAATTAAAAGTTTTATATGTGGTTTGGGCATGATTAAAAGTTTGATGTCATGTGCATGTGTACTATTGATCTGGAATTATAAGACAACCTAATGTTAAAAATATTTTTCTCATGGGAAAAATAAGAAATACAAAAAAAATTTGAAGGGCAATATCCGTTTTTTACTTTCTATTAAGAATTTTAATATCTGTATTAAGAAATGTCTTCCAGCATCCCTGATTCTTGTTATTTATGTTGTATCAGAAGTTTGATAAATTTATGGGGTTTTTTTCTGCCTCGGTTGGTCAAAAAGGTTTAGACCAATTTATCTAGAATTTGAAAATGTCAAGAAAATTTCTCCAACTTTACTACATTTAGAAACTTATATATGTTCTTTTATGTGTATATTCTTGCTAGTAATTGTAGTATACCTTCTCTACTCCAATGTGTGGAAGCAACTGCTTGTCTGTAATACCAACACACACATGCACTCATACTCCAGCCAAACCAGTGATTTTCCCCAATATATAAAAATGCACTCCAAAACATATCAGTAAAAAGACCACGGGAATATAGCCTTTTAAAGCAACAAAGGCTTAGAGGTAGGAAAATGACACATTCTTAGCAGGAAGCACTGGTGACAATCTCGATCATAATGATTAAAATATTTGATGTGAAGGAAGTGGCCTCTTCCACTAGTCTCCAGAGGAAGATGATTCTCTCTAGTTAAATGAATTAAGCAAATTTGAATTTGAAAAAGAGTGCATAGTGCTCTGTGGCATTAAAAGATAAATGGTTTGCAAACTACAGCAACAGTACATGATCTCTAAGCAGGAGAAGCAAAATGATAATATCCGTAGCTGAGTTTCTTTAAATAAAAAAAAGCCACACCAGTCACACAGTATTCGGCTATTGAACTGCTTTGTGAAAGCATGGTTCCAGGGTTTTGTTTTGTCCACATACTTATTGATCTTAGCAACACAAGATCTTGTTGCACTGTTGGTGCCAGAACTGCAGCTTCCAAGCATGTTGTGTCCAGAAATGCAAAGATGTCACTCAACCTATCCCCAGCCTTTTAACATTTCTCAAGTAGGACACTACAGCCTGAATTTGAAAATGTTAGCTCAAATTCTTTGGGTTATGTTTTTAAATACTTTTGCAGTAAAATTGAGATTGAGTTTGAAAAGCTGATACCAGGTGGCCCACTCCTAAAATGTGTGCAAAGGGACACCTTCAGCATTTTTCAAGTATGTGTGTAGGAGAAGAACCAAAACAGAGGAAGTACCAAGAATGCAGCTGGTTTTGTCCCTCCTACTCTGGGACTTTTGTACCACAGTCTTACAGCTTAGTTGTAACAGAATTCAGCTAGGCATACAGGTTTTTTTCTCTGTTGACACAAATCGGCGCAATGTGACCTTCACATACAGTAGACATAGGAAGATGCTTATGCCCTCAAAAAGAAATAGGCCTGTAAAATTTTCTACTATATACGATCTCTAACTCAAACAAAGTTGAATTATAACCCTAGACTTGAGAATTTTAATGGCAGCCTAAAAATCTTACAGTTAACAGATATGTGAGGAGCTCTAAAATACTGGTAAAGGAAAATTTGGAAGGGCAAAATTTAAAACCAAGTATATAATCCAAATGATTTCAACTAGATATTGGGAGCAACCCCCAGAAATTTAAAAAGAAGAAAGGGTCTTCTTGAACAAAAAGCCCTCCACTTGCTGTATAGCTTGTGAGGCAGCAATTCCGTACTGAAGAGCACAAGTTCAGACCTGAGAAGCAGCAGTACCTGAGCATGGCTACCAGGAGCTGTGCATGCAGCTTTTTGGCATGAGCAAGAGGCCATCAGACAAGCTATTGCCAAACACTGCAGTGCTTCCCAGAGATAAAAAATTTGGCCCTTTAAATTTCAGACTTCTTGCTTCTTGCCTACTTATTTCCTCCCTATTTAATCAAATTAATGTTTAAACTCTATGTAAGTATTTTAGTATTTTCCAGATTTCTACCCCAAGAACTTTAAACTTAAATATCAGGGAAGGAACTGTTTGAAAATATGGCGCTACTAATTGTTACTATTACATCTTATGCTTATATTTGCCTTTTCTAAAGTACTTGCAAAAGTAATAGGTGTGCATTCTGCCATTTAAATTCAATAATATAATTTCTTCTTGAACAACAATTTGATTTTTAAAGAGAACATCTTGTTAATAGCCTTCACCGATACCATTTTGTGAGTATCATTAAGTTTATTTGGCTAGTGACAATGTGTATTTTTGGCAATCAGGAGCATCTTTAAAACTATATTGTCATTACAACACATCTATGTTTCCTACTTTAATTTCATTCTGCCATAAGAGCAAATTGACAATGCATTAATTTAAGTACCCAATTTAAACCAGCTGAAAATGAATGTATTCAAACTAGTGAAAACAAAGACAACAGCAGGCTAAAAGATTATGGAAATTGAAATACTACAAATCAATCTGAACCATTTTGGTGGTACTGCAGCTCTTTCTAAATATTCTGATTGCAACAGTTGATTCATATTCCTATAATAGATATTTCCTGTTTTGCTGATCAGTAAAAAGCCATGTAAACTTTAAAGGACTCAGTTTAGAAATGCATGTTTTCATCTTTTCACTTTTGAATAAATAGTGTATGTGATTCCAATATCACTGTAATACAAAAATAAAAATTAAGATGTAAAAGAATTTGAAAATGTCAGGTTTTAATCCCAATTATGTATATATTTTTCCTGAAAATAAGTACCTAATAAAAATGTTTTACTTAAATTTTAGGAACACTCAAGGCAGAACCACTAGAAATTGTTTTTCACCAAAATGTTTTCTTTATATAAAAAAATTAACTTTTTTTTTCCTTCTTCTTAACTGCTTGACTTGAGAGAAAAACAATGTAAATATTTCATTATATTTTTGTTGCTCTAATTAAGAAGTAGGTTTCTGAGAATTAAAACCAGAATTTAAAACAAACAAACAAACAAATAAACAAAAAAAACAAACCACCAACCAAAAAGCCAATGACAAGTTCTACAAAAGTTCTCCCGATATCTTCAATTTTTCAAATAAAGGAAGAAATCAGAACTTCTCTAAAACAAAATAATAACTCTTGTTCAAATTTAACTTCTGAGCTCTTTAGGTAGTAAGTTTAGCATCAATTTTTATCAAAAAGAATCAGAATTGTTAAGATTGAAGAAGATTTTTAAGATCTTCAAGTCCAACCATCAACACTACACCACCACCATGCTCACCATTTAACCAAGTCCTCAATGCCATATTCCACATGTTTTTTGAACACTTCCAGGGACCTTGGCTCCACCTTTTGCCTGGGGAGCCTGTTTCAGTGCTTGCGAACTCTTTCAGTGAAGAAATTTTTTCCTAATATTCAGTGTAACCTCCAATCTAAACCTCCCCACGTGCAGCTTGAGGCCATTTGCTCTTGTTCTGTCACCATCCCTGGAGGCATTTGGGTAACTATTGAGCTGAAATATTTTTTAGGGTCTTTTCTAACCAAAATTGTTTTCTGCTTCTATGTGCAGAGCAAGGTGTATTAACCTGGCTTTGCCTCCTTCCTTAAAACCTTCTGGAGCAAAGATTGCACAAACCTTTTTTCAGCAACTAATAGCAGCCCCTCTGCTAACCAGCCATTTATCTATCACTACTTGCAAGTGATAGACAAAAATCATCCACAAAAACCCTCCCAACCACCCAACCCCACACTACGTGGCTCAAAGTGGAACAAGGAGCAGTATTATAAGGGGCTTATGGGCCAAAACCTTTGGTTGTCAACTAGTGATTGTTTTCAGGTGGGTTCATCTTGATAAAAGCAAGTATTAAGTAGTAATGTCAACAAAAATCTCCCCTAACATTTGCTTTCAATGTAATGATAAAAAACAGATCAATGAACACGTTCATAAGCAGTACCATATTACTCAGGTTGCAGTCCAAGAGCTTGAGGTAGGCCATGCTCTAATATTTGCTTTTTGTGATATTCTTCTAATTTCTCCAACAGGTTTTTCCTGAAACACACTGTGGTTCATTACTTCATCATCCACGTTCACTTTTTTTTTTTCCCCTTTCTAGAAGGCTGAAACAGGTGAAGGAGGAACTAGAAGTGAATTTTTCTGCACGTAGGTGTCATCCTAACATATGGCAAGATGGACAACAACAATTTGGAGTTAGGTAGCACTCTAGGGCCACACGTTTTTCATGTAGCCAGAGAAACTCTAAAAGAAAATGATGTTCAAGAGATAGGAAAGTCAGATTTTCTTTCTATTAAAATATAAAATCTTTTCACTTGCATTCCACAATCACTTCTGTAATTCTTCTCTCTGAATTGTGACTTGTTAGTTCCGAAGACAAAGCTATAAAAAGATGCTTAAGGAAGAAAAAAGAACTGATGTCTTATCTCCTACAGAGGGACAACCCACTGGCAATAATATCATAACAAGAAGGAATCTCTGCTTATTTATCTTGGAAGCATGTGCTGATTTAAAAGGTTTATATGGTTTCATTCAGAGTATTAATAAAGTTATTATTCACTCTATAAAATTATTAAAGAAGGGTCAGGAGGATGATTTTTCACAAAGATGGAAATTCAAATAAAACAAGTGCACAGAGAGAGAGATAGAGTGGAAGATCAGACGAGGAAATAGCTGTGGTCACCTGGAGACCTGATGAATATGGATGAATTCAGGAACTTTGATAAGCACTGTATGGTGCTTCAAGTGACAACTCTTACAGAAAATTCAGAAAATGCCAAAAATGCAGGGAGAGGGTGGGAGTCAGGAAGCGGATGGGAAATACCTAGAGTTCTCTGCTGGCACAAAAATTGTAAGCAGATGTGGAGAACAGCATACAGTCAAGGGCAGAAAAACAGACACAAGCCTGCTGCCTGGTTTATTTATGCCAGAGTCCTGAAAACTTGGGGTTTCAGAGACTACTGCTAATGAGACAAGAGCTGGGACTCTGCAGCTGTCATTATGGCAGGCGAGGGAGAGAGGCACGATGAGATTCCAGTACTGTTACTTTAGCTTATTATCCTAGTTAACCTCTCTCATGACTGGGACAAAAATATTCTTTCCTCTTACATTTCTTAGGGCATTTAGAGACACCTCTGATAGTCTTACCCTCAAAATATGGTGAAAAATTGATGTTTACCCTACATTAATACATTTATTATAGCAACAGTTTTTGGGGGGGATGGGGACGGGGGTAGGGGGGGTGTTGGGAGAGGTAATCCCAAACAAAACTAACAAAAGCATTTGCATAAATTTTTGAATATCGACCCCTTTCTTTTGTACTCATCCTTCTTTTCTGTTTTTATGGAAGGTTGTCAAAACACTCCTTCACTGGGAATAATATGAATTGAAGTTAAAATGTTCTTTGAGTGCTATTGGTGATTTTTTAAATTTTAAAATGATCTGTTGTTAATGCTTCTTTCCCTAGTGTTCCACACAGTCACAGTAAACACTGCAATAGCTTGCATAAGTTTTAGAGTAAAACTTTGCAACCGCAAAAAAAAAACCCTAAAATAATACTAAAAAAGTCACATATTGAGCATGTCACAGGTAAAAAGTTTTCTATTTCAGAGCAGATAGCCTAGAATTAACATTAACATTAGCCTAGATCATACACGTCCAGACAGGAATCAGCAGTTTCTGTGACACGTACTATTAAATTAATACAAAAGCTGAGGCTTCCTGTTAAAATGATAACCACATGGTTTGTGAGTTTAAAGGCTACAGAGGATTAATTTATTTAACATATGTTTAGTAACAAAATAGTATTTACCAACATTCAATTAATGAGAATAAAGAAAATATCTTGCTAAACCAATTCAGAATTGACTGAAATTTGAGTGACCACACAGATAAATCTATAAAATCAGATTTGTAACCATTGAAGATTTTTTAATTATGATCATATTTTTTCAGAGTGAGATGAGTGCTGAGAATAGATAAAAACGTTACTTATGAAGATCCCACATTGTAAATAGATGTCAACAGCAGAAAGAGTCACAATGAACAGAGTTGAAAGACTGATACCAGGAGGGAGTTACAGAAGATACTTTTTATGGGGCTTCATGTATAGACTACTTCTAATTCACATTATTTATTCAACTGGATTATACCATGGCTTGGTACAAAAACTGGAAAAAATTATTCAAACCTACAGTTGCACTAAGTTGGTGGAATTGTTCACTCACACTCATATGAACCAAGGGTAAATTAAAAGGAAATAAATAGAAAAGATTTGAAAAATAGGAAATTTAAAAAGTAAAAAAAAACATAGCCTGCTTAGTATGAAGTACATTATTTGAAAGATATGACTAGTTAGATATAGTAAGAGTGATCTGTGAGAGTTTTATGTGTGATTACTGGGAATAAAACTCTTATTAAAGAGATAAAAAATACTATATCTAAAGAAAACTACTTGCCAGTGATAGATTTAAATTTATTTAACAAATTTGCAAGGGAAATATTCAAACTCTGTCACTTGAGACATTTATAATGAGAAGAGATAGCACAAGATATAGTGTAGGCAACAATCCTGAGCTGGTCTCAAGGGTCTGAAGTACTTGAACTGATCTATCTTCTCCATTTCTTATTCTTTTGATCTATGGTCAGGGGAGAAGTAAAAGGTGAATGAAACTCAGAAGACTAATATTTCTGATTTGGCTGAAAAATAAAGCTCTGGTTACAAAATACTTTTATATGGGTACACAAGTACACATACACATATTCATATTACACACATATATACTCCCACATACAATTATTTAATTATAAGTTATAAAATTTATTTCTTTTTGCTGGAATATTAAGTATGTCTTCAAAAAATTCATAAACAAGAACCTATATGGTAGCAAATAAAAAGTCAGTACATAGAGAGAGGAAAAAACGCGTTGAAAGAAATTAAAAGTTTTCAGTCATCCCAGAGAAATTGCTAAATGCTTTTATACTCTGTTGTTGCTCAGAGGAAAGTATCATGCAGAAGTTACTAGATGAGCCAAGACAGAAGCTCCAAGCTTAGTGTATGCATGAAAGATGCAGTATTCAGCACAATATCCTAGTTAGTTCATGTCCTAAACCTAACCCTATCCTTAATTCACTTTTAAATGGACTAAGATCCACCCAGTGCTAATGAAGTGATTATTTCCCTGTGGCTGCATCTCAAATCCTGTGTCCAGTTTTGTGTCTCTCTCGAAGAAAGACTTTGAGGTTCTGGAGAATGTCCAGAGAAGAGCAGTGGAGCTGGGGTGGGGTCTGGAGCACAAAGCTGATGAGGAGTGGCTGAGAGAGCTAAGGTTTTTTAGTCTGGAGAAAAGAAGACTTGGGGGGAACTTTACTGCTCTCTACAACTGACTGAAAGGAGGTGTTGGCCAGGTGGGTGTTTGTCTTTTCTCCAAAGCCATAAGTGATAAGTGGAAATGACCTCAAGTTGTGCTGGAGGTTTAGCTTGGATATTAGGAATAATTCCTTCACTGAAAGGGCTGTTAAGCACCAGAACAGGATGCCCAGGGAGTTGATGGATTCACCATTCCTGAAGGTGTTTAAGAAACTACTTGATATGGCACGTATTGCTGTGGTTTAGTTGACATAGTGGTGTTCTTTCAGAGGTTTGACTTGATGATCTTGGAGGTCTTTTCCAACCTTAATGATTCCATGATTAAACTACTTTAGGATTTTATCTCTGTAGGTGACCATACTGTAGAGATTTTACTCAGTGGTCCAAAATAAGTGTTCACAGTGCTCAGGCTGGACCTACCCTGCAGGTATTCCTGCCAGGGGTGGATCCACACGGGAATACTGCCTACAACCTCAGGAGACCAGTTTGCTCCACTGGCCTACTCTGTCTCAGCCTCTACCACCCTTTTGCAGACCAATCTGTACTAAAGTCAACATCAATCATCACTGCTTATCATCTCTGGAATGCATTAATTATGCATTTCCTTCATAATTAATATTTTTATTCTGACCTGGTGTTCTTATATTAAGATTAGGATTACACAAATCCTGTTGTCCAAGAGAGACACTTGAAGGGAAGACAGGGTGTGTGTGAGGGGAAGCATGTACTTGAACACCTTACTGTCTTTCACTGGACAGTAAGACAACAAGATTTATATTTGAAAATACAGCTGACACAATGAAGAAGGAAACCCTGCAAGTTTTTTATGATGCCTAGGTCCTTAGAGAAATCAGGAAAGAAATGGCTCATTGTAAGGTTTGTTTTTCTCACGTTACGTCCTGATTTGTTTCATAAATTTTATATGTATATTGGGCCTCTTGAGTGCACAGATGAATTTTCTTTAAAAAATAATTTCTGCTTTCTGGAAGGAGACTATAGAATGGTTTTTCATGAAACCTGTGGAACCTGGAAACACACATATGGTTGTTGGAAACAAGAATGAAAGACAGGGTGAACACATATAAGTCTGAATATAAATATCCAATATAATTGTAACTTATAACAAGATTACAGCAAAGAGATTGCATCTTGATCTGGCAGTAAGACATTCTTTACCTATTAGAGAACATGAATAGCCTTAGTGCCCAGGTAAAACCCTTATCAGATGGGAGGTCCTAAAGTCTCTGCCAAGTAGTGGAGGAAATTGAATTTTGGACACATTGAGTTTGTGGCCCATAAGTTTCCCTAGGAAATTTGGAAGCCCTTTTACTGTGAAACATTGGTTCTATGGTTTTATCACTTTGGAATGAGTGAATCCTTAAAAGAATTTCAGTTCTTACTTTGGTTTAATTATCCTCATAATATTTGATATGACCAAGGAACTTGGTTGGCACTCAGAGGATTACTTGAGTGGAGAGATTAATGAAAAGGAAAATCTTCTTGATGAATAGTTGATGATTCTTAATTCAACTTGTTAATTAGGTCAGTAATATTGGATTTCAGGTTACAATTTAACCCATCTCAGTTTTAGTTGCCTGTGTTTCTGAAATGCTCTTCACATGCCAAAACAGATTCTGCTTTTAAAAGTAGTCATTGAAAGAATCCCTTTCAATGTCTTCATAGTAGAGTGAACATGAAGAAATTAGAGGGCATGGCAAATAAGCTTGTATTCTTTTCTTAGTGTATATATTTTTAGATCTATTCATTGGGAGGTAGAGTACATAAAAATCAGCAATTGCAATGCTCTTACTTCCCTTTCAATTATTTAAGATTAGAAATCAGGAGGAAAATGCAATCCACATATATATGTGTGGGATTTAAGAGAACTTTGTTGACTAAAATCAACTTATGATGCACAAATTTTCTGCTGTTAGGTCAATCTTCTTCCTCTTCTAAAACAAAAGATTTTTAAATTAAAATCACAAATACAAATGCAGGTTACTTGCTGAAGCAAAATGATTGTGGCTTTATGTAATGGCTGCTTATGTTGTCAAATTCATTTGCTGATACAGCAGATGGTTCCCTGTAATACATTTTCAGTATTGAAAACAGTATTGAACACTGAACACAGTGTTGACCCCTTCTCCTAAGAAATTTTTTTCACAGTTTAATATCAGGGGAAATCAGGCTGGACCCAACAGTCTGAGAGAGGTGATGTATCTCAGCTCCATGCTCTCAGGTCCAAAAAGTTATGAAGCTGAGCACGGACATCCATCTGGAGTAGCAAGGCTCAGGCAGCCTGGAGCAGAGCTGGCTGTAGGGGTGCCTAACTGCACCCCAGTGCCAATGGGGATGTCGCTGCGGAGACAGTGGAATCTACACAGCTGTGCAGGGAGCCAGAGTGGCAACAGGCACAAGCGGAAACAAGAGAGGTTCAAACTGGATAAAAGGCTATGTGTTCTTGCCCCATAAGGACAGTAGGGCAGTGGTGGAAGTGGTCCCGACACTTTGGGCAGTCTCCCTCTTTGGAGGTTTCAAAGTACTGACCAGATGAAACCCTGAGCAATCCTCTATAGTCGCTTATGTGACCGTGCTGTGAGCAGGAGACTGGACTTGTCTCAAGTTCCCTGAGATCTCTTCCAAGAGACAATGATCTTAAAATTTTCTGTTTAGTCAGGGCCTTGATTATTTTCTCTGTTTCATTGTATTTCTCATGTCCATGACCCATGCAATTATTTTTGGTTTAATTATAATACTAAATAAAAATAGACTAGGTCTTTCCACTTAAAAAAACAAGAATCACTTAAAGTTCCAGAAATCTTAGCTGACTCCACTGAAGAAGCTTGTAATACACAGTATTCTTTGTCCTGCCATAAACTAAAGGACACAGGTTTTTCTGCATTTCTGTGTGGTGGGTCAGACTAATCTATTTTACTTATACCATATATGCTGTTAGTAAAAGTGGAAATACAGTTGAATGAGGATTTGTACTTTCTGAAGCCCACTATCACCCTAATATCTGAAAGTTCCCCTGATTTCATTTTCTGTTTGTCTAACAATTTTGACCCTAGTACTGAAGGGTCAAAATTCTGATTCAGGTTTCTGATAAGTGACATCTTTGGGATAGTTCACAAGATAGCAGTTACGTAAGGGTGACTGTGCTATCAAGCAAAATGTCTAAAGACACAGTGCTATCTCAATTTATGAAAATATTTGCATAATATGGGATTACTTTGTCAGATCAAGAGAAGCAGAATCAAGCTCCATTCCAACACTGGACAAATGTGTTCCCAGTTGACACAGATGTGCCAGTGGAAGTGGTTATTTCCAGTTCTTCATGCTTTCCAGGGCAACAGCAAGTCTCTTTCATTTGCTTCAGGCAAAAATCAGACAGGCTTCCCTAAACAGCGAATTTTGGTGGTTCCAGCTTGTCTAACTGTTCTTGCCTGAAGCGCATTACAGGGAATACTTATGAACTAAGCTCCTGACAGATCAGTGGTGGCAATAATTTCCAGGGGGCATTGGGAGACAGCAGCTAGAATTGTGATTAATTATCGTTGCTTGGTCTAGAAGTAACCACCCTTGGACTGGTTAAATTTTAAGTAAATGGGTTACCAATTCTCTTTTCTGGAAATACTAAAAGTTGTTTTGTGGGAATTTTTTTCTCTATAATCTTCTCTGAGTTACAAGGTAGGATTTGCTTGTTCTTCCATAGTTTGCTCTAGTATTTCAAACACTATAAGAAAAGATTGTCAAATTCATTTTTATTTTTAAACTTCTTCTGGAATTGTTCCACACTGTAAAAAGTGAAAGAAAAAAACAACCTCCAAAAAGCAACAGAAAACCCTCTTACATCTGCCTGGTTCACCTCACTTGACTCCTAAACCTCAAGTGTGTTACTATCAAGAGAAGTATTTTTAAAAGTTGTAAATTGTCTTCTGATGTTATCACTTGTCTAAATTCCCACACTGATATAACTGTATGAAAATCAATTCATCTGTGTCATCTTGGATTCCATTGTAATTTATTTTCTAAGATTAGATATTGCTTCCAAAATGTCTAATCCTGAGATTGTTTTAATGATTCTTTGCTTATCTATTTGTAACATGGGCAAACTTTGTCAAATGTTTTCTATCTCTCAGACAAAAAAAAAAATGGGTCTTCTTTTTTCACTTTTAGAAAAGGCAAATAGCAAAAGTTCCTGTCAGATGTACTCAAAACAGCCTCAGAGAAGGAATTCAGCAGCCTCTAGTTTAGGCTGTTGCTTTGTCAAATACTAAATACAGGTTTATGGCCAAAGGAGCTCTAGACATTCTTCAAGACAAAGTAATACGAAAGGATATGAGATCCTGGGGGGTAATATTAATATAAGACACCCAAAAGATTGGTTAAATAAAGAGAGAAATCTGCACTGAGGCAATGGGGGGAGGGATGGTAAATGAACAGCTGAGCATGGTGCTTATGTCTTCCTGTGACTGCTGAGCTTGCTTGGATGGGTAAAACACAAGTCTATTTTCAGTGCAGGTTAAATCACACTAGTCTGAAATGGTGGAACAATATTCTTGGCTGCACAGCAGTGTTAAGTATCATTACTAGGGGGAAGAGTTGCATGCACAGTCAGATCTTCAGGCAAAACTGTCATACAGATTAAAACTAACTATGGATCTGGTTTTAGCTGTTTCAGTGAAAAATGTGACTGCTTGAAAATTCCTGCTGCATGTTGCAGGGGCTAAGTCAGAAAAAAACCCCAAAACCAAAGTGGATGAGAAACTGAAAAAGTAAAATGCTTCTTTTCAAAATAGTGATTATTTTCCCCCTCAATTTAAAATAAAAAATGCTATACCTCTGCTGCAACTGTTCAATTGAAAAAAAATCGTTGCAATAGAAAGGTCTCTTTTTTTGTTGCCATCATAATAAGAAAAACATTAAGTTTTGCTTGCCACAAATATCTCCTTTTCACTAGTATTAGTTAAGGAATTGGCAAAATCAGTAACTGCACAACTGTATCCTAGTTTACTTCAACTCCTGGAATTTCATCTGATTCACATAATAAAGCACAGGATAGAGCATGCAGTAAAGATACACACAGCCCTGTGTGTTTCCGTCTCCCAGCTATTGGAGACTGAGTTCATCATGAGATGAAAACTTCACAATAACTATGTCTGGGAAAGGTGACCCAGAGAAAAGTAAACTCGGATCAGGCACCTAATTATTATCCAAAATGGAAATGTAAGCTCTTTCTAAAATGCCTTGTCAGTTGAGATAAAACATATAGCTGTGATTCAAAAGATAAGACATCAATGCAGGGAGCTAGAGGGCCATGGAATGATATGATCTGAGCACTGACAAAGGAAAATTATTTTAGTGACAGTTGCCAGATGAAGGTGAGGGCTGCAATAACAGAAACAAAAGGTTATAAAGTAAGTTGCTGTAGCAAAGTAAGTCAAGGTAACAAAATTTGACATGCCCAACAATTTACCTGTCATACTGAAGCATTGCGTTTACCCATAGAAGAGGAGAAAAAAAAAAAGAAAAAGAGGAAGCAAAGAAAAAGATGTTTGGTCGGGAAGAAAATAATAACCCAATCATTCATGGTAACCTTCAATGTGTCTATTTAATTAGTGATAAAAGCTTTAGAGCTGGTATGAACCTGGTCAGTCTTATAAAAAGTTTTTTTAATTCAGTGCTTGGTGAAGTATTTCTAAAAGTCTGAATGCTATGAGAATGAATGATTCTTGAAAGAACTGGTCTGGATCTCATGCAATAGACAGAAAATCTATTCTGACTAGGCACTTGCATCCAAATAATCGTCTGTCACAGCTATTAGAGGATTGCCTCAAATTCTCTCCTGTAAATACTCCTGCTATTCCTCAGCACTCTCCAGGCAGCTAACCAGAAGGATAGCCAGAATATCTTTCACAATTAGTAGTTCTCTTAATACCTTTCCTTAAGAATAAAGAAAATTTCCCTTCCTCCATGAGAAAACTGTAAACCAAATGTGGAAGTTAATTCTCTTAGATGAGACACTTAATACAGTTTACATAACAGCAAACCTGCAGTGGATGCCTTTCTGATTAGTAGGATTTGATAACTGTGGTGTACAACTTTTAAATACCCACAGGAGACTGAGGTTTGGACTAAGGCTGTGGGTATCTTTTGAAACTGAGGGACAGGGCAAGCCCAGAAAATGTTTGATCCACTGTGGGATAGTGTTACCTTTTTGTGTCCTGAGCTCATTGATTGCCTAAAGACCCCCCAAGGTTTAGATTACAGGATGCTCCAATAAATTTCTACAGAGTAATTTCAGTAATTTCTCAATAAATTTCTACAAAGTAATTTCTTTAGCTAACAAAATAAGAAAAAAAGAAAAAAAAGAAAAAAAGGTATATGTTATTGCTTTTATAATCATTGTTTCAATGACACTGACTAGCAAAAGACACAAGCTGACATGAGAGTCTAAAAACAGTTTTCAAAGGCTCTTATGTTTAAGAAGCTTGACTTAAGAAAAATGTTACTTTTCCTTGAATATGCATCAACAGTACCTACGGATATTTTATTATTTCATATTTCAGTATTCTGCTACCTCAGTTTACAAAAAGCCTTTCCCCAGTTGTTAGGTATTTTCAGAGCTGTAGTTTCTTTCTACACTCACCACATTTAGGTCCAATTCTCAATGCAATTCTCAACCTTCTCCTGTACATTCCTACTGTGATCGTGCCAAAAGGGGATTCTTGTTCTTAACACATTAATTGCTAATGCAAATATATTCTGTATTGACATATTCCCTGCAGCATGACTAAGGTGTAATTCCACTAAGAAATTTGTGGGGTTTTGCTATTTCAATTTATTATTACCCTTTTCCTGTAAAGACACATGTGGAATTATCAGTTTTATTTGTCATTCCTTTTGGTTTTCATTCTTATTTTGTAGCTTTGATGAGACTAGACAAAATTGGGATTACAAATGAGATAGTAAATCCCCCTGAACTGGAATTATTCATACCAGTACATAGATTTTTGTCTTGCCAACCCACTATCCCCTTATTCTCAGAGCAGAGGTTTTGGCCTGCTACTTTTTATATGCTTTTCCTCCTTTATTTCTTTTCCATGATTTTTTGATAGTTCCATAATTATTAAAGCTATTACTTCTTATGCCATTGTAATAAAATTATGGTTTCTTTAAAATAATGAAAAAAATACTCAAAACAAATTTTGTATTAGGCATGGAAATATTCCTTGCCTGGGTAGTGCAGTTGTAACCACCAAATTCAATATTCAACAGAAAAATTTGTCATCACAAATTTAATTAAAATATGTTTAGTGAATGCAATAATTGACATCATCAGGCACCTAGACAAAATGCTTACCAAAAAACAAATAGAATAAGAAAAAATGTGTTGCATTTACATTAATAATTTTATTTTGTAAAATTGTATGGGTTAGAATTCTCCTTGAAAATAAAGAAAATTATCTGCATTCAGAAAGTTCCTGCAATTTTACCACTACTTTGTTGAAATACCCCATGTACTGAGAGTGCTTTTGACTTAAATATATGCAAGTCATTAGTATGTACTATATGACGCAGAGATATGCCAGTATTAAGAAAACCAGTTTTAATGAACATGTCCAGCAAAACAATTAAAAACGGCTTTAACCCAGAAGGAACAGTGATTAGAAAGTTGTCCTCATCCAACTTGACATATGAAGTTCTGAAGCAGAGACCAGAAATCTCTGCATGTACTGCACTGAAATTAAAACAAGACAAAACAGAAATCCTGCAATCCTGTTCACAGATAAGGAACCATTGAAGTGTATCACTCCCCTCATCCAAAGGAGAACACAGATTTTCCAGACACGGCACAGATCTTTAAGACTGTGAAAAAATTATTCTTGGTGTGCAGTGGACATTACCTTAAAAAATCTTTAAACAACTATAATAGTTTTCAGAGAGTAAGAATACTCTCTCTATGAATAGATATGTGATTTCTAGATCTGAAGCTTTTTATTTGAATTTGCTCAGGAAATCAGTTTCTAGTGATTACATGGACAGTGATGGTTGTTCTTGAGTGATAATGCACTCAGATATCATTTCCATGTTGAAATTCACTACCTCAAGCCAGGTAAAATGTAATTTAGATGGGGATATAACGGGCTATTTAAAGAAATCTAATAGCCTCCCCCCCAAAAAAAAAAAAAAATCATCAATATATGCATTACCCAAAAGCAGAGTTAGAAGTAATGATCTTAATTTGGAATTAAAGGAGAATTTTATAACTTTTCCTCAAAATTTAACACTAATTTATTACTCATCAAGAACTTGTGAAATACCCCAAAGTCAGCTTGCAATGGTGATCTAATTTCCTGAGGTGCTGGGCCAAGTCCATTACGTAGTGTCATCAGTGTAGGGATGACATCTGGTATCTACCCTGTAAGTGCCTTTGCAACTATCACTGCTTGTAAATGTACGTGTGTGGAGAGAAGGGACAAGGACAACAGGCCAAATGACTTACGATTTTTCATTTGCATGGTAAATCACTTGAAGTTAATTTGATATTGTAAATGAAAATCTACTTAGCAATTTTACCCATTACTGAACATCAACTGATAGTTAATGTAGAACATTTGGGGTCCAAAATGACTTTTTGGAAAAGCTGCAAAGATCATCCTTGTATTCATGCAGAACTAATAAGAGATGAATAAAGTCCAAACAACTCTTTTATAAACACCTACATTTTGATTTTTTGCTCACTCACCTGGTTCATGTTTAGCTTGAATAATACTAGGCTTAAGAACCTATAATTTCAGCCAAGATGGCAATCTCTGATATTGGGTTCTATGAGACTGTGTAAGTTAAAGGCTCCTCAGTAGTGAACAGACTAGATGGCATAAATGAAGCCTGAAAGTTTTGGAGAAAGACATTGAGAGATTGAGGGCTGTAGAGCAGCTGGCTCTTAAGAATATGCATCTGAAGAGGAAGAAAATAAAATATACCAGATGGCAGTGGAGGCTCCACAGCAAGAGAGACAGAAAATGAATTTTGATGAGACTAGGGCTTATCATTACTCAGTTCTCTCTGTGACTGAAATAGAAACAATGTTTGTTTTCAGACAAATTCAAGATTCATAACTCAGCTTTTATTCAATCCGTAACTCTATAGGAAACATTAGTTACTGCAGACCCATATTATTTCCACAGTAGCTGATACATATTAAGTACAGGTTCTGCAGAGTATGACCTATGACTCTAAAAGGAACGTGCAGGTTTATTTCATCTTTATCTTGATGATAGCCCTCCAAAACAGTATCAAGAACATGAACTCAGTTTCCTTAAGTCTCATTTTTTCAGAGTGTGGTGCAGTGCTGTGTTGGGTCACAAAGCACCCTGCAGTCCTCTACAAGACATGCTCCCAATGAAGAAGACACATGAGGAAGGAAGCAGATTTATGTTTCAAGTTCAGCAAAAAATCTACAAATCTGCATATAATCACAAACATTAAAGAAGTTGAGAGAAAACAAAAAAAAAAAAAAAAAAAGAAGAAGCAGAGGAGAAGCAGAGGCTCTAAAAAAATCCTTAAGACTGTACCTATTTACACAGAATCACTAGGCTGGAAGAGACTTTCAAGATCATTGAATCCAACACATGCCCTAGCATCTCAGTTAAATCATAGCACTGAGAGCCATGTCCAATCTTCTTTTAAACACATACAGAGATGATGATTCCCACCTCCTCTGGAAAACCATTTCAGTATTTTATCACTCTTCCAGTAAAAAACTTTTCCTGATATCTAACCTATATTTCCCTTGGTGCAGCTTAAGCCTGTGTCCTCTCGCTCTGTCAGCTGCTGCCTGGAGAGAGACCAACCCCACCTGGCTACAGCCACCTTTCAGGGAGTTGTACAGTGATAAGGTCACCCCTGAATCTCCTTTTCTCCAGGCTAAACACCCCCAGCTCCCTCGGTCATTCCTCACAGGGTTTGTGTTCCAGGCCCCTCACCAGCCTCGTTGCCTCCTCTGGACGTGCTCCAGTGTCTCAATGTCCTTCCCAAAGTGAGGGGCCAGAGCTGGACACAGCACTCAAGGTGTGGCCTCACCAGTGCTGAGTACAGGGAAGGATGAAAGGATGACCTCCCTGCTCCTGCTGGCCACACTGTTCCTGACACAGGCCAGGATGCCCTTGGCCTTCTTGGCCACCAGGGCACTGCTGGCTCATGTTCAGCTGGCTCCAGCACCCCCAGGTCCCTTTCTGCCTGGGCACTGCCCAGCCACACCGTCCCCAGCCTGCAGCACTGCAGGGGGTTATTGTGGCCAAAATGCAGGACTCGGCACTTGGACTTCTTAAACTTTATCCTATTGGACTCTGCCCATCCATCCAACCATTCCAGGTCTCTCTGCAGAGCCCTCCTACCTTCCAACAGATCAACACACTCAGTCGATCCCAACAGATCCCAGCTTAGTGTAGCCTGCAAATTTACTAATGAGAGACTCAATCCTCTCATCCATGTCATCAATACAGATATTGAACAGAACTGGCCCCAGCACAGACTCCTGAGGACACCACTGGTGACTGGCCCCAGCTGGATGCAGCACCGTTCACCATCACTCTCTGGGCCAGCCATCCAGCCAGTTCCTGACCCAGCACAGAGTGCTCCTTTCCAAGCTGTGGGCCGCCAGCTTTTCCAGGAGTAGTGGGAGACAGTGTCAAAGGCCTTGCTGAAGTCCAGGTACACAACATCCAGAGCCTTTCCTGCATCCACCAGGTGGGTCAACCAGTCATAAAAAGAGACCAATTTGGTCAAACATGACCTACCCCTCCTAAACCCCTGCTGGCTGGGTCTGATACCCTGGCCTTCCTTTAAGTGCTGTTTGATGACACTCAATATAAACTGTTCCATTACCTTACCATTTATGAAATAGGTAAGGTGATGCAGCAATTTTGCTGCTTATATTTTAGGTTGTACGTTGTGAAAAAGTAATCTTCAGGTGGTGGATTTCTATAAAGACATCACAGAAGTACTCAGGGTTCTTGTCTAAATAATTTTGGTGGTAGTTGGACACATAAGGATGACATTTTGTCTCACTCTTACTACTAGCAAAGACCCTACTTCATTTAAAAGAAACTACAGTTCATCTTGAATGCAAGATACCCCCTTAATTATCCATAATTTTACTTGGTAATTCAGCCCCATGTTTCTAAATCAAGCTAACATTTTTCAATGAGCACCTTTTCAGTTACATAAAAACTGTCAGTTGAATAATCAGCAGTTTTGTTCTCTACTTTTGCAATGAAAGCAGACCTTTTAAATGTAAGTGTTATGTTTTTGTCAGTAACAGACACAGACTTCATTTTATTGACAGTAACTGAAAAATAACAGTAACAGATGCATTCAAAAATTTTTCTTTTTCTTAATTTCCTAGAAGGTGTGCGCTTATCACAGAAATGTCAAAAATGTACTTGCAAAATGTAACCAGAGCTCTAAAGCAATGGGAGTAATTCAATGCTTTTCTCATTTATAATACATCAGATAAACCCATGTTAAATGCTTTTGGGTCAAAACATTTAAAAACTGACAACATTCCTTGTTGTTATTATTGTTCAAATTCTTTTTTAAAGAGAGCTGGTTCAGTACAAGATATTGTAAAAAAGCCAGATCCATATGGCTGTGTTTTTTTGAAGGCAGTTTATAAAAAATTATATTCATCCCCAGCAAGATGCTTTATGTATTTAGAAATGTTTTAATTTTAAGAAATATTGTATAACTCAGGGATAGTTTCCAAATGTGGCACATAAGAAAAGAAATTAATGTTTGGATCTGCATATTTTATGTATTT
The DNA here is from genome assembly GCA_039654755.1 of Calcarius lapponicus. Taxonomy (NCBI): domain Eukaryota; kingdom Metazoa; phylum Chordata; class Aves; order Passeriformes; family Fringillidae; genus Calcarius; species Calcarius lapponicus. The sequence continues at coordinate 76,066,601 of CM077462.1, read as the reverse complement.
ACTCCAAATTTTGAAATATCAAGTGCCAGTACTAATCTTATTAACCCTTTCAGAGTGCAAAATACACAGGCTTTGTAATTTTTGCTTTTGATTCTTCTCTCTTTAGTTTAGCATAAATCTATCTAAATCTTCTAATTAAAAAAAAGCAAAGCAAAAAAAAAAAAAAAAAAAAAACCAAACAAAAACAAAATTAAGCTCTTAGAGACCTCCAAATAGCAATGAGAAGGACTTAATTTGGTTTATGAGACATTCACAGACCATCCCTGGAGGCAGTTTGCCCTTGTTAAAAATACTCCACTGAGTCCAGACTGCACTCATACAGCTGCAGAACTCACATTGAGAGAAGGGGTCATGGGATCCTATTTTCAGGTCAGCTTCTACCAGTGTGAGGCAGAATCCACCTCTCTATTTTTGCCAATGGCACATCAAATTTCATTAGGAGGGCTTTGTAAGAATACCGGGTGGCAGGGGAAGAGCAACCTGCAGTTCTGTGAAAGAGTGACAAACAAGATCATGAAATCATAAGAGCAGCTCACGTTGCAAGGGAGAAATATCTTGAAATAACTTCTATTCCAACCTTTCATGAAAAAAGGAAGTCTAGATGAGATTACCTATCACTGTCCAGCAGGTTCTTAAAAATCCCAAATAATGGAGACTGTACCATCTTCCTGTAAAGGCTGTTCTAGCAAATGACTGTTCTCACTGTAAAATAAACTCTTTATTGGACTAAGATAAGCAAAGGGTATGGGGGAATATGTCAGGAAGGGGTGACAAAATCAACAAAAGTTGTTTAAATGAGGTCACCTCCAGCACTTAACATGCCAGCAAAGTATCTACAAGGAACCACTAGGCAGAAATTTGCCAAACCATCTCAGAATTCCTTGTACTGGGGTGCTTCTCTAGAGAGCCTGTAAATCAATGCGCAGGGACATAAACAGAAATTATTAAATTGTTAAAACAAGTTAAACGTGGATTAAGAGATGCCGTGTATTTACAGTTTAACAACCTTGGGGTCATGAAGATGAGGTGGGATGGTTCCCATGACTCAAATCTTGCAATGATGTGATAAAGACTCATTAGAAAAGACAAAAAAAAGGAAGTTGAGGAGGGACTGTTGCCTTTTATGTGGCAGACCAGCTGGAGTGAATGACAAAAGTACGTACATAAACCCAGAGGTGCTGATGGGATCATAGAATGATTTGTGTTGGAAGAGACATTTTAAAGAACATCTAGTTCAGCCCACTTCCATGAGCAGGAATATTTTCCACTATATACGGTTGCTCAAAGACCAAATCAAGCTGACCTTCAATATCTCCAAAGGTGTGGCATTCCAAGCTATTTTTTTGGGTGGTCCAGATTTGAAAGGGAGGACAGCAATGTTGGTGCCCTACCATGAGCCCAGAGGCATTCCTTTTGCAGTCCCAGTGTCCCAGAATTTCAATTTCTCCTAGAAGGAACTTCATTCCAGTAGTCCCTTGCCTAGTGGTTCAGAGAGTTAAGAGATGAGGAAGAGTACTTGCCAGTGATAACTGAGATAGGACTGTTGAACCTTTACTACGCTGGTTGGTAGATGAAGGAAGAGCAGTGGATATTGTGTGCCTGGAATTTGGGAAGGCCTTTGACCCTGCCTCCTATGAGATCACCACAGATAAGCTGCTATATATGTCTTGTATGAGCAGACACTGAGGTAGATTGAAAGCTGATTACATGGTCAGACCCAGAGAGTGGTGACCAGCAGTGCAAAATGTAGTTGGAAGCCACTAATTAGTGGTGTAGCCCAGGGGTCTCTACTGAGCCTGGTGCTTTTCAAGATCTTTAATCATCTAGGTAACAGGGAAGTGTGTATTCTCAGCAAGACCTCATAATGCACCAAACTGAGAGGAATGACTTTTACGCCAGAGGGTCATGCTGGCATCCAGAGGGATCAATTTTCAATTAATTTGAAGGTAGAATGCTATTTCATTTCAGTTTATAGTCATAGAAAAGTCTCTCCCTTTATTACCTTATCTTAAAAATCCAAGGTTTGTGACTCTACACCAGATTAGACTGAGTATCCTCAGAATGGAAACCATTTGCTTAACAGAACTGTGCTCACCAGAGTTTTTTCCTAATAAATCTCAGAGCTTCCTTAATGATTATCAAAGTTTCTTCCCAGATTTAGGCCCTTTCATAATTAGCAATCTTTGAAGTTGTCTGCTGGCACAGGGAAGTGTATAGATTCCAGACATTAGAAGGAACATCTGTTGTTTCAAGAATAAAAATCTGTCTTGAAACAATATATTTTTTCTGAATCATATTTCACAGAATTTCCCCCCATGTTTCTGCTTTTATTTTTCTACATTTTAATTTATTTTGGCAATTCAGAAGAGAAAATAATTTTTTTTCAAGAGCGGACATTCTTATTTCAATGTTCTGAGCTTATCTGTGAATACAATTGAAAAAACACCAAAGAACCTGAAAATAATTTATTTGAGAGACATTCTATGAGAAGAAATCACTAAAATTCAGATTCTCTAAAGAACTTGTTTATGCTCTTACAATGGAAATCTCAGAGTTGAATTATTTTTAAGGTTAAATCTTTCTGGGAGCAACACTAAGCCATACCAAGCCAGAAATAATCTATCTTTGTATACTTTAGGATGTTTTTCTAAAGCACAAAGTTTGTATGATCACACTGCCTGTATCTGTCAATCCTCCTCTACCAGCACTGAAATCATCAACCAGCTTTCAAGTGCATTGAAAATAACAGATGAGATCTTACAGAAGACAAAATTTTTTTCAGGTTTCATGAATACCATTAATAATAAATTGTCATTTCTTCCATCAGCACTATCCGACGAAAGGAGGGAAGCAGTTATAGCTGCTCGCCTCACCTGCTCCAAGAGCGAGCAGCCACCTGGCCAATCTAAGAGACCGCTTGTTGTGACCCTTTAAACCAGCCAGGGCACGTGCTCTCTGTGACCCAGGAAAATGAACAGCAGATTGCAGAAAGCAACAGGTGCTTTGAGAATGAAGACATAGAAGGGGGCTGAGAATGGGTGGATGGGGGTGAACACAGGGGGGAACTAGTCCCAGGTTGCTAGAAACAATTCTCTAGACAACTGGAGGCCATTAATTCTAATTACTTCAGGATCCACTTGATTGTGTGGGGGTTTTTAACTGCATCTGTAATTCTTTATGACCATTCTTAATGGTCAGTAAATAATTGTGCACAATTTCATTGTTTTTCTCTGTGCTTATTTTAATACACTTTATGATTTAATGGCAAGTTGGCTAATTGCAAAGAATTTTTGTAAATATAAGTATAGATAAAGATATAGATATAGATGCCAAAGATAGATATAAATACATAGGGTTTGGCTAGAGTAAAAACAGCGATTCAGAAGTCTGTTTCTCTGTTCTTGTGCAGGACATGAAAAGGAGGGAAAATAAAAAAAAAAAAGAAAATTCATGATGTTTTTAAACTATGCTTAGCAGATGTATCTCTATATCACTTAATCTTATTAAGTGCCTTGTTATCCTCATTTTTACCCCCAGTAAAAATCAGTGTCACAGCACCCCTGGTGCAAACCAGCTCCAAATCAAAGACTAACTGCTGAGCTGTGAATACTGGGCTTTCATGAACAAAGCAGGGTTCTGTTTTTTTCCTTCTAAAGGGAAAAGGGATGAATAATATTCATTTTAGCTTCCTTTTACTATTGGTTACCTCTGAGTTTACTCTATACGTGGCACACACAAGCTAAGGATTCTAAGAGAAACCTAATAGACCTCAGCTGTGTGGTAGATAACATTCTTATTTAATCTTGCAACGTCTGAGGGAAGAAAACCTCAATTAGTGTAAATGTGAGGGATCCACTTGGGAAAAAAAAACCTGCATTTATTACACAGGACGAAATTCATGGCTGGAAGTCTCTGCAGAGGATTAACATTGCCTACAAAAAAATTTCTAATTTCCTTCATCAAGAGGAGAGTTAAACCAATGTTAAGTCCACCAATTTTATATATTTCTCCATTTGGCTTTTAAGATCTTGTATAATAGCCAACATTCACAGAACAACATCTCTGTGGAGCAACTGCTTTTCCTATCTGGGCAACAACTTTGCATTCTTGTTTATCAGTGTGCTGTATGAGGTCTTTACTGTAGTAATAACAAAGTCCTTAATAGGTGACAAGGTCAAGGAAATATATCAAATACTGCATTGGCCAGTACAGTTTTATGGCTATTCTGTGCATCAGTGTACTTTATGCCCATCAAGCAAAATGAATTGGTGCATCCACCACACAGAGGATTACTTTTGAATCTGAATAGAGGAGTGGGTTGTTATTTCAAGATAATAATTTCAGATTAGTGGGAAAAGGAAATAATGGGGGATTATGCGTTGTAATTAATCTGTTTGCCATTCTGAGCTACAAAATGCTGAAAGATGTAAAAGTGTTCTCCTGCTCCTTTTCTTGAGCTGGAGAAGCAAAAGGAGAAACTATGAAATGACAATTTATCTAGTGGGCAAGTAATCTACCTTCATTTTATTTCAAAGTGCTGTTTGCCCAGCAACAACAAAATGTAGTACTTCGTGAGTTACTCTGTTGCTGTTGACAGGCCAGTCTCTTCCTCAATGGTTTTAATGGAAAGAAGAATCAGTAGCACTTTTTTTAACTCTGCTTGTGTATCAGGTATTACTGTCTGTTTCTTACAAAGAGAGATGGGGCAATTTCCACCTCAAAATTTCCTATTATTGCACTTAATAAGGATCAAATTTCAAGGGTTTTCTTCCTTGTGATATAAAGAATGTCTGAGATTTTGGAGCATAACATGTGATGTGGTCCCAACTCCAATTCTTTCTTAGTTGTATTTCCAATAAATATGAAGTTTATAGTAAGCAGACTCCTTCAGCCTTTTACCTGCTGGGTTTCTTTAATATTTTCAGTAAATTTCTTGTCCAGAAATACAGCAAGATAAAAAAAAAATAATAATTCAGTGCTCCCATAAGACTTTTTCAAATAAATGTTAACATGTATCCTTACACACTTTTGGAGGTTGTGTCCTTACATCTTTTACAAGTGTAGCATTCTGTCAAACCTTTTAAATTCTTTTGATTGTTCATAACAGGTTGCAACCCAGTTATTAGAAATATAGCAAATAATAATAATAAAAACCAGCAACAATAAAAAAGCTGTTTTTTTCTTTATTATTACTATTGCAATTATTAAAATATCCCGAACTGTAAAGATGCTTGCTTTTAGACTGTACTTATGATCTATTCCAGCAATATTGTCATTTCCCTCACCAGTATTATATCAACACAAGTAGAAGGAAAAATAAGATTCAGTAGTACATACTGAAAATGACGCGTATCAGAAATTCACAGGATCAACTTGTAGGCTGGATCAACCACTAAGTGTCACAGGTTATTAATATCTTAACACCTTCAGAGGCCTTTGATCTTAGCTGTTAGATCCTTGCGAACTCATATGCATGAGTGGTTTCAGTCCTCTGGGTCCTAGGCATGTGTTTGAAAACTTTGGCTTCAAAGAACTTTGGCTTGGAATCCATTGTGAGAAGAGCTGCCCTGTCTGGCCATGTGCCACAGAGAGTGGCACATCCTGCTGCCAGCTTTGGTGTTCTTATGGCTGTACTACTACTGTAGGCACAAGCAGTTCTCACTGTTACCTGTGGTTTGCTTGACATTCAAGCATCTTGGGGTTTGGTTTGATTTAGATCAACTTTCCGAGGAGCAAAGTACATGCCTATGTTGCTAAATGCATCTATGACACCCAGCTGTCTTTGGCCCTCAGTGAACACAAGCAGTTGCACACCCAAACAACCCATAGACCCAGATATCTTTGTGGCAGATGAGCCTCAGCCATACAGCACTTGGCCTCAGATCTGTGTCACAGGCAGTGCCCCCACTATTTCTTTTTAGCCTGTGTGTGTCTCTTGATATAATGAGAAATCTCTAGTCCCAAGGGGAGAGGCCTTCACAGAATGAAAGTCAGGATGTCTATTGCTTGCCCCAAGGCAAGGAACATGAAGTTGTGCTAATTGTGAAGGATCAGTGCTCACCAGGTAATGCTGGAGAGTGTTACAAAGTAGAAGAAAACTAATCAACTGCAGCCTTCATCCACTCACTTAATTGAAACCATTTCTGTAGAAAACTTACTCCTTAAGAGCAGATGGATTTTGTGTCATAGGGAACTGATGGATAGTACTCCAAAAGAGAGCTCAGTAACAAATTAACATTTATGCAGTGTTGAAGACCAAGGGATCAGGGCTTGGGTTTTAACTCAGAAGCTAGATTATTTGATGAGCCTGACAGATCTCCATTCCCCCACAAGTTAAAACACTGATTTTCAGCCAGGTTTATTTGTCAGACCAATATGTGCTCTTGCCTGGATTTTGGATTGTCACTCCAAAATACACTAAATTCATAAAAAGGGAAATTGAAAAGTATTCTACTTTGGCCATTGTAAGTATTTTGTTTGCTCATGGAACATCTCTAGGAGAGATTTTAAGCTTCCTAGAGTTTTTGTTTTATTTTGACACTTTTCTTTCTTTAAAAATACCTCTATTTTCTGTAGATAAGAAGCATTGCATGGCTGTTAGATATTATAATAACTCTTCAGATAAAAGATGTCTGTAGAATCTATCTCTTCAGAAAAATATGCTTTTGATGTGCTTGGTTTTGTTTTTGTTTTTTGGGGTTTTTTTTGTTTGTTTTTTGGTTTTTTGTTTTTTTGTGGCTTTGTTTCTGTGTTTTGTTGTTGTTTGTTTTACTTTAATTAAGACATGAAGTTACATAGGGCGGAATAGTGGAGGGATGTGAGGGCAAGCCAATGTGAATATATTTACCGGACAAATATCTTTCAGCAAATCTTTAATCAGTTTATCAATGTTATCAATAAGTGAAGATAAATCAATACAATTCTTGTTTAACTGTCCAAATTTTTTCTCTGGGTACCCCTAGGTGCTACTGCTTTTAACAGGCTACTGATATTTGGTTTTCTTATAGAATTTGCATTTTCTAAATTAAATCAAGGGAAAACATGTGTTAGCATTTCTAGTGACTTACATTCATATTTTTTGTTTATGACCCATTCAGATATAGGAAAAAAATTAGTCTCAGTCTTTCCCTTAACCACCTTTTGCATAATTTGCTTAATTATACAGATTAATATATTTATTAGATGTTTGAATAATGTTGTCAGGTTTCTAGAATTTATGCTTTATTTCTGTTCAGTTGGAGTTTAAGGATACAAATAAAAGCAGTTTTTACATCACAAACAATGGTAGGTGTTCTTCTATATGTATGTGGAAATTTTTCGATAACCAGTTAATAAATAATTTAATTATCAGTTTGTGTTATACAAGATTTCAGATGTTTCCCATATAAACTACAAGCATATTTTTAAATATTACCCTAGGACCTTTCTGCCAGCTTTATGACTTTTCTGCAAGGTCTTCTCTTTTTCTTTTCTTTCCCCCCCTCCCCCACCAAATCGAGGATTTTATTTTTGGGGATTTTTTTCAGTCACACACTAATGAGAAAATACATTTTCAAACCAAAGCTAATTTTATTTTCATTTTTCAGTATTTTATTTTCTGTTTTATTGTTTGTAACAGGGATTTTTAATGTATTTTCTATTCTCAGTGTTATTTGAAGCTTAAATATCAGATGGGACTTTCATCAATGTACCATTTTATTACACATTCTAGAATGTCAAAGAGAGTAAGTCTTGTATTTCACTTCAGAGAGGCCAAAGCTCCATGTAAATTTATTAATGGAAATGTTAAAATAAGCCTCATCAAATAAGGACCATTCCTCATCAAAACTTGAAATATTGTTATTCATCATTGCTATGTTTTACAGCCCTGCAGTTAGATCCTGTCAATATGAAAGAGTGATTTTCCATTTGATTTTAATTAATGTTGAGAGTAAGATCATTTTCTAGCTTTGTAATAACATCAAAAAGCAATCAGACTTGTCTGGCAAGATTAAGTGCTTAAAAACCTATAGAGAAGGACCTTGAATGTCCTCAGTGCTCCAGGTGACAGGGACAGGCATGTTGCCCTTATTCACAGTAAACAAACGGGACTGTTTCACCTGGTATGTTACGTGCCTTTTCTGAAGGAGTAAAAGGCTTTCTGTGCTGTGTGAGCTCAGGAGGGAAGTGTTGAACACAAGTCATCAAAGGGCTTTCAGCAGAGTAGCACGGCTTTTCTTTCTGCCTCAAAAGAGGAACAAATTAGACAGTAATGAAGCATGCTGAACCTAAACCACAAACTGCATCTCCACACAGAATCACATCACCCTACCATGAGATAGACTGGAAATCTCAGAAAGCATTCAAAATTGTTAACAAGGTTAAAAAAGCAATGACTAATACGCAGTTTTTAAAAAAGACACAAAGAAGATATTTTTAACAGGTGCTTTGAAAAAAAAATAAAAACAAGACATTTCTATAAGAAACTTCATTGGTTTGGTTAAAGGCAAGTTTATTGCAACTTTTCATTAATTAATTTTTATTTCCTACATTTAGGCAGAATATTCTAACCAATAAGATATAGACACTAGGCTTTTTTTTCAACTGTGCATTAAAAAGCAACTAATTCCCATTATTTCAGTCAGAGTTAAGAATCCAAAAGTCTTTGAGGATCTGTGCTATGATATATTAAAAAGATTTATCCCCTAAGCCAAACACAGTCATGAACAAAACTCAGTGGGAAGAAAGAAAACCAAAACCAACAAAGATGATGAAGACCATGAATGATTGATAAATGCTTATAAAATTATTTATTAAGGTATTTTTACAATTATCAATTTTTCAGTCACCTAAAGGGCTTCTATTAAAAAAATCTGGGTCAAGACAGACAGTGAAAGTAGCAGTTCTCTCACACTTACAATGGAAATTAATTACTTATTCTAAATAAACATTTAATAAAAAGTTATAAAACACAGGCAATATAAAAGTGTAGAAAATGTATCCGTGAAAAATACATAGTTAACAGGGAACAGGAAAATGAAACTCAGATGTATGACGATATGAAGGACAAATTTAAAAAACTTACAGGTTCTATAAAATTGTAAACTTTTCATCATGCAGACAAGAAAAGCAACATCTTTTTTTTATAAGACTTGAATAACTGTGCTCCCAGATATACCAACATATATAGTTAGAAGAACTAGAAATAATCTACACACACACCTGCTTTAAGGTACAACAAACTGGGAGGGGTGGTCATACACTGATAGTGATGATGCCATTCAGAGGGGGCTCAAAAGGCTGGAGAAATGGGCTGACAGGACCCTCATGGAGTTCAGCCATAGAAAATGCAAAGTCATTCAATTGGGGAAGAACAAATCTTTGTTGGGGACCACTCAGCTGGAAAGAAGCTTGACAGAAAAGTTTGGAGTGGACACAAAGTTGAACATGACCCAACAGCAAGTTTTTGCCAAAAAAAATCCTAATGGGTTGCACTAACAAAATATTACCTAAAGTTTTATAGAGGTGATCCATCCCCTTAGCTCTGGTCAGGCCACAAGCAGAGTTTTGTGTCCAGTTCTGAGCAACCTGGTTCAAGAAAGACATGGATATTAAATATTTTTATGTAGAATATATTTGCATTATTTGAGCTAATTTCAATGCTAGGGAAAAAAGAAAAAAAAAAAAAAAAAAGAAGCACACTCTATATGGAAAGGTCAAATATAGGTCCAGGAAATTTCACTTAGATGGAAGAGAAACACTTTTATCGTGAGGTTGGCCAAAGACTGGAAGAGGTTGCACACAAAGGCTGTGGAGTCTTCATCCTTGGAGTTACACATAGCTTAAGAGGAAATGGTTGTATTTGAACAGGCTCTAACTGGCGCTAGATCTCCAAGTTCCTTCCCCCACCAGCTGTACTTTTATTATGTGTTTTTGTGACATATTTGCATGGTGACATCCATAGATTATAAAAGAAAATTGTGTACTTATTTTATAAGTACAGAAATCTTAACTTTCATGTGGAAATTATGGTTTAGTTTCATCCTTTGTATTGCGTAAGTGATGCAAATGTTCATCCACGTCTAGGCTGGGTCATTGTCTAAGCAATGGCATTAAATGTTATTACAGATTGTGACGAAATTGTTAATGCCATTTGACTAATAATATCTCCCTTGAAATCTTAAAATAGTAGTAAGTGATAGTCCTAAAAATTGAGGATGGGATTATTATGAACAAATGAACAAGTCTGCACTTGGTCACCCTGAATTTACTTTACAGTTAACAGAAAAAAAACCCAAAAAACAGTATGTGAGTCCCCTGATTAATTTTACAAGTTTACTTTAGGACAGCATTGATTGCCACTTATAAGTGCCTTGAGAGACTCCAGGATGTAAACAATTTACATTTCAAATTCATCTGATTATCAACAGTATCAAGAGCCTCACTTCTTCCTCCACAAATCTGATATTTGGACAGAGCACAAAAGATTCAGATGCTGATCTCCCAAAGTGCTTAACTTCCATTATCTAATGAATACACAGAGTTAGCCAAATACCCAAATCACTAACAAAAATGTAATCAAGATTTTAGGAAACAGAACTAAGTGAAATTCTTAGAATTATTGGAAGAAAATTTTATCACCTTGTTCTATTTAAGAGATATATATATCTCCAATCTGGCAACGGTTTACTAGTGTGCATATTTACATAAAATGTTCCAATGGTAATATTTAACCCTTTATTTTTGTAGATAGAGATCACATCTAACATTTTCTCTTTTGACCTCCCAGCAGACCCTTTCCTTTTTGCCTACAGGTTATAAGGGTTGTATAAAAGTGAACTTAGTTCTCAGAGTTTGGATTTCTGTTTTTTTTTTTTTTTTCTCTTTATGGGTGACCTTTTTTTTTTTTTTTTTTTTATTTACTTCTTCTTTTTCATTACATTCCTTCAGTAAAAGTCATGGTATCCCTCACTATTCCAGTGTTCCAGTGATTTCTGGCTTCCAGTCTTGGGTTTGTACTAGATCACCCCTCCTGAGTAGTTTCTGCTACCAGAAGAGTTAGACTTTCTGCTACCAGAAGAAATCCACTGAAGGACTTTGGGTACTGCAATGCCTTACTCAAAGGATCCTGAACTCCTGGGATGGAATTCTGAATTAGGTGACTGGGGCTGTTAGGGGAAAAAAAAAAAAAAGAGAACCAGTGCAATGAGTGGAGGGCATAGATCAACCAAGTAATAAAGAATGGTGATGACAAAAATGTGTATTAGATCCTAGTGTTTCCTGAGTCTCAAAATCAAACTTCAGGCTATGAAAAGACACCTAATATCTTTGACTGGAATTCGCATGTCCCAAAAAAAAAAAGTAATTAGATACTTGAATCTTTCTTTCAGAAATGGAAACATGGATCATCCTTCTCTTTTAATACACTGGCATGGCTAGAGAGGAAAAACAGGCCTATGTTTTTAACTTAACAGTATTTCCCTCATTGTAAATGTGAGAGACCTCAGTTCATCTCACTGTGAGGGCTTTACCCCACCTCTCTTTCCTTTTGCCAAGTAGCCAACTGCAATTCAAAGCTGTACATGCATGTAAGACCCACTTCAGAATTAAAGAGAGTATGTATTTCTCTTGCTGCAACTGTAATATTTTGTAGGACGCTAAAATGTTTGTAGGATCAAAAGTAAAAAGAACAAGCTTGACTTGTTAAGCGTGTACCAAAAGGAAGGAAGAAGGGAAGAAAGTAGCAGAAATATGGAACTGGATGCCAACATCTTCTTCCAAAACTGTTTATTTATTTCATCTAATATGCTAATGAAACATTTAATCAATTTCTACAAGATTGCAAATGGACCATGAGGCTGTAGCTATGGTTAAATCTAATGAGGATAAATATGGCCAAGGGTATCAGTAAAGTTTATGTTGGTCCTGAAATCAATAATAAAGAAAAAAAAAAAAAAAAAAGAAAAAAAACACCAAAAAAAACCAAAAAACCCAAACCAAAACCTCATGTTGCAAAATGCTTCCTCTCATTTTCAAAATAATAAATCTCTTTGCATAAAATACAAGAAGCAGAATTTGAGAGGGTGTCTCTTCTTGAACATCACTAAAAACCTGCAAACTTTTGTGGAAAGTGAGGTCTCTGAAAGCTTTTGCTCTACATGATTGCATCCTCACAGTTTTATCACCAAATTGACCATCCATTCTTAGATTGACTGGTCTCTTTCTGTGCCAGGGCTGTGCATGTTGTTTCTCTTGAGATTTCTCTTTCCCTTTTCAAACTGCATGATCTTTTACAACTGCCAAAATCACCCTCAACAAGAGCAAGAGGCTACTCTCTCCTGAGCTTTTGGCACTACCTCAGCCTGATACCTAGAGTGCAAGAAAACAGCAATGAGCAGCAACTAGACGTCAGGCAGGAAACACAGCTTAAACCATGGGCAAAAATAGGATGGAACGAAGGCAAAGTGCTCTAAGGCAAGAATCTTCACAAAGTCATTATGTGAAAGAAAAGGAATTCCTAGTATGTTACTTTTGTTGTCAGCTGATGGTGTTAATGACTAGCACAGTCATAAACAAAAAAGACTGATGGCCAAGAGGAGGTCATCTGCTGTAGACTCAGATCAATATAACACAAGACAAATACAAGATGTATGTCGAGGAGATATACATCTGAGTCAAATAAATTTCAACCTGTGAACTCTGAAGATTTCAACATAATTTTCAGCTGGAGAACTGGCACCAACACCCTGAAAATTTTATGTAGATACCTTGGAAAAATTCGGTCTTATATGAATGGAATCCATACTTGTGAGGAAGCCTGCTTGAAGGAAAGACTTTATCTCCATTACAAATGAATGTAATGTTTTATGCCTTGTGACAACTGGAAAATCACATCCACTGCATACAGGCCACTTATTTAAATCAAAGATGTTCAAGTTAGCACTGCATCATTTAATGGAAAGTGTTAAACAAAAAGGTTAACTAATCCTGAGTAGGTCACAGAGTTAATAACCTAAGAATACTCATTGAATTAACTTTCCAAATTTATCATGTCATCCCTTGAGTAAAATTTCAAAGTAAAGATAATGAGGCTGTGGGGAAGAATAACAGATGTAGAGTATTAGAAGCTAGTAAATTGCATTTCATGCACACATAGAGTTAAAGTAAAAAGGGAATATGCCATCAAATTTACTGACTTGCACATAGCTCCTTATTACAGCAACAGCTTGAAATGCTGTTCAGATTAACAATCTTGAAATGCTTTTTTTTAAAAAAATCTTGTTTTCTGCCTCACAGAATGCATGCGCTCTTGAAGCAACTTAGATTATTAAAAAGCTTACAAAGTGGTCAACATCAAGTAGAGACCTAATTTTCATTTTTCTCTCCTTAGAAATTGAGTCTTTCTCATAAAAAGTTGGTTAAAAATTCTGTGGGCCTATTTGCAAAGTTTTGAATTTATGAGCTAATACCTATATATGTCAAAACTATGTTCAAAAAACCTGTTTCTGAATTCTATCATACTCTGCATATCTTCTGCATATGTTCCTACAGATACTTATGGCTGAAAAGCATCTGGCACTCAAAGCTCGCAACCAAGGGAGGCTCTTCTACCGTTTTGGAAAATGGCAGAGCTTTCATGACAATAAATGACACTAGAAGATGTAAATGAATGTAGAACAGAATTTAAAATGCTAGCATTTAGAGTACCATGATTGTAAGATTTTATCAGATTGTAAAGATTAAAAACTTTAGGGAAAGACCTGGAAGAAGGAAATATTTGATTAATATGAAATGTCAATAGTGCAACCTCAAACATGGGCAATATTTTGGATGTCATTTTGGGTTGCCATATAATTCTGAACTCAGCATTAGAGATCTGGCCACAATTGCTGAGCTCATTTTATTCTTTTAATTTTAATGCCAAAAAAATGAGGGCAAAATATTGATCCATTTTGGTCACAGTGATATTTTTGGAATGCAAGACAAACACACTTTCCCATTAAGCATTAACAGAATTTTAAGAGCCATCAGTGAAAGCATGGTAAGACTGCATTCATATTTAACCTATAGGAGAGGCAAGGTCACTCACCACAGATCAACAGTTTCTTCTGTTAGCATAGCTGAGTGAATTACCTGATATTTGCAAAAGATAGGAGCATACAAAAGGAGAATCATGGCAGCTCTTCAGCCAAGGAGTAAATTGACTGATTTACAGTAACTTGCCTGTTTTCTTTAAATTAGCGTATGCTTTGAATACAGACAGATGCTTCATGGCACTGAATTGTAAGGTGGGAAGGTATGGAGACAAGAGTAAGAAAAGCACATGCCAAGTATCTCAGGGCACAAAGAAATATAAGATATGCAGGTTCAAGAAGGCATAGACAAATACTGCAGTTTAGACTTGATGTGAAAAGCAGGTGTCAGGGACAGAACAAGAAGAGCTGGTAAAAACACATCCCCAGTGAAAAAGGGGGAAGGTGGTTACAAGTAGACTGATACTTTAAAAAAAAGTATTGTTTGTCTCTTTTATTAGCATTGTATCATGTGAGTATTTTAGGTTTTTTTGGGTTTTTATTTTTTTAATCTCAATTTGAAATCAACTTTTAACCTTTTTGTTCTCTTTTTTTTTTTTTTTTTCTATAAAGGAAGGCATCTGAAATAAAGTCATCTACAGCAGAAACATATTCCCTGAACTGCCATGTTAAAAGTATAATTTGTCTGAGAAAACATTCCAAGAAAAAATGTGCAGCATGAAAACAAACAAATATCTCATTTACAGATTCATTTGCTATTAGTAAATATCTTGCAGTTCTAGCAGTACTTGCATTATGCTCATTTTTCTTATGCTTCTATTTGTCAAGAAAATTAATTTTTTACATTGATTTCTTTAAAATCTAAGATTATTTGAATACACTTCAAGTCTTATTTAATATGAGTAGAACATATCTTTAAAAGCTTTAATTGAAGTTCCTAACAGCTACCATCTACATTCTGTCTCTGCTGTTTCAACATGTATCTGATTTCTGCTGTTTTACTACATACTAAAACTTGAGCTCTCTGTACAGCCCGTTTCATTCAGAATGTTAAGAGGTGATTATCTCAGGCAGAATTATGTTTAGCAGTAAAAAGTAGAATCTCAGGTAAATTTGGGAACTATATTCTTTAGTAGTTTTTTCCTGTTCTGACTAGAAGATGGACATAAATTTCTATCTGTTTATTCCAAATTTTGAGCTACTAGGCTAAAAATGTTGATGCTGGAGATATTAAGAGAAGCCTATCATAATTTCTAATTTACTCTAAAAATGTCTGAGCTGGATTTTGCTCTAAATTTTCAGTCACTTTATAGTTTCTAAGACTACTCTTGACACAGATTCTCAAAAAGTAAAAGTGGTGATAACCCGTGAGCAACAAATGGAATGGAAACAGTCATAAGCATAGGAATTAAAGTCAAATCAGTCTTCAGGAGAGTGTCTCTGCCCCTAATATCTAGGCCATCACCTAAAATATTTTCTTAGCCTGTTCTGAAGCCTTAAATACTTAAGGTTATAATTACTGTTCTGGTTGTCACCTGTCACAACGATTCAAAATTTTTCCCTGGAGTCCAGTATTAAGTTTTTTTTAATATATGATTTGACATTGTACACACACCAAAAATAATAGAATGAATAATAACCCCCTTCGTGTTTTCCGTGGATTTGAAGACTGCAACTATATCTTTCTTTGCCGTCTTCTGCCTAGAATAAATGCCCTTTATTTTTCAACATTACCATATGTTTTAAACCTCTTAACATTCTTGCAAAGTTCTTGGTTTTTTTCTAACGTTTCCATATCTTTCTTGGCATCCTAAAGAAATAACTCATTTAATGGGGAATTTTCAGGGCATTTTGCCAACATCAGGGAAAATACCTTGCTATTCTTTCATTGAAACCATTGTAGTAGAAGTTACCATTCATTGTAGGAGAAAGATCAAATGCTTTGTGGTCAAATAGGCTTTACAGACTAGAATCCATACTATCAATAAGGAAATGGTTATTGGAAAGCGATAAAGCACACCAGATAATTGACACAGATGACCGAAATCTGTAACACAACACAACACAAAATCCTGTATCAGTGGCATGAAGTCCAGATGAAGACTTCATCTGTACTTCATGCCACTGATAGTGGCAAGACATGGTAGTGTACCCCAGAGGTTAATGCTGCAGCCAATACTGTTTTACATCTTCCTTGATGACCTGTAAAATGGGATGGAGAGCACCCTAGGCATGTTTGTGGATGGAGCAAAACCAAGAGCCCTCATCAGCTTCACTAGGTGTGCAGAGCTGGAAGAGGGATCAGAGAGTTATCTCATGAAGTTTAGTGAAGGAAAAGGCCAGTTCCAGCCTGTGGGGGGAAAAAAAACATAGACTGGTTTAAAGGGACCTTCAAAGGACCTTTTTAGTGAGATTTCCAAGAAACTGAACAGGCTGGGCTTTAGCAGCTGGAAAAGAGGCTGACAGAGAGGAATGAGGTGGAAAGCGACCAGAGCAGCTGCCAGCAATGTGTTTTGTGACAAAGAATGCCAAGCAGCCCAGATCTCTGGGCTGCTTGTGCAGAATTGTCATCAGTTCAAGTGAGGGGATGCTCCCTCTCTGCTGAGTCCTGGTCAGCCATGTCTGAAGAGCTGTGTGCAGTGATGGACTGTCCAGCATAAGACAGACATGGACCTATTGGAGCAAGTCTAGCACATGATTACTAAGGTCTTGGAACACTTTCATGTGACAACAGATAAGCGACATAAGAGAGTTGGGAATGTTCAGCTTTGAGAAGAGATGGCTTAATAGATGGCTCATCCATGTATTGAAGAATCTGATGGAGACAGTGTAGAAGACAGACTCAGTAGCATTTACTCACAGGAGAATAGGCAGCGGGAGCACATTAGAAAAAAAGAAATCCCATCTGAAAACTTGCTTTTTCATATGAGGGTGATTGAAACACTGAGAAAGGTTGCCCAGGGAGACTATGAAGTCTTCAATAATGAAATATTTAAAACTTGAATGGTCCTGGCTAACCTGATGTGGTTGACCCTGGTATAAAAAATCTCGAGAGGTCCCTTGTAACATAAGCGTTCTGTGATTCTGTGAAATAAGATTCAAAAGAATGAATATATTCTCTTCAGAGAAGTCTGATAAAGGGAAAGGAGTCTGGTGAAGGAAACAAGAGAAGCATTAAAAAAGTAGCAATGGAGAAGGGTGGAAAGGGTAAATTAGCCCCAGAGCAAGACTGTTCCCCAGAAGATCTTTGGAAATTTAGATTTGGCTTGAGAAAATTTAGTTTTTTAGATCATCTTCTCCTACAATCTGAAATGCCCCAAAGTAGCAACTATCACCAATGACAATATTGCAAATAATAATAACATGGAAAATAGATAAAAACTTGATAATTTTTTGCTGTTTACAGCACTTTGTCCTTTTCACCTCCATAATTTTATCAGTAAGATAAGATTAAATGCCTCTAAATGTTTTTCCAGGTCTTATCAATATTTTTAAACTTGAATTATTTATTTCTATTCAAGATTCAAAGTGGGACTGGTAAGACAAAAATATATTCATATTTTTTAAAGGAAATAAGAAAAAAATAATTCAAGTTAAACACATAATAAAACCTGTAGTTTGAGAAAGAAGACACAATTGCAGAATTAGATCATATCAAGGCCCACATTGCTAACTGTCCTCACTTTATTCTCTACAGCAAATGGAGTGTGAGTGGAGAAGAACAAATCTTTGTACAGCCACAACTGCATCAAAAACTGATGAGTTTCTATGAAGTAAATGTTCCACAGCAGATTAGAAATTGAAATGGATAATATGCACCTCAAATCTACATGGTGAAAGAAAAAAATAAAGAAAGAAAGAAGAAAGGAAAAAATACTGAAGAGAGCATTCACACTCACAAAATCTCTTTGAAACTGAAAAAAAATGTTTAAGTGAACTGCTTGCATTTCTGATGAAAAAGTGCAGGCATACTAACCTTTTTCTAACAGTGATAAAAACCACAACTGATGTGCCCTAAATAAAATGAACCCTATTTTCACTTTGTTTTGTTCACTCCCTGTACTGTTCAGTTTCTTGCTTTTAACTAAAATCCTGTTGTACCTTCTTTGAAATGGTGAAGTTGAAGAATCCTCCGCTGTCAGACATGGATTTGCTTAAAAATTAAAGCTAAAGAATTAGTATTGGTGGTTGGATTTATTCTTCATAACCTGGCATAATTCCCCCCACACCCCATCCCCCCCTCGCCTCGCCCCCTGTCCCCTAGTTTCTAAACTAAAGTCCTTAAATTGCCACTTTTATTATGCACATTGTTTGCCCTCATGGAACCTAGAAAGTCAAAACAATGAAATCCAGTGTACAGTTCCAAATAATAAATGTGAGCTGCTGCAAAAACCATGTACACTGATAGATGTATTTGAGTAAATCTTGGCAAATGTTGCTTTCCTTAGGTGTCCTCCTTTTACCTCTATCAAATGTAGACACTGTCCTGAAGTGGAGCCACAAAAGGAGAAATGTGAGTGCTCTAATTAGTGGTTAAATGTATTGCCTTCTGCTACCACTAATCAAAGGAGGTTTCTTTGCTTGCTGAAAATTTCCTAGAACAAATCTGTTTGATAGCCATTTAACCAAACTCATCTATCATATCCACAGAGAATCCAGAGTTTCATCCTTGTACTGGCATCACTGATCATAAGGTTACCAAGTCAGGATCTGTCTTGCTTTAGAGTCTGTCACAGACAAGCAAAAAAGCTCTTGACTACTCAAGAATCATCTACAGTGAATGCTGGACATTTGAGACTACAAACAGTTATCTTTTCTCTCTATTAAACATTGTGAGTGAAAGTCTAAGAAACAAAACATCTTTCAGAAATCCATGAAGAAAATAATTGCGAGCAAATATTTCATTTTATATTTGGAAACAAAATAATCTGTTGAACTCCTTGTAGTGGAGGTATACATGTGTCTTGATAAAAAAAAGCATCTTGCACATGTTAGTATACAAAGGAAAACCTGCAGTCACCTTGTCATTTCTCTAGCCATTCTGTCCAGAGATTTCAGAAACAAAAATAATGTGGCACGGTACATGGAGAGCAAATGATTGCAGTCTGCATGCACATAGGCACAGATGGAAAAAAATATTGCCAAGCCTGGATTTTTTTTTATTATTATTTTTAGTTAGTGAGGATATTTGTATTATTTATTCAGGATAGTTTTTGGGCTTTTTTTTTTTTTTTTTAAGAAATAACTAGGTCAATTGAAACTCTTAGAGGGGAAGTATAATACAGTTCACATTGTGAACACCAGAGGACATTGGAAAGGGCATTTCCTAGAGTCTACAGGACATTACAGACACAGATGAAAAGAAATGCAAAGAGCACAGGTAAGAACCTGAACTGCATGGAGGGAGACCTCGAGATGACTTGTAAATGAGGGAGAAAAAGCCAGACCACTAGGGAGCAGACAGCACTCCCAGAGGACCAAAGATAACTGAGAAGATATTTCTTATACCAGGTAATCTGGGTCAATTGTAAGAAAAGGCCACAAGCAAGAGTTTGCCTGCAGTGATATAGTGAGCAAGAAGCAAATTTCCAGTTACTTATTTTCAAGTATTATTGGTTTATACTCAAATAAAATCTGGTTCAGTATTGTTTTGAGGTGGGTGTATTTAAAACTCCTTCTGGTTTTTGGTGAATGAAGGGAAGGTTTAGAAACTCCTGCCTCAAAATTATCCTGCTGACTCAGAGTCCTATGAAAACAAATCAGGGTTTTTTCCTCTACTCATAGCAATCTGGAAGATATTAATGATGGCATATGGTCCATTGTTCAGCATTATGACAGATTTTTTTTCCAGATTATGACTTTGCATCAAAGCATGACTTACATGCTGAGCATAGTACTTGTTATTGATTCATTAATTTGTATGGGTCTGAAAGTATTTAGTGCTTTTTGCAGCTGTTTAGAAAGTCCAGAAATACACTGGCCTTGCATGAAACCATTTATTTCCTTTATTCTGATTTCCAAAAGCACAAAGTAACAATTTCAATATCTGACTCAAAAGAATAGAATCGAATTTGAGAAAAATGTTATCTTTCATATCCTCTTTTCTTTCCCTCCTCCCCCCCGCCCCCCCATTAGGTCTTACATGAAAGATTTCATGACACACCTCAGAATAACTCTGTTAAACATCTGAATAAATTGTCATTTCTGCAACACTCATCTGCACATGAGGAGAGACTAGAACTTGTGTCTGTGTCACTTTCATTTTTTCCACAAAATTTCTTGTTCCAGCAATTTCGGAATTTTTGGAAAAAGAAAACCCAGCAAGATTGGCAGGTGAAAACATTTGAAGAAATATCATAAAAAATATATTTCCAAAGAATAAAAAAAGTTTAAGTGAAATTTCATGTCAGTGTTTCTACAATTGTGAAAACAATCATATGAAGTTGTAGATGTTTTTACTTATAGGGGATACCAATAAGTTTTTTAGGATTGGCAAAACATGATTAATTCATTTTACGGATGAAAACAAAATTGGTTTTCTCTCTTTTTTTGGTTTAATATCTGAGAATTTCCCTCTAGAAAGCCACTGAGTGTCACACACTTATTTATGTCAGGGTTTCTTCTAGAAGACAGTTACCCTAATTCCATCTGCTTTGCCGCAAAGTTGAAGATCAAATACAAAAGCCACCAAACTTCAATATATGATTGTATATGATAATTTTTATAGGTAAAATGTTGACAAGTGTTTTATTCTCATTTAGGCATTCCAGAAGGATTGAAATTAATGATGTGAACATTAAAGTCTTTGAAGCAAATGTGTCTGGAAACAGATGTATTACTGATGAATACAAATAAAACTATTTTTCATACTATTTCCCATCTGGAGAATACAATTATTATATGTTCTATATTATGTCAACATCTACCATAGGCAGAATTTGCAACAAGATAGAGACACTATTAGCTCTCAACATTTCTTTGAGTTTGAGTGCATTATGATTTAAGAACCAGTTATGTCCCAATCCAGAAAATTGCTGCACTTACATTACAGCTGCAGAGAGTTACATTGAAATCTATGAGCGCCATAAAAATCACTCTCAAAACTGAGTCTTTAATTTCTGCCTCTGGACTTGTGAAATTCAAATATCAATTCAGAATATAAAGAAGCTGCATTTTCTAAACACCTTAGTATTTTATCTTGTTCATGTCACTGAATCACAATAGACACTGAATTACAATAGACTCAGTAAAAGCATTCTACTCTAACAGGCAGAGCAGACCAAACTGAGGCACTGCAGAGGATTGAACAGCCAAGGCTTAGTCTTCAGTAGTTTCATGACCACTGGAAAGCAGACCAGTTATAGACGCCTGTATTGCCAGGATTGGTGAATTTCTCTTCATAATAAAATAACCTTTGGTTGGTTTGAATTTTTAATTGATTTTTTCCTTTAAATTTCTTGCAAAGACAGAGAAGAAAATTTTCTTATTATCTGAGCTAACTTCTTACAGAGATATTATCATACTGGTGTCAAATTATTGGAGATGGACTGTTACACATTTCTGAATTATAGCTTCTAACTCAGATCAGTGGACTGGATACTCAGGTGATTTAAATTCATGTAGTTTTAGTAAAGATGATGGCTGTTTGGAACAGTTAAAAATACTTCAATTTTGTATCCTCCTTCCATTGAAACCCACCTTCCCCTCAGTCCCCTCAGGATTTGGATCCATGTGTTTCCAGGATCTAAGGGACAGTTCTGATATAACCCCATGCCTTTGCCTCAGTTGCTGACAAAGTGTCCGACCTGTGAGACAAAGTCATGCCATAAATAAATTCTGTAGAAAGATATACAATGTAAAGTTACAGAGAGATAAAGACATGCTGAGACAAGTATTGTTAGTAGCTCTGGATTCAAAGTGGGAAACATCAACATGAAAAGGTTTAAAATCGTAAGAGAGAAAAAAAGGATTCTAATGAGGATTAGTAAAACCATCAAGTTGAGTTGATGTTTCAGTGTTGATGGGGGATGAGAAGATGGCTGAGAAATAAGTATGGACACCAATGCAAGTTAACAATTCTTCCTACAACAAAGGCCAGCCAAAGTCCTTGGGATGGTGACCACGTGGAGCTCATTAAATCCCAGCTACCATATCTTTGTTTTAGGCAATATGGAACTGCTGTGTGCATTTAAATGGAATATGTCCTGTTTGCAGGTTGTCCTTGCACAAAGCTAGAGATTTCAAAAAAAATCTCTTGAATAACAGCAAAAGATTTTAACATCTTTAACAAACTACTCAATTCTGGGTAATTTTGGAATCAAGCTTCTTTCCTTTCCTCCCTCCGTCCTTCCCTCTCTTCCTTCCTCTTTACTATTTCCTTCCTTCTCCTTCATGCTCCTTCTTCTCTTCCTTTCTTTGTCTCTTTTTTGGAACACCATATTATTAATATGGTGTCAATTCTGATGTTATCCCAGTGGCATTACATAGTAGTTATTACATTATAAAGTACTTGTTTTGTGATTTTCCCTCATTTTATACATCTGTGATATCTTTTACATCATCATCCCAAGCAAAGGCTCTGCATCATTTACTTCATTGTTTGGTGTTTGCATTAATACTGTGTAATGGCTCAGTCGATAGAAAATTATTTTCTAGTTCCTTACCAATTAAGTGCTTTGTATGTGAAGTACATATAGACTTCTCACCTTCAAATTCAGAATGCAATCAGAGGCCAAGGTCACTTTGATTATTATAAAGCATGTTGCTGCATTAATGGATTAACTCTCTTCTTTTGCTGTTGCCAATACTCCAAAACTGAGGTGGAATAAATCTTTATTTCTAGGGGAAATAAAGAACTAAACAAAAAATTCCTGATCAAGGAATAGCAGGGCTGTCTTAGAAAATGTCTTCTGGCCAATGTTGCAACAATGAGCATATTGAAATGTACACTGAAGGATACAGGGTGAAAGAATGGTGGGCTTACTACTTTCTCTTAATATTTCCCAATTAGTAATTTAACTCTGCATTTAATGAACCTGAAGCACCACCATAAAGATTCAAATGAGAGGTGAGGGACATATGTTACATAATTAGAAAACTTATCCTCAATTTTTTTCACAGATGGGAAAGTGCTGATTTAAAAAAAATACATATCCTTTTAAAATACAAAGAAGTAATAGAACCTGCTATCTGTTCCACTGCCAGCAAAAAGCTACTCAATTAAAAAGGTGAGAAGGTCATGAGAGGAGGAACATGCTAGATAACAAATGAAACTAATAAACTAATGATCTACTGAAACTGACTGCTTCTGTGCATTAGCAATCTTCCCTTTTTAATTAATATTTACTTTGTTTCATTTTATCCTATTTTATCCTATTTTATTTTATGAAGGCAAAGCATTTTCTGTCATGAAAGGAGTGGAAAACATGCAGCTGGAGGAAAACTATTTCATTTGGCCTTGGTTTCCTTTGTAGGCTGCAACCTCCTAGGCTACAGTGTCTGAGTTAATTCTTAAGTCAAAGAAAACACATGAGAAAATTTTACATATTGCTTCAGGACAGCTTCTATACCAACTACTTCCTCTTGAGATCTGTTCCATTTGGAAGGTACTTATTATTTGGAAATTAGTTAAGGTGTGCTTGGATAACTAACTGGTAAACTTGGAAATGAGAGGCATTTAAACCGGCTCTAAATTTTCTGAGATGATCTCACAATTTATTCAGACATGTTCTTTTAATTTTTTTGGAAGTTTGTTTCTCTTCTCTGTCACTCCTTTGTCCTCTTCTCCAAGCCATGCAGCACCCTTCTGATAAAGACTATATGCCTCCAGTTTTCTCCATCAAGCTGGAATCTTCACTATCACTTTCCAGGACTCATCTACTTTCCTAGTTTTTTCAACCACCCCCAAAATTTTCATTCCATCTCTTTTCTCTCCCACTGTAGATACTTCAGTAATGTATTACTACTCCTAAACTCTGATTCTTTGCTGCCCCTTATCTTAATCAAATAATGTCTTTCTTTCTTTCATGCTGCACAGGTTTGTGCCCAAGGTTCTCCTTAAACCACATTTTGACTATCTAATAGAGAAATCATATTAACTCACCCACTGTTCATGATTACACTTACCTGCTATTTGTACCAGATGATCATATTTATCCATAAAGGGCAAAGTGTGCATGGGAGAAAGTCAATTTGACAAATTGCCGCTGTTCACTTCCACTTTGTCTCCTGCTACACCCCTGTTGTATATTGATTCTCTGCTCACAGGTCAATTTCTTCACATGCTTCTTACACTCTAGTAGTTTTATGCCACATCTCCTACCCAGAGGTCTCACTGCCTCACAGTAAGTCTTTCAAATATTAAGACCTTTAAAAAAGATGCAGAGATTAAACAATAGATAAACAAGGCACAGCAAGATCTGTTAGAATAGGCTATCATAAGCAGGTAGTGATCTTTAAAATGCCATTTTGGCTCATGACTTAATTTCTTTGCTTTGGCTCTTATACTGAATACTCCCATCAAAATATAGACAAGAACAACAAACACTTCTGACTTGAAATTGATAGGGTGGGTATTCTTCTGGATGGAAGCAATATTATCAGCTTTTGAAAGAGATCATGAGCAAGTAGATAGCCAAAAGACTGTACTTGGATTTTTCAGAAGTTTTAACAAGATATTCACTCAGACCTTCACCAGAGGCTCCTAAAAAAGGCATGAATGACTGAAGGAAGGTATTTTGTAGGTCAGTGTGTGGCTAAAAATATCATAAATAAAGAATAGAAGTTTATGTCCAATTTTCACAGCAGGTGAAGGCTTCTGGTAGGATGTCCTTGGCTCTGGAACTTAGAGCATTTAACAGATATTATAGAATTCTCAGTAAATTATCTGAAAAATAAGGCAAATAATGATCTGATATGCTTTACAGATAATATAAATTTAGGTATTTTTCTACTAACCATAGGGGGAATTTTTAGGAAGCATTTTCCACTGTCATAAATTGTTTTAATTTAGGCAAATTGCAAAGAGATTTACTGAAAAGATGAACTTGATAAGAACAGTCAGTTCTTTGGATAAACATAAACCAACGTTAACGACTAAATATGTGGATTTGAAGAACAAATTGTGGCTTACACTGGAACAGTAAACTTCAAGATTAAGGAAAAATGCATTCTTCCCAAACTCCTTGAAAAAAAAAAAAAAAAAAAACCAAACTTGAAAATGTACCGGAACTGAGTTTAGAAAAGTGTCAAAAATGGTGCAATATCATTAAATGCCCCCTCTCTGCCATCCACCTTTGGTTTCAACTTTCTTTAATACTCCTGTCATATTCTTTCTTTAAAAAAATTAAATAACTATGATTTCTTACTATTAATAAATGCTAAAATGTACAACAAAACTCGTAGTTAGGTTTACTTTGTAAAAATATGTCGAAGGCAGCTTTCTGCAGAGCTGTGCCTTTGCCTAAGCAGCTCTGCTTAGAGTTTCAATTGTTATTCTCTGAATGCCTACGCGTTAACATTGTTACTGTGATTTAAGGAACCACAGAGCACTGTTGCCGTGTCTCAGGTAGCTGTCTACTTCAGCTAGCTCAAAGGCAAATCAAGAATTTTTTATGTGGCACAACACTGTGCTAAACAAAAAGTTTTACAGACTATTGCAGTCAAACTGAAGAACTAAATAGAAAATGACTGAAAACTAATTAATTAAGATACTTGTGATTAGGTGACAGGGAAAGCTTATTGTCCATATCATCCTCTGGTTTTTGGTGTTTTTTGGTTCAATTAAGTGATACTAATGGAAATGAGGACTTCAATGATACAAGGGCTTGGTGCTGTCCCTCTGCCTGGGAGTGACATGAATGCAGAAAATGCCAACTGGAGTGGCCCCCACCCTCTCCACTGGAGAGAGAGCTTTGTTAGGCTGACACTGGGCACGGGAGCAGATGGCAGGTTGCAAGCAGAAGATTACAGGTCCCTAGAATTGAATGACAGGTTTTATTCCCAGTGCCACTGTAGTTATAGAGAGTTTTCAAAGTTCAATAAGCAGAAGTCACAAAACTTGTGACCTAATCTTGCCAATTAGGAAAGAAAACCTTTAAGAGTAGTGAGTTTGGCCAGAAAAATACAGACTCCCATGGCTAATGAGGACTATATTGTATAAATTGACAGTATTGCCTTCTTTTACTTCAAAAAGAATAAACATATGGTATGTTTTGTTCCCATTTTTTATTATGAGACATTTCAGAAACATAACATAGAAGCTTGTGATAACAGATGAAGGAAAAAAGCAAAGTTCTTGATTGAGCAGATAGACTTCCTGGTGTCTGTCAATGGTCTATAGCAGCAAAGTCACCCACAAAACCAATATCTGTATCATACAAAACATTCTTTCTATAATCAGTTACAAAAAAAAAATCAGAATTGGTTACACTGTTTTTATGAAAGACAAGGAAAATCAGGTCTATGCTGTTTTACTGACAGATCAGTAGCATATTAAAGACCTGGAAGGGTTTCTTCATAAACAGAAATTTACACACTTAGTGAAAAAAGAAATAATCAGAGTAACAATTAAAGGTTATATAATGTCATTTGTTCATTTTACAGATTTATAATGTGTATTCAAAAAATGATATCCATTAAATATGAATGAATTTCATGTATGATCACATGAGAAATTATATGTTGTCTTCATAATTTGTACTATTAACTTTGAAGAAAAGATCTGTAGTGTAAGGCAAGATGTAATCAAGGTAACCTAAACCCCTGACAATGATTCATAAATAAGTTGTTACCTTCCTCCAAGTTCTATGTAATTTTCAGAATTTTCCCAGTAGCATTTCAGTGTTTATCTTAAGTATAGTTATCAATGAATAATAACATTGTCTTCAGTCTTCTGTCTTCACTTTTAGTGATCCATAACACTTCCAATTTATTGATTCAGAAATAAAGCTATACTCCAAATTGCAAGAAATTGGATTTGCTGATGAAATCAAAGTTAAGAAGATAAAGAATCATGTATGAAAAGTTTACTAAATTGACAATAAATGTACAGTTACATAACAAATATATAAACACTACATTTGAAGACAACAAAAGAAACTCTAGCAATATCTAGGACAAAAAAAAAAGGAAAATCATAAGCAGGAAAAAAAAAAGGAAAATCAAATAAGAATTACCTTAGGAGGAAAACTGAGCACTGATTATACTTTTTTATTATGAGATTATTACGCATTAATTATAAGAATAAATTTATTATACTGAAGATGTCCAAAAAAAGGGAAAGAGAAGGGAAAGGCAGGGCAGCAAAATGGTTCAGAGGCTAAGATTTTTCATACTTCACTTTAATGTAATGAAAAATTACTAAAACAAATTACTTGAATAGTTCAGGGTGTCCTAAGATGGAAAAACCAGGCAGCAGCACAGATGCAGAAAACTGAGCACCAAATTGGCACTGCAGAAGAATCAGTAAAATGCCGACAAGCCTTCCTTGGAATTTTACAGAAGAAAATGAGAAGTGGCAAAGCAGTTTGATGGATTCATCTTAACACTGCTAGAGAGGTCTAAAGTACAGCCCAAGTTCCAGAGAGCAGAGCATGGAAAAGAGGAAGTACATAAAATTGAGAAGCTCCTACTTTTGTCTAAATTTAGTGAATACAAGAATGATGGATCTATTATCCAGGACAAATAATAGCTAGTTGCCCAAGGAAAGCAACAATACATGGAGCAGGTGATTCACCTTGGTTGAAGCCTGTAGAAAATTCTTAAGATTCATTAAATATCTGAACGTGTGGATTCTTTGCTTATGCTAAATGGGTAAAAAAATAAAGCAATTCACCTTGTACAACATCTGCCTCATGAAGTGCTGCAATTATTACTCCCATGCATGTTTCAACTCTTAGATACTCTCAGTTTTATTTCACCTGTTCTGTCAGGATTGTTATTTCTCTTGTTAAATCTCACACTGAGATTTTTTATGGTTTCCTTATTATCCTTCTTTGGTTTTTTCTTCTTTTTCCATTAAAAGACAAATAATTAGTGTACCCTTTTCACTATAATCATGTGTTTTACCTACTGATATTGTTGACATATCACAGTGTTTCTTTTATTTGCATGTTTGTAGACTTCTCACAATTCCTTATTAGATTTTGTTTTCCTTTTCCTGGTCCTATAATCTGTCACAGTATTTTATTTTTGGAAGTATTTATCTATCTATCTTACTTTCAGTAATAAGATCCCAGAGCTCACATCTATATGAAAAATAACAGGTTTAATGACCTGAAATGTAGACTTAAAACACATCTTTCTCACTGAGGAATTCCTGCAGAAGAAAAACCAGTATTTCTATGCACTGTCAGCTTGGCTTTGTATTTGACAGAAGTAAATGCTATAACTTTGGAATAATAATTTCCTAACTCCTTCAAATAAGAAGAAATCTATCTTTCTCTCTATATTTTTGCTATTGTCTCAATTTGCGCTAGATGCAATTGTTCACCATTATGATTTTTTTTCTTTAAACATGACAAGTTGCTGTCTAAGAGCCATCTAAGACATGGCTACTGCCAATCCCCTTCATGTCAGCTTGTTCTCTCTCAACTCCCTCCAGTTCCTTCCTGAAGTTGGTGAGAGATTGCCCCCAGGTATTCAAATTGAGTATAGAAATACATTCAAATCTACTTGATGACCAAATCTATTTTTCATATTTCTTGGTTTATTATTATGAATCTTCTGCACAACATTTCCGGTTACTAACTCCATTTATCTGACCATCTTTGTAACTCTCTGTTCAGTTACTTCAATAATGAGTTGATCAAGGTATTTCTCCCTCCATTAAATACCTAAGTCCTGTGATGACTAATTTTTTACTTTAATCCTATGTTGATATCATAAACAGCAGAAATTTTACTGTGTTCATATTAGACTTTTTAAATACAAATAAAACATTGCACCAGGACAAAAATTCAAGGAGGTACTTATAGTGTAGAGATATTATACTATAATGAACATTCTTGTATCCTATAGGACATGCAAGCTGTCTCCTAAAATCTGTAAAAATTTAAAGGTATAAATGAAGCTTATTCCATAATAAGTGTACTATATTATCAACCTTTTAACTAAAAAGTTATTTTCTCTCACTATACTCTGCTCATAAATGGCAATATTTATTTATTAAATTGTATTTTATTAGCTGGAATAAAATAAGACATATCAAACTGTCCATTATGTTTTATTTTCCAAATGGGATATGTGATTTTTGCATTTTGTTGTGTTGTTTTAATTCTCCATAAGAAGTAATTTTGTACAGAAGCTATGTTAATCGTGCATTCTTCACTAATTCACCACTGCAATATTTCATGCTTTATTGCTTTGCGTTTCCTCCTTGAATCTTTTCAAAATTTGCGCCTCCAGACATTTTATGTGGCTGAAAATTGCAAACTTGAACTATGGTTCTTCCTGTTCATTTAATATCATACAATTAGGGAGTGGGACTGTGTGGAAAATAGAAATCTTTAGAGAAGAGCTGCACACACTGAATTAAAGGCTACCTGATAACTGGGAGAGAGACAGGAATATGGTGTGAAGGAGGGGAAACACAGAAATGAGCTCAGTCTTCACAGTTCCAGGGCCTGGAGAGGCAAGGATAGAGAGCAGAGTGGGGAGACCAGGGCTGCTAGGTGGTTTCACA
Source organism: Calcarius lapponicus (assembly GCA_039654755.1). Taxonomy (NCBI): domain Eukaryota; kingdom Metazoa; phylum Chordata; class Aves; order Passeriformes; family Fringillidae; genus Calcarius; species Calcarius lapponicus. Next base: position 76,036,907 of record CM077462.1, on the reverse strand, counting down.
AACCCATTGCAACTTCAGCTCATAGTTTATTCAAACCAGCCTTGATTTCTTGTTTATCCAGCTCAGTGTTACCATGGAGTTTTTAAATTATTATTTAAAATTGCTATTTTTGCTTTTTATTCCTTATCACATTGGTTTTTATTCTGTCATAAAACTCACAGAATAACAATTACACTGCTTGGATATAGGTTTTCTGACAAGTCAAACAGGAAAATTTCTCCATAGAATGATTAGAAGTTCTTATTCTTAACTTTTAAATGTTTAAATCAGTCCACTTTATCAAAAATCTGACTATTTAATCATATGACCATTCCTATTTTTCCAAAATTTATTTCCTAGTTTTAAAAATAATGTTCTTTTTATATTTTTATTGCAGAATCATCGGCTGTAAGAGGACACTTGGCCACTGTTCTTCAAATTCTCTAAACTGTGAGATCCAGAAGTCTGCTAGCTTAACTTCCAAAGTCATGAGAGGTCACAGTTCATCTCGTGTGCTGAAATCATTACTCTCACATCCTGTCCCTGCAGCATCGATTAAAAAAAATAATGATGAGAAAGCAAATGAGAAGTGAAGGCATTGATTGTTAATTCATTGAACTCTTTGATTGAATAAAAAGGTAGATTGCAGTAGAAATGGATTAAAATCTTCTCCAGTTCTTGGTGCCAATTCTCCTCATGCTGTATAAGAAAAAAAAAACCTACTGACTAACAAATTGTCAAATAAAGAGAAATTAACTGACATAATAAGAGAGAAAGTGTATTTGATGCCAAAATTGTAACCTGGCCCATGCTGTGGGAAAAGATAAAGAAAGTACCTCCCCACATCTGGCACACCAGCAGGTAGGTGTACTTTAAAAATGCTAGTAGGGAATAAAGCTGCAGAAGAAAAAAGCAGTGGCAGAGCATACTAACTGACTCTCAGGTTTCAGTGTCAGTCTGGTGTATGGATGCAGACACAGCATTGTCAGTGCTTTGGGAGATCATGAACACATTTCTCTGCTAAAACAGAGCCAGAAGACAAAGAAGAGACCCTATGTGTCTATGGCTGATGCAGGATCAGACAGGGTGTGCTGGCAGGTCACCCAAAAGATGCAGGCTGACTCTTAGAATCTAAAGCTGTACATACCATGCTCCTAACTAAGTATTCTAAATAATAAAAAGCCTTATGAAACTTCTGTTCATTTCTGCTGGTGCACTGCCACTGTGTGAAAAGCCTTGGAGACAGATAGAAATTACCTTAGCTGTTTCAACATGCTTTCGACATCACCTGTCACCTTCAAATAGCTGGCAAGGAACAGATAAAGATTCATACAAAATAGTGGGAAAAAGAAGACTTATGCATCTTCCTCAGAAAGGATAACAATAACTTTAGTCATGGTAATTGTTGCCATTAGAAAAAAATATGCCCATACAGAAAATAAGCGTTTGCCATAGTGCTCACATTTATAAAGTTTTATCAGCATGCCTAAATTCACAGAGCTGCTTTGGAGGATAGTGCTTTTAGAAATACATTGTATACAATTCCAAAATGCCTTCATTGAATTTGCGCTGGTACTGTTTTGATGTGTATACCAAGAAAGGGTTGGAGATAAACATACTTGTCTAAACATAGCATAAAAATGGCAACTGCACAAAAAGAGATCTTCAACCCAATAGTGGCACAGAGCAAAAGACCCTCAGTCAATTCAGTTATGTTCAGTTTTCAAAGCAAGGATCACAAAGGGCCTGAGAATAAATGAAGTAAAAAAAGTTTTCAGCCACTTGTATTCATCATCTTGTCAGTACTTCCAGACACAAGAAGTCGTACATGACTCTAAAGAATACAGCAATAGCAACTGGAACTTTAAAAGAGCCAAAAATAATGTCAACAAAATAAAAACTTTCTAAAAACCATTTTGAGGTACTTTGTTTTAGCCAGAAAGACAGAGCTAGAGCCAGAGCTGCATGAATGTCATGGTTTAACCCTGGTGGGCAGCTCGGGCCCATACAGATGCTTACTCATTCCCCCACAGCTGGATGGAGGGAGAATTGGAAGAGTAAAAGGAAAAAGACTCATGGGCTGAGATAAAGAAAACTTAATAGGTAAAGTAAAATTTGTGCTCACAAGGAAAGCAAAGCAAAACAAGGAATTCACTCACCACTTCCCACAGGCAGGCACATGTTCAGGTATCAACAGGAAAACAGGGATTGATTAACAGTGAAAATAAAACTCATCACTACAAATGTCCCAACTTTCTCCTTCTTCCCCCTGCTTTTAATGCTGAGCATTATGTCATATGGTATATGGTATGGGACATTCCTGGTGTCAGTTGGGCTCAGATGTTCTTGCTGTGCTCCCCCAACTCCTTTTACATTCCCAGCCTCCTCGCTGAGGAAGTAAGAGGCAGAAAAGGTCTTTACTGTGCAAGCCCTGCTTGTTGATCCCTTTGTTATCAACACTATTTCCAGCACAAATCTGAAATACCAGCTACTCTGAAGACAATTAACTCTATCCCAGAAAAAAACAGGTCAATGGGTGGGGATAAAAATGAAGACTGGTAAGCCAATGTCACATGAAAGACAAATGCAGACCACACAGCAAAAGATAATGAAGATACTCAGAGTCATTTACAGAGGTTGAAACAAAGATTTTTTTTTTAAATGCATAGAAATGTATTTATATGAAATAAAGTTCATATATATTCATATCAGTACAATCACTACAGAAAGAGGATTCTGTGTTCCATCAAATATGCTGCTGTTTGATGGGATAATTACACCACTGATCCTTACTTTAAATCTTTAAGGGTCTACATGGGTTTCATCCTGGAGACAGGAGAGCAATTTCATTGTTCTCATTTTATTACATCCTTCATCCTTTGAAATCAGGATACTAACAACCTTGTTTAAGCTAGAACCCTTAACATCATATTGGAACTTGCACTGTTTCTCTTTTTTCATTAAATATTTATTTTCAGAGCACTTTCAAAGAGCCAAAAGAAATTAGTACAAAAATACAATTGCCATATTTTCTATATTTTAGAAAATATAATGAGAGCACAAAAATATTGCAATTTGCTTTGATTGGGTGATAAAACAAGTTGATAAAAGCAATTACATTCTGCAAATAAATCAAAGGTTTTGACATGATGCTATATAATACCGTATTCTGAGAAGGCATGCGGTGTATATAATCAGTTGGTCATATACTTTAGTTGGTATTTATAAGTAGAAAATGCAGAAAAGGGTGAAAAAAGCAATGCTAGAGTCCATGAGATTTGGGAGCCCTGAGAATTCTTCTGGATCTGATGTTACTCAATGTTTTAATCAGTAATGTCAGATAATGTGTGTATCTGGATGACCAAGTAATATCTTTGTTACTATGTTGTACAGTTCAATGGAAGCATTAAGCAATGAGAAGAGGGTGCTTTACATGGTGTTTCCAGGTCCCAGGTACAAGGTCATAACTGAGCAAAACACATTTCAGTGCAGCGTTGAAACTGTTGTTACATGTTCAGAAGCAGAATGCGAGATTATTACCTGGAAAGCGGCAACTTGAGAAAAAATGTTAACAGAGAGAATGGGGTCAGTGTGGAAGCTCAGTATGAAGTGCAGTGAATGTTGTCAGTGAATTACTAAAAGACTATCAGGAAGGGAGCCAGATAACATCTGTATGCAGCATTTGTATGAATTTGAAAACTTCTTCATCCACTTTGAGGTCTGCTTTTCATAGAAGTTATGAATTTAATGAAGAGAATGCAGAGGACTCAAAAAATGACTCAGTTGTACCTAAACTAATCCCTGAAATGGGATGCTTATGGAATGCAATCCACTCATTTATTAAAGATAAAAAGAAGTTACTTGATTGTGCTACATATAGACTTAACCACAGAAATTATATTTGGTAGGAAAAGGTGTCCAAATCTTGCAGAAGAAGGCATAAGATGCACTGCATGGGAACTAAAGTTAGACTTATTCAGCCTTGAAATAAAATGCAGTAAAATGCATTGGTTAAGCTAATTAACTATTTGAACAACTTACCAGAAGCAGCCCATGGACTTACTACTGTTTGGAGTCTTTAAAAACTGATTAGATAGTTCTCTGAGAAACATATTTTAATCCAGTTTCTGGAAGAAATTCTGCAGCTTATAGAGGCAGAGCATAGGGCCAGATGGTCCCTTCAAAAGGGAATGCTGGTCCCTTCTGTTCTCAGTGTCCTTGAGCGAGAAAAATGTATCTTTTATTGCTGTCTTTTTCAGAGAAGCACTCCGAGTAAGCATTTCTAGGATTAGTGAGCTGGAGGATACTCCCATGGCAGAGCTGCATTTCCAACCTCATGCAGTGTGTAAACAGCAGGCAATAAAGTTATCTGGTTGCTCCCAGAAGACCATGCTTCGCCTACAGAACCTACTTTTTGGAGGATGATTAAAAAAAAGGAGAAAGAAAGATAAGATTTTGTTGCTAAGTCAAGATCTATGTTGGGAGAAAAACAAACAATTTCTACTTAAAAAAGTAAACCGCAACCTTTTAGATTGGCAGGTATTTTATTCAGAACACCTCAAGTCTTTGCATTGTGGAAGTCTAACAAAACCATCTTTCCAAGTACAGACATATTTTGATGGGTTGTGTCTATAGGTGTTTCAATTTCCAGATAGTTTCATTTGGAATTTATAGTATACCAAAGAAGGCTCAGCAAATATAGAGGTTACAAAACTCAACTAAGCAATGCTTCAACAGTCTATAGACTATTCTTTCAATGATTAATTTATATTAATTGAGATATTTGATTTTCTTCTAAATATTACATTCAAATTCCTTTTTTCCTTTTTTTAAAATTATTGAATTGCCATGAACTAAAAGGAACTCCTGCAGTGCTTCTTCCATGATTATGTGTGCTTTTTATCAGACTTTGTTCATCAGCACTGGCAACATGTTAATTAACTCAGCTGTGAATGACCCCCTGCTATTTCACCGGGTTTTCTATTGTAAAACAAAAGAAGGACCAGAAGAACAGAGAAAACATTGCTTTTGTAGCCATCAGGGAATGGGAAAGTTGCTCTCTCAAGATATTCTTTTCAGTTATGGCCTCTCTGTGGATAGTTCCCATACTGTAATTTTTTTAATGTCAAGCAGTGACATCGGTTGGGGGAGGATAATATAAAGCAACATCATTTCATACAGACATAAAACCTAGTAAATTTTGGAAAGAAACCCATTAGTCTGTGATTACTTTCTTTTCTGTCCTCCTCAAGCAAAAATCCCTCTCTGAAGAAGCCTGAGGAACAACTGTTAGTGGAAGTGTAGTAGAAACTCACTAATCTCGCCTTTCAATTATTATCATACTGCTGAATTTGCCTGTGTTGCTACACTGACCCATTGTACAAAATGGAATCAAAACCTTGTCATTGTGGACTAAGGATACACATGAAAAGACCACTGCCCTGGTAGTGTCTAGGAAACAAAATCCAAGGAAGATTTTTAGAAGATTTTAGAAAACATCTTCCACTCTGCGATGCATATCATCCCATGTAGTGAATTCTTTCGTATGTAAGTGAATTCTAATCACTATCATCATAATGTGTTACATTCAGCGATGCTACATTTTTCATTATTCTACTGAAAACCCCCCTAAGCTCTTCAAAGTGATCTTGGTGATTTTTTGGTTTTCAGGGTTCTTTTGTTTGTTTAATTTCATCTGTACATGTTTAGAAACATGAACTATTTTTTGAGATGCTCATGGAACTCCCAATTGAAAACTTTGTAAATGCACGTTTTTCATACTATGAAAAGCTAAAATATCTGTGAATCAAAGGTACAAATATAAGTTGATATAGAAAGGAACTAGAAAAACTTTGTATCAAGGGAAACTGTATTTCTGTTGCGTAATTTTAGTTTGAATTGGTAGTCTTGAAAGACCTCACAGTCCACAGGAAAAATTCCAGCACCCTAAAGTTAATAGCCATTTTCCCCTCCTGGTTTGAATCACTCTGGGAAGAATTTCACCTGTAAACCCATTTCATCTCTCATTTACTCTACTTTTAAACTGATACAGAAATGTTCTTGGCAATGCTAGTAATTAATCCTAAAGGGACTTGATGTAATTTCTTTTGGCTTCCTCCCCCCACCCCCTCCCAGTCTTGGGGAGAACAAAAGCAGTTCAGCTTACTTATCCATTCACAAGTCCTTCAAACAGCAAAAAATAGCAAGAAGAAGCTGAATGTGAAAAGTAGCAACTAATTCTCACATTGCTGTTCTGAGAACTTGCTAATTGCCTCACAAAACTCAGTTGTCTCACTTTAATTTCAGCGAAGGCTTGACAAAATATCACAGGTCTAAGTAAAATAATTGTATTATATTAATTGGGATACTAGGACTAATTAAACTCTGCTTTTGCGTTGTTTTCAACAGTAAAAGACAAAGAAATTCAGTATCACAGCTTTACATGGCAAGCAGAGACAGTGGACTATGTTTTTAATGTAATTATTTAGAATTCATTGTACAATGGGAAGCTGTAAAGATTTAAAGAGCACAAATTCCCTAAACACTATCAAAGAAGGATCTTCCCATAAAATAAGCCACAACAAGAGAAACTTGACATAAGCATTGTAAGGGAAACAGAAGGTGTCAATTCCAGGCCTAACAGAGGTGAAGGTTTGGAATTAGCAAAAATTCCACTGTGCACACTATGGGAAAAGAAACATCTGCTTACATCCATGCCAGCCCAAGTTGTGGGAACATCTGGGACCACCTTGTGGATAGTCAAAACTTAGACTGTGTAAGAATGGTACCTGCAAAAGAATGACTCCAGATCCCTCACCACTGAGAAGACCAGGATGTAGAAGGACCAGCAGGATGCTACAGGATCCACTGGGTGGTGATATCCTTCTACTTAATATGTCTGTCTGTCTGTCTCTCTCTCTCTCTCTTTTTCTGTCCTACTCTTTCCTGTTTCTTTCCATGTCTTTATCTCACATTTACTGTTAAATAAAATCCATGCTATTGACTTTGATGTATAGCCTTTTTTGCATCTTAATTTGGGCATCTTAATATTAAGAGTTGCTTAATTTAGGCATCTCTAAATAATCAAATTATAACAAAAGTCTAAGGAGAATATAGTCTTCTCAAATCATTGCACAAGTATGATAGTAAATGGTCACATAAAATATAGCTTCAGTGTCTTGTAGGTAGCACTGTATGAGGTTTCACATGAGGAGTGGACTTCTAACCCTATCAATGTGATTTTGAGCTTGTTATACAGCAATAGGAGAGAGAGTGCATTTGGTCAAAATGTATTTAGAAATAAGGCATATCTCCTAATTGATCAACTATATATTGGTTAGTCACAATCATCACAGCCATTAGGCAGTGGGCTTTTCATATATTTAAGATTTTTGTATAAACAATTTACATCAAATAAGTCACATTTTTTCTCAATGTCTCCCCACAGATAGTTGTCAAAGTAGTGGGAAATTATTCAATGAATTAGGGACTGAAATTATTCTTCCCTGAATTTCAATATTTTCAGCAATCAGAAAAATTGAATAAGACCTTCCCTCCCTTCCCTCCTCCCACCATGGTTTTGGTTAGCTTAGATTTTGATTTGGTGCTAAGAGTAGGACATGATGAAGTTATTTTCTTCTCTGTAATCTCACTTGCTGAGCCTGATGCAGTCAGTGTGCATTCAGACTGCCTCAGCCTGTGCAGGACAAGAATGGTATGTGATCAGTTCATTCACAAAGTATGGAGGGACAAAAGACTCATCATCTCCCTGAGACTGAATTTCTTTCTAACAGAGACTCATTTCTCATTTACCTGAGACTATTTGAACTTCTTTCTAGAGAACAAACCTAAATTGCTCCTCTATATGGCATTCTGGCATGGACTGATGAGATACCTCTTGATCTCTCCTGAAGTAGCCGATCCATTTCACATAAAAAGTTTTGAATACTTACTTCTGAGAGACCTGGAAAAGCCATCACTTAAGACCTTCAGTTTCAAAGAATCAGAGAATAAATGTGGCTTCCATCACCAGTTTAGAAGAATATAAGACTATCAAACACAAAACAGAATTTCTTTCATGTTGAAGAGAGACTGAAAACTATCATGAGCTGTGACTATAATGATAGTTAGGTACCTGGCTTCAAATAAATAAGCTGCAATGTGCAAAAATAAAGGAGAAATTTTAACAAAATTTTGTCAGACATTGAGTAAAATAATTTTTTGACTACCAGCTTTCACCATTTAATTTTTTTTTTTTTTAATCTCCCAGAAGAAATATTTTTCTTTCTAAATATCAGAATACTGAAGTTTATGTTTTGCCATTTATCTTGCAGAGAGGCTGAAGCCTAGATCCACCCTCTTAAGAAACTATTTTGCAATTATCTCAGTGGAACTAAGTTTCATGTGAGCCTCAGCTTCTAACTTGAAAGTGTGAGAAATCAGATTCCTTTTTCAAATTAAATTTTGGTGTGTTCTAAACAGGAATATTGAACAGAGATAATTTCACAATTTTATAGTAAGTGGCCTATTGTGCATATATGAAACAATAACACTTATGCTGATGGTTTCTTAAAAATGTGGAAAAACTAGGAGTTTTAGGGCAGCTGACATTATTTTGCTAACTTTGCTTTAAGTCAAAGGTAGCTATTAATGGTGAAATCTAAGAATGTCTTACTGAGAACAGTCTTGTGTGAGCTGACAGCTAAAGGACAAATTTCACATACTGCAGAAAGAATTCCTGAGCTGAATCATATCCATATTTTAATGAACTGTAATATTTTCAGAAGAATATGTTTAGAAAAGGAGCCTGATGTGCAAAAATATCAGTGAGATTATAAGAAGTATATAAATAGAGGGACAGGCAGGAATCATAGATATTGATTTTATATATATATATGTCTTTATTTCCATTTTATTCCTCTTTGACATGAAATAAGTAGTTTAAAAAAATATTGGTTGGTTGGTTTTGTTGCCACAGGAAGAAGGAAAGATCAAAGGATAGGCAATCTATGATTCTCACTACTTTACAGTATTGAGAAACGGGATATGCTGAGAATATTACATATATCTAACCACTGTTGGTATTTCTAGTTGGTATTTCTTTCAGAATCCATGGATGTATTTCATCTAATCCATATGCATCACAGTCCTTGTGTTTATTTGTTCACTTGCATCGCACAGATGTGTTGCATAACCTGCAGTAGAAATATTATAAAAGTTATGAGAACAAAGGAGAAGAAACACTATTTTTAGGTCTGCAATAATTTTACAGTGGAACTGTGTGTGTCATACACCAAACTAGGTGCAGTTAATAACTAAAATTTATGTGGTACAGGGCTGTCATTAATTAGGTTAGCTGTCATGAGGTACAAGGGGGTTTTAAAATGCTTTTTTATATGCATTTGTTTAGTATCTATAAATTTTAGCATGGGCTCTTTGTTACTATGAAGGTTTTGTTTCTAGGAAGATAATCTGAATAAAATTAGGCTTTAACAAAGGGAATGCAATGAAACACGGAACTGGGAATCAATGATAAATAATCTGTAATAAAGTCCTGAAGAGAACAACTTCTTGATGTCTTCTGAGTTAATATTTTAATCAACAACTCAAAAGATATTAAATAGGCACTGATGAAGTTTTTAGAGGGTATCAAAACAGAAGGAAAAAGAAGTAATACAAAAGTTAGGTCTGCATCAGTTCATAGCATACATGTTTTGTTACAGGGATAAATAGATACACACACCTGAGTATGTAGGGCAAAGACATAAGACTTTGAGAAACAGAAGTGTAGGGAATGGAGGAGGCACAGGGAGGCTTCTGAAGTACCACAGTTGGTAAATAACTGAACATGATATTCCAAGTGGATATTTTGAACAACTAGATTAATATTCCATTGAAATATGTGAAGAGATAAACACTCTTTAAACATTACATTCTTTTATTTATTTGGTCATTCCATTACACTCCAGAAATCCATAGCCAGTTCTGACATACATTTTGAAAGGTTACTGAAAAATTGAAGGCTCAGAGGAGAACCAAAGTACATGAAGGATTATAAAATACATTCCAATGAAACACTCAGGTAGTTCAGTCTATTATATTATCAGAGAAATGGTTATGTTTGTTATGGTCTATGAATGCTTATGCTTGTTAATAGTGAAAAAATAGGCACTTGCTAATAAAAAACCCTTAAATTTAGAACCTAATACATTACAGTCATGTGGCGAGAAATTGCAGCTAACTTCAAATTTAAATAAGTTGCTCTTTTTTTTTTAAGTTAACATACTTGACTACTTAAATACCTTATCAAGAGTTGTGATGACTCTCTCTTTTCAAATCGGGAAAGGATTTTTTTAAGGTAGATTAAGCATAGATTTTGAACTTCTGACAGGATTTAATTCAGGGAATACAGTATATTGGAAAACAGACTAGCATCAAAATCCATCCTTCATTGCATTTTCCCGACTGAAAAGTTAAGCTTTAACAATCAATGCATTGCTCTTCTGTTTTATTATTCTAGAAACAATTTCAGCCTCATGATCTCCAGATTTCATGAAATAGCCAGTACATTGTCATAGCTGATTCACAGAAATGTGGATTCCAGATAGGTTAAAACATTATAAGTTTGCTTAAGTATGATATTCCACCCGGGTTTCAGAGTGTTTCATTTTTAAGTAAACTACACCACTAAAAAAGGATTAGTCATTTGTATAAATTATGTACTGTATTGCAGAATAAATGTAAATAAGTTTTAAAAACCCTGCAACCAGTAAAGAGTATTACTTCCCAGAAATTTCCTGTCTTAACAGGAAATTTCTGGGAAGTAATAATTCAGCATGTGATGTCAGAGCTAAATAAAAATTCTGAAACTCAAGGGATAAAATCTGTCATTCTCCCTACTGGGCACTGTTTTGTCTCCAAAGTTTACATTGTAAAGACATTCTTGGTTGAAAGTTTGCCCTTTTTAACATGCACTGATTCTGAAAAAAACAGGGCTTTATATGTAAATATTTTCTGTGCATCAGACAATAAGTTTTCTTCACCTTTAGCATAGGTTTTTACAGTGTACCCATTCTCATCAGATTTGAGGATTTTTTTTTTGGTACTCATTCTCATGTATTGAAGAATTTTTGTTTTGGCATTTTTATTTTCCTAAATACGAGCAATAAACTGTGATTAGAGGTATCCCTAAAGCTATTAACGAAGATATATTTATGGGGAAATATAATACACTTTACTCAAATATGCAGTCAAACTTCAGAAGGACTGAAACATTTTAATCTAACGTGTTTCAAAAAGATCCATTCAACACACAATCACATTCCAATTTACCTGATTGTCTGTGATTTGGTTTCATTTTGTATCTATGCAAAGAATCACATTGGCTTTATATAAAATCATTCACCCATCTCAAAATTTCCCTTAGAGATGTGTAAATGAGGAAAAGAACATCTTTGTTTCAAGACAGTTGAAAAAAAATACTTGATATCCTTCAATATTATTTATTTCCCATATTCTTTTCCTTTTCTACATTTTCAATGTGCGTGTCTTGCTCTGTTTCAATATCTTAAAAAATCCCCCCAAACTGGACAATTCAATTTGGGAACATCTGTTGTAGGTGTTATTTTTATTATAGCACCACGCTTCGCCCATTTTGTAACTTTTTCTAATTTTTCTTTCATGAAATTCAAACATATCTACTCATAGTAAGTATCTGCATTCTTTCACCAGCCATCTGTTAATTCACCATCAAACACCAAAAACCCATCTCATTTGTTTTTTAAATTTACACATTTTCATACTGCTTTGACTTTTTCAGAGAGCTGACAATCTTGAAAATAGCCTTGTATACTGGTGAAATTATCAGCACAAGTTGTGTTTCCTAAAATATTTCAAGTTTGTCAAAACTTTATAAGGACGTAAAAGGTAGTTTTTTGTGATGACTTCAAAGAATGATGGAGTTTCACGGTGTTAGAGTCACAGAAACATATTTAAAGGTCACCTAGTCCAGCCACCATGGACAAGAATATCTTTCAGTGCAGCAGGCAGCTCAGTCTTATCCAACCTCACCTTGAACACCTCCAACAATGGAACATCCACAAATTGTTTGGGAAACCTGTTCTTGCGTCATCATTAAAAAAAATTTCTTATATCCTACCTAAATCTACTTTCTTTCAGTTTAAAGCCATTGCCCTTTGTCCCATTATTACTAGTCCTGATAAAAAGATTTCCTTCTTATTTCTTAAAAGTCCCCTTTAAGTATCAAATGGTCTCAATAAAGTCTCTTCAGAGTCTTCTGTAATCCAGGCTGAACAGAAGCAAGTTTCTCTCAGTCTGACTTCACAGGAGAGGTATTGATCATTCCAGTGGCCTTCCTCTGGATCTACTCCAACGAGTTCATGTCTTTCCTGTGTTGGAACCTTAAAACTGGATGCAGCACTTCAGGTGGGGTCTCCAAGAGTGGACTAGAGAGGGAGCATCACATCCCTCATCATCCTGAACACGCTTCTCTCATGCAACCCAGGATACAGGTACAAGCTCACATTGCCAGCTCGTGCAGAGTTTTTCACTCACCTGTACCCTTAAGGCTCATTATAGGGCTGCTCCAGTCATTTCATCCCCATCTGTACCGATACTGCAGACTGCCCTGACCCATGTGCAGGATCTTGCACTTGGCTTTGTTGAACTTAATGAGGTTCGCATGAGTTCACTCCCCAAGCCTCTCAAGGCTGCTCTGAATGACTCCCTGCCTATCTAGCAAATCAGCTGCACTACTCATCTTGGTGTCATCTGCAAACTTGCTCAGGGTGCACTTAATACCACTGTTGTTCCACTGATGAAGACATTTAATAGAGTCGGCTCCTGTACAGACCCTGGGAGGACAGCACTTGTTACTGATTTCCACCTAGGTATGAGGTTGCTGGCTGCAGCCCTTTAGAGGTAGCCATGCAGACAATTCCTAGCCCAGATAACAGTTCATACACGTTGTGATTTAGCCAGAGCCAGCAATTAAGCCCCACACAGCCACTCACTACCTTCTCCATCACTGGGCTAGGGGAGACAGCTGGAATGGCAAAAGTGAGAAAACTCCTAGACTGAGGTAAAGACATTTCAGTAGGTAAAGCAAAAGCCACGCACACAGGGAAAGCAAAAGAAGAAATTCATTCACCACCTTCCATGGGCAGGCAGGTGTTCAGTCATCCCCAATATATCAGGGCTCCATCACACACACTGCTGACTTGGGAATACAAACACCCCCACTCTGAACATCACCCTTCCCTCCTACTTCTCCCTAGCTTTATGTACTGAGCATGATGTCACATGGTTTGAAATGTCCCTGTGGTCATCTGGGGTCACCTCTCTCTGCTGTCTCCCCTCCCAACATCTTGAGCACCCCAGCCTCCTTGCTGGTGAGGCAGTACAAGTAGAAACATCCATGATGATGTACAAGTGTTGCTCAGCACTAACAAAATTATTTCTATATTATCAACACTGTTTTCAGCCCAAATCCAAAACATTGACCCATACTAGTTACTGTGAAGAATAATCAACCAGCTCATCCCATCAAAACCCTAAGTCTCTAATGTAAAGAGAGGTACATTGTGATGGATTGCATCAAGCTTCTTAAAGAAATCTAGGTAGATGACATCCATAGCTGTTCCCCTCTCAAGGGAAGCAGTGACTCCACTGTAGGCCACTAGATTAGTCAGGCACAATTTGCCCTTGGTGAAGCCATTATGGCAGTCTTTAATCACCCCCTTGACTTCCATATATTTTGACATGTCTCAGGAGGGATCTGTTCCGTGATCTTCCCAGTCAGAGAGGTAAGACTGACTGGTCACTAATTTTCTGGGTATCCCTTTTTACCCTTGTAAGAATGGGGGCAATAGTGTGCCTTCTCCAGTCACTAGAGACTTTACTTGAATGTCACAGCTTTTGAAATATGATGGAAAATGATTCAGCACCTGCATCATCCCAGTCCCTCAGCATCTCATCTAGTCCCATGGATTTATGTATGTTCAGGTTCCCTAGGTGATCTCAAACCTGGCTTTCATTCACGATGGGAGGACCATTTCTAATGGTACATTAGACTAAATTAGGCTAAAAATAATAAAATATTTTTCTATTATTGAATATAATTGACTATTTTACTGTTCTCAGCAGAAAAACATATTACTAATTATGTAAAATAATTTTAGTAATTATTTTTATTTTCACCCCGATTGTTTAAGTGGTTTCATAAACAGAAAAAATAAAATTAGTCATTTCTGGTAAACTCAACATTTAATACTTAGCTAAACTAAAAACTTTAAATATTTTAATACATATGATTAAGAGTTTTGATTTGGTTTCATATTGCTTTAAATAAAAATAAAGAAAAAGAAAATAAAACAAATGCTTTGGCTAGAAATAAATTCTGAATACTAAACCACAAATGTAAATTAATACCAGAAAACATGACTAAGTTATCCTAAGTAAGAGTGCATATTGACTACTCTGCAATAAATATCCATAATACATAAATAATAAATAAATATTTGTGCTCCTAGTTCGTGGTAAATTCAGGATAATTGAATTCAGAGCATTCTTTTCCTGTTAGTGGCTATGTTAGCTTGAATTACATAATATTGGCTTTGGGCTGAGTTGCATCTGCCTAATAAGTTACCGCAGATCAACAGATGGCTGTCAGGTTTCTACTCACCAACGTGTCATTAATATTCAATGCCCTTCATGTGTTACTAGTTCTAGCAATTTAACAGCTTTTAATTGAAATTGCAATTGTCACTGAAAACCGGTATCCTCAACATATTCATGCTTTTATTAACTATTTTTATGTTTTGTGAGACAAAGTCAATGTTTAATTTTATCTCTTTTCTTTTTTATCTTTCTACTACATACTGATTTATGTTTCAAAATTCCATCATGCTAATTTACTAATTATTTTCTGGGTGGTCCTCCACTACATCAATTGCATGCTATGCTAATCAGACTACAGGGAATATCTTTCTTTCTACTCATTGCCAATGTCAAAATATTCTAGAGGGGAGATGATTAGCGATGCAGCTTCATTGGATTTGAAATGTACTGAGGTCTGATCTCCCATTCAGGCACTAAACCTTTGAAATTTTGCTTCATGTCAGAACAGTGCACCTGCTCCTGCTCAGGGGCATAGATTGAATGAAGGATTTACAAACCCCCAGAGAAGTTAGTCTACTCTATCAAGCAATCCTGTCAGTTTTTCTGCAGAGTCCAACTTCTAGTTATACAATTCCTATGTTTCATCCCTCTGGTTCACCAGTGGGTAAACTAATTTCCCACCTAATGGAAGGATTTGTGACAGCTTAAATGTGACGTGAGGCTAATGAATTGAACTAGGCTGATTTCAAAACTCATTCCAACAAGAAAGACTTTATGACCTACGAATTGTTTTCACAGCTACAATTCATTTTAAAAAATGTATTTAGCTTAGCTCAGAAAAAGCCTTTGAAGTGCCATATCCAAGCCTGAAGTGACTATTTTTATTTTTTTCTCTCCCCATCCCTCTATCCTCACTCCCACTGATATCTGGACTGCCTTTCCCTGGTTTCCTTTCACACTTTGCAAATATTGTCTTCTGGTATGCTCCAGCTGGCAGGAATTCAGCAGCTCTCAGTGTTCACATTTGGAATCCTGAGATGATGAGGGATTGAAGGCAAAGAAAGAATTGGACTATTTTCCCTACAGGCTTCTGCAGCTGATCCCACACTTCTCAAACTAATTCAGTTACTGATTTCTGAAATTGTCATTGCTAGTGTTATGAGTACAGACGTGCAAAGACAGACCATGTGAGCATGTTTCACAATTCCAAGAGATGTCATGGGGGAAATGTTTTATGGAGAAAAATAGTTATTAGCAAGAACTTCATATTTGCTATTACCAAGGTGAGAGTTACTTTGTTGAGCTTAAGCATAGTGCAATAAAATCTGACTGTGAAATCATAATTAGCTAATAAAAATAAAGAACTGTATTAAATATTTCTTGCCAGCTGCTCAGCTAAAGTCATGTTAGCGGATGCTTTTTCTGTAAAATCACTTTCTGTTGAGAACAGACTAAAATAAAATATAATCACTCTTCCTGATAGAAGTTAAAACAAGGATAGGATGAGAAATTGCCTAGCTGCATGCAGCCAGATAATTGCAGTTGATGGCTCAATGTTGCAGTGAGGGCCAGTGATCAGTGGTGTCCCTTGGGGCTCCGACTTGGATTCAGAGCTCTTTACCATCCCTTGATATATCCTTGATTAATATCAATGTCACAGATAACTGGATCAAGTTCACAGGGATATTGAGTGCAGCCTCAGCAAGTTTTCAGATGACACCAAGCTGAGCAGTGCAGTTGACACAGCAAAAGGATGGGATCCCATCCAGAGGAACCTGCACAAACTTGAGAAATGGGCCCGTGGGAACTTCACAAAGCCAAGTGCAAGGTCCTGAACCCAGAAAAATCCCACAGATGAACATAGACAGGTGATGAACTCACTGAGAGCAGCCCCAAGGAGAAGGATTTCAGGGTTCTGGTCAATGAAAGGCTGGACATGAGCCAGCAGTGTGTGCTCATAGCCCAGGAAGACAGCCCTGTCGTGGGCTACATCAAAATAGAAGTGGCCAGCAGGGTGATGGAAGTGATTCTCCTCTATTCTGCCCTTGCGAGAGCCCACTTGGAATACAGTATCCAAGTTTGGGGTCCTCAGCACAAGAAAGACATAGACCTGTTGAAGTGGGTTCAGAGAAGGGCCAAAAAGACAGTCATAGGGCTGAAGCATCTCTCATGTAGAGACAATGCTGAGGTTGTTTAGCCTGGAAAAGAGAAGATTCTGGGCACACCCCATTGCAGCCTTTCAGTACTTAAAGAGGTCTTCCAAAAAAGGTGAAAAGGAACTTTTTACACACACAGATAGTGATAGGACAAGCAAGGATGGCTTTAAATTAAAGAGGAGAGATTTAGTTTGGATATTAGGAAAAAATTCTTTACTATGTTTGTGGCGAGGCACTGGAACAAGTTGTGCAGGGATGCTGTTGGATGCCCCATCCCTGGAAGTGTTCAGTGCTAAATTGGGATGGGGCTCTGAGAAACCTGAACTAGAGGGTGTTATCCCTGCCCAAGGCAGGGGGGCTGAAGCTACGTGATCTTTAATGTCCCTTCCAACCCAAACCATTCTATGTCTCTGGCAAGAAGTCTCAAAATGTAGTGATTTGACCCAATCAGCAGCCAAGCACCCGCACAAACTCCTGTTTTGTTTCATCTTCTGAAGGACAGTGAGAAAATGGAACAAAGGCAGTAAAACTCATAGACTGAGATAAAGACAATTTAATAGGTGAAGAAAAGTTGTGTTCACAGTAAAGTGAAAAAAAAAAGTAGTAAATTTACTACTTTACATCAACAGGCACATCTACAGCCATGTCCTGGAATGCGGGACCTTGGCAGAAATGACAGTGGTTGGGAAGGCAAACACCACAACCATAAATGTTCCCCATACCTCTTCCTCTCCCAGATCAGTTATTGCTGAGCTCAATGTCACACCACATGGGATATTCCTTTGGTCGGATCAGGTCAGCTGTTTTGGCCATGCCTCCTTGCAATTTTTTTGCTCACTCCCAGCCAACCCATTGGGGAGAATCAGGAGGAAGGGTGCAATGAGGAATAAAAAAAGCCTTGATGCTGTGCATCAACATTAGCCAAAACTGTTGAGTTCTCTATACTGTTTTAGCCACAAATCAAAAGCATGGGACAATTGAGGTTGCTATGCAGAAAGTTGACTTCATCCCAGTCAGACCCGGTATTCAAAATACATTTGTTAAGTACCAGATTAAAAAAAAAATGCGCTCTCCTGCTCTACTTAAATTCCCCCTGTGATATTAGCAAACTAATCCATTTGTTACATACGTTTCTAACAGGTGCAACTATATAAAATTCTGTCACACATTACAAGCTCAGTTCTACTCCTTTGGCTGTAATCTGAGAAAAGTACATACTTTACAGAAGATTAGCACATTGCCTCTGAGGTGAAATTCTGGCATAGTTCCCACTCAGTTTAGTATCTATGTCTGGATTATTTGTGTCAGGACTTGAGCAGTGTTTACTGAGCCCATGAGTTCACCTTGGACAGCACCTAAACTATTAAAACCAAAGGCTACCTCAGATCTTGTGCATTCATATTCTATGCACTTTGACATGGAAGATACTGCATTCCTCACACTGTGAATGTACAACTCCTCAGGGATGGGATTCAAGTCTAGGTTCAGAAACGTGAAGCATAATATATTTGTATGTTATGTGTCTTAATTCCCAGTATATGCAGTAGTGATCCAGGGATTAATTAACTTGCCTAGTGTCATATGAGAGAACTACATGTATCTGAAAGGCCCTAGTGGGACCCAGAACATATGAGACCTGTATCCTTTATGACTGGCAGATGGAGATCAGCATGAAACACCCAGAATGCAACCAGATGCTATATTTAAGCCACTGAATCAAGTCCTTACCATCTGTGGAGATAGGACAGGTATTCTGTGGTCTGGGAACTGAGTTATTTTCTAAACTCTCATGACTGGAATGCAATTTTTGGTACTCTGGGGTATCTGACATATCTGAAGTAGGCTGATACTTTTGACCTACAGATTAACAGATGCAGCAGATGGAATCAAATCTATGAGAAACACAGGTACTTCTTCAAGTACCAAAGACCAGATCTCAAGTCAAACACACAATCTCAAGCCATGGCAGACTGATGTGGCTACACAAGAACTAAATCTAAACCCTGCTATTTGTTCATTGCATTCAAAATCTTGTAATGTGAAAAAAGAAACACACAGAATGGTTTATTCAGGATACTGTCAGGGAATACCTGCAGGTGCCCAGGGTGATGGTCAAGGGCTTGGTGGCTCAGGTGTTTTTTAACTTGATTGTGCTTGTGAGGGTAAAGGGCTTGAGATGGAGTAGATGGACATGATGGTCAATGTCAGGAGTGAAACATGTATCAAACCCAAATCTTTGGTTCTTGCAGTCACTGGGCCTCAGTTGTTAGTTAACATAAGAGTCTCTTGATCAGAAGGGACAAAATCTTCCTTGCAAGCAGGGAGGACTCCTGTGGACAAGAGAAAACTTGTAGTTGATGAAACGAGACCCATCTCAAGCACATGCACAAATATAGAAATGCCAAAAAGCATGGGTGCTGACTCTCACACTTTTTGTTCCTGGAAATGTGAATGACCGAGTATCTCTCTGAAGTATGTGTGTGCTGATGCACAGAGTGTGAAGATAGTCAGGAGGAAATAGAAGTTTGTGTACATGGAATGCATGGAGTTCTGCAAGGGATGAATGCAGAGCCAAACCAGATTTTATGGGTTAAGATTGGCATAACATGGCAACACTAAGGCTGGTTTCCACTACAGTTCACATAATCAAGAAGAAGAATCAAATGACATTTTCTTCAGGCAGATGAAAGAAATCTTATGTTCACATGGACTGGGTTAAATGATCTCCAGAAATCCTTTCTAATGTCTACTTTTATGTGATTCTGTCATTCTATGAAGGCAAGAATTTATTATTAATGTAGAAAAAGTCTTTACAACTAATCAAATGTAAAAATCACTTACCATTATTCTAAAGACTTAGAGTCATACTAACAGTTATACTAACAGTCCTACTCAAGACTATTTAATTCAGGAATCAGAATAGGGACTGGTGTTATGAAGAGTCAACAACACCTCCAGTCTTTTGCTAGAAGACTGACAATACACATGGTAGGGTGTCGTTTCTTCTCAGTTTACTTGGGGATATTGCTGTCATGCCATGAACAAATAAGAATTATGTGGGAACCTCAACCAATCCTAGAATTCCTGCAATGTTATACATGTATGGAGTCTAAGACTATTATGTGTACTACTGAGGGAAAAAATGATAAAATAAAGCACATTTAAGTGTATAGGAGAGAAAATGCATCTGTCTTGGTGACTGCTTAGAAGTGTTATTCACACTGCCGAAATAATGGGAATGTCATTACTATACAAGACAGAACAATAGCTAAAAAATATCTTTTCCTATCTAGCAGCATAGATAGAAAAATTTAATTTCTCTCATTGTAGAAAAGGTTGTCTTTGAACGATTTATCTCACATCTCAAGTTGTGTCTTTACTATATCTCTCTCTGCTCCAAACCTTTAACTCCATGAGGAATCTTGCACATTGTAGGGAGCTATACTTCACCTGTATCTCTGTATTCAAACAGATCAGTCCCATTTCTTCCTTAGACTGAGCCTGCCCTAAGAAACTGTCATCCCATGGTGGAAGATTCAGTAAAAGTAGCACAGAGTAGCAAAAATGTTTTGATTTTTCTGCTCATCTTGCTATAGACAGAAATTCCATTGGTTGAAGAAGGAGGAGGGAAAGAAATATCTCTAAGCACTTTTAAATTTACCAGGGAAAATGGTAGGAATTAAAAGGCTATGTAGCCATTTCTAAACTTGGGTGGAGCAATAGAAATACAGAAGTTAACCAGAAAATGAGACACATTTCACAAAGAAATGAAGCCATTTCTTTGCTTCAGAGCTACTAGCATTTACAAGGGATTTTTTTATCTACATGAAAGAATCACAATTTCCCAAAGATATAAAAATGTTCCCAATCACTTTTATTTTAGAATATTTCACCTCCCACATATAGCTACTCCTATCTCATTAGTTAAGATTTTGCAGCATGTTCTTCTCCTCACTGTGTAGCAAAGTCTTTCTACACTTAAATGTGCAAGCTCTTTAGCTTCCTTCAATATTAACTTGTAAATTTTTCTGTGAGTTACCTTACAAAGAAGCAGTCATCAAGCAGTACTTACTGTTGGCCTTAGTTCAATCCCCCAAGAGTCCTGCCATCCTATAAATTCCATAAAAATTTAGGATATAATTTCTGGCAACAATTTTACTGAAAACTAGCCCTTCATTTTCTCCACAAATTAGGCAACTATACCTCATAGCTCTTGTTTTGTTTTTAAGGTTGTGGGAATTTGTGGTTTGTTCTTGATTTGGTTTGGGCTTTACCAGTTAGATTCTGTTTTGCTCCTATTCTGGCACAAGTTAAAAATACAAGGACTGTGGTAACTGACTTTTATAAAAAGAAGACCATTTCTTGCTCTATCAATCTTTCAATGTCTTTTCTTTTTCTATTTTGGCAGAGTTGACATATTCTTCTTTAGAGGGGAAGTTAGGCCTTTGGACTTGTGTGAGGAAACTCTGGATAACTGTAAAGACATGTCACAGTGCAGATTAAACATTCTGTTTGATAAAAGTCAATCTAAAGGTCTTTCCTGCTCAGTTCACTTTGCTCATGATGTTTTCTTTCATTTTATACTGCCAGGAGGGATGCATTATGCTTCCTCAACTAAGGTCTTGATCAACGGACCATTTATAGGGGTAGTGTAATCTTATAATTTATATCTTATACATGCTTTGTGGTCTTTATTTCTCTGATTTCCTTTAAGAATGAAAGATTTCAAATAAAAGTATGAGTGAGGAAGGAAAATTCTGAGTATATTTTAAAATCTTTATTCCTACATCCTTTTTCAGAAAAGCCATCTGGAATAATGAAGATGCTAACATAAATTCAGACACATAGGATTTCTTTAAGAAAACCCAATCCAGCTGAAGCCCATTTGCCTTTTACATTTCCAGTCTAGTTTCTGAAATATTTTCTGGTTTTATAAAATAAAATATATGCTAATTTTTTTATTTTATAAACCTCCATTACTGTTGGGGGAACAAAACATAGCACTTGCACAGATTTTGAAGGACCATACAAGGAACATGTGGAACAAACAAGAATTAGATGAACAAACACTAGTTTCTACAGGAGTTTAATTCTCTCCAGGATCTACAAGAATGTGCCATTTTTGCCCAAGTATCATGAAGATCAATAATTTTATAAAATAATAATAAAAACTGCATCTAATGAATAGCCGCCATAACTATACATTATTCACAGTCATTCATAGTAATTATTCTTATTGCTGTAGCTAAACTAAAAATAATGTGGAAAGCATTTTCAGAAGGTATTAGGAAAATGAAATCCACAGAAGTGAATGGGAAGATCAAGCACCACTGAATACAAAGATAAAACACCATGGAGGGAAATTCTTTTAGAAGTCTTGTTAAATTTCTTTGTCAAACATCAATAGCTAGTCAGTGATCCTACACAATATTAATGGCTTAGAAAAAAATTGTTTACTATCCAAACTTCAGTATGCTGTGGGATACAGTGAGGCTGTAGAGGCACCTGAAGAAATCTATCTTGTCATCTCTTTATGTCCTGTCCCACAAAAATAATAAAAAATCTGTCCAGTGCAGAAATCTCTTGAGATTGCCTTAGTCAAACAGATCACATTGCTTTGAAGACAGCATTTGCAATGTATTCCTCCTTTTATTATTAGATAAGTATAAATTTTTGCTAATTCACAGGAAGTTTAAAGCTTCTTTCAAGGGATTTCTCCAATCTCCCATTTTGAGCTCATTTCTTATTCAGTTACTGCAGCTAATTACCATAAATTCCTTTGGTATTCATTATAATAACACTAATTATAACAGAATTGTTTGGTATTCCTTTTAATAGCACTGATCATAAAGAATTCGTTTGACGTTTTTAAGGACGTCACATGTATTCTCTCAGCATACAATCACAATTTAGTATCTGTAAAGTTAAATTTCAGCTGCACTTTGGAAGAATTGCATATGTACCAACTACAACTGAAGAGATGGAGGATTCAATCCAGTTGTTTGAGATGGATTTTTTTTCATTATCAGCCATATTAAGAAAGTGAAACCACTTTTGATGGGTGTCTTGGTATCTGGTATAAGTTTTTAGTACAAAACTCAAACAGATTTTCATAATTCCTTAGTGATCAACACTCTCTGTACTTGCAAATAGACCTGTATCTTTAGATGTATAAGTTTCACATATGAATTTTAATGAAGAATGAACTTCATGCTATTCACTAAGAATTCAGATTCAGGAAATGAAATAAACCTTTCTAAATCTTTCCAGCTAAATATTAATTGTGTATACAAAGATAAACCATTCACAAGTTTTATTTAACTAATATATAGTAGTTTCAGTGTAGATCTAATGCTTCCATCAAGTTGAAAACGTCATAATTGAAACTACCAGAAAAACATCTCACCACTTTTCTAGGGTGGCGATTGGTGCACAGCAGCTTAGTTCTATTAATATATATGGTAAAATAGCAGTACAAGAAAAACATGTAATAATCAATATCAATATGATATTCTATGCTATACTATGATATGGTATGATATGATGTGATATGATATGATATATTAACAATGGAAATTGCACTTAAATATAAGAAAACCTTCTTGACTGTGAGAGGAGTTAAACACCAGAACAAATTTCCCAGAAATTTGGTGGTGTCTCTATCCTTGGTGATACTCAAATCTCACTGGATTTGGCTCTGAGTAGACAGCTTCACTTGAAACAATTTTGGACAGGCAGGTTGAACTAAAGATTACTGGGATCCCTAGCAACACCAATGATTTTCTCTTTTTTGAATATGTAGGGAATTGGCACCTTCTCTTGCACAAAATAAATTTATTTTTACACTAAAATCAAAAGAAACAGGCCCATCTTCCAAACTAATTAGCTAAATGAATTACCTGGAACATATCATGTATTAAGTAATCAGTCACTATTTTCCCTTTCATGAAAGTTCCTGTTGCAAATTTAGAATCAAGCTGCTCAATCCCCCCAGTTTATTTACAGAAAGCAATATTTTGAAGAGAACACTTACAAACAGGTTGTAAGGCATATTTTGGAGGGCTTAATTGATCTTGGAGTGTTTTAGAGGTACTCTTCTAAGACTGAAGAGGGAAAGAGAATAACATATTAGCGAAGTGCTCACGTGAACACCCTCTAATTATTTCTTTATTGGATATCATAACTAAATGTAGTACCAGTAATCAGTAGCTCTTAAAAGACTTCAATGTAATATTTTTACATGTGTAAACAAGGAAATGACTCAATACTGATGATGTTTATGATGCTGATAATACAGAAAACTTGTACTACAATAATATTTTATAGAAAAAACGATTAGAAGATATTGACCTCCTGGATGAACTGAATGGTAATCTAAACTTGTTTTGAAAATGAGGGGACATTAATGAGTGCAATCAAATCTCTGTTCAAAGAAAAAAGTAAAAAAAGAAAATTAAAGAAATCACTTTGTCTATGTTATTTATCTGATGGTCTAACCCCAACAAGAAAGGATGGAATCTATCTTGTATCCCTATTAACATCCCAAGGTACCTGTTATACTAAATATCAAATGAGACTCCAAAATAAGTTCTTCACTTTTTCTATATGCCTCTTTACCTTCCCCTAGGGTATAGAAGCATATGAATTTTCAAAATCACTTGCATCAAATCTGACTCAGCTAGTGAGTGGCAGTGATGGGACTGTTATTAAATAGTTGTTCTCTCTTAATAGTCAGCATAGGATTACACACAGTGTGTATCCATGTTTTTTTATGAAACTATAAACAAGGATTTTCAATTGTCTTTTCAACAATCAGCTGCCCTACTGCTGTCATAGGTGAATCATCAGGCTAAGCACAACTCCTGTTTATGAATTTTGAATGTCATAAACTCAAGTGCAACTCATGATTCTAGGAAAAAATGCCATTGTCACACATATACTTGAACATTAGTTATAATTATTATTTTTGCATGCACAAAGATTCTTGTATTTCTAGAACATATGAAATCTATTATGTACAGAAAGGTCAGGTTTTAATATATAAAGATTTTGAGAAAACACTAGATCATTCTTACATTTTCAGAAATATTTTTAGGTGTGTTTCAATATTAACTTTAATACTACTGATGCATATGATGTGGCTAATAGTTCAATAGTTCAATTATTGCAATGGTCACAAGACCATAAGGGAGTCACAGTATGTACAAATTTCAGGTTTTTTTAACTGACTGCGTTTTCTAATACATATTCTGTTCTTTTCATATTTGTGGGTTGTCTTGGCTGGACACTGGCATCCACCAAGCCACTCTCACTCCTCTTCTCACCAGGACAGGAAAGGGAGAAAATAGGATGAAAAAAAGACCCTCATGGAGCAAGAAAAAGGCACTGTAATAAAGAAAATAAAAAGATCACAAGTAAAAGCAAAGGAAAACAAAATATTTTATTTGCTACTTCCAAACAGTAGGCAATATTTGGCCACTTCCCAGGAAGCAGAGCTTTAGGACACGTAGAAATTTCCATAAAAGACAAATAATGTAACAACAAATACCCTGGCTTTCTCCTTTTTTGTAGCTTTTATTGCTGAGCAGACATCCTATGGTATGGAATATCTCTTTGGTCAGTTTGGGCCCACTATCTTGCCTATGTCCCTGCTCAATATCTTACCCACACCCAGCCCCCAGTACCTTGGCTCGACAAGAACCAAATCAGTGGGGTGTTATCAGCTATTTTCAATGCAAACCACAGCCCTGTGAGGGTTGCTGTGGGGAAAATGAACTCCATCTCAGCCAGACCCAATGTAATGCTTTCTGTTATTGATTTCCCCTAGTGTTAGGGAGAAAGTGAAATAATCAAAATATAGGAAAGTATTGTAGTCGGCTATATAATGCTAAAAACAGCGCAGGGAAAACAGGGTGTAATTATAACACAGAATTCCCCTTGCTCCAGCAAGTGATTAAGAGCTGTGTTGTGGAAAGAACTAAGATAAAGGTATTCCTAAAACAGAGAACAAAAGATGGTTCTGCTTATTACACTAGAGAATTTTTTATCCTTAAGTAAAGACTATCCTGCTAGTAATGCCATGCTGACAGGGTTGCCTGGATTTTTTTAAGCAGTCCCTAGAAATGGATATCTGCGAAAATATAAAAATATTGATCCGCCTGTCCAAATTTTTGTACTAAAATTTCAAGGTGATATTATTTCCTTTTGGAAATGGATGGCTAGTCAGAAATCAGCACCCTTCATTGAAAAGATACAGTTTTTCATTTGGGATATAGTAATTGGGATTTGCTTTTAGTGCCTGAAATTCAAGTTTGGCATTTCAGTAAAGAAATATAAAGTTCGATATCCAAATACACTCAAATATTCTGATCTCATAAATGGTAAGCTGGTATAGAGTTCCCTCTTGAACTTTGTTAAGGTAAAATTTTGGCTTCAAGTTTCTCTTGATCCATTACTATGCAATGGAGTCAGACTGAAAAGACTGCTGAGACGATTGAGGCTTCTAATTACACCTGCCCAACTCTGCTCTGAAATAGAATGTTATCCACCCTCTATGTTTATGAACTTTACTAAATAAAAACCTAAAATTTATATCAGTTAGTGAAATTATTCTAATTTTTGCTACTAACTCAACCTAAATTCCCCCATGATGTAGATCATAAAAAAAATAAACAAATCTCCACAGGATAATTCAGGGACCGACAGTCTTAACGTATCAACTAATTCCTTTGGTAAAGTACAAAGATAAAACCAAACAAACATTTCTATTAGACCATGGAGTAATTAACACTAAACATAGTACCTGAATTTGCAAGAGAAAAAAAAATGGAAGACACCATGTAACATGATCATGGGTGAAATCTACACTTCATCCTTAAATTCCACTAAGCCAGCACAAAGACAGCTACTGTGCATTGGCTACATAAAGTGATGTGTTAATTGATGCTACCTATAGTTCAGGAGCACACTCTGAAGTTTCCAAAGGAGGGGATTGCTTTCATAAAATCTACACGTTAAAGAAAGGTCACTTAGATTAGGTCACTTTGTTTCATTTGATGGTAGTTTTGAGGACCTCAGAGTTATATCTCATAGTTTTCCATTCCCGTTGAAGGGTTCGGCATACTTTCTAAAACAGCAAGCTTCCTAAACATGGAGTTGCAAACTAAAAAATAAATTTAAAAAATTTTTAAAAGGATAATATAAAAGAAACAAAATATTAAGAGGAGGCAATACTTCTGTTCAAAACATTTTAAGCCTGTGATCTCTAAAAGAATAACTACAATTTTTCCCCACTGTCTTTTCCTCCATCCAAAGCTTTTTCTCCAGTTGCAGTTTGATTACACTCAGTTTTACTCCAGGGAAATGAAAACACTTCATCACAAATCAGATGTACCTACATGATGCAATTTTAGGGTTTTCCAATGACCTGCAGTGACTAAAAGCAGGTACTATCATCCTTTCAAGATTTTATTTTAAACTGGATTCACACATGGAAGCACTTGACAAAAACCTAACACCTTTGGCTTGAGTGCTCCCAGTAGGCAATCAGAAAACCATACAGTATTGCTACCAGGTCACTTCTCTGCATAAGAACAAGGTTAACTGCATGTGGGTTTATGTGTTTTAAACCACAAAAACCCCCAAAGTATAGAAATCCCTGTAATTTCAGTTTGGATTAGCCTTGTAAAACCTATCTTTTCAATCATCTTCCATTAAAAGGAAAAGGCTTCCAATACGGGCTAATTTCAGATTTCCAGGATGTCTAACACTCAAACTGGATGAGAAAACAGATGTTATGTTTGTATCACATTGTATCACAATGTTTGTGTCACATTGCTAATTTTTTTCCAAAAAAATTAAACACATCCAATCTTTCCTTCAACTTATTCTTAGGAGCCTTAGTTGATTTAAGATGTCAATAGTTTAAATTAATTACATTTGCTTTTTCACAATTTGTGTTGTGACTTTGATTTTCATTTTTACACACAATCACAGAACAACCTGAACAGGTACACCCATGTATTGAGATTTCAGAAAACTATTCTTCCTTTGTAATCCTCATTTGGGCTAGAGATAAAATAGGGATAATTTTCAAGTTTTGGGGAAAAAAAATAATTCCCTGTCCGGTTCATTGTCTACAGATATAACATGGAGAAAATTTAACATCCAGAGTCCCTTGTTATGTTAAATAATTTTTCTTTTTGATTTAGTTGCCTAAACCTGAGTAGTTTATTGCCCTTTACATGTACTTGGACTTACATCTTTACTTTTTGTGATCAGTTAAAAGGTCTCCAGAAGATCTTCTGTCATATTTTCCGTGCCCTTACAGATATTTCTGCTTAATCAAACATTTCAAATGGCAGTATGTGTTTATATTTAAGTAACTGAACATTATGCCAGGAGTCAGCTCTGAATTCAAACTGAGTTTGCAGATCTGATTCAAATTCTGCAACCTATTTATGTTTTGTTTTGAGAACCTTCTAAATAAATGTGAAGTATAGAAAAATGCTTTTTTCAATCTTAGAGCATATATGAAAATGTAAAACTACACTCCTGACTGTAAAATTCACTGTAAACACCTAGGAAGGATTCTTTTGATGTCAGAGACCAAATAAATAAAATAAGTAAATCATTGTCTTCACTCAAATTTGCATCAGGTTTTTGCCCTCATATGTCTTCAAAAATGGTATTGAAAGAGCAAATGTTGTATAACAGGATATAGCAAAGGTAAAACAGAGAGAATCATGTTTCTTTTAGTACTGCAGGAAAATAAGATTCTACATTAGTATTTAGAATTTTGGCTTTCTGCAATAGTTAAAGTCTAAGATGGTCAGGTATTGTATCTGTGAGCTTTTGTGCCCATGCTTAACATCAGTGGAATATGCAGAGGGACATCAGGAGACAAATTAAAGTCATTCATTCCTGAAAGAGGAAATATATGATTAATAGCATTCGCTAATGTTAAAATTACTGGGAAGGGCACTGAGGGAAATTAGGAAGGCAGATGATAATAATATTTACTGTTGAAAGAAAAAAGTGCAATTTTTGTGGCAAGGAAATAGGAGAACCATTCTTCAAGAAAAGTGGCACAGTGCCAGGTTCAGTGATACCTTCAACGTCTGTCTAGGTCTTTTTGAGTATCCTTCCAAGTAACATGTCTGGCACCTGCATGTCTTGGAATGGTATCATATGTTCCATTCCATTTGTAGAAAGAGTTTTATATTTGTAAAATGTCTCTAAAAATTGGTTTCTTCATCTGTTTGCGTTTGAAACTCCTGAAAACTGCAAAGAGCATGAAAATCAACACTCATGCTGATTTTATTTTTTTTTCCTCTCCAATGTATTTATTGCACTACTGAAATAAAATAATATCTAAAAAATTGATATGAATCATGTAAGCACATTATTTGAGCATTATATTTTATATTTCTTTAAAATAAATAAATAAAGCATGTACTTTCTGGGTATGATCTATTTTATTTCAGTATCTGCAGTTAGATGAACAGAATCTCACTTACTCAAAACTGTACTGCTATAAGGTCCCTAATGAGAGCTCCAGACTGCTGGGAAAAGAGCTACACTCCACTTTTTGCAGTTATTAGCTTACATTACTCTTGTCAGTCTTTTGTTTTACCTGCTCATATCAGCTATTCTGTCTTTTCAAAAAAAAAAAAAACCCAAAAAACCCCCAAAAACAAAACAATATCAAAACCACAGAAATAATAAAGAAATGAACCACCCATGAGATAAAGCCCTAAAATTACTTAACTCTTTGATTCAAAGCACCTAACAGATTGTGTGTGCCAAATAAAGAAATGTACACAGTGAAAATAATTAAATCAGGACTATATAGCTATTAAGAAAAAGCTAGAAAGTTTTTTTATAATTGACCTCACAAATATTCTTAATGAAGTCAGAGTCTTACAGGGAGCAGAATTATTAAAATGAATGTTCAAGAATGAACAATAAACTTCATATAGTCATGCTGTTGTTTTTTTTTTTTTTAAGATCCACCCCTACATGTAGATTTTGAAACGAATTATTTAAGAGTTCTGGATGTTAAATATTTCTGACAACCAGGTTTTTTATTTAGGATGCTATTTAGAAATTACCATTTGTACTGGTTCCAGTTTTAAACAGTTCCTCAAGCAGTAATATTTGCTATTGTTGTCATAGTGTTTATAAATGACTACTTTTTCAACTTTGTGTCTGATGCGTTCCTCATAGGCAACAACAACATCATCAAAATCTCTGGTGTTTTCCATTTCTCTGCTCCAATAATGGTACAAATGTGTGGAAATGCAAATTTATCTATTTTCTGCTCATATCGTTGTTAAAACTTCCTTAAGATGGTTAGAATTCACAAATATGTTTTTCATCTAGATGTACAAACAAAGTTGTTTTGTTTGTTGTTTTTTTTTTTTTGGGGGGGGAGGTATCTTCAATTGCTTTCCACTAAAATAAAAAATGTCAAAATATTACTTTTATTTTAAAATTTAGATTTAGACAGATACAGAACAGCTCCATAAAGTAGCACACTTAGTTTTTGGACTTCCTGTTGTATATTTAATGCTTTTTCTGAAAGGAAGAGTGCAGTAATCCAATCACAAGTTCCTTGTCCTCAAAACTTCAAACTTTCAGGTTTTCACTGTCATAAATGCTCCTGAATGGAGCCTGGAACTTCACAGAAATCAGAAGGAATTCAAGCATTTCTGACAGCCCTTTCCTTAGAGATGTTGTTGTTGTACTGCAATTTCCTATACATTGAAATTAGTACATACACAAAAAATACGGAAAAGATTTAGCAAATATCTGTTTTCCAACTCATCATATTCTGTGATTCAGTGATTCTGTGATCCAGAGTTTATGTTAGATGTTTTTCAGTGTCATAGGTAATGGCTCTGACCTTATAATGAAATCATGAAAGTCTTACTAAAAAAAAAAAAAAAAATGCACATTTCAAAATCTTAATCTGAATCTTTAAAATATTTCTAAGACATCGTCTTGGATTCTGAGGTTTTCTAAAACACATTTTATCAGAAAAAATGTTGTCACTTATACCACTTAAGATTCAAACTAAGATTCAGTCAAGATGAATACTGACATCAGGGAAGGGGGATGTTTCTAACAATATACTGAACTTAGAAAACAGCATAGAATTCAAGTGTTTTGGGCCCCATTGTAGAATATTTTTTTCTTATGTCTGAAGAAGCAAAAATCATGCCTAATAATCTGACTCACATTGCATTATCTACACAGACAATGGTTATGCCAGGAAAAGCCATTAAATTTGACCTGATTACGCCAAATTTATACAAATAAAGAATTTAATGTGTGAAAGCATTGTCTCTTGCTCTCTGTCATGTATAAAATAAGGGCCATTTTGAAACTGACAACAAAATATTGTTTTGAATTTTCTGCATCTATAGCACAAATCCATTCTACACTATGGAAGCAAATTAACTAGATCTCAATGGAGATAAACAAAAATGACATTTTTTTATACAAATAGCATCCAAGTTTGAATCATTCACTGCTGCAGATTATTCAGTAGGATATTTTGAGGAGTGGTGAACTTGAATTCAGTAAGAATATTTAATGTACCCTTTCAACACAAGTTTTTAGCTTTAGATACTCTGCACACAGCCTCACCTTTTCCACAAATTGATGTTACTAACCATTTTAAAATGGCAATAAAATGTACTATGAAAATTTGACAAAACAAAGCAAAACCCTTTCTCTTTTTTCTGTATAATTCATGAACAGAGTCATTTCCTAGATTAATCATATTTCCAAACCTGGTCCCTTTTTCTTCTCTTCCTTTTACTTTTTTTCCACTTTGGAGCTACTTTTTTTTGAACAGGAACCCTGGGAAGTTGTGCATAATAAGTGATGCTTGGCTCTGAATATCTTCAGTGGAGATAACTGAAACATTTACATCAAATGTTTTCTGAGAAATTCTGGGGATAAATGAGAATCTTACACAAAACTTTTACAAAAGTAGCTATGGTGTGAAATCTTCCTGACTTCTCCTATTAATAAGGGCACTTTGCTATGACATTGTTACATACAAAGTATATTTCTAAGAAAATTTAATTCCAACTTTTTTTCTGTTTCTTATAAATCAAGATGTAAAATTTATTACAGGAATGTTTATTCAAAGTTCTGAGTAAAAAACTATATGTGAGTGGATGTGTTTGAAGTTTCAGAAGGCATTATAATTTCTGTTTTATGGGTGGAACCACCACTTAAGGAAACAAAACTGCAGTGCAAAACAGACAGAAAAAAGTATGGGTTCTTTAAGTTCAGGAGTGTCAGGGAAAAAAAATATAGGCAGTTTTCCTTAAAAATGTGCAATTTATTTTTAAATAAATTATGACTTTTTAAAAAATGTATCCCAAATGTATGGGAATTTACTTTAAAATAAACTTAACAGAATTACTCTAAACTACACAAATTTAACCTTAATAAAAAGAAGATTTAGACAACTAATTTAAGTTGTCTGTCTTGAGGATGAAATCTCAGCATTTTTAATGATGAATTTTACAGCTTTTTTTCTTTTTGGGACTGGAAAAATGTCTTCCAACCCTAACTCTAGGATATAATACCAGTAAATAAAATAATACACTAAATAAATTGACCAAAATAATACACTGTAAATTTAAATACAACACACTCTAGATATGGCTAATATTATTTACTATTTCTATCAATCATTAAAAT
The DNA here is from genome assembly GCA_039654755.1 of Calcarius lapponicus. NCBI lineage: Eukaryota > Metazoa > Chordata > Aves > Passeriformes > Fringillidae > Calcarius > Calcarius lapponicus. The sequence continues at coordinate 76,004,412 of CM077462.1, read as the reverse complement.
AATTAAAAAGTAACTACATTTTTTTCATGGTCTTGTCAGCGTCAAAGAAATATTCTGAATAATTATGTTCTTAATGCGAGCAACAGAAATGTTGAATAGAAGATTCTAATGTGACAGGTATGTAGCAAATAAATTTTGTATTCTTAAAACAATTTTACATCTGAATGTGATTTAGAGGTTTTTTTTGGATTTGCTTTGGGTTTTTCTTCTATTTTAAGTAAACCACAGTAATCATCCTCATGTTCATGGTTAAGTGCAAGAAGGATGTCTCACTCTTGGATCTAAAATTTCAGATAGACAACCTTCAGCAACAGTCAGAGGATTTATTCTCTGAATGCTTTTCTGTTCAGGCTCAGTTAGGTTTTAAATATCTGGAAATGTGTAGGCTATACATGAATCAAAGCTCCCAAGTTCAGATTTAGATCGTCTTAAATCAACCTCTACTCATATTTGTAAGGGTTTTTTTGAGATCATTTGATGGAGAAAGCAATAGGATTTTAGTGTGGAATTCTACACAAGCTAGGAAGGTGTGTTTCATCTCTTTGCATAAGATGAAAATACAAAGATGTGATATTAATGTAAGAATCTGGCATGCCTTTTCCCTGTCTGAAACAAAAAGAGGTACAGAAAAAATTGTGAATTCCCCAGTATGGAGCCTGCACATTTAACTCTAGCAAATATACCCTTAGAGCAGGAATGCAAAAAAAAGGTCACTTCAGACACAAAGTTGATGCACATGAAGGTTGGTAAATTGTAGTTTCCTACGACTGTTTGCAATTGCCTTATACATCATGAGGATATTTTCAGTTCCCTTCTGAAAACAGATGGCATACAAAATCTTTTCAGTTGGCTTCTAATGGAGTAGTTACTCTAACTTTTTATAATTGCTAAATTATATTCTATTTTATTTTTAGAAGAGGTGGCAGTATTTAACCTTTCTCTGAATGTCTGTGGATCCTGACAACCACAGTGTTTGTACGTCTGCCCTCAGAAGCTATTTTTATGCAAAAATATAGACCAACTGGCAGATATAAAATCTTAATATACCACTTTGTTCTAAATATTTTCAAGTTTCTACGTCAGCACAATTTATGCTTGAATAAGAAAAAAAAAATAAATTAAACCCCAAAAGAAATTTTTCAAAAAGAAAAACAAAAAAAGGAAAGACAAACAAAAAACCATAGCCTCCCCCTCCAAAAGACCAGCAACAAAATAACTCACAGCAACCACTAAACAATAACTAGGGGAAACAGTGAATTAAGGAATAACTTTTGGTGGATTTCTGTTCTTTGTCTATCTGCTACTATATACATCAAGAAGAATATTGCTTTCCTAAAGTTATTTGCTTTCCAGCTTCCATTTCCTATAAAGGCCATTAAAGAAAGATAAATAATGTCTAAATAAAGAGTCCCAGTTCTATACTCTACAGGAATAGGAAGCCGTAAGCCGTTTCAGGAATTACAAGAAAAGGTCAGAGCATTTTCTTGGAAACTCAGTCATAAAGAAGTAGTCTTAATAAGAGTCACACATAAATTACTGCAGAATTATGCCAATGCTAAAATGTATTTGTAAAAGTGCATGCAGTAAGTACTGCATAACCAATGAAATAAATGTTATTGCATGCATGCTCTCTGCTTATGACAATATATTTATTACTCTGCTGAAGAAAGCTAAGTGTTCTGGGCATTGATCACTGCAGAACTTCATTGTCTTGAACAGCTTTCCTTTAAAAACACTTCTGCTTTTTATTTTTAAAGTAAGCATTAATGACAAATGCTAAATGCATAAATAGTCGATAACTGAGTAAGACAGCATTGCAGACTCAAGAGGCAAATGCTGGTGCAGCTTCTGACTTGCCATTGCAAAGCAGCAAGAAATATCCTTTCAGGACTGTTGCTGAAGAGTCTTGTAAAAAAAATTCTCTGGCAAAACTAAGCTCACCTGGGAAAAACATGATCTTACTTGGGGAAAAAAATGGTAGGGAACATAACATTGGGTTTAACACAATTCTGTCAGACTGTGCATCTTCATAAAGAATGGTTTGGGTTGGAAGGGTCTTTAATGATCCCCAAGCTCTATATTGTAAGAACTACTAATAGTCTTAATATTAGTGTAAAATGAGTAGAATTTGGCAAAATTTCTATAAGGAATTGTATTTCTATTAATTAAAAGCAATAAGAAAAGCCATGTAACAATACGTTGCATGCATATATTACTACATCATAAATCTCACAAATATTCCTTTCTGCTTAACTTGTTTTATAAAAATCAGTGTTGTTTTACACTTATATCAGTGAATTTGAACAATTCCCATGACAAGAGACATGACCAATTTTCAGACAAAGAGAGTAAAAAAAAGGTCAGTGGCCAAAAGGATTTAGTCAATATAGTCATTGGTGCCTTCTTGGTTATTCAACTGACCATGTACCAAAAGCAAAATTTAATTTCATGTAAGTAAGTTGAGTAGTGACATGGTATCTGGGAGATCTGCTCATGGCTAGCAAATGCAGAGCAGGATTTATACTTTATATATTAGGCAACTATGGTTAGGTAACTAAATTCTCTCCTGGAAAAAATCTTGAATCAGCTGGCTAAAAACAACCTTTAGAGACATTTTAATTTCTGTGGGGAATCCTATCTGGCCTTCAGCTTGTAGTCTGGAATTGCACAGGACCTTTCAAATTTCTTGTGTGGCATTTAAAATTAAAAATACCTTTGCAAATTCTCTGTAGAAGCACTGGACATGTATGTTAACAAGTGGATATATTCCTAATAATGTGTTTTACCATGAGTCAAATAATTTCGTATCTTAGTTCTAGCTCCAGCTGAGAATTAGCTTCATCTCCACTGCCTAGACTATGGGAACTTACACTCCTATTTAGATATCTTGGCACTGATATACATATGTTTCTTAGTCTAGAAAAAGTACCACTTGAACAATAAAATATAATTTAAACCCCATCTCCTATTTTTCCCCTTAGCAATATATATTCTGTGATAATTTATAGTATGATAGGTATGTGAAGTTCTTTACGATGCATGCTCAAAATTCAATTAACTCCTATAACAGTCCATAAATAAGACTCGTATAAATTTTCAACTTGTTATATTTTTATTTTTGTTTTTTTAATAGTCTACATGAAATACACAGAACCATGAAGAAGTTCATCCTCTCCAAAGGAATAACTGTATTTGGAACTTCAGGATGGCAACACATGATCGCAAATGTTAAAATGATTGCACAAAATCCCTCTCTCTCCTTTTGTTACCAGTTTATTTCACACTCAGGGTTAGTAGAGTTCCCTCAGTTCATATAAAGTCCTTTCCATTAAAGAAAATCTATGAACTTCAGGAATTTGTGCAAGCATATATAGTCCTCCTTTAAGTCCAAAATGAGCAACAATGACTTTGACCTAATTTCTGCACTATGTTATGCTAGATCGAAAATACTCTTCACAAAATTTTCTGGAAGAAGTACAACTAATCAGAAAGATTTAATGTCACTACAGATGACGAATGGTCTTAAAAATTGTTGGTTTTTGTTTTCACATTATAGTGAGAATATAAATTTGTTCAAAATACTGCTCTTGCATATCATCAACTCTGTTCTTTCACAACAGTGTGAGTAACCTCTTTAATCACAATCAATCAATCACAAAGTTCCATGCTTAGAAGTAGACATAAACATCCTGGTATTCACGTGTTGGAATTACTGAGTTCAGTGGATGTTATGACTGTGTGACACCTCTGTGAATCAGGCCTTGAAACACATATTTAAGTACCTAACAAAATGTGACTTTACTCTCATAGGAAGCTGAGCACCCATATTGAAGCTAATGAAGCAGCAGTACTTATTACATCTTAAAATCACATTAAATTTAGCTGCATAACTTTAAACTTAAAAGCAAGCAAATTTCTGATTAACAAGGAGAGAATCTTCATCTTCTTGTCCTGTCATTACTCTCCTGTCATCCATCTGCTTTTTTCTTTCCTGGGTGTGGATCACAAGGGAGGGGGGTGTGTGTGTCTGTGTGTGTGTGTATGTGTGGATTTTGCTTGTTTGGGGTTTTTTGGTCTTTTAAACTTTTCCAGCCTTCACAACTTTGTGAGAGTTTGACTTTTAACAATATTTTTTGTTGAGTAATTTAGAAAGACAAGTATATTCCAGGTTCCCTCAAATGACCTGGCAGCAGACTTGAAAAAGATGGTACATATCCCATCTGGTGAATGTCTAGTCAAACTCTCTGTTAAAAGCAGAATCATTTAGAGTAGGTTACTTGAACCCTAGATTTTGAGTGCCTGCAAGGATGGAGGACCTACAGCCATTCTGGGCAAACTCTTCTATTGTTCAATCCCTCTCAAAGTTTTTTCCTGCTTAAGTTTAAATGGGATTTCCTGTATTTCCATTTGTGCCAACTACCTCTTATTGTGTCACTAGATATTCAATGTAAGTGTGCTTAAAGATCTGTAAATCAAGGGTTCTATAGAATATGTTACACAATGCGTCAAGCAATAAAAGCAAGTAAAGGAACTCCTGGAAATATTTCTTAAACAAATGCTTCCAGACAGCCCATACAAAGGAAAAAAAGTACGTTTATTTTGGGCTGCTGCTGTGCCTGAATACATGAAGTCTCACACTGTGTGGCAGCATGCAAGTTTAAAAAAAAAATTCTTTGATCCTCACCTATTAACAGATACTTCTTTTCCCTTTGATCCTTTCCCATCTGATGATCTGAAGAAACTGTATTTAAAACTCCACAGTTGTCAAAAAACAGTGTCTTACCTAAATCTGTAGCTAGATCTCCTACATGCACTATAGATTGCTCAATGCTCTCTGGATGGAGCTTTCCACAAACATCTAACAGACTTCTGCAGACTTTTGCTGTTCTGTTATACTCACAGTTTGTATTTTTAGTGTACAGGGACACTGTCAAACACCTAGTGTGTTCGAATCTACAGACTCTTTTCACATGAGATAAAAGATGGCTCTGAGTTCATGCTGATATTCATTCTTAAGGAAATCCATTTGGAGGAAAAACATTTTTCTTTTTCTGTAACTGCGAAGTTCCCATTTGAAGCCAAAAAGAAGTACAAAGATTTTATATTTATTGTTCCATGTTCCCCTCTTGAACATCAAAAAGACCATCAAATTCTACTTCACCTTTTACAATTAAGAGTGTAATATAAAGTAGTGGCTTACTAGCAAAATGGTGCAGAAAATCTATCTATTTATACAGAACCTGATAATGAAACTCAGTGTTACAACTGGTGTCATGATTTAAATGGAAATACATAATAAAATGATGTCAATTATGTGAAGTCTTACTACATAATAACAATAGAGAATATAAACATACAAATATAACCAAAACAACATACAAATATAATTATATATATTGTATGTTGACCTTGTGCAATTTTGATTTTGCATGGCGCCTATCCCAGGAGTTTGGTCTGAGAGCCTCTTTAGAAAATCTCTAGGAATGATTTACATAAGGATAGACAAGTTGATTAAGTATGCAAATTACTGACATGAGGATTTTTTTCCTCTTCTATAATGCAGAAGAAATAAATTTCTGTTTGTTCTGTTCTAAAGTCTTTGAGACCGAGCTCCTAAGGCACTATTAGAGGGTCAGGATAAAAGCAAACAACCAACAAAAACACAAGCAACAATAAAAACAAACAAACACAAAACTTAGCAAAAAACCAATACCCAAAACAAAAACACCAAGGTAACAAAACCCCCCAAAATAAATAAACCCCAAGCAATTTGTCTTCAAATTCTTAAACACACTTCACCCCTGCAGCCCTCACACTACCAAAATCTTGCCACGTTACCCAATATTTTCCATTTCTCATCTCTGTAAATCATATATTTAAGATTATCATTACAATCCACACTTATTACACAATCATCACAATTTTCACAAATTTTACTTGCATAAAAAAAACCAAAACAGCTCCCACCCCAAAATCAAAACAGCATTATCACAACACTGATTGAAAGTGGAAAATTTATTCTCAATCCACTCCTGTCTCCACCACAATTACAACAGCCAGTACTCCCCATCATCATTCCCCTGCTCACTCGGTAGCTGTATCCCGTCCATGTTTTACCCATTGGCTCTCCCAATTACTGTTCTTATCTCAGGCTCCTCATGCCCTGTGTTGTGCGCTGTGAAGAGCTGTGGTGTGATGACCTTGGCTAGACACCAGGTGCCCACCAAGCTGCTCTATCATTTCACCTCCTCAGCAGAAGAGAGGAGCAGAATATAAGGGGAAAAGAACCTGGTGGGTCAAGGTAAAGGCAGCTTAATAATGCAAAAGCAAAGGCTATGCACAGTCTGAATGTTGACTGTAAAAGTAAAAAATGCTCTGTTGCAATCCTTTTCTATGGAATACAGGAATTATTGTTTCAATTTAAATGTGGATACAACAATGTAAGTGCATTGTTTCCCTAGGCCAAAGGGACTATACATGTCAAAGACTATGAGAGCATCTGAACCAAACACATTTCTTTGATCTATTTTATATTCAAAGAAAATATTCATCTCTTGAACATGCACATGCAGGCCTGAGAAAGTTCCCTGTGAATATATTTCTCTGAATGTATAATTATCTATTTTCAACTGCAGAGAATAATGCGTCCCATTTTAAATTATGCAAGTCTAAATTGCAAGGGACATTAAAAGGTCATATCCTATCCTTCAAGATAAGATAATTGACAATGTTCTGTACTTGTGGTACAGTCCAAGAAGCATGTTATGCCACTGTACTGAGATTCCACATTTGAGCATTTGCAAGGCAGTTTCCATATTGACCCATATGGCTTCTCCCAGCATTGTTGAAAACAAGTGTGATTTATATGACATCACAGCAGTTCAGGTTCTCTGATTATATCTGGATCATATCTGGTATTTTTATTGGATACAAAAATTCTGACATCACTCACCATAATAGTATTTTCACCTTTGCTGTTTTTGTCATCCTTAGCAGCAGCACTGGAGCAGGTTTCCCTGAGATGTTGTGGAGTCTGAATACTCAAAAGTTGTCTGGACACAGTCCTGGACAGCCTACTGTAGGTTCTGTTACTCATTGGTGGGATTGGACTAAAGGAGCTCCGTAGGCCCATTCCAACATCAAACATTCAGTGATACAGTGGCTTTCCTCTATTTTTGCATTCCACTTCTGTTTGCTCATTCAGTCAAGGCTATTGAGAATATGGAGGACATATCCATTTGCTTGATTTTGGGATCTTCCATGGACTGAAATGTGAACATTTGCTCAGACATGGTCTTCCATGGGCTGAAAGACAACCTCACCACCACAGATTTCTTCACAGGATACAGAAGAATTGCTGCTCTTGCATCTGAAGCATTTCCTCTTTTCCTTCTTCAAAGGCATTGAGATCTGCAGGGCTGTTTTCCATATATTTTCTTATTCCTTTTTCATCTCCTGCACAGCCTTTTTATAATTTCTTAAATATGTTGTCACAGAGGGACCACCAGCATCACTGATGGTCACTGTTTTGGCAAACTGTTGGTCTGGTTTGGAGCTATCTTAAAGGTGGGGCACAGGGCAGTCCCTGGTCTTTTCTCACAAAAGTCATCCCTGCAGTCTCCTGGCTTCCAAAACCTTTCTGCACAAACCACATAAGAAGGAATTGTTTTAAACCTGTACAATTGTACAATTGTACAATTCACTGTACAATTGGCGAGTTTATTTACCTGGAAGTCACAAACAGTATCCTGTTTTCTGGCGAGCTTCTGGATATATTTAAGAATGTATAATGATTTTTTCCCCATTTGATTTCAGCTCATGCTATCCGAAATGCATGTAGAGTCTCTTTGCCTTAGGTCAGATGGATTTTACTCTTTTTGCTATTTAACCTCTAGTTTATGTGCTAAGTAGAAACTATTTTCTACTGGATGGCATTTGACCTTCAGTTGTCTCTTTTCTTTGTTGTAGAGCCTGGGGTAGTAAGATATTCATGCTTTTGTGCAAAGTCTCTCTGTTTCTACAGTTTTGCTTTCACTGTGATGTCACCTAATTATTCTCTGCTTTCAAATCCTATGTGGTTTTGTTTTGTTTTTTTTCCTAAATAATTAGGCTCAATGGAGCCTAATTGTTTCTTTTTTGATTGATCTGAGTATTGTTTTAAGTTAATACTTTGAAAGAATTTTTTCACAATGCAAATATTTGGAAAGCGTACAATACAAAAATGTAGATTTTTTTTCATATAGAAAGGTTTTACCATATTTCAAATGCAGCCATTAAAAAAAAATCTACATATAAAGATCTAGATGCCCTTACACTAGTAAGGTGATAGAGCAAGCAATTTTGGAAATAATTTCCAAACACACTAAGGTCAAGAAGGTAGTTGGCCTGGATTTACAAAAGAGAAACTCGACCAACCTGAAAGTCTTCTATAATAAAATTACCAGCTCAGTGGAAATCATTGTCTTTACTTCCATAACATTTTCACAGCCAAAATTATGAACTACAGACAAGATAAATGGACAGTAAAGACCTGACAGTATGTTGGGCATCTAAAGGTAGAAAACTGCTCACTCTAAGGGTTGTGATCAAACACAAGGTCCAGCTGGAGACCAGTTACTAATGCTTTGTCCCAATGGTTAATATTGTAGCCAGCAGTGTTTAACACCTTCACTGATCACCTGGATGCTGGGACAGACTGCACCCTCAGCATGTTTGTGGATGTTACAGAAGCATGAGGAGTGTCTGATCTATCAGAACAGTGTGCTGACATTCACTGGAACTTCCAGAGGTTACACACAGAAACCTCATTAAGTTCAACAAAGGGAAATACATCAGAGGAAGAACAATTCCAAACACCAGGACAGGCTAGGGTCAATCAGCTGAAAAACAGCTTGGCAGGGGAGGACCTGGAAGTCAGGGCTGCCAGCAAACTGACCATGAACCAGCAATGTGCCCTTGGAGCAAAAAAGGCTGGCAGCTTCCAAAGCTGCATCAGGCAGTGTTGCCAGCAGGTTGAGGGAGATAAATTTCCCCTGCCCTGTTGCTTTACTCAGCCCGGGTGAGAAATGTCTGCAGTGAGAAACATCTGCCCTTCTGCATCCACTGCTGGGTGTGATCTGTGATTCAGCAAGGCACAGAAATCTGTGATTCTGTATTGCTTACTGAAGCAAGTCTAGCACAACACCAAAAAGATGACTAAGATCTTGTAAACCCTAACACAAAAGAAGAGGCTGAGAGAGCTGGGAGTGGTCAGCCTGGAGAAGAGAAGTCTCAGGGGAATCTTAACATTGCATTCAAATAATTGATGGCAGTGAGGAGCAAAAAAAATGGAATCAGGCATGTTTCATGATGCAGAGTGACAAGACCAGAGACAATGAGCATAAACTAAAACACAGGAAATTGCATGAGGAAAAGGTTTTTGTTTGTTTTTTTTTTTTTTTTTCATGAGTCTAATTAAGTACTGGGGTAGGTTTCCCAGGGTCCTTGCTGTCTCCATCTTCAGAGACAATGAAAACCTTACTGGACATGGCCCCAAACAACCTGCTATAGGTGACCCTGATCGACCAAGGTGGTTGAACTAGATGGTTTCTGGAGGTACCTGACAACCTCAACCACCCTGTGATTCTATACACAAATACCTCTAGTTGCCTAGTACTTAGGGCATTGAAAACACTGTGATTGAGAGGCATTTCCTGTTCACTTTAAAAAGTCATAGTTTCCAATATCTTTGATACAGTAGGACTGTTTTCTTTATACTATACTTTATACTATAGCTTGTACTATTGCGAAACAAGCTTGTCTTATGGACCAGTGATTTGGAAGACTCGCTTATGTACTGCTATTATGTTATAACTTTGATTTTTTTGATAGCAAAAATGTCCAGAAAGTGTTATCTTTTCACTTAAGTCCCATGTAAGACTTCATACTCTAGAGGCAGTTTCTGCAATAGAAGTATCACTTGCAAGCAAATTAGATGGGAGATAAAAATAAAAATAATAATAATCAGACCCAAAGACAGACTTAGCTAGGAAAAAAAATAATCTTTTAAACTCTGATTTAGGTTGATTCTCTTCTGAAGCTCTCCACTCAGCAAACTAAGCAACAGGTAAGTCACAGTTATTGCTACTATTTTTTCTTCAAACATCCAATATGTTTATTGTTATTCTTCTCAGTTCCTTCTTAATAATAATTTCAGTCAACTTCTTCAGGCCTAATATTTTCACCCTAATGCTGCAGATGTTGTTGAGTCTCTGTCATCTTTCAAGTTTAGCTACTTGTACAACTCATTTGCACAGAAGCAGCAAATTAGTAATGCTCCACTACAGTAGTTTATTGGAGTTTAATATTCTAGTTCCTCTACATTGGCTTAGTGAAACTATTTCAGATAATATTTAGCAAGAGCTTTACTTTTGCAAGTATCAGTCACTTTGCATCTGTTGCACTGCTCTGTGTGGTGTTTCAGTAGACGTTATTTACTGAAGTTTCATAATGTTCTATTTAAAATCAACTGAAATGACATTAAGTGGGAATCAAAGTGCTAAAGTTGAGAGCAGCAGCAATTGTGTTTTTTCTTACAGACTGATAAAATTTCTGCTGATTAGTCTTGCACTAGAGCTCACAAGGGATGTTGTGATGCCTAATGGCTAGAGAAGGACTGTGAATCAGAATTAAATATATGGATTTAAGCTGCTGAATATTCAGATAGCATTTTGTCTTGTCCTGCTTTTCATATCAAAATAATTCAAATAATGAGATACAACTTTATCTTGACTTACTTAGGCTGAGATTAAACCATGACATCTTGATTACAATCATGAACTGATCAGCATTATTCCTTCAAATTCAGATTTCCATGTCCATTTCTTTGAAAACATGACAAGCTTTTGCAGTCATGCATGCTGTCAGTGTTGCTTGTTAGGAAATATATCAAGGTCTGGATTAATGACATGTAACATTAGAAATCTATCACAGAAACCTCTTTATCTATGGTTTTCCGCTCTAGGCTCTCTTTATAATCAATGGAAAAAGAGCAGAATTTTTCAGAGTATGACTCACTTGACCTATTTTAGCTGTCTATTTTAGGTCAAGATGAATCATGATCTAGAAGTTCTTATTTCTCATCACTGACCAAATTAAAAATGGAGGTATGGATGGGATCAAATGAATTCTGTTAATAAGTTTGATGTAAATTTATCTGAGATTACTCCACTGCATAAAGGCAGGACAGTACAGATTGAAACATTTTTTAGTTAAATGGGGAAAATAGTTCACACTGATCATACAACTCCATACACAAAGTCTGGATAGAAACCTGAAATTTCAGTTGAATGCTCAGGATGTACCAAAGTTCCACATTCCATCATTTTATTGTGTTAACAAATGCATCTTGCATTTTAGGATGGTAGATTGTTATAGATTTAGGAAAGTTATGAGTTTGATTTTCTAACCATGAATACTAGACTAAAAACATGAAATCCTTCTACTATATGAGGAAAATGCTATAAGCAGTGGAAATTGCCAGATTCAGAACTAGTTAGCAGGAAGGAGCACATGGAGTTTTATTCAAGATGAGAAACAGACTGAGAATAACATCAGAGAAATGCTGTTAAGAAATATTATATCTTTAAAAAATATCTTCATTAATTAAAATACTTTCAAGTATTCAATATTTTTTTCACACTTAGTTTCTGCTCTATGTCTTTGAAAAACATACAATGTGCTTTTCATTTGTGCAAACTCTTTCCCCTCATAATGTGTTTTTTCATGTTAATTATATGTTTGGGTACAAAAGAACACACACTTGCCCTTCCACAAGATGCAAAGAATTTAAAAAACACTCTCCTTTCTTTTTATGTATAATTGAACTAGAATTTATTTTGCTTTCTTTTTCTGTACTTCTCTTTGACAGTTCTACTCCCTGCCTGAAATAGTCCAGCTACCTCCAAAATAGTAATCCAGTGTTTTACAATTCAAATATCTTTGAGTTCCTGGTATTTAGAGAAATAGGTGTGCCTGCTTATCTGCCATATTTGTCCATATGAACACACATAGACACACACACAGCTGAACTATCCCAAATAAGAACTCTAGGAGTAATGTTTTGGTTTATTTGTTTTTCTGTGGAACCTGAACTCTGCACAAATAATGCAATTAAAAACATTTGTTAGTAAAAAAAATCTACATTGAAATAAAATAGAAAAGTGTGAGATGTGTTAAGAAATAGAAAAACTTCTTTCTATTGAGGGCACTTTTTCAGAATTAAGAGGCATATTCAGTCTCTTTCCAGAAGAAACAGCATTTTTAAGTGTCTTGACTGTTGCAGTACAGATATAACAACAAAGGTGATCCTTTTCCTTTGCTATAGACACTGATCCACCTTAGTCTCAAAAATCTGCTTGAGTAATGAAAAATTGATGAATGTGTTGGAATATTGTCAAAAGGAATATAACTGTATAAAATCTTAAAGGATGGGAATGCAAGTTAGCTTAAAAAATTGTTCTTAATGTCTGTGATGTAGGTAGGAGACTACTCTTGTAAAGGGGAAAAAGAAGACAAGATTATCACAACTAATGCAACTAAAGATTAACCCAGTTCTAGTGGTTAGAGCAATCATCTGGGAGATTAAATGTTTGTGAACCATTATCCTACTTATGGACATTCTCCCAATGAATTTAAGAAAAGTAGGGTGCTTGGATAAGCATGTCAGAAGATGACTTTTGAAACCAGAATATGTGTTCTTCTCCTCACTAAACTTTATGTTTCAAGTCCTGACCTTCAGGGCAGTAACTCATGTAAGTGCAGTTTAAGGTAAAAGTAAAAATTATCACAAGGACTTGGATAAGTCAGATAACGAAATTTTACTTTTTTTTCTGAGAGAAAATTTCCCTTCTCAGTCTACACTGTACAGTAGAAAATCTTTCTAAACTCCATTAAACATCTTCTCTGTAATTAAATCTTACTCCTAATCCACCTGCTATTAGTAATGCATTGCAACTTTTCTTAATTGTTTTATGCAAAATCTTTCTTCTGCATTCATTGTTTTTTGAGAGCTTTTTGGGTTTTTTAATAGGCTTTTTTCCTCACACACCCTCCTTTCTTTTTTCCTGAGGAACAGATTGTTTCAGCTTCACTGTATTCAAAAATTCATTTGTCTTTTACATTGTGTTCAATTCTTTGGTCACTTTTAGTTCACTCTACACAGCTTTATCATTCTAAACAAAAAGATTGTATCTCAAACTGTTTGAAATTTGGATTATTTCATTTTAGTAACTCCTACTCTCAGTACTCTTGTGTATTTTGAATTAGGTATTACATGTAGAATTAAAAAACCTCTTAGTATAGGTTGTAATTTCCTTACCATGCTCTAGATAAGTTTCAAGATTGAGGAAAGCAGAAAGAACTTGGAATTTAAGGAGAGATATTCAAGTAATATTTTCTTAGTGTCACAGGCACTTCACTCCTGGGAGAGAAGAAACAATATACTTTATTGTTATAACAAAACTCAATAGTAAATGCAATGGTGGTATGATGAGATTTGATGGCAAGTTACACAAGCATTTACTGCACAGGGGACAAGGTGAAGCAAAACTGGGACAGATCCACCTGTTGAGTCATGAAGTTCCGAAAGGAGCCCGTTGCATTCTAAACCCCTTCTCAGAGTGCAGCTGGATTCACTCCAAGTTCAAACTTGCAATGTTTTTTTGTGTAAATGACGATATATGCACAATCTTTCCTTTACACCATTTATCAAAGATTACAAAATTTCATCTGACTTATTCCCAATTCACTTACTGAGTATCTGATGCTATAAGGAATCTATCACACTGGGGGAATAACCTTGAGAGGTGTCCCTTGTCCAGGGGAGATCCTGGCATGCAGCCCACAGCCATGAAGGAAAGTTAAGCAGGCACTGGGCCCTTACTGTTTATGGAGTAAGATGATTGTCTGATATTTGCATGCAAGCCATATTTTATTTGGCACATGCTCAAATTAGCCCTTGGCTGTTGTATTTCCCATCTCCCCTGAATCCACTTCAAGAGGGATGGAGCTGTCACGACGAGTCACATCCATTAGGACTGCAACAGGTACTTATCACTTGAACAGGGTTATGGGAATTAAAGATCTGGCTGGGGGACAGGGAGCACACCATCACTCTGAATAGTGCAGACTGTGTGGCACAAAGTCTTCCAGATTCTGAAACTATGCACCAAAGGTGAGACCAGGACATGCAAAGTCAGAATTGTTGAAGCCTATTTAATAGTTACTATAATCCTTTGATTTACAGAATCTACTGTCACAGCACGGCTGCTGAAGAAAAAAAGCAAAATTCATTTCACAAGGCATTTCAAAGAAAGAAGAAAGTATTATTTTTTTACTAAGTTTCTGCACTATTAAATGAAAAAAATATTTGTTTTACAAGGAGGGGAAAAAAATTTTTCTTCAGATCTAAAAGGCAAGTATTTAAGAAAAAGTAATGGAAAGCAATACTATTTTTTCTACTACAATAAATCTAAAAAGATCTTCAGTTAAATATGAAAAAAAATTTCTGTAATACTCAACACCACTAATTTTCTCATGGACCTGTAATATTTTATGCAATGCAGATGTGTTTTGCTATATCATTGATGTCTTCATAAAATTCTCAACAGGAATAAAAAAAAAACAACTAACCAGAGAAACAAAAAAAAAAAAAAAAAAAAAAAACCGAACCAAACCAAAACCCCAAACCCCAAGGCAGTAAGAAACAATTTTCCTAAAATTTTGCATCTTTCCCATGGGATAAGGGCTGAAGAGAAATGTAGAAAAGGGAGAGAGACATTTATTGGTTCCTCCTCAGCCTAGAGCCTGGAGGCAGAGAGTGTAATATCTTGATGAATCTAGTTTTGAACTACCATGATTTTTGTCTTGATTTGTCTTGAAATTCTCAGTCAGTTTTGGAGTAAGGGTTATAGAAAGGTTTGCTTTGTCTTCTCCTTTTCTGGAACTATACAGACTGTCTCCATCTTCATCCAAAGACTCTATACATAATCTTCTATGTAGATTTAAGCATTCTTTAAAATTACCTGAAATTTTTCTTGCTTTTCCATTTTCATTCCTGGTATTTTGCCCTCCAAACGCCTCAAAATAACCCACAGGAGCACAAAAGGGACCCAGTGAGCAATAGATTTTTCTAAAATATAATTTTTCATAGCCCATAAGTTTCAGTTTTGGAACCAAGACCAATTGATAAATAATCTTTATTTTAACATGTTGCTAGATTCTAACTGGAAATTATTTTCATGTGGTTCTTGAAATGAAGCTTTCAGTGTTCACACTGAAGGGAGTTGAAAAACAGCAAGCCTATTTCTTTTCAGAGCTCTGAAACTATGCATCAAGCAACATAGGAATGTAAATGAAAGGCAAATTAAAGACTAATTTCCTGATTTTTAAATTTAACTAGAAAATTGCTTCAGCAAGAAAGAACTAGAGCTACATTAATAAAATATGAAGGAGGACAGCAAGGCAGAAATATTAAAACTTTTTCCTGATAAATACTTGAAAATAAGTGATTTTAATGATCTTACACATGTACAGTATTCTAGCTGCATATTGCTACAGAAGAATATACAGCAAAATTTAGATGTAAATTCCAATTTCGAGTGCATTGAGTGGCCTGAAATATATGATATATCTCAGTTCATTACTATTGTTTCAGGACTCCACTGGCAAAACTCACATGGACTGATGACTCTGCTGCTAATGCAGGTAGATATCTATTACTCTTTGAGAAGGGGGATTCTACACAGCTGCATATTTTCCTCATAAAACAGAAAATATGAAAGGCATTAGAAAGAAATAAGGGATTTTTTTGCTAAATCTGACCAACTGACTAGCCCATTCGTAATTGTGGTATGTTTCTGGACTAGTTAACCTATACACAATGTTCCAGGAGGAAAAAAAAAAAAAAAAAAGAGAATGGTTAGTATGGCATCTATGCATTCTGATCTCAGAATAAGACACAGAAGATTTACAAGATTCCTGGAAACAACATTCATCTAAGGCAATTAAGAATAAAGATGTTATTGCTAGTTCAGATAGCCCATAGTGGCATATTACCTGGTGTTTTGGGGGGAAAGAAAAAGGGAACACCTCTGTTTGCTTATCATCTTCATATTTTTCTCCAGGACATGCGTTAAGCGTTACTGACAACTATTGGGCCAAGCTGATCTTTAGTCTGACCTTTTACAGCCATTCTTATGTTCCTATGTCTTCAGAAGCCTATAAGAAGGACAAGATACCAGAAGCCAGGAAGGCGCTAATTAGTATTTATAATTAAAGAGCTTGAGAAAAGGGATGTAAAGAAGTGATACTAACCTCAAAAATATGGTACAGCCCTGGATGATGATGTAATATTCCATTGAAAAGAAATAACATCTAATTGGAAGCAAAGGAGGGGGTGTTCTGTATAGCAAAAATTAGAGCCTTTACTCAATCTCTTATGCAACACCAGAAGAAGGTGAAAGAAGGAGAAAAAACATCCATTAGAAAATAAAAGAGAAAGGGGAAAAAAGGAAAAAAAATTGTTAATTTTATGTTAGGACTGAAATACCTTCAAAGAGAATACAAATATGATTTGGGGCCTAATCTTAAAAAGGTATTTAATTGTTTTCTCTCTTTTGTAGCTTCATCCCAGTGTTGAATAATTTTTTTTGGTACTCACTGAATTTGCTGTAGGATGAATATATATTTATATATAACAGTAAAACTGGCTCCTTGAATGTTGATCTAGAGATTCAGCAGTTATCTTCTACTGTTGTGACCAGTAAAATCAAAAATACTGACATTCTCTAGTGGGGACATTTCCTGACTAATTGGACTCATTTCTACTTATGGTTCTGAATCAGAGTTAGGGCCATGAGATCCGGAAAAGGACAATAAAAAATGTTTTATTTGTACAAATGACAACTACATAGCTTCCATAGAATCGACTAAAAATTTTTGAAGGACAAATCTGAGTGCAGAATTCATGATAAAAAATGCTTCAGAGTGGGTGAAATGGGAAAAAGAAACAAAGGGATGTTAATGGCCAAGATTATCACAACTAAGTTTCTTGCTTTTTCCTTTTTTCACTTCACTTCTGCAAGTTAAACTTCAAAATTTAGTTTAAGGGCTTATTTATTTCTTTTTAGCATTGATTACTCTGACTTCATTGCTCCTAATTTTTTCCATGGTTCATAAATGGAAGTTTAATAAAGTTCTGTGCTTGTTAAGCACTTGTTGTTGACCATATTGCTATTCACTTAATTGTAAGGAAATGTGAAGAGACAGGTGTACCAGAAGCTTTTATTAAGGTATCAAAAACCAGCAAGCTATCTACACAAGCCAATTAAATGGCACTGCATGTCCCCAAAGCAGAAAGCACACAGTGTTACACGTAAGTTGATATTTTATTCAGCAAATAAATCAACCCTTACACAACACACTCCATAAAACTAATCAAGCACAATATACTCCATATGGATTAGCAGTCCCTTCACCCCAGGTATATTAAAAAGCATGTGGAAAGCTGCTTTAGCTCTCTATAAGCTAACTCTGAAAGATGTTCCTTGGTATTTCACATTCCAATAAACCGTGTATGCAATAGTAATCCATCACTCATTGAAACTACAATATGTGTCATGTATTCAAGCACTTCCTACTTTCCAGGCTTCCCTTGACCATGGATTCATGTGATTTCACAGAACACTTTCCATCTGCATGAATTGGTAAAGAAGTCCATGAATGTGTAAGAAACTGGTGAATCAAATGCTTCAACTCTGTAGAGCACTGAAGAACATACACATATTCCATTTACATACAGAGCTGACAAAAAATACAGTTTCTGTTACACAGGGTATAATTTTTTAATTCAGTTTTTGCCCATGAAGTATTATTTTATATCCAGAATCCTCCCTGTGAATGTAAACTAAAGCCAAATGGCTTTAGGGTGCCCAGCTGCACTGGCTCCAAA
Organism: Calcarius lapponicus; assembly: GCA_039654755.1. NCBI lineage: Eukaryota > Metazoa > Chordata > Aves > Passeriformes > Fringillidae > Calcarius > Calcarius lapponicus. The sequence goes on along the minus strand of CM077462.1, from coordinate 75,986,423 downwards.
GAGTCATCAGGAGTTCAGGCTGAGTCCTGCCCCCTTGTGGGCTTGAGAATGTTCTTGAAACATGAGGTGCTTTGAACGATATATAATAGATATAAAAAGCTAACATTCTCTTTATTGGACTGTTGCATTCAAGTATTTTGTCCTGTCTTATTATAATGAAAGTAATTTTGGATGAAACTCCAATTTCGGCTGTCTAAATAAGCTCTCCACCATCACTCTGCAGCTGGAGAGAGGAGAAAACAGTTCTCACTGGGGCCTTTTATATATTTATATTAGACAAAGAGGGAAAGGATTCTTCCATATAAAGAGGAAAAGCAATGGTTAGAGTACAATTTTGAAAAGGAAACAGGACCAACAGAATAAGCACGCTAACTCTCAGAGCATTGTGATGATGTGATCTGTATTGTCAGCAGTTTTCACTTTATCATAAAAAAAAGGGGTCTAATGCCCTTTCAAACAAAGGAAGATGCAGAAATAAAATATTTCTTCAAAGGCGGAATGGTGCAGATAGATAATGGTCAATGCAATGGCTCTGGCCCATCTTGGAAATCCCACTCCCTGCAGGGCAAAACTGTCAGGATTCTGAGAGCACCAAGGGCCCTGACTGTCCTACCCTGCCCTCTCACCACCCTGCCCACTCCAGCCCTGTCTGTGCCACAGTTGAAGTTTGGAATGTTGGTCCCCAGCTCCTCCCTGCCCTGCCCTGCCTGGCTGGCCATGGGCCCCACTGAGCCCATCATCATCATCAGGGGGATGGCCAATGCCAGGGCTGTGGCTGCCTCTGGCATCCTTCTGGCTGCCCCACTCTTGGCTGGGGCAATGAAGAAAATCCTGGCTGCTAGGCCCTGCCATTATGGGGAGACCCTGACCCTCCCAGGGAGCCCCAGCCAACAAGGAGTCAGTCTCTCTCTTCTCCCTGTCAAAAATGCTATTCCTCACATATGCCCACAATGACAGGTAAAAATATTCTCAGCAGACCATGACAGTCCTCCAGTACTGCCAGCCAGAGTTGATTTTCCAATGTCAGAATTATTATCACGTGTTTGTGACAACAAGAGATGACCAGTTTCCACAGAAGAGTGTAGCTTCTTCAGTCAGGTGTGCTGGCATCCCACTCACATTGAAGGCACGAGGGTCAAGGAAACCTAGACCACATGGAAGTGTCAGCCGATACAGAATTTCTGGAGCACTGCTTTTCATTGCAAATTTGGGAAATATTATGATTGCATATTAATTATTCTGGTTCAGAATTCCTGGAGGTTTTGTCATATAAATTTGGTTGATACACATCTTTCCATGCAGTATCCTTTGATATTGCAATGACCACAGGGCCTTCTTCCCCAAAGGTCCACAGACCTCTTCCTGTTCCCTTAGCAGCAATCCTCTAGTTCAATGTATCTGACTACTTCCACAACACAAAATGAACCACAACATGGGCTAGATAAGCCTCCTGCACTGGCAGGAGCCAAATATTGAATCTGAGACTCTTTGCTAAACGTCCTTTGTTTCATGTGATGTTAAGGAGGCCAATTTGCCTCCCTATATCCTAGCATTAGAGCTTGAATACCAATCAGGTCAGTGCAGGCACAGGTCAGCCACACTTGGAAGGTCTAACAGGTAATTTTCCTACTGTGATTTGATGGGCTGAACTCCAGAACTTAAAGCTCCTTAATGGTACAGAAAATTACTGCCTTCACCAACATTTCTCCAGCCAGATTGCTGCCTGTTACAGAACACCCTGCTGCAATGCCAAATACTTGCCAAATGCCCCAGCAGTGAAAACAAATCAGCTTTAGGATACCATTTCAGGTAATGCCTATGTATTTTTCTAAGACATAGATCTTCCATAGTCTTTTTGCACAGAAAACTGAGAGACTTCAGAATCTTCCCAGAGCCAGAAGCAGGTAAAGTCAATGTAACAGTCAATAAAAGACTTATGCTCTTGCATTTTTTTATTAGCTTCTCCCATGTTTTCTCCTATTTTTTAAGTAATACACTTGTAGCCTCACCTGACTGAAGCAGGTGATCCATTAATGGTTGTATTCATTTATTTAAATGCAATGCCAAGAGGATGCAGAGCACAGAAGGCAGCAGAAGATCACTAGGCTGGCAGCTTTTACAAATCATTCTGTCTGGAGTAATAAAGGGCTTTGTTTCTTCCAGCCTTTAAAGACTGCAGCTTTTGAGTTCACACAGAAAAAAAGCTGGTCCTTCAGTTTGTGAATAACTACCATCTTTCCACAGAGAGCAGCCAGAACCTACTGGAACATGGAGTTTTACATCAGGATTTACTTCTGCACTTTGGCAATCTCCGGAACACTAGAAAAGAGCTGCTGGGATTAAAGCTATGAATACAGAAGTAGCAGATGTGAAGAAAATAGCATGTAAATGTATGATGGGTCAAGATGTAAGAACATGCTGCCAGCAATGAAAAGATGCTGTAGGAAAAGAGAAATAGTTTACCCTCTGCATATATTACACATACCGTGGTGAATTAATCATTCCGTGAGAGAAATGATGCTTAAGGAAACTTGTTTGGCTCTGAAGTCTGGATTCCATTTTGGCACAGAAGTTTGATATGAATATTTGCAAGTTAATTTATATGGATTATATGGACAAGATTGAGTGACTTTCACTTTAAAAAAAAGCAAAAAAAAAAACAACACCTGCTATATACAGGTTTTTACAGGTCTAAAAACATGAACAGGAATCAAAAGAATACAAAACTGCATGTTTTTCAGGTTGTAGCTAGTTTGGGTACCTCATATGTAACTTGATAAACAAGCAATGGTCATGCTACTTTAGTCACTGAAGGATAATTAACTTTGCTGAAGTGTGTGTGCTTCTGGGTTAATGATGTATTCAACATCATAGCTAAAGACAGCTCTTGCCCAGCTGCTTGGTGCTCAAAACACTTGAATGGCTGAACATGCTCAGTGTAATCTATTTCTGGTAGTTTGCTGTCTGAGCTGAGCACTACAAATGCTGAGCTTTCTTAAACTGCTCAACCTCCTGGACGAAAAACCCTGTCCTCTTTATTCTCCATGCCGTCTCTTCCCCATCATTAAGAAAGGACAGCTGTCCTGTAGCTAGAAATAAAAGGCTCTGTTCTATTTTATTATTAACAGAAATCAGCAACAGCCATCAAGAAGAGAACTTAAATGCTTCTTGAAACTACAGTCTATATTTTATTTTTTTATGGCTTGTCAGTATGCTCTTTCTTATACTGCTATACAAATGCTGCTTTAAAAGTTGTGAATTTAAGTGTTGCTTTACCTTACGCGATCTAACACCCTTTTCAGGGTGAAATAACAATGCCATTAATGAATGGCTTGCAGCTCAGTGCTAATGCTTAACATCTAACTAGTTTTTATTAACTCTCTGAAGACTGTATGAAAAAAAGAGTTGGTTTACCAGTAAAAATGAAAAAAACTCAGATATTCCTCTTAGCTCTATACTTATATATTTGAACCTCTCAAGTTGGAAGTCCATCAGTACATATTTTTTTCCTAGAGCATAAAACAAAGTGGTAAAAAAATGTAGAGGAATTGGTACAAATAGCATATAATTTATTTATGCCTGAATTTTTGAGTACAAAGACCAGCCAAATGGCAGCACAGACCAAAGAAAGATTCCAAAAAGTATGTCTTTGTAGAAATGAAAATTTAGATGGGGAAACAAGGAATGTAATTGCAACTAAGAAGTGGACAAGTAGTAGCCAGTTACTCTGCTGATCTACCACTTACATTTTCCCATGACCTGGAGGTTGCATTTACTAAATTCACTGAAAAAACCATCCTCACTTGAGCTTAATGTCTGACATTTGCACTGTTGCAGAGTATTTGAAAGTCAATTATCAATGTAACTTCTCCTGTTTAGTCTTGATGAATAAAGCATGTTAGTCTCTAAACAGCATCTTGTGCAAAGTGATATCTGCTTGGTGAAGAACTGAAGTAGTTAAATGCCTTTTCTGCTATACAGACCTTGATCTCAAGTACTGTGTGTGCTGTTTCTTCTGCCATCAACAGTTTTGCTGCAATATCACCATCAATTTAATTAGAGATTTCCAAATTTGCAACAGTGTGAGTGTGCAATAGTGTGAAATTCAATTAGAAGTGAGCTGGAATTTCATCACTAAATTAATGATATTTATTGAAAATTCATTAATTACCCTTGAGTTGATATGCTACAAAGACCTTTTTTTCTTATCACTTCCAAATCTGTAGCTTTTACTAATTTGCCACCTGCACAGTTATGAAACACCAAGGAGAGGCTTCTGTAGTACAGATGGATTGAATGGATTGCAGTGTGATTTTCACATGTCCATCAGCCATGACAAGAATACAAGAAAAGGGCTTGTAGAATCCAGACCAATAATCCAGGGGAAGTTATTGAGAAAACAGATAAAATATCAATGTATGATGGATCATACTGAGAAACCTGTTGTTTTCAAACAAGGCAAAATAATGTTCTCTTAGGGAAAAAAAAAAACCAAAAAACTATAAACCAAACAAAACCAAAAAAAACAACAGCAAGGAAGACCCACTGCTATTATTTTTTAAGATTACATAGACACACTGTTAGCTTAATTATGGGAGAGAGAGCAAGATCAAACCTTTGTTTAAAATACATTGGATGAGATGAGTTGTAATACAGCAAAAGGAGATCAAGCTTGGAATTTGAAAGCAAAAGCAACTAAGAAAGGAAAAAATACTCATACAATTTTTTTTAAATAATCATTTAGTAGCTGCACTATGTTAAAAATCATCAGAAGTCCATGTTTTTGAGTTAATTTTTAAAGAGGAGTTAAGCAGGAAGTCTTGCTAAGTTATCTGTCCAGAACTTTTACAACTGACTTCGTTATTGCAGAAGAGCATAGTGATTGACCAGCTTTAGGAGTTACACTGAAAATACTGTAGCTTACAGGAATCTATATTTTATAAGTTTATGAGTGTAATACTCCAGGTAAAGTGAAATATTTTTGAACGTATTTGTTTGTATTAAGCTCATATGTAAAATTAGTTGCATTCAAATTAAGAGTTTTTACTGGCATTACCATTCCTGGTAACAATAAGCTAATCTTATATTACGTTTTTATGAATCAATTTTCTTTTTTATTTATACAATGAAATTAATATACTTGCATTTATTATAAATTCATTTTTATATATTATATCTAAATATATTATATATGAATATATATATAATATTATTATATATTTATTTTAAACCTGTTTATTTTGCATTTATTTTTGTGGAATAAGGAATCTGTTTTCCAGTCCAAGTTAAGGTCTTTTCAACTCATACAGCAGACAAATCCATATACCTATATGTTAACACTAGGAGTTACTCTATACTTCCAAGTCTGGTAGCGTTCATATCTTCTCAAGAGCCTTGTTGTTTACTGTAGTTGCTTATTTGCAGAAGAGATTTTATTCATTTTTTTTTTCATTGTCAAACATAGTTCTGGTTGAAATACAGAACCTAAAAGAAAGGAGGAACAATTAATATCACTTTCTACAACCCCTTCTCTTTTCAAGTCGTGTTAAATACGTTATGATACACTCCAAAATTTAAAGCTCAGCAAGAATCCAAAGCCTTCTACAGTCCTTGTAATGTTGCAGTTTAAAGGCAAACAGTTCTGTCTCCATAGGCAACACTTTTGAAGCTTTTCATCTCAAAGAGAATTTAGCCTTTTAATTGAAAAGGCAAGTTTTATTAAAAAGTTTTTTGATCAAACTGAAGTAAAACCAGATTTTAACAAACTGGCCTCTTGTAAGTGGACACATGTCCATGTGTATGGTTATGCTTGAGTAACTGGAAATAAAAAAGAAGCAGTTTTACAAAAAGCAACTATTATATTTGAAGCATATAAATATAAATCCTATGACATTGTGAAGCTGTCCTGCAGGTTTTCTCTAAATGGGTAAATCTCTGACTGCTTCATACACCATCTGAGTGTATCCACACATAACTATTCAAAAAAATGTGTGGATGTTGGCACCTGGGGACACGGCTTAGTGCTGGTAACATGGCAGTGCTGGGTTAACAGTTGGAATTGATCTGGAAAGCCCTTAATGATTCTACGATTCTACCTCTGTCATTTAAATGGAGGTTTTCTCTGTTGCAGTTTGTAATATATAGTTAGAGTCATGATTCAAAACTGCCACTGGTTTCAGAGAACAGCTTCTCAGGCAACAAAGATCTAAATATGTGTTAGGTATTTTAAATGAATCCTATTCTGAAGGAAAGTTAAACAAGTAACTTTTGCACCAAGGAATATTGCCTTTACCACAGACTCTTCTTGGCTGGGATCAACATTAGAGATTATTGTATTTTACAGGGGAAATTTTCAATTTTTGGCAGAAAGAAGTAAGCAGGAACTGATTTGATTGCAGTATTTCAGCCTTGTTCAGCTTGTTGCACAGTTGTAGAACAGCTGAGCTCGGCAGGCACTACTACTGGAGATCAAACAGTCTAACCATCTTGTTCAAGCAGAGTCACCCACAGAAGTTTGTCCAGAGTCGTATCTGATCAGATTTTCAATTTCTCCATATTTGGAGACTCTACAACATCTCTGTGAAACCTCTCATAAAACTCAAAAATGTTCTTCTTATATTTAATGGAATTCCCTGTTTTTCAGTTTGTGCCCACTACCTCTTGTTTCGTAATCAGGCACCACTGAGAGGAGTCTGGCTCCATCTTTTTTCCTTCTTTCATAAAGAATTTGAAAACATTTATAAGATAGCTCTGAGTTGCTCTTCTCCACCTGAATAGTCCCAGCCCTCTCAGCCTCTCCACATATGACAGATGCTCCAAGCTCTTAACCATCTTCATGTCCCCTTGAGTGGATTATTTCTCGTATTTCCATGTTTCTTTTGTACTGAGGAGCCCAGACCTGGGCACAGCACTTTAAATGTTTCTCACCAAGGCTGAGCAGAGGGTGAGGATAATCTCCCAGTGATCCATAAAGTTGCCATCTAGGGTTTTTAAGAATCTTCTCAGCCGGCTTGTACCAGCTGTATGATGCTCCCATGATCTTTAATGTCTCTTCCAGCCAAAAACATTCTATAACTCCTTTATAAAGAACAGTAAATGCAACTGTATTTAAAGTATATAACTATTGCTTGTCCAATTTCTAAGCCCATGCCCTCAGGCATTTATATGAATCTATGTGATTTAGGTGGGTTACCTTATATTATCCTTTAATAATATATTTATTTTTTAATTGACAAAACATCTTGGAAGTACTCATGGAAAGAAATAAATTGAAGAAAAAATAGAAAATATATTAAAGGCAGAATCTAGATGATTGAAAGTCTAATAATGTAAAGGAGACCAAACATTGAAAAGACCATGAATAGGGAGTAATATGAATAGAAGCAGAATCAGAGTTCAGTACATCATCTTTACTATATACCTAAGTGAATTTCAGATTTTTATCTGAATTTTATATGCAAGAGAGAACATAGGGAATTATTGCAAAAATCACCCACTTCCAGAGCAGCTGCAAATTCCTACTTGCATTATTTATTAATCCCCAAAAATGTATTTTTATGTTTTTTTTATTTCAGTGATTCTTTTCTCCACATGCTTCAGAAGTGAATAAAATAAATTCAATCTCTTCTTCTCCATGGGAGTGACATTACTAGCTGAGTAAGATTTCCTGAGACTAGAAAAATTATAAAGAAGGTTTGTCTCAATAATCTCTTTTTAACTCAGGTAGAACAGAGTTGAAAGAGATCCAAGAGAGCCATAAGCATTTTTATTATCATACAAAATGGAGAACCAAAATTGTCAGTGGGGAAAATGAGAGCAATATTATGCATGGGAGTTAGTTTTTAAGAAGAAACAATTACTTGCGAAGTCACTAATTCGATCTGTGAGTCTTCTTTCAATCCCAGTTTAGGCAACCCTTTGACTCCAATGTATTTTGGATGAAAATGCCCTTTCTGCAATCCAACGACTCTGAGAATAATTGTTTTGCACATACTCTTCTTTATAGTTTTAAATATATCTCTTTCTTCATGTCACTTATACAAGGATTTATGGGAGGTTATAAGAGAAGTATTTCTCCCTTCTCTGGATATTTTCCTCTGTTGAAGAGTCTGTACCTGAGGAGCTCAAGACTGATTCTTCTTTCTTAGAGTAGAATATATAGTCAGAGGGACAGATCTTTTGTGTTTATGACCAGTGTAAAGCATTATATGGATATGTATGGCAACAAAGGAATGGAGTTTATAATTTACAATTGTTCACCCAAGTTTGATGTCCTTACATGACCATTACATGATTACTGGCATACACTTCCTAATTTAGAACTTCTCAAGTGAATCTTTTAATGACAGAATGAACTTTCTAAATTTCTCTGGGTGTAGTGTCTCAAGGCCCAATCAGTCTTACTTTGATACAGCTAAAAACAAAGGAGCATTCCAATCTTTTTATGATATACACCTATCTCCATTTTGGTCCTTGTTTCAGTTTATGTGCAGCAGAGATTTACCATGAAATGCTGCAAAGATAACTCACAAACTTCCCAAAGATTCTAAGCACGTAAAAACTCACACAAACAACATTTTGTATGCACCTGTCCCCCTGGCAAGCTCCATTCAGCTCATTGGCATTCTGTTTTGCCCACTTGCCTCTGGTGATTTGTAACTTAATCCACTGCATTCTTACTGACACTTGGAGCAATATCAGATCCTTAACATCCTCTTTTATTCCAAACCTGAGTTTTCAGAACAAGGAATTATGCCATAGAAGAGGGAGTATGACAGTTTTGCCTCTCCCATGTTGATGGTCAAAACTCTTTGGAGAGCCTTGCATCTGACAGTTGGTCACATTCCCCTTTAAAAGGTTCACCCTGATTCAATTTTGAAAATCAAGCATTTTAACATGAAGTAACTTTGAAGTTTTATAAATAAAAGAAAATTGGGCAGGGGGAAGCAGACAAGAGTCAGCTTCAGAAATTATGTTTCAGCTTGAGGTACTAATGTTATGAAGGCCTAGCACAGCTTTCTCTGTGAATGCGTCAGGTTTATGATATGTGAAATTCACTGCTTAACTACTAAACTGATGAATATTAACTTACTGATACTGATTACCTAATAGATATTAGAATGATTTATTTTCTAACTGTAGTACAGTGCTTTCAATGTGTATCTCTACAGATCCCAGTACAGCAAATAGCAACTGTGATTGAAATCACAATTTTAATACTACTAATAATGATGCAGACATGTTTAATGGACTGTCAAATGGGGATGAGCCTCTTATTTCTGTGGGATGTTATTATCACATTAGTGCCTACACCTCAAAAGTTTTAATGGTATGTTAATCCTGAAGATCTGTTTCACTATTAAACACAGATCTAAAAATCCTAACTATAGTTCTAAATAATGAGCTTCATAAAATATAACTTCACTTTTATAAACCGAGATCATTCTGGGTTCACTAACGATAGAAAACTAACAAGCAATACAGAGAGTGTTGGACTACTCCACTCCAGCACCTCACAAAATAAATCCTTTGCAATTTAATCTTAAGAAAGAGAGGAGGTTGTTGATAAGTTCAAAGGGGATGATTTTGACCTTACAAGAATTAGACCCATAATTTATTAAATAGATGGAAACTCTTTACTGCAAAATATAGTTTGAATGAATTACTAGATCTAACCCATTTGCAGTCTTGCACCTCTGTACCTCTATGGAATACAATTCTGGCACCACAAATGGCTGTGAAAGTGGAGTAGCCACAACTCAGATAGAGTTTTATCACTACATTTGCAATAATGCCAAGCAGGTTTTTACTAGTAAATAAGAAAATATGTGGATTATTAAGAATCATATATTAACTTAAGCAGGCCTTTAAGTATTTGATTTCAAAATTATTTTTTACTTTTTGGACATTCCATTTGTTTTCCAAAATGTTGTTCAAGTTTTTCCGGTTTGTGGGTTTCTTTTTGTTTTTTAATTTGTATTAAAAAGTAGCTCCTTGGTAAAAAAACCTTCAAGATTTTCTGAAAAACAACAATTCAAATTGTCAATAAAAATCCTTATACTTGTGATGAGAATTTTTGCTTTTGTTAAAAGTTTTCTATTAGAAAAGAAAATACACAGAAATCACAAAAACATCTGAAAGTGGAAATAGAAAATGTACGATAATCTTTTGATTGTGATGACAAAAAATACTCAATATAAATGTTTCCAAAAACAAATGCAGTTAAAATCATTCCATAGCTAAAATGACTCACTATGTTCTAATTCTCAGATACTTGGAATTCTTGGGAAAGCTTGGCTCTGTGATCTCTTGTCTTCTGCAACAATGTGACACCACTTAGTCCTCATCAAGGACACCCTTGCTCCTGGGACAGAAATATATAAAGCAGGACAGTGTGATGTGCTGTCACATAAAGCGACTTTCAGGTATAAGTTTATCATACCATAATTTGTGACATAAATTATTAGAAGCAGGACATAAGCAGTCCTTATTTAACTGCATATGACTTGGGTGAATGATATTTTTATTTTGTGATAACCTAAAATTAAAGACTTTAAAGGGCATTTTGGGGGTTTGTTGGTTTTATTCTGACTCTGTTAACAAATCTGTCACGACTTCAAAAGATGGAGTATACAATCTTAAAATCATTTAGGCTGGAAAAGACCTCTGAGACCATTGACCCAAACTGTTAAACTAACACTGCCAAGAACATCACTGAACCACATCTTGAAGCACAACATATATTTTAAATACTTCCAGGGATGCTGACTTCACCATTTCCCTGACCAGCCTGTTCAAATGTTTGACAACCTTTTTATGGAAGAATTTTTTCTAATATGAAATCCAAAGTTTTCCTGACACAACTTGAGACTGCATCCTCTTGTCCTGTTGCTTGATATGTGGGAGAAGAGACTGACCCGCACCTGACTGCCATCTCCTTTCAAGTAGTTGTAGAGAGAAATAAGGTTCTGTCCAAGCCTCCTTTTCTCCTGGATGAGCAACTTCAGTTCCCTCAGCTGATCCTCATAACACACGTGCTCCAGACCCTCCCCCAGCTTCATTGTTCCTCTCTGGACAGGCTGTTATGATCCAACTTCTAAAATAATGTTAGGGACTGATTATTAAAAGATGCCTCTGTTTGAATTAGGTGCAGAGGAGACCATATGCCAAAATCACTAACAGGGATTTTATTTAAGTAAGGGATTTTATTTAAGTAAGGAGAGAGAGAAAGAGAGAAATAGGAAGAGATGAGGAGAAGAAAGAGAAGGATAGAAAGAGACAGATTATAGTCATTATCACATGGATAATGCATCGCATCCACATCTGGCCCTTCTTCTAATCTGCTCAGTCATGAAGATTCCGAAAGTGTTCTTTTGGAGGTACTACTTTTATACAGTCCAAGTCCTGAGTGTCCAGAGGCATACATGCTGTTCCCACAACTTGGGATGGCATGTGTATGAAGACTTAATCCCTTTCTTACAGTTTGCCATGGTGAGAATTTTTTTCTGAATAGGTTACCCAGATCTGCCTCACCAGACCTGGCATCTTCCTGTTGTTACCAACAGGAAGATGCCAACAGTTACCAACAGTGCTTTTCCCACTCCCTGCACAGTGTTATAATGTCCAGTGTGCTAATTCCAAACTTTTCACTTTGTTTAGGCCTGAAATAAGCATCTTCCTTTTTTCCATCTGTGCCTGTTGCATTGGCTTATTTGGCATGACAGTGTTTCAAGACATTTCATTGCATTCTTTAAGTCTTGGCACAGGCTCCAGTCCCTCAATGTCTCTCTTGTAGTGAGAGACCCAGAACTGAACTCAGGATATGAGTATGGCCTCACCTTGTGCTGAGGCACAGGGGGACAGTCACTGCCCTGGTCCTGATGGTCACACTATTGCTTGTACAAGCCAGGATGTCATTGGCCTCCATTCTGGCTCATATGCAGGCCTTGACAAACAGCAGCTCCAGGTTCCTTTTCCACTGGGCAGCTTTCCAGACACTCTTTCTCCTGCTCACAGCATTGCACAGGGTTGTTGTGGCTGAAGAGGTGAGTCCAACACTTTGTTGCACATCACACAGGTGGCCTCAGACCACTGCTCCAGACTGTTCAGATCTCTCTGTAGAACCTTCCTGCCCTCCAGCAGATCAACTCTCCTGCCCAGTTTGGTGCTGTCAGCAACCTATCTGAAGGAACACTCAATCCCCTTGTGCAAATCATAGATAAAGACATTAGACAGGACTGGCCCAATACTATCCTGGGGAGCACCACTATATATTCTATAACAAGGGAAGATGTGCCCTATCTAGCCTCATAGGTGCATCACCTTTTTTCTTCTGTCTGAGGAAGTAAAAACCTTCCTCTCCTTTCCTTTCAGCAGCTACTATCCAGCAATACAGCATCAGAGAGCTCTAACTGGAGGTCAACTTATTTCAGGTTTTCCTACTATTTTACATGCATATTTACTCAAGTAAATACTCAAGTCCAGATCTATTCCTTTTTTTCCAAAGCAGACTAGCAGAACTGACAGAAGAACATGCCTTGAAAAGCTGCAGCATGTTAGCCTGAGGGGGTTTTGGATTGGTTTTCAGTTTTTCTTTGTTTTGTTTTTTAAAGCCTGAGTCTTTGTGTGGCATAGAGGTATTGTGCCAATACCTACCTCTACCTCTACCTCTGTCAACATACCCAGGTTATAATACACAGGGGTGAACATGTAACTCTGCCATATAATTTAATTCTCAACAAACTCTCAAGTAGAAGGAACATAAACTGGTTCAACTATAGCAAAAGAAGTATTGAAAACTATTAACACAGATTTGTTTGTTTACCAAATGAAAGCACAGTGTAATGACTCTGCCTTTATATGTCATTTTTATGTCTGAAAGGATAAAAAATAAATTTAAGTTGTTTGGCTTTTTTGATCATTATATTAAATAATTTTTTGACCATTGGGTTATTGCAGTGATTTGTTTCTCTTAGATTGCACTGTGTTTTCATGCTAGGACTGCTGAGAAAATATCTCCGGTATACTTATAATGAACAGGCTCAAATTGCCCTGTAATGTGACACATTACTCTTTCCCCCTTTACCAACTAAAAGTGAGAACATTAATTCATTTAAGGTAGGCTGAGGAGAAATACTGGCAACTCAAATGCCTTTAGATCAAACCATTCCTCGACACTTCCCGACATCAAATATTACTGCAGCTGAGTAAAATAAAGAACTATTCTTGCACTTATTACAGGGCTATCTAGAGGCATTGAGTTCAAGGTCCACTGTGCTACCTCCATGAGATTTACTGACTAGGAAAGAAACATACTCCAGAAAGAGTGACTGAAGCTAGATCGATTCAAGCTGGAAATGAGGCATTTATTTTTAATCAAAAGCTATCAGAGAAGACAGACTCCATGTCTTATAATCTTCTAAGAAAGCTCGGACAATTTTTTGTACAAGGCTACTATTTATTCAAATGTCAATTATGAGGCTAAAATCAAGATTAATTAATGAAATTTTTTGCATACAAAAATATCAGATATGCTGAACTGTTTGAGTCCCGGGAGTTAAAATTTCTGAATGGGAATTTCACTGTGTAGATAGTGGATGACAGGGTGAGATTATCATTCCTATTTTACAGATTATGAAGATAGACTAAGGAGGCAACACATTACAGATTTATATTTTAGTCCAAGAAACTAATTTTTTTCATTTTACATAGCAATATTTTAGTTTACCCTTTAAAAATATATATATGGAGAGAGTACTTAAATGTATAGAAATCTCCTGCCTGCATCCTTGTACAGTTTTTTTATCTCTCCAGTATTTGAACATAACACCTGACATGCAATGTATGAGAAAGGATGTTGAACCGCCGCATCTGTGATTTAACCCTTGCTCTTTTTCTTCCCAGATATCTTGAGATGGGTGCTTACTGTCACATCATTACTCTCTGACTTCTCCTTCCTGTAGTGATAGAATCTCATTTGTTTATGGATTTCACCTGCACTGTAGTCAGCAGACTCCGTATGCTCATTCCGTTTTTAGACAAATTAGTGTCGACATTCTTCCTGAAAAAGAAGCATAATATCCATGTATAATTGTTCCTGCTGTGTTGAAGATATGTATGCAACATTTGTTGGAACGTTCAGCTTAGGAATTTAACAACCACCACATGTGTGAATTTTGGCCTAATCCCCACAGTCCATGCCAATACAGCAACTACAAGTCAGCATTTGCAGGCATACAGCTGTCCAGCAGATAAGATAACATCCTCTGGGTATCTATTGCCACTAGGGATATTGCAAGTTGAAATGAGCATTCCCTCATAGGCCAGGAGGCTGAAGTCAGACTCATGCATGCATTTTTCTTCCCCTGTATATTTTAAATCCATACAAAGACCCAAGGCAGTCCTATTGTTCCTGTTACCACACTCTCTGCTGCTTCTCTGAATCATTTAGTATTTGGCTACCCCTACTCCCTGCAGGCATAAAACTGGCCTACATTGACCCTAATTGGATTAGAAATTCTGCCAGGATCACAGCATAATATCACCTACCTATTTGCTTACTCTGTTTTATTATATTAGATTGTAGCACAAAGAGAAAAACTAATCAAGTGTAAGAATTTTCTTTTCAGGTAATGTAAAAAAGAAGCAAAAAAAAAAAAAAAGAGAGAGAGTAGCAGTGCTAAATCTAATTTAAGAAAAAGTCCCAGTTGGATCCTGATTGACCCAATTAACTGAGGACCTAATTTGGGAGCCTGATTGCTGCAGGCACTGGCTGTTGTCAGAGGACAAAGACAAGCCTCTATGATGGGTTGAGATGGTCTTAATTCTGAATTGTTACCTCCACCTCTGTGGAGGTGCCTTTCACTCTCCTTAGCTGTTAAATATGCTCGCATTTCCAATGAAAGAGCCTCTGTTAGGCACAGAAACATAGGTGAGACGAATCAGGGCTTAAACATAGGGGGAAAATTGAGTAGAAGTAATTGTGTAAAGAACATGAACAACAGCAGTAGGACTGGATTCTGTTTCATGTGTAGCTGATCCTGAAGTTTTTGATGATGCTTGTTGGAGACAAGAATCCCATTGACATCTTCATGGATGTAACTATCCATGCAACTGAAATTCAGGTATTTCAGTAAAACCGAGCCTTCAGCTAGACAGAGACTTTTGAACAATTTGGTTTTTCTTTTTTTCTTTTTTGGTCAGAAAATGTGAGAGAATGAGATGTTAAATTTTAATGACTCAAGTAATCAGCCATTTGCAAAAAACAGCAGGGTACTTCTCTGAGGCCAGATTGCACCTCCCGTGACTGAAAGCGATAAGGAGAATTTTTGGTTGTGTGGCAATAAAACCGCTCATCTGCATAAGAACAGCCCAGGAGAAGAAGGAGTGCTCTCTTATCATTGGAAGATGACCATGATAAACTGACCTTTACTTTTCAGCAAGCTGGGTTTTGAGCCAGACAAGGGAAAAGGATGATAATACGTACATCCTGTAGGGTGGAGAAATGCTTTTCATTTTGCCGATATCCTCCCAATAAAATTCAGGTGCAAAATTCCTCCCTGAAGGAAGCATTGGGATGAAGGCCTGAAGGTGTTTATCCCTTCTTATGGGCATAACTGGTTCCACTACACTGGCATAAGAGGCAGTCCTCATGCCTTAACTCATAAACTACCAAAGACTCCTCCAAGTGTCCCCAGACTCACTTCTGGGGCCTTCCACCAGAGGACTGTGGATGATCCACAGTGTTACATCAGTGTAAAACTCTGCAGCCATGGGAAGCACCTGGGCATTCCCACCTGTACCTGAGCGTGTGTAACCCATCAAACTTTGTATTTTGTGGTCTTCTTCCATCCCCAATGGCATCATCTCAACCAGCAGACATTGAAATTGCAACAATCAAGCCTTGTCACTGCATCCACAGATGGTGATTTTTTTCCACAATGTGCTCTTTTTCTTTCTTTTTCCTTCATTCTTCTTTCTTTCTTTTCCTTATGTTCTTAATATTTTATACTTTTATATTGTTATATTTCTATAGATAATAATCGAAATGGCTAAATAGCTCCTTTCAGTTGCAAGTAAATTGTTCTAAAATAAACCTGCCATACCTATATAGATGATACAGATATAGATATTAAAACACCAGTCATTCAGTGTAGTTTCACTTTAATCTGCTTTAGATCCACTTTAATGGATCTAATAAAAAGAACTTGAGTTCCCCCATTCCAGGGTCAGGTCTTAACAGAGAATGTGCATCCATGTACATCCGTTAGAACTGAAAACGCTGGGCTAAAGGGGTTTTTTTTTGTTATATGGGTCAGTTCTCTGGTTATCCTCACTGGGAGAACACAGACAGGAATAGGTCTCAAATTTTCACTCTTAAGTAGGTTTTCAGGCTGCAGAATTTGTGTGTGAGACAGAAACTTCTGCATAAGTGTTTGCTTTGGTGTAGCAAATCAGACAGGATTTGAATCAGAGGCCACATCACACACCAGAAACTCAGGTGGAAGCAGTGGCTAACCCATGCAGAGGCAATCTTCCACAGAGTATTAATCAAGGCACAGATTGATAAAGAAGATTGTACTCCATCTGACCCCTCCGCCCCACCCCGGTTTGGGGTCAAATAGGAATCCTCTTAAATAGACAAGACATCAGATTCAAAAAAAAGAGAGTAAAGTTTCTAGGTGAGTGGGAAGGTGGGAAGACTGAAGCTATTTGAAGGGCAGATATCTGTCACATAATACTGATTTTCCCCTGGTTGCTCTAGTAACCTGGCTTCCATATGCTGTGCTCTCACCTTAGATTCATAAATGGAGTAATTGTGTTTAGGTGGCTTATGATCCTAAGATGTGCTGCTTATGCTCCTGCCTGTAAAAGCTGCCATCACTTGATTAAAGACTTATGTTACTTAAACACTGTAATTTTAAGGTTGTTTGAACACATTGAGGACTGGTTTTACTTAACTGAAAATTACTTTGCATCTCTAAAAGTTGAAATGGGATAAATGACAGCATCTTTTAATGGCTGGTAATTGTTTCATTGGAAAGAGCATTTTCCTGATCCATCAAGTAACTAGTCAGAAGTTGGAGAAGTGACTTATTGTGAGCTAGCGTGCTGACAGCTGTTTTATGAGCTAACAACATACAGGGGGGAAAATCCTTATTTTTAACTCAATGCTTGGATAAGATCCAAGATAACTTTATCTCACATTCCATCTCTATGGAAGAAAACCCAGAACCATGGGGTAGATCAGAAGTAGGATACCTTTGAAAGCCTCTACATAGGTATTCCCTCAGGTTGTTCTGGGAGCCTTTCCTAACTGCAGGGAGAACCTCATCACTGTGCTGGGTATAAGATGATTCTGGATCTCTGCTCACTGAATAGGCAGCTGCTTAGAAGCAGCCACATCACATCATGTGATATGAAGTATGTGTCTGCGTAGGTGCTGTAATCACTCAGATCTTCATAGTAGATTCCTCTGACCTCTCACACTGTGGTTTTCTTTTTTGAGATTTGTATTTTTTGGTAAAGGGAGGAATTTTTTTTTTTTTTTTTTTGGAAAGAGTGTTTTGGCTGCCATTACCTGTAGACATCATTTGCTTTCATTCCATTACAAGGAAACAAATCTTTTTCTACAGTTTGCAGGTGGTTTGTCAAGTCTATTTATCTCTCAGCTAAGAGCAGCTTCAAGAACACACTCAAGAGAAGAAGAATATTATATGATATTCATTTAACAAATGAGGTAAAAAAAAAAAGAACCCAAAGAACTGCAACCAAACCAAACTCGCAAAAAGCCAAAATATCTCTAACCCACCGAACTTCAGCACTCCATGGTTTCCAGAGTTGAAATATTTGACTTCATAACTTGAAACTTCTTTTACTGCTCTCGTGTGTGTGTGGTAGGAAGAATGCTACATAAATATAGATTATTCTATAAACACACTGAATACAGTAAAACAAATGCAAGATTATGCAAAACTATCTTTAACAGAATGCTTTTGCAGTTCGCACAAAACATAAAACCCTATATTTGGACACAAAGCATCTTCTGCTGCAAGTTACACTGTAATTTAGGAAGAACATAATTTTGTGATTTAGAATTCGGAAATCTATTATAGCCTCAAGTACTGAATCTCAAAAATAAATATTCAGCAATGAAATGCAAGTGATTTAACACCATTGATCATGTGGTACAAAATGCAATCAGTTGGCTTTTAATAGGCAAAAATATAATTAAAGGAAATTATATACAATCTTTCTGTTTAGTACATTTATACATGCACACACACAATAGGCAGACTGATAACTCCTAAACTTACAACTATCTCTAGAAAATTATGGCACAAATAACTTCTTATTTGTCACATAATGAGAAAACTTTGTGCTTATGAAGTGATTTCAATCCAAAACCTTTCTAAATTGTGCCAGGCGATGCCTCTATTTTGGATCCTTTAGATGTCAAGGATTTTATAAGACATAGAAAATCTCAAGGTAAGAAGCAAGCAAATGAACACCCCAAAGTAATGTCAGAAGCTGTGACAGAGCCAAAGAGAAACAAAGCAGTGAAGACATCAAGGCACAGGGAGCATCAAACATCTGTCTAGCCACATCCATCCACTGAACTTAAGAAAATCCATCCCAGCACATAATAGCCTCACTCATTTTTATGCCTCTAAAGACAAAAACTCAACAAACTCCCTAGAAAGCCTTACTTGTGCTATCAATTAATTAATTATTCAATCTATTAATTATACTAGTACAAGTAGTAGTATAATTCTGGTAGTCATATTCTAATTGGTTTTACATTGTTTTAATTATATTCATTAATTTTACTGGAAAATTCTCCCAGTCTGATGTTCTACATCAGGCAATGGCAGGGTTCAGCTTTTCAAACTGTTTTGCACCCTCCATGTGACAATTTCCGCTGGGCTGTGTTTCTCTGGAATTTGTGTATGACAGTGCCAAATGGGACTGTGTGAAAATGCTTACTAATGTCAAGATATATCAAATCTTTAGCTTCTCCCTTGTCCACTAGGCAATTACGCTGCCACAAGAAGAACTTGGATTGATTTGATATGACTTTTCTTTTTTTTCCTTGACAAATCCATGTCAGCTATTCCCTATCACCTTGTCCACAGGGTGCATCCAAACTAATTAACAAGTTGTTCCAGAATATCAGAATATTTCTGGTATCGAGGCTAAGCTGATGCACCTAGGTTCTACCACCTACCTGATTTTTAAAAATAGGTACAATGTCTGTCCTTCCTCATTCCTTAGGGAATTCACCTCTTTTTCATGTGTTTTTTAATCACCAATGTCTCCTAGATTTTGTCTGCTTCGTTGAATATATAATATGAATTAATCTAACTTACTTTAATATTAACTGCTTTGTCTATGTCTATAATTAGCATTTCCCAACACTGTAAATTTTTGTGTAACTTTAAGAGACAGAGGACATAGTATCTTTCATGAACTATTGAATACTCAACATTGTATTTGAATGGCATTCAGTTTTATAATTGTTATAGGAAGTTGAATTTGGAGGACTCCTTTCTTGTCTGTTTGCTCCTGCTCCCGCATATGTGTGCGCCAGCACAAGGCTAAGTACATATTGTACAGATGCAGATACACAAACAATGCACAAATACACATGCATCCAGCCACACCAATCAAGAGAGATTGCAGTGCCATTACTGGAAGCCATAAATGCACCAGCAGCCATTTCATCACTGTGGACAGTGCTCAGGGCTGACCCTGAAGTTCCTCTCCAGGTGATACGGGTTGGAGCTTGCTTCCAAACATACAGAGGCCTTCACTTTCACAACTCATGAACATATCTGAGGGTCCCTGGCTCTGTGGGAATATCCAGGAAAATTCTCTAGACGCATGTGCATGCCCAAAGGAGGTTGTGACCCTCTGGAAAGTCCATGCTGGAGCAGATTTTCTGGCAGGACTTGCCGCTGGGTACAAATGCTGGAGTTGTTTGTCAAGAACTGCAGCCCCTGGGAAGGTCTCACATTGGAGAGTTTCATAGAGGACTGTCTTTTGTGGGAGTGATCAGAAATAAAAAAAAAAAACACCTATATTTGGAAGATATGATAAAAGATAACCTGTCTTTTTTATTAAATGTACATATCTACTTAATTTTCTTTATTTATTTACAATTTCTTCTGAAGTTGTCAGAGCTCATTGGTTAGCTACTGCCTTTAAGAGTTTCAAAACACCTTGGTGAACTTGATGTGGGCTACCATTTTATTTATTTTCTAATTATTTCACACTAAGAGTCATATTGCTTCAAGAGATATTAGATCTCCATCTCGAGTAACTTTGCCAGAGAAATGCAAAATTTTTGAGCGTATGTAATGAATTGAACAAATAGAGAAAGCAGCATGTCAGAGCCTCTCTGTGAGAAATATGATTTATCACTAGGATATGGTTTCTCAGATTAAAGGCACACTAATGATCAGCTCTTAAAAGTGTAACTTCAGCTATCACAGCCAGCTAAACAGACTTGATGCATTTCTTCAGCACTCTGTCCCTTGAGATATGTCAAAATTAATTCCATTATGTTAGTTCTATTTGCAGCATATCTTTTTGGCAATAAAGGCACTTTATGAAGAAATTTTAGGGCATGCGAAATTCTGCATAGAAGGGGGTATCAGTATAAGAGAGTTTAGCACAGCTTTCACCTTATAGACAGACAGTCTGCAGTGGAGATGGAGCCCACACTGAACAGAGTTAATGAGGTGCCAGAGAAAGCTACAATCCCTTCCTAGGCCATAATCTTCTTTATCATCTCAATAGACATCTTTGATTCACCATCTCTGGAATTATCTAGGGAAATGGATTTATTTGGACTTGGCAGAGTTAGGTTAATGGTTGGACTCCATGTACTTAAGGGTCTTTGCAAAAAATTTTTTTCTGTGATTCTATTCTTCCACTCAGTAAATCCTTTTGAAGCATAGTAGTTTTCTTTTAGATGAAAAATATTTTCTCTGTCAAAAACCTATAGTCAATGAGGATTCACTACAAAGAAAGGATTGAGAGATTTATGATTTCTGTTGTCTACAACTGCTTTGATTCATTATATACCAAACTCATGAGAGGGACTTAAATAAGACACTTATAAATACGGGAGTATTAGTAAGTTCTCATGTCATGTATAGCTATTCTTTATAAAATTACACTGATTATTTTTAGATATCCATAGTGAGTTATTCATCTTTTCTATCCAACAGAAGTCTGTGTTTAGAGTCAGTATGAAACCTCTGCAGTCCCCTATGGTTCAAAGTCCTTTGGGGATCTTAGGGCAGGCTACAACTTACCTAACATTAACCATTCAGATATCAGGAATCACACCTAAGAGGTTTGTGCAGGCTTTCTCAATTGCCAAGTATGTCCTAAGGACATCTTGTCCTGGGTATCTCAGACAGAATCTTAGCAGTTGATAAATTACTTTCTAGGGGTGTCTCTCTCCCTGCATGGGCTACAGATGGAGCCTTGTCAACTAGCCCAGACAAGTAGCTTAACTTTCATGAGGTTAAATTTAGGGAAAATCAATCCAGTCCTTGTGATGAGCAATCCAGCATTTTTTATTTACTGGATTACCTCATTCATTGTGTGGTTTCAGGGAGCAGAGAGGTTAATTTAAAAAAAATTGTAGTCAAGCAAAATGTTTTGTTTAGCCTTTTAATGGGAATGTTATCCATTTCAGATTTTGGGGATCTAATAACTACTTTTGAAATCAGACAAAATATAAATCCTTGAGATATGGAATCTCTTTTATTCCAGTTTATGCTGTCTTCCAAGTTTGGGTGCATCATGTTATTAATATTAGTGGTGCTTCTGAGACTGTAAATGAGAGCATAACTAATCATAATTTTAGTATCAGAGACATCCAAAATAATTTTGCTCTTACTCCTTATGCTGTCAGCTTTGACACCTATTTCCTTATCCTCACTCCTTCCTGCTCTTCAGGCGTCATTCTCATTTGAAGAAACTTATAATTTTTCTATCACATGATGAAAAGGAGAAACAAAGAAGGCTGCTGAAGGAAAGGAAGTTCACCGCATTCTACTAAGATTTAGTTGGTTGCAATAACTATGACCTCATACTCTTCCCCATCACCTTCCTGATGCCAAACTTGCTTTAACCTGGCACTCTGGTTTTATAATGTCATCAGCATTGGCATTGATTGAAGAAGAACCTGTCAGTCAAAAGTTGCATTCCTCTGTCTGTGTGAGCTTGTTTAAAGTGAGAAAGACCTTGCCAATATTAATTTAATTTTCATCTTTTTCTCAGCAATCATGAGTTGCTTTGAACACATAGAAATGACAGATTGAAATACGTATTAAAAAGATTTGTTGTTTCATACCCTTGCATATATTTGGTATAAACATAATTTCCATGTTCTATTACTTAGAAAAAAATGCAGAATGAATTTCACAAGAATTGTATGAATTTACCTGATTAAAAAAAAACCAAAAAACAACATATCACTATATTATAAATCCATCTAATTTGAGGTTAACCACTGTGAGGTTAAGTTTGGAAATGCCTCTCAACTGTCATTTTTATACTTTTAAGAGTATGCTCTCTGCTACCATAGTCATTTTTTCACCACAACTTTCCATTCTGCATCACCTGACTTTGCAAATAATGAACCAAATCATCTTAGACTGCAAATGAGAGCAGTTCCACTGAAGTAGAAACATAATTTATAATCTTTAATAAGCATTTAAAGAGAGTTTATGGACTTACAAGGCTGAAGTGTAGTCTTAGAGTTGACAAGGTGACTTTAAAAATCTGCTAGTTTTCTGTTTCAAGATGGTGGAGTGCATGATTTTGATGTCATTAAATGATGGTGAAAGGGGATATTATGTATGGACAGTGGACACATCCAGCCATTGATGGGTACTGGGACATGACTCAGAACTAAACATTACAAATTGTTGAATATTTATTACCAAATGGTCCTTTGGAAATCCTCGTGGGGCTGTCTCACAGAAGTGGTCGCTCTCATCAAAATGAATTAATGATTCACCTGCTAGAAAACCTGCATGACTGATAGCCTTGTGAGGCTTTTCTTTGGGAAGAAAAACAGCCACAAATTACAGCCATAAGAAGAAGTACAGGAGATCCTAATCAAGGGAAAAAAACCAAAAACTGTACTGATTATCTTGCATAGTAGTGTACAATAAAGTGTTTAACCAGATGTCTATTTGTTACTGCACCTGAATCATGGTAAACCTGAGAAGTTACAGGTCTAATTCACATTTTTGTCATGTTCCAGATCGTAATCTAGATTTCTGCCTATGTTACCAGCAGGGCTGGTTTCTATTTGCTTTCTCTGAGAAAACTCAGTATAATTTGATTCCAGAAAACAAAGCTAGGAACATCCTATCCCTTACTTGGTCAACTTTTATTTCAAGACACATGGAAAACAAGTGTACTATGTGAGTTAGATGTTCTGATGCTGGAATAAATGCATCCTGTGGATGTGTGTTCCCTAATGAAAATACAGAGGTAAAGTCTAGGGAAAGGAAGTGCTTTTTCTTTTTTTTTTTTTTTCCCTAAGATCCAATCATTCCACTTTACATGGGATCGATGCACATTCATTTGGCACAGAAGAGAGAAAGAGTGTGATTATAAAGTTTGATGGATTCATCTGGGAGACAAAAATGACCAGGTGCTCCACTTTGTGAATACTTTAATATTCAGTATTGATTAGATTAATGAAGGGCCTCCAGGTCTCTGTTTTCCTTCCCAAAGGCTTTAAATACCAGGCTCTAGAGTGAGGTTCAAGCTTCCAGTTTACAAGTGAAAAAAAGAAAGCACAGAAAGCACATTAACCACAGGGAATGAGATGACATCTGCTTCATCCTCCTAAAATCAAAAGTCTCATGAATGACACATGCTGGTCTTCCAACTATTTTCAGATAATTACTCATATGGTAAATGACATTAAGAACCTTTATATTGTTTACTTATTCTAAGGAATAAATATGATTAAAGTACATGAGAGAGCCCAGAAATAAGTGTGAATCCCAACTGAAAACAAAGTCTTGATGAAGATGTAGCATTTGCATTTGTAGGTGAGATTAAGGGCATGCTGCTGTGTGAACCAGTTGACTGGTGATGAACCAGTTGACTTCCCCAGTATTCATATGACAACTCACATTATGAGCTTTCTCTGAGCTACAGAGGTAACAAAAACACCTCAAACTATGCTGTCGCTAGACACTTAGTTTTAAAATTAAGGACAGCAATAATCAGAACTGGCCTTTTGTTGATCCACTCCAATTTGAAATTTGTGAAAAGAGGAAAGGGAACAGTCTCCTTTATTTGATTACAAGATCTTTTTTTTTTTCTCTTCTTTTTAAATATTACAGAATTTAATTTATAGAAAATCCCCTGAAGGCTGCTTTCTTATCATCCATATGTTTATAAGGTGCTCTGAGCTGAGGCCTCAAGGAAAAGAGTCACAAAAAAAATCTATCTGACATAAATGATATGGAAAGCTCTAAGCATATTGTAACACACAGTTGTTCTTTCCTGGAGAAGACAAAAAAAAATTATTCCACTAAAATAAATTTTTCAAACATAAATTTCATCTTCGAAGCTAGCAAATAGATAACTGAATGGAAAAGGATAACATCCTTAAAAGTTTTGTTTATACACAGGGGAACAATAACATTCATCTTGAGCCCTGAAGTAATTCACTGCAGCAGTACAAAACAACCACAAGGTGGAGAGAGACAGAGCAGATTACAAAGATGAGTCCTGATATAAAAGCAAATTTAAAATTAGACAGCATTCCCACTGGATTTTTCTTCTGAAGGAGAAGGCATTGGCTTAGTCAACAATTGTTACATGATGGTTATTGATTTGAATGGATGATTTTGTCTTAAGGCCAACCTCTGTCAAAAACAAATGCATGGTCTGCTTAAAGAAACAGCTCCAAGCCTGCAATGGCAGCTAGAAATATGCTAACAGGCAGATTTAGTTAAAGAAATGATTAATGGAGACTGCAAAGACCTTGTAAGAAAATAACTTTTAGTTTTAGAAATACAACAGCTCTTCAAAGAACACACCAAGAGCCTGTCCTTTACCCTTCACTGTATTTATTTTCTCTTTCTCATATTTTTTTCAGCACAGAAAATATGTCATAGGCCTTTTATTATTAGAGAGAGACCAAAAGGCACAAGTTGTATAGCTGACTCAGGACAATCTAGATCTTCCTTCATTATGGGAGTCTCAAATTCTGTATTCTGAAAAATAATCATCATTAAAATGCCAAGATGTTTAATGCAAGTACACCAAAGGATTTTCTGTGTTCAGTTCTAACAAAGAAATAAAGTGCCTAGGGAGCTGTTTCAAATCCTCCAAAGAGTGTGCTTACTTGTCATATATTTGTATATAATTTTCCAGATTTCTGTTATAACAATTAATTTGGGATGTTGGATATGTAAAGTTATGTGCAGTTATTGCTTTGCAGCATAGTGTGTATGCAGATGGTTACCAAAATGGATGTATTATTTAAGCCATGGGCAAGCATGAATGGTCCAAGAAAAAGCAGAATCATATAACCTCTATTTTAACAAAATTAGTCAATAAATTCATTATCTACGTGCATTTTATTTTCTAACACATATAGGCTTTTATCTTCCAGAGACAGTTGCTACCTCATTAAAAAAAAAAAAAAGTATTTTGTGATTTTGATTCCTGTGAGAATAAGGATCATGTATGATCATGCTGTTTCAATAGGTATAGCTGTTAAGTCTTTATGTTCTCAGCAATTCTCAGACTTATTGTCAATTTCAGATACATCAATATTCAAATGTGTTGGTATCTACAAACCTCATGAAAATGGGTGTCCAAATACGCAAGTATTCATGGCAAGAAAATATCTGGCATGAGCACTTTCCATGCAAGACATTGGAGAATCAATATAGGACATCTCTATTACAAATGACCCAGCTTTAGAGAAAAATTCAGGTTGACCTCACACCTTATTAAAAGAGAGGATCTATTCCTCAATCCAGGTTCTTCTGTCATGTGCAATCTTTGCGGTCATAAAAAAAAAAAAAAGAACTCCTGAAATATTTTTAAGCCATTGCTTCCCTCTGTGCCCCACCATTTCCTGATGCCTAAGGACATTTGGACTACAGTGGAATCTTTAATTTCATTCATTTATAAATTGAGTCTGCCAGAAGATAGAGGTCCATAAGACGCAAGGCTTCCTTAGTTGATGACAGATCCTTTTGTTTAGTGCATGAGTTTCATTTTCAGTGCATATCACTTTGTCAGGCTGTTTCAGCTACCACCTTGGAAGAGTTTATCAAAACTATGGTAAAACTGTCATAGATTTTGCTAAAACCAGTAAAAGCAGATAGAATCAGCAAAATGCAACAAGCAACAAACAAAATGCAACAAGCAACTCACAGATCAGAGGGGAGGATATTTCAAAGAGTATTTTAATATTGAAAAAAAAGGAATATACAGAACATCCTAAACATCATCAAACCTTATCTTTACATGATCTGTAGAAGGGCAGCCATGCCTGTATCCTGCACTGACTTTGTTATCGTTCCTATTAAGAAGCTCTTTTTCAGCCATTGTTGCAATAATAATTCCTTCCAATGTTTTTCATGCACTTAAAACTCAGAAGAATGGTCTTTCAGTTAGATCCTTGGAAGGACCTAGATCTTAGATTATCTTTTTCCTAATAAGAAATTAACTTTCAATTACTTGCCAACTTAAAAAATAAGATCTTAAATGTTATTTTTATCTGGCAGCAGTCTTAAAAATTTTTACAAAATTATTAATGAATGAAATTATTCTGAGACTAGGACCGAGACTAGGATTTTTTTGCATTTTTATGGACAGTATTTATTATTTGGGGGGTGCTTTCTATGTTTCATCGAATTGTGTCTTTTAGAAATACAAAAAGGTTCTATCACCTTTTCAGCTGACCCTATGACAAGTGAATTGTCAGTGAATTTTATTCACTCCCCTTCAGATCACTTTATAAATCTCAAGTTTACAAGTTAGTCTTTGATACTTAGTACAGTGTTCATTATTTCTAATTTCCAGTCCATTTAATGTTCTTGGAATGTCTATTTCTGTCTAATCAGAAGGTTCTTGGTATCTGTTTCTACCTAAAAGATATATACAATCATTCCTTTTAAAACACAGTAATATTTGAGCAAGGGGAGAATAATGAAAAGTTCTAGGACAGATATTCTCATATGTTTCAGTGCCTCTATCCTTTCTTTTCTCTGCTGATTTCCAGGACCTTCCCATCACTACTCTGACTTCTTTCCTCCCCTCTCCCATGTGTGCAAAGAACTGTCAGGAAAATTACCTGTGACCTAAACTTTTAAGAGCTTGCCTTGTCCCAGAAAGTGAGCCTGGTCTCCTTCAGGGAGAGAAAATGCTGTTGTTACAGATGTTTCCCTACATCCATCTGAATTAACTCTCTACACCTTTTTGCAGGGTAGAACTCAAGGGAGAAGACAAGAAGCAAATTCCTCCCAAACATGAGGGTAAGCACAAACCAGATGGATAAACAGACTTTCAAGTTGTCAAAAAATATTCTGCTCTTCACATTATTGTCAGAGAAAAAAGAGAAAAGGAAGTGGACAGGAAAGAAAGACAGAGAAAGTAAAAGACAAAGGACCAATAATATTTTTCTGTGCTTCCTTTTCTGTAACAAAGTATCTGTTCTGGGCCCAACATCAAACTAAGTATTGATAGAACAAAATTTGCTAAGAAAAAGAGAGAGCTAACAACTAGGGAAAAATGCCAGTACTCTTGGCCTATCCAATCTAGGCTTAACATTTTTGTTGTAGGGATTGACTCTTAAAAATGTTATGGACTCGTGAAATATTTCCCTATAGACCAGATTCCTGCTTTTCATATAAACCAGATGCCTTTTTACTAAACAAATGCAAATAAACTTTAATGTCTACAACTTTCATTCACTCCCATTCCCAAGTCAAGATTCAAATAAACATACCTTTTTCCAAGAGTTAAAAAGTAAGGAGTTACTGCTTAAGTTCAGTGCAGTGCTTTTCCTAGGTATATTTATGTCAAACTATTCACATTTGGAGGTATTTATTGAATCTTTTATTTGGGCATTATATGTGTCCATCTCATTATACCCTTGGTGTCTGATCTACAGAAACTATAAATTGTGTTCTGCTCTAGAAACAGAGCAAGAGGTTTTGCACCACAGAGGAGATGCGTTGCAGAAAAACAATTGCATATAATCACTTGCAGGTATATAAATGCATTGCTATAGCATTGTTAATATATTCACCACATTTTGACAATGTCTAGCTTATGCCCTGGCAGCAAGGAGCTGCTGCAGCAACAGCAGATCAAAGCAGGTTTCCAATGATTTCAAGAGGTAGCACAGATTATTTCACTCGAACCTGTCAATTAGAGGCTGCATCTCACTATCTAGTCCTATGATTCTGTAAATCTTCTTGGTGAATTCATTGTCCTTTTACCTTATTTTAGATCACGTATGTTCAGGATTTAATGTGTGAGCCTGCCTAAAAATGAAGCTGTGAAAATTACAACAAAAATGAAGTGGATTAGATTTTATTATTATAATTTTAGTGGTTTGAGACTGAAAACAATCACATAGGCTGTGTGTTTGCATCTCTTTTTACCATCATGAAAAAGCAAAATTGCAACGTCATTCAAGGTAGGCAGTTGTAGTTTCTATCTTTTTAAAATTATTTTTAAATGTAAAGATAAACAACAATGGAACTGACATTTCAGGAAGATGTTTTTAAGGTATTTATTAATCTGGATAGCAGGAAAATTCAATTTCCAATGGCCTTTCTCTTGTGTAGCCTTTACAGACATTGAAGACCATAAAGAAAAAATTATGGAGCAATTTGGGAATTCAGCAGCAATAGACCAGCAAAACTGGTTGATATTTACCAAAGAGATCAGAAGAAATGCAGTGAAACTGGCACTAACACAACATAACCTTATAGATCAGAAGTACTTTTAGCTGTGGAAAGGTCTTTCTAAGCTGTATCTTTTCTAGCAAAGACAGTCCATTGAGGATGGAGAAGCAGAACCTGGGCATTTTAGTGTCGTATTTTCTAGTTTTCTTGTCTCTGTAGCTACTATGGGTTGAGTTGTAGCTTGCATTTGAAAAACCCATGTTCCAGCAGCAGTTTCAATCCGTGTTCTTTAATGTTTTCTCTGAATCTGGAGCAAAATCCAAGCAAGTTAATCAGGCACAACTAGACATTGAAGTGAAAGGACAACGCAATAGTTCTCTTCCTGGATCATCTGTCCTCAATTTTATAAAATTTGATTATTGGATATGGAAGTGGAGGTCAGCGCATAGGACATGTTTGCTCCTTGTCTCTGAACAGACCTATGAAAAATGTGCAACTGAAGTCCCAACAGTATTTTGCAAAAAGTGAACACATTTAAGAATAATTGCGTGGCCAGAGTAGCAGAAACACACAAAAAGGCTATTCCACATTCCTGATTCATGGTTTATGGAGGTTTCTCTGACAGTGTTTCTGAAAGTACCTCTGGAAACCCTGGAGTACCCTGGAGCGGAGCAGATATAATGTATAGGTACATTATATCTGCCCCATGAAAAGGCAGGATACTCAGTATCACCAGGGAAAAGACTGAGTTTGGGATTTGTATTTTTATTGACCCTTTTCAATTTTCATGTCATTTCAGTGGCAAATAGTTGATAATATTGAGTGAATTAAATTCTTCAAGATGTACTAAATCTTGAAGGCTTTAAATACACTCTACTACAGTTTGTGAAGCAGTTCTAATTAGCATCATTGTTGGCACAACTCATCAGTGGAGAAGCCAGAGACAGAGAGCTGGTTCATACTGGAGACTGCTGTAACAGATCATTTATATAAATGCTTAATTTTAACCACCGTAACTTTAACCCTATATGTAAGTCAACACCTATACAAGGAGAAGTTTCCTGGATCAGGGAAAGATTAACAGTAGCCAGAAGAACCTGGAAAACTTAGAGATTTCAGAGGCTTCTCTGTCAAATATCAACTATATTTACACGCTGATAAGCCACATACACCTGCAGAAAAGCTTAAACATCATGTCTATGATCTTTTAATTTTAATTATTATTAGCAATTAGGATGGATACAGACCTTAATATCTCTGCTTTCTTGACTGATTTAGTGCCTTGTTTATTTTCTTAAAATTGGTATTCTCATTCCAAAAAGCATCGGGTTCATACTTTCACAAGTTTATGGAACTTGTAAAGGGAATTTTTTTCTCTGCCTCCTTGCCATTTAGACCACACAGTATGATGCATTACATTTTATGGTTGCTACTGATCTACTTTAACATTCCTGTGTCTGCCATTTCTGTGTAAACTAAGGGCAGAATTGAAGTTTCTGGTTGTTTATTTATAATTTTGTTTTCCCTGTCAAAGGTGAGACTTAAAAATATAAATTTTTTTGTTCTATTCAGCAAGTTCCTGTGTAAGAATGTGTGAGTGCAGGTATTTTCTAACTATTACAATACAAAAAACTTTCAAAAATGTTTGATATTGAGAAGTCTAATATTAAAGATAGTCCACAACCTCCAAGCTCATCTAAATCCTATATTGTCTGGGAAGAAATATGTCTACAATTACAGCCACAATTTTAACCCTATTAAATCTAAACTGGAAATCTCATGCCAGGTAATTCTAATTCTTAACACTAAATTCTAGTTTAAATCTAATTCAGACTTTCCTGATTCATCCCTTTTATCATAACCTCTAGAAAGTAAAGTAACAATAAACATTAGAGGATTAATATTGAAAGCCTATTAAGAGAGCAAGCTCACACTTAAAAAACAATTTAATGTTTCATAACTGGAATTGAATTTAGTAATATTTGCCATTGGGAATGAGCATTTGCTTCTACAAATCTAATTCCAACATACAAAATATGCATCTCTTTTTATCTCAAATGCAAATAAATTGCACAATTTGAGCTCTGAATTTAATGAAAAAATGTTTTGAAGTCTTAATCATAATTACATTCCAGAACTCCAAACAGAGCTTTATGAGTGCAACTTTGTGCAGAACTTGACTCAGAGACTGATTCAAATTTGTTTCTGGTCATCAACTGTTTTTCATGGGGGAGGACTTTTTGTTTGTTTGTTTGTTTGTTTGTTTGTTTTGCAGTGTGATGCTCAATCAAGATTTGACATTTGATGTCCTCTGGCTTTGTACAAATCAGTCTTTCACTTTGTGAGCTTGCCCTTCTTCCAGATGCAACACTTTTGGAAACAAAAGGTAGTTAGTGCTACAGAGATACAGATATTAATGCTACAAATGCCCAGCTGATTCAGGGATTAGTAACCAGTTCACCACTTTTCTAAAACATTTCTGCTACTGTGACCCCGTGACCTCACTCATGCAATTCATTCCATAGGCCTTTTTAGCAGAGTTGGTATCAGTAATGTTAAAGCTTTTTTCAGGCACCAAAGAGAGCCTTAGATATGTGGTAGGAAAGCAACCAGGTAATAACTTTTTCTGGTAATTCAGTCCAGAGCTTTGTCTAAAAACAAATTCCTGGAAAGAAAATAATGGTTTTTGTGGCATATTTTGTTGATTTTATTTTGTGGTTCTGTCTTTTTTTATTCTTCTCTGGTTCTATTCAATTTGAACCTAACTCTGCAGAAGCATGCGTGGGGACTACTCATTTCCACCTGCAAACATTGGCCATTAGGACTTTAGTGAGAGCTTCACTCATTCTTTATCATTTCTTTCCTACATGCTATGTACTATATTGTGTTCAAGACAAAGGAAAATTAGCCCTTGTATGATTTATGCTTGTGCAGGGACAGATTGTCCTCTGGTGTAGCTCTATGGTTACTGACAGAGAGATGCCAATTTAGCCTGCTGGGGATGTGACTTCCTGCAGTCAGCACGGAGGTAACTGTAAGCAAGATGACTTTCAGGAAGAATTGTAAGCATTCATCATTTAAGAATGTCTTTGTGAGATTAAAACAGGAAAAATGTATCATTTTAATGTTTATGTTTTCTTCAGTCTCTAATATCTGTACTTCTCAAGATTGTCTCTCTGCATATAAACACATATCCATGCATACATATCCAAATACACTTATAAACAAATATCGTGTCTGCAGTGATCTAAAAATACTGACATGAGTGACAACCCCAGAGGGAAAATAACAAAGAGACTGAAGAAGTCTGTATCCTGAATCGCTATATAATCTCATTATAGCAAAATAGAAAACACTGAAGGAGAATTCTCTCTGGAGAATAACAGCAGAGTAGACAATGGGCAGGTTATACAATAAGTTTTTCACTTCTTTAATCTGCAACACTGTCTTTGTATCTACGCACTATTTTTCTTGTGTGTTTTCTCAAGCAAGTGATTACTTAAAGAATCTACTTAAAAATAGTGACAAATGTTGCAGATGATTATGGAACAGTAACACAAAGCAACTCATAATTTTCTGTTTCCTTTTACATATGTAAGAAAAGAAGATGACCTTAGAAATCTCTTTCGTAACTGTGATTTCAGTTTTTCTTTTTTTTTTATGCAAGTAATATACACTATAGGTGGAGAAAAGCCAAAGCAATTAATCAAAGAACTATCTGATGGCAAAAGATGGATCAATCAATAGAGAAAGAAAGGTACAAGAAGAAAAAGAGTTTGATGAAGAGAGGCCAATTCTTTATCCGTTTCTTTTTATTCTCAATATGAAACAGAAAAATGAATATTTTTTCTTTAAAGTTTAAAGGAAGCACTTAGCAACCAAAGGGTATAATGATAGAAAGACTCAGTGTAAACTATATTCATTATAAAGTGTTAAACAGTCATTCTCTTGCCTGGTAAGAAAAAAAAATACAAAAAAACCCCCAAAAACCAACTTAAAAAAAGAAAATTGCAGTTCTTCAAGGTATATATGCAAAATCCCATGTTCAGATTAAAACACAGGACTGTGCAAAAAAACATTTAATCATTTTAAGCAAGTTTAGTAGGTACATGTCCCTTTCAGAAAAGGCACACAATAGCTGGCATCCCTCAGTGATTCCTGCTCTGCTAAGAATGAGAACAGATTGAATGCAGATGAAGATCAAACCAGCCTCGTATCTCTAGAAGTGGTGGGTGAAGGTTAGAAAATGTAGACAGAGCAGTGCAGGAGAGCAACAAAGCTGTTGTATGTGCTGCCAGGCACAGGTTTTATAAGCTCAGCGTGAGACTTATTGGTATTTACTTCACAAGCAGAGTTGTGAATTGCAAAACAAAGCATGCCCCAGAGATGCTCTAGAGGAAAACTTTCAAACTTGAGTATGCCTGGAAAAGAAAAAGAAGGATGATTCAATAAGGAAAGCACTACGTTTGATGTATCTGATCACAGTTCTGTGCTCAGTCACAGGCTTTCTGCTTCATCAGGTCAAATATAAGGATTAGATTCTCAAGACAGACATGTTTAGGTACAAAAATATGGAGTCTGCATAAAAAACTTGCACCATCCACATTTCTCTTACTGGATGTGCATAAGGCTGCCTAAATCCTTAGAACAAGTTCTACATATCTTTGTAGGAGCAAATTTTTCAAAACTTTTGCCCAGCTGGCCTTCATATGTATAAACACTAACATTTATGACAGCCACACTTCTTGTCTTCTTCCTCTTCTACCTCCACCCACTCCAAAACACCACCATAGGATATTTCACTTTCCTTGTTTCCTTGGAGCTCAAAAGTACAATTAAATGCTTCTTCTCCTCACAAAGGGATGTCCTTCTGACAATCAGCTGAGTGCCTTAGCTAGCAGCATTCTTATTACAGCAGTGAAAAGCCAACACTTATGCAGATGATTCTAGAAGTCATAATACTTGTTTTCAAAAGGAGATGGAGGGAAGATTTGCAATTCTGGATGTGAGAGAGATAGACTTGGGGTCAGTCTTTTGCTTTGCCTGCTGACTCTTTTCCACGTTTCACACACCTCCTTAGAACCAGATAAAAACTTAAAATATATTCAATTCATACATTCAGCCTAATCACCTCTGGAAGTATCACTTAGACCCCATCATGCTTGCAATTCAGTTCTATCACATTTTCACTCTGAGGGCCTTCAAACCTTATGTCCCCTATATATTTTTCCTCTGCTGTTCCCAGTAAAAGTGTTGGTGTACAAACAAATGAAAAAAATAACGTTTTTTCCACCAATTTTTGTGGGGTTTTTTGTTAGGTGTTTCACTTTTTTTTTTTTCTATTTTCAGTAGGTCTGCTGCTGAGATCCATGAGGAAATACTTATTGTTATTTATTATATGAATTACTGGATTAAAATCCTTTTCTGCCTCACTCACTTCCTGAAATTTCTGTGTATCCATCACCAAGTTTTGTGATCTCAATAGTCTTGGTGATTTTCTGGCATTTTCAAAGCAAGGAACATCCTAAAATGACTGTGATAAAGGAACACTTCAAACTGGTTTTTACACACAACTTCCCTGGTAATTGCTTTCCTGGAAATGTCACAGGCAGTGACTTTCTGTAACCACTGTATATGAACAGTAGTTGAACTAAAGTTCAAATTTAGGGCTACCCAATTGTGGAACTATAATCCAGACTAATTCACGTGTTCACGCGTGCACATGTTCTAACTCCAACATTAAAAAAATTGCATGCTAAACTGATACTGTCTACAACCTTCTCACAGAAGAAAGCTGAGGGGAAGACACTGATCTCTTTTCTCTGGTGACCAGTGACAGGACCCAAGGGAATGGCCTGAAGCTGAGTCAGGGGGGCTTTAGGTTGGATATCAGGAAAAGGTTCTTACCCTGAGGGTTGTTGGGCATTGAACAGGCTCCCCAGGGAAGTGGTCAAGGCACCAAATGTAGTTCAAGAAGTGTTTGGACAATGCTCTCAGACACATGGTGTGACTCTTCAGGCTGCGCTGTGCAGGGCCAGGATTTGGGCTTTGATGATCCTGGTGGGTGCCTTTCCAGCTCAGGATATTCTAAAATTCTATGTAACAGTGGCACACTGGAAATCTTCTTTTACAGCAAATACCTGAACTCTGTGTATACACATAATATTTAAAACTTTGTGTTTCAAAAAATGGCAATATTATGCATTAAATCTACTTCCCTCTGAACGGCTTTTGATTTTTCACAGTATGAAGAAGTTTTGGTGTTCTATTGTTGTATTTCTGTTTCATTTTTATGCCTTTTTTCCAATCTCAAGATTTTGTTCAGCATGTCAATCAGTCAGTTCACACATAAAGATGTATTTTGTGAACCTATAAAATTGCAAACTAAACCTCTGAAGTTTTTCAAATAATTACAGGCACTCTCTCTTTTTTCTGCTTTCTATTAGATCTGTTTTGGTTTTTATTTGACACTTTTTATTTCAGTGTTAGGACCTGTAATGTTCCAACATACATTCCAGATTTTACTCAGTAATGATGCAGTAATACTATTCATCAGTTTCTGTATCACAAAAGCTTCAAGCATCCAAAGAGATGCAGGAATTTTCCAAAGAAAGTATGCCTTACTAAAGGTTTTTATTTAATGTGTAACTCTTTGAAATCTAGAGTGCAGGATTTTATATTCCCAAAAAAGGGTTTCCAAATTTGTTTGTTGGAAAAAGTACCACTTTTGGAAAGCACTTACATACAGTTTCAGTCTAAAAAATTAAGTCTTACTTTTTAGCACATTTCAGAATTTATTTGTGCTGAGGAAAGATTCAGTGATAAATCTCAGAATATTCTGGCATAACAGGATGGTCTAGCCAGAGCAATATAACCATGTCAGCAACTAGGCAGGCTGATTACAGATAAGCATTTGCTCTTGACCTGAAGCAGATTAAAAGAATTATGGGATATGTTTATCTCAGTTAAAGAATTTAATTCTGACTGTTTACAAAAATGTCTGTTGTAATTGCTTCCACAGCTTTCACCTCCTGTTCAGTGTTGTGTGATTCAAGAAATTTGACTTGTTGCATTTGGTCTGTGTCACAAAGACAAAGAGTGGTGCTTCTCAACTAGGAGAAACTTTCCCAGAAAAAACTACACCAGGAACTACTTGTTCTGGTATAGTTACCTGGGAGGGAGCACCATAATGATCTTGTTATGACTGGAATCCAAATTCTCAAATGAAGACTCCTTGCAGAGAAAGGCAGAAAAAATTCTGTGAAGGAAAGACAGAGCACAGCCAGCAGCAAGCTGGGTCTGCTGTGGTGCTTTTATGGTAGCATCCAACCTGAGATGGATAGGACACAGCTAGAAGCATGGGATGAGGCCATCAGTGCACAGTAACAGCTTGTGAAGAACTGCACAAATAAAAAAATTTACAATAGCTATTTTATGTTAAGGTTCATACACAAAACTTACTTAAAATTGAGATAAGCTGAACAAAGAAAACCTGACAGCCTTTTCAGTTCTGATATTTAATAACAGAACGTTGTTTATTTCATACGGTAAATCTCTACTTCTCTTGTTCTCTCTCACAGGAAAATGGTTGATTTTCTCAGTCTTTGGCCAGCTCTTGAATTTTTTAAATTTTCTTGCTTTATGGTTCTCAAATAATTAAACTCAGAATCATATTATCCACAGCCATCAAGGATTCTGGCAGGCAATTAATGAAAAATTGAGCAGTCTTGAGAGTGTCTTCAGTAAGCTTGGTCTCCAAAATAATTGTCTCTTGTTTATAGGTTTTGGGGATAATATAAATTTAATTTTCCTATGCTAAAAGAAGAGATATTTTTACAAGGTTGGGAGTTCCAAAAATTTGATCCACTTGAGTTATCACAAAGGGGTATTGTTCAGTAATAACATTTGCAGTAAATAATGAAGGACTACTTTTTTATTTCCACTCTTTTTTTTTTAAATTCTTTTTTCTTTCAATATTTGAGGCAAGAGTATTTAGGAATAGGACATTAAATAATAACACAGAGTGTTATTTCTTCACCTCCTACCAAAGTAATCACATTGGAAATTCTTAAGGGGTTCCACCTCTTAAAAACCCATTTCATTGAAAAATACCACAATTGAAATTGGCTGACCAATATTAAAAGGCATTGGCCTTTACTTGCAGTGGAGGCCAAGAGGTATGAAGAATATTACAAAGCAGAAAAAAAGGACAAAAAAGTAGCTGCTGTCACAGAATCAGGATGCATTGCGGTTTGTGAAATCTGAAAGTAGATTTAACAGCACTATAGAAATTAAATAAATTATAAGTATTTGGGATAATCTGTGGAGATGTAAATAAAGAAAATTAGAATATGTTAATAATGTCCTAAAACATTGTAAAAATTCCAGAGGAGTGAAGTATCCGTAACACCCATCTAATCAAAACCACATCTACTTTATTTCTGAACAGAAATAGCAAGATCTCTAGTTGAAAATAATTACTTGGGAATAATCTCTGCCAAAGTCCCTACTTTGGTGTGATTATGTCCACCAGATCACTCAGGAATACAGGTGTAAACTTGCATTGGTAAGGGATATTTCAGAGTTTTCTTTTTTGTTAGTGGAGCAAAAGCCATCGCACACATTCTAAAGATTTTTATGATCTAAGAGGAAAAATCCTTGTGATGCGAGGCTATCTAAATTAGATGTAATTATTCCCTTTAGTGATTAATTAACAAAATACTGTCAAAATACAAATTCCACTAAAAGAAGTGTTTTGTTCTTTTTTTAACAGAAACAAGCCACTAAGACCTTAGAATATTTAGTTTTCTTGGAAGCTGTAGCAGTGTACAGTTACATCAAGTTCAGGAGTTGTAAGATTCTCCAGCTAAGCTGAAAGTAAAACATGTCTGTTGGGTTCTAAAAATAGCATGCTAATGACCACCTTGGGTTTTAAGACACTGAATTTATTTTTTTTTATATCAAAGGTTTTAAAAGGCACAACAAGAAAAAACATTCTTGAAAACAATTTTCAGAATGCTACCTCCCTGTAAAGCACAAGAAACAACCTACTTTGTAGGCATACAATTATATTTATGACCGCCAGTTAATAGACAAGCATTGCTTTAAGTTTTCAGGTGTTTTAATGGAGCTAGTATCTGTTGCACATGTTGGTAAATGCTTCACAATAGTTGTTGGGATTTTTCTGCATCTATTGTACCTCGTACTCCTGAGCAGCTGTCATGATAAGATCAGTTCAAACACTTCCCAGCTGCTTTGTACTCTGCCTGCCTGGACAGGGAGAGCAGCAGAACTGAAATGAATGTCTGCATTATTATTGCACTAGTCTGACTTGGCTACACCACAAAGCATGGATCTCTTTATTATTCTTGTTATGGGCAAAAGTAAAAAGTATTGATTTTAGGTGCCGTGTGGTTATCAAAAAAACTTAAACAACATAGAAAAGTGTTTATTCTAAAATGCTTCTTTCAAGATAAATTTGCTGGCCATTTGGATTATATTGATTGTTGGTGTTTCTTTTCCTAAAGACAAGCCTAGTTTTGGCAAGTATTTAAAAGAACAGACAGAAGTTGTCTCAAAAACCCAAATTCTTTGGTTTATTTTTGAAGCTGCTAAACAATAAATACCCAGTTTTCTTAGTGTTTAATTTCAAAAAGGTGGAATTTACACTCTAGACTATTTAATGATTAAAAAAAAATAGATTAACTACACTGGTTTTGAAGAAGAAAAGATCTGTATGCGTATCGTTTGTCAAATTATTGCCACTGCCACTTGTTTTCCCTGCTGCAAATTACCCATTACAGAATATAAGTAATGTCCTCACAGAGTTATTCTGACCATAGTAGCAATCTCCATACTGAATGCCAAATCAAGAGCAAATCATTAGATTAATGTTAATTTAAAAATGATGCAACGTGAAATTAACTCACAGTCCCATTGTTTGCACTTTACACATGCAAGAGGGTAAAAAACCATTATCTTTTCTTACTGTATCTGGCAAGCCTATCTCTTAGTGTGCTAAAAAGAAGAAAAAGAACAACCTTAACTTTTTGCAATTTATTTCTATACCACAGGCAGAAAATCAGCTTGTCTGAACAATAACAAAAATTACAAAATGTTGAGAATCTCAACACTCAAGTGCTTTTTATGAACTTAAAATATGTCTACATCATTCCCTTTGATTTGTTTTGTGGGATAGCTTAGAGTAAGCATGAAATCAAACAATGAGGACTACATTACTTCAGGAAACACTAGATGATTAAAACAATATATTTCCTTCATGCATTGTTACAGGTAAAATGATATTTTGTGAGACAATAACTGCACTCAAGTCATGATAAATTCCAGTATACACCTAATTTCAATGCAAGGATCAAATGGAAATCAAAATTCAGCTCATAGTGTATATATTTATATTATTTTCACTTAAGAAGACAAAATTCCCTTTCTTCAGGTCTCTATTTCATTAATGTTAAAGGCTGGCAACAAATAGCTATTCCTTTTGAAAATTATAATTAATTATAATGACAAAAAAGGTCAGGAAATAGGTTGGAAAATTTTCAAGATATGACAAGAACTTTAAGTCCCTGCTTCTGCTGAAAGTAAATATTAGGTTCTCTGGAGAACACTGGCCATAACTGCATTCCCATGTCTCCACTTTTTAATGTAGAAGAGAGTGGCTCTCTTCCAAGTGGCTCAGATGAGGACCAAGTTGATTATGGCAGAGATATAAATTAGATATGTTAAATTTTATTTTTAACCCAACAAACAAAAGGGACAAAAAACCAAAACCAAAACAAAACCATTTTTTTTTTTAAGAAATTTTGGCCACAAGTTAGAGACGTTCTAATTAAAGATTTTGAGGGCACAGCGCCAATACGTTCAGTGTTGTGTACCCAGCGTAGGAAAAACTGGAGGGAGTTCAGGGGACACCATGGAGACTGTGAAGGCTGGAACACTTTTCAAGAGAGGAGAGGGTAGAGGAGCTGGGCTTTGTCAGCCAGCAGCAGAATGGCTTTAGACAACACAACAGCCCTCAGTAACTTATTGTGAGTAACCAAGACATCAGAACCATGCTCTTCATAAAAGACAACGTATACAAGTGTACACGAGTTGTTCAGAGAGGCTATGCAGAAAAGATTGTTCCCCATGAGAAGTGCCAAGCCATGGCACAGTTTGCCAGGGGATGTAGTACAGTGTCTCAATTGCTCAAGATTTTCAGGCTACAACTGAATTCCAGCTGGTCTAAGCACATAGCAGACCTTTCTATGACCAGGACTTTAGACCAGAGACTTCCTGAGAACCCTTCCAGCCACAGCTATACAGTGAGCCTACTGAGCAAACAGGCATCTTTTCAAAGTATAAAATACCCAAAAGTGCAGGAAAAATACTAAAAATTAAATCAGTCAGGGCAATTCTTGCAACAAAATACAAATAAGTTATGTAGGCATTTCCTGCCTTTCTTAATCAAGTCCACAGCCTCTGAAAGTCTTTTGTCTTAACAGATTTCAAAGCAAGGCGAGTCTCTGTCTCCAGTAAGAGAGAAGAAGTGGCTCCTTTCAAAGGAGTATGCAATAGCCCTAGACATGAACCTTACTCTATTTACATTAATAGCTCTCTGGAGCTATTCCTTTGCACAAGCATTTCCTGCTCTCATTAGCCATTACGTCTGCGGAACTAATTGAACAAGACTTATGGCCTTGCTTAAAGCTGTTTTTTTTTTTTTTTTTCCTCACAAAATGGTATGGTATCAATATAAAGAGTAATGTAATGCCAGTTGATTGATCATTTCTGCAGAAGAAAGAATTATGTGGGAATCGAAGGAAAAAACCCCTCTCTCCAGTTCTTATTCAATAAAGCTTGAAATGGAGCCTGAAGAAGAGCAGATGAATTTATGCTGCTATCTGAAAGCAATGACTTCTATAAAGCTTGCCATGAACAACAGGTGTTACTTGGAACAGTGAACAGGAGGTGAGGTTTGATACAAGAATGCTAATTACTCTCAACAGTGTTCAAATACAAACATTTTTAGTCTCCCTCTTTATTGTGAATATAAAGGATTTGATGTCTTAAACATATTACTCAGATAAATTTTCTATTTAGACTGTAATCTTGCCATATTTTTTTTTCAATTCATCTTTCCATTTAGTTCAGAAAAGCCTTCATTATATCATTGAATATGCTGGAACCAACCAAGAACATTGGGTTGAGTCCCTAATTCCATTTAGAGCAACCTAAAAGTTAAGCCACATATCTAAGAACGTTATCCAAATTCTTCTCAAACGCTGACAGATAGGGACAGGGCCAAGAACCACTACCCTAGGGAATTTCTTCCTGTGCTAGGCCTCGTTCTCAGAGAAGATATTTTCCAAATATCCATTCTGGACTTCCCCTGACACAGACTTAAGACATCCCTCACCTCTTCTATCCCCGTCATTAGCAAGTTGTAGGCAGCAAAGACGTGACCCCTCAGTTTCCTCTAAGCCAAACAAACTTGCATCCTCCGCCTCTACTCCTAAATTACATCTTCTAGTCCTTTCTCCATCTTCCTTGACATCTTTTTGCAATTATAAAAATACGACACAATATTTTTATATCCTTATGTCATGGAGCCCACAACAGCACACACACACTTGAGGTGAGGCTGCACCAGTGCTGTGTGTAGTGGGGCAGTCACGCCTTTCCACCAGGGAGCTGCACTGCACCTGAAGCACCCCGAGATTCTGACAGCTCGTTTGGCTGCCAGGGCACACTGTTAACTCATGTTGAGCTCACCATCAACCACATCCCCCAGATCTCTTCCCACAGGGCTGCACTCCAGCCGCTCATCCCCCAGTCTACATATCTACATCCAGAGTTATACTTTCCCAGGTGCAGAGTCGATATTTGTCCCTAATTCATGCCGCTGAAGGTGTAGATATGCTCACATATAACCTCAAACACCTGTGTAAACAGTTTTTGGTGCCATATACCAAAGAACTTTTTATCTCTTCCATCAAAACCTGTTTTTTAGAAAACAGACCTCACCCAGCATCCTTTCCAACAGCTCACCCCCTTAATTTTGTTTTTCCCCATTTTACAGATCTAGCTTTTGGTAGTAGCTGAAAGACAAACAAAACACTATAAAAATGAAGGAATAAGGTTAGGAAATTATACCAAAATTATTCCATTTTCTTATACAAACGAATGATAGATGAGGATTTCAATTTTCTGTTATATCATTCTACTTCAAACAGGAATGTGAGAAAAAGCTTCTGCAGGGAAGAGTCTTGGACTATTTCATTCAAGGAAGGCAAAAAATGCAGGAGGATATGATGTATGCATGAAAAAACTACAGGTAGGCTATCAAATGTGGTAAAAATATTTCTAATTACTCTTTCAGATGATGAAAAATAAACATGGCACTTAGTGCAGCCCTCTGGGCTTTCCTCCCTGTCTTAATCCAGCCTATAATTAACAGGAAGAATATTTTCTGCCATCCAGAGATCTTTGTAGCAACAACAAAAAATAAAATCTTAAAGTTTATAAATTATTTAAAAATCATTATTTCTACCAGATACTGGTAACTGGCAAGAATTAGGAAAAAATTTAAATTTTCCAAATATGATAACACCAGACACCATTCTAGATAAAATCTGTGGTTTTATGTTTTCCATTAGTTTCCTATGCCACTAAGCAATTTCAGAAAATCCCTGTTACAGTCAATTAGAGGCTAATCACCACCTGGAAGAGTCTCCTTTCTAACTCCTGTTCCATTTTAACTCCTGTAGAATCATAATTGAAAAGCATTGAAATCCTTTCAAAAGCATTAATTCCTGATAGAATTCTTCTTCTAATTCACATACATTCCCTACCTTTGTTTGATTTCCATCTATCTCTTATCCTGTTTGTATCTTGTGGTAATGATCTCCACAGTCATTTCTTAGTTTATTGAAAATACTTGTTCCATTTGATTTTTTTCTATTTTATTGTCTGCCTCCTTATTTCAGATCTGCAGTATAGGGCACCTTCCATTTCTTTAACAGTATTTCTTTACATATCTGCCTCTCTTATTTGTGCTGGATTGACTAGCCCCAGAAAGCTAGCTATGAAAAGTCTTTAGATTTCAACTTTCAATCCTTATATTTCAACAGCTTTCACACTTGTGTACAATTTTACATTTTTCCAAACAATGGGAAGGCACTTTTTATGGGGTCAAATATGTTTGATTAGAACAATATCTCAGCTTTTGACTAAAAATAACTACAGTATTATTCCAAAACAAGTTCTCATTGTTTTATATGTATATGTATGTATATATGTGTATAAATTTATCAATTTCTTGCATAGTTTCATTCTTTGGATGATTATATCTCATTTTCAAATGCAAATACATCAGAAACTTATCTGTACATATTCAAGTTCTAGCACAATGGGCCTATGCACTACTTAAAGTTCCCAAACATTGAAAATATTAATTACCTGTTGCTGTGATTGGTTCCAAAACTTCACATTGTAAAAGTAAAAATCTTAGAATCTAATAAAATATTATAATCTATCACAAGTTTGCTATATTGTAACAGAAGGCATGAAGAATTCTATTGTTTAAAAAAGTGTGGCATTTTCTTGTAAAATCTTCAAGAAACAGTAGTGGAAAAAAACAAGCAAGGGAAGTGTATGGGAAAAATGTGGTTGATATTGATAGTGTTTATTTCTGCACACTGAATTGTAAAAAAATGTTCAAGAACGGTTCCTCTTTGAAAAAATATGACCTCCTGTATTACTGCCACAGTCAGATAGACCTTTAGTGAACTTCTGAGCAAATAATCATCATGTGAGTTGAAAGTGCCTAAGGTCAGTTTTAACTGAAGCACCAAATTTCTGTAGAATTTCAAGTGAGGTTAGAAGAATAAACTCAGAATACAAATACTGTAACTGACACCTCTCAGCTTGTTCTTCTCTTTTTCTCCTTCCCCCCTCCTGCCCTTCTATCTTTCTCTTTATTCTTTTCCCTATTTCAGATATACATATTTAGGTTGCACAGTGGCAGGTTTCCAGGCAAAGAAGAAACTCAAGGGGGAAAATTTATTCATCAATTAATTGCAGTAGGAATACTATATAGTACCTGTTCTTAAATTCAAAGTCA
Organism: Calcarius lapponicus; assembly: GCA_039654755.1. Lineage (NCBI taxonomy): Eukaryota > Metazoa > Chordata > Aves > Passeriformes > Fringillidae > Calcarius > Calcarius lapponicus. The sequence goes on along the minus strand of CM077462.1, from coordinate 75,942,377 downwards.
AGAAAGCCTTTATCTGTGAGGAGAAAAAGTAAAAATATGCTGAGCATGCCTCTCCATGTTAATTATCTTAGTTACATCTACAACCTTGCATATTTATATGCTCACCTTGTCATTCTGTAGAATCTGAACCCCTGATATTAAACAGCAGGTGAAGGGGGGAAGTATAAAAGAAAGTTAAATCAAAGATAGGATTGAGGGTCTTGTAGTGATGGCACTAGGAAAACAGGAGATCTAAAGTCAGTTCTTGATTTCGGTGCGTGTGCACTGAAGAGCAAGTCTCATTTCCTTCTGCTAATCTTTCTCCTTACCCATAAAACACTGATGATATTCTATTCAAACTTTTTTTTGCTTTTAGTCAGTTTGTCATTTAGGCTATGAACTTTTGGGGGGAAAGATGTTTCTTACTGGAAGCTTATGCAGAACTGAGCACAAAGGGGCTTGTCAGCTGAGAATTCTCAGCTCTAGCAGAATACTGAAAAGCAATAACAGGCAAAGCACAATAAAGATGTTCTTACTTCAAGTATCAAGTACAGACAGGTATCATATCACTGAATTTAAATGGGCAACTGAAGGCAGATAGCAATCAACACAACAGTAACCACATCTTTCAAAGAGCTTTAAAACAGAGAAAGTGATAGAAAGATCTTACAGCTATTACATATTTCTGATTTTATTTACTGAACCTGAATGTCAGTGGTTAATGAATTGCATTTTGATTGTAGTCATGTGATTAACTTAATATTTCCAAGTTTCTGTCCCTTTCCTATATGTATTGGTGTGTGTCTATATATGCATACATACATACAAATTCATATAATATATATATGGTGTATCTACATTCATATTTAACACTGAAGTATGTTTCTGTCTAGAAAAAAAGGCATTTCCTCTTAATTTCTTAATGAGGACACATTAGATGTGATGGGATTAAAGTGGTCAATCTGATTAGTTTGCCTGCAGTTGCTGAATGTGTTGAAAGGTCAGCAAATTCATAACTGCATTTGAGCTTTACTTTTGAGGTCTATTAAATAATTTCAGTGGGACAAAGCTTTAGACTGACTCATTGTGAAAGAAAGACATGGTGCATTAGGAATAGCCTGAAAAATGCCAAATGCTGGCTTCTTTTATAGCTGATAAAAGTTAAAAGACAGAAACAAATTATCCAGGCCTTCTAGAAAAGGAGAAAATATGCCAGCACAGTACTGCTGCATGACAAATTGTTATTCAATAGGCAACTTGCTGAGGACAGCTTCATAGGCAGCATAGGGTTAATGAAGTTCAAGTTTAATATGGCTACAGCTGCCTTTAAATTTTGTAAGGCGCCTACAAGGTAATTTCAGCATAACAACAAATAAGTTTTATAAAAATTACCTGTTTAAAAATTTAGTTGTGTTAAACTTACTGATACAGAAATAATAAACTTTCATATGAAAAGTGATTTTAAACTTTGATTTTTCTGTAATTCAACATTTGGTAGTAAAAGAATGACCCTATTAATGAAATTAATTCTGATTTGGCAGCAGTTTTCTGATTGCCTGCTTACTTGGCTTCTTTTTCTACTTCTTTTTCTGGTTTTATGAAGCTCAGGAGTCTGTCTGAGGTATTAGAAATAGTTCTCTGAACACAGAGAACTATTTCTAATCAAAAGTCAGCTCTAGTATTGAGACTGAGTTTGCAGTTTCCAGCTGTGAAGTTTTTGGTTTGTCCCTTCTACAAATGCAGCTGATAATACTCTCATGTTGTGAACAGTGGCCTACATGTTCAACTTGGTGCATGAAAATTCCCTTTCATATCAAGTTCAGCCTGTTCAGATCTGCATGATTAACACATGATAGCACTTACAGGAGAAAAAAATGCAGATCATAAAGTGCTGAAAAACTAATTAATTTTCACATTGTTTTGTCTAAAGAAAAAAAAATATTATTATAGTATTCATTCTGCTAAAGCCTCTATTGGGGTTTAAGCAGGGTTCACAATTTTTGTGCTGTACCTTGTTATCCTGAACAAGATATCCTGAGTACCTGAATTGCTGACAGAAAATGAGCTGCATGACCCCAAAGGTCACCTGCCAATTGCTGTGTTGTTTTTTAAAAAATCCTTCTTAGTTTGGTCTCCATTTTTTGAGCAGATCTTGGGAAATCTCAGTTCAGACCTGTTTTAGGTACAATCCCCAGTACTGGGTTGGGAATAATTCCCAATGCTCTGCACAGAAAAGCCTGTGAAAACATGCCTTGAGCAAGTAAATCATCCAGGTTAATCCAAAACAAAATATTCCATTTTCCAAATACTTTTTTGGGTTTTTATAAGAATTGAAGGACAATGTGAATCAATCTCTTTGATATTTTGTAAATTCTTTTACTTTTTCAAGTTTTTGCTGGTTTTTTCCCCCTAATTTAATCAGTCCTGTAAAAAGCCATATTAGTAATGCTGTTGTTGTTTACAAATCATTGATGTTCACTAGAGCTTTCCTTCATCTCCAAAACTCTTCTGTTTAGTTTACCAGAATGCAATTTTTTTCCTTAACCAACTTGAAATACTCCTTCTGCTTCTCTTTCCACTTGCCTAGAGTATTTTTACACTAAAACTTTATTAAATATACCTGTGATTAACATTTTAATGGAAATATAAATGTATTTACCCCCATGGTACTTTGATTTGAATACTATCCTCAAAAGCATCCATTTTACTGTTTAAAAGCTGAAAGCTAGGTTCTCAGTTGAGTAGATTTTGCACCCTAATAAAAGAAAAATTACAGTACTCACCCCAGATCAGGTGGTATTCTGGACTCTCCCATTGCAGTCCCAGGTCCCCATAGACACTTTTTCCTTTGCTCTCTTTCTCCTGAATTATGGGACTTCAGCACCCGGAGAGCCTGGAAGTACCTGGAAAGAACATTAGCCTACTTCAAGAGAGTGAGAGAGAGACATATAAGAATTGCAGCAAAGAACTGATTTATTAAAAACCTGTAACAAACTTAGAGAAACAACACACTTGGTGGTGCAGAAGTTTTAATAAACTGCAGAGACAGTCCCATCTCCTCCTGCAAACTGAGTAGCACCTGGCAGTAAAGTGGAGAAGTACTTGATGTGACTCTATTCAGGAGTTCTCCCAGAATTTGTCAATGAGATTTTTAAATAGTGAGCTTTGGCAAGGTTACAATTTGAGATCCTACTATTACACAAACAAGTCTGCATTGTGCTCTAGAAAGCTTTTTCCTTTTCCAAAAATGTTGATCATCTCTTCCTGTCTCACACAAAGAGCATTGAGTTGAAAAAGGATGATAGAAAGCATAGAGTATGACAGTTTAACAGAAGCCTTGGAAGGAACTCACAGGATAATTTAGTAGTTGTGTTCTTTAATGGGTTTTGTAGAAAGTATCTGTTATTTTATTTATATTTTAAACACTGAATAAGCTTTTTTCTCTCTTGAAAAGCTGTGTCTGAGGACTGCCAAGGTTGAAATATTTTAAGGAGAAAAAGAAAGCAGTGTATAATAAAACTCAAAACTCCAGCAGATATCAAGGATACTCAGTCTGGAAGATAAGACAAAGGTCCAAAAATTTTAATGTGTCGAACAGTTAAATCTGTCAATCCTAAAATAACCAGGTGAAAGCTTCTAAAAATTTTTGATGAAGAATTTACAGAATAGCTCTGGAAACTTCTTCAAAATTACCTAACAGAAAAAAAAAAAAAGAAAAAAAAAAAGAAAAAAACCAAAACAACAGCAACAAAAAACCCAAAACAAGAAAACTCCAAACAAAACAACAACAACAAACCCCCCCCCCCCAAAAAAAAAAACAACAAAAAAAACCCCACTAAACAAGAAAGTGGTACATTCTCAAAACTTTTGGCATATAATCCATTTTAACGTGCACTGACCACATGAGTAAGGTATAAAAAAATCTATATGAGAACTAGATACAGTACGTTTTTCCCTTCATTTGAAATCATTACAGACAGAAGAAATGTGGCCATTGTACAGTGGGCAGGGCAGGGGGAGGATAAGGAATTGCAGATAGACGAGGAGAGGAAAAGGAGGACGACGCTGTCCAATGACCCAAAAATTGTCTGTAATACAGGAGACACATGTGGCCAACTTCAGAATACAGGACTCAAGCAAGAGGTATCCTAACTTCATAGCTCAAGCATTCAAATGCCTGCAATTGCAAGGCCAGCTTGTCTTTTCCAAGTGACCTCCAGTCTCTACACATTCCAAGACTCCAGTTCTGGAAATACTGTAAAAGAATGGTTGTTGTGTTTTAGTATGGGGGTGAGTTTGCTTTTTTAATTTGATTTTTTAAAAATAGAGCAAAGACACTTCTCTACTAATAATGTGAATAAGGAAACTCCAGAAATCTCCAAGTATCCATTGTAATAAAGGAAGTCATAAGCCAAGAAAAAATTAAGCCTAACTGCTTAGGGTAATTACAATGGGTAGAAATCATAGATACAGACAAGTTGTCTCAGCTATAGGCACATTTGATGCAGTAGTGCTTTATGTAGTACTGGTTTGTGCTGGGTTGAAAATGAAGCTTTTGTCCCAGCTGTGGCAGTGCTGCAGAGGGGAGGGAACAGCAGAGATGCAAGAAGCAGGAGCAGGCTGAGGCATGGAATGGAACAGAGCCAGACCTGTGAGGTAGAAATTGTTAAACAAAACCCAAGTATCTTAATAAAGTTTCACTCCAGCAATCAATTCAGGGCACTGTCTGGAAATTGAAGGGGAAGGGGATAGAGTGGGAGGGAGGAAAGAAGGAACAAAGGAAGGAAAAAAGAAAATCTTCCTCTGTCTTTTCTGGGATCTTAGTGGAGTCCTTTCAGAGACATGTCATTAACATACCAGACCGAGGATCAGTCCAACATCCTATACTAGAAAAGAACCAATTCTAAATACTTTGTAGAAATGCAATAGCAGCATAGATTGTATCTCCAAAGGTCTCATTTTTCTCCACACATCTCTGTGGCAAAGCTATTTTCATCACTTGAATCCAACATCTTTCCCAAAAAGTAAAGAGGTTAGAAACAAAGTTGGTAAAATAAATTGGATTTTAATACTGAGATTACAAAATTCAGTTGAATAATTAGAGGCTTTTTTTAAAGGAAGGTGATAATTTTAAGAAAAAATATAATTATATGAACAGTGTAAAGAAAAATAAACCATTGCAAAATTTACAATATGACTGGTGACAGGACTGAATTTACAGAATAAACCTATCATTCCAAAAAAAGGGACATATATTTCTTTGTGACACCCAGTCCTGTGAGCACGTGAAGTGGTCAACAATGTCCAAATCAGATCAATCTTTTCAAACTCACTTTAATTTTTCACCATCCCATGGAGAGTTTACAGGGATGGCTGGGATGCTGGCTAAGTCTTAGGACACTGCTGCTTTACACAAGCAGCATGTGAAGAATCTCTCTAAGGCCCCACTGTTGTTTCTCATTATATACTTTCTTCTGAATATGGTCTTATGTCTTCTAGAGTAGAAAACATGGGCATTATCAGGTCCTGAAAAACCTGATTTTAGAAAGCCAAAATCACAGACATAGTCCAAAAACCTGTAAATAAAAGCCCCTGTCCATTCTGCAAGGATGCAAAACCTGTCGGGCATTTTGACAGCTAGAGGAATCCTGCTAAACCTCTGTTTAGGATTTTGACTAATAAGTTTTCCAGGAAAGGATGTTCAGAGAAGCTTATTGACATTATTGCAATGCTTGACACCTTTAGAACAAAGGTGCTATGTATAAAGAATTTTTCACCATAAAGTGTGGCGATTAATGTTTATTATTCTTTAGCTTCAGTGATGGAAGGGGTCAGAACAGAGGGTCCTTTGTACAGTTATCCCCTGGGAGATATTAATCACAGGTGTCCTTCAGATTTACAGCATATGTTAGGAACAGCCATGCCTGTATCCATGAGCACATACCCTTAAGACCTCACACTGCACATTTTACTCATAGGTGCAGGTGATATCATGGCCTTGAAAACAACTCATAGGGAAAGGATATTTCCATCTGATAAAAATAATCCCCTGCTGAAAAAAAAAAAATGAAAAAAAGCTGCAGGCCTATTTTGCAATTGTCTCCTAAGGCTGGCTTTCACATAAATATGGGAAAGAGAGCAAAATTTCAGATTCTGAATATTTTAAATAGCTGCTTTTTAACTTTTCTGTTCAGTTTTATCTGAGAACTTCTTTACGGGTATTACCAGTCTGGAAAAGAAACATGGAGAGAAAGGACGGATATCTTAATAATTTTTCCCAGAAATTCCATACTTTAAGTATATTGTTTCATAAGAAAATATGAGGGTTTTTTTTCTAATTTTTCTCTTTTTTGTGATATGATGCCATTTTCTCAGGTAAATTAAAATGCTGTGACTGCCTGCAATGCTCTAGATTCTCTGTTTTGGAGCATTGCATCAAGTTTGTCATATCAAATTTCTAGTTCCAAGTATTCTCCAAGTCATAATGCATCTGGTTCTGCCCTATATATCTGTATTTCTCCCTTTTTTACTGTATGTTAGAACCCCAAATTCTGCACTAACTGGGGACTGGAACAGAGCAAATATTATTTAATACCTGATTTTTAACTCAGCTCGATAAATAAATCAAATATTACAGATTATATTTGGCTGTTTGAAAAACATGTGAATTCGCTGATAATAGTCCTAGACTAACAGTTTGTGCATCAGTGAGGGTTTGGAAATAATTTTACCTGACCTTCCTTCAAATGAGAAGACCCACAGACTCCTGGTTTGGCCCTAGGACTGATCCACCTATCTGCAATGTTTTTTATTGATACACTTTTTGAGATATTTTGTGTGTATGCAAGTTTTGTCTTTTTAACAAAATAAATCAAGACCTATCATAACTTATGTCTCTGTCTTTACTCACTTGGCACATAGAGATGATAAAATGTCGCATGTTCTGTTAATGTTGAGGGTGCTAAAGAATCTCTGACACTATGCTATCAAGTCAAGCAGGAGTAGGTAAAGGTTTTCCCTCCCCTCAAAAATACTGAAATGTCAAAACCATAAATAGTATGAAGTGGAATGACCCACAGACTTCAAAAAGTTTTCATGAAAAATTAAAACTCAGAATAAACCTCTAAGTCCAGAATTTGGCTTACCTATATGTGTATAAGCATATATTCAGGTGTGGATTCTACAGAGCTGCTGAGGTGAAAGAGAAGAATCCTGAAACAATTGTTTCTTTCCAATCCAATTTTGTTTGTTTGTTTTTGTGTTGAAAACTGTCAGATTGAGACTAGCCAAAAAATACTAAAAAAATTTTAAAAAAACCAAACTCAAACCCAAAATCCAACTAGGGCAAAAAAGGCTGCATTGTAAAACAAGCAAGATTTCCTTGTTTAAAATCTGAGGCACAAAATGTACTTTTAATGCTTTAAGCTCTCCTAACAAAAGAAGCCATGCTGTAAGACAGTTGATTTAGAGCATAAATCTTTCTGAAAAAAGGCTTATATTGCAGGTGAAACAATGTTCTACCAATTCATATTTTAAGGGCAAACTGTAGGTGACCTCTGGAGTCTTAGTCAGCACCAGAACACTCAGCACAGCAAGGACAGGGCAGCACCTGCAGTCCTCTCAGCCACGTGCTCCCTTTGGCCACTTCCAAACCGACCTGCAGCTGTAGGCTGAGGACTTTTTTTCTTTACCAAAGCATAGGGGTACAAGATTTGACAAACACCTATCTGACCTATATGCCTGAATCTTCCCTTCTATTAAAATTGCGTTATGGGAGGAAGGGAGAAGAGGACAAATGCTGACAGGGCACTCCAGAGGCCCTGGTTTGTTATGTACTGTTCCTGTACTCCTGGAAAGAACTGTTTATATCTGGTCCCATAAATGCAGGCAGTGAGTGCACATACACATAAGCACAGAGAACAGAAAGGATTTTCCTCCTAAATCACATCTCATACCTTTGGTCCAAGGGTCAATACTAAATTAGTGTATTAAGTCTTTAATTTAGCAGGAATCATACAAGGGAAAAAAAAATCCAAGCAAACAAAATGAAAGAGCAAACAGATCCTATTTTACTGTGAGGGTAGTCACACAATAGGGCAGGTGTCCAGAGAGGTTAAGTCTTCATCCCTGGACTTTTTCAAAACCAGCTGGATATAATCCTGGGCAACCTGTGCTAGAAGACCTTGCATTGCACAAAAGTATGCATTCATTACCTGGAAGAGATGCTTCATGTACTCATTGTCTTGTAAGATTTGTCCTTCTGATCTTTATTTTACAGTTGTGTTTCTTAACATAAATTCAGAAGATGGATAGACTCATTTTCTTCCTTGCTTTCTTTGCTGATCACAGTAACTTCTTAGAAAGAAGCCCTTCTGGCAAACCTGAGTGGAAAATATGTATATTGTGCACAAGAAACTGCTATCAGTAAATGAAACATTTTTTTGTGGAAATCATTATTATTTCAAAACCAATATTTGTTTCCCTTGGTCAAGAAGGGGGGAAAAAGCAAAATGTTCTAACAGATGACTTATTCTCGTTTTAAGCCATCTTTGGAACCCATGACAGTCTTTCATAGAAGCAGGAGTCGAATTAAAGAATGCAGTTAAATGACAGATTGCCCCAGAATGCATAATAAGGGGACCACTTACAACTAACTCCACCTACCTCATTAGGATTAATTTAGTAGCCTTTGTGCTTGATTTCTTTCTTGGTTTCTTTTTTTTTGGTGTTTTTTTTTTTTTTTTTTTCTGTTCTGTTATTCTCTTACTCATTAGGATAGTGAACAGTCCTCCTCCCAGAGATCCCTCCTGAATCATGTTGCTGATTTTTCACCAAATATTTAATAAAACCAAACCAGAGAAAACACGATGCACCAAATGCACATACTTTCTGCAGTTTATTCCAGAGGAAGAGTGGTACTGACATTTGAGCATCAAGTTCCTTTCTGCAATGTACATTCCAAGTTTCCCCATGCAAACACGTGACTGTTGCAAAGACATTGGGTACACAGGCAAGTACCTACAGATACATTCTCTCTGCAGTGTTTTCCTCATGTCATTTTAAAGAAGCACTTGCTTTCATTACTTTTCAGATAATTCCTCACAAGTTTAGTCTCTTCCACAATTCTCTCTCTAATTTGGAACTGTGAAGGAGTTGTTACCCTTTCAGTTTTCCAGATAATTCCATAAAAACTGATTGAAGTGCTCTAATCTGAGAAGATGGAAAATGATCCCAGTAATAATTACATGTTTTACCTCCTTATTAGGTACAATGGACAAACCAGTGACCTTCAACCCTTTTCATATCTTTGATCATTGAGAAAATAGTAAGGGCTGTCTCTCTTTACATCTATAATGTTGCACACCTTACTGCTACATTAATGAAATCTGAAGTAATATTGAGTCTGGTAGAAAGCTAGAGCTCTTTTTGGAAGTGCTGTAGAAATTATTTGCAATTTAAGTTGAGGGAAAAATAAGAAAAACTAATCAAATATAGGTTTCCCAGATATTTTTTCTTGTTATCAGTGGGACAAATTCCTTGGCAACAGCCTCTGGTGCTAAAATCAGCAGTCTTTCAGACAAACCATGCAAAGAGTTTTGTAATTATTTAAAGACTTCAGATTAGCAACAGGATCCATTCCAGCTTAAATACAGACTTTTAGCTTGTCCATAGACTTAATTTAAAGTGTTTGGATGTTTTGAGCCTGGAAAACAATTTTTCTCAGAGGGGACAATTCTACTCTGAAGGATTTTGTCTTATTGGTGGGAAATGAAAGAGAGAAAGAACAAGACTCATTCCAGAAGTTTCCACTTGCTATGCTGACATTTTGACTGAAAATAAAAGATGAATAGCTGAATTATTCCTTCCTTTTCCAATCAAATAACAGATACTTTCAGTGTTTCAGAAGAGATGAGAACACCCAAGAGATACTATTTCACATGTTTAGTAAGTTTGACATTATGCAGGCTTCACAGTGGTGACAGATCTGTTCTTGCTTTATTGTGCATATCAACTTTGTAAGAAGCTCCTTTTGCCTCAGAAAACAGTGGTGGATGATGTTCATAATCTCTTTGTACAGATACTGGAGAAAGAAGGAGGTGTCCAGGGCATTTTGCCATATGGTGGAATTTCTCATTACCTGCCCAATATGTAGAGAGCTTAAGAATATATAAAATTTAATTAAACACACAAATTTGGAGAACTGATTGAAAAAGATGCCTCTCCACACATTAATATATACTCTGTGAGTAATCAAAGACTAGCTAAAATATGTACACTGGTAAAGCTCTAAGGTGTGGAGTCACAGAATCACCCCTTCACAGAATAAGCTGAGTTGGATCATCCTCAAAGATCATCAAGCTCTATTCCTTGCCCTACACAGCATCCTCCCCAGGTGGTGCCTGAGAGTGCTGTCCAAATGTTTCTGGAACTCTGACGGGCTTCCCTGGGCAGCCTGTTCCAAAGCCTAACCATCCTCTGGTGAAGAACCCCTTCCTGATATCCAACCTAAACCCACCCTTGACACAGCTTCAGGCCATTCCCTTTGGTCCTGTCACTGGGGACCACAGGGAAGAGATCAATGCCTGCCCCTCCTCTTCCTCTCAGAAGGAAGTTGTAAATGCAATGAGGTCTCCCCTCATTCCCCTCTTCTACAGACTGAACAGACCAAATGACCTCAGCCACTCCTCATACAGCTTCTCCTCAGGGCCCTTCATCATCTTCATTGCCCTCCTTTGGACACACTTTAATAGCTTTATGTCTTTGTTATATTATTGTGGCACCCAGAACTGCCCCCAGCCCTGGAGGTGAGGCTGCCCCAGTGCAGAGCAGAGCAGGACAATCCCTCCCTTGCCCAGCTGGCCATGCTGTCCCTGATGCCCCCCCCACCACAGGGTTGGCCCTCCTGGCTGCCAGGGCACTGCTGGCTCAGGTTCAACTTGCCACAGACCAGGACCCCCAGGTCCCTTTCCATGGTGCTTCTTTCCAGTATCTCATTCCTCAGGTTGTATACTCTGGGTTGCCCCATCCCAGATGCAGAATTAGGCACCCATGTCACCTTACCTTTCTTCCGCTGGGCATACTCCTTTTTTTGCCTTATTTCCTAGAGAAGATTCCTGTTCAGCCAATGACTTCTGACATTTGGGAATTGCCTGCTCCTGTGCCCTTAGGAGGTGATTAAGTGACCAGCACTAATGGATCCTGGTACCTGCAAAATCATTTTCCAAGGGGAAAATTACTCCATGATTTCCCAGGGTGATTTCTGTTCTCCTTGTGTCCAGAGCTGAGATTTTTCTGGCACTTCAGTCAGCAGAGATTTTAAACTCAATTGCTTCATCATCTCTGTGGCCAAGATGGCCAGCAATCTCCACTTTGTCTATATGGTCCTCTGTGATGACAAGCACCAGATCAAGGTGGGCCTCTTTCTGAGTCGACTCCCTTAAGATCTGTTCCAAAAAGTTGTAATCCAGGTTTTTAGGAGCCTTCTGACCCAGGCTGTGCCATGTGGGTAATGATCCTAGGTCACTTCTGACAAGTTGAAGTCCCCCATAAGGACAAGGGCAGGTAACATGGAAGTGTCCCTTAGTACCTCAAAAAATAGTTTGTCAGAGTCATTTTTATTGCTAGGCAGTCTATAGAAGATTCCCATGGTGATCATCCACATTTTTTGTTTACCCCTTGATTCTTATCCAGAGACTCTCAATTGTGCCATTGCCACACGTGATCTCCATACATTCCAACCTTTCTATTCCATACAGTGCCTCCCCTCCACCTCTTCTGCCCCACCTATCTCTCCTGAAGAGTGTGCAACTGTCCAACAGGGCACTCCAGTCACAGGACTCATTCCACCAGGTTCGCTTATGCCAATGATGTCAAATCCCTGGAACTAGGCCACAGCTCTGGGCACCTCTTAATTGTTCTTCATGCTGCAGGCATTAGTGTAGAAATTTTGCAGGTGTTCTATATTGTAGCCAACCCCTCCTGAGACATATTGAGGAAGTGTTGATTTCCTCAAGTTTTGATACACTGTCCCCTTGATCATCACTGGCCAGCCTGATTTTGTCCCTTTCCCTCTTCCAAGGTAGTTTAAAGCTCACTCAACAAGTCCTACTAGCACTCCTGTGGTAGAACTGTTTTTCCCCTCTGCTATAGGTGCAACCCATCAGGTGTCAGTAGCCCACGTGTTGAGTAGATCATCCCATTGTCAGCAAACCCAAATTTTTTCTGCTGACAACGTCAGAGCCATGTGGATTAGTGGATCTCCCTATTCTAATAAATATTATTTCCTGTTACTGGAAGAATCAAGGAAATTGCTTCCTGTGCTTCCTGTGCTTCCTGTGCTTCCTGTGCTTCCTGTGCTTCCTGCCTGTGCTTCCTGTGCTCTTGATCCTTCTACCAATTGTTCCAGGGCCCTGACGTCTCTTTTGATTGTTCTTGGACTTCTCGCTGTTGTTTTGTCACTGTCAGCTTGAACAACTAACAACAAATAGTAATCAGATTCCTGAGGGACAGAAGAAAATCTTTAGCAAAGGCAGGCCATTTCCAACAGCAAAACAGTGTCACAGACACACCACCATAGTTTTCCTATGAGAGAGAATGAGCGGAAACAAGATGCCATGGGTAATAATTGGAAAACCTATCCATAGGATAGCTATGCAGTAAACTGGGTATTTTCAAGTGTTTCTGTCAGTCTGAAGATTGCAATCTTACCAAATATACAGTAAAAAAAAAAAAACAAACTAAAAGTATTCACAGTAATTTCAAAGGAATAAGTAAATCTTTGGGATAGCTTTATTTGAAAATTGACACCTTGCACAGTTTTGCAGAAACCTGTCAGTACATGTTGCCTCACATCCATATATACCTGATTATAAGAAGAGTTAATCATTACATCCCCTACAAAAGTCATAATCCTTCATTTGTGATTGCACGATTATTTAACATCGTAACAAATCATATTATTACAGTGTATTACAAATCTAAGTGAGAAATAAGTGGCAAGAGATGGGATTTCTTAAAGGAAGAAAACAGTCTTTAAAGACCAGTGGCAAGGAAGAAGAGGTATGAAACAGGGCTGAAAAAGTGTAGTTAGAATTGTCACCTTCTTTCTCCAAGTGTCACTGCTTCATTTTCCTTGTACATTACTCTGGAATTTACCTGTTTGTCTTGTTCCTAATCCCACAAAAGGCTGAGAGTACTACTGATTTTCCAGTTTTACCTCTTTTCCACTGATCTGCAAGTGAGGACAGCTAGTTTGGTAGAAAAAAATAAGCTCCTGCAGAGCTGTTTGTTTGATATTGTTTGCATACATTTCTTTATTTTGTGAATACTTTTACTTCTGAGAGTACTAATAAGCAGGCATCAAACACAGTTCCCACTAAGTAACTGGTAAAACTCACACTGACTTCAGTGAAGTCATACCTTCCTAACTGTGGATTAGTCTTTCATCCATGCAGAAAGAATAGTCTGAGAACACCATGTGAGCATCAAAACTTTTCTTTCCCTGTGTCAGGATCCAACCTATTGATGTGAAGAGAGGGCTGAAAAATGTCCTCTCAGACCTTTTTTGGTTGATGACTTAAAGAGGCAGAGGCTGTCCATCCACGAATAGCAATTCTGCTGTGTGCAAATCTGAAGAATTTCTGTCCATTTTGTATAGGCCAGCACAGAGCTTTAAAAATCATAATAGCATATGCAGAGCCCCTTGTATACATACTAATTTGCTTACTCAGGTAGTCCCACATAACATTCTGACACCATTACTGCCCCCTTAATATAAATGTAGAGGGCAAAACAGATCCTCAATTTATTTAATATATGACAGATATTTTTACCAGTTAGCATAAAATCTCAGAGCTGAAAATTTTTAAAACTAACTGTAAAAATCAACGTACCAAAAAGAATGGTGCTGTGTTAGGTACTTTCCCTCATCTGGCCCTTTCCATGTGTGTATTTTCAATTGTGTTGTGATTCACATGTTCATTGTGAGGTCTTAGTTGAGGCAACTGCATTCTGGAGGTCCATTATTCTCAGGGCTTTTAAGTTTAGTTTTTATTTTATGAGAGTAGGACACTGCCAAAAAAATGTTTTTGAAAACCTCTAAGTGTGAGTTGTTTTGTGTACTGAGTCAAAAAGCATGTTAAAAAAAAAAAAAAAACAACAAAACAAAAGAAACCCCAACTAAAACAGAAGGACAAAAATCTGTTTAAAAAGATGGCAAGTCAAATCTAGAAGGGATAAAATGGGAAATCAACTCAACACAACATCTGCTTCAGGATAAACCAGTAGAATTTGTTTCATTTTCATACAGCATCTTTCAAACAAACCTTTCAAAACATTTTATACTAAAAGATAAAATGACAAGATAACTTGCTACAGAAGAGGTTATTGCAACTCTCTCATAGACAGCAAATGAAGGAAACTGGGTGCAGCAACAGACTGGTCGAGGGAAAAAAAAAGGATGCATATTTAAAAGATGGGAAAGGTATTACCCTTGTGCAATATAACAGAAAAAAGAGATGAATAATAATAATATGAAGGAATATGATGTTGAGTGCAATGATAGGGATGAGGATGATGATGAGGATAAGAAATTTTCTCCTGGTATAAAATCTTGCATCTGTTATATGTATGTAGTAACTAAATTTCCTGGCCTTGAAGAATACGTAAATTCATTTTGCAAATGGAAAAACTGAGACTAAAAAAAATACTCTAATAGGGCTGTTCTAGGAACAGAGGCAGCCTCCTACTCTCAGCAGCTGGAGGATGAGATATGAGACTGCCAGTACATGCCAGGACAAGAATAAAAAAGCCTTCTCTGTTACTTTTGGCATATCCAGTACTTTCCCATTTTTTAGTGTAATAGTGTATGGTACTTTTCAGCAGGTCCATGAGCTAGAATTTCAGTTTAAGTGCTTGAATTATTTATTAGAAGTATAATTTTTGCCTTGGCCTGTCATCTCTGAAGATCACAAAACAAGTCAGCATCAGGGACATGGATGTGACTCAGGAGCTGTCCCAGTGCTGAGCTCCAGGTGCCTGGCAGATGACATCAATTCAGAGAAGAAAGGAACAAGAAGAGGGCCTGGGAAAGCCAACCCCCATTCCAATTTTGATCACACAATAGCATACAAGGACTGTTTAATGATTTGACAGTAGAAGATAGAAGTACTCGTATTCTCTGGGAATGAAAGCAAAGGAAAGGAATAGTAGTTTTAGAAGGCTGTATTTTCACAGAGAAAGGAAACAATAGAGAATTAAACTATAGAAAAGAAGATCAATGCAAAATGTTAGAATAAAGCATAATTTTTTTAAATTGTTTACATGCTAAATAATTTTTGACAGACTGTTGGACATCAAATATCTCTGCAAGCAGACAAGACATTAGCACTGTGCCTATGTATTGTCTGCCTTTGGAGGACTAGGAGAGTACAAATTCTTCATTTTTAGTCAGTGCATTTTCCCTGGAATTCAGCTTCCATGGTTTTACTCTATTTATTTCCTCACGCATTCATCTTGCTTTGTACCATAAATAATGTATTCCTGGCTTCCCAACTAGCAATTTGTTGGCATCAGAGACATTCTTGCAGAGGTGTGAACTTCCACACATAGTTGTACATTTTGAAGAATATGGATATTTTCCTATGATTGAGAAATATGGCAGTGCTGACAGGATATTCCCAGAACAGCACATACATGGCAGGGTGCTTGGATCACACCTGCCAAGGAAGCAGGCTCAGTGCCAGCACACTATATGCACTCCCAACTTACTGAACTAATATAAACCAGCATCCCCATGCTGCAGTTGGCAGCCCTGGGACAGTCTGATGCACCCAGTTACAACTCAGCTGCTTGCCCATATGCCACCTGTTATGTGACAGACCTAAGGCGGCCAGAATGAGACTGAAGAGAACAGAGATGCATCAATATCCAAATATTGTCTTCAAATATATTAATATATGAACACAAAAACATTGATTATAAAGAGTTCTTACTTACTTTATTATATATGTTCTCACTCTTTATTAAATGTGTTCTCACTTTGTAGTATATATGCTTCCTAGTAAACATAGATTATATAAAAATTCAATTTATGATTTGATTTGTTTTATAGCTGTATTTAGTGTTCTTTTTTATATTTAAAAACTCCAACAGTAGATGCTGTAAAATTTCACATTTTTTACACCATAATATTTTTGGATACCAGAACAGATTGCAGCTATGTAGAATTCAAGGTAACATATTTTAGACTTTGTCATGTAAAGCTACTACTTTGCTTGTTAGAATTGTATCATTAATTATACATTTACATAATTACGCATGAAAGTGGTAAAAATATTTTAGGATTCTACTTTATTTTTGATGTAGTTTCCACTTGTAAGAATACAATTACTTAATTTTAGAATTTGCATTCTTTCTTCAGAAGGTGTGCTTTAGGCAGGCCGTAATTATTTTGATCCCTTCTCTCCATAAAACAGTGATAGATTAGTGAGGTTGTTTTATTAATCTGTTATGTTTGTTTTATTTTTCAATTAACTCCAAGGTGACTTTAAATACCCTGTTTAAACTTCTTGTAGGCTACAAATTAGGGTCCTTAATGCCTTATGGTTTCATAGCATTTGTATATTCAGTAGTAATTTAGTTGAACTGTCCTCTAGAAATTCCCAGTACATCACACGGTTTGTGTTACTAATCTGTGAAAACAGTAATAAAATAAACTGTAGGTCAATGTAAATGAGAGCGACAGTAAGTATCCTTTAAAAGGGTCTACAGGCACTGACAGCAGGCATCACACAGGTTCTATTCCAGCACTATTCCAGATCATGGAATCTTAACCAATATCATGGCTAAGCCCCTCATTCCTCACTGAAGAATTGGGGAAAGGAAGCCTTGGGCAAAAAACATTCAGATTCCCCAAAAGAAGGAAAATTTAATCTCCCAGACCCAGTTAGTATGTTTACTGGGCCTCATGATTCTCTGTGCAATATAATCTTTTTTGGTTGGCTGTACAGGACAATTTCTGCTATATTTTTTCACGTTCTCAGATACCCTGTGACAAGCTCTGCACCTCAGTTGAAACTGAACATTCCTGCTCAAATTCTCAGGTTAATTTTCCTTTCCTGGATGTAGAAGTGAAGATTTTTGAACCTTTGTGGTTGCTTAGTCTGGAGAAAAGGAGGCTCAGGGGAGATATTATCATTCTCTACAACTGCCTGAAAGGAGGTCATAGACAGGTGGTGGCCAGTCTCTTCTCTCAAATAACAAGAGACAGGGCAAGAGAAAATAACTTCTGTTTGCACCAGGGAATGTTCAGACTGGATATTACAAGAAATTTCTTAAAGAGTTGTTAAAAACTGGAACGATTTGCCCAGGGAAGTTGTGGAGTCACCATCCCTGAAGGAACTTAAAAGATGTGTAGATGTGGCACTTGGGGACATGGTTTAGTGTCAGACTTTGCAGAGCTGGGTTAATGGTTGAACTCAATGATCTTAAATGTCTTTTCCAAGCTAAATGATACTATGATTCTAGGCACTGGCCTCTAGAAAGGGTATTAGCTCTTAAAAGGAAGCATGTGCCTAAGCCATTCTTCCCCAGCTAACAGATTTTTGAAATTGACTGGATGTCCATGGCATCCATTGACAATAAGTCATGAAGATGGCATGTGAAGATGTGAAAAAGGGAAATAACTGAAAGTCTGACCATTGCATATAAAACTTAGAGATAATTACCCATCCATTTCCACATTTTTCCATCTGGCTGTACATTGCTTGAATTTTAAACTCTCATTTCAGTTCACTTCATGTTCTCTGTGTATCATATTTTCTTCCATTCTCTGTATTTTTTGTTGTGGGGCTGGAATCTTATGAGAGCTGAATGCCCCTGCAGAACATTTTGATAACATATATACAGAGAGCATTTTCTGCAAGCCCCAGTATTGGCAGATGCTTCTCCAACCACCATCAAGGTGTGTAACATTTAGCTGTCCTAAGTGCATGCTTGTCAAGCTTCACCTTTTAAAATTAAATGTAAAGACTTGTCAGCATCTTTCATTGTCCTTCCAGAAGTACAACAGTCGGGCATATAAAGGCATATTGATAATATATAAATACCAGTAATTCAATATTAATTCAACTTTTCTCTTTGTGTTAGCACAATCCCTGCCTAATGTTGATTTCCATCAGTCAACTTGCTTTATCAGTTCAAGGTGACCATTCATGTAATGTAATGTCATGTTTAGCTTCCTTAATCACACACACCTAATTTTCCTGACATTGATTTTCTCTACAGTTTTATCCTAAGAAGGATTTATACAGCACATATCTCTTACATCTTTCTGCCCAAGAGATGATAACAAATATAGTTCAACTTAATTGAAGTAATAGCACACTATTTACATTAATAAAAAGAAATATCTAAATTTCAAGGAGTCTTTTGGATTTAAGGTCTGAATGCAGGAATTGGCAGTAGGCTTGCTAAATTGTAAATTCTGTCATATGGAGTGTAATGCTTCTGGGGAAACCTTTTAGCTCTTCTGTCATGGTATTTCCCTCTGTAAATTTATTTACTGTATCTGTCTCACAGAAGTGTCAGGAGAATCAATCCCTGTAAAACTGCAGTTGGGATATTACTAAAAGAGAAACATTTGGAATTCCAAGGTGTGATGGTTTGACCCGGAAATGGGATTTATGGGAATATGAGTCACCTCTGAGACCACCTTAAAAGCAGGGTGTCTGTGCAGGAACTTCCTCTTGGGACGTCAGAGGGACAGAGATCAGAGCTCTCCCCTGTCCGGCATTGCTGCTGGGCGGGGAAGGGGCAGCCACGCGGTAGGCCTGGGCCCAGACCAAGGTGGGAGTGAAGAGGCCCCTGAGCATGGAAGGGTGGAGGAGAACCCCAAGACCCCAAGAGACATCGGGCAGCCCCCACCCCCTGGCAGAGAGAGAGAGAGAGAGAGCGAGCTGGTGCCTGGGACTGTTGCTTTGAAATTTGATATTATGTGCTGCCAGCACAGCCCGCGGGCGGAGAAGGGGGGGGGGGGGGGGGGGGGGGGGCAGTGATGTGTCCGGCTGCCTTTAGGAGCTTTTAACCCTTTTTTGGACAATGAAATCTTTATAGAACATTAACCTTTCCCAGAAAGGAGACAGAGTGGAAGAGGAAGAAGGAAATGAGCAAGTGGGATTAAGAACTGAGCAAGTGAGAGATGTGGGACAAATAGAGAAGAATCTTGGTGGGAAGAGATGATGGAGTGGCTTTTGCTGGACTCTTTTTGTATAGCCATGGACAGAGCCCTGCTTCCTTGTGATACAGAGACTGAGTCCAGGGGGAGAAATGTCCCAGATACAAGAAGATGTAGTGGTCGTGTTTACCCCTCGGCCCCAAGGGGTATATAAAATATGGGGCGGACAGGTGTCCCAAAAGGTGTGACTGTGTTCTTTTTGGAATGGGACAAAATATCCTTAAAAGACAACCCTAGAAGCAGCTTTGGTCCATGTGTAATGGTGAGAGCATTACACTTGGAAGGAAGAGGTCATCCTGGCACAAGAAGGACTCCTCTCCTCTTGACGAATTGAGAATTTGATTATCTACAGAGTGTTGATGGACTGAGAGCTGGGAAGAGATGAATTGGGAAGTGTATTGTATTGGGAATTTGAGGGGAGGAGGAGGGAAATGTTTTGTGAGGTTTTCATTTTCCTTGTGTGTTCTTTGTTTTTTTGTGTGTGTAGTTTAGTTATTGTTTGTGTAGTTTAGTTAATAAATGTTTTTTTTCCTTGTTAAGTAAGAGCCTGCTTGCTTTCTTATTC
The DNA here is from genome assembly GCA_039654755.1 of Calcarius lapponicus. Taxonomy (NCBI): domain Eukaryota; kingdom Metazoa; phylum Chordata; class Aves; order Passeriformes; family Fringillidae; genus Calcarius; species Calcarius lapponicus. The sequence continues at coordinate 75,922,599 of CM077462.1, read as the reverse complement.
CTGGTCAAAATCTCACAGCAGACACCAGGGAAAGTGCATTTTCATGGGGCATTGGCAAAATGCCAGTGTCAAACCATGACACAAGGGTTTTGGTGTGATTGCACTGTACTCTGGGTGGATAGGATGGTGGGTTACACAATCTCCCAATGTGCACCGCAGAGTACCTTACAAGAACTTACAGCCATTGAAGCCCTTCGTTCCTTTCCCAGTACAGAAGGGGGAGAGAAAGGCTATAAAACCAAATTTATTTATTGTTGGCTTTACTCGATTTTCTGAAAAGCAAAAAAATGTTTTTCCCCACTAGCCTATTCTTGCCATCATTTCTAGCACCCAGACAAGACATTAAAATGGCAAATTGTGCACTATAATTCAAATAGTGTCTGTGAAGGCAACAAAAACCAGTCACATCTTCCTCAGACCTCCCCACACATGCCCCCTCTCCTTTGCTTTATCTGATGGACAATTTAATTTGCCCTAAAATAAGAATGCTAGATGGGAATTACAGGTGGAGCTGTCTAGATACTCACATAATGAATGCATCCCAAAGAAGGGGAAGCTGTGATGATTGCGATGGACTTTGGTACACATGGGTCTGGAAAAGGGTCTTAAATGCTGCTGAGGACTGGGCCAACAGGGTAAACTGCTCTCCCAAGGCTGTAGGCAGTTCCCAGGTGGATCCATTGGCAGAGATCTCTGCAGAATATATCTAGCCTGAAGACAAGGAACGCTCACTTAGGCATGGGTGAATAAAATTGCTAAGACCTGGAGCAAAATCCTAAATCAGCACTACATATGTGCTGTTGCTTTGTCACCTAGATCCTCCAAGGCCAAAAACTGTAAACTTGGACATTTCTGCACTGACCTACTTATATTATAAATTTAGACCTGCTCATATTATATACTAAACTGGCAACATTTAGATATTGTATTAGCAATAAATCTTACATAATCATTCACAATACCAAAATTATATTTCTGAGAAAATAGCTGTGAACCTTTAGATGAGCATACGTATTTACACAGCTGACACTTAGTAAGAGAACAAGTGTTTCAAAAGTACCTGAGAAGCAACACACTTCCACATACATTAATTAGTTTATGTGATGAAAAACAGTCAGGTCATGACAGCCACATGAAAATGCCCAATTCTATTGACAGTCATACACTATTAAAAGGAAAATAAAAAAGTGTCATTCCTATCAAGTCTCCAGTCATTAAATCTGTTTATTGTTCCAAAGTGGTGTTATATTGATTTAATGATGCTATTAGTGATATCTACAGAGAATATATGAATATAAGCAATTACTCTTTGGGATATTCCTTCCTGGTAGAGAAAACACCTAATTTCACTAATTGCCTCTATTTCTGTTTCTGTTAACTGTACACTGTATACATGTTAATAATATTATCAGTAGGAGTGAATTTTAATTAACATTCATGTGTAGAAATTTAATTAAAACCAAACATATTCCAATAAGTTTATTTTATTAAATCAATTGCATAGTTATTTCCAGAGTTAAAGCATTATTCCTAGGTATCAATTAACAAAGAGATCTGCAGCTTACTACGAAAGTTAAAAAACCTGTACATGAAACAGACATTTAGAGACTCTATACCTAAAATCAGACTGTTACGTGAAACCCTACTGTGAATACATAATAGGAATTATTACTCCATAGTCTTCCAGCTCAGAAAATATACTGTGTATTCTTATAAATTCAGGAAAAGTAAGTATGAAGAACTGAAAAACCAAATCACACCCACCCAAGGGGTTTACAACAAGAAATTGAACCCAGATCTCATGAAAATTGGCTCAGTGCTTTAATTACAAGATGTTGGAGAAACAACTGATCAGTCATTGAGATTTTATAGACCTGAAATGTGAAATAATGTCAGAGTGCAATTTCAAGTTCTTCCCTGCATAAAACCACAAAAATTGTAGGAGACGTTTCACAGAATTTGGGAAATTCAGGTTATTCTGAAAATCTGCATTTCTTCTTATTTGTTTTAATCCTCTCACCACCATGTGGAAATGAATAATAATGATATAAGGATAAAAATATAAAATTAATTATTCCTTTGACCATGCCACAAGTATAAATGTTTGACAATATACCTGAATTTTACTAACTGATTTATAGAAAGATTAGATGGGGTTTTTTTCAAAAGCAAGTAAAAATGAATGTGAGTCTTTTTTGACTCTGAGGAAATTCTGATAAGGTCCTTGATAGGTGGAATAGCTATGGCTGTGTACTTGGCTGATTTGCACGATTTCTTACATGACTTCAGAAGTTTTTCAGAACTATGAATACTCTTCTTTGCAGTTTCTGGAGGAAATCATCCCTGGAAGTTCTACGTAATTTTCAAACCCAACGCAAAAGGCTAAAATTAATCCTCTCTTGATTTGAATCACTGGTGATATTATATATATTTGAGACTATGTTTCTTGTGATCCATTTCACAATATAATCAAACTAGATTCAGCACCACCATTCAAAAAAGGACTACAAGTCTCAGGTGTGACTAATTTCTCACTGTTTGGCACAGGTTTGCTTTTATTGGCACCTCAGTAATCCTGATCAATGCCATTTAACTCCTGGCATGCATACAGCCAACACAATTAACAATCCCATACAATCCACTGCTCCTGCTACACATGTGCAAGCACATGTGCACACGTGGAACTTCAGCCACACTGACACTCAGAAAGTTGTCATATGGAGACAATATGACTCTTCTTAAGGTACAGAAGATGACAGAAAATGGCATGCTGCTATTAAACACACTTAACAGCCAAGACACACGCCTTTCAGTCACTGTCAGTGCTCCAAGTGGGCAATGGCAGCTCTCACACATCATCAGGGAAATTGTCAGTAATCCCTGGAGACCATCTCTGTCATAATTGGCACTGGTAGGGGGGAAGGATGTCAGGGAGGAAGATATTAACACACCATCCTGAGATGGCAATAGTGGCAGTTAACACTCCTTCAGACTTTCAAAACTCCTGTGGAAGTCATAGCATAAATATGAAGCACCAAGATGACATTTTTTACAGCTGCTTCTCATAGTATCATGACATTTAAAGTGCGTACTAAAATCTATCAAGTACATTTAAAGCACAATTATGCCATAACATGCATAGTATACCTAATACGAGCAGGATTAGTCTGTCAGTGTTTTGAATTTGTAATCCAGACAATAGAATAAAATGCTTTCATAATGCTATTCTTAAGTTTATTATTCAATTAACATGTATACTCTCCCTAAGAAAATAAAACATTTTGAAGGGCACAAAATATTTTTACTGCATATGCAGACTATGCCATTTAATCCTTAACAAATTGCTTCTGCCTTTAAATTATGTTATTAGTATGCTAAAAAAATTCTTACATGTTGTCATCACTCTTTAAATTTCACTACAAGGTACTGGGCTATACATCTGCCAAATGGTTTTGCTTTCAGTCTGTTCAATTAAAACCAGAAATATATTTTTCCAGACCTTAATCCTATGCTAATATTCTATAGAAAAGATTTGAGTTAATTTTATAATACCATTTCTAATTTTTCCAATGTTAACGGTTCTTTACATTAATTGGTTGATGTTTCAGAACAAAAACTGGAATCCTACTAAATACTTAACACATCCTTTAACTAATTGTTTTAATGCAGTTTGGTTTTGGGTAAGAGTATTTCTTTTTAATAATTTTTTTAAGATAGAACATCAAAATAAAGTTCTGAGGGGGATCTGATTCCTCAGTTCTTTACATGCATTCTTAAGCTCAGAAGTTTTTGGGTTTTTTAATGGAAATGGGAACTAGAAAACAGCCTTTTTAAAGTAATGAAAATTGAAAAAAAGATTAAAAAAAAGCAACAAAAATCTCTCCATTTCCTTTTATGTCCTTAGAGAGTGCTGTGTTTTCAATGACAAATCTCAGGCTGGCTATAAAAGCTGGTTTCTCTGTGCCTGAGCCCCTTTGTGCCTTGCTCTCTACCACTGCAGTTTTCATGCTAGCTGTCTCTCTCTGTCCCTCCTTCTACTTTTGGTTTGGTGAGACAATTGAAACTTTTCACAATGCTCCCTTATCTGCCATTTCAGTAGCCCCTGGAGACTGGCAGTTCCCCCCTTCAGATGATCCCATCTAACTGAGCCTCTGGGGACCAGCAGCAAGGCAACCATCCATCTGGCTGGGTGGCCATTCCTGGAATGTGTGCATGGAAAAATTAAATAGTTACCCAGCCTGTCACATCTTTTACAAAGAAGACTAACATAAGACAGATATTTTTAAAGCCCTTATATTACATCCTTTATGTTAACACTTTGAAAAGAAAACAGACAGATGCTTAATACTCCCTTTCATTGGTAATAACATAGCTGATAACTTAATACAAAAAGATTTTATTATAGATGGACTTCATAGTGTCTTTGGAGTTATTCTTCCTTGATATTTCTTATTGGATGTTTGCAATGGAAGCTTTTTTTAACTTTGTCAAAATTGTACATTTGGATTGAAATGTTCTCCACTGGGTGTATGTCAAGTAGAAGATTTATTTAATTTTTACAAAAATTTTTGCAAAAAAAATTCAGGTTTTTCTATATAAAGCTAACAGAAAAATGCTCTTTCACTGATGTTAAATTATAACAAATTCAGCAGTTACTTTATGAACATTTTAAAGGAAAATCTTGACCTTTTAGCAGAATTTGGCTTTAAGCCAGTGGTGTTTCTGATAGCATTCCAGTGAAAAAGCTGCTTTTTTTTTTTTTTTTTTTTTTTTAACCACTTAAAAATATCCTTTCACAGCAGCTTGGAAAGTTCTAAAGATTTGACAGACACATTCCTCACAGATTCTAACACAGAACTTTGACTTTTCTGAACAAGTTTTACACCTGGAAAGTGACTATGGTCCAAAACACAGCTACAGAGATCAAGGAAGACTCTTCCTGAATTTCAATGGCAGTTAATGCGGTCCATAGGATGTGAACCTGTAAACTAATTAATAGCTTATTTTCCTAGAGATACAGGTTACTTCTTCATTGCTGCTCAAGTGACATGGAAGCACAGGAAATATGGAAAAAAAGCATCACAACATCTGAGTCAAGGACAAAAAACAGATGGCAAGAGACAACTGTTGAGGGGAGGAGCAGATTGGGACAAGGAAGCTGAGGGAGTACGAGAAGGTTGAAGATGGGGAAGAGAGTGTAATTAATAAACAAGGAAATGGACTCTGGGAAGAGAAACATAAGCAACGCAGGAGTTAGAGCTGTGAAAGCCACACAAGTCATAAATTGTGAGCAAAAGACAAGAAGAGTATGAAAGAACATAATGAGGAAACAGGGCGGGGAGACAATAATGGTAAAGTAGAATTTGTACTGAAAATTTGAAAGGAGGATAAAGACAGAGAGGTCTCATATGTGTAAGGATATAACAAACATTTGCAGCAACAGAGAGATTGTAATACTAGTAAAGCTACTGCTAGTCAATATTCAAAGAAGCAAATAGAATGGATTAAGTTCACAGACCAAACCAAGGCCTGGAGGAGAACCAGATGCTGAAATCAACTGCTGTACATGTTAAATGAATTACACCTTTCTGGGGTACGATTTTATGACTGCTGTCACTTATTATTGCTTGTGTTGGATAGTTTATGAAGAAGATTTAAAAGTCCAGTGCATTTTCTTTAATGTCTGTATGATTCTGGGTTTTGGCAGGGGTTTTGGATTGGTTTTGGGTTTTTTTTGTTTGTTTGTTTTTGTTTTGGGGGTTTTTTTGTGGTTTTGTTTGTTTGTTTGGGTTTTTTTTTGTGCATGTGGGTTTCTTTTTTCTTTTTAATGTTAGAAGTTACACTTTGAAATATGGGTTGACAGAATTTTTATGTCATTGAAAAGTTAGCGATAGCATAAAAGTTTCCTATATTAATTCAGTCCTTCCATTTTTGTTCCAAAGTTGTATTTTTCTGGTTTGGACACAAGAGGAATTCATGTTTGAGGACATAAGAATTGGGAAGAAGCTGCCAAGAACTTCTGGTTTTGACTTTCTAGCCACCACAGTGGTGCTTAGGAAATTGTCTTGCAGCTCAGCTCATAACCCTTGAAATTCCCTTGAAACAGATCAATTCACTTTAGTAGCATGTGTAAGCATATTGTGATAGCTGTGATCACAATACTAGTAAGACATCATCTGCTTTAAAACCCAATAGTTTTGAATGTTGCAGATGGTATCAAGACATTAACAAAGTAGGCTATGTTCCTTGGTATTGGTTATTGGTGCAGCTGTTAAGTTAATGAAGTCAGTATATATTCAGTTTTAATTGTAGATAGATTTTATTTGAGCTTTCATAGAACAGCTGTGAAATAAATGCTACAATTAATGTTCTGTGGGTTACACTAAAACCTGTATATAGGTATGTTATTAATTATATGTTATAACCTTAGTTCAATTTATTTAGTATTTGGCTCCTAAGATGAAAGGTCATCAGATAATTGCACTTTCTTCAGAAAACATTTAAAGGTTTCAAAGTCATCTTCATTTGTGCTTTCACCTGCCAAGACACCATCAATAAAATTTATTATTAGATTAAATCAATTTATTTTATTAAGTTAATGCCATCTTTACATATCTAGATTTATCAGGTACTCACCATATTAATAAAGGGGTCAAGCAGGCTGTTCCAGATGTACTTGAAGAAATAACTTGAAGAAATAATTCAAGCTTTCTTTTGTATTGTTTTCATATAGGGTGCTCCAGACACACTATTCCCAATAAACTGTCATATAAAAGATAAAACATCAAAATAAAAGTCAAATGAAGAATCTAATCATCTTGGGGTGGAGGTAGGGGGGGGGTAAAGGGTGTTGCAGGTAACTAGGCAAACTGGGGAATGTTGATTTGTGTCATTTTAATCACAGCTACCAGAAACTCTCAATTTCAGACATTCCTGGTCAAATCCTTTCTTCTGTGAGAAACACAGCAAAGTAGAATTGTCAGCCCTTCTGGGAGACTGACACTAACATTACAATCTGAGATTTTCTCAGATTCAAGGATGTGATTTCTAAAGTTTTACTTCTCTCCTGCCCTTTTTCTCTTTTTATTTGTAAAAAGGCTTGTTTGGTATGTTTGGTTTTTATTTTCAGACGAGTTCACAAATTCCATTTTACATGCTTCACCAAATAAAGACTTGATAATAGTGTCACTCAGGTTTCTTGGGGATAGGGTTATTCAGCTTTACTTATGCATTACATTATTTATTGTATGGTCTTGTACATTGTGTAACAATCCACATTTCCCCTTTTCCCTTGTGTCACTCTGAAATGCTGGAGTAACTGTCCAGGAAGCACTGAAGGTCTGGAAATGACAGGAACTTTTATTCTTCCTAGTACTTCTTTTACAGAGTTACTAATCTTCTGGAACAGAAGATCATGCCATGTACTGTTGGATACATAAGTTGCCTATGCCACAAATTCTAAATTTCCATTACATCTGGAAACAAAAAATCACCAAGGACTGAAGGCTCATTTAAAATAATGAAAAGCTTAACTCACTACTAGTGTAGTTATAACTGCACTGTACTCCAAAGAAGGTTTGTGACAAGGATTACATTAAGGCTCTCTTCTAGTGTATTTCCATTAAACTCAGGGTGGGAGGGAGAGAAAAAAAACAAATATTTGTTACCGCACACTTAGGGCCATGGGAATTCTGCTCCTCTTTTCCTTCATTAATAGGAAAACAAAGAATAAATATTTTCTTTTGCAGCTCTATCCATCTTTGGAAGGCACAATGGCATCCAATTATTTTATAAAGTAGGCTGCAAACCTCTGGTCTGTAAGGGCAGAATTCTGTGTACTATTGTTAGACACTTAAACAAAATATTCTTTTTTTTCTCTAGCAACATAAATCAGAGGAATCTGGAACTGTTCAACATCCTTGAAAAAAAAATCAGGCCATTTATATTTAGATATTGAAATAGAAGTTAGGAAACTAAATTTAGTATCTAGTCCAGTTCTGCATTCAGCAGTCATGGACTCTGACCATGCTGTAATTCAGTAGAGGGCAGTTTCTTTCATCCTTTGTGCTCATGGCTCTTTGGAGATATGGGTTAGAGAGATAGGGGGTTTTATCTTTGTTGCTATTGAGTTTTTATTGCTGCTGGAATATTCAGCTACAATTATGGGTTGTTATTTTTCTGAATTCTGTGGTGCTCAGAGAACATCTCATTTGCCTTGTCTTTTTTCCTCTGCTTTGGGGATTATGGATCAGCACACCCCCCCAACTAGTTCCCTATCACAATAGCTCCTGTTACCATGGGATAGCTACAGTGGTAAACAGATCTGTTCTTTCTCCACTCTTTACTCTTATGTGCATTCTTCTCCCATGTGCAGTAAGAACTTTGCTCCATCTTTGTAGAAGGTAAAATCAGTCTCCAGGGGACACTGGATCCTTCCTGTGCATATGTTGAAGATCAAACTGGAAAGAATGGAGAAAATTATGGTTTTGCTTTTCCCAGCATATTAACTAGTAGCTGTATCACAGCATCAAAAGTAACGTCCCTCATAAGTTTAGGAAAGCCAGGAGAAAATAAAAATCTGCAAATCCCTTCTCATCTGTATTCTGACTCTGGAAATACAAAACTGTGTTGCACTCGCACAAAGCATGCACAGAAAAGAGGAATCCCCTCTGATGATCAGTTCATCCTTGCTTCTGTCAGTAGCCAGGAGACTGATTTTTAAGAACCTGCTCCTCTGGTTTCATTTTGAATGAGTTCCTCACAAAACAAGTAACACTCACTGGAACATCAGTGAATAAACAAGTTTGATAGAGGGTTAAGACATATCTGCCACTTTCCTATGTCTCTTCCAGAGTTTGTGGCTTCTGCAGAAACAAGGGAGCATTCATTCTGTTCCCTCCTGGCAATAACTGAACATCATAGCATTACAATTTTGCTCTTTGATGATCATTATTTCAGTAGCAACATACTGCCCATACCTGGATGCATCAAAACATATTGGACCCAGGTCATTTTCTCTTCAACCAGGCAGCAGTGGAAATTTACAATGGTGTTGTTCACCAAGTAACAGAACGGCCTCATCATCCTTAAGGTGTTTGACCAACTGCAGTGCAGTTCTGTCATCCTCTCAGGCCATTGCCGAATGAAACAATACATTCAGTTTAAAGTTTCTCTTACAAAATCAAAACGACCATTGTAGCATGCTATAAAGCTGTGATACAAAACATGCTTCATTCTGCAGCTTCAAAACTTTTTCAAATAGGTTAACTTTATCCCAGTCTTTATGTTGGACCAGATGTCATCTGTTTGTACTTCTGAAAATTTAAGAGTCTCAAGTCCCCAGAGCTTGGGGTTTTATTTTTTATTTTATGCAGCAACTTCTTTCCATTGCTAATGTCTCCAGTTTGCTAATTATCTGCTATAACTGAAAGCTTTCATGATAGGCTCTGAATCTTCTGCTGTTTGCCGAAGGCCTGAAGAATTATGCATCAAATTTACACACAATTCTGCTTATCCCCCTAGAAAATTTTCCTATAACTCTAATTATAAAGCCATGAGGAGAGTCTATCCAGATGTTCTAGGGGAGGACAAAATATAGTGGTTGCCACTAAAATTATACAGCTGTGTACTAAAACAGGGCCAACATACACCTTTCAAAAACTACTATTTTCAAATACTGTCCTCCAGGAACCTGAAAGAGCTTCTCATAAATGGAAGGGGAAGAGCAAGAGAAGCCTTCATTATCTCTAAATATACATCTCCAGTGCTGTTTCAGACCCAGATGAGGGGGAGCAATTTGTGCAGCTAATTCTCTTCTTCAAAATTCACTCCCTATCTTATATTCTGCAACTGGTCAAGAAAGTACAGTGAAATATCTCAATAGTAATGGTGCTGCTCAGATAGCGGAGCAGTTCCCACATGGAAAAGAAAAAAAGAAAAACATAGAAAACCTACATTATGTTCTGCTTAAAAGAAGAGATTTAATGAAAAGAAGTATAAAACAAATAAGAAAAGAGCTCATAAATGACTCAGACTGCAGATGTGCTGCATCCATTGTTTGCTTGTCCACTGCAGACAGTGAGATAGAGAGATTGAGGAGTTAATTGACAGATAGACCACTAGACCAGATATGCAAAATGCAGCTAGATTGACTTAAAGTGTATTGCAATAATAGTACTGTAACAAAGTACTATTTATGCTGATGGTAACTCACTGTCCATGCACTAAGCACTGAACATACACGACATAAAACATCTCATGATCTTAGAGTGGTGGAGTAGAGCAGGAACTGACCTTGCAAATGATACACACAATCAAATGAAACTTTACCCTATTTAAAATCTGTGTGCCATTTTCCTTTCAAAGAAAGATAAAACTGGTACTCATACAAATCCATTTAATTCCTGATTTTATTAAAGGAAAAGATACAAATACCTCCTTGTAGAAATATTGCTGACGTGAAGTTAAAAAAAAGAAGCAAACATTAGAAGTGCCATTCATAAGAAAGATGTACTTTGACAAGAACTTTGAGTTAAAGTAGTGTGTAGCCCAATGTGTATGGCATGAGTGCTGTAAAGTAGTTTTTCAAAGTAACCCAATAAACTTCATAAAGGATGATAAAGACCATAAAGTCAAGTCTTTATGACTCAAAAAAAAAAAAATCTGCATTTCTTTTAATTCCATCTTTACCTGTAAAATAGTAACCAATGAAAATCACCTCCTCACAAGTCATTCCTCACTATCGTCATAAATAGATAACAGTATACACAAAAAAAAAAAAAAAAAAAAGTAAAATTGCTTCTGGCTTTAACATTCACTTTGAAAATATTGAGAAATGGAGCCCCATAAGTTATTCATAAGATCAGAATTAATGCAGTCACTATTCCTGGCTTCTGATTAAATGCTGTCTTGTAACCTAGTAACACTGGAAATAATGACCAGATGATAATTTTCTGTGAATTGAGTTAATGAAGGGAAGCTTTGATATGTCAAGTTGCAACATTACTTGCCCAACAGAAATATGTCTGGAGACACATCCACAGCTGTGGAGACAACTGTCTTCTATGTTTTCATGGGATAGAGTATTCAGACAAAGTCCATTTCTAATGATGGATTAATTCTCTCTTCCACTATGATGGATAATACAGTGGGAGATGGTGATGAAGGACCAGAAATTTTCAATCTTAAAATTAAAAAAAGGAATTGAAAGTGAGGGGCTTTTTCAACTCATCCTCACTGACAGTAGTGCACAGAATTCACTGAACATGATGTTGAGCTGTAAATCCTCTGATAGACTTCCATATATTATACAGGACCACAAAAGTGTATAAAACTGTGTCACTCATCACTAGTATCTTAACTTGCTAGAGGCTTCAATATAAAAGACAAGCAAAAGACACAGAGAAAAACTCATATTAGTATTGCCAGTTTAAGACCAGAGTTGTGTAAGAACCCCCAGCAAATTCCAGAATTAATCCAAAATCTTTTCTCCTGAATCTAAACCACAAAAAGGTCAATTTTTGAAAATTAGGCAGAAACTATCTAGGATAGAAAAAAAAAAAAATAAAGAAAAGTTAGTAAAGAAAAATGCAAACATGCACGTACACACACACACACGTATTTGTCGACCACAGAGGTTCAGAAAGCATAAGCCATTGAAAGGGAATCACTGAAGCAGAGAAAATTCTCAGAGAACAGGAATTATACATTAATTACTCAGATAACACGTAAGTTAAAAAAGAGCCCTAACTACTTGTGGAAGGCAAAGGGGAAAAAAAAGCAATGAAAGAAAAGAACAGAAGGCCAGAAAAGTATTAAATTTTATAGCACAAGTTGCCATTGCCGCAGGAGGGAAACACACCAAAAAAAAAAGAAAAAAAAAAAAAAAAAAAGAAGAAGAAGAAAGGAAGGATTAGAATCAGCCTGGATCCTGAGGTCAGCCATTGGGGAAAGGCACAAGAGTGGGAACGCACTAGATGTGTGGATGGATGCGGGGCGGCCGAGGAGGACCCGTCAGGAGGCTGATGAGGCGGCGCGGCGCCGGCAGCCTCGCCCGGGGCTGCGCGGGGCGGGGGCGGCGGGCGGCGAGGGGAAGGCTGGGGGCGCTCCGCGGGGGCCGGGCGGGCGCTGCCGGCTGCGGGGCGGGGATGCAGCTCCGCGCGGGGGGATGATGGGGAAGGGAGCGGCGGGAGAAGCGGCTGCCGGAGCCGCGGCGCTCTGGGTGCCGGCCGAGCACTGGCCGCCCCGGGTGCGCCTCCAGCCCGAGCAGCCGCGGTGTAAAGGAGGAGAGGGTGCGCTGGGCTGCGCTGCGCTGCGATGCGGTGCCGGCAGCAGCCGCGGCTCCCGGGCTCCCGGCTCCGGCTGCAGAGCGCGGGGGTAGGGAGGGTCATAACCGCTGGAGAGGAATAAAACGTGTTAAAAAAATAATTTCAAAAAATCATAAAAATCAATCCACCTGGAAGGAGGATGGGGAAGGGTATGAGAAGCAGAGAGGAGAGGATGGGGTCAGAAAGTGGTGAATGCAAGAGGCTGGTTGGAGGAGCCGGAGATCAGAGGACAGCGCTCGCCAACTTGCCCTCTTGCCTTCACGCCTTTCCCGGGGCAGAGGAGTGAAGAGGAGAATCGGGGAGGAAGGTGGAGAGGAGCAGGAGGAGGAGGAGAGCGGGAGGAGGGGGGGGTCCTTGCGCGCTTAGGGCAGGGGCGAGCGGCGGGCGGCGGCGTGAGAAGGCGCTCACACAAACACACATCCACATCATCCATACATCCGCACGCGCCCAGGCAGGGGCGGGCAGAGCCTCCGCCGCCCCCCCGGGAGCAGCCGGGGGAGGCGCCTCGGTTCCCCCGCCGGGAGGGGGCACGGCGGGGGCCGGGAGGGGCTCGCGGGAGCTGCCGGCGCGGATGCCTTCACCTGGCGCTTTCCATCGCTGAGCCAGCCGAGGAGGAGAGGCGGTCGGGTCGGGAGAACTACCTCTGGATGGTTTAAAAAAAAAAAAAAAGAGAGGAAAAAAAGAGAAAAACCCCAACTCTGCAATCCTCTGCTCCCCCAGGCTCAGCAACATAAGGGACTGCTATATTTGAGGCTGTCAGGAGGATGGGAGAGAGAGACTGAGAGTCAGGGCGAGAGAGACGGTGCCACAGCAGCGGTAAGTGTCTTTGCCGTTCCCGCAGCCAGGCACTGATTTCCTCGGTTAGACTTTGGAGTGTGTGCAGATTATTTGTTGTAATATCTATCGCAGCATCTCTGTGAGCAGTCTGCTGTGAAGCCGGCAATGGTGAGAGATCCCATTTTTGGGCTGCAGGTTTATGTGTTTTGCTTTCTGGCTTTGAATCTTATGTTGAAATTGTCATAATTGAGCAGAAAAGTTGAAGTAGAAATTACTATGATCTGCTATGTGCTTCCTGTCATTTAACTGGGGAGCAAACTACTGCAGTGAATGAGTTGCGAGGAGAGATGTGGGGCTTTTAATACAAATACATACTCCGGAGAAGGAATGGCTATTCAAATGTGCTAATTTTTTATATTTGGGAGAGCTACCATGCTAATGCTTGAGGTTGAATCAGGAAGTAACCCAGTGTATCGAGTTTATAGTGATGCACTGAAAGTTGTGTTGTTTTGGAGTTTTGAATGATACTTGGCTTTGGGATAAACAGTTATCTCTGGAATTGGAAAAGTGCAGAACCAAGACTCTTCTCCTTTGCTGACAGGCAGAGGAGATGGAATTACATAAAGATGCACCGATTTTTTTGTCTCTGATGTGAGAACAGTTAATAAGACTGTGTGGAATGTCTGTGAACTGGCTAGAAGATGAACCGAGAGTTACTGTGACATAGAGCATGAAACTGTCTTTTTAAGATTTTTAAAGTAGAAAAGAAAAAAAATCCATGACTGTATATGTACTTCTTCAGATGTTTAGTTGCACATCTATTAAGCTCAGAAACTTCAAGCAACAGAAGTTAGACAAGATAGTGTAATGTGAGTACTTAGGACCTAATTTTTCTGTGTTGCAATATTTCAGAAATGCAGCTTAAAGTTTTTTCAAAGTTTTGTGGTTTTTTTTGTTTAAAAAAGTAATACTTCCTTGGAATGACACAATTTTAGTTGGTTTTGGTATTTTAAATGAAGGAACGGGTGCCAGGTTTTTTTTTTTTTTTGAGGAGTTCCAGAATTCCCCTAGACTTCAGTGAGCTGTTGATGAGACCCTGAAGTTTGAAACTTTAAATATATTATACATTTACTATTAGCCAAAAGCTATGGGGGGATTCCTGATAATTAGAATTTGAATGAAATTTTCCAATTAATAAAAGTGCCTTTAATTCTTGCTGATTTATAGTACCACTCCTTCAGAAGTACTTTATGACAATCAATAGCACAAGATCAGTTCATTCTGATTAATATTTTTACAGGAGTTATTGAAAGAATTAGCAGTAATGGGACCATTACTTTAAAAAGCTATCAAATGCTCTAGTAGAATTTCTAAAAATATATTTAATAAATTGACTTCAGTTACTATAACACTTACCAAAAAGTTTCAAGTAAAACAAAAAGAAAACAAGAAAAACCCCAAACCCTAACCTTCTCCCTGAAACCCCTTGTCTATCTTGTTGTGAGAGAAAGCACAAACTCTTGTTTACTTGTTTGAGGTATGCTGGGAAGGCAGAAAACTGAGATGTGAACTATTGTAACTGAGGAATTTTATTTGTACAGTGGCCTTCAGCAGAGAATTACTGTTTACACTCTATGGGAATATTTAAAAGATGTGCTTAAGAAGACAAAGTTTCAGAAGACAACAAATATATTAAGGAGGGTGAAGTGTTAAGCACTCTTGAAGAGGATAACAGCTAAGGAGTTTTATAAGTGGACTATTGAACATGCAGCACTTCTGTTTCATACACTCACAAAACAAATGCCCATGCAAAAGAAGTCAGAACTTGCAGAGAATGACGTGAAAGTGGGAAGATAGCTAGGGATTGTTGGGAGATAAAAAGTATAGGTTTTAGTTTTTTTGGTCAATATGAAGCTGAAGGTCATATTTTGAATTCTAGGTAAAAATATCAGGAGAAGGGGCCTTAATTTCATTTTATAACAAGGGCAGATACTAAGAATGAAAACAGAAAATAAAAACATCTCACTGGATGAGTTCTACTTGAGAATTTGAAAGAAAGCAACTTTGAAAACAGGTCTTGAGGAAAAATATAGCAGCTAAGATAAAGGTGTGATTAAGAGCTTTGCTGTTAGAAAATAATAAAGGGCAGCTTTAAGAAATGCATATCTTGGAGGACTGCTAGCACAGATTCAATACAGGAAGGTCGTGACTGGCAAATTTGCTTGAGTCCCCTGAATAAGTTGCTGACATGGTGAACTATTGGGGAATCAGTGATATGATTTATGGGAGTTTCAGAAAATGTCCAGTTCTGTGCTCCACAAAATATTGATTTGGAGAGTAAATTTTTGAAGGAGTGCTGGAATGAATTCAAACCTGACTTAGGCATAGGGACCAGAGGGTGTCAGTAAAGGTAAAGAGCTCTGTATGGAAAGAGGAGGTTAAAAGTATGATGCTTTAAGTGACAGTCTGAGATCCAGGGTTTCTTCCTGCTTCTTGCAAATCTGGAATGTTCAAAAAGGCTTAATCTGAAATATAGAAAATTTTGTTCCACTGAACGGATTCAACACACTGTAAATTTTCTAATTAGATTAATGATAGAAATATTTATTTTAAATAATTAATGCAAGTCTTTACAAAAGATGTAGAAACCTGTATGTTAAGAATATACATACCAAGGTATTGAGCCATCTGAGGTGATTGGTTTAGTGGCATTGAGAAAACAATAGTTTTTCTGACTGATTTTGTCTTTCTGCTTGTAGCCTGCAACACAGATTTTAGTTCCTACAAATGTACTGTAAAATTTGCCACTGTTGGTCTGCTCCCTCCTTATGCTCCTGCTAAAGCTTCTGCATTGCACTTTCTCTCATTTTCAGAACAACCTCAATCATTTGAACAATTTGTTGTGCTCTAAAATGCTAAACAAAATCCACCACAGTTTATACTGCATTCTTAATTTGCTGAGAATCAATGTGAAATAGACATTTGGTTGCTAATACTATATTGGTAGGTGCTTCACAGTGTATTTTCTTCCTTCTGTGCATGGCTTCTCTGATGCTTTTTTCAGGATCTGTTACACCCTGGATTATCAACTTTTTAGTGCTTTACAAGGGAAAAGTACTCTTTCTGGAAGTGATGGGGTCCCTACAGATTCTCATCTCCTGAGTGATTTTGATCAATAACACTCTGTTAGGAGATGGGTTTGCAAATTATGAAATTGTTAAAACTTTATAAGATAAATATGTTCTTATTTTTCTTAAAGATTTGAAAGCCTCGTAATGTGTGTGTATGTATGTATAGATGTGTTTATACACACACACATATATTGAAAAGCAATGATTCTGTGTCTTTGCGAGCTGGAATAGCAGCAACAGTAACATTTTCTAGTTAGTGGAAGGAAATGTAATCTGTTTGTTTTTATAATTAATTTCTTGGCTGATTTATGAAAATATCCCGGAGTGTGTGAACCATAAGAAAATTTGATCTTTGCTCATGTGCTGGTTTCTAAAAGGAAGTTCAGGATGATTTCTCACTGTATTTCATAAAGGCAACAAATCAATCTGAAGGTGTTGCAAGTGGATATGTAATAAGGAAATAAAATGTCAGATTCTGTGTGTTGTGAATATAATAAAACATCAGAATTTCTATCCATGCTACAGCTGGTGTTCTTGTTCACAACATACTCATACTTTATCTATGTAGTCATCCATTCAGACTAACTCTCAAGCTTACAGATCCATGAGTTTACATGAGAATGATGCATGCTGTCATGTACTAGTTACACCACCATAGCTCACCTCTTTACATCTCCTTCAGGACCAAACTTACATGTCAGTCTTGGGAAAAATTGATAACTCTTCTCCATTCCCATACCTAGAAATAGAAAATACATCAAACTCTTTCCATCCATCAGAAAGCTCTTTGGGAATTCCCTTTTTCAGCATGCTCTTAAAGGTTTTCTTGTAAATGGTGTTAAAACATGATGCTGTCTTTGGAGAACCTTCAGCTTCTGAAACTAAAAGCAGACAAACTTTGCAGGTACCTCACAGCAGTTCCAGAGAGGGGTAAAGAATGACAACTTTTCACTCAACATATAGAGTCTTTGGCTTCAGCCTCCTTCTGAGTGAAAATTGTTCTTTTTTTAATATTTAAAGACTTACTATATTTTTTGGGACTCCTAGTTTTTGAATCATTTTGATCAAGGCTAAATATACTTCTTTGTAATTGATGTAGGCATAGTATGAGACCAGTCTTTTGGGTATCTTCCCTTAGCAAATAGCATCACTTTGCAAGAATTCACAAATCCCATTTTATTTTTGTTGGGTTTATAGTCTTGATTGAGCACATGATGGGCGTTGCCCTGTGACTGTGACATTCCTGCTATAGGGAGTAACCACCCTGCTTATGCTTTCAACCAGGAGTAGTGGCTGCACAAATGGGCAGGTAAATGAAGAAGATTGTTTGGTCATAGCAACAGAAGAAGCTGATCTAAAAGAATAACATCCTTAAAATTTTGGGAAGGTATTCAGGCACTAAACTTGAAAAGTTGCAATTCTTGCTCAGCCATGAAGAGACATATTCAGAAGATATATTTGCTGCAACATTCTCCCCACAAATGTGCCCTCAAAACTAAATAGTAAATGGCAAGGATATTAACATAAATTTACTTTTGGGAAAGGTGATTAATTATTAACTGGTTAAGAACACATATATCATATGTTCTGAAAGATGACCCATTGTCCCCTTTAGCTTACTCCATAGACTTCCAAATGCCATTTACTCTTGGTTATTCACAGGTTTCTGTGTAGACTTGAAGTGTAATGAACAAAACCACACCAAAATGAGTCAACAAAGTCACAGTGTATGCTTTACCTCTTCTTCTGAGGTGGTTCTCACAGAGAACATGTTCCAAAAGCTAAGTCTTATAGACACTCCAAGAAATTACTCTGGACAGGCTGGAACACTTGGGTGATATTCAGCACTGTTGGTCTGATGAGATCATTCAACTTCATTATGCTTGTATTATTATGATGTAATTATGATTATTATTTATCTTTACATTAATTCTTGTGATGGCTTGGATGGGGGGCAAGCTATACAGAATGGAGGAAATAGAAAATACTGACAACTTCAGGAGCCGTCTTGTTCCTATATAGGAATTTCAGTATGGCTAAAACAAAAATGCCTTTGAAGTTCTGGACATAGAGATGAATCAAAATTCCATTACTTTTGTTTTTCCTATGCTTACTAATTTCTTTCCTATAAGCATTCATTGCTTGGTACATTGTACTACAACCCTCTTTCTGGACCAAATTAATGATATTAAACTTTTATGTATAGTGGCACTTTAAAAACAAACCCCTCCCCCTCCCTCCCCCCCCCCCCCCCGTATATTTCTGTTCCTACTCTATAGGTTACTTTGATGTATAGTTCAACAATTATCAATATAAATTTTAGATTTTTCTTTTTTACTTTAATTTGTAGGTACATCTTTTCACATATATTTAAAATTGCAGATGCCACGTTAAAACATAGTTGCCTCAACCATCTAATTCACATCACAAGTCTATAATAAATATTATTTAGATTAGAACACTGATTGCCCTAGATGATTTTTTATTATCAAGGTCCTTTATTACATTATAAACCTTATCATCATCGTGACAAGTAGGCATGATAATCATAAATCAAGATTGTGTTGCATGGAGGGCTGTAAACAAAAAATGGTCCATGAATCAAAGAATGTATGGTTTAACTCAAAGACTTCATTTTTTTTTTTTGCTGTTCTGTATGACCTCTGAAGAGCTTATAGCTAAGGAAAAAACTCCTGTGTTTCACAGCCATGCTACCATGATCCGGTACAGATGTCTTCAAGATCACCTCCCACTGAGAAAAAAAAGCCCAAGATACTATCTGCAACACTATGACATGTGTAATGATCACACATAAATGCTACAAAATGTCTTGAATATTTGTCTGAAAACTGTATCAGCAGCCCACAATTGCTTCTGAAATATGTACTTTTTAGACCCCTTTTCTAAATTAACTTATTCTTCAGGTTACCAAAACCTCATGCAGATCAAAACTTATTAAAAACAAGAATATGGACTTTCATATTATATTATTTTAAAAGATAAGTTCTCTTAATTAAAACTTTTTTTTTTGCTTTGTCATTCCAAAAAAATTAATTAAATAAAATAAATAATTTACTCACTCTTGTATTACGACCTTATTCTTTGTTTGGCTTTTGACTTTTGCACATCTGAGGTGATACAAGGTCCTGATTTCTCAGTCTCATGCTGTGCAAGATGCTCAAAATATTCTTACTCTCCTTTAACATATGCGGTGTCATGTATTGTTGCTGTTTACATAAAACTCAGCTCAGGGAATCTGGGAATAAAGCCATGACTTCTCTGATGTCATAAAGTCTCTCAGATGTGTGTGTGCACAGCTTTTCAACTCAAAACCAGCTGTGTAGTATTTCCTCTAATTGGACTTTGGAAGATATTTCTTGGACATTGAAACAGCTTCAGATTGAGGAAGACTGTTATGTGTTTGTGAAGAGGCATAATTGAAAATGCATTCCAGTTCAGATAACCAGGGGTGAAGAATTTATTGAGAGGGCGAATACAAAGATAATTTAGAACACATGATATATAGCTGAAATGTCTGCAGTTTTGTTTTCCCCCCTTGCATATCACAACTGACTGATTGCTAAGATCTAAGTATTTATTTGTCTTATCAATCACTTTGTGCCTGAGTCATTCACTGATGGGCATAATCCTCTGTTTGTGACTTCAGAAGGCATCTCTGGAGGAAATTTGAATGTCATCAGCAACGAATTGAGACATTACTGAAGGCATCAGGTAGGAGGAAAACATTTGCACAAGGGGCATATTAATCAACAACTGGAGAAAACAAGCAGCATCAAAGAAGAGCAATTCAGTTGAATTTGGATTAAATTCTTGCATATTTTCTACAAATTAGAAGCAAGACAGACTTACTGATTCAAATAATTCAAAACTGAAAGTTCTTCCCCTAGAAAATAAAAACAGGTTGAGAAAATTGGGAAGCATTAGGTGTATAGAAGCACTAAAGAGTCTACACTTGAAAGGTCATTACTTAATGTCTGTTATCTCTGTAAGTTTTCATTAAGTATCCATAAATTACTATCAAGATTCCTTCTTAGTCATTCTTTGCAAAATAGTTACTTTGAGGCAGCACAATTTTAATTGTGAAGGAATGTAAAGGAATTTGCCAAGGATTTCTTTCAAAGCTTACAAAAATATGTTGAAATTATAAACAATATGTGCATGATTATATAGAATTATAGGAGTTGTGAATGAGAATAATGTGTGAGAGAAAGAAAAATTTATCATAGGTTTTTGTTATTTTGCTTCAATAGAAAATGATTAGTAGTTTCATATGTCACATTCGGCATCAAAGAAAAGCTGGCATATGAGAAAATACAGTCAGTTGAACACTTGCAATGTTTATTGAAGATAATGTCTATAGCAAAAATGGCATGCTAGTTTCATCTATTATCTAAGATTAAAGAAAAAATAGCAGCCTTTTTTCTGAGGATTGCTTTAAAGACAAAGCAATGTGGGTTATAAGAAACTTCTGTAAAAATCTGTAATAGACATGCTTGCTCTTTGAAACCTACAGTAGAGTAACTGAGAAGCTTAGGGGATCCCAAGAGTTTATCTAAAAACTACCTGTAGGTGGTATAATAAGATCTGGAATATTTTGCATTGGAAAAAAAGACTGTAAATAGCCAAATGCAAGACAGTGAATTTGGATTTTTGTTATTATTTCTGGGTTTATTAATAGAATTAAGTAAATGATGTAACAGCAAAGCAAACACAAAGGTTTACCTTCTATTGAGGCTTTCTTTGAATTGAAAAACTTCATCTCTTAACTTGAAAATAAAACTTAAATGGAACAGAATCAGCTTCCAGCATCAAGCACACTAAACACAGAGTTGTTTTACTTTATAATATAGGCCAGATTTTAAGGAAACTAAGAAATATAGGAATTCTTTTCATTTTTTAAGACAGACACTTTGTCAGATTATTAACAGAAGGTCCTATTGCAGGAGATTTTTATTACTCTCTACTAATTTTTTCCTTTATTAATTACTGTGTATAAAGACATTATTGTATTTGTATCTTGAATTATAATTATTACTTCTTAGCATAGTCTGTTTTATTGCCATTTTCCTTTGATTTCCTCATCACCTGAGGTTTTCCCACATGTTGGCTGGCATTAAATTAGTTTTTTAATTTGTATGCTTGGGTTGCCTTTTCTGTAATTTGTATTTTATTGCTAATGTCAGACAAAGAAGGAGATGAGGGAAGTATTGAGAACACAATCCTTCATCAGTTCCCATTGCCGCTTATAAAGGCAGCAAATAAATGTATTCTGTTATTGCAGTAAAGTCAGAGTCCTTGAGCCTTGAGATACATTAAAGAGATGCTCTAGCACTCCAAGAACTGCCAAATTAGATGATGCCAAGGGAAAAGAAAGAAAAAGGAATAAGAAAAAAACACTTTCACATAAAATTCACACTGCATTTAACAAGCATAAGAGAACAACACTTATCTAAAGCTGAAAGTACAGGTCACTACAGTTGAGTTGAAGAGCAAGGCTTTCCACTGAGTGGCTGCAAACACAGGCCAGGGAGTGCAGAAATTGTGAGAACCATGCAGTGATGGATCCCCTTTTCTCTGCTTGGTGCTAAGTGAGGACAAGAAGGGGGAAGTCAATATAAATTATTCACCTTTTGTGTCACAGACCTACACCTGCAACTGGGGTAATCCCTCTGTCAGTGTTGTGGAGGGTCACACAGCACACACACAAAGTGCTGTTCTGGGTTACTGAATTTTTTTGATATACTGGATAGAAGCTCTCACCTGAGCACCATCGGGAATCAGGTATTGTGCCTATCAGCCTGTCCAGTCAAATTTCTCCTAAAAATACTTTAGCTACTTATGTGAAATGTTCAAGGGCGTAGAGTAGTTTTTTAATAAGTATATTCCTTCTCACTCAAAGCATGCATTTAAAGAGTGTCTGTTTGAATATAATGAAAGCAGGCAGTTAAAATCTGTTGGCCACTAGCAGCTTCTTACTGATGTTTTCATTAACAATTTGTGCATCTCTTTAATGCTTCTTCTAGATCTCTTTTCTCATTGCCTCAATAGGGTCAGATCCTCACATTTTGCCTTGTAATTGTCATCAGGCTTTTGTGGCTAATCTTTACTCAGGGACTCAAAACTATCAAGAGACAAATTCTCTGCTGGCATAAGCAAGTGCAGCAATGCTAAATTTGGTGGAATGCTGACTGTTCATTTTAGGACCGCTTCCCCACCCTGAATTTTCCTGCAACCCTCAACCAGTACTACTCTATGAAGCATATTTTGCCGCTGGCAGTGACTGAGGAATTCTAGGCTGGATTTTAAATCTGTTACCAAATGTATTCTGGATATGCTAGTGGCAAGCAGAGCTCCACAAAAAATTACCCATTTTTGTTCTGTAAGTGTCCCATCTGCAGAAATTATGATTTTCTGCCTAAATATTTTATTCTTCTGTGAATGTGCAAAAATATTATTTTTTCCCCTCCTGCCGGTTCTGCTGACAAGCAGAACTTTTTCATACAGCTCTATAATTAGGCTCCAGAGTCCTGTGGAGACACACAGCAGAGTGGTAGGCTTTATATTCTGCAACACTCAAAAGTTTCAGTTCACAGACCTGTGTGCTTATACCTATTCCACCTCTTTACAAGCTATAACTAGACTCTTCCATTCCCTTTGGATCTATCCCCCTGTGTCTAAGAAAAATGAGAATTTTGAGTGTTTCTAGTCCTAAACTGCAAATCAACACTCAACCACTGTGTGAAACTTTTGACAAAATGGAATGGAGTTTCAGGTCATCACAGTAAATGCCAGCTGAGAGATCTTGCATTACTTCAAGTACTGCAGTGAAACTATAAAATTTATATAAAAACATATAATGCTAATTGTATTCTCACACAACTCTTTTCATCATGAATGTGAATTTTTGTTGTGGTTTCCATCCTATTACAGTGTTCCTGATCACAAAAATCAATGATGATGTTCCTACAGCAAAAATATACCTGTAGAGAAATAGATCACTGGTATAAGTTGCATGTGGAATATTATATATTGCTATTGTATGGCCTTTGAGGACCTTCCATTTTCCTTTAAGAAAACCTTCAAGCTCTTTAGAGTTTAAACATGCTACTTTAGAGAACAGGAATCTTTGCTACTTCAGGTCAAAGATAGCCACAAACACCAGTAAACTAGTAACATTACTTTTACATCCTAAAAATAGTTAATACCTGAGATTTCCCATTTAGTAATCTTCTCTCCAAACCATTAAGAAATATGAACTGATACGATTTTTTAGCTCCATATTAGTGCAGTTTGGAGAAAAGGTTTTCATGTTACAGATAATGTGAGTTGCTGCTTAATCTTCGCACTGCTAACAGCAAGAATGTTTCCTGTCCTTAGCTCATTTTTACAGGTTTAATTAATAATGTAGACAGTTGAGTCTGCCTGCTTGAACTAAAATAATTAGCAGAGAGCAAACAAACACTTTAGGTTTCACTTTATCAATGCTGTGGTGTCACTTTAAATATTTAACATCTTGATCTGAGTGACCGACCATTTATTGAAAACTGCCTGGCTACCCTGACAATTCAAGCAAGAAAGCTGAGCTGTGAGAAAAGGTAGGCTCCTGTAACTGCTTCTGACCAGTAAGGGCTACAAGAAATAATGTGTTAAATGAATGTTAAAAATGAGGGTATGAAAAGTAGGACCTGTCAGAAAAGGAATGGCAAAAAATCAGAGAGGAAGGCGAGAAGATAGAGAGGTGTGTAATGCAGCTCAATGATTAGCTCATTAGTTAGATCTCTATCTGAGGTCTTACAGGAGACAAGTGTCTCAGGTACATTTAAATCTCAGGTAGTGTTTTACTTCTCTGTATATTCAGAGCAAGAAAAATAATAAAAAAAAAAGTCTCAGTCAAATTTATTGGCTTTTTCCTCCAAATATTGTTGTTCTGGGGAAGAGGAGAGCCAGACCCCTGCCAAGAAAGAAGTCAGAGCTTATGTGTGGAGCATTCTGAAATCAGTAGTGATTGCAGCTTTGAGCCAGGGAGACTTACACATGTTCTGAGAAACTTCATACACAGTCTTAAGCTAAGCCTACACTTAACAAACCTTGACTGCATTTCAGTGAAGCAATCTTAGGTGCAGTCCTGAACTAGTACCTTGAAAAAAGGAATGCTAATTACACTTAATCTTTACTTCATGGCATGGAATGGTACTTTTGGATTATAGTTATAGCCATTTTGTACTTCTATCAGAAACATTCAAAACCATGTTCCTTAATCTTAAAAATGTCCTTATTTTTTTGTAGATTATGTCTTATAAACTCCAATATCTATTTTCTATCAGGTTTTATATTTCCTATTATAAAAATCACAAAAACATTGAATATCTAATAAACTTATTATAAATTTTTTAAACAATCTCTTTGATTCAGTGAAATGTAGTTCCCTTTCAATGGCATAAAATATTCAGAAAAACAGGTCTCCATTTGTTTTATTCAGGAGACTAGATTAAGATGAAACCAGTGCTATATGAGGCTGGTGAATAGTATTATTTTCTGGCTGGTGTAAACTCAAAAAAATATCTGCAAGGTTCGTACTGCCCACTTTGATAAATTAGTTCTATTACTTCAGCCCATGATGAGGCTTCTGAGCTGTAACTCACAAGAGTTTTCCCTCCAACTCTTTTTGTTAATCATAATCATACTTAGAGCCTTAACTGTTTTCATAGCTCCCACTGTATTTGCAGGATGACAGAAAAACCACAAAAATATTTGCTTACCTGTAGTGTTTGGTACAAAATCCACTGCACAATGTTTAATAGGACTTCGTGGTGTGCCATTTGTGTACGGTTACTTTCTACAGAAAGATTAAGCTTTGGTTATATTTTTCAGTAGGGCATGCTGCCTTCAACATTTTAAAGACAGTGCTGCAGGTCCCTTTCCATTTGAGTAGGAGAAGTTTCCTGGAATCGCGCTCTGACGTGGCAGAAGGTTTTGATTAGGTTTAGCTACAGCCTCTGTGGGAAACTGTCTCCATCTCATCCTTGTGCTGGGTGGGAGATTTTCATCTCTCAGTGGCACCAATACAACAGCACTGAAGCATTAGCTGTCTGAATCACTGTTGCTACTTTTTTCCCCTTTGGAAACAATCAACAAATCATCACAGTCATTTAAGAAAAAGGGTGACTTAAAGGAGCTTCCAAATGATGTGATTCTGTTTTTTATTTATTCATTTGTAGTAATCTTTGATCACCACATTTGAGTGCTTATTTGTTAATGAAAGCCGAAAGATGGATGTGAAAAAATGAACACTTTATTTTGTTCAATTATTTTGTTTCTTTTATGCTGTTTTTCTTTTCCAGATTAAAAATGTTTTGATATATTAAAAATAAAATTCCATTCCTAACTAAGATTTTGCTGGTGATTGTCATAAAACTGAATAAAACCTATTTTTAATCCAGTTCATCTATTAACTACAACTGGTTCTGAGCAACCAAGGACCTCATTTTCACACTGTATCTATTCTTCCATCTGTAGAAACTGATGATGCAAGCATAAGGGAAGGAGTCAGTTAACTGTTCATCCTCTCTTCATGGCTTTTTCTGTGACACAGAAAACTCTAAAACTGGCTGCAAAAAGCAGTTAGAACAGATCACTTTGTTGCCAAGGTAATAAAATCCATGGGCTTTCAGAATAAGCAGATTCATTGTATGATATTTAATGTTCATGGCTGACTAAGAAAAAAATGGTAACAGCTTTTCATGGGAGATAAGGTGTACATCTTTTGGAAGAGCATTTTAAAATTTTTTGGCCAGTTTGTAGAGCCTGTACTAGATGAGGTATGCGCCTAGGAGAGGGGAAAGGGATCTTTAATTACCCAAGACTGCCAAGCCCAATGCCTCTGCATCCCAAGCTATTATTTTAAATGCATGTATGCATGAGTGCACAGGAAAAGGCAATGTCAGAAACCCAAGTAAAGTTCAAAAGATTTTGAGCTGTGATTATCATCTGTGATTTTCTGAGACATGACTGTCCTCAGTAAGGGAGAGTGACCAGGAAACAGCCAGTTTTCAAGCATTCAGGCTCAACTGGGATTTTGTTTGTCTTATTTGTAACCTCTGCTACCAGTATATGAAAATATGACTTGAAATTTTGATTAATATGGTTTTTACTGCACCATTAAGCTTGTCTAGTTTACTAGCAGCATGGGGAAATTCACAAATACAACATTTTTTTCCAGTCTCCAAATACAAATAAACAAGCTTGTACAGGCATCCTCAAGGACCAGTGTCCTGAAATACATTTATAGAAGTTAATGTTCAGAGGATATTTATGGAAAAATTGAAGCAAATCATGTCAAGACTCATATTACCAAGGTGCTGAATTGGGGGAAAGAATTTATTTTAGTGGAGATAAATATCCCTCCAGCTAGAGAAAGATACTCCAGAGCACTGGACTGAACACTGGTGCCTTGTCATTGAAGCCTCCATGGTTTTCAGCCTGTCCACTGTGGCTCTGTGAGAGAGTGCTCCCCTTGGAACTGAAGTTTTAGGAGAGGAATTCACAGCACAGTAAATACTGATGATCTTTCTCAACTCTCATCTACCTCATTTGTCACTATGATGAATCTGTGTATGCTCAAGGTTTTAAAAGATAATGTGGCTTGCTATTGGCTCTAATGGGGACTTTTTTTTTTTTAATAGCATGGAATGTTGCGGTTCAGAGTAATTTTATTCCAATATGCTCATTTTTCGTGTAAACAGTGGTCTGCTGCCATTTGGTCTCATACACGCTGTTTTGCTACAGAAGCTGTTCATCAAAGTGTTGACATTTCATTTTAGTGCACATTTGGAAAACAGATATTGTTGGCGGTGGCGATGTTGTTTTGCTTTGACTTGGGAAATGCCATATAGTGCATGTGAAAGCTCTGTGCACTTCAAAGAGTTTCCTCCCAGACAAAAATTCCCAGACATTTTAGAAGGAAAATTAGCCACTTCAACCCCACCTTCTCTCATAACAAAGTGCAGCCTGCAATAATGCATAATGCATAATGCAGGCAGAGTTAAAACAAATTAAAGGAAGCACTTCCTCACACAACGTGAAGTCACCCTGAGGAGTACAGTCACATAGTTCATGGATTTGATTTTTGAAAGACCTGGATAATTTTATGACCAATAATAATATTTTTAGTTATGCATGCTAAGTGAGGTATAAGTGGATTTCCTGCTTCATAGCATCAGCTACAGGATCATTACATCACTACAGGGGCCAGGAAGGGATTTATTTACATACACCTACATATATTCACACCCATGCACACTTCTGCATGTGACAATGAATTTCAGTGATGTGTATCAAGGAATCCTCTGAATCATTGTGCATAAGCCAGTAGCTCTGAATAGCTCAGGCCAGCATCTACATGTCACGTTCCGGCATCTACAGGAGACATGCAGAGGAACTGTAGGTATTGCAGTGCATGTGGAGCATATGAAAACTGTGGACACTTTGTCCATTTTTCGAATGGACAATGGCAAGTCTGGACCCCATCACAGGAGGAAAAATATTTGTGTAAAGTCCAGCTTTTAATATTCAAAAGGCTTCTGGCAATATGAAAGCCTCAGTCAATACCAGAGTGGCAGCTGCTGGTTGTAGACACAGTCACTAAAATGTGATTGTGAGTTTCATTAACACATCCTTCATTCTCCTATCATGGTCATTTCAGAAATCAACAGAAATAAAAAAAAAATAGGGGAGCAATATCATGGATGCAACATTTAAAGATTACTTTAGTAATTCTTTCAGTGAAAATGAAAAATTTATTTGAGAATTTGGAGGATAATTGCTGAAGAGAATTTCCAAGCTATGAGTATGACAAAGCAACACATGAAGCCCCTTTTTAGTTTTTTTTTTTTCCTAACATGTTATCTACACTGGCACATGAACCTATGAAAGAATAGGCTAATTAGTAAGGCTATTAAAAGTATCATATATCATGATCAGCTCTTTTGGCTACCAGAATAAGATCTTGAAACCTCTTCTATCACTGAGACTCACTGTAGAATAGGAGAAGGGACGCCAGAAAGAAGCCAATTAAGATCTGTATGTTCAGCATGCAGGTACCTAGAGCATGCCAGTGGCAAACTGGGATGACCAGGACAAGCCCTACATCCTGCTGAGGCCACCATAGTTTGACCCAGCCATTAACAGTGCATGCCACTTAATCTCTTCTTTTGAGAGTCATGTCTTTAAAATAAAAGCACAAAACTCATTCTGTTGAAATGCCAGAACAAAAATTTCATTACTGGACTATCTGTAGTTTGAGCCATGCCCCAAGTGTGAGTCGTGGGTTCAGTTTTGTGAGGAGCCAGGGAATGGGCAAATGCACGGGTACGTTGCCATGGCATGGTTAGTGGTCCCTGATTATGCAGGAAGGAATTAGCTAGTTGCTTCTGAATGGAGACAGAGGAAGCTTCCAGCTGAATGCTGGGGGAAGCTTCATTGCTCCCAAGAATTGAATCATTGAGAGGTAGTCTTCAGTTCTGCTACCAGAAATGTATCTGCTAAATGGAAAATAATGAAACAGTCAGCAGTAGATCTAAACCCTCCATGAACCTTAAGTTTCTATGGTCTCACAAGGTTTTATTTAGTTTATCTCCAATTGCGGTTTCATTTGGAGCTAATAATGAAAGATGTGAACTGAAGTTCATATCTCCAACAAATCAGCCTCCTGCAGATTGCCGCCTCCCTAGCCAGCCTGCCTACTCTGTATTGTAAAGTGTGATAGTAGGTAGCACACTCAGAACTGGAAAACTACAGCAAGCATCCCCTTTTACTTACAGTCTATCCCCCTCATGCAATGGACAATCTGTTCAGACTTTTGCAACAAACTCTAACTATACCAGGAAGCTCAAACTAATAAAGTGTATGTGATCTCACATATCACAGAATGGTAAAGTTGGAAGGGACCACAGCTGATAATCTGGTACAGCCTCAAGCAAATGTAAATTATGAATTGGATGATGCAGGTGATATTTAAATAATCTGAAGAGTGGTAGGCAAGAAAAAGGCAGAAGTATAATTACAGAAGAGCCAAAGAGAATTTTATTACCCTAATGATAGGCTTGATATGAAGAATTATTTGACTATGATGAAACTATCAAAAGTATGCTAAACAGAAAGAAGTAGGCCAGCATATTATTATAGCAAGGTGAGTCCAGAGGGCAGAGAGAAAAAAAAAAGGTAAAAAAATATCTCTTCAATTTTATCTGGAAAAATTTCTGACTAGTCACCTGGAGAGTATTGGAGAGTCAAGGGAAAAGCCCTCCTTGTTCTGTGAAAGGAGAGGGCAAAATTGGTCACTATGTAAATATTTTTTCTCAAAGACAACAATTCACCTCAAAGAGCATCAAAAAGCAGTATATTTGTAGGATAATACAGAGGAAATATATCAGTAATGGGTAGAAAATTTAATTTCCACAGAGATAATAATTTTGTTTGTTTTGTTGAATCCTTTTGTAGGATTCTGCACCAGGAAGAATGTTGAGGAAAGTCGTCACCATAGTCAAAAACCCAAACAGATTGGAATACATGTCAGGAAAACCACTACAAGAAGACAAAAGGATTAGATGGCATTTTTTATGACAGAAGTACAAGGGAATTGTGTATGATATTTCAGACTACATGGTCTTAATTCCATTGAATTCTATTTTGTGTAATCCAGGACTCTCTATTCTTAAAAAATTGGGCCTCCAAATTAATTGCTATGTTTTGTCTAATTGTTACCAAAGGGCAAAGATAAAGCAGAGTATCTGCAATGGTATTATGCAGCTTCAAACAGGTCCATGAGGTCTCATTCTGTTTCCTGGAAAGGCATAATTTAAAAAGGAAGGATGACAGTGAAAAAAGCAACATGGAAAAGGCAATAGAGTAACCTAATTACTTTATGCGCCTTCAATTATAAATATATACTCGCTTATGCTGTACAACATTTTCATTTAAGAGAACTATCAACAGGGAAATGGGTTGTATTTGTGTTTGTACTGGCTGTGACTGTAGCAGTGTCATTTTCTGTGTACTGGTGGTCTAGAAGATGATGGCAAATTGTTTTGGAAAGGTTCTGCAACTCATCCCAAATGAAAGAGGAACTGTACTTCCTTTGTAGTCTTTCCTGAATGTTTTTCCCTTCCTTCCTTGTCTTATTGTTATAGAACTCCAAACCAAAAGTAATTTCCAGTAAAAAATATAAATTTGTCCTTTGTGTATGGAAAGCATAATGAAATTACTGGTGCTTTAAAAGATGGAGTTTAGATCCTGTTAAGCAGATTTCTATTTGTATTGATGAATTCATTTGACATCTGCTTACTACATAAAATATTGCTGCTATCATCTAATGACCAGACATTCTGGCTCCATTCACTGGAAGTGTCATTCAATAGCTGCTCTTTAGCACTAAATGTTGCATTACACAGAACGATGGAGTATTACAAATTTAATATATTTTAATTATTTTTTTCTAATGTCACAATTGAGCATTATGAAGCAGGTGTTCTGTAAGAGTCAAACACAGTGCATTATCTACAAAGCAATTTTATTAAAATTTTTGGAAATGTTTGTGTCTGAAGTGTCTGAAAGCTTTAAAATTCATGTAGGGATATTATCCTCTGCCCAGTCATTTCCTTGGAATACAAATGCATGCAAATTTTCATTTCCTTACATACAAGAATTTTTCAAGAGAAGATGAGTGTTACTTACATTTTTCCATTTAATTTGCAAACTCTTTACTTTAGTATTCTCTCTGCCATTCCTGAATGCCAAAAAAAAAAAAAAAATAAAAATCCTATAAATCAGTGGAAACACTGCCGGGAGTTGGACTGGCACAAAACACTGCATCTTTTCTGGACACTACATTATTTGTATGAGGTGCTGTATGCATTCACTATGCCCTGATTCCACAGCAAATGAATTGGACTGCAAATAAACTTGCAGTTTTGGATTAAGAAGATGCTCAACAGGAGTAACACCAAGAAATTACTCTTTAAATATTAGGTACACTGAGTTACTCAATAAGTAATGCTGTTTGATTTGAGAAATTTAGTCATTCTTTGCAGTAGTGTAAGAATATTCCCCTTGGACTTTTGCTCAGAAAAGACTGGCATTATGTTTCAGGGAAGAAGGAGAGAAGATTACAACAGCCCTACCCTTGAATCAAGATTAAAGGCCTTTTTCTCTAGCGTGCACAAGAATAGTGAATAGTTGGGTGGGAGGGAAGGAGTAACTTGGACTGGGTGGGAAAGTGGGTGTTGATTCTCTAATAATGATGCTGTTAGAGAGCTGTGGCAAAAGGCAAGAGGCCTGAGGAGGGACAGAAGGCTTGCTTGCATATGCTCTTGTGTTAGGTAGGCGGTTTCAAAGATTTAGCTTCAGCATTGACATCACAAAATCTCTAGGCAGACCATGGGACATAGCGCCACATTTTGAACAATTATTGTGGTGGGTAAAGGACAGCAAACAAAGTAACAATATTCATTTGTTATAAATAATATAGTAACATTAAGGTAAATTATATAAATTGTTGCAGGAAATGAGAAGCATGTTTATTTTTTATTGAATTTACCTGGGATTATATTAAAAAAAAAAAAGAAAAAAAGAAAAAAGAGAATTCTGAAAAGTTTAAGGGTATTTGCTTAGAACAGAGAGGTAGGCTTCAAAACCCAGATTTAGATGCTGAATACAAGTGGCTTTCAGAAAGGCTAAGCTGACAGTGGCTCCCTTTGCCTCCCTTCAGTGGCAGATGATGTCTCTTTGCTTTATGTTTTAAATTGGTTTAGCTGGCACAGCATAAAATAACACACTTCTGAAAATCTAACTTAATTTATTACATCTCTACTACAGTATTTTATTTGACCTACAGCATGAGGGGGGATGCTATGTCCCAGCATGTGTCCTTCCTCTAAATTTTATTTCTAAAAGAACAGGCAGGAAAGATACTGAAGGAAAGCTAATGGTCAATTATGCTGGGGAGGATCAGGGAAATATTTATGTACCCAAATGTAGGCAATTGCTATGTAAGTCTTGATATTTCAGCACATCACTGCATTCAAAGGAATGCAGTCCATTCTAGATGTATTGTTTTCATCTCTTTTCTGTTGGTGTTTCTCTTTAAAACTTCAAACACACCTAGAAACGCCCAGCATCAGTATGTATTTTGCAGCTGTCTCCATCCCTCCACTTATTTGAACCTACCTTCAGAAATATCTCATTTTTTATGCTAATTATTAATTAATTAGGGGTAGAATTTATACTTGCATAGCAGATCATTTCCCAGCAGCCCTGGCTAACTGGAGAGGTCCCAGGTGAGTGGAGGCTCACCAGTCTAATGCTCATCTATAAGAGAGGCAGAAAGAGGATTTTGGGAACCATAGCCCTGTCAGTCTGCCTTTGGTTCTGGGGAACAACATGGAGCAGACCATCTTGAATCACAATCACATAGAACATGCAGGACAACCAGGGGATCAGGCCCAGACAGCATGGGTTTGTGAATGGCATGTCCTGATTAACCAACCTGATCTCCTTCTATGACAAGGTGACCTGCTTGGTAGATGAAGGGAAGGCTCTGGTTATTGTCTACATGGACTTTATAAAGCCTTTGACACAATTTCCCAGTGTTCTCCTGAAGAAACTGGCTGTACATGGCTTGGACAGGAGTACCCTTTGTTGGGTAAAAAACTCTCTGGAGAGCCAGGCTCAGAGTGACTGGAGTTACCTCAGGCTGGGGGCCCATCACAGCTGGTGTTTCCCAGGGCTCAGTATTGGAGCCAACCCTGTTTAATGTCTTTAACAACAACTTGAATGAGGAGATGGAGTGCACCCTTAGTTTGCAGATGACACCAAGTTCGGTCGGAAATGTTGATCTTCTGGAGGGCAGGGAGCTTCTACTGAGGGATGTGGACAGACTGCATTGATGGACCAAAGCCAATCACATGAGATTCAGCAAGGTCAAATGCTGCATCCTGCACTTGGCTCACAACACCCTCAGTGCTATGGGCTGGAGGCAGGGGCTGGGAAGCTGCCCAGTGCAAGGGGAGCCGGGAGTGCTGGTCAACAGCAGCTGAACATGATCCAGGGTGTGCCCAGGTGGCCAAGAAGGCCAGTGGCATCCTGGCCTGGATCAGCAATGGTGTGGCCAGCAGGAGCAGGGCAGTGACTCAGTGACTGTTCCCCTGTACTCAGCACTGGTGAGGTCACAGCTCCAATCCTGCGTCCAGTTCTGGGCCCCTCAGTGCAAGAGAGACATTGAGGGGCTGGAGCGTGTCCAGAGGGGAAGGGTCTGGAGCACCAGTCCTGTGAAGAGCAGCTGAGGGAGCTGGGGGTGTTTAGCCTGGAGAAAAGGAGGCTCAGGGGCACCCTATCACTACAACTGCCAGAGGGAGGGTGTAGCCAGGTGGGGTCGGTCTCTTCTCCCAGACAGCAAATGGTAGGACAAGGGGAAAAGGCCTCAAATGGCACCAGGGCATATTTAGATTGGATATTAGGGAAAGATTTCTTCCTAAAAGGATTATCAAGCATTGAACCAGGCTGTCCAGGGAGGTGGTGGAATGATCATGCCTGGAGGTGTTTAAAAGACTTGTGGATATGGTTCTTAAGGAACATGATTTAGTGATGGGATAATGGTTGGACTTAAGGACCTTGGGGTCTTTTCCAACCTAATCAATTTTATGATTCTATGATCTGTGGAAAGAAATTGGACAGGCCTTTTCCACTATTTATCCTTGTATCCAAGGAGGTATTGCGAACAAAGAAAAATACATTAAATGCTTCACTCTTAAGGTCAGGATAAATACTTTCTAAGAATTCTGTGGCCATTCCTTGTGCTCTCAAACAGAGATTCTTTTTTTTTTATTTTATTTTCCATGGTTATAGTAGAAGTACTGTAGCATGGGAAGATGGAATACTCTACACTGACCAAGGAGAAATAGAGTCTACAAGGCAGTTGCAGTGGGAATTGTAAAGCCTCTGAGCCTTAGCCTCACTGTCTGTGAAACAGATATGATAGTTATCCATCTTTAAACTCTCCAGTGACTACATCTAGACGAATGCTTGTATTACTGAGCCTGAGCTGGTGATGTTTAAATGCAGGTAGAGTCACATTGTCTGCTTTCTCTGACAAGCCTAGTGAGATGCACACTAAGATGGACACCATGGCCTCACTGAACCCAGTAGAAACACTCCCAATGTGTTTATTAAGCTTTAATTTAAAATATTAGCATGTGTTACATTTTTAAAATTGGCAGTAACACTGCTTTCTATTCATGAATTCATGTCAAGTGTTGCTTTGTTTGTCAAGGCAGTGCAGTGTTTTGTTTACAGATCAATTTTCTCAAAAGCAGTAAAAAGTGTTTGACAAAATAAGAGAATGTTCTGGTTAAAGGTGGTAAACCTTTTCCAATATGTGGTTCATTGTATTTCTTTTGAAATTTTATCACATGAATTTCTGTGTTGACTACAAAGTGTTGAAACCACTATTTGAAATGAAAATATGACTGATTTTTTTTCTCTCCGGTTGTATTTGATTTTGTATTTTACATTTTTGAGTGATTACTTCAACAGTGTAAATCTTCCAAAAAGAACATGTTCTGAGATATTTGCAGAGAAAGTACCCTTGCAAGAAAACAGAAGACGAATGAAAGATTTCATGTCTTACTAAATGAAGTGAAAGGTTTTTTTTTTTACCTTAAAAATATTTTTAGTTTCCATTAGTAATCACCCAGTGATTTATTACTTAAAAGTAAATTAAATGGTTTAGGAAAATGAAATCATCACCTTTAAATACTCAAATAGCAGATCTCAATTCCCAATCTACTTGTCATAAGGAGCTGAATGAAATCAACATTGAATTTAAAATTTAAGATTTAGATTTTTAAAAGGTGTATTTAGGAAGAAGTTCTGTACAGGTTCAAACTGTGTGTATATAGTGATTCACACATAGTTATTTAGTTTACATATGCCTGTAAAAACCCACTCCTTATTTTTGTTTACAATGACAGGCTCATGAATGACGCAGGAATGAACTGTCCTATCTATAATTCAGTACCATAATAAAATCATCCATGTAAAGTAATTTCCAGAATAAGCCTTTTCAAGTCTTTCATTTTGCCCAAAGCATTTTACAGTCAATGCACAGCTACAGCTAGTACTTCCTAAGATATCATCATACTGTTGATACTGGTTCAGAGATTGAATGGAATATGACCTAAACTACAAGAGGGACCAGATGCTACAATGAGTTCTACATATATCATTTCTATTGTAGTCATATGTATTCAGATGTATTAGCTAGATCTGGATTTCAGAATCATGACTGTGGCTCTGATATTTGGACAAAACCCTAGTTTAGTGTCTGAGCCATGAGCTTGAGTAAGTCCTCAAATAATGTTGAACCTTACATAGTGTTGACCACCAGACATTATTTTTTGCAACTTTATAACATCTCTTATTTCTTCAAATACCTCAATAAATCATAATTTCAATTACATTTTCTCAGATTTTTAACTGAGAAATGAGATACTGCATCTTCAAAATATTTTGCATTAAAAGTTTTGAGTTTCAATTTTTTCTTTGTTGACTGAAGAAGTAAACAACATATTTCTCAAACAGCAATGCTAAAGCTTTGAAGTCATTTAGTGGATCAGCTTCTTTAATGAGAGAACATAAAGTTGCTCATGCTCAGAATCATCTTTTCCTTTCTTAAATAATAATCAGCTATTTTCAATACTTCCATAATGTACCAGTGCTTTTAGTTACTGAGAGTTCTCTGCAGTACAATTTGTTTTGCAGACTGTTCCGTTTACATAGCACATTTGTTATTTGCATTTAAGAAGAGGAGAGATGATCACATAATTTACACCAAAAGCATCAAAATAATCATGCTTAACATATATAACAAAACTTACCTTAATAGATAAATATTTCTAAGAGTTCAACAGTACAGAGTTCTAAAAGAGAGAAATAACATACACTCAAGAATTAATTAATCACTTTTTTGTTGTAAAACTGTGAATTTTGTAGCTTAATTTAAATTTAGAGTAGCAATTGAGAGAAGCAATTAAAGAACTCTCTATGAAACATAAACATGTATAGTATGCAAAAAACCTTCTAACTATATTAAAACTTTCCATCACAAGCTGTGAAACAAAACCACACTGACTTCAACCAAGGACCCAAGTACTATAAAGGTGAACAGTGCCAACAACTTTGAGGAATACTGACAGTTTTGTAATTCAGAAGTCTTTGCCTGTGTGCAGTGTTTTCCACTTGTGTTTCTCTTTCAGCATTGCAGCTATATCCATACAGATGGACCAAATGAATGCTACCAATCTTTCAACACTAGTAGTTTCCCTTTAAAAGCTCTAATATCTTTTCCTATAATCTAGCTGTAGTATTTATGCATATTTAATCATGGCAAATGTTGATAAAAATAAAGAACAAAGCAAGTAATATTTGAAGAACATCTCTTTTTTGCCTATATTTAGGTTTTGTTGTTTAAAGTACTATGTGCATTGTAGGCTATCCATAGCCATCTTCAGCTGAGAATCTTTTCCTATTTCAATGTTTGGCCCAGTGTTTCTAACAGTCTCCAATATCCCTCCCCTCTTAAATCAGAGAAAACACTGCAAGCCTGAAAAAAATAACAGGTAGATGATGGTTCCCTTCCTAGAAGGATTTTCTTTCTCTGGTATGTTGTTTGCATTGCCTGTTCTGCTTACAACCAATATGGTAATACTCCAAAGAACAAAAAGCATATCTTAACTTTTCTGAAGAATAAAGATACTCAAATTTTTCTTGTACTAAGAAGTAGCATTGATTAAATGTATGTTAAAGGATATTTATTGACTGTTGTGTTACAGAGCAAGCAATATCATTCAGTCTTATTTTCCCTTAAATGCTGAAGGCAGTGCTGAACAAATGGTATGAATTAAACCAGCAGGGAATGAAATCTACATTATATAAAAAATTAGATTTTTGGTGCTTAAAGGTCTTATCCTCAGTTTCTCCTATTTTGCCTTTTTCCTAATCAATTTCAGAAGGCAAACACATTCTTTAAAGTATTTTAAATGGCATGGTGATGAGTCTTTGCAGAAAGTGGCTTAGGTAATCTAAATGTTACCTTATATCTTGACAGATATATGCTTACAGTAATTGCTTACTTTGTATCTTGTACATTAAAAGACTGTGAATCTCAGAAATAAAGTACTATGTAATGAATTAGCTCCAGTGATAACTACCCTTTTTATTGTACAGCAGAGTAAACAGCTATTAATTTAAAACACGTAAATTGGAAATCTGAGAACCATATCACTCGCTGTAGTGGGATGTATTTCTACAGAACGTGATTACTTCCATAATTCAAGAATATATAAGAATTGCTGTGAAGCAGAACAGTCAGACATTCCCATTAAGAGGCATCAACTGCTACCTCATTAAAGGACTAAAGACTCTGTGGCCATGAGAAGAATCTACAAGCCCTTCCATTTCTAAATTAAAACCTGAAATAGTTTGAGGATAATGAGAATAAAGATAATGGTTTGAAATCTTATTATTTCCTATGAAGAAATAACATATTCAGCATAGGTTTGCAAGAGTTGAAATATTATTACAAACCCCTGTATAGCTTAAAAACTGTTGCAAGTGGCCTCTGAAAAGTGAGCATGCTTTTAATTGAGAGTACTTTTTAGGAAAGGAAAAAAAACACCAAAGAAATTGAAACCTGATTCAGTATGTCATAGAAGGATACATGCACTGAAAGTTATTATGCATTTAAAGAGATATTAATTTTTCAGTTCTTTAGGGTTATTCCAGAGCTTATGCTTTGGTTATCAGTAGCTATTAGGGTGTTTATGACATTAGATGCTACTTGGCTGAACACAGAGGAATTCCAGGAAGCACAACTCTAAAATTTCCTTTCTTAACCTGTCTTCAGAGCAGCTGTCCACTATTGGGGTTCTGAGCCACCCTCAGGAGACTGCTGGAGTTCTTCTTTCACTCAGCTGTCTTATGAATTAATTTTAGGATCCTGATTTCGGAAGTCAGAATTCTGCAATGAGAAATAAACATGTCTCTTTTGTATACCAGGGTGTCTAACTGAGGCAGTTTGTGTATGATCCTGAAAATCTTAATGCATAGAGTTAATTTTTTAGAAAGGCAGAACAATTGCAAGGATTTATTAAGTAAGATTTTTTTTTTCCTTTGCAAAACTGCACCTTTACAAAACTCTTTTCCATATTACTAGTTAATATTTTATTTTTTTCCTTTACATGTCCTATACATAGTGTATACTAGTAAAGACAACAGAAAGCAAAAGAAGCTATATAGCCCATGTATAGTGAAGAGAAACTCATCTTTGTCAAATTTTAGTGTAGAGTTTTAAATATCCTGAAGAAACTATAAAGCCATTTGATGAGACATAATGCACATAAGGCAAGCTCTTTGAGCAGTCAGTTTTGTTAATGTAACTTGATAGCTTGGATTTACACTGAAGGAGGCAGCTTTAGTCATGGACTAGCTGTGATGCCTCTCCTGGATTTTCTTTTACTCTACTCTTTTAGTATGGAGTTCCATGCATTAATTTAAATTCAGTATTTGGTGATGGCCAGAACATAACAGAGGTTCAATGAAGCTCATTATCAGAGACTCCAGGATGCACATAGTTCCCCTGCTAACTCCTTACTTTTCCAGTCCCAGGTCCTGACCAAGGGCTGTCCTGAAGATCTCTGCATCCCAGCTCATTGTTAAGGCCTGTGCAATTCCTGCCCTAAAGCTCTCTTCTTTCAATTTTACTGCAAGGGTCTGAATGTTTTTTGTCCTCAGGCTCTATTCTTTCAGACTGATCATCAGAGTTTGAATGAATGTTGCCTCTGGGTTGTCACTTTTCAGTTGCAATTTCTGAACTGGATCTCTTGCTGCACTCAGATTTTCACCTTTCATCTTCAATATTTGGGTTCAAAGACCCACTGGCTATAAAGACTTTCTATTTGAATATTTTACTGTGTCATGCTTCAGTTAGATGTTGTTGAATTGCTCTTATTGATAGTGTCCTTTTTACTTTTCTCAATATTCACTGAGTTGCTTTGCACAGGGTTATCTCTACTATTATCTCCACTTCTTCTTTTACTCTGTGCTGCAACATAGTGAGAATCTCAACTGATTATTTATTTAAGAATTTTTTGAAATCACTTGCAAATTTTGCTTGTATTTGAACATGAAAACTGTCATCAATTTATCTCAGAGATAGGCTAGTGTAAAAGTGAACATGGACACATGCAGCTTTTCCCAGATAATTTTTTTGTCTGTTTGTTTTACCCCAGAAGTAATTTACATATCTGAATATGTAGCTCTAATTGCAAAGATATTTGTCTGTGTTCCCCTTAACAAAGACTTTAGATTTACGTTCTTCAATTCAGGTATTTAACATCAGACGCTATTTAGCTCAGACCCTGACATCTATTA
The DNA here is from genome assembly GCA_039654755.1 of Calcarius lapponicus. Lineage (NCBI taxonomy): Eukaryota > Metazoa > Chordata > Aves > Passeriformes > Fringillidae > Calcarius > Calcarius lapponicus. The sequence continues at coordinate 75,882,863 of CM077462.1, read as the reverse complement.
CAAGAAACTCACTGAAAATGTTGAATGAATTTCAGTGGGACAGGAGCTTCTAAATGGACAGATTTATCTAGGCATGTTAAATGAAAATGTTAATAGGACTCTAAATTGATTTATAGAAGTATTCACTTATCATGTACATAACTTTGTTTTTTCAAGTGAGGCTCATTAGCTATAAGAACTGTGTGAATCAGCATGGTTCAGAGCATGAGTTTTGATTATTATTATTATTCAAGATAGTGTCTTGGTTTAAGAATTGAAAAGACACTTCTGAATGGATAAGAATTTGGGAGGAAACTTCTGAATGGGATTTCTCTAGAAAAGCAAATTCAAGCGGTGCCTCCCTGTGCCGGTCCGGGAAAAGATTTCTTTGGAGAAAAGCAGGAAAAAATGTTTATTTAACAAGCAAAGTATTCAGAAGCATAAAAATTTAATAACATTAAATAATAGAACTTCTTGCTGTTCTGAAGAGGTGGCAAATTCAGAAAGTTCTTGTTGTGAGGTGTAGTGCAGTCTCTTATCAGTCCTGCTGGCACTGGAATGCAGCGTCCCAGGCCCCGGTGGGCCACAGGTTTGTGGTTTTTTGGTTTTTCAGTCCAGAGCAGGTTTGAACACTTCCAAGAAAAAGAAAAACCAGAGTCTGGGGAACTTCTCTGCCTCAACTAGCTAAAAAACTAACTAAAAGCAAAAGAAAAGTTCTCTCCTGCTGTCTGTTGGTGCAGCAGACAACACAGTCCAGGAGCAGGAACACGGAGGAGTGAGTGCAGTCTCTGGAAACAAACTGCACGCTTCTTTTCCTCTCCCCTTCTCTCCCTGAACTAATCTTAAAGGTGCAGAACTTAATATCCAGCATAAACAGAACAGACAATTGGGAATACAAGCATCACACAGTCACCCTAAGACAGATGAATAAATCCATATTATGTGAACCAAACATAAAAGCTGTTTTGGACTGTTTTTTTTTAATGGGTTGCTGTTTGGTTGGGTTTTTTTGAAACCTAGTGATAACTTCCTTCAAGAGGCAGCTTCTGGGGTGTGCTTAGCCATCTCCAGAATGTTTCATTCCATTTCCCTCTACATGTTTGACATAGTGAAAAAACAAACTCTTTAAATCTAGAACTACATTCACATCTACCTTACAATACCAGAAGTGTTGTTTCTTATGGGTTTAAAATCACTTACAATAGCCCCTTGGGGTATTAATGATTGATTGGAGTCTGTTGCTTTTATTTCCCTTTATTGCAATCACTGTCATATTTCATTGAAGTAAGGAAGAGACAGAATTTTAACTTCTTGATCCATTAAAGAAAATAAATAATAAACCTAGACTTGCTAAATTTATTATTTATATTTGTTACATTTTACTGCAGGTAGTTTAAAAGGGTCATGGATTGTGAAGATTTAAGAACCTAAGAGTTTTGACAAATAAGTAGCTCCCAGACAGTAAGTAGTTATTATACATGATGTGTTTCACAGCAGGTTTCCAGGGAAATATGATTTGTATTGCCCATTAAAAGTTCAGTGTCATTGCTCTTTTTTCAAGGTAAGCTACATTACCTCACATATTGTGTGGGATGCTGTAGGAGAGGAAAGACTTGGAAAATAACATTAGGTAGCTGAAATGCAATTATTTATTACTTACAATAATCTGCAAAAGTATCTTTTAATTCTTAAAAATGGAATTTAGACTCCAAGTCCTATATGTGTAGAAGGAAGTCCCAATGTCTTGTTTATCCCCATTTTCAGCAGAAGTGAATGGTACAAGACTATGGGGGGAAAATAAACCATCAAACCTGAAGTATTCCTAAAATAAATAAATCAAGTAGGAGGTTTTGCTGATATATATTAAGCATGTGATGCGATTTTCCTGATTAAGTACTCAGCAAAATGTAAAGTTATTTTTTTCCAAAAATATGTTCTGTGAGACATCTTGTGCAATGAGGTTGTATGAATCACTTCCTGATTAAAGTAAGACTTCTCTTTTGAACAATTGTTAATTCCATTTAGAAGAACAACTAGTGTGTATTCACCAGCATAGTGTCACCAGTATGTGAAATGAGGAATATGAAAAATTTTTGGTTTTTTTTTTTTTTGTAGGTAAACTAATTTTTACAAAAAATATTTGAAAAAGGAGTGTGTCTGAAATGCTAATAGGGCTTTGAAAATTCTCTTTGGTCTTGTTCAGGATTTGGGATTTGAGAATTCAGTGTGTCTAACCTTTATTCATTTTTTTCCCCACACCAAAGTGTTAGTTAGTTTTAAGTATGTTGGACTAGGCTGTGTCTTTATAGACCTGTCTTTTTGATATTCTTTGAAAATACCTAAATGGCTGATACCTTCAGGCTTTGACCTCTCATTAAAACCTCAGATCATCATGCGTATTTGCCATATTTTCTGTTTCACAGATTTTTTCCTAATGACCTCTAGTCTGTCTTTTTATCCAACCTTTTGAATTCAAACACCTTCTTTTATTTATATTCAGTCATTGCCAATAAAAAAAACCCCAAACTATTTCAAAACGTTCTCTTGGCCTCATTGTAAATCTTGAGCATCTGATATGGATTATCATGGAATCTCTGTTTATCTATTTGTCATAATTTAAGAATGGTGTTGTCCAATTTAGTACAACCACTAAAAAAGCCATGTGCCACTTTGTCTCCCTGCCCCCTCCAACTGGAGCCGAAAAAGGCAAAGATTACAGGTTGAGATAAGAAAAAAATACTGGAAACAGCAATAAGGTAAGCAAACAAAGAGTAACAGCAACAATATTAATAATAAAATGTATAAGAAAAAAGAAACTATTTACAGAGAAAGCCCCTGACAGTAAACTTATACTGGACCACTCCATCTGCCAGGTTTCATCAACTGGAAGGAACCCCATCCCCTCAGAAGAGAGAGTCCAGTCCCTTCCTACCACCCCTGGCAATGACATGAGGTGGTATAGAATAACAGCCAGGCACTGGACATGGCCTCTCCTGGCCACTGCAGAAAAATTAACCCTGTCCTAGCCGGAACCAGGACACTGTCACAGAACAGATACAATGGACCAAGCTGCTCTGACATAATATACATTTATTTACAAACAAAATCTGACTTTATTTTACTTTTCCCTAGTATATTAAGGAAATGAAATATTAGGACATACCAGAGTAAAAGTTATTTGAAGTTACTTTTTCAAGATAAGTACTTTATGTTACAGTGCAACTGTCTCATTTTGTGGGCAGGTCTTTTTGGATAAAAACCAACAAAATTCTACTGAAGACAACTAAAATAAAATTTTCCCTACAATCAGACAACAAAATTTTCTACATCTGCCTTTCTTTAATGAATAAGAAGGAGCAGTTGGACAAAAGAACTAATGAAGAAATTCATCGTAGAATATACACAAAATCTGAGTTATCAAAAAAAAATTTAAACTTACTCTTGTTAGTGTCCCTTACTACTGCTAAATCTACTGCTAAAATATGTGCATATGACTGCAGAGAACTTACATTACTCTGTGTGAAGCAATATATTCAGCTTTCGACACACCAGATTATAAGTAAGGCATGCAATTATGGGTTTTTTTAAATAGTCATAGCTACAACAGTAATTTAATCTTTAATATTTTATTGCTATTTAGATACAGTGTATTTAAGGGTGTCCTGTTAGGAAATGGTATGAGATTCAATGTGTGGAGAAAAAAAAGGTGAAAATATAATTTTAATTATGTTCTAGTATACATTAATATATTAATATACATGCTCCTATAAGAATTCATCAAATAGTTGTTTTCTTGGTACATAAACTTACAAAGATGACAATCAAAGCCAGTCAATAGCAACAATGTGCTCTCTTGTAATCTATTATTTACTGTTACTTGACACTTCTGAAAAACGATCCTTTTGATGCTTTTTATCAGTTAGTTTCATTCTTACAATAAAGTAGAACAGATTTGAGAAAGCTGCCTTTGTAGATTTTGAATCACATGGGCATGTTCATCCATCATGATGAATTACAAAGTCAAACAGAAACATGGCTACACAAACTAATAAAGATATGGGTGGATATTTTATATGTACTTCAGAAAGATGCTTTTTCTTTTTAATTTTAAATTTTCTTATTAGGAATGCCAGATTATTTCACCCTACTTCATTCTACTCAAATAGATGAGGTTTTACACTCCTAAATTTAGTTTAAACTATAACAGAACACAACCTATTGCAGTCAGAAACAGGATAGTATGTTTACTTGTTTACTTCTGCACTGTGTCTAGGCATAAACATCAATTTTATTTTCCACATAATTGACCTTTCTTAAGGAGTAGGCACTGGAACAAAACATAGACTCTTCTATAGTAAAGGGAGCTGGAGTTAAAAATATTAGATTTCAGTTACACCTGGCATAATCAATGAGACCTGGGAGTGACCTCCTGAATTTTAAGTAAGTGATGTAAAAAATAAATACATTCTTTTTTCAATACCTTCTAAGCTAGCAGCAGTGTTTCAAAGGTTTAGTACAACACTACCCCTGTGACTTACATTTGCAAATGCTATATAATGCTATCCATGCTGAAAAAGTAATACAGAATTGAGGGCAAGACAAGTCCTGAACTAAAAGATTGTTTAGTTCTGGCCCTTTATTGCATGTGATCAAAATTTAAAGCTCAAGTGATAAGCAGACGGAGTGATGGAGTCAAAACTCATTGGTCTACCTTGAAAATATCCTTGATTTCTCCCCACAGCACTTCTGTTTTCTCCAACACTTGTAAGAAAGAAAAACTATTTATTTTTGTCTTTTTGCAAATATCCAATAGGTTCCTTGCTACATGAATATCAAATATTTCTAACAAAAGAAGACATACACTGTGGATATCTTTATCTAGGGTGGTTTTCCTAGACTTATCTTACATATATTTCTAGAGCATCATTGGTCTCACTTTAAGGCAATTATTGAAGCCCAAATTAGATGGATTATCTTCTAAAAGTGTCTGGTTTTCTTCTCTTCTTTAGAAAGGGAGCCTAGGGCTAGCTGCAACAATAAAAGTTAATGGAATTAAATGTGGGCAGTTAGGTGAGAAGAATATCCACCATACCTGGGTGGAGTTCTTGTTAAAACATTTTTTTAGATATAAACACTTATTATTGTAAATTAAAATAACTCCATTGACCAGAATAAAGCAAGATGGTTATACAAGGAAGAGAAGCTATGATTTTTATCCAAAAAGACAGAAATTTTGACCATCTTGAGATGACCATAAACAAATAAGTTTAAAGAAATGGGTAGCATGACACATTTTATCATATACTCTTTTTAAACATAAATTTGAATGTAAAGGAAGTACAAGCATACATACTAAGAGTAGGAATGAACTGACACAGAGCTAAGCTTTTGACCAGACTGTTCTCCTTTTGACCTCACCAGGAGACTGTGGTAGGGAAGGAAAGAAAATTTTTTCCATTGTGTCAACTAGAAATGATCCTCTCATTTCCATGCAGAGTGAACACTGCCATCAGAGAGCAAACTTGCAACTCTTTGCATACTAAACACCCCAGGCATGTTTCTGTCTCTTTAAGGTGTCTAAAACTTTTCTCCACTGCCATGATATCATCATCTGCAACACAGAAGTTTTTTTGTCATTTGACTCCTTTTATCATAGCAGTTTACGTTGTAGTGCCTTGGGAGAAGAGCTTTGCCTCCCTAATCTTACTACACTCTAGTTTGTCCTTTGAGGTGGTGGTCTGTATAAAATTAAAACCTATATTGAGCTAGATTTAAAAAAAATGATTGTCCTCTGAAAATATTGAGCACTAAAGAAACTACTTGAGTGCAAACCTTAAATGATTATTTATATATAAATACACAAAGAAAAAGAAAGTTACTTTAAATATCAGAATTTCAACACATTCTATATTTCATTCAACTTTAATAGAAAATATTATAGCCTAATCTTTTAGAATGGGTTTTACTAAACATGGGGTTTGAAACAAAAAAAAAATTTCTGAACCATGAAAACAAAATATTATCAGTAAAATTATAAAAATGTTCTTTTGGGACAGTTAGTTTTTTTAAATTAATTTTCCAAGATATTTTATTAATGCCTCATGACAAAGATGGGCTTTCTTTTTTTCATTTTATAAGTTTTTTTCAAAAAACAAAAAATTAAATGAAATTTTAAATGGAAAAAGTAATTAAATAGTCAATCATAGTAGGATTACCTAGGATATCACTGGATCTGGATATTAAATTGATATTATTATAGATATGACCGTCTGCTATACCACCTTGTCTATCTTGCCATGAAGTCTCACCCCAAGATTTCCTTTCTATGACTGTCTTCATGATCTTTTATCTGTGAAAGTGACAGAAACACCACTTTTTCCCTCTTATTCTAGTTAAACCTTTTCCTCCGGAGAAACATTTCCAGATTCTTCTACACCAAATATAGTATCATAGACAATTTACAGTTCAAAACTATCATTCTTGATAATGTCATTCTGAAGTGTACACACCCCAAAACTCTCTGCTTTGAGTAGACATCCTTTCAGATATTTGGACCTGACCTCTGACCACTCTGGGTTATGAATAATTCAAATTCTTATCAGCATCACCAGTAATATATCTATAAATTGAAGAGATTTAATTTCTCTTAAATTTTTTCTAAAATCCTTCTTTCTTTGTAGCAATTAAGCAATCTCTAAAATATGTATATTTATATAGTTATATTTTTAAATTGCATTTATTAATATATATTGATAATAAAGTGAAGAAAATTATGGTTGTCTTTACCAGATGGTGCAGCCTTTGCAAAGATATTTGTACAACATTCTTGAAATTATGTGTATATTTTAAAATGCTAATATGCATTCTCTACAGACCAAGAAAAAAATCAGTATTTAACTACCCATCTCCTCTGAAACAAGTTTTCAGTGAATGATCTGCAAGTTTTCAATACCTGTTGATACAATTGGAAAAAAATGCACTAAATTTTCATAAGGACTGTTGAAGTTTTAATGAATCGGGCAGCATGGAAACACCAAAATATTAAGATCTGCCATGAGGAAAATAAGGCTACCATTTATTTTTTACTTAACACAACCAAGCTTTTTAATATTTTATATATTTGTTGTAAATAAACGTATAGCTTTTCTTTATTCCACATCTATCTGGTTTAGACAGCAGACAACACTGAGCAAATGCTCTCATCCCAGTGTAGTGTATGACAGATGCACCTCATGGCTCTTCCTAAAATCCTAGAAGTGTTGGAATTCATCCAGTTCACTGCTCCATCAATTGCTGATAGATATTCTGTCATTGTCATGCCTTATCTCACCATGCTCAATGCTGTTGAGCTCTCAGAAACTTATTTCAGCAGCAAATGATTCAGTAAGTAGAGAGAAATATAGAAAGCTTTTTATATGCTTGGAACTGGGCATTAGATATGCAGGAAAGCTGATTTTTTTTTTTCTGGTAGCATCTGAACTTAATTTCCCTTTTCTATGCAGCCCTCTTCCTGTGTATATGCCGAGAGACAAAAGACCGGACCATATCCTTAACTTAGTTGCAAATCACTGCTTAGTTTTTTCTGTATTGTACCTATCCCAGAGTTAGAGGATGTCTCTACAGTAGCATTTTCATTTAAAAAAAGAGAGAGCATGTTTTAACTGAATCTCCCTGTCATTCCCCTTAACTCTGCTTTGAGTAACACCCCAGAGTAGGCTTGGAGAATGAAGGGGTTCCTGTTGGAGGAACTACCCTTGTGTTTCAGTAGCACACTTACAGCAGTGTGACAGTTGGTGGCATTCATGAATACAACGATCTTACATAGGTAGAAACGTAATTTGTAAGAAGCTCTTAAAATTTTTCTCAATCTGTGATTTGCAATGTACAGGGCAATGCAACAGCTGCACCAACACTAGTAGGTGACACTGCTGCTGCCTGCTGGCCCAACTCTGTCCTCTTAGCTGATGTATTTGCTTCCACTAAAAGCAAAAAAAAAAAGCTCCAAGAACTTTCAAGTCTTTTCGAGCCTCAACAATTCAATTATTGCATTTCTGAAGATAAGCATCTTCACCAGTTATTTTAAAGCCATCGGTATTGTGTTTTCTTTGGGTCTTAATCCTTCCTCATATGCTTATGCTTTTTCGACTGTAATCCACCTCTTAGTACTCTTAAGATCATGTCAGTCCATTCAAGAATAGCACAATGTTTTATTTTGTCAAATTCTTTGCATTATTTTACACTTAAAAGAATCACAGAAACCATGCTGTGAACTCAGTCACATAATGAGTTTCATGGAAGCTCTACCAAGACTGGTGGTATTTGGAATTTTTATTTAATGGAAGAATGTGACTTTTTGTATAGAAGATGAAGTTCTTAGCAGGCTTCTCTGTAATTTGTTCCCAGTGTGGAACTTTTGAATTTTTTTTTTTCACTTCATTAAAGTCAATTATTCTGGTTTGGTATCAGACTACATTATAGTAGTAGTATGTAATGTGTATAATATTGTATACATATATATTTTGTACGCATATAGTTACAAAAATGGTCAAGCATTGCTGTAAAGGCTGAATGCAACTAAACAACAAAAATTAAATGTAATTGTTAACATACTAAAATTTGTCTGTATGTTTTAAGATATGAATAACGAGATGCTTCTGCTGGAATTAAAGTGCAAATGAGATGATATGCCAAAGTCAATAATGCAGATTTTATTTAACAATGAATCTTATGGAGAGAGAGACAAAGAAATATAAAAGATGGAGGAGAGAAAGGGAAAGATAAAGCAGAAGATAGCCACGGTCCCTGGATCCAGCAGTGTCCTGCTGGTCTTTCTTCACCCTGGGCTTCTTGATGATTGGGGTCCTGAGGTCTTTCAAAATTTTTCCCTATTTATACATTTTAGCAAACAAAGCTGATTTCCACACAGTTGCTGAGTTACCTTTCCTTGTGACTCTTAAATTCTACATTCTTTGTGTCCATTATCAGCAGTACATTCTTCTCCCCCAGGTTTGTTCTCTTCCCTAGGTCTGAGATAACATCCAGACAATAGTGCCAGGTTTATCTCACCTCCAGTGTGGGGACTTACCCACAGAGGCATACTGCAGGGGGAATTTGGTTCAGTGATGGGCTGGGTGTCACTGGTGCCCTCTGTCCCATAACTTGGGGTGATCTTTCTTTGGTTGTGATATGTGTATGAGCAGTTGCTTCCCTGCACAGTTTGCCAGTGGGAATTTTTGTCTGGATCGTTACCAGGATGTGCCAGACCTCACCTCTACCAGGCTTGGAGTTAAAAACATCCTGTCCCTCCATTGTGTGCTTATCTCATGGCAAAGTCCTTCTGTGGCCTCAACAGAGTTTGAGACAGGCTGCTGTGCTCTCAAAGTTCTTACAGTATTTTAATAACAAAACAGAAAAGCTTAAATGATTCTTTTAAACCTTCCTCAGATTAAAATTTTATCTAGTCAAAATTGGTCAGTTTCATTTTTAACAGACTTGACTTTTAAAACAAAGCTGTTTCACCAAGGATTTTTCATCCAACTGTATCTGAGAGCAAAGCTAACAAGATTGAGAAAGATTTTTCTAATTGATGACATAGAATTGAATTAATTAATTTACCTGTAAACAATTCCTACATTTTTACCATACCCATATAACTATGGAAATTCTACAAGATACGTTACCTTGACTATATCTTGATTCTAGAGTGCATCGGGAATAACTTTATACATTATTATGGAATCACAAGGTATTGGGAAGGTAAGCTTACAAATGACACAAAGGAGCAGTGTTTCTTCATCCGCATTTATAAGAAATAATTTAGTTGTAATATCCTAATTGCAGCTGACAGTAATACAGATATCTTATAAACTAAACCAAAAGATCTGTTCTACATGCACAGTTGCAGTGCAACCAGCTGTGCATTTTAGAAGCTCAAGAAGACTTTTTTCCTCTAATAGAGTTCCTTACCTGTATAAACATTTATCTTTTGTATTTTTTGTAGTAGTATTTTCTCTGTATTCTCAAAAGAGAGCTATTTTTTCACTCTATTTCACAGATTCAGTTATTTTTAATTTTTTACAGATTTTGTAACTAAGAATTGAGTGATACCTCAGCAGTTATAGAGCTACTTACTTACTTACTTTTGTTTCTTACAAACTTCTGTTTCATACTCAGGAGACCTGAACATGAGTGTCAGTAGTTTTTATTGTATGAAACTGGGTTTTACTTAGCTTAGAGCAGCTGTTGGGTACCTAAAGGTATTTGTTAACATTTTTTAGAGAGACAAAGATGGAGAATTTGCTGCAGCTTGCATTTTTGTAAATCACATATTTGAACTTAACAAAGGGTATGGATTTATAATAAAAGTTTCATGACATGATGCACTGTGGACATGATCCATATACCACTGAATCTAGAAGGAGATTTGTAATTGATTTAATTGGAAACTGGAACTGTTCTTATCAGTCATCCGTAAGTAGGAGAATTGTACAAGCTTTTAGATAACAATGCTGATACATTTGATGCTGAAGCGTTCTGCATGTTAATGAAAATTTGCTGATGGTGCCATGTCTGTAAACAGTTTTTTAGTATCTTTTTATTTATATAGAGGACTGTTTCTGAAACTTCCAAACCTTCCGTTTGTGCTGCCGGTCTGAAGAAATAATATCCATTTTTATTGGATAAACAACCTCCTTTTTTTTTTGGTTGAAAGGAGAGAATCAATTTCTGATAACACCTTGGCTCTAGTATCACATGGCACCAGTGCTGGTAGATTCAGTAGCAGTCCAACATGCCCTTTGTTAGACTAGTTGTATGTGTAAATACAACACATTGGATTTTTCCAGGTTCCACGAAAATCAGAATCACTGCTAAATAGAATTGTAGCTATACAGTATACAGACAGAAAACAGCTCCAAATTCTTATGCCATTAACAATAAATACCAATGACTGAATCACAAATAGAAAAAATATGATGCCACCTACTTTTTTAGTTCTTTGGTAATATTAATGAATGGACTTGAAACTTCTGCTATGCTTATTGAATGGAAGAACAAAAAAGCTGTCCTGTCAAGAAAGTTAGAGAAAATAAATCCCTCTGCAGAACACAATTTTCTCAATCTCTTTCGTGTTTTGTATGAAGTATAACACTTCAGAATTAACTGTGAAACAATAAACACATCAGTGTAAACTGATGGGAATCCTAGTTCAACAGAAGGGACTGCTATAATAAGGGGACTTCATGGCACAGATCTCAGAACATGTTGCTCTTCTTCTTAAATGAGAGAAAAATGTCATCAAGAAAAGTGATGTATTTTGAAGGAGTTTTATTGGTATTAATTTGAAATAGAAGGTACAGTTCCATAAGATACTGAGAATTTCTAGAAATAAGTAAAAAAAAGTTAAGTGAAAGCAAATGTTGGCAATGTGACACAATATCTTTGCATGTTCTTATATTAAAAAAAATTAAAAATTTAAAGATCATAGGAAGGTGGGAAAGGACCTCAGGAGGTCATCTATTCCAACTTCCATGTATGGAAGTTGGAATAGATGTATGTTTCAAGATCATAATTGTCACTTACACGCTATCATCAGTTTCTGTATAAGTAATAAATAATTAAATAAAAATAAATGTAAATAAAGTAAGAAATAAATAAATCTGTTGACTCCATATGATAAGAAGAATCCTCCCTAAGAAGATAAGATACAGCCAGGATCACTTGAATATATTAGGGGCTTGGAGTACATTCTCACTTATGGGCTTTTATACTGCACTGAGAAGAAAAATATTTGAATATTTGGTTCAAATTTGGAATCAGAGAAAAATCAGAACACGACTGTAAATTGCAATAAGCTGACCCAATTTTCTTCTAGGCTGTCAAAATAAAACTAACCTAAAAAAATAAAATGTATTTAGGAAAAGCCAAACAGTTTGGTGCAACTTGAATTCCCTATTAAAAAAATTCTCCTCAAAAGAGAAGGAGAATCAGGAAATATGGAAGAGGTAAAAATTCCAGATATACTCTAAAAGGATCATAGAATCATAAAATAGTTTGATTTGGAAGAGATCTTAGAGATCATCTAGCTTCAACCCCTCTGCCATGGGCAGGGAACCTTCCACTAGGCCAGGTTACCCAAAGCCCCATCCAGCCTGGCCTTGAACACTTCCAGGGATGGGGATATGGAACTGTTTACAGATTACCAGTGGTTATTATACTTCTCCTGGATCAAGGGGGTCTCTTTCAAAGGCAAGGAGATGTTTTTAACCAAATGCAAGTAATTTGAGAATCCTTCCCCTTTAGTAAAAATATTTCCAGTTAAACTTTGTCAGCTTTCTCAATTTTCGCTCATTCCCCAATGAACACAATTCTCTTCACTATTCAAAATTACATAGCTGTCATGGGTTATGTCAATGTTAACCTTCATTATACATTTTCAGTTATGGGTTTTCATGAATGGAACTGAAAACAAAAGAGGGAGAAAATCTCTGAGCAAGTGTGATAAAAGCCTTGTTATTAAATTGTTCCTTCTCATTCTGGTGAAGTCACAGTTTATTGTATTTTTCTCTTTCCGTATTACACTCTGTATCTGTGCTCTTTAATGGCATTTTACAGAAGACAGGTTTTCATTTCTAAAATTTTAGCTTGCACTGAAGGAATTTTAAATGAGACCTTCTATTTTTTTCTTCCTTTTTTTTCCTCATGAGTATGTCTTCATGGTCATGATCTGGAATATTAAAGCTGTGTGACTGTAGGCTGTAGCATTACTGACATTTATTATGAATTTTCAACAAGGAAATGCAGGCGAAACAATGCCATTTTTTACATGCCAGTCCTTTTGACATATGTTTTACAACCACAGATAAACACCTGTAAAATATTCAGAGAGAACTACTTGCATTTGGCCCACCTATGAGCACAAATCTTACAACCTTATGTTTTCATGGGTTAAAAAAGCTTTTAGTAATTGTGATGGATTAGAAATCTTGGGCTTTTGTAAATTTTGTAGCAGTTAACTAATCTGTCTCTGATGGATGTTGACAAGATACTCACATGTGATTAACTGATACCTTTCTTGAGTTATAGTTGTTTAATAAAATAATTTTATTTAAAGAGAAATGCAGCTATTTCTGAAAGGAGACAAAGCTCTATCTATGAGCTTTGCAGGAAAATCATCATGAAAGGAATTCCATATGTGTTACATTTTAGTTTTATTTCTCAGGTTACTTGAACTTGGAAAAAGTTGATCATAAACTAGTTACTTTTCTGTTATCCTGAAAATATAAAGTGCCTTTTTTGTTATTATTTATTTTAATTATTATTTATTAATTATTATTTATATTGTGATTATTTTTTTAACTCCAGTTAAAGAACTGGAATTAAAATAAAATATCACAGTGGTTCCCTGAATTCACTGAACTTTTAACTCCAGAAAATCTGCTCTCAATTTCTGCCTTTTTCCATATCTGAAAATAATTCTAAGATTCACTCTTGATCTCCAGTATATAAGGAAAGGCCATCCTGTAATATCAGTGAATTAATTCTGCAGTTTACGACAGCATCAGTCTAAATTAAAAATATTTTTGAAGTAGGAATGACAGCAAGAAATGCACTGAGGATTTTAATTCCCTTTTAAATAAATCTGGGTATGCTAAATGTCACAAAATGGTGCTAGAAGAGAAAGACTTGCTACCTACCGAAAATAATGCTCAACCAACAAAACCCAAAAAACTAATAGAAACAAATGGCTGGAATCTGAAACTTATCTAATGTAAGTAAAATAAAACACCTTTTTTTGTGTGTGTGTGCTGTGTTGTCTCAGAGTCTGCCTCACATAAGTAGTTCAAGACTGTTGTCAGAAGCAGCAGCATATTTCTGTAGTAGCAGCTATTGCTGCTAGTAAAACACTGACTGTGATAACTACCTAGTGTCCTCACTACAGCTGTTCTGGAGAATTTTACTTTGCAACAAACGCAGGGCAGGCCTGTGAAATGCATGGGTACCTACCATTCTAAGTCTCCTCACCTGTAGCAAAAGCATCTGCTTGATACAAGTATCTTTGGACAAGTAAAGTTCTCCAGCCTGTATAAAGCAAGAGGTCAGGCGGTGGTAGAATTGCTCTCTGGCTCTGAAAACTGAAAATCAAACTCACATTAACAGATCATGTGCGTAAAAATCAGACTACTCGGTGTGAGCTGCTGTCATGCTGAAGTGTTTGCAGAATCAAGACAGAGATGATAGCTGACAAGAATAATGTCTTCACTGTAGCCAAAGATGTTTAAAATACTGTTCATCATCACTGTAATTACAATATCTATAAAGGGAAAAGTCAGAAAAACATGGGAAGTTATACTTGAGTCATCGCTTGGTGAATTGGTTAAGAAAAGCAGACTAATGTGAAAATAATTTAAATATCTGCAGATATTAAGTGATTGTATAATCTCTTCCACCTTGAGATATCCCTGTAAGATAAATTTCACTTTAATATCTCTACTAATTTTCAGTTTAGATCTGTTTTCATATATAAAGTAGGTATGTAATGCGCTTCAGTAAGGTAATTACATTGACAGCCTACTATTGACATATAAATTTAAAATCCAGAGGTGCAAAAGAACAATACAAGGACAGATTGGAAAGGAAGCTATGACCAGCAGATAACTGATTAGAAATATGAATATATTTTTTATTTTCATAGTTTGAAGAAGGTAACTAAAAGTGTGAATAGAATTAGAATTGTTAGAATTAGAATTAGGATTAGAATTAGAATCAGAATTAGAATAGAGTACATAAGGAGCTTACAGCAGTCAACTGCTTCAACTGTTTGCAGGACAAAAATAAAAAAATTATAAATTATAAGGAGTAAGGACAGATAATTTTGGGGATAAAAACATCAAATTCATAGGAAGATTGCAATACTTGAATGCAAAATATACATTTATAAAATTTAAAACACAGAGAGGAAGTCACACAATGGCAGTTCCTTTGTTTAGCAATAGTGATGCTAGTAATAATCTTAAAAAGGTGCGCAAAGGAGTGGAGATTGATTAGAGATGGATTTTATATTACCTTCCTCATCTTCAGCTAAATACAACAGAACAAAATGAACATATTAAAAATGTCACTGGAAAAAATAAAAGCAAAATTTTATACCAGCTGTGACAAATATAGCTACAAAAGAGGTTCTGCAGAGAACAAAATGTGAGATTGGTTGGAACAGAAATGGTCAAAATTCTGAAGACTAAGAAACATTGTCAGAGTAGATATGGGATTTTCAGCGGGGAGGGAAGATAGTAGGATCCTGTTGTGACATTGTGCAAAGCAAAATAGGGGAACTCATTAAAAATGATTGAAGAGTAAATCAGAGAGACGAAGGAAGAACAGATGATCACATTAAAGCTGAGGAAAGACAAATATTTCAGCAATGTATAAACAAGGACAGAGATTAAAAAAAATATGTTAATGTTGAGTTATCCTTGTGTGGTCAAATATCAGTCTGTACGACAATCAGAAAACCTGAGTAAATATGCTGAATGAGTAGTGTACAAGCACTCATTTTATTTATCTAAATCCTCCAGGCATTAAATAAAGGTTTTGTTTTTTTTTTTTTTTCTAAATCCTCCTCATCTCTTGCTCAGAAAGCTCTTTATATAATTTTGGCTGGTTTAAAGCTATTGCTTGTAGAAGCCACATATATTCAATGTTCCAGCTCTGTATCTGATTCTGTGCAATATGGAAAGTGGGTGAGCTTCTTGCAGGCTTAACGAGGAGAGTGAGAGCAGAGGATCAAGCCAAAATTAGAGGAGCACTTGCCCTGTGAGGAGAGGCTTGGAGGAAATGGAATTTTTCAGTCTGGAGCAGTGATGCCTCAGGATAGACATAATAGTTCCTAAACAAACATCACTGATCATCGAGGAGATGAAGCTGGGCTCTTCTCAGCTGTGCAGACCAGGAGGATAAAGGACAGCGGACATAAACAGAAGTGTGAGAGGCATTCTGAGCCTATAAGGAGAACCTTTTCCCCACAAGGGAAGCTGAGCAGCAGCACATGTTGGCCAGACAAGTACTGGTGTCTTTGTTCTTGCAGGTGTTTCAGAACAAAGCCCAGAGAAACCTCGTAAGATCTCATGGGAGATCCTATACCGAGCAAGAAGTCAGACTCCATCCAGCCTGGAGACCTTCAGAAGACCCTTTGGATCTGAATTATCTTGTACCATTAGTCTGTGATTTAGAAAACAACACACTCAGACTACTGCCAGCAGTAACCAAGTAGCTGCTTGGAAAACTCCTGCCTCTCCCTCAGTGTGAGCTGAATGATGCCTGCTCATTTTAATGGCCAGTTTCAAGATATCTAACAATTCTACAATGAAAATGGAAAAAAATACTAAATAATTTTTCATTCTTTTGTTTGCTTGGCTTTTGTTTTTTGTCATTAAATAGGATAATTGTTTCCCATTCTACTATTCAGTGTATTTTTTAAGCACTATAAATATGACTATTACAACTAGTAAATATGGGTTCATTTAAATGACTTAAGGTCTTCTGAAGATAATGTAACTCTAAGACATATAAAACTTCAGCTGACTTTTTTAATTAAAAAAGGAATTCAATAAATTTAACTTTCAATGGTTTTGATGCAAAATTATTTATTTCTACATATGATATCCACTAATTTAGTTGAACATTTTAGACCGAAAAATGAATAATGTGATAAAAAGAATCTTGATATAAATTGGAGTGCATTGGTTTTGAAAAATAAAGGGGGCTGGATAAAAGCTATTGGAATTACCAAAAATATACTGCTTTAAATAAAAAAATCTGTTCATTTCCTTGCAAATGTGTTGTTTACAATACAAATGGTCTGATTTCAGTAGCAGGGATATGTGTTTATTGAAAGTATGTGAAGTATCTATTTCAGGCAAAAAATTATCACCAAATATTTCAATTTTTAGTAAAAAGTTAACTAAAATGTTTAAACCTTAAAAAATTTACTACTACTCAGTTAATTGAAATTCTGCAGTTGAATAGTATTCTGTTTTAAAATACAGCTTATGAGAACAAGAAATATTTTGTGCAAATATACCGCTTTAACAGAAAGTTCAAAAACTTCAAAAAACATAATTTCACTCATTGCAACATTCTTGTTAATTTCCATTTTTTTGCTCATCTGTATGTAATTTTTCCTAAAAAAAAAAAAAAAAAAAAAAAAAAAAAGTATTCCTAGTATTCCAAATGCATATTTTGGTAGTTACAAAATGTTTGCATAATACCAAATAGATAAATAAACTAAATAGGAATACTGAAGTCAAAATAGAAGTTTTATTTCCTTAAAGTAGTTGATTGTTTTCACATATATTCTGAATTCTTGTCATATTAAATGAGGATTAAATTCTCTAAAGACTGTATTTGAGCAGGTATAAACTATTAGAGTATCAAAAAAGATGGATGGATACCATTCCCAGAACAGATGATTCATAGGCCAACTGGCAAACCCCAGATCCTATAAACCAGATGTCTTTATTTTCCTTCTCGTTTTCTGGTAATACAAAGAAGTTCTCTGGGGATATATGATATACAGCTTCAGATGGGAAAAAACAAAAGCTACTATACCTCCTGTTGAGGAATTCTCAAAGAATTTGGGTATGGCAATAAACAAAACCTCATTTTTAATTATGGGGACATGGTTACTATTTAATGTACTCAGAGTGCTTTAACATATTCCAAAATTAGACTATTCCACAGGTGAAAGAAAAGGTGAATTGTTTTCTTCTAATTAGATGTTCCTCATGGAATCTGAATGAACATTAGTGGTTGAGGCCATGACGTTTAAGATGTATAGATAATTCCAATAATTTAGCTGGTTTTAAGGCACATAATGAAAGAAGATTCAGAGCACTGTTTGCAAAGAACTACTAGTTCTATAAAAAAGAAGCATTTTTAATAAAAATTAGAAACAGCGTGCTTATTGCTCCAAACTCACAGTATTAAAATGACAGAAAAGCTTATAGTTCTTAAACATAAAATGGGAGCAGGATATAATATAGTTGTTGGCATGGTGAAATGTGTCCTGAAACATCAGAAAATGAGATTGGAATGATTAGCTCTGTGGATGAAATCACATGATAATTGCTGGAAGAAAAGTGGGCAATGCAGTATGGAAACATCAAGTCCAGATTTGCCAGGAATGTTGACACCGCTGCAGTCAGTCAAATCCAGCTTGTAGGATACATTTCCTTCAAATTGTCCTGGATATTGATCTGTGACTGCAGTTTGAAAATTTCAAAGATACTGTTGTCATAGAATCATTGATCAGAATCAATAGAACAATTAGAACAATTCATGTTGGAAGAGCGTTTTTCAAAATATCTGATCCAAATCCAGATCAAAGTTCAGACATCTCCCCACTGTGATGTGAAAAAAAACACTTTTCCTCCTTTTCTTTTGTCAGCGCTTTGTATCTACTCTGTCAATGCACAGCTGCAAAGTGGGGAAAGAGCTTTTGCTTCTGTCACCAAAATGTCAAGCTTCTGGCTTTCTGCTTCCGGGCATCCTGTATCCTCTACTTGCTCAGGACCAGCTTCTACCTGTCACTCCTTACACACAATATGGGGTTCAGGTTCTGCCAAAGGATCCCTCAATTCCATGCCCATCCCTTCTTGATGGTGGACAGTTTGCTCACCTCCTCCTATACCTCCTTCAGCTGGTGACTCGGTGTTTCAACCAGTGTCTCTCCCACAGGGAAGGTGGCTTAGATCCTAGCCTCAGGGAGTTGCACCAGGCATTGGGGACTGGGAGGATGTGTCAGGAGCTCTCATTCAAACTGGCCCTGCCAATTTGTCCCTGCAGTGTCCAACACTAGTGTGGTATTTTCTGAGACCCTCCGCTGAAGGGAGGAATGATGAATCTGACTACATGTTCTTAGAAGGCTAATTTATTATTTTATGATGTATATTATATTAAAGAATGCTATACTAAACTATGCTAAAGAATACAGAAAGGATACAGACAGAAGGCTAAAAGATGCTAAGAAAAACTCATGACTTTCTCCAGAGCCTCAACACAGCTGGGCCATAATTGGCCAATAAGTAAAAACAATTCACACGAAACCAATGAGCCATCACCTGTTGGTAAACAATGTCCAAACCACATTCCAAAGCAGCAAAACACAGGAGAAGCAAATGAGATAATATTGTTTTCTTTTTCTCTGAGGCTTCTCAGCTTCCCAGAAGAATCCTGAGCAAGGGGACTTTTCCAGAAAATATGATGGTGACACACTAGTGTCTCACCAGCTGTGGCAGTGCCACACACACTCTCTGGGCATCAGACCTTCTCTTCTGGTCCCACCTTGCCATCTCTGTTCACTGTGTTCTCTGGGTTTTGGTACTCCAGATAATAAGGAGAAGAGTCAAGGTGAAAATACTGAAATGCAGTCAGAAAATACTTCTGGTCAGAAAAAGAGGGTATGTCCAGGGAACCACCAAGATGCAGGACACAGTTCTGCAAAATTAGGAGCTGCTGCTATTGATGTTTCAGACAGCGGTAAATCTACATCAGCCACCTAGGATGCTGGCATCAATGCAATTATAAATTAAAAGGTTTGAAAAGTTGACAAATTACTAGAGATGTTAATTAAGTCTGTAAGGAGGTGTCCTCCGTAAACCCAAGCCAATGCCAGAAATACCAAATTCACATTTTCATTCATATATATCTATAGATAAATATATGCATGCCTATATTTAGAACAGTAGACTGAACCAGAGATCAGATTATTTGACCAGCACACACAATTTCTTGAAATAATTTAAGTACCAAAATCTCATATTGTATATCTTACCCTTTCTTGTAAGCCCATCAGCATTTCTGAATATGAAAACATTTGATTCAAAATTACTGTATACAATAAATAGGAGCTCTGTGTAACACTTTTATACACCTCATGAAAATAAACAAACAAAAACAAGATGAAGGAGAGAGGGAGGACTTTCCTGTTTTGGCAGGTTCTGCAAACTGTGAATATAGTATTCAAAAATAATTAAACTTGTGTGTTAAGATCAGCATTTTTCTCCTTTCTTTGATGTTGGGGTTCTTTTTTTTTCCACTTCTGCTTAAAAAAAAAAAAATCTAGCATAAGGCATTAGTTTGTGTTTGATATGTAACTCATTTTGGAGTTTCAATCTCTCCTTAGGGTAACGTTTCTGCTTACTAAATTTAATGCTTATTCTCCTTGAGAGAAATGGAATTTTTACTTTTTTTAAGTCTCATTCTCAACATTAAACTATGACATAAAGAAGTTGACTTTTTTACATATTTTTTTAGTCTTTGTGTCACCCTTTGCACGGAAACCAAATAACTATTTTATTAATTAGCTTCTCAGCACTAAGAATACATTCACCTACATTTTTCTTTCTCAGAACTTACTGGTGCATATTTTTCTATTGGACTTTCCCAGAAAGTATTTGCAATGTTGTGTACTGTGCTCTGTTCATACCTGCCAAAGCTGGTGTTCCAGTTTTTCTGGATCTAAGTGAGAGTAGGAGGAAAATAAATTAAGAGTTTTTTTTATTCTTTACTAATTTCTATAAAGAAAGTTATGCACTAACCTCAAAGTTAAAAGTTTTATTCTAATGACATGCTAACAACATTGTTAATTGGAACATAGAATGATCTATAGGAATTTTTTCATGTGAATTTAACAGTGGATTTTATTATCTACTACTCAAAGGAAATCCTAGCTGATGTCTCTCCTTACCACAATTTTAAGAATGACACAGCAATTTTGACTAAAGGAAGAGAAAAGGTCTGCAGTAGCACCCTTAGATCCAGAGCTCTTCTAAATACCTGGGTCTGAAGAAATGGTCTGCAATACAAGATAGGAGTAAAAATCCTAGGGGAAAGGCTCTTCTCTTAAAATGCCACACAGAAGACAAAAGAACTCCTGAACCCTTGTGGTGATGGGGGAAAATGTAAAAGAGGAAATGCCCTCTTTGATTTAAATTAAAAGAATGCCATAGATCAGTTCAAGTGTTTTTGAAAACAAGGCTTAAAACAGAGTAATAACTGCAAATATCTGAACAGAATTTCAGTAAGATATGGGTAGAACAGGGTGTTTTATTACCAGACCAGGTAAAATGAAAACTCCAAGTAATAGCTTCATTGTGTTCCTCTGAAGACCTTTAAATTTACTATTCCTTCTCTATCTATATATCACACTTTACTATTCAAGTAATAGTAAGATCTTGCTTTTCCATGATTTCTTTTCTTTAGTAAAATTTTATTTGGGTTTACATTTTCCTGGATCCAGAAATCCCACAGTATAAGAACTGAGGATGGGGAGAAAAAAAACTACATTTCTGAAAGTTCTTTGTGGAGAAGTTTTTTCTTCTTTTTTTTCACAGGATAATGTGTAAGCCACAGTGGAAGCTCTGAAATTCATATTTCCTCTCCCAGACTCTATCAGTTTAATTTCTGATTTTTCTCCAGTATCTTTTCCTCAAAGGTGGATTGATGTTTCTCTTTTGCTGAATGAACCAGGGTGAGCTGCTGGCTTTGATTAAAATCTTTTAGGAAGACCACATAACACTGAACAACTCCTTTGAAACTCTGGGTTATGAACACGGAAACACAGCAATCTGTTAAATGGTCAATAGAAATGAAACTTATTGAACATTGAGCTTTGCCCAAATCTTGGCAGAGAGCAGAAGAGCAACACTTCAGTGAACTCAGTGGTGGTACATGCCAGCTGAAGTTGCTTACTGTGGCTTTCTGTGCTCGTTTCTCAGTGACTGATCATTATGAAGAGCTCAAAGAGTAAACCAGTGATTTTTTAATAGATCAGCTCAAATGCATTCTCAATAAAGAAAATTACCTTGCTAATACACCAAATCTGCTGCTTGTTTGTTTTTTGGTTTTTTTTTCTATGAAGAACCCTTCCAAAAAAAACCAAACTGCCAACAATTAAGTTAGAACCAGAATAAACACAATGATAATTGTTATATTAGAACTTGAAAATCTTGTAAATCCCCAAACAGATGCTGCTAGTTTCAAATAAAACTTGAGCAAAGCTAGTCTAAACTCATTTAAACACTGTCCGTGCTGCAGTCACTTTTTAGAAAGCCTAGATTTAGCTTGGAAATAGCCTGGTATTGTCTCATTACTTCTGAACCTTTATCATGGTATTTCTAAAAGATCATGAAAAGGAAAGGAAAAGTAAATGCTGTCCTTTCTGATTCAATTTCTTTCTACAGCTCTAACACAGAGAAAGTTTTGGCCAAGTTCACCTTTTAATGCTTTCTCTGTAAAGTATCCCTACAATGAACAGAAATAATCCTTTCAGTTGTACATTTTAGGGCAAAAATGACCTTATCTGTGCTGATGCCTATCAGCCGATTTTCGTGGTCATCCTATATAAGAAATTGATCCAATTCCTAAACTGTGGCATAAGCATAATAGCATTCATATTTTTATGTTGAAATAAAAATCTTTTACACATTACTGCAATCACACTTCAGTCAAATGACATACTGGGCATAATGCAGGTTCATCCATCCCATGTCTGTGCTTGACTGCTAATTTGAAATTTCTAATTACATTCTTCCTGTCAGACTGACAGCTACATAACATGTAGGAGGAACACTAGATGAGAAGGCTAATTATGAACTAAGGCAGTCCGGAGGGTGAGAGAGAGAGAGGAGGATTATTTTATTTTTTAATCAATATTATATTTTCTCTTGCACCACCCCCAGTAGATTGTGTCTTAATGAGATTCAGTCCTAATCAATGCACATCTAGCCAAATTAAAGGTCAGATACTGCCTGTGTAGGGCATATAAATCACATGAAAGTCTTTGAGATGCCTTCCCTTCCTTTATTCCTTTTCTACAGAGTAGCAAAAGGCAGAAGAAGCATAAGTTCCTCTATTAGGAGAGAGGAGGGTGTGTCTTTTTTTCACATTTCCTGCAATGCATGTAACTCAAAGCAGCAGAAAGAAGGCCAGCTGTGTTCCCTGTTCTGTTTTTACTAAGGTTTGCTGACTACTACTTTTTTCTTTTCTAAGGAACTATTCCATATGTTTCTGCTCTTAGACATGCTTGATGCATTGATCTTCCAACACAGTTAAATGCTACTCACACTGCACACATATTTTCATATATTTTTGCATAAACTCCTAACTTGCTCTAGGGCGCAAAATACATATTTAGCATCATGCTATAGAAGAAATATTTTTGTGGGTCACAATTAATCTTTTGCTGTTTCTCAGACTCTTTGAAAACATACACATGCAAAAAACCCCTGATGGTTACATCAACAAGGCCCCAGAAAAACCGTATGTGAGAGCAGAGTTTACCCAGGCAACGTGGTTTGACAGGAAGTAGGTTTTCTGGGATGCTGTGGTCAAACCAATGGGTGCTCAGATTTGAATATCGGCGCCTGGTGTGGCCACTGGGACATTGGATACGCCTCCGAGAACACAGGGGTTAAAAGCAGAGCACTCGTGGGGGAAGCTCTCTTGGGTTTCCAGTGGGAAAGAGTTCAGATCTCTGCCCCCATCCCAGCTGCCGGCTGGGCCGGGGAGGGGAAAGCCGTGCGGCCGGGAGAGGTAGGCCTGACCCTGAGGGTGAAGGGTGGAAGAGAGAGAGAGGCACCGGGAGCCATCGGGCAGCCCCCTCTGGGAGACAGAGAGAGAGTACGGCCGGTGCTTGTGGCTGTGTTACCCTGAAGCTTGATAAACATGTGGCAGCAAGGCAGAGAAGGAGAAGGGGTGGTGGGGGGGGTGCAGCGGGAAGGTGTCTGGCCCCTTGTGGGAGCTTTTAACCCTTTTTTGGACGATGAAAGCTTTACAGAACATTAACCTTTCCTAGAAGAGAGATAGAGTGGAAGATGAAGAAGGAAATGGGCAGGTGTGATGAAGGTCTGGGCAAATGAGAGGTGTTGGAAGAATAGAGAAGAATCTTAGTGGGAAGAGATGATGGAGTGGCTTTTGCTGGACTCTTTTTGTATAGCCATGGACAGAGCCATGTTTCCTTGTGATATAGAGACTGCATCCAGGGGGAGGCAATGCCTCAGAACCAAGAGGGTTCAGTGTTGGTGCCCCTCGGCCTCAGGGGGTGAAATATGGGGGGGACAGGTGTCCCAAAGTTGAGACTGCACTCTCTTTGGAATGGGACAAAGCATCCTTAAAAGACGACCCTAGAAGCAGCTCTGGTCCGTGTTCAGTGGTGAGAGCCCTGGACATGAAAAGGAAGAGGTCACCATGGCACAAGAAGGACTCCTCTCCTCTTGACGAATTGAGAATTGATTATCCACAGGGTGGCAATGGACCGAGAGTCGATGATTTGGGAGATGTATTGAATTGGAAATTTGGTGGGGGGTGGGGGAGGAAATGTATTTGTAAGGTTTTCATTTTCCCTGTGTGTTTCTTTTTCTTTATAGTTGTAGTGTACTTAATAGAGTTTTCTTTATTTCTAAGTGGGGGCCTGCTTTGCTTATTCCTGGTCGCATTTCACAGCAGAAACCAGGGAGAGTGTATTTTCATGGGGGCACTGGCATTGCGCCAGCGTCAAACCATGACACCAGGTCAGATTCTATGGTGTGTAGCTAGACCATCTGTTCTATAAATATAATCCTTAAGAAAATAATACACATATTTTCCATGGAAACTGGATTGATCTTAGAAAAGGCATAATGATACCTTACTTTAACTTCTGTATCAACCACTACCATGAGGGCTTTTCTTCCAATTAAAATTTCAGGAATTCTGTGTTTACAAGCATAAAATAATTCAATTGCTAGTATATAGTATATAGTATATTTCTGGAATTGAAATCTGTTGTTATTTTTTTTTTTAATCTGGTTTCTTCTCCTGATTTAAAATTGTATACCATAAACTGTTTATATCAGGTTCATCATGCTAGAAACCTGTATGACTGGTCCTGATGGTTATAAGGCCAAAAGGCTAAAAGCAGAGGTGGAGACATGGATTCCCAGTCATGAGACAGAGAAGTTTGAGTTTTCCCAGCTAAGAATCTGTGTAGAAATGTGATCAGAAGAAGAGAAGTTTGTAGCAAAAAAATCAAATTATAACAGGAGCAAGAAATCAGAAGAAGATGCCAGCAGTTACAGCTAAGCATGCAAGAGAGAAAACCAAGGAGAAAGCCACAGTGGCACACAAAGTAGCCAATAATGATCTGTGAAAGGAGCTGTCATACATGCTAAGGGACACTACCCATTCCTCCTGATAAATAGAGCACCATCTCTGTTGGCTCTATCAGCACTGCAAGACTTTGAGTAAGAGCAGGTGGTCCACTGCAGAGCCACATTACTGAACCTGCACCTGAAGAAGAACAATTTTTTCATTACTAACAAGAGTTTAATAAATTCAATGATTATTCATGCTGAATTTTTAAATCAGTAGTTGTTATCAATAAGGGTAAGTTCAGATCCCAAAACAAGATAAATCTATAACACCATAAATCAGTTTTCTTATTTGGGTCACTCAGAAAGTGACTGCATTTTTATATCAGAAAATACTTAATCAAAATGAGCTGGAGTCAAATTTTTCCCTTCACAATATCAAATAGTGGGTAGAAAATTGAAAATAATTCTACTATCAGTTTAAATTAAGGACAGTATGAATGTGGGTTTTCTTGAACTTTTACTAATGAGACAGCTAATGACTACTGCTATAAAGTGTGCTGAGCTTGCTTACTGTAATTTTGCTGAAAGTTAAGATCAAGTTCAGGTCTTGCTCAGGAAGAAGTAAGCTAGCTGTGTATAGTGTGTGTAGTTCCAAGCACCGACTTCTATTTTTGTTTCCTGAGTTTAACTCGTCCATTTGTTCACACTTGACTTATCTTCATTGCCACCTTCTCATCTCCTAAGAACATTCAGCATCACAGTTTTGGTGAGACTACAGGGACCAAACAAGCCACAGATAGAAAAGGATACTACTCCCCAGCCTGCTATGCTTGATTCTCAGTGGCCTCTGTTTTCCCCTGCCAGATAGCCATCTGCCTGGACAGGAGAAAATGTACTGGGATCTAAAGCAGAAAGCAATCATCTTTACTTCAGATTTCTATTTAGGAACTACAACAGCAATGATAAAGGAGTGTTACTCCAAATTGGGCAGTGTTACAGATCTCTTCTGAGCAGATGGGCTGCAAAACAGCAAACTTTGCATGGACCAGCTGCAGGCTTTCATAACAAATACAAGCTGCTGATAGCAGTCTAGACAGGCACAACAGCTAGAAAACACATTTCCACAATATAATAGCCTGTTGAAGAAATGAAGATTGCTCCTTGGCATTCCTACTTAAATTTATGTACTTATTAATAGAGCTAGATTGTTATATACTCACATACACTCCTCTACCAGCCTGTGCTAGTTAACACAAAATGGATGTAAAATGCTACCAAGGTAACTAGCTAGGAATTGAATATCACAAACAGATTTTTATTTTCTTTCTGCTTGTTTGTTTACCCAAATGAAGCTGCAGTTTTCTCAAATTCAGATTGTTAATGAGGAAGAAAGTCCAAAAAAAATCATCTTTCAGTCAGTTAAGCCTAAGAACATTGAATTTTTTAACTCATTAAAAGTATTTAATTTTGGAACATCAAAAATTTTAAAATGGAATTTTCTTATCAGTACTCTGCCTTATAAAAAACTGTGAATCACTTGTAGTTTTGGGGTGTTTCCAAATATTTCTTTGTTGTTTTCTTTTATTACATATGGCCAGCAGAAATTCTGTATCTCTCAAGAGCATGTTGTAGAGCTCCTGCTGACAGAAATACAACTTCAATACCATTTCATGAGAAGTACAAGTCTGTATGTATTAGCAAAGATAAAAAGTAGGATATCGGAAACATCAGAAGAGATATTTCTTTTAGCAGTGTGATACTCAAAATCTAGCTTAATATTAAACCTGATCTTAAATGAAACTTAGCAGGAAAATTTCTTCATTTTCATTCAGAGGACTATGAAATGCTTAAAAGTATCTTATTGAAATTTCTTTTGAAGCAAATTTATTTAGAATTACAATTTCAGAAAAAAGAAAACCGAAAGTGTTAGAATTTTACAGAGTTGGGAAGAAAACTACCCTTAAGATCTGGAGTCTCATTTTCTCAGATGAAAACTGACTCAGATCTGGAGTTTCACAATATTGCTACATCAGTCTCATCTAGCAGATGTTTTTACCCTCTCCAAACCTCTTATCATGTATAACTTATAGCTAAAAGGAACAGCCTTCAAGGATTTTGTATCTCTCTTAGAAGGGATTTTTAATTCAGAGGAAAAGTCAAAGTATCCTGTCCTGAATACTCTTCAGATCTTCCAGCACAGAAAAGATACGTCATAGCTGAAAGAAATAATTGCATGGGTTAATTGCTGTGTAAGGAACATGGTTTCTATTTTCTCCAACTCTCTATATATTTTCAGGTAGCTTGTGATATTTGGCGATGTTTCAGTTAACTGAGTTAATTATTTAAGTAATGCTGAATAAGTGAATCATAAATTCCACAGACTCTGTGTTCTTGAGTGTAGAAGCTTCTCCTACAGATGCTTATACCTTTAATTTTGTGCAGTGTGGTGGCTGTGTCTTGTCCCCAAGTGCTGACAACACTTTGCTGTGAGTGCCATGAGGTCAGGCATTTTGGCTGGCCCTCCACTATTTCTCACACCATGTGCTCTGTGTCCTATCATCCCTCAGAGAGCTACCAGAATGGTCTAGACCAAAATGCCTATGTATTGTCTAGACTTTCTTCATGCTAACTTGCTATCTGTGTGTATTAGGCATGGTATTATCTTAATGCAGCTGACCTTTAGTCCAAACACTATGAAATAAATGAAAAATACAAGCCTTTAAACCAAGCCCTTAGTCCCTGTTTTTGAACTTCAGAGAATTAGCTATTAAGAGTCAAAAAGTCTTGTATATATATTTATGATAATAGGTTGTTGCAATAATGAAGAAGTTAACTTAGTTTTCTGGCAAAGTTTTCAGTCAGGTTTCAGTGAGTTTTTTAGCACATTTAGTATTGAAGAACGCATGATATATTTTTGTGAATTAAATTGAGAAAGAGAAATGGTAAGCAAATGGCATCATTAGAGTCTAGATTTCCTCCAGGTCCTATAAGGCTGAGACTTAGGATATTTATCAAATGGATTATAGAAAAGTATTCAAGCTTTTGCTCCAGATGTCTTCTCAAACTAGACAAGAGGAAAGACTGCTGAGAAAAATACAGTGTGAAACACTGCATTAATAATGACAGATGAGAATAATCACATCCAGCAATCAAAATTACTTTGGAGTTTTGCAAAAAGAGGATAAAGAAAAGTAACCAAAACCTCAAACTGCATTTAAAACAAACAGAAAAAAAAAAAAGAAAAACCTCATAAATATATCAGTCCTTCATTCTCCTTTATTCAGTACATGATAGTTCTAAACAATTCTGCTTTTAAGATTTTCTTTTTGAGTGTCTTTTTTTTATTTGTTTTGCATATAATATTGGACATCTGTGTTGGAGATCTGTGACCAATTCTGTGACTAACAGAGAGGAAAGAAAAAAGTACCTTATTTAATAAAAACCAGAAGGAAAAAGTTGTAGTCTTTTGATGTCTTTGAAAAAAAAAACTGCTACAAAATCACTCAAACAGTCTTACGTGTAAACAACACAGTAGTGTCCTAGGAAGGTTTAGTGAGCTTTCCTTGTTTTTCTGTTTTGTTTTGTTTGAAGATATTCTTCTATTTAGACTAATAATTGAGAATAAAAATTATTTGCTGTATGAGTTCCACAATATTTTTATTGGGTTTTCCTGTAACAAAGCAAGTGTAGTCTTCTGGCACTTTCTAGTTATATAACCAGGGATGAAGAGTTAATTAGGATCTAAGTACTTACAATCATTCAGATTTGTATAAGCAAATCTAATAACTCAGTGTTATTAAATATGCTTCTGCAGTGTTCTTGAGCATCAATCACAGAGAAATAAAAGGGGGGAATATTACTTATTTAAATTTTTCAGATTAGTATAAATAATGCAGTGAGAAGAGTGCAGATGGAAAGCATCACATGTTCCCTGCCTCTTCCCTCTCCCTCCTGTGTTGTTTTTAATTCCTCAGTAGAGGAAACTGCCATAAAGAGGAAGTTTCTTACTTGTTTGGAAGCTCACTGAAGCCAAAGGAGAGACTCCACTGTGCCTCAGGGAATCAGTAACTTACATGCTATGAGACTGATATCTGACATGCAGGAGTTGGCATCAATGTGAGAAAGGAAAAAAAATATTGTAAAAGAAAGGAGAATGAAAATCTGAGCAGTGAATTTCCTACCACCAACGTGGGAGTTTCAAA
This sequence comes from Calcarius lapponicus, assembly GCA_039654755.1. NCBI lineage: Eukaryota > Metazoa > Chordata > Aves > Passeriformes > Fringillidae > Calcarius > Calcarius lapponicus. The sequence continues at coordinate 75,853,555 of CM077462.1, read as the reverse complement.
GCATGAGTTGAACTTTATAATTCTCTCAGTTAGATGTACTGTGATACTGCAGTTCTTTTCCCATTTTAGATGAAAGAACTCTTAGCAAAAAAAAAAAAAAAAAAAAAAAAAAGAGGCAGCAGGATTCAGGGGAAATATGACTTTTTCCTATTCTGATCTCAGCTTCTGTGATAAAAACTCAGGAATAACCACAGCTGGCTCTCCAGGAAGGACTTAAATGCCTTTGTTTCGAGGCATTCTCTATTTAAGTGCCCCATAGATGCCTTGCTATTATCAAAGCATGGAAAAATGCCTGGGAGTTAACACGACAAACACAGTTAACCTGCCTGAAGTGAATGATTCCTAAAACTCAGTGTAAAACCAAATGCTTTTTCAGTTGCTTTGTTTTCTAACAGATGCTGTTGTTTGAATTGCGTGTTTGACTCTACTCACGTTAATTAGGCATAACTCTGCATCTGAGTCCCCCAGGTCAGTGTTTTATATCCAGCATTTTTTCTGTCATATTGTTGGTTTTCAGCCACTGTTGTACCACAGTCGGTTTATTCACATGCAAGGCTTATTTGCCATAAGCAAGCAATTCAGTTTCATTAACAGACCTTGCCCCTGACAAACTAACAGCTGTGGCACTCCTAGTCCTCAGAGCACCTGTGACTGGATTTCCACATGCCTAGAAATCACTGTACACGTTTTTCCCATTTGGCACTATAAATACAGATCTAGCTGGCTATGAGAGTAGCAGCACTGACACATGCATGAATTCACTTGTTTGTAGCACAAATGCACCATTCTAGGAATGTTTTTCCTAGAAATACAGTTAAGTGACTGTGCATAACTACATATCTTCCTACTCTGAAACATTGCATGAACACTTACAGATGAGCATTAATTTATCAGTTCTGATACCTAACAAGTAAAAAGACCCCTTTGATATGCACAGTTTCCTGATTAATTGTGTATGAGAACATTACAGAAATCACAGTCTCATAGAGCGGTTTGGGTTGGAAGGGACCTTAAAAATCATCTGTTTCCAACCTCCCTGCCACGGGCAGGGGCACCTTTCACTAGACCAGGTTCATCATCCAGCCTGGCCTTGAACACTTCCAGAAATGGGGAATCTTCTCTGGGAAACCTGTCCAAGTGCCTCACTACTGTCACAGTACAGATTTTTTTCCTACCATGTAATTTAAACTTGCCATCTTTCAGTTTGAAACCCTTCCCCTTTCTCTTATCACTACATACTCTTGTCAAAAGTCCTTCTCCAGCCCTCTTGTAGCTCCCTTTAGATACTGGAAAGTGCCATAAGGTCTCTCTGGAGCCTTCTCATCTCCAGGCTGGACAAATAGAGTCTCACAAGGATAGTCACCTTCTTTGAACTGCTGGTCATGCTGCTTTTGATGCAGCTTCTTTCAATACAAATATTTGCGACAGAGTGATAGCAGAGTAAATCAGAGGATATGAGTCAAGATGTTATGAGAATAGGAAGAGGTATCTCAGCACCTTGGTCTTTTGGGGGTAGGCTCAAGACTAGGTATCTTGAAAAGCTGATAAGAAGAATAGGAAAAAAGAAGGGCATATCTGTGATTCAGGGAATGAAAAGTATTAGCACTAGAAAGACTCTTGTCTCAGAAAATATGAAAGAGAAGAAAAGTAAAAGAAAAGTTTCTGGAAGTTACCTAAGAAAAAAAGAGATTTTGTGGGTTTTGTCTGATTTTCATTTAACTGATAATTTCAGATTTTAGATGAGTCAATACTGGATACTTAAAATGCAACTTTTGAGGTAGCAAATGACATTAGTGGGTTTACTATAATTAAGACAAAACAAAACAAAACAAAAAAACCCAGTCTTGCACCCAGAAAGGATGTGAAGAACTCAGTAACAATTGAACTGAAGCTATTCTGAGGTCTATGGATACTAGTTTGTGATATATCTTAGTTAATAACTTTGAAGTTTCTGATGCTTGTCTGATGTTTGTTCTGGAAAGAAAAGTCAATATCTTTCACCAGCAATTGTGTGAGTCATACTCTTTATTGGAGGAGTCAGTTCTGTGTGGGAGTGGGAGCTAAATGAATGTTTATATGTGGAAAAACAATTTTGTTGTTCAAACCTGAAATATATGTTCTTTCAGAAGCCAGTTAGTGATGGCAGTTTAAAGCATTTTTCTTTTCTATACAAATCCTCTATGAAACAACAGTTATGTCTTAGAGATCATAAAATGGTACCATGTCATTGCAAACCTTTTTTCGTTAACCCTAAAATCAAAGATCTTTTAGATCAAGCTTTAAAGAGATACTATGACAGATAGAGAGCAATCTTTCTCCCTAATGTTCTATGTTTAAAGATACTCACTGTATAATTTCCTAGAAAGCTGAGATTTTTGGAGAAAATTAATTAATTTTATATTGATTTTATCAGTTTCTAAAATTATAAAGTTGAAGTTGTAAATCTTGTGTAATTTATGTAAACCAAGTGAAGTATGCTGACAAACTGGTGACCCTGTTCACTACCTTTTACTATCCAAATCCTACATATCAAGCTGCCTTGATCATCCAAGCACAGTTAGGATAACTACTTTTGTGAACCATAGATTAAGGATCACTTCATATTATTGAAAGCCTTGTTAATTTTACCTTTCTTTTACTAGTCACATGGTGGACTTCTGTATAATAGTTTTAAAAAGTAAAAGAAAATTTCTGAAATATTTATGTTGTGGAAAGTTTGTAATTACTATAGTTTGAAGCAAGAGATTCTTTTGGTTTATTGATTGAAAAGCTAGATATACTTCCATACAAAGAATGGATGACTGAAATGAGACTCTTGAAAAGGTTGCATAAAGATCTCTAGAGTCATTCTGTCCATGGAATGAATTGTAGATTGTGCATATTTGACACTCTAGAGTTTGTAACACTGAGAAAACTGCTCAAACCTTGAGGCTGGTGCTTCTTTGAGTGGAAGGGTTGGATCAGGAGATGATCAGAGATCCTTTTCATATATTAATCTAAATTACTAGGTCTGAGGTATTAGGGACAACTTTCACCAGGCACACTGCCAGTCTTCTCACTGCTAGAGAGGATTCACTGTTACATTATCTGATTCAGCCAACTAGCCACACTTGATCCCTCATTTTTGCAATGCACTGTGCAGAATTCCGAACTCATAGCAACCAGGACAACCTCTTCTTAGGTCATCCTTTTCTATCCAAGGAATCTGAGTGTGAGGCAGGAACTCAGGAAGCTACTATTGCAATCAGATGAGCACTTCCAGGCACATTTACAAGCATCTTTGGCTATGACTCCTGACATCAGCCCTGGCAGTGTTCTGCTGTTCCATCTCTTGGGTGGCATGAGCTGAGGTTCTGGGCAGCCAGTGGGCAGGAGGGAGACAGCAAATGCCACAGTCATTTCCTGCACCAGCACCGGTCTATGACTCCAGCTCGCTTGTAAACAGTGACTGTCCTGATTCCGGAAGTCACTGAAGATTATGTGTCCCTCTTTTGCACAGAAAATCTTTCTCCTTTACTTTGCTGAAATCATGCACAGCCCTTCTTCTTCCCTCATAAGTTTTACTGGTTATTGTATAAAAAATATATATTTTTTATGCTTCAATTATGAGCTGAAGTATATTAACAGCCTGGTATCACTAACTTTGCCTTACATACTGCATTCACAATGGAGGGCTCTTTATCTAGCAAACAACAAAACAAAATCATTTGTTCCTTTTACTTTTCAACATGAGTTTCTGTCAGGAGGTCTGATTGTTTAGGATGTATAGGAGATGGGAAATGCACGTGGTGAAATGGTAATTTCTTTTTTCTATTTTGGGAGTTGAATTTTTCAAGAAAACCAGAAAAGCTTGTTAAAAAAAAATATCTCTCACACACACAGACATATATATATATATATATATATGCGCAATTTTTAGGCAGAAACCATTCTCTCTGACTTCCAGAGAGACCACTTTTATAAAAGTGTAAAGGCATCCTGCATCCTGGAAGGCTTCACTTCAAGCTGAGGTTTGGCTTTAGACGAAGGAATTTGCGTTGCACTATAGATATAGCTATACTGTATCCATCCATCTTTCTTTGGAATTCTGCTACTGCACTAGTTAAATAATGGACGAGGAGAAGAGCTCTGTCTTGGCATTTTAGAGTTCACCATAGAGTTAGTCTTAATTGTTCATGAGATTTACTGTGTCCTTGCAAACCTAACCTTCCCTGGCCCCTTGCAGGCTTAGCACAGAGAAAAGTGCCTATTTTGACATCCTTCGGAGGAGCTTCTCCTTCTACTGATTACAGTAAAAGCTTGAGGAGATTATCCAACCTTGGTTAAACACAGCCTTGAGAAGCACTCACCTCCATTTATATTCACAAATTAAATTATTCACAGCCGTACCTCTAAAGAACAAAAAAGCCAATATGATTTAAAATCTCTTGTGACACAGAATTACATAGACTCTGCTAAGCATAAGGAGTCGGCCCATACATGTTTAGCACAGAATTTGCTTATGCATGAAATTGAGAATCTTGGCAAATGCTGGACTGGATTAAAGAAATGTTTATTTAGAAGTTGTCCAGCAAGTGGCATCAGGTCCTTGACTGAGTTTGTGAAGGTCAAAGTCAATTCTCTGTCCCAGGCTTCCTGTGAAGGAATGGTGTGATACAGAATATGAAGTTAGTTATGTATCATTCAGCTCTTACAGTCCTGAACTACTTAGGCTCCTAAGACTTGCTTACTTTGATGGCTCAGATACTTAGAAGTTTATGTCTCGTTAAATCATTTTTTAATACAGTTTAAAGTGCTCTATAAAGTTTCAGGGCTATCAAAACAGTAAAATTATCTGACAAAATCCTGAGAAGATTATGCTTGCCCACTTAGTCATAGTATGAGGAAATTCCTATTTCTGTGATTAATGATGACTTACACTGTTAAGGATGGCAGTCGGAATTAGAGCAACTATACTAAGAAAAGAGAAAACTCGTGAGTTTATCAGGAAGGAATATTTGGCTGTTCAGTTCTGTACACAAACATTACAGCCTTGAAAACTGCTTATGTTTCCTATGGGGAATGCTGTTTCCAGAGTTAGGCTTTTCCCTGGCATACTGAGGTGGAATTGACCCTAGCTGAGAAGTTAATATAGTGCAATTAATAAAGCAAGAGAGAAAACTAATAAAAAGAAACATAGGGAGGGTCAGACTCGATAAAGAAGAAAAACCAGTTACAGAGTAGAAAGCAAAAGGATAGTTGGGGAGGAAGAAATGCCTGGTTTTGGAAGTGAGGATCCTTCTCCATTTCCTAGGTCATTGCATTTGCCTATAAAACATTCAATTAACAGTGCAAATCTAAACTTTTCATTAATTTGTAACTAACTATTTTATGCTGAGAAAATGCAGGGAGAAATTCAAGTACTACATAATCAAATCAGATAAAAGTAACCACCTCCCAGTGACATTTCTCCTTCCTATTAAAACTGCTGTACGCATGTAACTGCTGGCAATAAAATGTCAAGAATGAGAGAGAAACTTGAAAGATCCTTGATACAATAGGAAAAAAGTTGATTAAAAAAAAAAAAAAGATGGTGTTCTGCACTGTTATGGGTCCTAATTATGAACAAACCAGACTTTGACTGAAAGCTGAGACTTTCATCTCCTGTTTTCAGAAAGCATGAGACTACATTTGTTTTGAGAGATAATGAGTTTGACACAGAAAGCTCATCCTGGCTACCTTTGAGCTCAGCAGCATATGGTCTAAAACTCCACTAATGATGTGGAGTTGAATTTTCCATGTTCTGAAAGTATGTGTTCCACTCTTGGAAAAGGCTTGCTTATCCAGCTGTCCACAAACACCATTCAATACTGTTGTGTGACCGTGGTCACAAGGGTTTTCAGGATGAAGAAGAGATGAGAATGTTGACTCCATGATCAGAAGGCTTGCTTTATTATTTTATGATATATATATTACATTATAACTATACTAAAAAGAAATAGAAAGAAAAAGGTTCCTCAGACAGCTAGCTAAGAATAGAAAAGAATGAACAACAAAGCAGCTCTCCTGGACTCTGTGTGAGATAGCTCCGTCCTTGATTGGCCATTAATTATAAACATCCAAGATGGGCCAACCACAGGTCTGTTGCATTCCACAGCAGCAGATAACCATTGTTTACTTTTTGTTTCTGAGGCCTCAGCTCCTCAGAAGGGAGAAAAATCCCAAGAAAGGATTTTTAGTGAAAAGATGTCTGCGACACTATTGCATGTTTCATGTCATTAACAGAGAGTGGTAGAATAAATAAATTGAATTTTGAATAAAAGACAGCTGCCTGTGTACTGCCTGTGTAGGAGAGATGTGCACATTCAGGTATATAGGTTTTTGGCCTCACAAATCAGTTTCGGTTTGCTGTCTTCCTCACATATTAACTTAAATATCTGTCCTTATGTGTCTACTTAAAAATCACTGACAAATTTGATGCTTAATGGACTCAAGCCTAAAATTGGCAAATTCTGAATCTTAATCATTCCAATGGATAAAATACTGTTGTAATCAAGTATAAAGTTTGTGGGTATAAAATCACTTTTTTTGTTTTGTTACTTCAAGATAGCACTTCATTAATTACTCAACATTACAACAGCACTTCATGAGGAGAGTCATGGCTTATTCTATGTCATAGTTAGGATAATAAATGATCTTCTAGAGGAACATTATTGATTTAAATTGCAGCGTAAAAACAACAACAACAAAAATAATTAAAACTTGGCATAATTTGTTTTATAGATCCTTTCAGTCCTTTGGAGTCTGCACAGGGACATTCTGTGATCTATACTGTAGTCTCATAGATTTCCAACATATGGTAGCAATGTGACTACTTTAGTGAAATCAAAAAAATTAAGATTACCTCATTATCCAATAAAAAGGATTTACTAGTGATTGATTTCTGTCATAGTGGGATATTTAACCTTACCACTTATAATATGTAGTTATTCATTAAGAGCATCTCACACCATTTGCCAGAAATTATTAAGCTAAATAATGATACTTGCAAAGAAAGAATAATTATCCCCACTTTGCAGGTGGAAAAGCTGATTACATACAGATGCTCACAAATACCTTACAGCCATGACATACAGATACCATTATATAAAAAGAGATTTGGATATATTTTCCTAATTGATTATCTAATATTAGATATTATAGACATGCTGAAATGTATAGCTTAATTTTTTGAGGTGCTGAAAATCTTTTATCTCATAGTCCAATGAATATGGAGATGAAGCTTAAATGCAAATCAGGAAGAAACTACATCTGAGCAGCTTCAGAAATTCAGGTTTGCTTTTAAAAGCATGGGAAGAGGTATAAAAAACACACAAGAAAGTTTAACCGAACTCCGAATCAAATAATAGTCTTCTTTATTTGAATATTTTTGTTGTTTAGTTTCTATGTGTCAGAGATGTAGTTAAGGGACTTTGATTATACACAGATTGCAATGAGAATACACTGCCTAACTTTGAATTCTGTCAACTTTATCTTGATTTTTATTAATTTTTGTTGATTAAAATATGACATCCTTTACTTCATTAAAGAAAACTTCCTGATGGCTAATTTAACATCTGTTAATTTGTACAGGGTCAGGGTGATGCTTTACATTACCAGTATAAAGCAAATACAACATGGAGGTCATAGATGTGTTGCCCACTAGCAGCACTCTGTGTTCTCCAGATCATGACTGGGAGAGGAGAAAAAACTACTACTAACCCAGAAAATCCATATCTAGCTTAAAAATAATGAACAGTTCTCTTTCAGTTTGCTAAATCTTTGTAAAGCCCTTGTGTTTGAAAAACATAATCGCTCTTAAATAAGCTAAGCATGGCAGAGTTGCCTCACATGGAGTGCTACTCTTCTGGTTTATATAGATCTAGACAGGGGAAAGGCAGTGAATCTAGCTTAACTCCATCTTCATTGGCTCTACATTTTAATCAGAATTTAATCCCCCAGTATTTGCAGGGATGCTTTGGTAAACTAAAGTAATAGACAAACAAAGAATAACCAGGGAAAAGTGAGTGAGATGGGATAAGAATGCATGTGAGGTTTCTTTCTAGCAAAAAGAGGCTTCAATTAACTTTTGAACATTTTTCAATAATTTTCTTTTCAGCATTTTTTTCCTTCCATTAAATTTAGTTATTCTCTCATCCAATTATTTGACTTAGAAAGGTACAGTATACAAAGTATGGCTAAAAATGCTTCAATCATTAGGTGGGCTTATGAGCTGAAGACAAGGAACTTGTGAAGAAAATATGTCTTGAGAAAACACCCATTAGACAACAGTCTACCCGATTTAATGATGTGTCAAATAGGATAGAAACCTTATTGAGTCCCAGGGCTTAAGTATTTTTTCAAGTTTTGTTTGAGATAGTGAGGTATGGTGTGAAAGCAAAATGCTGTGAAGGTGATAGACCATAAAACTGGTGATGTGAAAGAATGAAAATGGTCAAACACAGACATCCTTGCTTTTGCAGAGTAAATAGGAGCTTACTTGTCCTGCTGGGATTATTTGCAGAGCACAGTTTGCCACTAAAGAGGTGTGAAAATCAGCTGTACTGTGAGTGAAAAATGTCCTGAATGTGTCTATGGAAACTAAATTGTATTTTTCTTGTCCAATCATTCCCTATAACCTACAAAAGTTAGGATCCCTTATTTTATTTGGGGGTATCTTTGTAATATCTGATGAGCAACAGGTACATCAGAATCATTGATTTGTTTCTCCATAAGGTAATTAACAAAGCCATTACTAATCCAGCTGTCTGCTGTACCTTAAAGGTACATAAAGTCAGAGGTGAACCACATGGTCTCATCGCAGTTAATTGGTATCACACTCCCTTGTAAGACCTTGCTTCTTTTAGTGAGCCCCTCCTACCCCAGCAGACATATGGCTAGGAGCAAGTGAGGACAAGAACATCTCTCACTGCTGGGGCTGAGTGCCCTAAGAGCTGCAGCCAGGGCTAGCCTTGGTTAGCTTTGGACTATCAGTGTCAGGATCAGGAGCAGGACTGCAGCTCGCCCAAACCTGCAAGCAGGATGACTTCCTGTTTGGACTCAGGCTTGACTCCGTCCTTATTTTATCAATACCTGTTTGTTCCTGTCCTGAAGTATTAGCTCTTTCTGTGTGACTGCAATAAAGTCAGTGTTACCCTAGTGATTTCAGAGAGAGAGAGCAAAGCCATCAGAGGAGAGAAATGGTTTTGTTAATTGAGTCTGCTACCTCCTAGTTCTTGTGTCAATAGGAATTCAGTGGTTTGCCAAATTTTTCTAAGGAGATTAATGATTTTGGCCGCCTAATTTAGGAAACCTTTAAAGCCTCTTGGGCTTTAGGAATGAAAATTATGTTCCACTGAAGTGCTTCAGGCTGGCTATGTAAAAGCCACATCTCTGAAGATGCACCCACCCAAATATATGCATATATATTTGTACATGTTCTTTTCTTTGCTACAATTGTGCATTTGGCAGAACATGAGCTTGCTGCTTCCTCTCTTTTCTTTGCTAAAACTGACAGTCTGAATTGCTAGAAAAATGTATATCCACTCACAGCTCTAGCTTTTTTGATAGAAATTAACTAACTTCATATTTCTCCTGTAATAGAAAGATCCAAGAAGCACTGCTCATGGTAAAACAAATGAATCAATAATCTACCTCTGTGATTTGGTTTGGGAACCAAAAAAGTGCTGCAGTTCATACCGGCCCACATAATTTCACAGCTCTGGAAATTCATACAATTTTTAGAATTTTCCTTCCATGACAGGTTTCTATGCTGAGAAGAATTCAGCTTTGAGATTTTTACTTGCTCTGAAAGCTTTATCCTATTAAAAAAAAGCTTATCACCCCTTTTATTAGTTTCTTTTCCCCCAAAGATTTATAAAAAGTTAAGGTGTTTTAATTAAAATCTCATATGAGAAAATATGTATTCATAATTACTTCCCAAAGCACTAAATACATTTCCTCCTAGATGTTAGTGCGTGTATATGTATACTTACGTATACTTATAAGACTATATATACTTATAGGACTGAAAAATAAGTTCTGCACAATAATTTATCTTTATAACTAGAATTTTATTAGTACCATGCTATTTGTAAACAGATGAGTAAATCTTCAAAGTAATTCAAAATTGCAGTTTAAGTTCTCTATTGAGTTGTATGTAGGTCACAAAACATCGACCATTTTTTGAGTCAAGTATTTTTAATTAAAATAATCTTAATTTAGATTTTCTGCCTGTTTTTTTCTCATAAGTTATTGTCAAAGGAAAATTATTGTATTTTGATTCTGTGAACACTTCATGTTTAATTCTAAGTTTATGTTAAGTCCAATTTATTGTGACAGAACTATTTATGTGCTGCTATCCAAGTAGTGAAATAAATGGTTGCAAATCAGTTAGATAAATATATTAATTAGTTAGAAGACAGTCTGTAAGAGAGAAAAATCAATAATGTGTGGAAGGTAACAAAGTATCAGCTTTCAGCCATATGACTGACTGTGCAAGCTGAAATTTTTCACATCCAGACTTTAAACTTTGGACAGGAGCACCATCTTTCTGTTAATATGTGTCCATAAAAAAAAGGTAAACACCTGAATAGCAGTAGAACACAAATTCTAAATTGTACAAAACCTGTAAAATCAAAATACATTTTAAAATATACTTGTATCATTTTCCATATAGACTCTCAGTTCTAATTATTACTGTCTGAGCTTGCCGTGATGATAATATCCCACTCACTGGGTTCAATGGACTGACATAAACCAGAAATATAACTATGTCTCTAAGTCAGCATTTGGACTTAGTTCTATGCAGAACTGGAATTCTGGGATAGATAAATGCACATTTAGTCTAATACTGTGATTCTTCTAATCTGGTGTGCGAGTGTTTGCCTAAATATTGCTATGTACTTTTTGAAGAAAAACTTTTGAGGCAGCGAGTCTTTCCAGTTTTTAAACTCTTTCTTGATGAATTATTTTTAATCCATTTTGTTTCTCCTTGTCAATCTTATTTACTTCTTAATTGGCAATCACTTTAATTTCATGGCTTGCATTAATATCACAATTTCTTCTTTCAAACACTGGTCATACAATTCGTCTAACATTTCATCTAGCATGTGGTTTTAACGTTGGAGTGGAAGTCGGAGTCAGCTCTCACCCATCAAGTTGCACAGTTTTTGACCTTTTATATAGAATAACCTCAAAAGAATGAGAACATGCTGATGGGTGATTAACAAATCTTCAGGGAGTTCAGAGATACATGCTTTATCAGCAGAGGGGCTGAGAAGACGATTGTTTGAATGTCCTGCTCTGGCCAGAAAAAATACCTTTTTCTTGTGAAGACCTGCATCCGAGGCAAAATTTTAAAAATTCTGGGGCAGGAATCAAAAGAAAACCAAACCTCATCCTTTTCTGAAAAGAAATGCTTTGTTCTTTGAAAGAAATCATGGATAAAAGTAGTGAGAACATCTGGTTTACCTAGTCTTTCCACCTCTGTCTCCACCTTCAGCCTCCCAAATCTCTTTTTTTTTAAATTTTGTAACAAATGGCTAAAGACAATGTAAATTGGGGTCTTGCTCTGTTTTGAACTTTATATCTAGGAAACTGTCCAAGATCCTTCTGTTCATATATAGCTTGATTAATTTCTGTAAAATATTATGGTTTTTTTTGCTTTGGTGTCTCCATTGAAAGTGGGAATGACTGTCCTCTGCCTCTGCTAAAGGATTTAGCTTTCATCTTTCAGGGGCTTAGAAATACCTTGGCTTCTGGTACTTGCATCTTATTATGGGGACACAGGATGGTGGGGTGGCCCATATGGATGGGTGCTTGGACAATGTTTATGTTCTATTATGTTAATGTGATAAAACATTTGTTTATGCACATATATAAATTTCTGTGTATAGGTATGTGCCTGTATTAAGGATGGACAGACTTGATGAGTTCTGCTAAGAAAGAATTGAACGTAGGATCAATATACAGACATCTGTTTGCAGACAAATGTCTAAACTGCAAAGATATCTTAGAGTACCATGATGAATGAATAATTTTAACTAAATACTTTCCTCAGTGATATCACACTGATTTTAAGGGGTTTTGCCCAAAATGTCTTGGAAATCAAGCAAATATTTGTACAAGAATTATCCACAAATTTATAGTTACTTTTCATGTTTTCAGTCAGGACTTTGTAGTATAATTCTTATATGGTTTATTTCAGCATCTGCTTAATTTTGCGTATGAGAATAAATCCAGTTATCAGTGGATTGCTCTGCTGAAGATGGCTAAGTTTAAAACTTAAGTATGTGCCCTAGTACTTCATGAATGAAATCTGTTATCCTAGGAGATGCAAACCTCTCAAGAATTCAATCAAATGTCAGTTAAACTTTGCTGAAAACTCAAACCTGTGTAAGTAACTGGGGATCTGGACATCGGAAATTGTATAAGACCTACCCAATCTGTTTTCCTCAGACATTATTCAGCACAGATTTGCTGTCAAAACTGAATTCAGCTCTTGCTTAGAGTTAAATAGTTAAAAACTATTTTTTACAATACTGTAAGTACCTTCCATACAAAAGCTGAAAATAGAATTCAGAATATCCATTAACTGGGTGGCACTCACAGCACTGGACTTTGCTCATAACATGAACTTGCTTTTCAACAGAGTGGATGTGATTACTTGCTACTTTTTTCCCATGTGTAAAATATGGCTGAAAACATAATAGTGCAGAAGAAAGGGCAAATTTTAAATAGGTTGCAACTTAACTGGAGAGAAATGTATCAGCCAAGAGAACCACTTTCTGTAGCCTAAGGGCCAGCTTTCATTATTCAGTTATTAAACAACTTAGAACTAAAGAAAAAGGATTGCACAGAGTTCTTGTAGCTACAGAATTTGCTTCTCATCTTTCTCTGCAATTACTGTAGCCTTAGCCTCTATTCCCACAGCAATTAAAACATTAGCTCGTTTTGACCATTTTTATTTGATTTTTTTTTTTTAAGTCTTTGAAGGAATCTCAGCATACAAGCTCGATTGACAGGTGGTTACACCTTTATGGGAATGGTACAATTTGGCTTTCTGTCTCTGCAGGTTTTAACTCCTTAGTCATTCTTAGCTCTGTGCACATTTGGCTTCTTCTGTCTTCCATCTTTCATGCTCTGGTGAGCTGGTGGCTCTGTGTAGATCATCCTTTGATCATATGCCTCACAGAGCCAATACACGTATATTTCCACTGCTGATTCACTCTGTGCATGTCTGATTTCATGCATTTTTTGGTTACTTTATTCAGAAGACTGCAGTGATTATTTCCATGTTAATGTTCTCATCCAGATAGTAATACAGCAGGTGACTACTGGTAATTAATCATCAAACCTTTTGTTCTTTTTATAACAGAGGAGCTTTTTAATACTGTGCAAGTCATAACCTGCACATCCATAAGTGTTGTGAGAATCTGTCAGAAATAGCCAGGCTCTTCTAGGAAATGATGAATGACTTTCAAATGTTGAAAGTCTTATCTTAAGAGTTTATGGGGTCTGAGTGTCCTATCACAAGTTTTATAGATGTCATTCCCATTAAAAGCACAGAAAATTTCACGTCAAAGCCCCCAGCCTAATAGTGGTATATGTTACTTTTGATAACTGCTATTCTCCCTTGCAGATAAATTACAGTCTTTCAGGTCCATAGATACGTATTTGCTGTTGAAAAAATGTTGTGGTTTTTTTTTAATGGTAAAAGCAGCTATTTTTTTAGAATCTGCACCTTTGAAGGCCATTAATGCCCATTCAGTCAACCTCTCTTAGCACTTAATAAGAGTATTAATGACACACAGCTGACAGAAATGTCAGTCAATATTTGGACATTACTAATATTTCCCATTACACACTGTATGATAAATTTACTAGGACTGCAGCTAGGAGAATGAGCAGAGCAATGTCACATTTACAATTTAATTTTAAATTTTATGTAGTACAAAACATTTTTAAAATGACATTGTGTTATGAGAAATGATGATGACTGTGTATAAGAATCAATACAGACATCTAGAGTAGCCCTTTCTGCGTCTTCCAATCATCATGCTTGTTGATTAATATTGGTAAAGGAGTCTCAAAGTCTACAGCATCTAAGGAGCTTCCAGAGAAATCAGCGTCAGGAAAAGTGGAAGGTAGTCACTTGACTCATCTATCTGCTTTTTTACCAGACGTGCTAAGGAAATGAGACATCTTTCAGTCATACTATGGATATTTTTCTGGCAAGGCTACAAGAAATTTCAGTCTTTAAAAACAAAACAAAGAAGCATTCCTCCCCTCTCCCCAGCCTGCAAAGGTATTTTAATTGCTATCAAAACATGTTTAGGACTGATTATACAGCATGCATATGCTGCTATTCAAACAATAATTGATATGGGCTTGCAAGGCAATATTTTTATCATCTGAAACATATTGTTTGTAATAAACAAAGTATTTATGTTGTAACTAAAATAGGTATTTTTTGTTTATTTGCATTTCTGTGCTATATCAGCAAATGCAAGTATGTTATCACCTGAAATACATAATATTGCCTTTGTCTCACTTCTTGCAGATTTTGGAGGACTATTGGTTAGTTTTAGGGTTGGAAAATTGTGGGCACAAAAAAAGAAAATTTATCATGAAGCACATTTCTCAGTTTGTTTTAGAGAGGACTGCAATCAGAAAGAAATTCAAAGCTTTTGGATTTTTGGACAACCCTTTGATCCTAAAAGATTATGAACATCTTGTGATATGGCTAGAAGTGGAAATATAGCTCTTTGGACTCTTACATTTTCTTTGTGTGTGGTAGGATTTTCCCTTCAATTTGGTTTTAAGGATAAGGAACTTCATTTGACCTTTCTGAGAGAATATTTGCATGGGATATTTCTATGGGAAAACTTGATAGAAATATTTAAGTACCAAAGATTGCAGATAGACAGCGGATGAGGTTTTCAAAAGTGCCAAGGTATCTAAATACATTGGGGAGTCATACTATGATCCCTGACTACACTGTAAACCACTTTTATACTTTAAAAGCTAATTTTTAACCTCCATGTGTGAGATTAATCTCACCTAACTTGAAACGTCCTTCCTTAATATGGATGTATTTGTCTGAGCTAGACAGCAGGGTGAATTTTATAGTCAGGGAAGAGAAACAGTCACTTGTGGGACACGATTCATCTAATGACTTAGAAATCTAAACCAGTTCAGATGAATTGAACTTTAAAAATGCCTATTTGTCTCCACTCTCTGTAGCAGAATTCTAGGTGACAGTCTGTGATATCTTTGGCCATATTACTGACCTATAAAGTCAGACAGCTAAATGTCTTAACTACCTTGTTTTGGATCAGTTTTTAATAGCCAAATAGCTTAAGCAAGCTGTGTCCAAACCTACTGTCAAGGCAAAAATCAGGTGTGAACCTCTCCCCTTTGTGCTTGGTTTGCTCTCTCTGGAAATAGAGTAGATTAATTCCAGAATAAGAGTTTTGTAAAAAAACCCCAAGATGGCATTAGTAGCTAATTGATAGATAGATGATAATTTTCAAAGTTTTGTGCAATATAGAACAGTTGATTTGTTTGGAAAAAAATGTGGGTAAAAGGTTTTTTTGTTTTCTAGTTAGGATAATAATTTTTTTATATTTATTTGAGTGTTGTGAAACCATTTGCTGAAATCCTTGCCAAAAAGACTAGTGGTGACTTGGTCAGTCCCATAAGACAGCCTGATCTGGGGCCATTTAATACTAATGCAGTTGTCAGGAAGAATCTGTTGCAAACCCTGGTGTTGTTCCAAAATGCTTCTCTGGCTAAAGAAGTAAAAAATAGAGATGTTTACCAAAAGAATGATGGGGGGGCTGGGGGCTGAGGGATCAGATGAGGACACTGTATATCCAACAGCATAGAAAAATAAGTGAGGTCTTAGAGATGCAAAAATCTACTCTGTACCAAAACCTTAAGATATCACCTTAAGGCAAATTCCAAGCCATAGGCATTTCACTCTGCTTATTATCTTCCCTGAATGTAGACAGTGTGCTCAGTGTTTGAAAGCATTAAAGCAAGGTTTTGTGAAAAAGTGGCCCTGCAATTTAAGGTTGATTAATGGCATATAGGAAAAAAAACCCAACTTTTATTTTTTCAGTCTCTCATCCTTTCTGAACCCTTGAAATGTTTTTACATACATTTGCTAAGGCTTTTACTTTCAGCTCACTCCTTACCTACAGGCCATGCCACAGTGCAAACAACTGCTGCTTGTGTTACTGTCCTTGAAGAAACCATCTCCAACTTCCTTCATAATATTAGGTCTGTATAAAACAGATTTTGTTGGGCTACCTATCTTCCAGTACCTCTGCCTGATGAGCACTGTAGAGTCAGGTGGTATAGTCAGCAACAGCAATTCCTACTCTTTGCTAGGATGTCTTCTGAGATTCAACACTCAGGATATTAAAACAGTTGGAAAACCCCAGTCTATAATAATGCCTGAACAAGCTGCAGTATTGCCTTGCTCCTACATTATTTCAAATATACCTTCTCAATTGTTTCCTCTGTTTAGAAGGATCTCGCTCAATTTGTCAAAGACCTGTAAATTCTGGTCAAATTTCTAATTCTCTGGCTTATTTTACTTCCCAGTCTTTTTGGGTCCATAACTACTTTTACCTCAATGCTCTGCTCTTCCCTGACTTTCATGAGATTGCCCTCCCTGTTTCGTCTTTTTTTTTTCTTTGGGAGAGGACATTTTTATATCTCCTAGGTTATTGATCTTTTCCTCCAAAACCTGCTTTGTTATCTCTATTTTCCACATACAGTATTTCCATTCTCTTGTTACTATACTCTCAATTTTACTTTTTTCATTTGTTTCTTTCTTATCTCCTGTGGATAATATTGTGGTGGTAATATTCTCAGGTTTTTTCCTCTCAGTATCTTTCTATTCAGAACTATTTCACTGTCTCAGCTCAAATCAGGTCAGGATTTGATTTCTGCAATCTGAGGTTTGCAAACTCTAAAATTTGATGACAAGCCTTGTACCATTTAATCTTTTACTTAAAGCTTCAGTTCCTGAAGGCAACTGAGAGCAAGAAACTCTAAGCTTTTATCAAAATTACTAAAACTTAGCCTTCAGGATTACTCAAAAAGCCTGAACACACAAAAGAACATATTAAGTACTCATACAAAAAGGCAAATAAAAACCCAGGCTATCTCTCTATTACCATTTTACTACTATTTCCATTAAAATGCCAACCAGCCTCACTTTTGAGAAAATAAGGGAAATCCTTTCTCAGTAATATTTCAAAATGAAAATTAGAGGTATACGTTCTAATAAAAAAAAAAACCAAACCCAAACCAAAAAATAATGAAAGCTCACATTGATATGAGAAACCCTTTGCAAACACTGCCACTATAAACACAAACTACGACAATAAAATGAAGTTCTTTTCATACGGATCAGAGAGCACAGCGAGTATACAGTTTAATTCAAATTCAAATTAAGATCATTTTTTATTGAAGACGAGCATCTTTATCACATGGAGCAATTTTAGAGAAGTGTGTGAAGCTGCTCAGGAAGCCACCTCTAACTCTATACAACAACCTGGGCTGTTGTCAGGCACCACGAAGTTAACAGTATTTCTGCAGATTTTTAAGAGCTGTGTAAACTGGAATCAATTTGTGTATTTACCTTTATTGATCCTACAAGCTTGCGAACACTGCTACATATTTTGTTCTGCCAGTAGATGGTGATATTTATATTAACTATTTAAGTAAATGGGAAAATATGTACAATTATTTATTTCAGTATACATTCCTTATATACAAGATATGTTTTAACAACACAAGTTGGTTCCAAGAACTTTGGGTGTTTATAGCAAGTGCAGTGTATTGTGAAACCATATAATTGCATGGCTGACTTCGACATCATTGTGCCCTCTTTGGGCTTTAATGCCCAAACTTTTATCATATTTTGAGCCAGCAGCATTTAACTAGTTTATATCTTTGGATTGGCTGAATATTTCTCAGAGCTGTGTGTGAAACTGAAAGGAGAAAGCAGGATTTTGAGAGGCTATTTTCTGTACCACAGTCAATTGCAAATGGAAGATAACTCCTCAAATATTCAGAAGAATTAATCAGGTTTTCTATCTTGCTACTGCGCCTGCCTGTTTACTGCTAATGAAATTCTAAAAGCATTCATAGAAGTGTTACAGTTAGAGTTCAAGGATAATTTAAAGTATATTAATGTATGCTTAAATTAAATTGCCCTTGGTCAGCTCTAGCACTTTCCAAAGACAAACTATACATAATTCACTTCAATACTTGCAAACCTATTACAGAATATTTCAAAACTTAGGATGTCAGATTTTTTTCTCAGTTAATTACATGAGAATGGTTGCAAGTTGCTAAAGGTGGTAAAGTATAAACATTTTTAATACACTGAAAAACCTCTACATATATATAAGGCTTCATTTAACGAGATACTTTAGTACGTATCTAAATTGTAGCATTTATGTCTCACTGACTTGAGGAGAAATGTCCACATGATAGCAGTTTGGCATAGTGTTGTGTTTCTTGCTTGGCTATGATTTGGGACAAACATTAAATTCAGCAGGTCTCATTTTTAAGGTTTTGTATCTTGCTAGCTAGATGACAGCGGTAGACATAATATACTCACAACAAAAACCACAGTAATTTGAGTCTCCCAAGGTGAATCTGTGTTGAAGGAACTGAACCCTCCATGGTTTGACTAAAATTTAAGACTGGAACTTGTTTTTGGAAGCAAAAATAATAAAATTCAGAACACAAGAAATAATTATCTTGGGTATCTGTTCCCTAAAAATATGATAGGACTGAAAGCAGCAACAAAAAACCCCGACTTCCATTTCCATCTCAGTAGTCTGTATTTCACTTAAATATAAAAAAGGAAATAATTATTCTGTTTCCTTGAACTTCTGTTTATTGTTGATGTGCATTTTGTTGAAATACACAGTGTTAATGAAAAAATGCAATTATTGAAGCTTAGTTTTTTAAAGTATATTTACATAAAGTATAAATAAAAATGCTGTTACAGCATTCAATTCCATGAAAACTTAGTTGTTCCAAATAAGTGAGAAGCAAAAACTATTGATTTAATTCAACATCAGATTTGGGTTTTTAATAATATTTTTAATAGAATTAAATAAGTTTTCAATGGTCTGGCTTATGAATCTGGGACTGCATTGCAGAGAAAAGACATGTGTCCCTTTAGAAAAAAATAAAAAATAAAAAAAATAATCTTTTATGTAGATTTGCAGAATAAGGAGCCGCAATTTATTAATTTAAATATGTAAAATCTAAAGGATTAAAAGATTTTGCATACGATAATTTTCTTCCATCTAACAAGCACCTCGGTTTTGCTTGTACAAAACCATATGATAAAATACACCAGACAGTAGTATCAAATTTCTTCCATATATATTTATTTTTCCAGATTGGCTTCATTAAAAATAGTACTCATCTAAAATGTATGCATCAAACGCACAACAGTCATCTGGTTGTAGAAGAGAGAGATGGACTGCTCTTCTTTGACAATTATTTTAGGATAGAAGCTCTTCACCTTCTCTTTGGATACAAGTTCTATATTCACTCCCATTATCTCTGGGTATGCTCAGGACAGCACTTGTAGGACCAGAGCTCAGGACTCTCAGGGACCAGAGGTCAGGATCTGCCCAACAGACAGTACCTGCATAGCAACTATAGTTTGGAGTATGCAAAAAAGGTTATTACAGTATAGCACATGGTTTGTTGTTGCCAAAATCATTTTGTTTTGACTGATTTCACCTTGATGCCCCAAGATACCAGTGTTTCATAATTCCTACCAGCTTCATATTGATTTGAGTTGTTCAGTAAGTCTAAAAAGGGAGACTAAAGCTATCTGACTTGGATCCACAGGAAAACCAATAAGATAAGACATCAAATAACAGGCCATAGAAAGCAAATGTGTTGCTTTGTCAAGCTTATTGTTTTAGAGGAGTGAGAAAATTGTGGAAAGGATCTGTAAAAAAATACTAATGTGTCCAATTTGTCAAGAAGGGAACATTGATTTTGATATGGAAAAGAAGATAGGATGGTCATGGGAAGAGTATTAGAAGAAAAGCTGGGCATTTTTCTTTTCACATTTGGGCAGCAAAATTTGCTCAATATTCCTCTCAGTGTTGCAATTTCTTTCCTAAAGAGCTGTGTGAAGAAATTTTAAGATCTGTGGACAACCAGGAATTTTAGGTAATATTCAGAAGTCAAAACTGTCTTAGATCTTCCCTCCAGATACAGAAAGAAACCTAGACTTGGAGAGGGCTGTAAACGGGCGCCTGTCAAGCAGACCTAAGAAGAAGTGTACTTCAGGATAACCCAGACTGGATTAGCAAAGCTGTAGAGACAGGGGGGATCTCAGGACCCTGGGAAGTACAGGCAGCTCTTTCAGTTGCTTTCAATCATAATTTTAAATGCAGAAAGAAAAGTTCTGAGCAAAATTGAACGAGCTGATGGTCAGCAGAGGAGGGTTTGTTATATTCAGTAAATCATCTGATGAATTTAAACCCTAAAAACACACTAACCTAGTTTGGAAGAAAACAGGACTAAATAAAGCAATCCTAACTCAGCAGGTTAGGGAGTTAGGGAAGCAAGGCAAAAGATACAGCTGAAATACAATAAACAAAGATTCTACATCCTAACACTTATAGTATGTTATTAAATTGCTCTAAATTATTCAATATTTTTTAAGTTTGAGAAAAAAGTTAATATATTTTGTCATTTTTTAATAATCAAAGAGTTATAACAATATAGAAGTATCCAACTCTACTTGAATCTTGTCTCTGTGAAACAGCTCTGATTTTCTCACAGTGGTTGCTGGCTCTTATTGATCAGTGATGTTTTGCTAAACATAATGGGTGCAGTAATACTAATGTAGAATTGAATATGTGGCATATTATCTACACTTAACAATTGTAATTACACATATTCAGAGATGAGATAGTGATTTTACATTGAAGGATAAATGAAGAAATTAAATGGTGTAAAACAGATTCAATCCTAATTACTGAGGTGATAAACTGGAGACCAGTGGTGGCAGAGGAGGGAAACATTAAGTGACTGACTGAAACCTGATTTTCTTATGCAGGCCCAGCAAAGGACTGCAGTTTAGATTTACCAACTTATCAACTGGGACAAGAATTATGTTCTTAGATGTCACAAAGCTTAAAAGGCAGATGAAGACAAAGAATTTCATAATGAAAAAGATTTATTTCTTTGTATTTTAAAGGAAGCTCAGTGTATGTTTTGCATCATAAGTACTCTTGGTATTTTTTGTATCAGTCATATCTATTTAAATGCCACAAAGAACAACTTTGTGGGGATAATTGGAGAAAATGGATGTTGTTTGAAAGAAGTGTAATCATCAGAAAACACTTTAAAACTTTTTTCTTAATAGACATAAATAGACACAAAGCATTCACATGATGTCTCTCTGTTTTTTGCAGAGGTTGCTTATACTACAATGTAGTATACATATACTACAGTGCTACATATACTGATATAGCACTGAGGTATATTAAGGGAGGTCAGGATCTTCCTCTGTCAGAATACTCACAATGAATCAAAAATATTCCCTGTCCCTGGAGAGCCTGAATTCCAATTAGTTAAGATAAATACTAATGAGAATACAAGATAATAAGGTATTTCTTTAAAGTACTGAGTAATTTTGCTCATGACTCACTGAATTTCTTTGAAGAGGATCCAGTTCTCTTGCCTTCCACTTAGATTTGTTGCTTATCGTACCATCATATAACTATACAAAAAGAGGAAGTGAAAATATTGATTTTTGCTGAGAGGTCTATTAAAAAGGGAGAGTATTACAATTTTAGTTTATATTTCCATACAAAAAAAAGTGCCACTTGGGAAGATTCAGTATGCCAAGGCTATTAAACAATAAAACTACTAGACAAGTTAATATTCCTCAGAGAGTTTCACTACACAAAACATTTCCAGAAGTTGGATCTGCACATTTCTTTCATCAGTGAGGCTTTTCTGTTTCAGAAGTGAAAGCCTATTGTCTCTGCCTTGTATATATTAGTGGAAAAAGCAAACAATGCTAATGTACCTGATTTCAAGTCTGAAGTTTAGTTAAACCATGTCACATGCTCTGTGTGGACAATGTTATCCACACATGAAAAAATTCTGCATTTGTGGCTTAATCAGAAAAAAACTAGCTTAAGACTGCCTTAATTTCTACACTACCACTTTTATCAGCTGGTTCTATTTACAATTATAATACTGTAATGTAGAACCTTTCTCCAACATGTTAAAAGCAGTACCTGGCAGTCAATGTTTAAAAATTAACCTGAGTGAGGTGGAAAATGTATCAGTAACATCCATCTTTGAATGCCTTCATCTGTCTTGTAAGTCTCTGCTTTATTACGTCTTAAGTTAGAAACCCCTCTATGAGAAGATGCAAGGATGTCTTCCTGACTCACCCTTTCCCCATTTCTAATGAGGATTTAAGACCATTGGCATTAGATTTAGTCATATTTATTTTTCATTCAAAATGTAGTCTGCATAGGATTTTGCATTATAGACATAGAAAACATATATCTTAAACAATAAGGTAATGTTAATATTATCTGTGTAATTTATGCAAAATAAATGCATGAAATAACGTAAAAAAATATTACAGGCACAACTGCCCAACTATTAATGTCAATATAAACAAAATTTGGATCTTAATATTGCTAAATCTAATTTACACAATTTTTCTGAGTGTGAAAATGTTGAAATACTTTATATAAAAACCCATATTATTTGGTAACCATACATAAAATAAATAGTGAACAAAATATAGACTGAACAAAATAAATAGCAAACAAAATTGTTTGAATTATTTGTAATTTTATGTTTTACTTTTATATAATATGACACACTGAGCAGGCCTGACTTGCAGTAATTTTTGAGATATTAGTCCATGTTAGTCTTGCCTTCTGTGGGATGCTGCTACCCTAAATGTCAAATGGCAGTTTGCATAGATAAATTAGCATGGACAGAGAAAAGCAGGAAGGGGATATTACTATCTCATTTCGCAGAAAAAAAAAAAAAAGCAAAGCAAATCTCAAATTAGAATTAATCTCTTACCTCTTTATACTTATAAAGTAGACATCTATACCATGGTTAATACTATATACAATTTTAATTCTTGATAGAAAAAAAACTGACTGTAGAAAAGTGAAAAGCATGACTCAACCCCATGTATTTAACATGCTATATTAGAATGAGATTAACTTATTACTATAAGTGTCTATTGACATTTATTAACTGTAGGACAAGGCTAAAGGAAGTCTTTCTACATCTGGTCTGATGAAATCTATTATGAGAAAACTGGCAGATGTGGCAGATGTGAAAAAAACCACCCATGTTTTTTAATTTCTAGTCCAATATTCCCACTGCTGGGACCTGCTTTTCCAAAAAAGATATTACTATGTTCTGCTCTACATGAATCAGAGCCCTTGTGCATTTAGATGCACAATGCAATCTTAGCAAAACCACTGAGTATAGAAGCCTAAGATTTTGAGATCACAGGCAGGTCCCATTGACTTGAGCTGCCTTTCATATCTCCTGGTCCTGTAGAAGGTAACAGATCCTGGAAGAGCCCCTTGCAACCTGTGGTAAGGAATGTCTTGAAGAGAGGTAAAATAAGATGAATGATTTCCATACAAAGTGTGTCAATTTCCATGTCTAAGTAGCCAGGTAGAGTGGTCTCATAAATGGTTCCTTCAAAACACTGAATACATTCTAATTTTCCTTATTTTATCTATAGATTTATCTGCCACTGCAATCACTATATTGATTTTAAGCATTACTATGTATTAATTGATAGCTTTATCATCATAAGCTTTTTTTAGTCCACATCTATGTCACACAGATTGAAAAAAAAGCATTTGATTTTTTTTAAACACATTGAAACATCTTAGAAATACCCAGACTTTGCTCATTTTAGCATAATTGAACTTTTCATCACACAATGTAAATACACTCTGGCTTTCCTGCTCTGTTTCTGTGGCTCAGTGTTTCTCTTTTTGAAAATAAATGTGTGTGGACACATGCCATATGTATGTGTGTATTGATATAATTTTACATGTGTAACAATTAAAATACAGTACTAATATGGACATATAGAATTATCTATTTCTGTCTATAGGAGAAGGACTTTATAAAAGACCATTGGAGATGACCAAAAGAGGATAAATTTATTACCATAATTTAAATTTATATTTTGATATTAATAACTTTTTAGTTTAGTACAAATTTTTGAATGCTTATAAATTTCTTATTTTTTCCCAATTTCATATCTGAAAGGCCACATAAAGTAAAAGTACTGTTCTGCCAGTATTTCTTGAATAAGCAGCAGAAAGAATTAGAAGTATTTGATAAAACCTTACCTACTTTCATTTTATGTTGATTTTTTTAAATTAAGATGTACATATGTGAAATATGAGTAAAAGTCTTTAAACTGTTTACCATATTAATACATCTGAATGCTCAGAATTTACACTAATATATTCATCAGATAATCACAGGAATTAGTACCTCAGATTCAGTTAGAAAACAAATTGTTATTAATTGTAGCATACTTCCAAGTAGTGATATTGTAAGTGATAGATGGATTTACTTAGCATGTCTTAAAAAAGGTACTATTTTAATCTTTGCCATCTATATTTCAGGACTTCATGAAAGGCCTGATCATGTTTCAATGCATATGCTAGTACATTTTTTGCGCTTTTGATATGCCAAAATTGCTTATCAAATTATTAAATTAGTTAAACGGTGATACAAAAACCAACCCCTGAATCTACATGTCCTTCAAATCTGACTTAGGTTGTAGTGCTAAAACTACTAAATTAGTTAAATTAATTTCCTGTGCAATTTTTCATCACATACCCATTAAAGGTGAAGTGGTTTCATTACATAATGATGGAAAATGTCAGGAAATGTGAATAGAATTCTGACAAATGTGGCAAATGTGAGAAGCACAGAAATGTGATGAAGTGAGTAGCACATGATAAATATATTCTCAGAATAAAACTGAACTAAAAAAGTGTTTTTATAATAATAATAATTATTAAGATGTAATAAGCATCAGTATAGACACTAGATTCTACCACACTACCCCATTTGCATTTAATAAATTCTTTATTTAGTGTGTTACACTACATAAATGTATAGTTTAGAGCACTGATGGTGTAGCCTGCAGAGCATGTGGCACTGAGCAGGAGTACTGTGACTCTTCCCTCACAACAGCACTTGCAAGGGAAAGTATTGGAGTATTCAAAATATCATTTCAGGAATGGGAGAAGAAAACTGGAAGATAACAAGATGTACTGTGAAATATTCTAAAGGCAACACCTGTACTGTGCCTTTCCAAGAACTTTGATATCTGTAATTCATGAAAATAGCGCAAGGATTTCAAGAGTGTCAACAAATGAAAAGTGTCAGTCCTTGAAGGTGAAGTATTTAATAGGCCCAAGTACCTTTTGGACTCTGGAGGACAATGTTAAATAATCACTAGAAGTCACTACAAGCACACAGAATTTTCCACACCCTACCATTTCTTCTGGAGATAGCTCTGCTACCTTCAGATGTCAGGCATGGATGCATTACTCCTGCAGTACAGACTTCCCGTAAAAATTTCACTGCTGTGAATGAGGTGGAAGCTTAAAAACATTTGATTCGGGTCCTATGAGGAAACTACAATCCACCAGAACTTTTAGGTGGATTTTTGCTTACTGTTTCATTATATACTTTCTTTCTTCATCCTCAGCATTTTGTTCAAACACATTTCCTGATGCACTGATGCAGTTCTTTTTTTAGCAATATGTCTGTCTTTTTTTTTTCTTGTCCTAGGGCAAACAGAGAGCTCTTCTGATCCCATTTCATCTTCTTCCCTGTTTTTTTTTAACTCTAGCTTCATAGCAGTTTATTATTCTTAATGGAAATTCACATAAATATTTGTTATTATGTATTTATTTGTTAATTTCAAGTCCTGGGATAAGATTCATTCTTGTTTTGCAAACTCCTTCAATTGTTCATTCTTAAAGATTTAAGATGAATGAAGTCTAGGACTAGAAAAAATTTCTACAGAGTAATGGAGTTTAGGGTGGGGGGTATTTATGTGTAAGTTTTGGGGGAGGTTTGAGATTTTCTTCTGGTAGAAAGCTCTCTTCCAGCAGAAAATTGCCTACAGGGATAGCAATTATGAGCTATAGGTTCCAATTCCAGGTCAGCCATCAACAAACTTTACTACATCTGGTAGGTTTTTGACCTTTCTGATCTCCCCTCTTTCTGCCTTCAAGATGTGAATTTCAATTGCTTCCTTGTAGAAATACTATTGAAATTTTCAAAGAAAAAATTTAAAACAGTATAGTAGTTTGAAAAGATTCACTTAGCTAAGCTATTTTCAATTAATCTCTCAAAGGGATTTTAATTTTTAGTTAAATAAGTGAAAGTAAAGATCAAGAGAGATTATTAAGCATCACAGTTTACACACACCCACCCCTATTTGTATGTGACTTTTATAAACATGATATATTTTTGGTATATGTAGTCTTTCACCAAAGGGAAAGCTATCATAATACTTACACTGATACTGGCTTCCAGATGTCATACCTTTTTCTATCCCAATGTCATTATTTATGATAGTGATACCATTTAAATTATTTTATACTGATTTGGAGTTTGTGTGAATATTTCTAATACAAAAATAAGGAGAAGGTATAGTGAAAATGAAAGAACCCTCATGCTGTTATTAAATTCCTGGAAGGTAGAGATTCACAGCAAATATTCATACCAATATGCAAAGTATTTTCTGCTGTTTCACAAGTGAAAGCAAGAGTGAGAATCTATGGAATGTGTAGAAGAAAACATAAAAATCCATACAGCACGCCAATACAAAAGGCAGATGTCAACACTGTGTTTCCATTATTTTAACTGCAAGTAATAATTGAAAAGTGACAGAACAGCTTGGATGCTGGGGCTTTAAGCAACCTTCTTACTTCACACTGGAACACATTTCCAAGTAGCTCTGCACTGTAGTGTACGTTTTGAAAATTAAAAGGAACTCACTGAAAAAATGAACTCCAACATGACAGGATGTCAAGACTAGAGTAAGTCAGTCTAGTCTGGTAGAAGAAATCATTTTGTGGATGAGTGAGAGGCTATCTTGAAGAGGAATCAAAGTGCCTGAACAACCTGTGCACTGTGCTGGTGGCAATGCTAAAGCACATCCTCAGCATCACTAGAATTCAAGGTGTATTGTCATGTTTATTTATTTAAAAGCTGAGGCAAAACCAGTCTTGATTTCATAGAACTATAAAAAGAGGTATGTAAAAATAAGCAAAAGTACCCCAATTGTGTCTGTTATTTCCTGTGATATAACTGTAAAGGAAACAACGGAATGTTTATTCACTTGACATATTTTAACCATTCAGGGAAAATAAGCAGGTATAAGCATTGTCAACATGAATAAATTAGAAGCGGGGCTGAAAAGTTATTCTTCCTATAAATAGGAACAGTATTAAGCCAGTTTTTCTGATTAAGCCATAGGTGCAGAATCTTGTAATGTACAGGTAGCACTGTCCACACTGAGCTTGTGACATGGTTTAGCTTAACTTGAGACTCAAAATCAGGTACACTAGTATTGTTTGCTTTTTCCACTAATATATACAAAACAGAGACATCATGCTTGCACTTCTGAAACAGAAGAGTCTTACTGATGAAAGAAATGTGAAATCCAACTTCTGTTTTGTGTAGTGAAACTCTCTGAGGAATATTAACTTGTCTAGTAGTTTTATTATTTAATAAATTTGGCATATTTAGTCTCCCCAAGAGGCACTTTTTTTTTGTTTGGTAATATAAACTAAAGTTGTAATACTCTCCTTTTTTAATGGACCTCTCAGCAAAAATCAATATTTTCACTGCCTCTCTTCATTCCAGACAACCAGGAGAGTATTAAAATTTCTATGCTGATTTTTTATTGTAGTCTGAAATACTCAGCATTTAGCATTTAGCTTTTGTCTCATTTTGGTACCTTCTTCAATGGATTAATGTCTGTAGATTACCTTGAAAACAACCAGAGATTTGGCTAGCAAACTAAGAACTGGAAAATCTGTACATAGTCACTCAATGCTAGACTAATAAAATACAATTTTTAAAAATTATTTTGCATTCAAAAAGCTCTTCTGTTGTCCAATTCTTTAGTTTTCCAAGACTGCAACTTCTGTGTGTGTGTTTCCTCTATTAGCGAGCTTCCCAAATTTTTCTATTTTAGCTGACACACACAGCCCCCGAAAAAACTCCATAAAGCTGGTAGCTTCTCTGTGTTAAATACTAGTCTTTCCCTACTCCTGGTAGGACCTCACTTTGAAACTGTGAGTTTCTGAAGGAAAATGGAGTTAGGTGTATCTTCCTCATTTCTTTAACCGTATGATCATTTTCTCACTGGAGTTAAATGAAATTTAAATCCCTACTCTTGTTTGAATTCAACGCTCCCCAGTTTGAATCCAGTCTCCCATGACAGTCCCTCAGCCATTATCAAATATTCTGACTGCTTCAAGGCTGCAGAATTTAGTTGGTTTCATTGACTATATCAAGGCAATGGTAGCATTGTCTTCTCAGAAACTGGATTTCAATGTATAATCAGTAAATGTCATTCCTTCATTAGCCACTCATGCTGACTAACATAATGGCTTTTGTGAATCTCTTTCTCAGCTCTTAATTCTTACAAAATCCTCTACAAGGATGTTTGGCGTGTAAGACCCAAATATGACTTCTTCCAAACGAGCAAGATATGCATTTACCTTTACTTCATCTCTATACGGTCTTAGCTCTATAATTGAATTAATGCTACTACCTAAGAGATATTTTCAAGATGATGAGGTTCTCAGACCCTGCAGTGGTGAAGCTATATAAGTTTTTTTTTTAATTAGATAATATGTTCTTTCACCAATTTGCAATATATATGAATGTAGCAACTTAAAATTAAGGCTGAATTGCACCCACAGCTGTTGAACATCACACTGGTTGTATCATTTAGTTCTTGCTTTTGCAGGGTATTTATCATGGACCTAAATTTAAGTCTTAATGAATTAGATTAAATCTCTTAGGTGCTTAGGCACATTCTTGACTTCTTTGCTGAGCAGAGACTTAAAACTGAACAACAAACAAGTCAAATGCACCCAGCAGAATAATTGGGCTGTTGTTCCATAAGACTGGAAAGCTGGCTTTGGCATGAAGACCTGTTTACTTAATTAAATCTCTTAATAAGTAGACCTCCTTTATGACTTTTACATAACTAACAAGCTTAAGTACTACAGATGATTTTTTCCTCAATATTATTGAGTAATTAACATTTAATTCTAATTAAATCCCATCATTTCCTGTTATGGTTAGCACAGAGACCCAGTTCCAGAATGCTCAATGCAAGCTGCCTTGCTTCACTAAACAGGTACTGCAGAGAAGTAATGCTGCCCCAGAAGACTTCTCTGTGTATTCAATTAGAACACAAAGTTGCTGACTAATTTACACAAGGAGATATGTTTCATATGGAATAAATGGGTTTGGTTTGGATTAGCACCTGTTTCAACACTTGTATTAAAATACAGGACTAAATCAAGCCAGGGATGTATTGCTCTTCCCCCCCACCCCTTCCTTCACTGGCAGCTTAAAGTGAATCCAAAATGCAGTATTTAAACATAGCAAAACCTAAATCTGGCAGAAAATATTACACACACATAAATAAACAGAATGTCTATTTCATTTTATGTGCAGTCTTTCATGTCAAAAATGGAGATAATTTTTTGTAACCTAGATTTTTATAACTTTTGCTGTGTAAAATATAACACAAACAGATCAGTTCAGTGATTAGCTGAACCTGAAATTAATGGATGCTTTAAAGAATATTTATCCTAACTCAACAGGCATTGGACAAGATCTTCTTTTTCTCACATCTTTCAATTTCTGTGCAAAATAGATGTTACTTTGATGTTTCTGATATGCTGACAAGTTTTTGTGATCTTGGATAGATGTAAACAAGTCAAGTGTTCAATTAGAAGTTGGTAAGATTTGCTAGAAAAACCTGGGATCAGCATGCATGTATGCTATGTGCCTGCAGAATCAGAGAAAATCTTCCCAGTGAAAGTGCTACTAGAATATTTAAAACCTCAGCCTGGTCCTTCCTACAAGTGTGCCTGAAGTATGCAAATGTGTCTGCAGTGGTAATTTCCCAGGGCTGCTGTGTAGCAGCTCCAGAGCAGCCAACTCTAGAGCATATTGTACTTCTTGTCATGAAGAGATAAACTTTGACGCCATTGTTAATAGAGGTTCAAAATAGATCCAAGTTCTTATTTCCACAGCAGGAAATCCAGGTGCTTTAAAGAAGCTACAATCTTGGTGCTTCCAGATTCATACAGGCAATTTCTAGCAGGAGCCATAGGGATTTGTGTTTAGAGTCAGTTATCAGTGCAGGGCTGCTGGAAATCTTTGCCCCAGTGATTTTGAAGCTGCAATTAATGGTTGAAGAATTGAAACCAGTGGCAATGGCACAGCACAGCTGTGTTGTCTAGAGGCTGCATTTCATTTCAGAATAGTCTCCTCTGTTATTTCATGACTGGGCACAGGGAAAAGGTATGAGATACCTGCAGGTGTCCATCCACCCTGCTTTGCACAGGAGCTGCTCATCACGGAGCACCACAGTGAAGCACAGCTCCCAGGTTAGACATGATTTCTTCTGCCTCAGCAAAGCTTTATACAATAGTACTGGTGATACTCTACCAGAACTCGTTAGCAAATATTTTTTGCCTATCTGTCTTATATTTTTGTCTTCTTCTATTTCTTCATTGTCTTTAAGATTACGCCATCTATTTTCTGAACAGTTGTTTTTCATAACTCTTTTAAATCCATTGCAAATTCTTTGAGGCATGCATTAGTCACTCAGCATGTTTTGCAAAGTGATGTGTACACTTCAGTCCTCCCTAAACAAAAAAAAAACCAATAAAAATATCTTGAAAGATTTATTGAATAGGGTATTTTTTTCAAATAGGATAAAACAGTTAGCAGCAAAATTCTCATTTAATCTTACTAGATCATGGGATAATTCCCATAACTGTGAGATTACTGACACCACTGTGAATATTGCTGTTTTAATTGTTTGCTAATTAGCAGTTCATAGGGAAGACCAAATTGCTGCTTGGCATGCTGCATTGTGGCACCGTTTTGGCCCCCCTGTCTCCTATGCCCCATCTGTTCTTCCCATCTCCACTTCCACTAACTGTGAGCAGGGGACTATGCTTGCTCTTGGACTCAGATGAGAAAGCAAATTTTGCCAAGAAGAAGTCTGATTTGGCTATTCTGGACATTTAAAGCATAGCTGAGGAAGGCTTTCCTCCCCGCTCTTCCCTAAAATAGCATTGCACTAATATAATAAAACCGCTCTAGTGCCAGCTTTCAAGGCTTCAGACCAGAGATGCAAGCAAAAAAGCAACATCAAGGGGAAACAAAAACAATGAAAAAAAAAAAGAAATCTGAATAATAGGTTTCAAACTAACAGAGTAGTTTTCTTTGTTGTTTCTATAACTGCAAAGTGCTAGCACATGAGAAAACTAAAAATGGCAAAATGCAAGCAGCGACAACTTCTTTGAGTAATCATGAAATATCACTGACATGAAACAGGTCCCTACTCCTATTTCATGTCATTTATGTCATTGTTTGAAACACAAGAATTTTAATTTGAGCTCACAGATCCAATTGTTGTTCTCCAAAATCATAAAAAACCTGGCGTAAATATGTGTACGTTGTACCTTCCGTCTGACCTTTAACCAATGTTTCTTTAAAAGCTGTAAATAACATGGCCCATCTGAGGTGAATATGTATAATGAAAGACTAAGAATGAAACGTACGAAAAGAAGAAGATTAACTCCATCCCAGTAAAACCAGGATGGTCTCTAATTCAAATCAGTGGCCTTCACATGAGTCTGACAAGAATGTCCTGTTTTATGAAGGATCATAGAGGAAAAGCTGTATAGAGACACTTTTCAGAGGCATTGCTTTTATGAGCCATGGAAATTTCAGGTGAAGCTCCAGACAAGACAAGAAAATGTCTCTGGAAGGAAACAAACATAATTCTGAGTGTCTCTCTGATGAGCTGTTCATTAGATGTACAATATGATTATTGAATTATTATGGTGTAATATTACCAAAAAAAAATTCAAAGTTGCTTAATAGTTGCACCCCTGTCCTCCATTTTCTCACTATTTCATCATGAGATGTAACACTGGGTTACAGATATGAAGCAGTGTAGATGACACATGTCAAAAAGAGGAGTTTAGCATTCAGTTCTGGTGTTGACTAGCACCAGTCATGAATCCCCAGTTGGGGAATTCATGCTTTGCATAAAATAAAATACACTTTAGACAGTCAAGTGATAGGGACACCATCACTAATAAATTCAGACTGCTGGATTACAAATGCATAATTTGGGAAGATTTGCTCTTTTTTGTTAGGGGGCAGCTGGTTGTTTTTGTTTGGATAACAATTTTTTTGAGTATGCCTTTACTTGGTCAGGAAACTGAAAACAAATAAGCAGAAAAGATGTTTTAGTACACTCTGCATAGACATTCTGCATAGACATTCTGCACTTACTGCAGCTGATGCTTAAGTATTCTGTCTTTCATTCACTGGTCATGCCTAAGTGTCTTGACAATAGTTTTTACCTATCTCCTTCAGCATTTGCCTTATGCCATTTCACACATTCAGAAATTTTAATACAGAGAGACATTCTTCCTCAGAGATTATCTCTTCCTAGCCAAAGACAGAGCAAAGGCATTCACACTGTTCCTTCTGTATCTATTCACTTTGTGTAACAATGTCTTCCATGGGGTGCAGCAAAGGAACGGATCACTCAGGATTATACTCCTTTTTTTTAGATAAATCCCAGATGTGACAACACTGTCAACAAGCAGAAGTCTTTTTATCCCCTACAGGTTCAAAAAGGTAGAGTTTTTTTCTCTTCCCTGTCCAACATATGTGCTAAACCAGCCAGCGGTATTGAAAAATTCTACAGGCTTAACTGCCTGACATATGCTGGTGATACATAGCTGTACCTACTGTTTTATCAGGAAACAGAAAACACTGCCATCCAGATTCTCATTGCCTGTAGAAATAAAGCACCAACCAAATATTAGTGACATAAACATAAAGAGGAGCTAGATAAAGATAAAATAAATAGGAAGTTTCTGCAGTATACATAGATGTAATGTCCCTCAAAGTCAAGAATATTTTGCATTGGTTAACAATTGAAAAAAAAAAAGCATCAGCAGCTGGGCAAAAGATGACATTTGAGCACTTCTACCTCACAGGAAACACTAAGTGACACAGGTGTGATATACAAAGAAATACCTAGCAGTTCTTCTCCACATCTTTGATCACTTAACTCTTGCTGAGGCGGGGAGGAATGGGAAAGCCAGACAGATGCAAAATGTCATTATGATCAGAATTTTAATAATCTCCTCTCTAGTTTGCCCAGTAACAGGGTGGAATGACAATCAAATACCTCCTTCTGGGGTTTTATTTCCAACAGAGTGCTGATGCTTGGTGTTGCAAGTGGTGGCAAAATCAGTAGACTTGGACTGCTCTAAGTAACAATGAGCCACAAAGCTTCAATAACTGAACAATTTTTTTTATTCTTTGTGTTTTATATAAAAGCTATTCAGATCCTATACAGGATATGGCTTATGGGTTGGCAGAATTATGCATGCAATTTTCTCTAAAGCCATGTTTACAGTACTGAGAACTGGGTATGGATTTATTCAAACAGAAATCCAACAGAGGTTCTGAAGTTTCCTCAGAGTATACAGATCTTTTATTCACATTAACCTTTTTATGTGAGAAGACAAACATGCTTCATGGAACTCAAATAAGACCTTTACATCGATCAGAGAATTTAATTCTAACCATTTACCACAGATTAGGAATCTGATTAAGAATGTATTACTGACAATATCCATCTGGAAGGATGTACATGAAAAACTGGGTCATATCAACAGCTTTGGCCAGCGATTATGTAGATAAATGCGATAATCTAAATTGAATACCAGAGTATGGATCTTTCCCTAAAAGCCATATTTGGAATTATTTTACTATTGCTGCCTATTTAGTCAACTGTTGTAGCTGCCCTACTAACCATCTGTCTTAAACACATGGTGGATATCTGGTGCTTGGATTACAGAATCTTTGAAGGTTCCAGATTTTACTAGTCTGGAAATAATTTGGGTGGATGAAGGCTTTATTAGCAACTAAAAGCTAGAAACTTGAGTTTTCCTTACTTTCTGAATTTTGTGGGATTCAGGTATGTACCTCAAAACAAAATGGTAATTCAGTATAGATTTGGCTATGTTGTTGCTCACAGTAAAAAATAGTCCTGTCAAAAGCAACTGATTTTGTCCCAAATAATCTACTATGTAACCAATGTGGTTTAAATTCATTTGGAATTGGTCATTTTTCTCAGTAATATTTTTTCCTTTTTAATAGCAAGTTTCTGATTGAAGACCAGCTTCTTCTGAATACTAAGACATATAGAATCGATCTTAATCCTGCCTCAAAACAAAGTTGGTGGCTCAGTAGCTATCCAGAATACAAAAAAAAAAAAAAAAATAGAGTAGTTTTTCTGCCTGAGGTCTGAGTACAATGTATTCAGGAGAGGCAAAGTAATATCTTGATGTCATAAAATAAATTCAAGTGTTGAATGTGGAAAGAAGAAGTCACACGGTCAAATGAAAATCACCAAGCAATTTGTCAACATCTATAATCCTGTAATAATGACCTTTTATCTGAAAGGGTTTAAAAAATTATAATAGTCATGGTTTTCATAGAATCAGCCAAACATAGTAGAAGGAAGAGAAGATTGTTGATACCATAGGAAATGAAATATTGTTTAACAGTGAAAAGTTTCTTACAAATCAGTTTTAAGACATTTACTGTAGGTGCTAATAATTCAGTCTTTCAGAAAACCATTTAAACTGGTCTTTTCCATGTTTGTCTTTCAGAATTCATTGTTAAACAGAATCTAAAGAGTTTACTGACTTCACAATGGAAGAAAATGACTCAAAAATCAATTATTGGATTCCAATTGCAGTAAATTGGGAAGATCATTTAAGAAATAAAAAATAAAAAGAAATACCATAATGACTTATTCAAGGATTTTAAATACTTCATCAAGAGTTCTAGTTTTACTACCATAAATCAGAAGAGAAATTCCAATGCAAATGAAGAAAAATCATGTATTTTCTGAAAGTGGAAAAGTAGTGTGGCAGAATAAAGGATGTCTTTAGAGATGATTAAATAGTCAGTGAATCCACTTTCATCATTTTGCTCATCTCTGCAGACTTTAAATTTTCCTGAGTCTTTCCTAGTTCTAGTCAGGAAGGCTTCCTCACTTTTTACAAAGTGACTGTCTAAGTGTTTGTGTTTTAGATTTCTTCACTCTTTCTTTCATAAAGAAAGTCTTAACTGCCTGGCTCCATTTTTAGTGCCATATGGAGCAGACACACAGATGTTTGCAGCCCGCAGCTTTGCTTCTTGGATGTGGAAACATAGAAGAACTCTTTCTGAACTGGCCCTGCTACCATTAAAAGAGGATAAAACAGTTTCAGGTGGACCAGGGAGCGTTCCCAAGGACCAAATTAATTTCTTTCTTTCTTTCTTTCTTTCTTTCTTCCTTTCTTCCTTTCTTCCTTTCCTTCCTTTCCTTTCTTTCCTTTCTTTCCTTTCTTTCTTTCCTTTCTTTCTTTCTTTCCTTTCTTTCTTTCCTTTCTTTCTTTCTCTCTTTCTTTCTTTCTTTCTTTCTTTCTTTCTTCTGTCTTTCTGTCTTCTTTTTTCTTTCTTTTTCTTTCTTTTTCTTTCTTTCTTTCTTCTTCCTTTCTTTCTTTCTTTCTTTCTTTCTTTCTTTCTTTCTTCTTTCTTTCTGTCTTTCTTTTTTCTTTCTTTTTCTTTCTTTCTTTCTTTTTTCTTTCTTTTTCTTTCTTTCTTTCTTTCTTTCTTCCTTTCTTTCTTTTTTTTCTTTTTTTATTCCTTTCTTTCCTCTTCTCTTCTCTTCTCTTCTCTTCTCTTCTCTTCTCTTCTCTTCTCTTCTCTTCTCTTCTCTTCTCTTCTCTTCTCGACCTTGGACAAACAAGGTCCTATCACAAAGGCATCTGAATTTAGTCACTGGAGTGCTGGAGGCATAAAATCAGGTGGGTTTAGTAGCAAGTGTTCAGGCTGAGTTCAGACTGCCCAGAAGACCAAACATGTTCACTTTGTTCACAATATGGCCAACTTTTAGACTCAGGGCATCCTGAAAAAGGACCATATTCACTGCAATGATATTAACAGTGTGGACATAATTTGGACATCTGGCTTGGATTGTTGAGGAATGCATTTGGTGTACACAGCTCGGTGGGCAACCTTAGATGAGCTGTATGTGGTGAGAGCCTGAGCCAAGAGGCCAGAACTGCCAACCCATTGCACAGTGAAGGGCCTGGGGACCTGTGGCCCGGCCAGGTGACCGGACACTCAGAGACTTGGCAGGAGCCAATGACCCCAGACCTTCCTGTATTGACTGGCAGGGTATAAGAGCCCAGGGCTTCCTTTGTTTGGGGTCCCTCCTCAGAGGCACCAGCTTGAGCTGCTATTTTGTTATTTAGTTACTGCACCAAGATTAAGTTGTTTTTAAGGATCGAGTCATCTCAGACCCTGCTGTGAGAAATCCGGGGTCAAGATGGTAACACAACTCAAACTAAGCATGACTTGTTGATGTGGCTCCTGGAAGGTCAGACAGGGAACTTTCCTATACGTGGAAATGTGCATGAATTGAATCAAAATCAAATCAGTTTTAGCTCTACTAAAAAGAAAATGAGAAAGCCAGGATGATTGTATAGTAAATCTGTAATTACCTGCCTTTGAGGCTCTTGATGGTTTCCTGTCTTTGGAGATGAGCAACAGGATCTTAATCACTCTGATGTCATTGTCTTGTCTCTTTTTAAGGGGGACTAAATTAATCTGAAATTCATCCACCCTATATAATTACTTGAATTTCGTATCTCTGAGAATCTGGACAGAGTAGGATTATCTCATTCTCTTAGCAGACACAAACATATACATCTGATTTCTTCACTGAGGGTCTAAAAATTGATTGTTCCTCTTATAAGAAATAAGTATTTGTAAATCCCAACTAATTTCACAGAATCACAGAATATTCTGAGTTGGAAGGGGCCCACAAGGATCATGTAGTCTAAATCTTAAGTGAATGGTGCATATGGGGATCTCAATCTAGAATAAGACAAATTATATCCAAAAGGGATAGTTTCCCTTGCTTGACTCTAAGAGGAACCCAGCTGAGTAACTGATGTACACAACAAACCTGTGTGTACAGGAGTGTCTGACTAGGATGGACTGATATAAATTTTTCCCACTGCAATTGAAATAGGCTCAATATCTAATGCTAGTAGAAACTCTAACGCCTTTCACAGTTATATTGTGGTGATTAAATTGTGGTGATTTCCATTGCCTTAAATCATCCCTCTGGTGAGGGAGCAAGAGCTGAACAGGGTGAAAAATGTGGGGATTTGGAAATATCTGGGGGTTAGTATTGACTACTCTGAATAAATCAGGAGAAAAAGTGATAGGGGAAATTAGTTAGAGGTCATGAAGCTGAAGTGGCAGCATTGTAGCCCAGACAACTGAGTAGTCATTTTTAGTACTCATTCATCATTTCTGTTTAATCACAGAACCTGAAGCATAAAAGTAAATGTCAAAGCAAATTTTAAAACTGAGTTAAATGCAGATGACTGTGTGACCTGTCCCATCAAACAGCCTGTGAGGCCAATTAGCACAGGCATAAGTTTAATAGATACATTTCTCTAAATATCTCTATTTAACATAACTCACTGAAAATAAAAAAGGAAACTAAAATTAGTTATTTTTTATTTTACCTAACAAATTCTTGCTGTCACTGATTTCTGTGGAGTATAAACAGGAGATGATACATTCAGGCAAACAGAAGAAATATATTCTATAAAAGATAGGACAGAAGCCTTTCTGTATGGCACTGCTTACTTTTGATGGATAAGGCATTCAAGACAGTAGCCTTCATTTCCCTAATTTTCTGTTCAGGTGTTGAAATTCATAGGTGGGCACTTATTCAAACAGTTCTGTTGTTCATCACCATTACATTCATTATATTTAAAGTAACTGCAAGTGCAAAGATGGAAATGGGAAGCAGAAGGGATAATTAAGTTCCGAATATGAGAGCAGCTATGCAAGGGATTAGCACAGGGAAAGTGGAAAACTTGTCTGTATGATGCAGGGCAGTCTGCCAGCATTTTAGGTTATCTGATGATCAACTCCAGACATTTAAAACTCACAAATTTATATTCAAAACTAAATAGGGCTTGGCAATGATATTTTGTTCATTGAAATGTTGTGCCACACTGGAATCAGCTTGTGAAATAACTTGTTAACCACTATCCTGAAGCAATAAACATGAAATTAAAAAATGTTCAATAGTCTACATCAATCATAAGCTAACATTTCCAAAAGAGCTGTCCTATAAACGATTTTAATAACCATAGTCTAGAATACAGATAGGAAATGCAAACATGAGCAAAAAGTAACATTTAAGAGACAAAACATGAAGGACTGAGACAAGAAAACTTCAGAACATACTTATAACACATGAAATCAAGTGAAAATCAATGGCTTAAGTATTCAGGTCTGTTAAACTTATTAAAAAGAGGAAAAATATACAATGCCCTTCCAAAGGACTGAATTGCAAAATATATCTATTTTATATATTGAGACAGGAAAGTAAGATATTCAAAGCAAGTCAAATCAGAAAAGCCAAATGTGATTACCTACTCCATTATCCTTGGCGGGAAAGCTTCAGCATGCCTGTGCACTCACCATGTGTGTGCTCACTCACCTTCTCACAAGCCATCATCTCAATGCAGTTACACTGCCAGCTAGAGAGGTTCTATATGTACAAATCTTGAATGACTACAAGGTTCATAAGTCCTTTCCCCTTCAGCTCCCAAGAAAAGGTGGACAAGAGAGAGGCAATGAGTGCTAGGTCTTCCTGTAGCTGTTTCCAGTTGTAGTGGGTTGACCTTGGCTGGATGCCTAGAACCCACCAAAACCTCTCTATCACTCCTCTCCCCTGCTAGGCAGGGGATAGAAAATATAATGAAGGGTTTATGAGTTGAGATAAGAACAGAGAGAGATTACTCATCAAATACCATCATGGTCAACAACCAGATTCAAATTAGATATATTAAATTTACTTGGTAACAAAATCAAAGCAGGGTAATAAAAAGTTAAGGCAGACCTTAAAAACACCTTCTCCCCTCCACCCTCCCTCCTTCTCAGATATTGCTCCTTCCTCCCCAGCAGTGCAGGAAGGTGAGGAAGGAAGGCTGCAGTCAGCTCATAAGTCACGTAATTTCTCCTGCTGCTCAGGGACATGAGTCCTTCCCCTGCTCCAGTGTGGAGTCCCACCCACAGGAGACAATTCTCTATGAACTTCTCCAACTTGAGTCCATCCCAGAGCAACAGTCTTCTATGAACTGCATGTGGATCACCCCTGCACAGGAAGCAGTCATTCAGGCACAGCTTGTTCCTGTGTGGGTCTGCCACAAGGTCGCAAGTCCAACCAGCACACCTGCTCCAGTGAGGGCTCCTCTTTCCTTGAGTCTGCAGGTCTCTGCCAGCACCCTGCTCCAGCAGGGGCCTCCCATGGGCTCACAGTCTCCTTTCAGGAATCCACCTTCTTCCTTGTAGGTTCCAGCTCCTCCAGGGGCTGCAGGTGGATCTCTGCTCCCCCACAGACCTCCATGTGCTGCAGGGGCACAGCTGCCTCGCCATGGGCTGCGCAGTGTTCTGCAGGGGAATCCCAGCTCCAGTGCCTGGAGCACCTCCCTCTCTCTCCTTTTCTACTGACCTTGGTGTCTTCAGGGTTGTTTCTCCCACATATTCTCACTTCATTCTTCTCTGGTCACCATTACATCTGCGCAATAACCTTTTATTTTTCTTCTTCTTCTTAAATCTGTTATCACAGAGTGTTACCACCATTTCTGATTCACCCAGCCTTGGCCAGGAGCACATCCATCTTGCACTTGGCTGGCATTGACTCTACTGGACATAGAGAAATCTTCCAGCAGCTTCTCACAGAAGCCACCCCTGTAGCCCCCGCCACTACCAAAACCTGGCCATACAAACCCAATATACCAATGCACAAAAGTTTGTAATATAATTCGTAATATAATTCGTAACATGCTGAGATTACTGAGTTGGTTCTAATGAGTTCTTTTGCGATTTTTGTTTTTCAATTTTATTTTTGTTGTAAACAGATTCCTCTGCAAAAGTCTCACCTTTTTAATGGTAACATGAATAAACTAGTATGTGGTTATCAGAAATGTGCTAGATCAGAGGTCAAAGGTAGTAATCTCCCTGCTACCGGGCACTATCTCACATGTGCTGGAAAAAATCACACTTCAGATGAAGGAAGTCTATCACATGATCAAAAAATGTAGTAACTCTTGTGGTTATAAACCACAATTTATTTTGATTTTCATTCCAAAACCACTTATGATCATATTAATTTTGTCTGCAGTTCTTTGATTGACCCAAGTGAACACATCCCCTTTAATATCACTTCAGCTAAAATACTCTGTATCTGACCTAATGCAGAATAGGAGGAATACAATGTAGTCATATATATGTAAAATAAATCTTTACTTAATTTATTTTTGATCTTGTGAGCTCGCTAAAAAGTCTTAAACTATAATATCAGTTAAAGTTTCTTGTATCATTGACATTAAGGCTTTTACCATTAAACTTGCTCATTATTAATTTATAGAGGTCCTTGGTGACATTCAACCTGTTCATAAAATAGTTGTAATATTATTAATTCATGGCAGATATTAATGTTTTTGTTCTCTTCAATAATTCTGCAATCTATCACAAAGAATTTATTTTTAAATTAGTGAAAAAACAAGACCAGAAGCAGAATTAATTAATATATTCCAAATACTGGGATCTCACAGCATAGGTGAAGTAATACCCAAACCTAGCATATTATTACTTTTCCTTTTATAACTGAATCATGCATTTTTAAAGGAAATAAATTAATTTTAATTCTAAGATAACAATGTTGAATGACATCTCTTTTTCAAAAGGGCAATCCAACTTAAAGCAGATCTTCTGTCACCTGAGAGATAACCTCTAAGGAGTTGCTATGTCTATAAGGAGAATATTTTTTAATACAGTCTTGTCTTTTTAGCTTATCTCACAGAGGATATTAAAAGAAAGAAAAAGGCTTTCTCATAACTATATCACAAAAAAACAAAACAAAACCCCCCAGACAGTAAGTTCTCTTTCTTTACTTGATTCCCAAGGATTTATTAAAGTTTTACCCCCATCATTTCCAATATTAATACACATGCTTAACTGTAGACAAGTTTTCCCTCTGGTAGGGTAACCAGGACAATATGAAAAGAGCCCTCAGTAGATTTCTTATTGTTAAGAAAATGTTCTTAGTAAACATCTTTCTTTTTCATAGTGCTTTGCATTTAAATATTTTTTTATATATGTCAAAAAGTGACAGCTGGTTCTTCTCACAAATAAAAAGCAAACAAAAGAAAACAAAACTATATTGCTTTCCTTTTAGCAAGGTGCTTTCATCTACCCCAGAATAACTATGACATTTAGAATATGTGGAGACTCTAAAGAATTTTCAATATTTATTTTTTGAGAATAAAGGCTATAATAAATTTCACATGGCAGTTTTTTTCAGCATGCCTTTTTTGGATGATCATAGCTTTGCCTTCTGGCCTCAAAATATATGATCATCTGAGTTTCCCCTTCATCCTCTGTCTCCTGGGGCTAGAGAGACAACAGATAGCTTATAATGATATTGTGCTCTTTCAACTTTATTTCAATGCAGCCAAACACATCCTTCAAAGCTTTAGGAAAGAGCTTTCTGATTGTTTATTTACTTTTTTTTTTAATGGATGCAAAATTTACTGTCTTCTATTCCTTATGTACTCT
The DNA here is from genome assembly GCA_039654755.1 of Calcarius lapponicus. NCBI lineage: Eukaryota > Metazoa > Chordata > Aves > Passeriformes > Fringillidae > Calcarius > Calcarius lapponicus. The sequence goes on along the minus strand of CM077462.1, from coordinate 75,811,417 downwards.
TTCTTCAAATATCAGAAGACACTCTCTCCTATAGTTTAAGGATATAACAAAAGATGGATGAGAATTTGATAGTCAGAGAAAAGCATGCCTCTTGGAGGCTTGTTTGCCAGAATATAGATATATATTGTCCACTCAGTTTAGGTTAAAAGTTGCCTAGGTTAAAAATCATCTGGGTTTATACAATCTAACTCTAATCTCTCTGCTTAAAACTTCTAAGTTGTAGACTTCATAAAGATGCATCAATGTGAAACATAATGGCTGTGTAAACACTAGATAAACTTGGACAGCCTTATCAGTTGTTCATTTTGGAGGATAAGGAGCAAAATGAATGCAGTTTTAAACTGGAAAGATGTTCTAGAAGACTTTATTAAAGCAAATCTGAGTTAATGATACCTCAAAATAAAGACTCTAATATAAAGATCTTACAGAATACTCAGCTTTGCAAAGGAAGTCCAGGAGTACTTGTTGCTTCTTTTTTATTTATTTATTTTATTTTTTTAATAAATATTCAAGTATACACTGTGTTTACTATATCCTTTTTAGTGCTCAGAATTATCAGTTTATTTAGGCACCAGGAAGTTTATGAGTATTGCAATGGATTAGAGAAGTCAATGAGTGAGCTTTATGGGATTCAACATGTAGGAGTGGTGCAGATTCAGAGGCCAGACCAGGCCTCTAAAAATCTGGCCTCCCATATATTGGCTCTGAAAGAGTGTATGGTATATACACCTCCAGATCTAACTATGGTCAGCCATGCATCCATTAAGCAGGAACATTTGTTCTTCACAGAACATATTGTCTATTTTAGCCCAAGAAAAGATGGTCGTATTATCCTGGCTAAAAGCATACTCTGTGTATGCTTTGCAATTGAGATTTACTGAGCTGCCCAAAATGGAAGCCATAGGTTTAGCGTTAATGAAGACTGGAAAAAAAATTTGCATTTTTAATAAAAGTAAACAAAACCAATCTATTTTAAGTATTTTTCTTTTTTTTTTTACTAGCATCAAATGCTCTTGTACTAGAATGAGTTTATGCCACAATTTGAAAATACTATTGGTGACTATTAAACCTCAGTAAGAATGTTGTACCTGGTTATCACAGAGTTCTGAAAGATGAATCATATTTATGTATAGTCAAGATTTGTATGGCAGTTCTGAAATATTTGAGTAAAAGCATTTTGAGGTTGTTTCACAATAACCTGAGAAAACAAATGGTCTAAATATTTTCTGGCTTTGTTTCTTCTGCCCACCTCTGTCGGGCTGGCTGTAGGTAAGGGAATAAAGAAATCACTGGATATGTAACACTGTTTCTTCCTTTAAGTAGCTGAATAGTATTTTGTTGAGATTTTGAGTATTTTTTGGTTATTTTTAGTGAATTGAAAGTAAATTAAAAGATTACTAAAATGCAGTTATGTACATGTAAACAGTCAGCTTTTTAGAATACAATTTTACTTTTAAAGTTGTTGAAGAAAACATCTGCTTTTAAAATTTGCATTAGAACACACAATATTAATACTTTGTATCAGGTAAGTTACTTATATGATCAATGTCTGTCACAGCATTGTGCTTTACAATATGTATTTTTAAAAAAGTTACACTGTGGAAAGAAAATCCCCTTGATACTATGAAATATGAAAAGGGGCAGTTTTGCTTATTGGCTCTTCCATCTACAGGCACACAGTACAGAATTTAGTTAAAGGCAGTATTACAGTGCATCTGTTTTAAGCAGATGTATGGTTTTTGTCATCAGCACAAAAAAGCAAACACCAACACAAATGACCAAATCCATATGCTACTGACACTTTGTCACTTGTGTAGCATAAATTATACTGAGTTAACCTAACATATTAAAAAAAAATGGGTTTTGTTCATATTTTTTCCTCAGTGTTATTTTTTGTTTCATCTTCCACTAATGGGAGTTCATTGCTCTCAAGTGGCAACAGAATTGGAAAAGCATAGTAAGCTTTTAAAAATGGTGCAGTCTTGCAGAAAGTTACACTTCTGTGTCCCTTTTAGGAGGCTTGGTTTGCAGGGTAGGCTATACCAGCCAATTACATGCACAGCCTGGCCCGTCTGCCGCCTCACTATGAGTCCTGTCTGTTGTAATGAGCTTGATCAGACTCTAAATTAGGTTTCTACATTTTTATGCTGATTAAATTATTCCCTTGTACATGATTCATGACATAGCAAAATAAGGATTGAGGAAAATATGCCAATAATTTTTGCCATCGAAAATTTCTAAAGTACCAATTGCATAAAAAAATAACATCAGAAGTTGCTGATAGCAATATTTCCTCCATTCTATGTCTCAATTTTGCCTCACTTGGCTTCAGATATTGTTGTAGAGGCTGTTTCTGTATGCATTGATACATACTCTGGTTTAAAAGCATGAACTCAAGACTGGCTTGCATAAGGAGCTTGCAGGATTCAGATTGCTGGAGGACTTTAGGAACAGTTTAGGTAAACCATTTATTGAAAGCACACAACTGAAGTCAGTTCTTCTGTCAGGAAAAAAAGTCAGTTACCTTCCAGTGCTAGTTTTCTCTGGTCCTGTGATTCTGTGTTTTCTAGGTTGTTAGTAGAAACAAAGTTGTTGATATCCAACAAATTCTTGCAGACCTCATGAACTTCGGCATCCAGGCCCTAACTCTTCCTCCCTTTGCTTAAGCAAAAAATGAGTTTCCATAGCTTCCTTGGGTGACTGTTTTCAGCATTTATCTACATAATTGTATCTATTTCCTTTTATCAAACGTACTTTTCCCTTTAAAGCTCATTTGTTCTTGTCCTGTCCCCAGTGAACATGGAAAATAATTTCTCACCAGTGAAAGATTCCTTATATTGGTAGAAGATGAAATAATAAAATACGACTAACAGAGTCCACCTGATGCCCTCAGAGCTCTTTCCAGTGAAACTTCCCTTGCAGAAGATTTCATATATCTGGAGAAATACTGCTATTATTGTCAGAAACTGAAATTACTGCAGTGATTACCTTGAGTGGAATTAGTCATCCTTCCTTGGGTGGACTTTGTCATCTTCTAGGGTTTTGAGGTTTTTGCAATTTGCTTTTGCTCCTACAGAACTCATGCTAAGATGTAGGTATGTGTCTTATATAGAGATTTATAAAAAATATATGTAATAATTTCCAGCTTGCTAAAACTTATTCGTTTACTTCTGCCACATCTTTGTGTATATAGGCTCTCTCACTAAAACAGGGAAAGAATGTATGATTCAACATATATATGAATATCTTAAAAATCTCATAATTTTTGTATTATATATGTAAGAGTCCTGTTAAAGCACTCAAGTCAATGTAAAATTTTCTCACACACATCAATTGTTGATCTTTGCTTTTCTTACATAATTTGCTCACTAAAGGTACAATGAAAAATTATTTTTATCCTCTCCTTGACAGTGTTTCATAAGCTGGAATACTGTCTTTATATTGATGCCTTTTTGGGGGCTGCCAATAAACAGAGGCCAGAGAAAATTAAGAGAATAAAAAGTGGCTATATATATTAAGGGGTCTTCAGGTACATTTAGGGCAGACAAAGCCCACATAGGGGCCACACCCGAAAATGGACAGCAGGTCACAGGTTTTTACACTTTTATAAATTTGATTCATTTGCATATTGGGGGTTAATCTTCCAATATCAGCTTCAGGTAATGAAGTCATTTTAGTCCAAGTTTTCTCTTCCCCAAATCACTTTTGTTTACATCTCTCAGGGCCTGAGATGGTAAGGTGTCCTTGATTCCCAGGCCTAGAGAGGAATTGTTTTGTCTGACTGAAAGTAGTTAGCGCTATATATGGAGTTTAGAGTTATACAGTAAAGATGTGCAGGATTGCAAATATATGAAAATATAAAAGCTAAAATCCTAAGGCATCAATATCTTCTTGAACATCTTTTCAAAAACAAATCAGTTTCTTCAAGGTTTTCTAGTAGACACGTTGCCTAAGCCTTCATTTAACACAGCTTAGGCAATGTTAAAACAAACAGCATTTGTTTTTCTCTGTCCTTCTCTCCATTTTTTGCATCTTATTTAAGCGCAGTTTCCCTAGAATCCAAAAAAGTCCTAAATTTGAAAGCTCACAAGAATCAACTAAAATTTAAATTATCTCCTTGTCTTATTATATAAGTAATTTCTTTTAGGCCAAACCAGATTAAGTTGCTTTTTTTTTTCCTGCAACTGTGGGGCTTTACTGATTCATTCAGTTAATGATCCGTCACAACTGCCTCATCCTTTTGTATCATATAACTGCTTCACTTTCTATCTGTGCATTTTTTCCTTCTTTCTTTGCATGTTTCCTTATTGAAGTTTGTATTTTTGTTTTTGAGCTTTTTCTTCAATTTACCAAAATGATGTTTAAATCCTATACTGTTCTACAGAGTGTTTATATATATATATACACACAGAGTGTTTAGATTATATGAGCTATAAGATATATAGCTTATATAATCTAAAAATGCTTTTAGCGTACTTCAATCATTGTGGTCAATATTGTTTTAATCAGGTGTTTAATAATGTGGTTTCTCACTATAACCTGGATAATTATTCCTTGGAAAAATCCCAGCCTTCGAAGACAAGTAATCTTTATGAGCCCCAAAATGGGACTGGCACTGAATAATAGAATATCTGGTGTTATCAAAGTTGTCTGCATAGACTTCTGAAGAATTTATACCATCAGTTCCAGATTTCAGCTGATTTCTAGTTGCACCAGCTCACAATGAGAGCTGTAGTGTTACACTATTGCCTATCAAAGTCGTTTTTTTTCACGTTTTAAAGCATTTACTCCTCTGTGCTGCTGAAGGAGTCATTATACTTGATGACTCTTCTATCTGATCTAGTACTGCAAAATCTAATAGTGCTGCAGGATTATAGAGACCTAGCCATGCTTGATATCAAGTAAGTTTTTAGGGAGTTTTGAGCTTTTGTTTTGGGTTTGTTTTTCGGTTTTTGTGGTTTCTTGTTTTGTTTTTTTTTCCTTTGTTGCGTTTATTTTTATTTTTTGTTTTATTTTCAGAGAGGGGTTATTTCGCTTGTAAATGGAGCAGAGCTGATTTGTATATCATCAAGGGACAAGGGTGAACTACTGAGATGCGTTTTCCTGGAGTTACTTTTCACAGAAAAAATGGTCTTCAAAGTTTTTAAACATTTTGCTATTGCAGAATATAGATGGTTTTGGAAGGCAAAACAGTAAAGTATACTGAAAGTATGTTAGCTAATGCACATGTGTGCTGAAATTGTTGTGTCTAGAGAAGTCATGTTGTGGAGGGAGAGAAAATCCCAAAACTACAGGCAAAGCAATCACTCAATGAATTCCTGCAGGGCATTCATGTAACTTGGCATTCAAGAAGCAGTTCTTTCTCTTCTCAAGTAAATTGTCAATTTTTCAACTGCTAGTTTGCTCCTTTTTGCCTCCTTGAAGCTGTTGCATGTAAAAGCTGCCCTCACATCCCCGGCCATGTGAAAGTAGAAAGAGGAATCTGTTTTCAAGTTGCAGAAATGGTCTGAGAAATTTTAATGAACAAATTGCTTCTACCACTGAGATTCATTTGGTTTTTTATGTAGTAAAAAGATGAGACAAGGGTGGAAACTAATTCTTTTTCAGCACATTGACCATTCTAAAGGAGCCCTATTGCAAAAATTGGAACAGGTGTCCTCAATTCAATTATACTAGAGATGGCAGAAGCAGTTGGACTAGGAAGCACAGACCATGACTCCACTGTAGAGAAAACATTGCAGCAAAGATATTTTTTAGCTTTTACTTTAGTTTTGATTAAGATCACACAGTTTGCTTGTCAAGCTGCTGCACTATTTTCTGTAGACTTAGAAGCAGCAAATTACTATCAATTCAGTAATTTAAGTAAAAATGAAGATATAATTTACCCAATATTTCAAAATAACAAAATGTTATATGATGTTTCTAGTTAGGTTACCAGATTGTCACCTGTTGTTAATTACTGAGACATGTCAGGGTGTATTTTCTGGCACCCAGCATCTCACTACATTGATTTTCTGTACGGAGCTGACTCATGGTGAGCACAACACGCAGGTAGAGCAATGGCACCTTAGTACAGAGGTAGTGTAATGATTGTCATTAATAGTGTCAATCCAGGTTGGGCACTGAAGCAAGCTTCCTTTGTTAAACTCTTCTGGTCACTATAACCATCAATAGTTGCAAATCACCCAAGCGAAGTGTTCAACAATACTTTTATTTTTCCCACAAAATGAGGACTAGTGACCTGGCAGTAAATCCAATAAATGAGCCTCTCTTGGCAAAATTAACCTGTAAAAGTTATATATAAATAGATAGACACAAGCAGTCTGTATAAAGTGGTCTTTGGAAAAGTGACACACCAGTATAACAAACTATCTGTACACACACTTCACAGTCACTCATAGCAGTAACTGCCTGCACTGGATATGCTGTTGAGCAAATTTGTCCAGAATGTGTAGACATTGAAGACTAAGATGCAAGCTAAAGATGAAATAGGAAAAAACTGTTTTGAACACTTATTTTTTCTTACCAAGTAACATGTATTTAAAAATATTTGTCATGAACAAATTTTAGATCATAGTAGGGTTCAAAACCTGTAAAAAATTGTTTCTTTTTCCCCCAAAGAATTCCAGTATTTTCTTCACATACTGTGCTTGTATATCTATGATTCTGTTCCCCTCAGGCTTGAAATATGTAGTTAAATGATCAGTAGTTTTTAATTTAAAAGAAATTGCCTAAAACCCTTTAAATTTTCAGAAGTGTTTGAGGTTTTGCATGTGGGAAATTATATTGAAATTCTTAGAATTTTTTTTCATATTTTTTACACTCTCCTATGGGCCATTCATTCATACTTATCTTTCTTATTCCACTCACTGTGGTAAGCTCATGAACATATTTGGACAATCTGTACCTGGCATTCTGATGGGAAGCGTGCTTAGACCTCCATCAAACCAGTTAAGAGCAGGCCATCCTAGTGTAAATAAAAACTTATTATGAGGCATGCTTGTAGCTCAGATTGTTCTGAAAATCCTTTCAGAAATAGGCAAAGGTGCTCACTTCTGGCCAGGTAATTTTTTTGTCAATACAAAAGTATTCTAGTACAACACATTTGTTTTTTTGCAATTCCAAAGTAGTCAAGTGACTGAAGTGAACATGACAAGCAAGACACAGAAGCAGTTGACTCATGTATTATGAGACATTCGCCTCATATGAATCAATATAAGCTTGTTAGTGTATTGCAGTAAAGATAATTCATTCTCATTCTCAAAGAATAAGCTGTATATTAATTTCTTTCATGGATTTGAAGCAAAGAAACACTTTAAACTTTTAGAGTGTGATAAACATGAGAATACTTTGTTCACTTTGGAAAGATTCACTTCCCATGGTGAAGGTGTACTTATTATTATTGGAGTCAGGTCAATAAACAGCTAGAAAGTCTAAAACTGATGTTGCCAAGAGAAGTAACCTTCAGTTTTCCTTTTTATTCCTTTATTTTTCTTCTCTAAAATTCTGTGCAGGCAAGCATATGTCACTAGGATGATGTATTTCTGAATCTCATTGAAATAAGTGCCTGCCACTGTAGAATGCCTTAAAACTGAAAATGTATGAACAAACAAGAACAAAATCTTATAAGGAGGAGCACACGGAGAAAGACCTCATAATCATAACAAAAACCAATTTTCAGAAACTTGTTCAATTCTACTCTGTTATCATGAGTCATCTATTATTCTGTCTTGGACCATAAGCACATGAGTTCCTCAAAAGAGTTAGGCTCATTTGCTTCACACCTGTCATCAAAACTTTTACTGAATTTGGAGAGCTGTATTTTATGTTAGAAGGACTCAATTCTTGGTAAAGCTGTTGTCAAAATAACATCAAAGACACTGTATGCAAAAAAGAGAAAGGTAGAGAATAATCGACAAATGGATTTGAAAATGAGGAAGGTCAGACTGTATCACAAAAACATTTGGCCTTAGAAGTCATGAGTGGACATAATGTTAGTGTATTATTGACTGAAACAGAAAGATGAGAAGTTTTGTTTTCCTTTCTCATTACATAGGAACATGATGATATTTTTCAATTAAATCACAGTATTTGTTCATTGAAGGTCTCTTGGTTAATTGGTGGTCTTTGAATCATTTGTGAATCATGTAAGTCTCAGAAACACACTGCTATGGAGTATCATTGAAAACAAAAATGGAAGATGATTCAAAAGAGAAGTGAGAAATTGTATAAATATAAAAATATTTAGCAGAATAATCATAATTATCTCAACCTGGAAAGGTATATTTAATTTTGTATTTCAAAGTTTAAGGCAATCTCTTACAGAGGACGATAATTTCCCACCAAGGAACATTATCATACTCTGATTGTTTTTGCTTATGGTTCTTCCTTCAGCTGATGTGGCATCCTAGATATTGGAATTTGCCACATTGTGAATCTGGATATTTGTTTCCCTGTGAAACTAAAAATAATATTTTCACTTCCCTTTTTCTCATCTGAGAATCTCCCAAATCTTTGGAATATGCAGCATCCCTGAGTGTTACTGAAATTTCTAAAGGTATATTTACATTCACATATATCTATTAATAAAAGCTATATTAATAGTTGTTGAGGCTTCAATTTTTGCATGAACAATGAGAATATTAGAAAAAAAAATTGATTATATTGAAGAAAAGTTTTTAAATTGGAGTAATGAATAAATTTATTTTCTAGATGTACCCCAGATATTACCATATCTGGATATGGCGTGTTCTCTAGATACATGCTTGTGCATTTGGAACAATAGTGTTTGAATTTGTTTTATTTTGCTTCAGAATACAAAGTCTGTTTCAATTTGCCCTACTATTGTAACATAGTAGGGCATTTGATGAATGGTCAGCTTTTTTCTTTTCTAAAGAGTGCATTCATTTATTTTAAACTGAGTTTGAAAATGACTGGTCCAACAGGTAATTACATTTGCATCTAGGTAGATGACTGACATACCACAGTGCATTTAAATGTGTTTAGTGTATTTTAAGATGGATTTATTTGAATGGAGTAATCACATGGTTTTCATTATCACTTTGCTTTTAAATTGTGCATCAAATTTTGCTAAGTTCAGCATGCCTTGAGCATTAGAAATTCAGTTTTCAATCATAGCTTAAAGGCATTAAGAACCCTCCTTTTTCTTTTGAAGTATTTCAAGGGCAATTGCAGCAAAGCAATGTCACTCAGGCATGAAAATGTTTTTATGATTACTAAAGCTTCACCTCAATGTCTTGTGAGAGAGAGAGAGCTCATGGCTGACCAGGCAACCCTGTATTTTTTTAATAATGTAAGAGATCAGAATTTGAATTTGGTAGTCATTTTACTCAGTGGATATTGAGAGGAAACTATTTTGATACCTTAGGGTAAAAGTTGCTTTTTAGGAGCATCTTAAGCCACTGCTTGACAGGCCAATAATGTGAAATTCACAGAGGAATACCAAGGTGTTTGAATATTTCCAGGGGTGCAGGTGATGCATTGCTATGATACTCAAATGAAAGAGTCCCAAGGTGAAAGGAAAGCTGAAACCAGGGATTTTCCTCACTTCATCTTAGACATGTGCAGTGTATCAATGTCTGAGCCAAGCAGACATCACTGATTAGATTGCATTTATAGTCAAGGGAGAGAAACAGCTGCTTTTATAGCTGGATGCCTTTGGTGGAATTTGGATGTCTTGTTTAGGATGATATAATTCCCACCTAAGAGTCTTTTTCTTTTCATTGATGACAAAGGAATACAAAAATGACTAGCTTAGACGCAGACACGTAGATAGCTGTGTTTGGTTAAATAAATGCCACTATGGAACACCATTAATAGTGGCAAGAGCAAATTGCTTTGCAGATCTATTTATGACTTTTTTTTATAACAGCCCAATGTTATTGAAAATGCACAATAGGAATGTTAAAGTTCATCTGTAAATTCTATTAAAAATAAAATTGGGAGAGATTATTTCTCTAGAGTAATGTTTTGCTTTTAAAGAAGAAAATTTCAAAAACTAAATCACTAGTTGTCTGCTATGTAGTCTTTTATTGCCTGTTTGAAAAAATGCTCATGGATCAAAGGGGCTTCTTACATTCATCAGCACAACAATGTTCTGGTGTATAAAAGTAAGGAATAGCTCAGATCAGCCATAAAGAACAAATAAGCAGCATTATCAAAAGCTTGTCAGCAGTAGGTAAGTCTGAAGGAGATAGTTTGCAGTCTGAAAAGCAAGCAGCACAAATCTTTCAGAGATCAGACAAGAAGCTGTGAAATTCCATCTATGCTTATATATGTATAAACATGAAATGACATGCACAAATTCTGTTTAATGTTAATAACATAATATGCACAGCTGTGTAATTCAAACAATGCAGTAACCTATAGATGCTATAATTTTTAATTGCAGTAACTGTATATGGTCACAGTTCTTATTATATTGATCCTTCTTCTCCTTCTGCAAGAACTTTATGCCTTCACTAGCCTCATTCTCAATCCCCTGTGTTTCTCTCCTACTACTTTAGGAGGTTCTTCCTGCTGCTTCTGCTAACATAACCAAATGAGTCTGCAGCACTGATTCCTACAGAGGTATTAACATTTGCTCTGGATTGCTCATCGTGGTGTGGCTCTTGGTGATGGTCCTGTGCAGGACCAGACCCTGTACTTGATGATTTTTTTTGATCACTTCCAACTCAGCATATTCTGTGATTCTGTCATCATCTTATTTATTTCCAAACATCTGATTTATTTCCAAACATCTTTTTTCAGTGTTTTTATTACCACTATTCATAATTTGCAAAGAGATCTTAACTGCCTTTCTTAAATTGTTGCTGAAGTTAATTTCTTCAGTTAAGCATTTAGTCTGAAACATATAGTTTGCCTCTTTGCCAATTTTGTGGAGATGTGAAATTGCTAGCAGTTCTCTCAAAAGCTAAGTAATGCTGTCTCACTGCAAAAATTTCCATCTTAGCTCTCGTTAAAGATAATATAAATACTATAACTTAATGTACTCTTTCTCAGACTTTAAGATGCATAATTTTGGCCTTTATAGCAGGAAAAGGGTTTTTTCAGTTGTAAACTTTGAGATTTAACTCATAGACAGTCTTTAATCCATGATGACACCATACTATCTCCCAAGTCTAATTAGCTCATTAAGACTTTCTCAGAAAGATCTTGACAAAGACCACCTGAAAATATTTCTTCTCTGTCCTTCACTTTCCCCTTACACAAAAAGAAATGTAGCATTGAAATAAAACACTGTAACAGGGAAGAAAATATTTAAAATTCAACGTTTACTTCCTAGCTACTAGAAATCATCTCCACCTGGGAGTTTCCAGCTTTGGAGACTGAACTAATATTGATTGTTTTTAAACCTAATTCACAGTTAGTTTTCTTACAACTTAATCCAAGTAGGTACCAATTGTTATGAGAAACTCCTACAGTAGATATGAAAATGTGGTGAAATAAGTAGACTTTATCTACCAAAGTGGAATTTTTTTTTTTAATTTTCAATTTTAGTTTCAAAAAAAAATATTATCAGAGCATTCAGACTTGTTGAGGAAGCCTGCTTCAGGATTTTTGTCTAAATGTTTAGAATTTTTTTTCGACAATATGTGTTGTTTAAACAGTTCCTACATTTGTATATATAAAACAAGAATTGTGTTTGAACTTATATAGAATACAATAATTTAGAACTTTCTTTCAGGAAGACTTTTTGAAATAATGAAGAGTCTTCCTAATTGAAATATAGCAAGGCTTTGAAAGACTGAAATTCTTCTCAAAGGAGGATCACCATATTTTGCAGTACTTGAAAGATATATAAATTTCATACTTCTTAGCTGATTGACTTGAAAATAACCTAAAATCTGTTTACTTGGAAAGATGAGCCGGAAGATTTTACTGGTGATGCCGTATGGAACAATTACAGTGACAAACCTCAAAAGGGTAAACCACTAGGATCTGTTTTGTACAGTCAGAGCAGTAAATTAATACCCCAAGGATTAACTCACCAAAGTCTGAAGTAATCATTAGTGCAATAATTGTATCACAGACACTGAATTTGACTTAGCTAAGCTGCCACTGTCCTTCTGCCACAGCAGATTGCAAATAGAAATGGTGCCTGCTGAGGAGGAGCTGGGACAGGTCTAACATTTGATTGTGTTCCGAGTGACGACGTTGACACAGGTATCTGCTCGTGATATCAGGACAGTGTTTTGTATGTTTATTTATTGTTTTATATCAGTCCTTTTGTGGATCTATTGATGGAAAGCCACACAAGTCTGTGAATGCTTCGTAACAGGTGATTAGAAAATGAGCCTGTTTGTCATGTAATAGTTTGCCATATAAACACTGGAACTTTTAACTATACATTCAGTGTTTCATGGCAATTTCAGGCAATGTTCCCAGCGAGTCTGAGGAAAATAAGACAACTTTGATAACCCTATGTATGCTGTATATACTTTGCAACACAGCATCATAAATCCTCACTTTCTCAGAAAGCGAAATGTGTTGAAACACATTTAAACAAGGACAGTGTTTTGCTCTGCTAAATTCAAGACTAAAAATGAGTTTGTTTTAGTGAGTGTGGCTAGTTATTTTTTTTAAAACTATTTTTAAAACTAGAAATGGTCTTTTTAAAGTTAGAATCATTTTAATTAAAGCTAAAAAATGCTTTTAACTATTTAAGGAGATAGCTTTTTGAACTTTATTATGCTGTATAAAAATATATTTTTATTAGGATATTTGATTTCAATTTTTAAAAGGCTGAGAATTAGAGACTATTTTAGTATGAAAGTGAACTTTTTGTATGCACATAGAAATCTTGGACATGCACAAATAAATAGCAGACCTGAAGAGCCTATACTCTTCAAATGATGCAGATGATTCACTTTTTGTATTAAATGTACATTCTCATGCTGTGTATTGAAGTGATTGCAATAGCCACTGTATTTACTTTTGCACCAACTAAGCTGTACTGCTTTCAAAGATATTTTTGTTTATAGAGACCTTAATTTTGACAGTATATTAAATACAGTGAAATGAATACAGGCATTCTGTCTGCTCTGTGATAAAACTAAATTAATACCCAAAGGATTAACCTTCAATGTGCAGTGTACTGACTACTATTTTAGAAATTACAATTAATTGCTTTTTAAAATATGGTTCCACCAAAGACATTGCTCATGATGGGGACAGGGGAAGGGGGGGCAGGAGTTGCAGAAGAGGAGAAAAGCACTTCTAGTCCAACATAAGTAAAATATTCAAACCCAGAATCTTTTTACCACTGCTATATCTGCTCTAATAATTTCATTTAAGTGCTGGGGTCTTTTTGATTGTTTATTTGTTGTTTTTATCCTCATTTTCTGAAAGGATTTAATAGCTATTCCATAACATAGATATTCTTCATCAGTGCTATGCTAATGAAAGCAAAACTCAAACTGTGGTGCCAACTGTAGGCACACAAAGTAGCCTTCTGTAAAACATCTCATCTACCATAAAGAATTACAGTGTTTCAAAATAGCCTTTTACTTAATTTAAGTTTTTTCTTCCTTGTGAATTTTCATAGGAGGTGCTGTTTTCTGCTATGAGTATGAGCCTCTTGAATTCAAGGACATGACACTGGGTCAATGCCCTTGCTACATTTAAACAAGAAAGGACTATTGACTTCAAATAGTTTCCCTTGTAACCATATGGCATGCACTCTGAAGATAGGACCTCATTATACATAAAAGCTTTTCAGCAAATCACAGAGTAACCTCATGAATTGTGTTGCAGTTCTAGAAAGTATTTTTTGATCCAGCATTGAGAAAGTTGCTTAAAATACATACAAACTAAAGCATAACTGAACCTAAAAACAAATTCTAAAACAGTCCAACCACCTCTGGACTTGCAGAGAAAAATATCATAATCATATGCCTTTAAATGTCCTGCTCATCCTGTACAGCAAAAATAATTAAATTTTGTATTCTCATTACTTAAAAAAGGTATATTGCTAGATTTTTAATGCATCAATGAAAAAGGCAAAGATGGTTATTTCCACCAAGGAATATTTTTATTGTGAGCCTGTATGCAAATTTGAAGCACCTGTTTGAAGCCCTTTTATATACAATCTCACTCATATTAAGTACTTGACTTCCAAGTGGATATACAATAAACTCAGGAAATAATTAAAATATATTTCCACATAGAAGATGAGAGGTTGAAAATACTTTGTCATCTAAACTGCATCAGACTTCAGAAGACTAGGAAATAGTCTTGACTAGGAATATGAGCAAGATCTGTTAGTTACAGATCTTGCTCATATTGGAAAGACTTAAGACCTTAGGCCTGTAGTCTCAAAAAAATCTGATGTCATTTCACCCTCTTATTTTGGCCTAATCTTTTTCCCATCATAAAATGATCTGCCTGTATTTTAAATCAACCATGTGCTTTGATAATGATGACCTAAATGTAACATAGGTATAGGTTGTTCTGTATTTTATTTAAGTATTTGTATGTATTTTTATGGAATAATTTTCTTGCCTTCAATACTCAAATCCAGAATAATTTTTGAGCTGTAGCTCCTCTTCTTTGAAAAATCTTGAACTTTAGAAAAAAACTATTTATACATCTTGATGAAGGTCTTCTATAAGGAAAGGGTAGTTTTGAAATTCAGGTTTGTTGTCTACATATAGTTCAGTATGTAAGATAATATTATGAGCATTTTTCTCTCTTTACAGGACATATTAGTTTTACTTAGATATATTGTGGAATCATTGTGGGCAGAGGAGTTTGGTTCTAATGTTGTAAAGCATCATATAAATTCTGACTATATATATATATATATGTAAATGCATTGCTTTTTTCTTAATTTAGTAAATCACGCTGACTTTGATACTTCTGGCAGACAATCCAGTGCCTGGCCCCTCTGGGCACAGCCAACCTGTGCCAGCCATGGGGCTGCTGGTGACACTGGTCTTGGCTCTCTTTTGCCCGCACAAAGTGACTCTGTGTGCACTGACTAGAAAACTTTGCCCTCACTCTCCTTAGAAGTGATTTAAAAATGTATCTCAAAGGCAGTATATGCAGAAGATTTTGCACATGTGCAAAGCCAAGCAAGTGATTACATTCTTTATTGGCTTGACTCCAGAGCGCCTTTGAAATGCAGGCAAGTTATGTGAATTAAAAATAGAGAAAAAATTACTTAATAAAGCTCACAATGCTGTGTAAGTATGTAATGGTGTGATTGTTTTCCCAAAGTACAGAATCAAAGTAGGGAATTATCTTTCATTTTACCCCTTTCTCCTGAGATGTTTTAAAAGGGGACAAAATCTACATATTGTAGTAGAAGATTTTCAGAATAATTTTCAGTCTCAAGGGTAGGATAAATATCATGTAGCAGTACCTAAATAGTTGAGAAGAACTTTGTGCAGTGAATTTTCTATGCAACACATGTAAATTGTTTGCAAATTGAACTTGGTACCTGGAGACTAAATTAATTTATATAATATGTACCCATCTTTCTTACATACACTTTTTGTGAGTAGTGGTGAGTCTTTTCAAAGCATGAACGAAGTTTATAGTCAAATGCCTTCTACTTAATTTTTCAAACTGTATTTTTCTATGTAGATGAAAATTGTCAAAATGCAAATAGAGACACTAGCATGACAATAAATCAGGAAACCTTTCAGAAATGGCTCCATCCCATTCACATAGAGATTCTCTAGAACAGTCCAGATTTCTTGCTAATCACTGTTGTGACTATGTAGAGCTTTTCACAGAAAAATAGAACGTACAAACACAGATTTGCTAGAGAAGGGATGGAGATACAGAGAGGGAACTAATGTGCCATCACTTCTGTGATTGTAATTTGTTTATTTGCATGTTTTTCAAACTTACCTCATCGGATGCATATTTGCATTTGCATTAATTAATTTTTGATTAACTGACATGCACAAAGACATTGTGAAAAAAATAGCAACCTTCATTAAAAACAAAATGAGAGTGCTAAGAAATGTTATCACAGAGGGTGGTCACTTTTAAAACAGGATAAAAAGAAAGACAGGAATGAAAATATAGCAGAGGGGTCAAACCAATAAGGTGATTATCTTCTATAATCTTTATAGTTTCATTGGGCACACAAAATCACTAAAAAATCAATAATATTCCAAAAGAAACTAGGTGATAATTATGCATTATATTGGATCATTCTACTGAATCATACAAGTTTATTTCTGTGTATTACCTTGAAATTTTATGAAGGTTGAAAATTGCAGTGTTCAGGTATAAAGAAGTTGAACACAAAAGATCTTATACGGGAAAAAAAAATATAATTAATGACTACCATAATACTGAGCTGAAAGGGATCCTATAAATCTCTTTGATAAAAGAAACATTCAAGAAATACTCTTCATCTTTCTTCTCTCTGTAATTAACAGCCTAAATCTCTTTATACATACACAGCCTACTGCTGGTTGGCTGTTACAGAGCACCCCAAAACCCCCAGAACTTTACAGTTTAAATGAAAGAGGATTTTGTAACTTAAAAAAAAAAAAAAAGAAAAAAAAGACAGCTTAAATATTTATGCTAGGTTTGGTCCTTAGACATGGAAAAAACCTGAGTATTTGGAGTAGTTTGGGAAGAAACTGCATATTTTATAAAGGTTTGAACAAGAGAAGTCACAGGTTGGAACTGTGTCAATGAAAAAAAGCCCCAGAATTTCCTCTTTGAAAGATTTTACATCTTCATTGCTTATGAAGTTTAAATGAAGCCACACCATACTGAAATGAGTTGTGGGACCTATTGAGGACTTACATAATTTTTCAAAGTGTAAATGAATTATAGCCTGTACATTTGGGTTTCAGATGTAAGCTGATGAGAACTTTCCAAGCTATTCTAAAAGTTTTCTGGAAGAGCTGTGTCATTTGAAATAAGTAATTAGGGCACTTAACAACTATGGATGAAATAATGGGTTTTTTTCCTGCCAGTTATGAGTGAAGCATAAAAATTTGGTGCAATGCATAAAAATAAAAGTGCTTCAGCGCTGCAGTCACAGAAATGGCTTCAGTATACTACAGTATACTATAGATACACTCCAGCTTGCTTTGGTATGACCTATTTCAGCCAACCCCCAAGGCCAGGACTGCAGCTTAAGCTCTAAAACCCACAGATAAATTTGCCCACCAACAGCTCAGTCACTTCAGGTCTTCCTTATCCCAGTGGAGTGCAAAAGGAGAGGCTGATGCTGAATCTGCATTCTCTTGGGAGTCTCACAGGCATCAATGTGAGCTCTTGGTGCTCATTCCTCTCTTGGACCTGACCTCCAGCCAGCGCTGAGTTACTGAGCTCAATTCTTTAAAACAGACACACATTTTCCCAAGAGCTAGAGGAAAGGAATTTTTATTGTTCTGTAGGTGCTTCCATACAGGTGCTCCCAAATTATCAAGCAGGTATTTCTGTAGGCTTTTGGTTTTCAAAATTTCAGCTAAATACCTGGTTAAGAATCTTAATGTTTCCAGGCAACAAAGGAACTGATCAAGATCTCTAATTTTGTTTTCATGTGTTAGAATGTGAAAGTGATGTTCTATGATTTCTGTTTTCCATTAAACTTCATTTCCATAAAACCACAGTGGTGTTGGGTGGGGTTTTTTAGGTTACATGATAAAAAAAAAAGATTTTAGCAATTCTCAGTAAATTTCTAGTTTGTCTAAGAGAAAATTCAAAGCTTCTCAAATGAAAAATTTATGTAGATGATCTAAAGAGATTGAAAAACCACTCTTTATCATCAAAATAAGTCTCAAAAGTGTGTTGTAGTGTAGTGACTATCATCAGAGAAAATGGCCCAGGTGTAAGTAATTACTGCTTTTGCTATTTTTCTATGTGATTTTGAATGGGGAAATATTCCAATACTTCCTTATCTTCTTGTTAATGTCTTTGTGTTGCACACCCCGTATCAGTATCTGAGTAGTTAATCTATTATACTTCCTACAGAAAAAAGAAAAATTCAAATATCTATGCCCAGCAAACAAAAGCCAACAGGATAAGTTGACCAAAATCTCCTTTGATTTTCTCAATAAAGAAATTGCCCACTGCAGCAGAATGCCTTGCAATCAAAATTTTCCAGGCTATCTGTACTTTGAAGCTACTCTATCAGAATACTCTACATTTCATTTGTCATGTCTCATATATAATATCTCATGTACCCTGTGTAATGTTGCCAATCTTTACAGCAGACTGTACCTGACATTAAAAGCTAATGTCAGGGGGTAAGCTTTTGAATGTCTATCTTTTTTTTTTTGTCACTAGAGCTTTTAATCTCAATGAAAACTAATTTTGGAAAATTAACAGTGCCCCATTTTTCTCTCCATGGTGCAGCTGCAATTATTGCCACAATTTTTCCTGATTTGCACAAATATTAACTTATGAAATAATTAAAACCTGCAGTAAATTAGCTGTTGGTCAGAGCATGGTGCTAATAACACCAAGATTGTGGTTCAATCCCTGTACAGGCCATTTACTTAAGAGCTGGACTTGATGATACTTGTGGGTCCCTTCAAACTCAGAAAATTCTGTGAATCTGTGAAATAAAAGGAAGGTGAAGGACAGTTCTGCTCCCTGGAAGAGCACATTGAGTTTTAAAATACAAAGGTGTCAAACAACCACTGGAAGGACAGAAGCATTTTTACCTCGCAAATGAATGTATAACTCCATGAAATATTAAGCTGAAACTAATTTGGATATGGCAGACCCTAAAAGCTGCAAACAAAATTTACTACCTGGCACTAGTAATTGTGGAGGCTCTACTAAGACTTTATAACCTTCTTTTAAAGCTTAATAAAGACATTTTACATTCTGCTTATTTATTAGATATTTGCATCAGTACAAGGTGAGTAGTTCAGTAGTTTGAAGGGGGATATGTAGGTGATTCAATAATTCATGGCTCTGAATGATAGAGCTAATATAGTAACCTTCTGAAATGTCAGTATGCAGTGTGAAGCCTATTAGTCAAAGGTCCTCTTTTTCACAGAGAGGTTAAATAATTATTACTCAGAACAGAGTACAAATCTAAACATTTAGACACAGTCAAGAATTGAAAACTTTTCTCTTGGTACATTTTAGATAAATTTATATCTTTACTCCAGACAGTGAGGGGGTGAGATGTGAGATGGTGTCTCTTGTTTGTGATGCCATATGGAAACCAAAGAGAGTTGCTGACCATGGATTCTCCATTTCCACTTGGATTATTAACTAGAATAGGACTTGGCAGACTTGGTTATGATCTCATACTTTCCACTTATCCATGGCCAGGCATGACAAAGCAAAGTCAATCCTAATGCCCATATGCTAGATACAGTTTTAAAGAACACATTTAGTTTTGAAAGGATCATAAACCAGAATATTCATAATGTATGCATTTTTGTTATAGAGAGACAAGCTAAACATCATCATTTAGATTTTTTACAGGTGAAAGATGAAAGTAAGCAAGTGGTTGACTATAACACCCTTTAGAAAGTAGTAATGGCCACATGTAGTGTCATTATAATAGACTTACAAAATGAACAAGATAAATTCTGAAGAAGTGGAAGAAATGCCAGAAAGGCACCTAGTCCTGGTCTCTTGCTTCATAGTGTCTCTGGAGTGCTTCAGTTGTGAAATGGAGAAAAAAATCTTTATTGTAAAAAAAAATCATCTATGCCAAAAAAAATCCCAGAAAATGTTTCAATTTTTTTATAAATAAGTCTAAATAGCAAGGAGACTGTAACTGGCAGCAGCTTCCTACTCAAAAAGGTCAGATTCCCTAGAATGTTCAAGTTAAGGAATCCATATGTGAAGTTTATGGCTGCTTTGAGTCACCTAAGTAGCACTTTAGCCATAAAAACACCTCAGTACCCCTTCCTTGATGCATGGGAAGTGCTGCTTATTCCATCAAGTTGTTATTTGCATCTAATCAGAAGCATTTTTTTTCCCACAGAGCTGATGCATCCATTTAGATCACAGCTGTTTTTAGCATACAGAATACCTTCAGATACGCAATTATTTGAGTCTGTTTGACTGAATAATGTTATTCCTAAACTTCCTGAGCAAATTTAATTTTTTTTTATCATGATATTCATGCCTTTTTAATTTAAAATCTGTTGTCTTGGGTTTGATTTTTTTCCCTAAATAAATGACACTACACTACCTTTATATAATGGCTTTACCTCACATCTTAAATTCTATGGTAACCAATATAAAACATCTGGATTTGAAGCAATGGGGTGTAATTCTGCAGATACACGACATAAGACTGTGTCAGGAGCACTTCCTAATAGCTGCTTAAGTGGTAAGAATACAGAAATTATGTAGGCAGAATAAGATACTTGATACTTGAAGCACAGCAATAATTCCTTAAATTGCTATCCATTAACTCCCTGCAAAGTCTAAATCATAATTTAATTGATTTTGCATAAAGCATAAAAAAAATTCACTGTATGAACAAAATGCCAACTTGAGTTGGAAAAATGCAAGTAAATGAAAAATAAACAAGCATCAATAAAAAAAAAGTTATATAATTTTAAATGTGTGGGTTTCATAAATTTTAAGAATTATTCTATAATTTTATGTTCTTCTCATGTAGTTCTCTGCAAATCCTGGATATGTTTGAAGAATATGGATAGTTGGATGTTCCTACTCAAAGTACACAGTAGAATAATGTATAAATGTGTAAAACACAAGTGATGTATTTTCCATTCTTAATGTTTTCCAAGTAGCTGTCAAAGCTCCTGGAGCATTTTCCTACCTTGATTTGGTTATTTCAGCCTTATTTTACAATTTCAGGTTTCACACCACTTTAAATTAACATTTTACTTCTACTCCCAGTTCTGGGTTATTCCTAGCCTAATAAATCTAGTGGCCAAGACACATTGCCACCAAAATCTGTGATGTAAATCTCCAAACCCAACACAGGTTAGACTTCAAGAACGGACCTTAAATCAGGTTTTATGGCATAGAATACTAATTGTCACAGGCCAAAGCTGTCTCAGAAGGATGTTCAGAAACAGTACCTGCAAGTGTGTAGCCCCAAACTTATGCTTCAGTAGTACACACATATATTCCATGTGGCTATAAACACAACCTGTGTCTAGAAAATTGATATATTAGTCAATGCCACCTGCCATAGGAGTGTGTTTGATAGGGGTGAGGGTTATGACAAAGGTCTCCATCCCTTCTGGCTTACTCAGTTTGATACTTTAGTGGGCTTGACTAAAGATCTCAAAGACTACTCAGGAAAATTAAGTAAAGTAAGCAATAAAAAATTCCACAGAATGTGTAAAATAACATATTTTCCAGAATTTTTGCCAATCTCAGTCCTGAAGATCAGCAAAAATGTGCTGGATAGTAAATTCATCCTCTCAACAGCTTCTAAAAGGTACATGGGCTTTCTGAACTATCTGTGAAGACTCAGACTCACATCCAGGAAGCCATGAAAAGCAAATAAGTGAGTTTTCTAACCTGATTTTGAAAGTGATGATGCTGTCAGTACATTAACATTTTGAAGACTTGAATACATTTTTAAATAGGATTACATAACATATAATATTCTGTCATCTAGACATCTCTAAACTGGCAAGATCTCTTCAAATGCTTGATGTGCATCATTTATCTCACCTAATTTTAGACATTGAGAGAGTATAAATCTGCATGTCATTTGGTTGTTTTTTTTTAATTTAAGAAAATGATTGAGTAGCACTTCCAGGAGGCAACTCACCTGGGTCACTTAAGAATTTGAAATAATGATTAAATATATCACTAGAGGTATAAAAACAAAAGAAATATAAAAATAAAAATCTCAAGAACCTTAGTTGTTTATTATACTTTGCCTATTCTGTGCTGATTATAAATATTCTTTCTCTGATAGAAAGGAAAAGGAGACAGAGGGAAGGGAAGGGAAGGGAAGGGAAGGGAAGGGAAGGGAAGGGAAGGGAAGGGAAGGGAAGGGAAGGGAAGGGAAGGGAAGGGAAGGGAAGGGAAGGGAAGGGAAGGGAAGGGAAGGGAAGGGAAGGGAAGGGAAGGGAAGGGAAGGGAAGGGAAGGGAAGGGAAGGGAAGGGAAGGGAAGGGAAGGGAAGGGAAGGGAAGGGAAGGGAAGGGAAGGGAAGGGACAGACATAATTATGGAGGAGATTTTGATTTTTTTTTTTTTAATATTGAATTATTTTTTATTCAGTCAAGAAGTTTTGACTGACCTGACCCATAATAACTGTGAAATCAATTTTCACTGAAAATCTCCATAAGGTAGAAAGTTCTATATTTTTTCAAATGTTCCTTTGTGTGCTTAGAATTTTGATGCAATAAACATTATTCTTGTTTCTATCAGAAAATTTCAATATTACACTTGGGTTACTTTGATATAAAATAAGGCCAAGTACAGTTAAATCATGGAGTTATACTCTGTGATATTATGGATTTGTAGTCTTGCTTTTGATCAAGCTGGATTAAATGGTTTGTATGTGAAGAAGAATGAGCCAAACCCCAATCTAGCACTATGTAGTGAAGCAGTTAAACAGTTGATAAGAGTTCCTCAATTGCAGTGAATTATGAATTCTTCTGATTTCTAAACAGAGTTTCTTCTAAATCATAAACAGAAACTATAATCAACACTAGTGTTGCCATAGGAAAAAAGAACCCTCAACAATACACTAATGATCTTGTAACATTGGCCTAATACACATATGAATTTTGCTTTTCTGGACTTACAAAATGAAAATTTTACTGCAAGACAACTGACATTTCAATTTATTGATTGCATTGGATTTTCCAAAAATACTGTGATGCACAATATTTGGCAGCATACAGAATTTAAGGATGAATGGGTTTTGGCAAAGAAGTTCCTTAAACAAGGCTATTCTGTGACTCACAAATAAGTATATAGGCTTCTAATAATTTATCTATCTGGTATTATTCAGTCTACACTGTGGGCCCAAAAAATACTTTGCTTACAATGCAAACTCAACTCAATGATTTTAAGTAAGAGAGAGCAATATCTGTTATGTGTTATTTACCACCAGAGCCACAAATCATTATTAATGGCGTACTACCGACAGGAAACCTGAGAAAATTTAAATAGTTGCAACTGCAAAGCTTCTGGGTTTCATGGTTGGCAATTTTGTGGCTTTTGTGTTTGTTTGTTTTTCTTTACTGCTATCTATTTATTTAAAGCTTATATTACAGAAAAGCAAATTTTGTATATCAGTTTATCATGGAGTAAAACATTAAAGTAACAATTTCATGAACTAACAACACAAGCAGTGCCCAATTGTAAGAGCAACTCATACTTCAGACAAAACTAATCAAAACACAAGACAGGACTAATTTGGCAGTCATTTTTTAAGACCTTAGAAAGTTTTTGCCAACACAAGAACATTAAAACAAATGCATATATTTTTAAAGCAATTTTCATCTGCTTAGTAGCTACATAAAAGGAACTAGTGTCATGCCCCTATATTTTTTTTTTACAAAAGTAAAATCTACTTATTTTACAGTATTACAGAAAAGATACGTCATATGAAAAATACCTTATTTTTGCCTGTTAGTCTGTTTTCTCCTGTAAAGTCTGTACGAAAGTGAGCCTTTAAATTTCAAATTTGACTCCATGAGGTAAAATATCTGAATCCATCTCGAAGGTTGACTTGATATGGTTTAACATCTTCTGCCCAACTTATACTGGAACAAAGCCACCCCATGGCTTCCTGCAGTGAGATCTGCCAGCTTTAATGACCAAGGTTAAGCATAAAAGATATGTTGCAGTCAAGATAACAGGTCTATATTTAAAGCTTACTTCAGAAAGTTAATAATTTGTGACAAAAAGGTGGTATGTAAATGCCTCTGATGCAGGACGGCTATTTGTTGTTTTAATCCACACCACTCAGGTCTGGGAACTGTTCCTGAATGGAATCACACAGAACAGCTGTTGCTTTTGTTTTTATAGCTATAGTTAGAGTATGACCCCCGTTTTAACCAGAATGAACAACACTGATCTTAGCTAGTAGCAGTCTTTTGAAGTAATGAAATTCATTGAACTGTATTAAAAAAATCTCTTGATTCCAAATCAGATCCCTATTTGAATTTAATGACATGCGTTTTTTTTTTCAGAGGTAGCAGCAGTAATTTGATAGATGCAAACAAAAAATAAATATACTGCAGTGTGTGATAGAGTATGAGAAAGGAAGGGAATCTCCTGTGCTCAGGCATTGTGTACTTTCCACCTAGGTGTACACTGTGAAAAGTGCTCAGTTTTGGCATTTCCAGGTTCAGCTGTTTCTGTTCAAATATTAACAAAGAAAGAACAAGAAACTTCTAAACAATTGATAAGATTCTCAGAAAAAATTCTCAGAAAAGGTGAGATAATTGGGGACTTAGCTGATAAACCAGTATATAATGATCTTGCCTATTCTTAAAAATGTCACATATATATGTTTATCTAGACAATAAATCTCATTTTAGTAACTATGGTTGTTCTAACACCATTATAAATTTTTATGTTATAATATTATTATAAATTTTTTAAGCCAGTGCCTTTTCCAGCGCTTATTTTAGACATTCCAAAAGTTGGATGGGATGGCCTATGGAAATCCCTATTGTACTACTGCCAAATTTGGTGGTACATAATATGTGCCAAAGCCCAGTTTGTGACTTTACTACAGTGCTGAGTATTCCATGAGTAAAATTATCTTTGAACTCACCCAAGACAGTCTCATAGAATACTATTTTCATATTTAGTATGAAAGCAAACAGAGACCTGTTCTAAACTGCATCCATCAGTGGTGTCCCCAGGCTACTACAAAGGCTGGCAAGGACTCAAGCTTTAGTAAAAAATCCTTGTGACATTATCCACCTAGTATATTTCAGAAGTGCCACCACCATTAGCAGCAAGGAATGTGTGTGGTGCCATGGAGCTTATGGCATGATCTAGGACATCAGAGAGTGACACAGAAGTTATGTTGCTTATATTTCATACAGGCACTATACAGTAGTAAGGTGTGGCAAAATAACTGGTTTGTTTGAAGCACCGGAGCGTCTGTTTTGCAATTAATTGCAACAGGTCACTTTCTCTTTCCTAAACTATGTATTTCAGTGCCATTGAGAAAATTTCAAGCAGAAATACCAGGGAAGTGTAAGGTTTTCCTTTAATTTAAAGAAGTTGGCACTTTGCCTAATAGACACAGTCAGACCTGTGGTTTTTCCTATCAATCGCCGAATCATGCAAAAATGAAGAAATAAAGCCAGGACTTTCTTTTAAATTTTATTCTTGCCCCTTATAGACAATAGATGTTAAATGATTTTTTTTCTGGACTACTAGGAAAACTCGCAGTCTATACTGATTAGAAATTATTGCAAACAAAAAAACAGAGAAACATTGCTTGCAACTTTTTCCAGACTCAAAATTATACTACACAACAAATTCCAGTGTTGCAAAATTATTGAAATGAGGGAAATTTGTTAAAGATGCAACAGAAATCCTTTCTGTAGAAAATTTAATTATCTTGTGTCTTGGTTATTCTGGACCTCAGAAGACATGAACGAAATTCTTTGTGGATAGAGAGCTAAGAAAAAAAAACACATTTTTTTCTATAGTACAACTTGTATGGCTTTTTGCATTTTTATTTCCCAAACACATATTGTCCCATATATATATATATATATGTGTGTGTGTGGCTTCATAATTGCCACTGATGACTGTACCTAGAATTCTGTTACTTTTAAAGGAATATTTGCTTTACATATTATCAAGGAAAAATTGGCTATTTCCAAAAGTATAAGTGGCTGACAGACACTATTTGCAGAGGTTACACAGGATTGCTCTTACTCAGATCACCATAACTGAGGAATAACTGTCCCTGGAACTTACAGAGTTTCATAAAGTTAAGAATGTGAAGGAGACAGAGAAGCCAGCCATACCTAGGCAAATAACTCTGTTGCATGTTGAATTATTAAATCTTTTAATATGCTTGTTTGGTGATTCACAGAAATAATTGCAGCTGATATTTGCTTTGAGCATTGCTATAAACTGTTTCTTGGAAGAACTGGAAGATATCTATATGTGCCAAGTGAAAACTGAACATATGTAACACTAAGCAAAATCGCAGTGCTTGATTGCTTACTGATTTATTTTAAAATTTCAGAAAAGAAATTTCAAATAATATCTGTGGTGATAAAAATAACAAAGAATGCAATTTCAGGGAAAAGTCTCTTTTAATTTAAATAAAATAGCATATTGATAGCATATACTTTTGTACAAACTGGTGTATTCCTGATACATTCAAAGGAAGATAGGTAGACCACTGTGCAGAATTTATTACATTAGGATTCAATATTGAATTGTTTGGCTAATAGAACCAAAAATATTTTCCTCTATATAAAAATTATTGATACTGTAAAACTGGGAAAAGCAGCATTAATTGGAAATATTGGCATATATACTTGCTGATAAATTAGCCAGTGGCCACTTTACCAAAGAGAGTTCTAATATAGTGGTTTTTTCTTTCTTCTCAAAAGAAAATTAGATGATCAGAAGGAAAGTCAAAAGGCATACCAAACATGAACTTCTCCATTTTTATTACCTTCTTATTTTGTACATGTTGAAGCTGAAACAGCAAGAAAACCAAAGTAAAGCTGATGCAGCACTTTGTGTTGGGCTGTCCCTGGTTGGGTGCCAGGTGCCCACCAAAGCTGCTCTATCCCCCACTCCTCAGATTGGCAGAGACAATATGTAGTGGAAAACTCATGGGTTGAGATTAGGAGAGGGAGAGATCACTCACCAATTATCTTCATTGGCAAAACACACTCACCTTGGTGAAATTTAATTTATTACCAATGAAATCAAAGGAGAAGAATGAGAAATAAAAACAAATCTTTAAAACACTTTCCCTCACCCCTTCCTTCTTCACAGGCCCAACCATACTTCTGATTTCTCTGCATCCTCCCCACAGTGGCACAGGGGGATGAGAAGTGGAGGATGCAGTCAGTTCATCACATGCTGTCTCTGCTGCTCCTTCCTCCTCACAGGCAGGACAGGACTCCTAACATCCTTCCCCTGTTCTAGGGGGTCCCTCCCATGGGAGACAGGCCTCTGAACTTTTCCATCACAAGTCCTTTCCAGGGGCTGCTGTTCTTCACAAACTGCTCCTGTGTGGGTCCCTTCCATAGGGCACAGTCCTTTAGGAACAGGCTGCTCCAATGTGGGTCTCCTGTGGGGTCCTGCTAGCAAACTTTCTCCAATATGGACTCCTTTCTCCAGGGGACCTCGGATCCTGTCAGGAGCCTGTTCTGCTGCAGATTTCCCATGGGATCACAACTTCATTCATGTTGCTGAAAGAGCAAAATTCTTGCACCTATTCTGGTGTGGGCGCTTCCACAGGCTGCAGGTGTATCTCTGCTCCACCATGGACCTCCATGGGCTCCAGGGGCACAGCTGCTTCACCATTGTCTGAACCATGGGCTGCAGGGGAACCTCAGCTCTGGTGTCTGGAGCACCTCCTCTCCCTTCCTGTTCACTAATGTTGTCATCTTCAGAGTTGATCCTCTTAAATACTCTCACTTCTCTCTCTGTCAGCTTTTGTTCTGAAGAAGATTTTTCCCTTCTCCTTAAATGTTTTATCCCAGACATGCCAACACTGTGGCTGATGTGTTTGGTCTTGTCCAGCAGTGGGTCTGTCTTGGAGCCAGCTGGCATTGGCTCTACTGGACATGGAGGAAGCTTCTCGCAGTTTCTCACAGAAGCCACCCTTGTAGCCCTGACACAACCAAAACCCAGCCATGCCAACGCAAAACACACTTGAGCAATCCTTTGTTGTAAACATGCTGTTTTAGCAGATACCTAGATAAATATTTGCAGAATTAAGTAATATTTTTGCTACATAGAATTATAGAACTGTAGAATGGTTTGATTTGGAAAAGACCTTGACGATCACGTAGTTCTATCCCCCTGCCGTGGGCTGGGATACCTTCCATTAGACAGCTGGCTCAAAGCCTCACCAAACATGGCCTTAAAGACTTATCCCTAACCTTCCTTTTATCACTGACATACATACAGAAGCTTTTCTTGTTGCCCTTGACATGTCTGGACAGATGTAATTCTATCAGGGTTTTAGCTTTCTTAAACTGATCCAAGAAAAGCATTTGGAGATGCACTTGAGACAGCTATCAAAATTTATTTATGAAATTAAGAGTGAAGGGCCATTATAGACTGAGGTTATAGCTTTGTAGGTTAAATAGCTCTATGAATGTTATGTAGGAGGTCATCTTGCCACAGATGGCAATTGGACTGTGAAACGATGGAACATTTAAAAAAAAAAAAAACCATTGAAGTGTCCTGAGTGGTATTAATGGAAGTTTAACTACCCAAGCAGAGAGTAGAAAATAAAAATGAGAGGAAATAAGACTGAGGGTATGTTTGCGGATGTGGCACACAA
The DNA here is from genome assembly GCA_039654755.1 of Calcarius lapponicus. Classification (NCBI taxonomy): domain Eukaryota; kingdom Metazoa; phylum Chordata; class Aves; order Passeriformes; family Fringillidae; genus Calcarius; species Calcarius lapponicus. The sequence continues at coordinate 75,782,990 of CM077462.1, read as the reverse complement.
TTGATTTTTAACTGAATATGTGCATCAGCTTAAAGGGAAGGAAATAATAATGGCTCTGGCATTAAGTAATTCTGTCAAAGACATACAGTTAAATAAGTGTGTACTGCAAATGGATAAAGGCACAGAAACCCGAAGAGAATATTTATTCCTAAATTTTGTAAATTGTAACTTGAAGGGTAAAAAATCATCACACTTTTATCAAAAAATGGCAAAAATTCATTATTTGTATGAGTAAATATCAAGTGTTGGCAGAGAGACTCTAGAGACAAAGGGGAGGGAGGGAGGAACCTTATTGATACTTATCCCAAAATGCCTTTTTACAAAAATGTCTGCAGAGTGTAGAAAACCTTTTTAAAAGCCCACATCCTTGAGTGTGCTTAGGAATTAGGGTTTGTGGGGACAAAGATCCCCTTTTTGAGATTAACAACTCAAGCTTGGCAAATCTCCAAGTTTGTCACTGTCTTCCTAAGGTAACAAAAAGGAGAGTTCCCTTACTGCCAGCAGCTTATTTACCCTTTGTGTGGGGGAATTAACAATGACCAGGGAAAGCCAATCTGTAGAAATTTACATTGAGTGATTTGTTTAATCACTGTCTTGTATGTGTTAGGGTGCTTTATTTTGTTCTACTAAGAAAGGGGTGTCTGTGGAGACAAAGGCAGCCTGCTACCAGGATCAAATGAAACACACTTCCTTCCTGAAAACATTTGGAAATTCATAAGTTGCTTGAGGGACTTGTTGAGTGCAAGGTGAGTTGTGCAGGAAGAAGAAAAGTGTACAGTGAAAATTGAGTGTGCAGAGAGATGGCCTGGGCAGGCACATGTAACCCTAGAGAAGACCAGAGGGCAGATGCATTCTAAGGTGTTAGTGAGAAAGAAATAGGAAAGAATTCTAGGAATATGGATGAGTCCAGTGAGGATATTTGTTTATCCACCTTTTTTTATTATTGTGTCACTCTGTTGATCTCATTTTTTCTCTTCAGGAACTCTGCACTCCAGTTGTGTCACTATTACTCAATGGTAATGTGCAGACAAATCTCAACATTTTTTCAGCTGAAATTCCTATTGTAGAGTTCCTCATGGCATTATAGAATGACATTCTAAAGAGTATGCAATATGAACTGAGCTACTGAGGTTGCATCAGAGAATTTTGTTTGTGTCCACACATTCAGAGGCTCCAAAATATTGTTTGTCTAAAATACATGAAACAAAAGTCTATGGAGACAACCTGGCCACGAGTCAATCAGAAGCTGAAAGTCCCTTCTTGGTCTGCCTGTAATTCCTGATTCTATAAAGGGAACATAGAATTTTTGTTTCTGTTCCAAAACTCTGCTCTAGCTGACCATGGCAGATTGTATTATTGTTGAAAATAAACTCCCAGATGCAACAGACTACCCAAAAGCTGACCAATACTATTTTCTGACTTTTAACCTTGAAAATAGGCTGGATTCATACCTTTACATTAATCACCAATGCCTCTGAGAAGAGTGCAGAACCATCTTGATAAAGGATCCAAAAAACTTTTTTTTTTCCCTTTTTCTTTTTTCCTTCTACAGAAAGATTATATCCAATCTTCTCTCTCATCCAGATGGAAAAATTGCACCAACTATTTTAATTACTAAGTCCTGGATAATCAAATTAGGTGTACCTTAGTCCAAATTGATTGATAAAACCTTGAGGACCAATGTGTGCTTAGATGGCCTGTGACATCTATGACACAGATATACATTTCCCTTTAATGCCTGCTAACCACAGTGGTAGTGAAAGTAGCCTAAACACAGTCATGTAGCTATAAATTTATTCCTGGAATATTCTTTCCTAACCAAAGCTAATCAGATTTCACAAGGACTAAGTTTGTCATTAAGACATATAATTAAGGCTGAGACTTAAAGGAAAAAAATTGGAAGCAAAATGTGATATTTATTTATTTAGGATTTTTTTTTTCCCAATGTAGTCAAAGACATGAAATCCACAGAAGGTTTGTGTAACTATCTGAGATTCTATAGCTCACCTACGTCTGCCATAACATTCACTTGCTTACTTAAAGTTCTGCTGCTGTTTTGCTGTTTGATAATTTCTATATGCTTATCTTCTACTGGACTAATTAAGTTCACTCTCTGATACAGTATGACCAGAATTTTTATTTGAAAATATCAGAAAAGCAGGAGGCATGGACTTTTCACTTAAACTCCAAAGACAAAATCTTAAAACTACAAAGTAAGAAACTTGAGACTACAGGGTTTTTAGCACGAAAGGCCAAATAAAGAAAGAAAATAGCCGGTGGAAGTTTACTACTCCTAGGATTAAGTATCTCCTTCATCTTTTCTTCAGTCTGAACCTCTGTATAAGAGGCAACAGAAGAGCCTGGGGGCAAAAGGAGGACAAACAGCTGGAAACTTGACTCGCTAGCTAAGTGGCTAAGAGAGCCAGCTAGCAGACAGCAGACCAAAACATTGGTCACAACATCAGCTTTTTTTTACCCAGTAATTTAATATAAAAAGAGTTCAGGGAAGTGATGCCAGACCTCAGGTTGACTTCTATTAGATGCAAACTCTATTTAATAGAGTCAGGATCTATAAGCAGACAGACATTTCATATGGGTTTTGGTATTTCATTCTCATGCTCTTCTTTGTCTGTTTAAAGAGACACACAAGCAATAGAGAAAACCACAGTCAGAAGATAGTGCTGACAAAAACTGCATACTAACATGAGTTTCTACAGTCTGCAGCAAAAATGAGTAGTGAATTTTCCCCTTTCCAATCTTGTACAGAATTAGTCAAGTAGGAAGCTTCTTGCATCAATAGAAGACTAAAAACATGCACAGACGAGACGATTCTAAATTAAAAGCGTCCTATGAAGTTCACTGAATGCAAACTAGCATCATTACATGATACTTATCTGTGTCAGTTCTTACTATCCTTAACAAAGTTTCACAGGAAATGTGGAACTAATAATTTACTTTGAACAATTACTAAGCTTGGGTTTTCTGCTTACTCATGCTTACCGCCTAGGTAGTCCTTAATACGTCCTGCTTAGAGCTAAGGCTCATATGACTGAAGCCTAAGGTCAAGGCTCAACCATATCAGTGTAAAAAGAATTGCTGTCAAGAGTAAGGCAAGAGAATTTTGGCCTTTGTATTGTAGCCATGTTAACCGTATGAAAGCAACACAGGGAGATGTTTATTGGTGGAGTCTTGACAGGGGACCTGCATGAATTCACAAAATGTTTCTTTTTACTACTCATTTACTCAATTTGGAGAAACCCTGTTTACAAGTCATGTAAGTTTTGGCATTTAGCATTTTAGAATTATTGATAGATGTTTTTCTCCATGGTGAATACTCAGAAGTAAAAAATAGCCTGTGTTAAAATAGGTATGTTCTGAATTATACAGGCAAAGGAAGTCCAAGATAGTGTCACTGGCAAAATGGAAGCTTCAGACAAGGTTAATCAGGGAGATGCATTTGTTGAGTCGCAAAGTTCAGAAAGCACACCCTTGTTTTCTAATGTGCTTCTCAGAGAGGAGTCTAGGAGCAGCTGCATCCAACGCTAGTATCAGGCTTGGTCAGCAGTTTATGTCTAGAGGATTACACAGGTGTAGATAAGCCACTATATAACTTTGTCCTGCAAGATTAGGGAGGGGAAACCAAACATATTTATATGAATCAAACAAAATATTTCTTTTTATTGATGACAGCAATGATAATAGACTAAAATACTTTAATTGGAATTACTTACTACACAGTATAGGTAGTTACAATAAATAATACAATGTACTATTTGTTAAATCAATAATTTCAAATCTAGCTTAGTAATTATTAAGTAGAGATTGATGTCACATGCCCATAGCCACAACTGTGGGCAAGTCTCTTTCTCTAAGCCTTGACGATTAACCTTGAGTCTCTCACTCATGGGAAGTCTCCCCCCATACGCTCCAGGAAAGATTGTGTTAAAAGTTCCCAGCATTAAAAAGTGGGACTTGGTTTTTATAGTACAAAGTGATTGACTGCAATATCTGTCAGCTCAGCAGCCTTTAGATCATTTAGCAGTATTATTGCTTCTTAGTTCTTTTATCAGAAACTTTGTCTGCTTCTTACTCCCCAGTGATAGATTCTTTCAGGAAACATTGTTCTTCACATCCTCAGAGTGCTTAACTTCAGGATTAATGAGTCAACCTGGTCTCAGCATTCTTCGACACCAAATGCAGCATGACCCATCTTCCCCAACCATCACTGCTAACTTTTGCAAATAGCGTCAAATTTGAGATAGTCTACCCCCACTTAGGCAGATAGTCTTGCTACAAATAGCTCTATAAATGGAAAAAAGTTTATTATGGTGTATAAGAATATATTCAGTCATGTGACCATATCAGCGCTATCAAGCATCAGCAAAACAAAAACCCAAACTGGACCCATGCAAACTCATGATCTCTGTATTAGACTGGCTTTGGAAATAGGCATGCCTGATCACCTGTCATCGCATATTATGAGGATCAAACCTGCACAGGTTGATGCTGGCTGTCCTCTTCATCCATGGTACAGCTAAACTATAACCAAAATAGTTGTGGACAACCTGGAGTTGAATGTTATTGAGGGGAGGATGAGGCATACAACTCCAATAAGTCCTTCTTCCTATAACTCAAATTCTAGTGTTCTTTATTATTTCATCTTCACATTCTAGTGTTCTTTATTTTTTCACCCTACTGCTCCAGTTTTCATTTCACATCCCCTATTTTTGCATTACATTTCCTTTATTTCTTTATGTCCTTGTCTCCGCATTCCAGATTCCATACTGCCACATGCCTTATGACACCATGTCCCATCTTTTCTCTTGATTTCTTTTTCATCTTCCTTGGGAGCAATTTTAACAGGGTAGAACTTCTTCTACTTCTAATCTGTAAGTTTTGCTGTTCTGCCTTTAGGGATGTAGGTTATCTCATCCCCTTGGCCAGATCTAGGCTGCTGCTTGGTTAGATCTACTCTATAGTCAGGTTGCAGGAGTAGAGCTTGGCTGAATGAGCAGAACAAAATTATTAGGTTTGGCATCCCAGGAATTGTAATTGCTACTCCTGCCTTTCACTGCAACACTAAAGATTCAGCCTAACTTCTGTGATATTCAAGATAACATAAATTGCAGCTATTATGGATTTCAAGCTAGCATTTTGGGGTGTGCTTGGGAGCCAGATTAAGGGCACTCTTGAGCAAAACTTTTAGTTGAAACTGTAGAAAAGAGAATTTGAAAAAGAACATATAGATGGTAGAAAACAAAAGAAGTCACAAGTAAACAAGGAGGACTATTCACAGTTAACCACACCTTATTCATACAAAGATGCTGGGATATTTATTAGACTGTATATAATCTCCACGCCTCTAGAGGGAATTCTGTGTCATCATGAAAGTAAATATTCCATTTCATAATCATATTTCAAATATCTTGTCTGAGACTTTAAATCCAGTATCCATTAGAGATATTGAAAAAAAAATGAAGACTGTTTACAGAACTGAGATACTTATTCTTGTCCTTTATCCTATGGCACATAGGAATGTTGAGAGCTAATTAAATAAGAACCAGAGCAGTGCCTGACAGTCTTAAACAGAGACTGAATGGTGTTCAAGGTCGTTAGTTGTAATGAGATCATCAACCCACTGCCCTCTGCAGACCCTGTTTTCTGTTTAGCAATTATGTTTTACATGTAGTCTGTGCTGATCACCAGTGTACAAATAATTAGCAATTTATTTCTTTCATTAAATATGCTTTTCATGATGGCAATAATAGGGTCCAACAAGCCCTTTTCAAATGATATTTTTATCTCTAAGTCAGGTGGGTAAAATAGTTCTGCCATTCTCTTGATGTTTCTCACTACAATGCCCTGACACAAGGTTTTGTTTTTTCAAAATGTGCTGCTTAAAGGTTTTGTTGTGCTGTTCTCAGGGCCAAGTGGTAGTGGTGGAACTTGAAATTAGTAAGATTACTACTATTGACTTAAGTTAATTCTGGCTAGAAAGTCTTTATTTTTCTCCTTCTGGAGGGTCTGTGGAGAGGAAACAGTTTGGAAGTAGTAGAGCAGAAGTAACAGATGATATAAATTGCACAGAAAGGATTCTCTTCCTGAGGAAACAGCTGTCTCAGGTTGTTCACAAAGTTCTTACTACATTTGTATCTATTATTTTAATCCTGACCTGTGAAATAGTCTTCAACACTAAACTGCCTGATGGGAATATTTGTGGCTTTGTTCTGTCCTTGATTGTTCCTACACAATGTAAAGCACATTCTCAACAGAAATCCCACTGAGGCAGGGAGTATTGTACATATAATTGCTAAATATTGCAATTACCCTCTAGCCATTGGTACCTTATCTAAATATTCGCTACTATTCAGTCAAATATATTCTCCTCATAGACAGGTTTGTCTATGGGGAAAGAATTACAACCAAATGAAATAAGAGCATAGGTGAAATGTCTATGTAAGCAGTAATGTACTGGCACAAAAAGTTTCAATAAAATCAAACAAACTTTAATATTTTTAATTCACTAATTTTTATCCTCACAGGGACTGAGTTACTGGAGTTTTTGTTCCAGCCAAAAGGCAATAGATTCAATTTTGGCTGATAATACTAAAAATTTCTACTCATGTCAAAGAATGTGTTTGCAGGACATTCATGTCACAATTTGAAATGTAGGCACAATAACTCTTTTCTCCTTGTGGCATATGATTAAGCCTGTATAATTGTACTCTACAACGCATTTCTGACAGGCTTTATTGTAGAAATTCCTTTCTTAAAGGACCAGAGAGTTTTAAAAAAACCAAAACAAACAAACAAAAACAAAAAAGAAACAACCAAACAAAAAGACACAAAAACCTAACAGCAACAAAACAACAAACAAACAAAAACCAAGAAAACCACCAAAACCCAACCAACCAGACAAAAAGGTCTGTCAGTATATTTATTTTGGAGTATCCTATGTCTTGAGAGCTGACAAGTAAAAAATAGTACTTTCACTAAAAGTTGTACAGGCACATTCTGGATGTGGAAATCTGTACAATTTATAAGCAAAGGCCAAATAGATTCAGGAAATTATCTAATTATGAGCTCTGAAAACACCACCCTAATTCACTGTTTTCTAACTGCATTAATCCAATTTGAACTATCCCCCACAGCTTGGTTATAGCTTCAATTAAATTTTCATTTTAAAAACTATAGTGTAACTTGAACCCTTTGGCCCATGAGAGTCAAACCAACATCTGCAGCCCTGCAACTTAGCATAGAAACCTGACTGCAGATCTTGCAGATACCTCTATGAAAGATAATCAGTTGTTACTCAATTCAAAATGAAAAATAGCATTTCATAAATATTTAAGCTGGCCTTTTTAAAGTTAGGGGACTAGCACTGAGTGTTAAGCATGTGCATTAAAACCCATATTGTTTTCCCATGGCTCAAGGCATCCATTACCACTAATGCAAATACGCAGAAATTGTGACTAAAGGCTGCTTTCACTAAGACATTACTCTTTGAACATTGATACTAGAAATCTTTCAGCCAGAAGTAAAATAAATAAATAAAATCAGAGCAGTTTGCTAAATCATCAGATGTTAACATAGTAACTTGCTCAGGGCACATACGTAATCAACCGATTAAAAGAGCATCATCATGCAAACTAGCAAGCTATCAAACTCAGTGCTAATGATGGGGAAAATCATATGTCCTATGTTATCTGAGAAAAAGGGGAAACTCTGTGAAATTATTGCTTGAACAGAGAGCAGTGGGGTGAGCAGATTATGCTGTAGCTGTTGTTGGGGAGAAAAAAATACAGGGTTTCGGGTTTTTGTTGTTAGATTGTTATTTCAATTTGAATATGCTATGCTTCAATGGTCTTTTCCTAACTGAAGATCTGTAGATAACCTTGCTATCCCCAGCAATTATACTCCACAAATTGGTTAATAAAGGCGGTATCTAGAGAAATGCAGTAACAGCTTCTTTTGTGGTATTAGTTAGTTAGGACAGAAAATTCTACTGCTTGCCAGGAAACACTGAAAAATGCACCAAGTTTTTAGAAAAAGAAAACCAAAAATAAACCAAGATCTTCAAAAAATAGCCTCAAAAATGGCACAAGTGTCTCACTAGCTGAATTTCGTGTAACACTTAAAATCTTTTTTTCCCCATGCTTAAAAGACTCAATCCATCAACTGTGATGTAGCATCACTCTGTGGTTTTACTTAACCTCTAATCTAAAGGTACTTCAGCTGATTCTATAGCCTCCCATCTCAGAATGGGAATTGATGTTTTCTTCAACCTTATTAAACCTGCTAATTGTTCTAGAAGCTTTGTAGACACCTGTCAAAGTCATTCAATCATGACAAAATGATTGATAAACTGGGGAACATAACTCAGAAGACACAAATGAGAGGTGACCCACTCTAGACACTGCCACCATTAAGTGAGAATAGGCTTCTTTTAAATAAGGATGCTTCTTCACTTCTATGTCTATACTTGAAAAGTGCCTGCATGTGTCAAGACTATGCACCAGTCTCTAGGGGGCTGTGCTGGACAGAAACATACATACATGGAGAGTTTGTGCAAAGGCCTGATGGTCCTAAGCTGCGTGACAAATAATACAACCTTCATAGTTCCCTAATTCTCTGAGTTCTCTCCTATGCAATCCCTGATCCTTGTGATGTCATTCATGCCCTGATAGCGCCTCTCTGGCTAGCTCTGCCTGATACGTCTGACAATCTATTCAAATGTGAGTTATTTAAATGGAAGTAGCAGTCAAATAAAAGCCTGAAATCTTGATCCCCCAACTACTATAATAAACTATGACTGCTCTAGAATAAATGTAACATGATGCTAATTAAATGCAATGTCACAGAGCAGTTATTAGTCAAACAGGTCCTTTTCTTTGTGCTAGAACTCCTTTTAATAAGCAGATTAAAAAAAAAGAGAAAAACAAAACTGTTCTTACCTATATTGGCTGTGACAGGGGCCCTTGCCCTTTCAAAAATAGCTGCAACTTGTGGATCTGACTTTGTTGCTTCCTTATTTCCTCCTTTTCAAAGGAGTTTCAGAGAGAAAAACTACTCAGAAAACCAGAACCCAGAACTGTCCATACAACTGTGTTGAATAACAGAGTGACAGGGAAGAAACTGTCCTGCAACACATGAGCCTAAGGACCAGGAGCTGGATATTGCAAGTGTATTGCTGGGGAGTGAAGTAGCAAAACACAAGGATTCTCTTACCAATTTTATATAACAGGAAACCAAGGTTTCCTTTTTTAATGACTGACATCTTGATGGCATCACTGAGGAAAAAGGAGAGTGTTTATGCAGCTATTATGCAAAAATATAAGACTTCCAAAATATTTTATTTTTCAACATAAGTAAAAATTGCTAATAGGAAGGAAGAAATTTTAAGATGTTTAAGGAATGAAGAAATGTTGGAACATGGGTTTTCAATAATACGAAAATAGATGCAGTTATGAAATGTTTTTTTCTGAGATAGCACTCAAATGCAATTTTTGTCTTTCAGCAAAATTATGAAAAACATATTTTACAAGATGATCAAAAGACTGAGTGTTTTAAATAGAACTAAAAGATTTACTTGCTTGTTCAATTTTAAATTTGTAAAGAAATACCTACATGTTTAAAACAATTTCCTTCAAAAAGAAAAAAGCAGTCAAAAATGTGGAAAACAGCTTCTTCAGTATTTTTTAGATCCTTTGTTGACATTTAGTTGAAATAGAGTTGGTTTAATGCAACATTTTAAGTTTAAATAATTCAGGATTTCAGTTAAAAGATATTATCTTCTGTAGCATGATCTGTGTGATACTTGCTCTCCAAATCTCTTTTTAGCCCATTATGTACAAAGTAGGGTAGAACACGGAGAGACACAGAACACTGAGGGTACTGCTGGCACAGACATTTTGATGTGTTTGTGCACTCTTGGGAAAAGGAATAAGGTACTAAAAAGTAGTTCAGTTCTTCATAAATCCTAAAATGCCTTGTTTTCCCAAGCAGCTCATGATCTATGTACAGCAAATTATTAATAAAATCAGAAAATCTTTCAAAAGGTGCTATAGAAGCTGCTTCCTTGCCATCAGCACTAAAGGTGCTGTAGACAGAGAGAAGTGCTTCATCCTGGCTGTCACACGCTGCTTGGCAAAACCACTGGCAAGTTATTAATTCAAAAGTAGGCATTCAGAGATGGACCAGAATTTGACTAAATCTTCTTAGGGCATGGCAGGTCACTCTTGCTGAAAATATATTACAGATTAGTTTATATAATGACTTCTTCTAGGTCAAAACCCATGCTATGGCTATTATGATAAGTAACAAAGTATTTAACTCACTCTAAGAAAGTCAATAGCTCAATAGGGTCTATGCAGGAGTTAATAAACATTTTTTGGATCACAGCTCCTTATAACACAGTGTTTTAGCAGCAGTTTTAACTTGTCCACCAATTGGAAGAAGTAGGCCACATGAGCTCTACCCTTACGTCATATGCAGACAGCTGTAAAAAGACAAGAATTATTATTTGCAAATTTCATTAAAACCTGTATCAAAACTTCTGATAAACAAAATTTATTTCTCAGAGTCTTAGCAAAAATTCAGTGGTTTATGCAAATTTAAAACTGATTTTGACGGAGAATTTCATAAATTTAACATTACTATACAGTATGAATACTGGATGCAGTGCCATAGTTGTTACATTGCTCTAACATTTTGCACAGAGCTGAGGTAAGCATGAAGCTTATTCTTTGCAGGTTTTAAGGGGTTATTTAGTTATTTAGCTATCAATTTTATTTAAATTTTGCATTTATATTGTTCCAGAAATTTTTGTTGTTTTGAGAATAGAAGGATTATACCTTGTCCATAAATACCACCATAATTTGAACAATTACCCACAGCTGTTGCAATCACTTAAAAATATTCAGTAAATGTCATTTCTCTGTTGGAAATTCCAATACTTCAGAATCTGTAGATGCTGTGTAGCAGAATAAAAAGCAAAAGCTTCAACTCAACTGTGAACACACCAAAAATCATGTTCATCAAATTTTCCATTCAGTTTGTATAATTTGCCTAAATTAAATACTTTCTTGCATATAGTAAGATAATATAAAATGTTAAATGTAATAGACACATATATATGGTTGTTTTTATGCAAACTATAAGTTAACTATTAATAAATAATTTTGAAAAGAAAAGCTATTTATAAGCAGAAAACACTGTTTTGTTAGAAAACACTGTGCTAGTTAATGCTGAGGACTGTAATTGCCATCACACTGTAAAGAACAAAGAAAAGTCTCCTTAAATCAAAAAAGATCATTTTGTTATGTGCTGATTTGTCCACCACATTAAGAATAACCCACTAATCTTTGAAAACTATTCATCTAAAGGGAAAGCTTGCCATCACAAGTTGGAGACACTCGCTGACATAAAAACTTCTGTAGGTGAAACATATGTGGACTGAAACAATAGCAATTAAAAAGAATATTTAAGAAGAGGAACCTTATGATCCCTTATTATGCTATTTAATTTGCACAAAAATGGCATATTTTAGAGCAAGGGTGCTGAAAATGATTTTTACTAAATCATTTATTTTAGTAGCTGTTTTGCAGGCAGGTATATAGATTTACCAATGTTTTAGCCACTAGCAACAAGATGATAATATTGGAAGTTAATTTGGGACTCTGGATCTATTATTTGCTACTCTAATTACTTGCTTTAGTGAGCAAAGCAGCCTGAGGAAAATAAGCTGGAATAGCATCACATCAGAGGACTGAAATGATAGAACCTCTAGGCTAAGTGATCTGAGGTGTCACCACTTGCAGAAAGACTTTGTAATTTAGGTCTTTTGCTTAAAGTGTATTTTCTCCTCTGAAGATTTTTTATACCAAAGCCTGTTTGATTTCATGACATCATTTCCAATAATTTCTTAGGAAGTAAGCTTTTTTTCCATCTCTTTGGCCTCCCTTCTCACCCAGTGATTCAGATTTGAAGAGGTAATAAGAAAAAAGGAAAATTCCCTTTGAAAATATCATTTGAAATGCTTTAATAACTTCTTTGCCCCAGAGTGAATATTGAGTTGTGCTGCTGATAAGCAGGGGGAAGGGTTGCACCAATTAAATGGAGCCTGTTGTTATTCTGCAGTGTCTCATTGTGTGTAGTGATCTACTAAAGAAATAGGCAAAGAGAGACTGTTTAGTACTAATGATGTTTTCTGAGGAAATAGGAGGATGCCCTTGTACATACTTATAGTCACTGTAATAAATAAAGGATCATGCAGAGCATTCAGTTTTCTGCTAATTCAGAATAAAAGTGTGTGCTGTAATAGATGACACCACTATCTGTGGCTTCATTTTGATATGTAGCATGATATAAAGTGCTAATATATCCAAAGTTTAATTTATGATTTGTTCCTAAAACCATGCTTCCAATATACTCAGTAAATTCAAAGTAGCCTTTGTGTTCTCCTTGTCTTCCAGTGCCTTGCTTAAACTATAGAATGGAATTTAATTAAAGCCCCTACTTACTTCAATAGGAGGAGCCTTGTCAGTTTAATTGATTTTTGGTCAGAGTAGTATTGATTGGATAAAAGCAAATCCATTTCTTTCCCAACAATTAAAACATTTAAATAGGCTCTGTCTCCTTTTTGATGAAAGGACGTGAAACCACTGACATCTGTTCCTGTGGCTGATGTTGATCATTAGCAAATGAGTTAACGTACATTTATATTACTACTTGTCTTGTTTTATTATAATATTCTACTACATTAAGGTTTCTAATATCTATCTATTAAAACCTAGAGAGCCCTATAAAAAGTGCTTACTCTATTCTGCTGTGAAACCTGTTTCAAATAAGTGTTTTTATTCCTGAATCTGAGTCTGTACTGAGTGCTTTTAGTTATCACAGTGAATATGAAATTGTGAAGGGTGTTGAGCACTTCATAGTTACTGATTAATTATTTTTTTTTTAATTATCTAAACACCATCTTCCAGAAATCAAATCTAATCTACTTGCAGAGAAATATTTTAGCAGTTCTAAAGTCCAAAAATCTTCTCTCCAGACCTTCCCCACAGTGCATCCCAATGAAACTTGCATGGAAATTTCTACCTTTAAATTATCATTTCTGTTTGAAGCCTACTATGTCTTCCTAAAACTTCTGAAGACACTAAGACTTCTAAGATTTCTGAGATCTCACTTTCCTTAACAGAATAAGATAAAAGTGAACACAGTTTTACACCTAAGGTTCATGTAGGTGTCTATTCTGTCTCCAGCACTAGCCAATGTTCAGAAGTGTAATGTAAGAAATAGCACTTGTGGAGTGATACTTCCCACTGTGATGTTTTCTCTCTGGTCTCTGATGTGATCCTCCATGGGCTGTAGGGGCACAAACCTCTTCCCCTTGGTCCTCTCCACAGGCTGCAGGGGAATCTCTGCTCTGCTGCCTGGACCGCCTCCTTCCCAGTCTTCCTTGCTGTCTGCAGGGTTGTTTTGCTCATATTTTCCCATTCATGTTTCACAGCTGCTGCCAGCATTTTTTACTCTTTCTTAAGTTAGTTATCACAGAGGCAGCTCTGGTGTCACTGGTGGAATTGGCTCTGACCAGGGGTGGGTCTGCTGGAACCAACTGTGTCTGACAGGGGCAACCCCTCGTGTCTTCTCATTGAGAACATCCCTGCAACTTCTCCACCTACCAAAACATTCCCATGTCAGAAAAATAAATACCAAACCCAAGTCAGAAAAATAAATAACACCTGTAGTTTTGTAAAATCCACACGTATTTGCAAAAATCCAAGGTAGTGGCACTGGAAGGTGGATGCACTTTCTGAAAATGCGTTTGGTCCTTGGGCCTAATAATTCTGGACATGGAAACAAAAAAGAACTTATAATGAAGAAGTAAACTGAGAGGAACAATATGAGAAGCTTTGTAAAGCTTGAGCCTTGTTGTCAGCAGCTTCAGACCTGAGACTGGAAGCTCTGCCAGACTGGAGTCCTCATTTTCCTATCAGCTATGCATCTTGCGATTTGCTTCTACATCTGTCGGCAATGAAGTCAGTTTTTAAAACTATTCCAGGCAGATAGTGCAGTGAAAAAATATTCTAATAAAAAATAAAAAAGTATTTCAATAAATTCTCTGTCACAGCTGAGAACTTGTGACATATTTTTTCCCTGCTGAAATATACTGCAGAAAGGGAATTCAGGACTGCTGGAGAAAATGTATCTTTTTCACGCACATTCTGTTACAGGAAAGAACCTCCAAACTGAACATCTGTTTTCATGGCATTGTTTGCTTTAATCTATGTTTATTCTCCTTCAGTCATGTGCAATCCCAAGAAAGTGACTGGTAATGGGCATAGCTGTGTAGTTACAATTCTAGATGTGAGTATTACATTGGCAATACTGTAGAAACCAATTCTAACTTTTTTGGTGCTGTTATTTGCTTCTCATTTTGTTTTGTGGATTTTTTTCCACAAAATTTAGTATTATCTTAGGATGCTAAAGTAGCTAGTCTTATTTCTGGTCATCTACCTGATTGTTATTATATAACAGCGCAGTCATAGTGTTTGTGCAAAATAATGCTACAAGCTATGTGGGAAACTGTGGGCTTATACTTTTAAGTTTACTGCGTATGGTCCCGCTACAATTGGCAGGGGTGGAAAATATATATTATGCTTTAATAAAAGGAATCAGACTTTTTTTTTAAGGTTAACACTACTATGTCAGATGTCCAGGGTTTTAAAAATTGAAACCTTTTCAGCTAGTAAATTATTTGCTCTCTATGAGTGGTTATCTCATCCTGTTTGCCTGATTGGTATTGACCTTATATCTCCATTAAGAATTCTAGAAAAGAAGAAACCTTGATTTTTTTTCTTTTTTCTTTTTCTGATCTGTGCAGTATTTAAGACGATTATGGAAAGCAAAAACTAAAATTTCTTAGTTCAAATTTTGGTTATGACATAAAAGTTCTCCCTTTTCATCTATGTGTTGGCAAGAACTACACCTTTTCAAATATTCCACAAATTCTGTCTGCAATCAGTCAGTTGGGATCTTTCTCAGCAAAAATTATGACATTTTCAGAAGCTTGGATAAGATGGATTTTTGTTTTCCATTGCCCTCCTGAGTTAGAGCAGACAAGTCACAAGAAGGCAGTTACATAAAACTATTTTTTCTTAGAATAATCCTATGAATCCCTCCTACATACCCTTCATTTTTCTATATTTTACCTAGCATTTGTATAAACGAACAAACGATAAACAGGCCAAATAAATTCTACATAGTAAGGTTTCTTAAATACTCTTTAAGTCTCCCAATTAAATATTTGCTTTGTTTTTATTTCTCCTGGTGTTCTCAGCCTACAGCTGTTTTTACTTTAAATGCAGATATGTTCAGGTCCAACAGAGAGCAATAAGAAGCCACTAGGCAAGAAGCAGACGCTGTGCTAACAAGTATGGTGGCAGACAGCTTCATGACTTTTACCTGCAGATATATCTGCTAATTCTTCCCCATGTGCTTAGCAGCCTCTCTATCCATCTCTTTTCCTTCCATGTATGAGTTGTCAGAGCAGTAGGTCACAATGCTATGCATAGTCTTATAATTGCCATTAAACTTAGAGTTTAATAAGGTTAGAATTTGTCTAACCTTATTAAACCTATTTCACTGAGATTTCTGGCATCATTTTTTAAAGCACTCAGCAGGGGGTGAAATGATCAAAAGCATTAATTATCAGTTAGTTAGATATCTCCTTTCTACTTTGCCTGCAAATCATGCTTACCTTTAAACCTCATTCTACCCCATAGATCATTCTTCTCCATCCCAGGATTCTTGCTGAAATCAACAGAATGGAGTGACCTTGAGAGAGCTCCTTCAAACATAACAAACCTTTACCAGCCCTTCACCATCTGAAGAGTTTTTTTCTTTGTTTTTTTTTTTTTTTTGGGGGGGGGGGGGGAAGTGTTCTCTTTATTGTCTGATAGCTTTATCCTTCAAGAACTTCTACTGCTGCTTTGTACCAAATGGCCTACAGAAACAATAATTTTGCCAATGAAAAGTAACTTACTTGTCATCCAGATCTTCTCTCCCCATTTCCAGCCCAGCAGTGATATGACCACAACAGAAACATACATTCTCTGTTGGCACCATGAAGACAAGACAATTATTTTTCTGAGGAGATACAAGCAAGACCATGATGGCAATATTGTCACTGGAGTAGCAGAACTCTACCACTGGCCTAAATAGAATCTTTTGGACACAATGAAATACATGATCCAAAAACCTGATCATTAACAACACTGAACAGTACCAAAGGATACTTAAAGCCTGGGAGAGCAACATTATTTTCTTTCTATGTCACTGCTCCCCTGAGAGTTTATTTCTTATTTCCCATGCAGTCTGAGGGGACTGGTGTATATGGCTGTCTCCTGGGAGCATCTGTGCACCCATCTGAATGTGTTTGTGACTGAGACTGCTTTCTGGGAACTCCAGGCACACAGGAGCCCATTCTGATGTGAGAGGAGGTGGCAGGCTGCATTTCTTCCATTTTTTGTTAGTGTCAGATTAAAGACAAGGATAAAAGGTTACAGCATGTTCTTTCTTTTCCTACCTTTTAAAACTGTATTAACCTTCTTATGGAGGAAATAAAAGCTGAGCTGTACCATTACAGTCTGACCTGCCCTTTTAAAATTAGACCTGCTGACACTTCCTGAAAAATATCTAGAAGTGCTCTATCTACTCAATTTGCACTGTATAGTGTGTATTTGATTGCAGACACCTTCCTTAAAGGAACTACTAGTTGAAGATTTAAGTTATCCCTTGTCTTTATTCCTTTTTTTCTCTTTCTGTTAGCATCAGTTGGACTTCAACTTTACTTGACTTCAGATGTGACTAGAATCAAAATGGGGGTTTGGTCAGTGATCAACCTAAACTGCTACCTTAAACTCTATTTCATGCTTGCCTTGTGTTACAAACCATGCAAATCTAGAGCATGACTGCCCACACAGATACGTTTACTGTCATTTGACACACTCAGGCTGGATATCCCAGATATCCAGTGCAGACATCTGTGGGGCTGTCAGATCTGATGTAGAAGTAGCACTCAAATGCCTGCTGGGAAAGATGTCTGGAGGCCTGGTGGGATTCTCTGGAGAGTCTCAGATAAAACCAGGTGCCCTAGGGTGAGCAGCAAAAACATTCTCCAGGCAACAAAGTCAGTGCTTAGATGATACTCAGGCACTTGGCTGGCTAGTGCTGGCACCTGTTTGCGGGGGAGCCGAACCACTTTCATTTTCATGCTGGCTGGTATTAGGGACACAGACATCTACTGAGCATGCAGATATCTATGTATAAACACCTAAAGCTAGGCCTGAATTACATTGCCAGAGATGTAGAAAGCAGTATGTGTCAGCACAGTGGAGATGTTTTAGGCATGGTAGGAAATCTCAAGTAGCTGTAGATACTTTTGAGTACTGAACTGATACTGAAAATATAGAGGGCAAGAACACTGCATGTGGGTGCTGTTTTATAGTGAGATTCGCCTAGGTAGGAGAAGCACAGTGAAAAGGCTCTCCTCTCTCTCTGTAGACCCACAAATAAGTCCAACACTGTGCCACAAATGAAGGGAAAAACTGTGTGCCTTCATGCAGTTGTGTAGTGGGAATCAGCTGAGGGAGATTTCTGATAGATGCGTGTGACAGAATATTAGAAGACTCTCGATCAGGCATGAGAAGTATGACACTGATAATGTGTATGATTACGATTAGATTTATTGCTAATACAGTATCTAAGTATTACCAACACATCGCTGCTCCCCCGTGTCTGGAACACTTTAATTACATGAGTATTTGGACAGTTCTTCCTGCAATATCCACCCAGCATTCTTGTCTTAGGACAAATTGTACCGCCTATCAGAGGTATGGAGGTGTGACTGACTGGACCAGACTATCCTTGTCAAAGTCACAATGTGTCTTCACACCCACAGATGCTCATGGTCCATAGAACAGCCAAGGTTTAGTTTTGGTCTTCAGTTCCTCAGCCAGCCCCACAGAATGCTTGCTCATTCCTGCAGTGGAAGTCCAAAATCCAAAAGATAGCCTCGTACTAGATACTATGAAGAAATTATTAACTCTGTACCGGCCAAAACCGCCACAGTTGGCAAAATTCTGTGATGCCTGCCTTGGTCTAAAATGTATGTTCAGTGTTTTATTGTGATTTATGGGTGGCCGTTCATAACAGAGAAATCAAACAGGGTTTTTGACCTTAAATTGAAGTTTAAATTCAAGCAGAAATAGTTGAACTGTCAAAACAAATTCAAGTGTAAGTAGACTTGTCTTTATATTAGAGATAAAATCTCAGAAATGATGCAGTCATTGGTGGTGCATCCTGCTGCAGACCTAATAATTTAGTTAAGGATCATTTTCTAAATTCTTTTGTCACAGTGGTTCCAATAATCTGGACCTTTTTAAGATAGAGTATTTTTGAAAATTCTCAGTGACTTTCAGTCTTTTTTTGCTGTTGTAAATCTGACAGTTATTCCTAAACACCCTTTTCAATATAGCCTGATTACCCTTGTTTACATTTTCTCATGTTTCTGGCACCCTGTCTCACCATAATTAGGGTGGTTGCAGCTGGCAGTAGGCATTTCTCCCACGAGCATCCCTAATTCCTGCCATCACCTAACATCTGCTCACTGATATCCTGCTCTTCAGTGTCTTAATCTCGAGCTCCATTTATCCTAGGGGTAAACATCTTCAAGAAGGTTTTTTTGTCTGTTCTGTTCATATCAGAAAAGTGAATGCTCTTATTAACTATGATTTGATCTGACACATGCAACCAAATTCAACTGTTGTTATGTGCAGCAGGCAGCGCATTTCTTATTCAAGTGTGTTAATTCACTGTGGTGGTCTGTATTATTCCTTTACTGAAGACATTTTGATAATGTCATTATAAATTGTGTGTGTCTAATGAGTTTCAAGGCAATAACTATATTTAAATAATACATTTTAAGCTGTAATACTTGCTTCCTATATGCAATTTTTCTGGAAAAACAGAGCAGTGATGCTTCAGTTGGACTTTGCTGTGTTTTCTAATTCAGTGATTATTGCTGAGGTTTTGCATCTGATATGAAATTATGCTAGTCCAGTGAAGCAACTAAAGTTACACTAGTTCATTCTGAGCATGCACTCCTGACTTTTAATTGCAGTGTGTCACTGGGCCTTGCAGCAAAATTTAAAAGAAACGCATTTTGCCATCAAAAACTAAGGGATAGACTAGACAACAAAAGAGAAAACAAAAACCTCTAGTAGATTTGTGTTTCTTTGGCTTTCAGAAGACTGAATCAGAGTTGTCACTGAAGTTTGTTAGTGTAAGAAACGCAGTTTATTAAAACAAAACCCCAGTAATTTCATATCTATACCCCAATGATAATGATTGAAATGGCTGCAAGCACTTTTGGCTTTGGGGACCCAGGCCAGATGATTACGGTTTGAAAACTTAAACAGACTGAAATAAAAAAAAAACTGATCTGTAAAAAAAAATTCAAAGTTACAAAGAAAGAAAATTTGAAGAGCAGCTTTTGTAACCTAAACCAAATCCTTACAGATTTACCTAATCCAGTCCTGAAACCTCCAATTGAACAAATGAAAATTGTAGGGAAAAAATTGACATGTGCATCTGGAATAGAATCCTTCAGAAGGGCAATTTATTTTATTCTCACATAAGCTTCAATTAATGACAACAATCTTCTTGAAATTGTGCAAAGGCATACTCTTGTGAAACTTGGATATGAAGGACTGGGAAAACAAGCTTGACTCCTCGATGATGCTCAATATTAAAAAATAAAATTATATACATATACATACACAGTTTATAATTGCTTTTTTTCATTCAAAACCTGACACCTACAGAAATTTAAATTATGATTTTTTCATTCCAAAGTCCAGTTCAGCTGTGAAAATTATTTTTGTCTAAGGAAAGTATGGGACAGTCACATGGTCACTGGTGTCCTTGCTTGCCATGTAAAATTCATTCATTTTCCTTCAAAAAATTAGCAGCTACAAAACAGCATATATTTGGGCAGCCAAATAACTTTCTTAGCAAGTGCCTCCTCACAGACACAGGCCAAATGATGCACACTGATCCTTTTAGCACTAATGGATTTACAAGAGCAGCATAACTTTAGGACTATGGAATGATGGAGATGTAGCAGAAGTGATAGTCTACCTTTACAAATCTATATTATCAGTGAGACACAGACTGAAACCTATATTTCTTCTCATAGCCTCTCTCAGAAATGTGCTTCACTATCAAACTGTGTATTATAGAGATATAATCCAGAAGTATTTTATTCTTGTGGGGTCTGAGATTTTTTTTTTTTTCTCCCCCATTTTTCTCGTAGATTATACTGTAGACAGCTGACTTTGGCAAGCTGCCAGACCCCCACCCAGCCACTTGAACTTCTCCTTAATGGGATTGGAGGAAGAAAATAAGATAAAAAAACTTGTGAGACAAAGAGAGGGAAATCCCTTATCAAATACTATCAGGGGAAAAACAGTCTAGACTTAGAGAAAATTTAATTTACTGTCTGTTAAAACAGATTTGGATTGTGAGAATCAAAGACAAATTAATATAACACTGTCTCACGCCTGCGTCTCAGACTCCCTCTCCCTGTTCTGAGCAATGCGGGCTGATGGTGGAATACAGTCAGTCCACAACAGTTCCCTCTCCTCATGCTATTCCCCTGCTCCTCCATGGGCTACAGTTCATTCAGTGACTATGCCCTTGCTCTGGTGTGGAGTTCTCCACAGGCTGCAGTGTGGGTATCTGCTCCACAAGTGAATCTCTGCTCTGGTGCTTCAAGCACCTCCTCTTCCTCTCTTCCTTCCCTTACGCTGATCTCTGCAGAAGTTTCTGATACTTCTTCTTTTCTCATTTTCCCCTCATACTGATCTGTGGTGGTTTTGCCCTTTCTTAATCTAATTTTCCCAGAAGAACTACCAGCTTGACAAAGGGGCTCAGCTGTGTCTCCTCGGTGATGGGTTCATTGGAACCAGCACCTCACAGAGGAATTGGTTCCATTAGAACCTCTCCTTAAAGAGACTGCCCCTGCATTCTCCCCAGTGACAGCACCTTGGCAGGGGCATGCTTAAATCCAGTGGAAAAAGATAAAATTCAAATTAGAAATTAAAATTCAGATTAGTCTAGAAAGCAGAAAGACTGAAGCAAGGCAGAATAGGAGCTTTCAAATGCAGGTCAGACAAACATTTCTCTGTAAGAATTTATATCAGGTAATTTTGGCCCCAGGTGGAAGAATTGTGAGTGCAGCACTGTGTTGATTTTAAACCATAGCCATCATGGACATGCTGAAATTCACTTATGAAAACCTGATGTGTATTAACATAATTTCTTTGAAGATTTGTGATTGTTTTGGCTTTTTAGGTGAGTCATGAAATGCATATTTGATACTGAGAAGTATACACCTCAAGTCAAAACAGATCTGTTCTTATAACTTAGGATTTTTTATATATGTTTTATAGCTATGATCATGTGAAGTTGGTGAAGCATGGGAACAGATTGCCGAGAGAGGTTGTGGATTCCCCATCCCTGGAGGTGTTCTAAACCACGGGGCTCTGGGTAAGCTGGTCTAATGGAACCATGCTCCTCACGGCAGGGGGGATGGAACTCGATGATCCAATTTTGTTTTCAGAGCAAGATCTCAGAGAACAGACTTCATGTTGTTTATTCAGGAGTCTTACTTTGACAGGATTTGCTGTCAAAATACTGTCTCATGAGGCTTGTTGTAGAACTGAATGACATTATATTCTCCCTTTTCTGTCTCTATGATTTATCCTTTTCCAAGAAGCTTTCCTGCCAGCTTCAGTAGGAAACAGTTCATATACCATTTGATATAGAAAATTAAGACTATATCAATTTGAAACAGTTATGGAAAATACTGCTCAGTTATAATGTAAAAGCCACCTTTTCCTTATCATTCAAAATATGATCAACCCTGTCTAGAATCTGAAAGTATTTCCAACTGCCATACTTTCTACCCATCTTTCCATCACTATCTGCTTATTTATGACATGTCATTGAATTTTCAGTTTTGCTTTTCCCTACTATAGCAAATCCTATGGCAAAATCTACCCAAAGTCAGCATCCTATTAGTTATAGCTATCATGTGCATACATAGCAATAGTGATTGCTTGTTCGAATACTGGCTAAGGAGCCCAAACAAGAAAGAGAAAAAAGGCACTTTTTCTTTTAAATTTTCATCTTTGTAATAAACAGTACTACTTTAAAATGGAGATGTTTACCCAAGCTGTCACTCTGCTCTAAAACAAAGCCATAAACTGTAAATTCTAAAACACTATACTAAGTCATGAACATTCAGTAGCTGGTTTATCCACAATCTAAATTTCTCTTTTTTTGCATGTCTTCAGTAGGTACCTGGTCAGGTCTAAAAAGACACGAGCAACCTTAAAATTCAGTAGTAATCTAAATATGCTGTAGTCTTCTGGGGAATTTTCTGTAAGTAATCTCAGACTCATGCTTTACAATTTTCTTTACTTAGTTTGGTGGGTGAGTTATTTTAATCTTTAATTTTTCAACAGATTTTGACTGATGAGAAAGACATTAGGCCTGCATACTTAAATTCTACATTTTCAAAGTTGCGATGAATTAAACTACTTGTAAATGTACCCAAAACCTGGATAGATGAGTCAACATTCTTATCATGGTATTAGAAGTTTTATTTCTTCAATGAGATTATTTTTCATGGATATTAAAATTAGAGATTCAGATTTTTTATTATTTTTCTCCTGTTCATGTGGCTGTCACTTGTAAAAGTGGAAAATGATCACAATAAGAAAACCAAGCCTTTTACTGGGCTTCATTTAGCAATGGTGATCACCAATTCAGTGTCACCACTGAGACTCTCCAAACCACAAGCCACTCCCTTGATCCACCGCTTTTCCCCTCCCTTTTTCTCACATGGGGGGATGGAGAGGAAAATTGGAGGCACAAAAGGAAAATATCACAGGTTGAGATAAGAAGAATTTACTGGAGACAGCAAAGATATAACAAAACAAACAGTAACAGCAACAATTCTGATGACAGAAGCTACAAGAAAAGGGAACAATTCACGTGGAAAACCCCCAACAATAGACTATGTCCCTTGCCAGATTTGCTGGACTAGAAGGAGCCTCTTCTCCTTGGGAATTCCTTAACCCCACCCCCAGCAATAATGTAGGGTGATATTAATTAACCTCTGTCTCCTGGCCATGCCCTCTCCTGGCTACTGCAAAAATTTAACCCCATTTTGTAGGGTCTTGCATACTACAGGACACACTGTAGTATGCCAGTGCACTAAAAAGTTTGAAACCCCACACATCTGCATTCTGGCCTCTACTTAACTTACCACTTGATTTTTCTGCTTTTTCTACTCCTGCTGTGTGAGGGGAGGGGAAGCTACATTTGCTTGTAGTTATTTCCATAAATATCATGCAGTTGCTGGTGTCACAGAAGAGCAGCTATTCTAAACCAGAAATGAATACTTACACAGCAGAATTCCCAGAGTTATAAGCAAACCTTCATGTGTGCAACAGAGATAATAGTCTCCTATTGTGTTTTATTTT
Source organism: Calcarius lapponicus (assembly GCA_039654755.1). Classification (NCBI taxonomy): domain Eukaryota; kingdom Metazoa; phylum Chordata; class Aves; order Passeriformes; family Fringillidae; genus Calcarius; species Calcarius lapponicus. Next base: position 75,759,372 of record CM077462.1, on the reverse strand, counting down.
TTGACTTTCCTTAGGCTCTTCAGAAATAAGTAATAACAGTGAGACACACATGGACTTTCAATCCCTACTTTCACATAGAAATATTTTTGGTACATTTTTTCCCCCCTTTTGTTTGCAGTAACAGCCACCAGATCTTTCTTGCCCTGAATACTTTCCCTCTTCTCCTTCCTCAAAGTCCCAGAGACACAAGGCATTTCGAGTCACTGTGTTAATCTTATATAAATTATTGATTCTTGAATAGTCAATACTTTGCACAATGTCTACTTCAAATCCTACTCTAATAGTCTCAGAGTTTTGGGTGGGATTTTTTCGGTGCAAACTGTATACTAATTCAGTGATTCAGTGTATCAGTCACCTCTCTAATCCTCTCTCCCTTCTAATGATGTATCTAAACTCCGTTTACCATCTACATTTCAATTGCCTGAAAATGTTACATTTTTCAATAAATCTTCAGAAATCTGATGTTCTCCAGCTTGATGCAGGAGCTGCTTCTTTGACTGCTTCTCTTTTGAGGAATTGAGGCCGCACAGAGTCCATCACTGTTTTGTTTCTATAGTTTCCACGTGTTGTCTCCTCTAGATCTCTACCTGGTATCTCAGCAGTTCTGCCAGAGATTTGGCTACCTGTCCTCTTAACTGTCTCTATAGCCTGTTTTCTTTCTCTTATGTGTCTATTGGTCTTGAAAAAATGAATAATCTGAATTCTAAACTGCAAAAAAAAATGTCAGCTAACATATTCAAAGCAAATAAATTTCTGTTAACAATCCAGAGAGTTGTATTTTGCATACTCTTTGATTCTTTGGCATTGATAAGTCAAGTGCTCACAGCATGGCCTGTCTGGAGACCAAGCTCTGTCAGTTTCAACATTTGAATTTGTAGTTAGCAGCCTTGGGTTTTTTCTCCTTTTTTCCCCTGCCCTCCCCAAGTTGACAAGTTCTTAGATATTCTGTGGGTAGATAATGTAGACTTATAATGTTCCGTGTTTAAAAAGGAAAGTTATAAAAAGAGAATTCTTTGCCTGTGAAGGTCAACTTTACAGTGTTCACTAATTTGTTAATTAAATAATAAGGTCTGCATGCTTAGAATAGCTGATCTCTAAAACTGAATAGCTGAATACACATAAGCTGTACAGGTAGATAGCTAGATAGAGATCAGTATAGGTCAGGCTAGGCAAGAAAATAATTTTTATGCCTAAAAGTAATGAAAATTTCTCTCTCTGCCTGTGATTATTTCAGGATGATGTTAGCAAGATATCGCCAATCCTTATTGACTAGATTCAACAGTCTAAAACGACATATTTTTGCTTTACATCCTGTTACATGGACCAGCTAGAAAACCTTTTAAATCATGTATAAGCTTTTAAATTAGCTGGGGGTGAGGGGGAAAAAAATGCAATGCCCAAAATAGTTTTAAAGATGCTCAGGTTAGCATTTTATTTGATTCTCATCTGAAGTTTAGGAAGTTCAGCTGCTATTTACAGATGGGGTTGATTCAAAATCTGCAAAAAACCCAACAAAATATTAAGGTAAAGACATTTATGTATTATTTTTCCATATGTCTACATTGCAGGGTCTCATTATATTAATATCTTCCTTCACAGAGAGAAAAGAGAGACATACCCATAGCTGTAAGTACTAACACCCACTTGAAGTCTGCAATACATAAACCATGGAAAAAGGACACTCTGAAGGCTGGGAATATTTTCTCATACTTCTAAAAAAACTGTTTAAAATAATCTAAATGCATATCTTGGGTCCACAGAACTATTTTATCCAATCCTTATTATTTCCCCTTCATTCTTTATTCCCTGTACTCCATAGGAACAAAATGTTCTGAAAAGCTTCTAAAGGCATAGAAAATTCTTGATAGTTCAGTTTTAATGATATTTTCAGGCAGCAAGGAGTCAAACTCACTATGTGCCACAGGCTAGTGCGAGCTGTAATGTATATAGCTCTGGTAACTACCTCACTGAGGAGCCATTTCTGGTGGTTAAAATTAGTCAAACATTTTCCTTGGCAAGAAATCAATAAGCAGAATACTTCAACTTGAGGGGTTCAAGTGGATTTTGTACTAAACCCTAAATAACATGCTTGACAAGATCTCTTTATGAGCAGGATCTAAGTGCAGGTCAAGAAGGAAGAAGCTGATCACTGTTTGAGAGGAGCACTCATTACCATACTTAGGGGGTCTAATAACAGGCAGTGTGCCTGAATTACTAGCTGCTATGATATTCCAAATTCTTTTTATTGAAATAGGCACTTAGAAGCAGTGAGTAATGGTCTGTAGCAGCTCTTGTGCAGAGGGGTTTTCCTTCACTCAAAGAATCTGTTTGTGCACTCTTCCTTCGGTCTTGTCTTCAGAAGTAAGAGACTGCAGAGATAGGCCTTGAACCCTTGCAAGAATTGCTCTTTCAAAATTGCATTTGTGTCTTTTCCTTCTTTTTCATATTTGCATCATTCACTATTCTTATTGTTTCCTTTTCATTTTAACAAGAGTATATTTCTTTTTCTTGGTAAAAGCAAATGAATGTTCAGTTAATGCACAAGTGTCATTATAGGAAAAAAGTGGATTAAAACCTCCATCCACACCCTTTTACTTGATTTTAGAGGTGCTTAAAGTAACAATATACGCTCTGCAGTCATTTTCTAGGCATTCTGCCCTGGATTATAATTTTCTTAAAATATTGAATTGAAACTGATCACATCCTGATATTTTTGTTACATTTGTTGCTTTCATTCCTTTTGTTTCTTTACCATAGGCATATTTCAAATATAGTATACAGCATACCACCATCATTAACTTTTTTCTGAAGGAATTTATTTGGCATGCTACACAATGGAGCACAGGGTTTTTTTTTCTTTCATTAATAATATTTTTGTTGTTTCTTTAATCATTTGCTTGTTAACATTTGACATTAACCTCTGCTTGAGGAATATAATTTATTTAGATTTCTTCTAAAGTCAGAAGACCAAAGTAAGAATTTCCATGGGGTTATTCAGAGATGATCCAAAGAGGGTGCACTTTTTATGAATGGCTGACATGTTGATCATGGAATGGGTACCTTTCTAAGTTGTATCACATATATAACATTCTTTCATAAATATTTTATTAAGATATATTAAAAAATCAAGTGTAATTTAAAATTCCTTAATAAAAACATGATTGGTGGAAATTTTACCTTTATATTTGAAAACCCACACTAAACATGACTTTTTTTTTTAACCTTCAATGCAAAGTTATGCAGATGTTTGAACAGTGCTTTACTGAAAAACTGAAGTGTATTTTTGAGGACACAGTGTGAAACCATGGCATAGAATCCAGTGAATTTTTACTTTTCTGCCTTAAATCCAACATTTCAAAAGCTGGGAAATAAAACAGAACAAAGCTATAACAAATAATGGAATGTAGTGAACAAATTGTATGGACCTGTTCAGTGTTCAGTCTTATGTCTCTGAATCCTTCACAAATATTTTTATTTGAAAACCAATACTGCCACAATGCAGCTCATTTTAGACAAAGAAGAGTCTTTTAAAGGCTTCAGTCTACAGTGAATTAGGCTCTATACCTATTCTTAAAGTCATGGTAACTATCAGTTTTCTACCACAATAAATTAAAGAGAGTATAAAGGAACACTACAATAGTGTCGAACAATTCAAAGGAAATGTTCAGTGTAGCATTATCAGCATGGAAACATTTTAAATACAAGTTGTCAAAGTGTTGCTCAAAATTATACTCAGTGATAGAGTAGAATTAGAAAATCTGTTTTACTCTTCCACATTCTTATGTATCAGTTTTTCCAGTGAAGTGAAAATCCATATGACTGATTGCTCTTATCTCCCCTTCAGTTCTCGTCTTCCTTTCTTTCTTGGTGATATTATACCCTTCTTGCATGTGTTTTGAATGTATTAATATCAGTGCTGTTGTCACCTTTTATTAGTGTGTACTAATATAAGAGAAAGCAAAGTTGGTGCTATTATTAAGTGCTAATAATTTGAAAAATCAAAGTTGAAAAATTGTACCTCTTTTGTAAAAGACGTGTTGAAGAAAGTAGGGACTAGGAACAATAAAGAATTCAATATTTCTAGCGGACAAAAGACTAAAGAGCATATATAGAACATTGTATTTTAACAACTGTGTTTAGCTGAACTGACCTGGGCTATGCTGAGTTGGGGTACTCCCCTTCCCAAAATCTGTCATGATTCATGTCTATGTACCTTCCCTAAATACATGACAAGCTTATTAAAAAAAAAATTCCCACTACTTTCCATTAAGCAACTGAAACACTGGCTCTTCCTAATATTCTCTCCACATCTAGCAGACAAAAATTTCACCTCAAATTAAAAAAGTAGCTCTGCACATAGAGTTCAGTAGTGTGCAAAGGCTAGGGGATGCAATAATTATAAAATATCTATGTTTGAAATGCCTACTTATTAATTAACAAATAGAGCTAATTTCTAAATCTTTAATTCTGGATATATGAAAGTATGTGTTCATGCTTGTGGTCATACTTGCAATACAGAATTGAGCATTTCTTTCATTTTTACATTTTCATGCTAAAATTAAAGCTTTGAAGATGTGATTTTGTGAATGTAAGTGTTCCTCCTAACTGAAATTTGAGGTGAAATTGAATAAATTCCCACTTGTTTGTGATAACTGAAATATTAAGGAACTGTGCTAAAACAAAGCAAGTATTTCAGGTACATGTGACATGTCCAAACCCTTTGGCAGGACTTCAGATGGGTAAATCAGGAAAAAAAATTCTTAAACTAATTGGTGCTCTGCTAAACAATGACCATTTACTACAAAACCTTTTGTGTTTGTTCATTCACTTGAACTTGCCAAAAAATGCTCAAAAGTAATAAAGTCATGTAGATTGCTTCTGGTCTATTTTGAAGCAGATCTGACTTCTCAATCATTACCAATCCCAATATGTCATTCTATTCCTGGCTAGAAGTCAAATGTTCAGTTTCATGAAAAATGATGAGCTTTTGTCTTTGTTTTTCTTTTTCTGCATGGAACAAACCTTGTTGGTTTGGGTTTTTTTCCAAACTGTATTTAACAACACTTGCTTATTGCTGCTGGGACTCTCAGGCAATGCCATAAATGATGGCAGTTGACATTCACCGTATTAGTCTCAGTATCTTAATCTCACATCTATTGACTCTCCTGAAGTACAAATCTTTATCTCTCATGAAAATGCAATAACATGACACTGCAAAGCACATACACACACATGGCTAGTTAAACTCTCAGTTAATATCAAAACTAACCCTTTAATGAAACAATTTAATATATACAGCTTGCTTTTATCAGGAATCCTTATTTTTAAAAAATCATGTCAGGACATCTGTTTTATTATTTCTTGTTACCTAGGATGGGCTTTTTGTCTGTGGCTGCCTAAGAATTTTAAACACTTATCAAGTGAACAATCAAATAAAAATAGAAAGAGACTTGTCATATATCAAAGGTTTCAAAATTGTGTTCCTTCCTATTTCAGTTCACTTTAATTGAACCAAATTGAAATTAAATCCGCTCATGCATGAATTGGCTGTTCATTTCATTGTAATTTTCATACTGTTAAATTCAAAGTTTTAAATATAAAGTTCTCTTGTATTCACACAAAGTTGAAGAAAATTCCTTTTGTAGCTGTTAATGGGTGAAAGTGCCCCTAAACACTATATATCCCTATCTGGAAAATTATTAATGGTATGTTTTGTATGGTGCAGTTCATATTAATCATTGTTCTTAGTGACAAAAAGTTCTTATGCAGGACCAAGTAATATAATAAGTCAAGTAATAAAAATAATTACAAACTAATATCAAATAGCACTCATAAATTAAATCAAAACATAAAATAACATTTTATATATACAAAATCTATGTTTTAACAAAATATCTTGCATTATATGCAAACTCAGATCAAAAGCCATGAGAAGTCCAAATTTTTATTGCTTCTGCACTGCTGTTTTGAGCTGTAAAATCTCTGCTCCTTTTTCAAAAGGATTGAAATAAGCTCATAAAATGTCTTTTCAGACAGTAATAGAGCATTGTTTAACAGTTAATTTCTGCTGATATCTTAGTAAGAAAACTAATTTTCAAAAATTATATGCATTAGATACAAAATTTCCACTAATAAATTAGGCCTTCCAAGGAAACACACACACTTTTTTTGCACTTGCAGTGATTTTGCATTGGATAATACACTATCAATATTACTTTCATTTATTTAAGTCTTGGAGGTTTGGGTTGACTAAAAAAAATATTGGCATAGGAAAGATGACAAAGAATAACAGATAACATCTTGGCTGGAAGAGAAGGCATAAGTTAGATAGAAGGACTTGAGAGAAGCATAAACAAACTGCAAAGCAAAAGGTGTAATGGAATAAAACCCTATCAGAAAAGGAAAATCTGTGATAAGTGACTTTTCAATTTCTTTTTCTGCAGTTATATGTACTTTAACAACCTACATTTTTTATGAAATGAAGTCCAAAGATACACTTTGATAGATGCAGAAAAAGTTTACAAAATGATTAAAAATGTTCAGAGTCTTTGATTTGAAAAAAACAGGGAAAAATATCGAAACCTTGCTTTCTCACGTATTGAAGTTTAAACCATCAAAGAAAAGGTAACCTATACAAGAAGAGACTGAAATAAAGGAGAACACTTTTGTCAGTGTTTCTGAAATGCATTTCCATTAGAGCAGGACATTTATGTGCGGGGTAAGGAAATGAATTGTATTATACTAATTGAAAATGTTACTTATAATCCATGGATTTTTGCCAAAATTTTTATCAGTTATAAATTTTATTAATGTGTTAGCTAATCTTCCAGTGTTTTGATCTATTTCTTTTTGAAAGTATGATGTCAGATACTTTCATTGGCAGTGGGTTCTTTCATGATATCTAGGTAACACACAGACTCTAGATATCCTGCTGATAGGGTACTGACTGAGAAAAGAAAAGCCTCTTTTATCCTAGATTTCAAACACAAAGGAGAACATGAAACATACAGTACTGTTTGAAAGTTTTTCCTATTAGTTCTTTTCCCTACGCTGTTGCACAAATTTATCCCTAAGAACATAGCAGACATTTGATGGTACAAACAGAAATCCCAGTTTTTCTTTTCAGAAGCAGGTAAAAGTAATTCTCTAAAAGGATTCATGACAATAACCCTCTCAAAAAACCCAAACCAACCAACCAACCAAGCAACCAAAAACAACAACAACAAAAAAACAAAACAAAACAAAAAGCCAAGAAAAAACACCCAAAAAAACCCAAAACACAAATAATAAACCCCTTGCAAACTACCAAAATTTTATTACTGTGTTTCTTCTTCCATAAATGTATTCTTTTTATAACCAGACCATTTTAAGCAGCAGATTTGAAGCTTCCTTTTAGATTTCCCTTACCAATATGAGAGTTACTTGGTCCTTTATCAGTCAGGGTTGTTCTTTCCTCAAAGACATAATTTTTTTTTTTTTTTAATATTGATATTTTATGAAAAGCTTTCTCTGAACCTATTTTTCAAACCACATATTTCATCGTGTGTGAAATTCTCCCTCTGCCTTCCCCTCTTATTAGTGAACTTTGTATATCAGACAGACTATAGCAAAGAGAGAAATCTACTGAAACTTATTTTATTTTTTCCATCTCCTACTTAGCTATCATCTTTTAAATAAGCTCCTTGAATCACTGTTTTGAATTGTATCTGTCACGTCCTCATCTTTATTTTGATTCAAAAGTTGAATAAGTTCCATAGTTTTATGTACAAAAGAACCAAGCAATTTGAAAAGATTGAGCTCATTGTAATGCTTTTGAATACATTTTTTTATGTAATAGAATGAAAAAAAGATTTATGCAATGTATTCACACATATGGAAAGGGAATATTAATATAACTATTCAAAATATGAAAATTAAACAACTTGCAATATGTAACATATAAAATATATAATCATATCATACACATAACTAAAATGTAAAAGTGAAAGGCAGAAATAGGGTAGATGGAATGGATACAGAAAGAAAAAGTGACAGGATATGGCTCAGAATAATAGGCAATCTTTATATTCCATTTTCATTTTGTCTTCTGGTTTGTACTTCAGCATCTACTTCAGTGAACAGCATGTTCCAATTCAAAAGTAATGATTAAATAAAAATAAAGTCAGTTGTTTTTGTTCTATGGCTCTTGGACTGCTTGAAAAACACAAGTATTGATTGGTTAAAAGTGCCAATAAAAGACTTAGAGTGAAACAAATGACAAAAAACACATTCTTATCAAATTTGTAAAGCATAACAACAATAGCCTAAAGTAAAAACATGTATGTACTGCTGCCTCAAGTATTTTTTGCCAAGTCATTACCTGGATCAGGGAGTGAACAGTCAAAAGCTCTTTCTGTGACCTTGGTAGTAATTTTATGGCTAGCTGTATGAAAGTACTTGAATCCATTGGCTTTCTTCCTTCTATCAGCTGAACAAATCACTTCTGTTATTCACAGTCAGCTTGGGGTCTCTTAATCAAAATCTACCATCAATATTTTCTCATTATATGTAGCACACAGAACTGTGAGGTTGCTGATTTGGGCTAATTCTAAAATATCTGGTTTGTAAACAGGAAACCATTCCAGAGAGTGTTGTTTGGTTATGAATAATTCAGTACACCATGGTTTAGCCTATACATTATCTAGAAATTTTCATAAAGAGAACTTCATCAATCCTAGTAGTCAGTAGTCATTTGTAGAGAGAAGCAGCTTTTTTGTCTGAAAAACCTTATCTGGGATCAAACTCTCAAGTTCTTTAAATAAGATGATCAGTTTCAATGTGTAGAGTCAGGTTAAAAACCATCAACAACAAAAAGAAGCATTCAAACAAACTCTAATGAAAGCATATTTATTCATCTGAATTCCACAATCATTTATTCTTTACTCTGCTGTACAACAATGCAGGGTGGCACATATTTCTCCATCAGTATTTTTTTCTCCAAAGTGAGTATGAGAGTTTAATCCAAAGTCTTGTGAGTGCAGGAGGTATGAGATATAGCCCTTGTGTCACATATATCTATGTCAGAGTGAATCAGGAACCAGAAGCTGCATCATTGCAAAACAAGTCTGGACTACAATGATGTGTTCTACAGTGCGACTGCTTGTGTGAGAACTAGGGATGAGAGCACCAAAAGGAGATTTCTTGTGCAGCAGCTGTAGCCTCCAGAGCCTTCTCATTTCTATCTCAGTTTTTGCTGCCTTGAAAAGAAAAAAAAAAAAAATAAAAAAAAGAAAAAAAGAAAAAAGAAAAAGCAAAAAAAGCCACTTTTGTTCTAGAATGTAGTATAAAGTATAAAGCACTTCAACTAGCAAACTTTATCCTATCATAATAAGTGCTGTCTCCACATAGCTAATCCTTAAGAATTTAAATTCAGACCAGAAGTGAAAAGAAATTCCAAAGAAAAAGTAGTAATCCTTTTAGCAGCAGAACTCTATTTTCTCACAGATTTTACTTCTGTACAAACTTAAACCTGTCTGTAAAGGTATTAACTGATACGGATAACACTTCTTGATGCTGAAGCATTTGTAACACCTTTGCATATATTGCAGTATTTGAAGTCCAGTCCAGAAACATCTCTGTGACATGTTTTCCCCATGTGTTGTCTCATTAGGTTCACTGACAAAGACACTCTTTTCACCTATGGAATATAAATTTTGAAAAATTTGTGAGTTCTTAGTAACATTGAGATTTTTACTTATCTGTTTTATTTCACAGTTATTGACCATGGGATGGGTGGAAGAGGAAACAGGCATATGAGTATGAACTAAAGACCCACACACAGAGACACACACTCATGAAAAATGATCATATCTCTGCAAATTTTATTAAGAGAACCATAATGAGACTTTCCTCCTTATAATGCTCACAGTTAAAGTTAGGTTATAACTTGCTATAACACATCAGAAAATTAGTCTGTGGTCAGCTGAAACTTCCAATGAACAGCCTCTCTAGTTCTTCTCTTCTGTGTGAATCTGACTATTTGAACTAAAATTCAGAATATTCTGCACTCAAATTGTTTCAACTGTAGTATTTCATTTGTGTGGCCAGGTTTTGGAAAAAGGGGAGCTACAGGGATCCTTCCATGAGAACCTGCTGGAACCATGTCCAGCAGAGCCAATGCCAGACAGCTCCAGGATGGACATGCCACTGGCCAAGGCTCAGCCTATCCAAAATGATGGTAACTCCTCTGTGATAACATGTTTAAGAAGGAAGGAAATTTATTGCATGGCTTGATTGCAACCAGAGAAGACCAGGGCAAGAATATGTGAGAGGAGCAGCTCTGCAGACACCAAAGGCAGCGGAATAGGAGGGGCAGGAGGTGCTCTAGGCACCAGAGCTGAGATTTATTCCCCTCAGCCAATGGTGCAGATAGCGGTGAGGCAGCTGTGTTCCAAGCCCATGCAGTTCCATGGGGAGGCAGAGATCCACCTGCAGGACCTGGAGCAGACCCACCCTGGAGCAGGCGCATGCCTCACAGGAGGCTGTGACCCCAAGGGAGGCACCTGCTGGAGCAGGGTCCTGGCAGGGATCTGCAGACCTGTGGAGAGAGAAGTCCATACTGGAGCAGGTTTCCTGGTAGGACTTGTGATCCAGGGGGGAATCCACATTGGAATAGGCTGTGCCTGAATGACTGCTCCCTGTGGAAGAGGGACCCACAGTGCAGCAGTTCTCAGAGATCTGTTGCCCTTGAGGTGGAACCATGCTGTAACAGTTCATGGAGAACTGTCTTTCCTGTGGGAGGGATCCCACACTGGAGCACAGGAACTCCTTTCCCTGAGCAGTGGGAGAAACCATGGGTAATGAACTGACCATAGACCCCATTCCCTGTCTTCCTGCACCACTGCAGGAGGAGGTAGAGCTGAGAAAGGAGGGAGAAGGGGAGGGCAAGTGTTTTTAGGATTTGGGGTTACTTCCCATTATACTTGTCTTATTTTGTTAGTATTAAATTCCATTACTATCCCCAAGCTGAGTCTGTTTTGACTGTGATGGTATTTGGCAAGTGGTCTCTGCCACTCTTTATCTCAACTCATGAACTTTCTGTTGTACTTTGTCTCCCTGTTCCACTTGTGGAGAGGAGAGATGCAGTGGTTGTGGTGGGTGCTGGGCATTCAGCTGTGGTCAGCCCACTGGAACCACTAATTTAATCAATTTCTAAGTATAGATACAGACCTATAACTCCTGTTCTGATGATGAGAAAAATTATGATTATCAAACGTATATTGATTTTGATGCATACTCATTATACTGTTTTAATTTCACTTAGAGATTTTGAAACCAAATTTTCTTTATTTTCAACCTGATTCCAATTTCTGCTTTGTAAATCCTCATTTTTCGTGTGCATAGAATTCCATCTCAAAATCTTCCATGCAGGTAAAGGGGAATATTTGAATGGTTAGAAGTGAATTTATATTTTGTCTTTTGTTCTTTTTGCTTAAAATATAAGTATTGTTATACATGTAAATGAGCCAAGTATTTATGGGAAATTAAGTGGTCAGGTATCTGCAAGTAATTGTTCAGTACTCATAAGCATTTTTTCAAGACTATACTAGCATTTAACCACATTTATAGTATATTAAATGTCTTAGTGCAATTTAGCCAAGCACATTCTTCAACATTTCCCGTAGTCATGCTTTCATGGAGAAAATATAATGGATATTAAAAGATTTTAATTTAGCTAAGAAAAGTGTAATGAGATACAATATCTGGAATGCAAATTCAGAGTAATTCTAAATGTGACATAACACTTTAATATTGATCAGTTATTTGGAGTGCTAGATTCTTCACTTCTTGACAGAAAGTCTTGCCTCATAACAACACAGGCCATTGCACTCACCGCAAGAGTAACTGGGTTAAATTAGAGTGCCTGTGTTATAGATGTGGTCACACTTTATAATTTATTGGTCTTTAGTGGATTGAAGATGGAAAGTTCTCTAACAAGCAAATATTTTAAAATGCTTTGAACTACAAAGTAATACAGTGGCATAGCATCTGTAAATATAATAAATACCAAATACTCATTTAGTGCATTAATAAAAGATTTGTGTACACTGTTTTGCTTAGATATTTTCCTCATCAGTGTTTGCTCTGCACAGGTAATACTTATCTCCTTCATATGTTTTTACCTCCCACAAGTGCATCAATGTCATTTCAGTTACCAGGATAATAACACTGGCTCTGTGGAAGCACAGTGCCTCAGTCAGTGATTAATGCAACTTGCTCATTATGATTCTTCCCTTTTTTTCAAAATTTGGGCTCTAGGACTGTCAAATCTCTCACTTTGATCTTCACTAAATTCACTTCAAAAGCTTTCTAAAAGGTCCAATAAAACACTTTTAACTTATAAGAAGGATTTTCTTTTCAGTAATGTCATTAATCTTAATCAGAATTTATTTACAGCATTCAAAATTTCAGAAATGTGTCACGTGAAGAAAATGAAGTAACACACATAATCTAGGTTGTGAGATACCTGAATGGTTAACCCTTAATGGGTGCACTGAGGTTTCATAGAGTATATTAATTAGCAAATCACAAAGCTCAAATGTTTGACCTCTGGGCAAATTCACAATATGTCAGATCTAAAAAGATGCTGAAAACAAGCTATGCAAATTTTTTATTCATTTAACTTTATAGCGAGTTAAGATAAGGATTCATGCCCAGGACTTTTTACTCATGAGCTGTTCTTATGGTTTCTACTTACTAGTTGTCTGTTTGTGTTGTAAAAAGTGTGTGTTGTCGGTATAAAACAAGGTCTGCACTGCTTCACTAACATGCTGATTTCTGGATGATATTCAGCTGGTGACTTGAATGGAGTATAGGAGAACTTAAATGTAAACAGAAATTGGATTTTAAATAAAAAATATATTCTTCAGTCTTAATATAATCTGAGAGAAACAGCAATCATAAAAAAAGAATGCAGAGGTTGGAAATGAAATCTGACACCTCAGGTATATTACAGATAAAGCAAAGACTAGTATTCCAGCCTTTACTTTTGTATCTTCAAATTATTAGGTTTTTATATCTACATTTTTATATTGGATGGATGGTTACAGTGTGAGTGCTAGTAAGAAAATTCAGTGAAAAAATATTATTACTTAGATCAATGATGAAGCTACACCATTCATATTATGTATAGAAAGAAAGGATTGCAGAAAATACCTTAGTTCACGCTTGGCTTTGTTGTGCCAGTGGGAAGTTTTAACAATTGCAAATTTGTCAGCCTGAGCTGCAGCTGAATATGTCCATAAGCAATCATACATGAGGAAGATCTTTGACTAATAGTCTCTCTGCATTTCAATAATGTTTCCTCTTCAAGATCTGGCTGCTTTACAATGCATCTTGTTTTATGACCATAGGATACGATATTCTGTTTGTGTTGTTTGTGTGTCCATAGCCTTCAAAAAAGTGAACATAATCAGAATAAGTCATCTGTAATTAACTAAAGATTGCAATGAAAGAATCTAGTTCTATGGATTGAATGAATAGTTTTCTTTTTGGTCAATTGTTTTAATAATATGATCAGAGATATTAACAGAAAATGTTCCCAAAACATGGAAGTGCTCCTTTTTTTTTTTAGTAAATAGATGTGGTTTGAGTGTGGTGGGCTAACACTGAGAATAAGAGTGCCTTTTATTGGCAAGGTTTTGCCATCTGTTCTAATGATTTATTCATACTAAGAAAGAAGCAGGTGAAACTACAGAATGGAGATAAATAGCAGTGGATATGCACTGAATTGGGCAGTGATTGTGCAAATGAATTCAGTGTTAACACTAATGTTCAGCCAATTGCTATCATTCAAGTGACATCTTCATATGTTATTATGTGGTCTTGAGATGCAAAATATTAAGGATATAATGCAGAAGACCTATTTCTAGGCAACTAATTATTTATATCCTTTATTCAGATATCCTTCCCTTCTTATGAGTAATATTATAAAATATTTATGTATATTTTAGTTTTTACAGGTAGCAAAAGATTTAAGGAAAATCTTTTTGATGAAAGATTTCTGCATCAAAGGTTTCTGGAAGATGTGAAGATTTTGCAAGATGTTTGCCCTGTTTCTAAGTCTGTTTTATTGAGTAGTTTTTCTCCAGCTTATGTCTTAACCCATATAATGTTTCCTTTATGGAACTAAATATAAAAAAACCCAAGAATTTGGAATTTTTACATAAAAATGAGTGTAATTAACGTCATGAATTTTATTTTATTATGCGGAGGCTTGGGCTGGAATAGAGCTCATATGGGGCTGTGTTTTGGATTTGTGCTGGAAACAGTGTTGGTAGCACAGGGATGTTTTAGTCTGCTGAGCAGAGCTTACCCAGAGGCAAGGCCTCTTCTGCTCCTCACCCAACCCCACCAGAGAGGAGGCTGGGGGTGCACAGGGAGTCAAGAGGAGACATAGCTGGGACAGCTGACCACAGGAATATTCCATGCCATAGGATATCATGCTCCATGGATAAATCTAGGCAGATGAAGAAAGGGAGGTAGGGACGGAGGTGGAGTGATCATTCAGAGTGATAGCGTTTGTCTTCCCAAGTCACTCTTGATGGACACTGCTTTTCTGGGAATGGCTGAACATCTCCCTGACCATGGAAAGGGGTCACTGAATTTGTTGTTTTCATGGATATGAGTGTCACCACATATATGTAACAAAGGTTTTTACAAAAAAAGAACAAAAAAAAAAAAAAAGAAATACACATGCAAAACAAGTAATCCATCAGTAAATATTCAGAAAATGTAATAATCCTACATGCTGAGACTTAAAAACCTTCCATACTGATTTAAGACTTGAAAACTTTCCATACTGATTCTATATCTCCAATTATAACATGTAGAAAGTTATGCTTTTTTCTGTGGTAAGGAAATCAAACTAGAGATTGACATGTTAGCTAATACTTTTTCATAGGTGTCATGTCAGGCTATTAAAATAATCAGCTTTTTTGATAAGCTCTAGAAATCAGACTCCATTTAAAAATAATTTTTTTGTAAGTTCATGTCTTTTGCTTAGCACCTGTGGGAGCTAGAAATATGTACTGACACTGGTTCTTTTAAATTTTGATAGGCTTTGGTGGTCCCATGAGCTGTGGATTCAGAATTCTGTACATTGGTTTGACATGATGTAGAAATCAAATTTATGTCTTCACAGGAAAGGTGACATTTTAGCAAGTATATTGGAATCAAAACTTCTATACAGCTGGGAAGGGAACACTCCTTATACATATAGTTCATGTATCTAGAATTGTAATGGTTAATCATAATACAGAAATTATTTTCATTATTATTATTTATTCATTTGCAGTGATAAACACTTGTATTTAGTAGTATAATTAAGAAAAATGCATAGAAACTTCCTAGCACCTATTCCCATTCTCTGGTATAGTGTTCAACTTTCCCATTTTCCCCTGCATTTTGACAGGTTCAGATTTCCTTAAAAAGGAACTTATAACAGCTCATCAGCATTTTGAATTTCCAAGTAAAAGACTGATACTTCTGAACATCTTCTTACACTGTGTTGCATCCACCTAGATATTTTCCTTTTTCTTTTTCTTCTTTTGCTGGTTTCCTATTTTCTTTCTTTTTTAAGTGCTCTTAAAACAAATTATTGGCTTGATCTACATTAATTTCCATCTAAAGTATGGCTGTCTTCAGCCATTACCTACTGAAGTTACATAATAAGCTTCCCCAGCACTGATTAACATAAATGTTATTATGTTTCCCTGGACTAATGCTCATTATTCATTCACAACATGGGTTTGTTTTAGCTTTATGGCATGTAATCTTCACAATTAAAGAAATTGGACAATAATAACTTGACTACTTGAAAGTTTTTGCCATAGCTAATACAAGGTAAAATGAGTTTAGCCAAAACCAAAATAGACAGCTCCAGACTGCCAAGTCAGTACAAAATCTGTGGGCTTCTATTGGTTGCAATGAAATGGTATTTGATGGGATACAGATGACTTTGCTAATAAATAATCAACTATTTTGAAGACTAGTTATTACCCAGTACAAAAGTAATGGTGATTAAATCTGGTTTGGCTTGCCAGGAATTTTCTTAAGTTGACCCTCACCTATTAACATGAAACAGTAAGTCAGAATGTGTTTATTACTGCATATTAGCTGATAAATTTGTAAGATATCTTCTAGTTTTCTTTTTATTCTGAACATTCAGAGTGTCATGTTCAAGGTCACCAGAATAAGTATTTAATTTTTAGAGTTTTTGACGGATTGAAGCATAACTGTATCAAAGTTATCTACAGTGCTTTGCATCTCTTCCCAGGCAAATGTAAATGCTTCAAAGGAGCAGAATCTTTACCTTTCCAGTATTTTCTGATAATTTAATAATGGAAAATATTTAATTCTTGGAAAAGTGTCTTCTTTAATATTTAAGGTGCATTTTTCTTTTCATAATTTCATCTCTTCATCCTAGTTTTAGCTTCTCCCATAGCATATCAAATTAATTATTTCTGAACATTTATAATCCTTGAATATTTTTATTGTTAATATTTATGACCTATACATTAATTGTAATTTAGCCACAGAATTTAAGTCACATGACTTCTTATTAATCTGTCCCATATTGTAAGTAATGAATGAGATACAATAGGTTGAGAAAGGAAAATCAAGATTCACATGCTTTCTCTGTAGTTATATTCTTAAATTTTTTTTTCACTTTAACAACCACATTGTGTCTTCTTACTTGATGCTGAAATGACTTATTCACTTCTCACTGGAAATCCACATTTTACTTGTCCTTCTTTTTCATAATGAACAGAATGATGTAACAGGCAGAGAGGCGAATCTTTTGGGTAAAGAGAGAGCTAAGTTAGTGAAAAAAAGTGAGAGTTAATAAAAAAAGTCACAGGCTCCTGACTTACAAAGTGAGGTATCCTCTGGAACCCAGACAACTAACAAAGAAATGGACAACAGTGTCAAAGCCACAAAACTTTGCCACTTACCTTGAAACATGTGCAGGATAACTAGAACTAAAAAGAGGAAAGCTAACTTCGGGTTTAAATTGCAGAGAGAAATAAGTTCTATCAAACAAAACCCAAACAAAATCTGCATGTCCCTAATCATGTTGTTTCACCCACAAGGGAGGAAATAAACGCTCAGGGTAGAATTTTTTTCCCTGTTTCCTTTGCCTTATCTTAAAATTTGTGTAGTCAGTAGAAGAAGTGGCAGAACATCATTCCACACTTGATGGAATGTCCGCAGGTTTTTTGAGCCAGGGCTGATCTTCACTTTGCCCAGTACATGCACTGGCAATGTCCAAGTTATCAAAATGGAGCCCTGGATGAACACCCAAGGGGTGTGGCAGAGGAGGAACAGGGGAATGAAGAGCAGTTTAGCTCAGCACTTCTATTAAATAAATTGTTAATCAAGCAGCATCCTTAATGGATTGAATAATGCTCAATATAAGAAGGTCTGATGGCTGTTTCACCCTCCAGGTGCACCAGGCAAGATTAATACATCTTAAAGGAGTAATATACATGGAACACAGAGAGAGGGATAAGTGAAGACCTTGAATTGACAGCCTCATGTAGGAAAGCAAGAAGTAAATTCCACTAGAAATAATTGATTCTTCTGGGACCTTTACCTGTCAGATTCAATAGTAGGCTGGAAAATGCTGCTGCTTTTTTTTAAGGTGCAACTGAAAGAAACAGAGTGAATGACAGATACCTACAATTTATCCTTTTATTATGCAATAGGGTTTTTTTTCAGTAAGATTAAGCTGTGCTGAATCAGATGTCCCAGTGTTATTTCAATACTCTGCGGCTAAAGTAAACCCCAAATAGCTGTTTATAACACATAGGACTCTGAGTTCCTTATGAATATGGCGTAATAAACAAAGCAAGTGCTAGAATAATCTAAACAATCAACAGCCATACAGCTGCATTCTTGTATCTTTTCAGCATACTAAAAAAATGGCATAATAAAAAATAGATGAGCCAAAACTAACTCCAGCATGAAGCTGAAAGTGTAAAGAGGCTGCTTCTAAACTATTAAGAGTATGAACACTTGTAGAGTAAGGGTTCCCTGTGGGTGTCTCCTGATGTCTTAAGTTTTAGCTTTCATATTTTCCAGATTCTGTATGGCATCAGTAGATAACCCTGAACTTCATATAAAGTGTTAACAAGTTCCCCTCACAGTTTAGTCAGACAAAACAATCCTTTTCCAGCCTGAGAACAAAGGACACCATTGCAGCTTTAGGCTCGAGAAGAACAAACAACAGGAATTGAGGAAAACAAGCTGAAGGGATGGGACTTCATAACCTAAAGCTGTAATTGGGCAATTAGCTCCAATATGTAAATGGACCAAAACTTATTACAGTGTGAAAACTCATGATCTGGGGTCCATCTTGGGTGAAGCCATGGCCAGGCTCCTGTACCGCCCAAGTTGTATCCTTTGAAGGCCTTTTTAATAAATACCTACTTTATTGCTTTAACTCTGCCTAGACTCTGTTAAGGTAGCCTCTCCAGGCATCACTCCCAGCCCTGGTCCCAGTCCACATTTGTGATTACAGCACTGAAGAACTTGGAAGAACTTTCTTCTATTGATTTCAGTCTGCATGTAGGGACTGACAGGACTATACACCATGCATTCCTCTGACCCTCTGGGCCTTAATTCTGATGCTCTCAATGTTTGGTCTCTGCAGGAGATGAGAAGAAATGAATCTCTCTTCTGGTCCTTTCATTATCTCTTTTTTGGTGCAGAATTTTTCATGTGTCATAGCAGGTCTCCATAAAATATTATTTTCCATTAGATTATAACAAAATTTATGCTTTATTTTCACTTATTACAATTGCAGTAATAAAGCATTACTTATATTAATCACTTTAAAATATTAGAAAAGTTTCTCCAAGCCTTTAAAAAGTATGACTTATCAAAGTATGAAGGAAATTAGGCTGAAAGAAAATTGCTTACTGATTTTAAGTAATTCCTCTTAAACTATTGCAATAAAACACCCAAAAAATAAATTCCAAATGAAAATACATCTTAAGAGCTATTTCTGTTTTCTGTGAGGTTCTCTCTGACCCATGGGCAAATTTTTTTCCAAACTGTTTTTGAAGCACTAAAAGTAAAAGAGGAGCTCAGATATTTCTAGGCTCTGTAAAATCTTTTGGCATTTACCAAAGGTTCAAAAATAGTAGTTTAAATTTCCTGGTGAGTAGAAGTAAATGACAGGGGTTTATTTGTTTGACGCTACAACTTTGGAATGATATCTGACTTTTTCAATTTGAGGAGAAGACATTGCAAGATTGCTGAGATAAATAAGAGCATTTTCAAAAAATATCTCCATTTAACTAATTGCATTTCTTTGGGATAAATATGTGGGAGGGAAACAACTTCACAACAAAAATACCTTCATGTAGTCCTAAGAAAAACTAGAGGGCTTTGCCCAGGCTGACAAAATGAGGTATACTTCCTTAATGGAATGTAAAAATCCTTCCCTGGAATCAGTTTCAGCCGTTTACATTCTTTCAGACGTGAATTCAATTTAGTGTTCCAGAAAATTCTTCCATGTGACCACCACAAGTCCCAGATTCCACCTTGGAAGCTCTGTAGCAAGTCTTCCTACAGTGTCTAAGTTAATTGTATTTTTGTGTTATTCCTCTACCTCTACTGAAATCAATGAGAGAAGATTCTGTGTGTTGGCCAACAGCTGTAATGTCATTATTAATTTCTCTGCAGTATCCTATTTGAATCAATAAGGGGCCAAGAGGTCTTGACAAGACATATTTTTTCTAATATTGATCTTGATGACCAAGCTAGTGCCCTCAAGTCTAACCATTGATTCTAAGAGACAGAACTCTCAAGCTGGAGGCCAACTTTATGCTATTAAACACATCAGAATTTGTAATTAAAGAAAATGTCACACTGTCATATTATTTATCACAAGCAAAAGGAATTTTTACATACACATTGAGAATAGCATGAAGTGCAGAGATACACTAGAGATATGTACCCTCAACTTAATTACTTGTTTTATAGACTACATTCAAATTTAATCAGATTCACTAACATTTCACTACATGGAAGCTGATGTCCTTCTACTTTTCCTCAATTAAAAAAGTTAAGAAACCATTTTATTGGCTTGCTTTCACTTTCATTCCCTGACCATATTTTCAATTAAATTTTTGGGAGTCTCAGTCTGAATACACTTTTTAACAAAGACACCCATTTCAGCTGGCCTGTCTTTTATCAGTCAAGGACCAGTTATTGTTGGTATTTCTCTATTCACTTCATTTTAAAGTAACATGGAAAAGATGTTCAGAGCTGTTGGCTAAATGCAAACATCTGAGAGATCAAACAAAATCAGTTATCTAAAACTCAAGAAAAAATTTTTCTTGGAACACTACAGCATTTGATCCCTAAACATGCAATATGAATGTCTGGGTGCAAAGATATCTGCTGGCTTTTAGGAAGATCATAGCTACATGCAGCTTAAGGTATATTTAATACAGCTAGCATAATTTTTAGAAAAAAAATTATGACAGAAGGCTGATTTATGGTTAAGTTCCAAAGACAGAAAGGAATTTCCAGTCATTTGATAACATTATAGTAATGAAGACTTCTGATTCTGTGATAGTGTATGTTAGGGATTAGGTTATAAATTATGGCTGATGTATTATATGCTCTAAGAAGCCCAGGAAGAGAGAACCGTTGTCTCAGAAAATGTGCTGCTCAAATTAAGGGAGAACACAGAAGCAGGGAAAAGATCCACAGGGATTTTTAGGAAAGGCTCATATTAAAAATTAAGATTAAAGAGAGGTCATTTCTGCCAATCCCCTGCTTAAATAAGGACTAACCTGCTTCTCAGTACTGTACAGCACCAATCTAAAAATGAATGGAAATCACCAAGTTTTGATACAATAGGTCTTAAAGCCTGAAGACACTTCCATGCCAGCACCACGCATGAGTACTGCACTTTGTAATTCACCAGCTGGAGATGACAGGCCCATAGATGTCAGCCCTCTCTTGATTTGCTTGAAATCACACAGGTTCTCCTTTGCAAAACAGGAAATTTAAGAAGTAATTCTTACCCAAAAGGCTTTACTTTCCAAAACTCATTATCTGCATTTCAAATTTCAGCTTTACTTGGCTTAAGTTTCATACGAATTATACTGAAGTATCTTTCTTTCATAACTTAGTAGAATGCTTTTGTTTCAAATATTTTTAAGTTTTAGTTTCATCACATTGTTTAACCAACTATTATTCAGTTTATAGGAATATCCTCAAGCTTTTCCTCGGCAGAATTTCTGTCTGAAAACACGTATTACAGTAGAATTTTAGGTAATTTTTGAAAATATTAAAAGGAATTAATTCATTAGCTAACTCCACAAAAATTTTACAGTACATTCATTTTATTATATTTTGAATACTTGAGTCTCTATGACAAAGAAAAAGAGGAGAAAATAATAGGTATGTTAATAGATAGATGCCCATATAAAAATGTGCAAGGAATATACCTGGCTTGCTACAAGGATTTACCATTGCTATACAAATGCACTGGCACTGTATTTAGGCTTTCATAGTTTCCAGTTTTAAACACTGTTACTTTCTGCTTTTACTTGCATTTTCTTTGTCTTTGCAAAACTTTGCCTATGGCAGCTAATGTGCCAGTTTTTAGGTCAAAAGAATTTGCAAAGTTTCAAGAAAATTGAAGGAAAAACGATTATAAGTTCTTAAGATTTCACCTAACTGAAAAACTAAGCTTAGTTTAAGTTTCTATAATTTCTTGAAACTCAGAAGTGATTTTTTCTTTAAATTTTATGTTTTCCATGGACTTAAACCTCAACACTTATATTCCAAATAACTGACAGCATATATACATTGAGCCTGCTCTAATTAATTGCATATCCCTTTAGAGACTAAAAATTATAACACTATCATTTTTTTGGTGGTGATAGCCTGTCAGGGCTGTCACCATTTCTAAATGTAAATTAATTTCTAAAAGCTCTCATAAAAATAATCGAGCCTGTTTCTTTTGGATAACTGGAAAATGAATTTTTGAAGACTTACCTCTTTTTTCCTGAAATATTTTGAGATTGCACTGAAAAAGTACATTGCACATATTACAAACCATGATGCAATATGGCTTGGCTAATGACAGAAAAGAGGAATTCACTGTTAACCATGACTGGCTGTGACTGAGGGATCAAAATTCAGGAGATTTTAGTTTGTTGTTCTCTAGCCTTGACTTTAAAATATAAAAATGCATAAAAGGTAGGAAACGGAATGCAATGTTAAAAATGTCTGTCTAAATACGCAAGAGGTTTTATTAAAAATGTATAGCTATGTAAAATTTCATCACATACTCTTAAATTTCTGCCATTAATTATGAAAACTACTACCTAGAAATCAAATTATCTGAAAGAGAAAAGAACTACAAGATTGGATATAAGGTACATATTTCAAATTTGAAACAAGTAGTTTTATGCTGCTATAGGCATTTAGCATCACTTCCCACAGTGCTTCTAAGGAAGGAGAAGTGCTGTGAATTCAGAGAATCTCAAGTGGCAATTGACAGAGTGAAAGATGATGGATATATGTGACAAGACAAAACGAGCCTGATTTCAGATTGGAAACAGCTTCGTCAAAACAAGGCCCATACTTCAAATCTTGTTTTTTTGGTTCAATTCACAGTTACATATCCAATGCTGAAAATAAATGATATCCTAATTAGTTAGTCTTATTTTTACAGATACATATGATGCTAACTCTACAGTAAGTAGAGAAAAAAAGATTCTTCAAACATCAAAAAGGTCACAGTAATCTTATTATAGATTTATGGAGGTAATTTTTAGCAAGTCATATTTTCATCTGTTTGGGTTATATTCCACCCAAAGACAGTCCTTACACAGCTTCAACTCCAGGCTAATTAAAAGATGTTAATTCAGGCAGGATTGACAGGAGAGAGCATTACAAAATTTAGATTGCTTTTAAAGGAATGATAAAATCAATTCACTGTTTAGAATCCATTTGAAATTCTTAACTGCTTCCATTTCTCTTCATATGTACATACTAAATTTCTGTTATTTTCTGAAATCCTTAACTTAAATGTATTCTCAAGACAAGGAAGTGGTCACCCCTTAGTGAGCACAGGATCATTCACTGAGTCAGCTCCCAGCTGCCGTTACCTACCTTAGAGCCTGTGCAGTACTGTTGTTTATGTACCACTTGTTGCGATACTGAGCATTCCTATGATACCATGGGAGGGGGGATTTTGTGATGATAAATAGTGTAGTTATTTAAACAATAGTGATTTTAGATTAATATTCATTAATACATGGCAACATTTGCTTAGATGAAAATTGTTCACAAAATCAAGTTCATTTTTTTCTGGTGATTAATGGTTATTCTGGGGTTTATAGAGAGAACTGCACAGAAAATCCTTTATTATAAATTTTTTCTTTTTTTTTTAATTACTATTACTAATTTTCACGTGAAAAACAGATATAAGGTTTTCTTTAGTTTTGTACCAGCATGAGCACACACCTAAACAAACTTCTATATCTGCTTCCTTTGTAACTGATACGCTGTCTACTTATATCCAAATTATTTTAATTTTTTGACAAATTGTTTTCCCATTTATAGAGGAGAAAAAGAGATATGTGCTCATTCCATGCAACAATGAGAGATGAGTATCTTTTTTAAAATAAATAACAAGCATGTATATATGGAACAATAATTTGCAAAGGCAGCTTCCGACAACTTTGTCTAAGGATAGATGCATTACAGCTTTGCATGCTGAAATTACTATATGGCAAATATTTATATTACTTCCACAAATGTTTTAATTATTGCATCTTTTAGAGTACTTTCATAAAATTGTCTTTTCTTTCTGCAGTATTTTCTTTAATGTTCTTATGCCAAACTTTAGTAGAAAATTCCCCAATAATCAAATACATGGAAAATTCTTTTCTCCACCCTCAAACATATTTAAAACAAAATCTGACTTATTTCTCCATTTGCCTTCCTTATCAAAGTAAAATTTTGACATTTTTGTACTTGTGTATCTAGAGTAAGAGAATGACATTTTTAAAAGCCAGTTAACCTGTCATTCAAAAAGAAGAAACTGGTTAAAGACACCAGTCCTTTTAAGAGGCATGTAACTTGAATTTTGAGCAGATGACCTGTTACTGCTCCTGCTTTAATTCTTTTAAATACATGCACTCTTCACTCCTGTCTGCTAAAGTGACTCAACTTGTTGTACAAGAAAGTGTTATAAACGTTGATAATTGTTAAACATTATATAGTGTTCCATGGCAGCAGCTCAGCTACTCAGGAGATAATTCTCTTTTCTGTGAAATATCAAGCAATTATGAGACATTTCCTGTTCAGGAGAGGAAAAGGGAAGGGAAAAGTGGGAGGGGAAACAAGGAAGGAAGTGGCAGAAGTGGCGGAAAGAAGGAAGGCATTTTGATTCAAAGGATAGTGCAGTTTTGATGTAAGTACCTGGACCTTCCTTCTTCTCTGTGTTTATCCTAGATCTACAGTGTGGTTCTGGTATGTACTAAACATATTTCAAGGACAGTGCAGCACAGGCTCTCCAGGTCCTGAAATTGATTTTAAAGTGAAGGAAGTTAGGTTTAGATTAGATGTTAGAAAGAAATTCTTAACTCAGAATGTGGTAAAGCATTGGAACAGGTTGTCCAAGGAGGTGGTAGATGCCTGATTCTTGGTAGTGTTCAAGGTCAGGCTTGACAGAGCTCTGGGCAACCTGATCCAGTGAGTGGCATTCCTGCCCATGGCAGATGGGTTGGAATTAAGGGTCTTTAAGGTCCCTTCCAACTCAAACCATTCTATGATTCTATGAGTGTTCAGTACAGACTAACCTACCCCATAGTAAACTCCATGGGCCTTATGTATCTTGTAGGGAACTGATCTAACACTTCGATATACTGATCTCATCGTACTGTGCTGAATGAGTTCCTACTGTAAATTTTTCCTTACTCTGCCTTTGCTAATCCTAGGGAAGACTGAAAACATATATTCTGATTGTACTCTTTTTTTGTAGGGATAGAATTAATTTTTTCATTGTAGACAGTGTTGGTAAAAACAGTGTTGATAACACAGGTTTTAGTTATTGCTGAGCAGAGCTAACACAGAGTCAAGGATTCTTCTATTTCTTCTATTGCCTTGGCTGTGAGGGCACTGGGCATGCATGAAGTTTTGGGAGGGGACACATCCAGGAGAGCTGACAACAAATGACACAAAGGATATTCCATGTCATATGGCATCATGCTCAACATGTAGAGCTGGAGGAAGAAGGAGGGAGGGGAGGGCATTCAGAGTGATGATGTTTGTCTTCCTGAGTCACTGTTAAGCACAGTGGAACCCTGGTTCTCCTGAAGGTGTCTGACCACCTGTTCATGAGATGTGGTGAAGGAGTGCCTTCTTTTGCTTTTCTTGCATGCACCTTTTTTTTTTTTTAACCCATTAAACTGTCTTTATCTCAAAACACAATTTTTCTCACTTTTACCCTTTGGACTGATTATTTAGGATTTGAGAAAGAAACCCTGAGTACATAATACAACAATAATAATAACTATTATTTATTTTGTACTGGATTTTTGTATCTGTATCACACATTAGTTCCATACATGAAAGTGCAAACCCAGTATAATTTTATATTTAATTTGCTAATGCAGCAATGTAAACCAATTTAAAAACAGACAAGACACACAATTGACAAGGAATGCTATTGCGGCTCATTTATCAAATAGATTAAGCTTATGAATACAGTTTTACATTGAAAATTCATAGTTTTTATCTCTGCTGGATTTTTAATGACACAAGTGTCTGGTGATTTCAGGATGATATCACAATCAGTATTTTCTTTTCTCCAAAATAAGCTCAGTCCAAAATGATATCTGTGTTATGGCCAGTTATGGCCTGAAATCCTTTTTTAGGCACAAATGGGCCAAAAAAAGGCCTGTGTGCTTTGTCCTGTAACTCAGGAAAATTGCTGGTTCATACCTCAGTATACTGGCAGTGAAAAGGATCATGCATTTTGCTTTATTGCCCTCACTTCTTGAGTAGGCTAGATGCTACTACAATTTTTTCTTCATAATGTTTCTAACTTATCTGATATTTTTTTAGAGATTTATTACTCCAGGCCTTTTCAAGGGATGCTAGGAGCAACAGTGCAAAATACTGTGCAAAAACCAAAAAAAGAAGTCACAAGTTGAATCTTGTACTGCCTTGATTGTTGTCAGCTCTCCTGGACATGTCCCCTCCTGAGACTTTGTGCATGCCCAGTGCCCTCACTGTCAAGGCAGTACAATTTGAAAGTAATATTGTTTCTGGTGTATGGTAGTTTTCTTTGTTTAAAAGCAAAAAATACTGCTCCTTCAGAATAAAGAAATATTCACTTATTTCTGAAAATAATCTTATATGCATTTTCATGAAGAGAAGAGGAGTTTGAGAGGAGACTTCACCACAGTCTGCATCTTCCCCTCTCAAGAGGGGAAGTGGAGGGACAGGCACAGATCTGTTGTGATTCTTAGGGTGTCCTGTGCAGGGTGCAGAATTGGATTTCAATGATCCTTATGGATCCCTTCCAACTCAGGGTATTCTATGACCCTGTGGTATAATAGCCAGTCTTCCTGTGTCATTTGCAAACTTGATGAGAATATTATCATGCAATCATTAATTAAAGTATTAAAATGGACTGGACACAGTATTGACCCCTGGAGTACACCACCAGTCTCTGGCCTCCAATTAAATATTGCACCAGAGATCACCACCACAATCGTCTGGCCATTCTGTCAGTTTTTATTTCATCCCAATGTGTTTTCATCCAGCCCATACATAAGCAGCTCAACTATGAGGCTGTGAATATGTTACTGAAGTACAGGTAGAAAACTGCCACTGCTCTCTTCGCTTCTGCAAGGTCAGTCATTTCATTGTACAAGTTTATCAAGCTGGTCAAGCACGACCTCCCTTTCGGGAAGCTATGCTGACTATTCCTGATGATTTTCTTGTCCTTCATGTGCCTGGAAATAGTATCCAGAATTAGCTAGCCCATAACCTTCCCAGAGACTAAGGTAAGGCTGAATGGTCTGTAGTTCCCTGAGTAGGCTGTATGTTGTTAGAAGATTAATATTAGAAATATTGCTAGGATTTGTGTAACAAGATGAGCTGGAGAGATCTTTTCTTGATAATATTTCTCCATGCACCAATAACCTGATGGCTTTTTCAATAACATATCAAAGCAACTCTGAATATTTAAGAGTTCCAACACTAAGAGGAAGAGCAATATTTATTTGGAAACCATTGAGAGAATGACAAAGAAAATGGGTAAAGCACGAGAAACACATTAAGATGTTGGTATGTGATTAGCTAAGCCAGGCACCTTCATCTGAATCTATAATTTTTTTCTAGATGCAGCCATGTCCCCCTCCCTCCATTTTACTTTAACCTCTAACATAGATGAACTTCTAAGGTTGCTGGAGACAAGCAAGGGAAAGGGGAAATGGAGGAAAAGAAGGAAGGCAAAAAGGAAGATGTTCAGAGCCCTGGGAATGAGGAGAAACAAAGATCTAGAGGGTTCTCTGGGACAGAGTGTTGCACTAGCTACAAACATACTGTGATTTGAGGCACAGGTCAATGTGGGAAAGAGAGCAAGAGGACAATTGTGGGCACTTAATAGTCTTGGGGTGATGGAGAGACCTTCAGTCTTTAGCCCAGTCAGGGCTCACATTGTGAGACCAATGAAAGCAATGTTGGCAGGAGGATACTTATGCGTGTTGGAATAACATTTTTAGTAAAAATTAGTGCCTTTAGTATTCATTCCTTATAGTTCTAAATCTGGCACCTGTTCCAAATCACACTTTTTCTTTCACAATTTCACCTTGGCTTTAACTAAACTGATATATTTAGAAAGGAATGTTTAAAATATTCAAATATCTATCTGCCCTGGATCATCAACTTAGTAAACAAAGAAATATACTCTTCATTAAATTCTTGTATGACTAGCCCTAAAATGTATCTCTGATTTTTTCTCATTTGCTCCACCTATACTGAATTTGCACAGAATTTTGGCATCTATGTGTCATTTCCCAGTGTAACTTACTTTCACCATGGCTTGGGTAGAAAATGCTCTGAATGACCTGGCAAAGCCACTGAGGCCACTGTTCAGTCACTGAGCCTTCCTCACTCTGCAGTTATTATGTCACTGCCTCTCAGTACCTTGGTCTGCATAAGAGAATAATTCCATCATCTTTTGTCCTTAATGTTTTTTAGTTACAGGTACTGTGAATTGTCTGATCTTTACTCCTGCATTACCTATTCTCTTGTACTGACTTATTAAGTAATGCTATTTTCCTTGCTGCTTTAATAGACCACTATTCTCTAATTAGAGTATAAGAGAATCAGAAGCAGCATGTTTCCAAAGTAAAGTGACAGGCAGGAGACAATTTCTTTGACTGTTTAGACAGAGGCTCACTGTTTGACTTTGAGAAAATCACTCAGAAGGTCCAAATTTGCAAGCAGCTGCACAAAGTTTGGGTGTCTTCCTTTTGTTACCTACCGTGGAGTTTTGTTCTGAGAGGTGTTCAACAGAGAGAACAGCAGTTAAAGGTGATGAGACATGCAGGTAAGTGACAGATTTGACAATTAGGATAGTGTTAGAGCATTTCAAAGTCAACATCTTAAAAGCCTAGATGATTTCAAGCATTTTTTTTTTAATGCTGACTTGAAAAATATTGTTCCTTGATTTTCCTATCTGAAAATAGGAAATAATAGCCTTCACAAGGTCTGTTGATTGAAAATGTATATAAAGAATTTTAGGATTGCTTGTGTTATATAATAAGAGATTTATATTAGTATTATTACATTATACATACTGGAAGCATTACAAACAAGACCAGAGGGAAACTGACTCACTTTGCTAGACTATGGCTATTCAGCAGGTCTTCTGAAAAACAAGACTTGACTCAGTCTTCAGTGCACACTGATCCACATTATTGTGTGCATTATGCACCAAAAAGAAGAGAAACACAATTAGTCATAATTCTGTCTTTCCTCTTAGAAAGTGATAAATATCCAAGAAAAATTATCTGTGGCTACAAAGTTGAAAGAAAACTTCCTGTTGGTTAGATTTGAAAATAACTATCTTTCCACAATTAAAAAGAATCTGAGCAAAAAGATGCAACAGAAGTTGAGCTCGGAGGAGTTCACCATGAGCTGAGTGCTTGCACTGACAACCAGTGAGCTTGTGTCTAAAGGGTATTATTTTACCAACAATGATGCAGCAGCAGTGCCGGCAGAAACATCATGTCTAGTAGAAGGGCGGCCCTATATATAAACATGAAGATCCTGTTGGAATGGAGTTGGAAAACAGGTTTGGGCAAGGAATTCTCTCACAGTTTGCTTCTCCCATCAATATACCTCTGTTTTACTGTGTTGGAACAAGCTTAGTAGCATAACAGATCTCTTGGAGGAGACTGCACTATGACAAGACAATATGCATGAAAAAAGGTGAGACTAAACTCAATATCAGTGCCAGGGTTCCACAGCTTGTGCATGCATAGAAATTGCTGAAGGGGTTTGTAGGATTCTGTAATACACAAGAAGATGGAAGGTTTTAATTCCTTAAAATTTCTCTTCATTATTACAGAGTATCAAAAATACTACAAAAATCTACACCAGCAAGAATCCTACCACACATATCATCACTAGCAAATATAAAAAGGATCAATAAAATGAATATATATAGCAATTAAAAATCACTATCAGCTATCAATAATATATTAACAAGCAATAGTATGGCAACAGTCAATAGCATCAGCAATCAATCGTATAACAACAATCAATACAAAAATTCCAATAAATAATATAGGTTACTGTCAGTTTTCATTAGTGAAGCAACTTCTCACCAATATAACAGAAGACACACTTAAAATATATTATTTATATTGATGTAAATTACCAGTTTTGAGCGAATTAAGTTTCAAAATGGGCCAAATGATGTTGACGCGTAGGACAAACCAGTCGCCAAGAGAGACCCAGCCACCCCAGAGCTGTTAAGGACAAACTGAAACTACTCCGAAAGTGGGCCCAAAGCAGGGACCAACAGGTTAACAGAGTCTGACCTCAAAAAAAATTGATGTCATGGACTCTGGAGTTAGCCAGGTGTCCTCAATGAGAGTTTCAGATCTTGTAGAAAGTTTTTGTAGATTTCAACTTGTTTAGACAAGTAAAACCATGTGCAGCATGGGAAGTTTTCAGGGAGACAGAAACTATTTTGCATAAAAATTAAGTTCTTTGTATATTGTATATTCCTCCTGTATATATCTCAGGAGGTCACCACTTCCCAGATTCTTTGCCAGCTGAAATTTTTCAGTGTATTTCTAGTTCCCAGACACAGTTTGCAGGCTCGTGGCTCCCATACCAGCAGGAATTTTCTATGTTAGTACTTTTCCTCTTTCTAAACTTTTTGGCTGCTTGCATCACAAAGTTATATTAGTATTAGTTGTGACTCAGAGTAAAATCCCAAAGTAAATCGTGCAGCACTATATTGTTCACCTTCTACATCTCCTGATGTTAGAGAAACAGGAAACAGAAGTCAAATACTGTGCCACTTACAATATTTGTAAATGACCTTTAGAAGCTGAGTGTGTGCCCACAAAGTTTCATCTATACAGCTAAGAATTATCTCCTGCCAAATGATTTTGTTCTTTCAAAATCTGAATCTAAGCAATTGAGTTCTTCCAATACTGAACTCTATAGTTTACAGGAAATGACCATTAAAAACCTCATATTTATTGGCATCAGGTGTTGTTGACCTTTAACTTTCTAATCCATGTTTCCATGGTTTTCCTTCTGAAAAATGGACTTTTACTTCTAATGTGAAAAAATCGTGGTACACTGCAGACAGCACCAGTTGTGGGTGTTACAGGTACTACACCTGTGTAGTGTTACAGGTACCACACCATTATTATTGTTATTAAGAGGGACTATTCTGGGATAGCATCTTACTGTTTATGAAGTTTGTAGATGGAAATGATATGTAAGTAGGCAGTACAAAATTACTTGTGAATATCAATATATCATTTAAATGTAAAGATGGACATGTTACTACATATTTAAGAACTTGAATAACTTGAATCTCCACTTCTCTCTACCAGATTAAAAATGTGTTATGAAATTGTTGTTTTGAAATTACTAAGATATATGCATGTATTTAAATTAATTTCCTAGATTCACAGGCTTTCTGAAAATTTTCCTACTGGAGAAGTCCATGAAAGTCAAGGAGAGGACTATGTGGTACCTATCATTCCCTTGTGCGAGTAAATAATTTCTCATCACTTCAGGATCTGACGTTTGTTTTCTAAATGGAATATTTTTCTTCTAAATTCAAGTTCAGAATTAGACACAGCTTCCCTTGGGCTGACCAGACTCTTGCCTATCACACAGGGACAGAAATGCTTTCACACTTCCAAATAAACCAGTAGAAACCCTGTCCTGTGTTACATTTGATTTCTCTATGAGTTGATTCAAAGTAGACGTTCAATGATACTGTGAGATGGGAGAAATAGCTAACTCATGGAGTAGTTTTATGTGCTTAAACTATTTTAAAATGTATTTTAAAAAGGCTTGGGCTGAAATATGACCAGCAATGGCCAGTATATTTGATAAGGAATCTGAGGATTAATTTCTTGCCATTAATATATATCTGGTATATCTACACTGTCTGTAATCTTCACCTGTCAAGACTGTACAGTACCAGAAATAGATTGAAGAAAAAAGCGGAAGAAAAAGACTCTAAATGGAAAACATTGCACTAAGATTCCAAAAGAAGGATTGAAACTCAAATGCATAGCAGAAATACTTGGGGGGTTTTTTATAGCAAGCTTATTCTTCAGTGTAACCTACAGTACAAGGCCTCCCAGAGGACATTTAGGAACACAGTAGTCTTTGATCTTAATGGAAACTGTGTTTGCTGAGGATGGTGCCGTCTGCCTTGCAGTCACCAGGTAGTCTGGTTGCACAGCAGGAACCTCTTTCCTGTGATACAGACAGAGATAGTGAAACCTGCTTCATCTGTCTGAGGGAGCCTGGAGTTTCCCCTAGTTCAGTGTGGGAGGTATTGCATTTCTTAGAAAAGCTTCTTTCTTCCATGCAGCCAATGATGCCGTGACATGTTTTCAAAGTAGCTAGGGGCTGTGGGCCCATTTGGCACAGTAAGAAAAAAGTTAAACTAAGTAGGAGAAAGATCTGATTTGACCACTTCAAGAAAAAAGGTAGAATTATTGAATAGACTTGAGAGGAAGGTCACTGTTTTTTCTGAACCATTTCTGCTACATCAGAAATAGTGGATTTGTTTAATAAATTCTGAAGGGCAAGTCAATTGAAAGGATATTTTAATGAAAAATAAAAGATTTATCCTTCAACACAGAATGAAATTTTAAAAGGGCATAACTTTGCTGTGTGAGGTCAAAAGCAGGAGAAAGATCTATACAACTCTCAAGCTATTTTTTTCCAACTACAGCAACGAAATTTCTTGCTGAATCTATTACCTCTCTATTTGTCTCTTCTACCTTGCCCTTCCACAATATTTAATAGCTTTATAACTGCTTCTCCTTTCTAACGTATAAAAATCCACTGATTCTTAAATGGTCATTAATGAGAATGTAATCTGTCTTGTCTGAGGATCACTGGGAGACAGCATAGCCCTATAGTGAGCTATTCTTCACTTCCCTCCTGCATAGCCTTTCTAAGGATACTGATTTTACACCTCTCTCCACTGCAATTTCCTGTTCATTCTACAGTATAGCATCTATTAGTCACAGAAAGTTGGAAAGTTAAAGACTCTGCAGCTGGAGTACTCCGAGGCTTGCAAATAGAAAGGTTTTAGACCTTTGTGTGTAATGGGCTGTAAAAGTAAAAGCTGTGATTTACTGTTTCTTTCAGTTACTGAAACCTAGTGGCTAGCCCACCTTCTGTGGAATTCAGTGATCTGCAGATGTTTATATCTGATAAAATTTTTGAATAAATTGTAATTCTTTCCCTTTTAATGCATCATGCTTCCATGTAACTGTGGAACATTTATTTCTAAATTATATTTTTAACATTCAGTTCACAGCTGAAAGTAACACAGATTTTTATTTATTTTCATAACAAAAAACGTTTTTAAAAATGAAATCTGTCACCATTAGTAGTTAAAAAAATCATTATTTCTGTTAATTCATAGTAAATCAGTCTAAAAATGAAAAAAAATTATTTGCATATGGATATGGATGGACATAAAACGATGGCTTATATCATACACGCACTCAAACAGGTTATGGGTAGATACCTCTGTAACTTATAAAAGAGAAAGTACACAAGGAAACAAAAGTTAATTTTGAACTGTAAAAAGAGGAGTGATTTGTCATTATTATTGTCAAAAGGCAATTTGTATGTTTGTTTTTAATTTCCATTACAAAATAAAAAATATAAAATGAAACAACGCAGAATCACATGACTCTTAAGAGTAATGTCTTTCTTTCCCAGGTGTAGCCATAAGCTTTGCAGGCAAATGACTGATCAGCTTAATAATATCTAGGAATTAGTTTCAAAATGTGCTGTGGAAAAGCAGAATTTTTATGGCCAAAAAAAGAAACGCATCTTTTATATAGATTTGCGAGTTTATTGTTAGTGTAATTTAAATCCTAATTGTCTCTTGAAGATTTCTTTTTAGTTCAGTACCTATTTTTACAGAAAAATTGAAAAAAAAAAGAACTAAATTGAAAATAACAAAAATTATAACATCACAGATGAAATTAAAATTTCCTTATACAGAATGTTGATAATTTTTATCCTATTAATTTTGATTTCCCAACACATGGATCTAAATATTGTCTTCAGCATGGGGAGAGGCTGCAGCTGTTTAATGTAACTTTGTGGGTGTTGTCTTCCTCACCTTAGACTCACATAAGGACTTTTTCTATGCTTGCCTTTCTCACAACTTGCTATTTGTCACTATTTTTCATGTGTGTGCCTCTTCTGTAATTACTAATTATGGCATACTTCACAGATGTTAGATACTTGGGGTTTTTTCTCTTTGCTTCATTTAAAAGTGATTTCTCCAGGTCTATACTACCTTAGCTGATCATTAGTAGGGTGCTTATAGCCATTGGGTCTGGAACATCAACTTGTATCCTATTTCTTATTTCCCTCTCTGCACTGCATCCTGTGTCCCACCATTCAGGGTCTGTTTTGTCATACCACAACCATATTCCTCTACGCTATGTTGCTATGTTACAATCATAAATGTCAGATTCTATGCAGAAAAACTACCTGTTACTACCACATATATGAAAATTTTAACTTAGGAAGATAAGCAAAAGCAAAATTAAATAGCCCTAGTTTCTTGGGAATTTCAAAAATTGGTGTTGCAGCTCTAGCATAGAGCTCATAACAAAATTTAGCTAGGTAAGAGAAGTTCAGACAAAGTAAACGTGGCTGTCTTATGGCCTTGAAAAATTGTACAAACATCATGGCACGCTGATGGCTGTAACAACATCTTATTCACTGGGCTACAGGATCCATTCCACTCAGAGAAGTATCTAGGGCTTTTTCTAACTTTTAAGTAAATGCTTCAGGGCTGAGCTCCTCAGAATCCAGGTGCTGACTGGGGAAGCTCATGGTGTAGTCAAATGAAATAAAGCATGGTTGTGCAGAAGTGCTTCTGTCAGAGATGGGAATTGATGGGAATTAATCTTTGTCTTCATAACCTTATAAAATTTCACTGTTTTCTGCAAGGTGAACCAAGTCTAAAAGAAGGATGGGCAGATTGCCTTCCTTTGCTTCACAGATCTAAATGGTTTCTGGACTGCAGATACAGCTTTGAATCATTCAAGCAGGGCAGAGCTGTAATATCACCTAAGTAAATTCTTATCCTCTAGGTTGGGCTTCAAAAATATTAATAAGAACAGCAGCAGATTTTCTCCATTATACTGTTTGTTTGTCTGTTTGTTTCAAAATATGCAATATAAGTCAAAGCTATTCTCCAGTCCCTGAATTCAGTGCCTTTCCAAAGGCAAGGTCTAGGTAAAATTTTTAATTCAAACTCCAAAGCTAATACAGTGAGGGACGATTGTTCATAATTCTTAAGTGAATTAGCTATGAAACTGGTAGTCAGTTCTACCACAGTGCTTTGGTAGGAGAAATTTGGACATCTAATACATTTCCTGCCAGTCACCTAAACAGGTATGACTAGGACACTTATTTGGCTATTATTTATTCAGTAGCTTTGGTTTGAATAGGGCAAAAACTATTTAATATATGTACTTCCAGCTGCTGCTGGTTTCCCAGGACAACAGTTGAAGTAGGCAGTTAACCGGAACATAAAGACATTATCCCTGATTCCTTTAGACAGGATGAAATAATAAAAAAATAAAGGGAAGAAGCATTTGAAAACTTAAAACAGATTGAATACAAGAAAATGAAAAAAGGAAAAGCTTTAATTATACAACCATGTTAATTGTTTAGTTAATAAACAGTTTTTCATGAAAAAGACTCGGTTTTAGCCCTTATGTGACAATTAATCTAAATGCCCATGAACACCTTAACAGTAGTTTTTTGCTTGGGTTTTGGGGTTTCTTTTGTTTGGGTTTTTGGGGAGGTTTTTATTTTGGGTTTTTGCAGTTTTTTTGCTTAGTTGGTTTTTGAAGGGGAGAGGTAAGGGGTTCCTTTGCTTTCCTAATTGAGGAATTTATTAAAAGTGTTTAAATTTATTAAAAGTGTTGTGATTTCTCTGTTGTCGATTTGACTTAATGATTGAATAGTTCAAACAATAATTATTTTAAGGAATTCATGCTCTATATTTTTAGGATAATAAGCTAAATAGAGACACATGTCTCTAGCATAATTTCAAATAAGTACCTTGAAAATGAAATAATCTAAAAAGTCGTAATTGCATGTTGTCTGGGAAAAGTCACTCTAAAAATTCCTGCGAGAAAGCATCTTTACAAAAATGCTCATGAGCTGGTTTAACTTCAAACAGAAATTATTTTAAATTCTTTCCATTATAAATGAGTCTACATGAACATAGGAGCCTAATAATGTGAACCTGTACATTTTCCATTCTTCCCAGCACTATCTTTTCCTATAGGGTAGCAGATAAAGAAGAGCTAGTAATTCTCTTATTTTTTTGTTCTTGTTGTAAGAAATAAGAGTTTTTTCCCCACCAAACAGCATAAAATGAACACTCGATTTCTGTATCCACTCTGACGCAAGACAGGTAACTCAGATTAAACTCATACAGCCAACCAGCACTGTCATGTCATGCAGCATGCAAGTAATAAAACATAATGAGTCAAATGAACATATGTCCACATAGAAGAATGTTTGAGACATCTAACACTTCAATAACAGCTCTACACACACGTGACTTTCTTTTTTACCCCCACAGATTACAAAAAGGGAGTCTTAATACGATTGGATCCAGCGCAGGTCCTGAGCATCATTGGCTTTCACTCATATAGGACCTAATCTGAGAAGATCAGTTCTGTTTTGAGGAACAACTTCTTTACAGCCAATTGGAAAGTTGAGGTACTGGATATTTAGACAAAACTGCTTTTGTGATATGTTTATTGTCTTTAATTTTTGCCTTCATTAGTTTATAAAGTTCACTTTAAACACAGATGTTCTCAGGAGCAATTTAAACTGAATAAGGTTACAAATGGAACAAAGATTAAAAAAACAATCTAGTTTTATGGATTATATTGTTATATTTTTCACCATGGGTTTACAAAAGGTTCTGTTTTAAAAGTGTTTACCACTCCTTGAAAGTGTTTAAAATAGTCACTGCAGTATACTCTTAACCTGAATGCACTGAATAGGTTTTGAAATTTGATTTTTCTGTCATGCTTAGTTCCATATAATTGATTCTAGAAATCTCTGTAGACAAGTCACAAAGTCTGTACTGCATATATAACCTCTCAGGTACTTCAGTGGGGCTTGGTCTAGGTCTAGAATATGGTGGGTTTGCTGCAGGACTTTGAAATGACAAGTGAATTCCGCAAAGGTAAACCTCTTGAAGGTCAAGGATAATGCCCCTTTTAGGAATTATGGTTTTTCCCACTTACATTAAGTGGTTTGGGTAACTCGGGGCATACCTTGCTAGAGTACTGAATAAATACAAATTTGTATTAATGAAGCAGGTGAATGTGAAAAGTGCTTTGTTCAAGAGCCTGTTGTGCTACAAACCATTGTGATAGAGCAGCTGCAGATTTGAGTAATTTGAATCTGATGTTCACTACACAGATGAACAATGGTTATTCATTTTCAATTTATCATGAGTACAGCCACAGATTGAAATAAGATGGAGTAAATGTCTGCGGTTATCTGTTAACTGGTGTGCTTTATCATTTCATAGCTGAATGACTCATGAACATTGTAGTTCAGAACACCTCTAATTAATTTTTGAGTTGAGTCTTTATTCTTAACCTCAAACTATGGTTTATTAATGGGTTAAGGTAAAGAGCTTGCTAAAGTGTAATGTATGGCTGTGCAAACATATTTGGAAGCTCATAGTTCACTCTTGGATGTCAGATGTTTTACCTGCCTACCCAACTAATTGAGAATCATATCAAAGAACCAGAAAGCCATTGTAATGAATGAGAGAGACAGTGACCTCCAAAAGACATAACTGAATTAGAACTGATGAACTTGATATGAGTAGGTTCACAGTGTCATTTTAAAAATAACACTGTTTAACTCTTTTTCCTGCCCTTGGAAATGTGTTGTACTAAAAGCATAGGAAAGATTGGCAAATGAATTTTAATTTGTTGGTTTTAAAAAACTTTTTTTTCTACAAGTGTTACAAGAACAGAAAATTTATTGAAAGATATTTGTTATATTAAAATATTATGGTTCTGAATGCATGCAAAGCAGGCTTTCTGGAATCTAAGAGGTGTCTTTAATAATTTTGAAGAGCAAAAAGTGATAGGGAAAGAGAAAGGGGAAGAGGGTTTTTTTTTTTCCCAAAAGATAAATGAAAAATCATTCTCTTATCTTTCTTGTAAAGAACAGAAAAGATAAGTTGAAGACATAATTGTTTATGATCTGTGAAAGACATAGTTTCCCACAGATTTTTGTTTCTCAAAACAATTTCTTATAGCCTAAATAATTGTGTATACTATTCCAGAATTCTGTTAGTCTTTAGACTAGAAGTTTATGGTAGTCACGTTTTGACAAATATTTCAGGATCATTTATGTAGATACTCTTTCTACATTAATCTATAATATCAAGTGACAGAACCAACTTCTGGCCTGTCAACCTTTGTCTGAGATATTAAATTCATCCTCTGTTGCAACAGAACAGAACTGAGTCTTGCGTCTGTTTCTTAAATCTACGCCATAATCATTTGTCATAAAAGATAAAGTGCTCAAATATAGAAATTCCTATTGAAAATATAAGATAAATTTTGAGTGAATTTGTTATGTTTCTATAAAGAAGAAAAATTTGGCATAATTTTATGCCTAAGCAGGAGCTGCTTATTTACTGGTGAAGAATATGCAGTCAAAATCATATATTTGGTAGTCCATGTCCTCAGCCTCTCAGTACATCTAAGTACATAGTGTGAAACAAAGCAGATTTAGAGAAAACACTGAGCTTCTCTGCCTACAGTCCCTTGAATTTTTTTCTCAGCTTTGAGGTCAAGGCATATGTTCATGTCCCCTTTCCAAAATGCAAAAGGTTTCTTTTATTTTGCCTAAGATTCTGTTGATTCCCTGTTTCTTTTCTTTCATTGCTGTGGATATACCTTTAGTTGGATTTCCCAGGAATAAGGTTTGCATACAAAGCTGTTAAATCAGAATAGCTGATGAATGTCAAAGTTAAATTCTTTTTTTAAAGTTAACCACTCAAATAAATGGAAAACAGCAACAAAGTTTATATAAACAATAGAAACGTCTCTGAAGCATGTTTTTGAATCAGTTATGTCATTCTCTTTATAGTATCTATCTTGACCATTTGGATCTGGGCATAGTGATTAGATTTAATAGAGCTGTTAAGCACAGCTCTTTCTTTCAAGTTTTGCTGGAAAAAATTACACTGGTTAGGAAAAACAGTTGCTAAAATGGGCTATATAGGGGGGTTGTACATTGTTATTTTGCACGATCTGAAATTCTGACACTTGGAACAATGACGGTCAGGAACAAAAGTAGCAGTGATTTTTAAAATACAAACCTGCAATGTCTTCCAAATGTGAAGATTTCAATAGACTAACTCACCAAGAGAGCAGAAGGACCTGACAGAAAATAGTCATTTTCTGAATGTGTAGAATTTAACAGTCCCTAAATGGTTCATGCTGGATGAAAGAGAAACTGAAAAATGACCTTTATCTTTGTCACCACTGCAAATCTTGCTGTTCCACTGTTCCAGTGATGCATAGAGGTGGAAATAAAGGAGATGAGTACAATAGACTTTTCCATAGACTGAGTTTTCCAGGTCATTTAATTCTCTCTAGTGTGTTCAGAACCTTTCCAACAGAGCTAATGATAACAGATTGCCACATTATCCTACTCATGGTGACCTGTTTGGGTACCTGCCAGAAATTCTACTCACTCAAAACTATGGGTGAAAAAGAGTGTTTACTGAATTCACTTCTAATGGTTATTATAATTTATTCAGGGAAAAAAAATTGTATTATTGAGTACTCCATGTGTTAAATAATGACTCAATTATTTTGAAAATTGATACTTTAGGTTGCTGCTCTGCTGCAACTGATTTTGAATTTTCCTTACTGACTCTGGCCTTCTGCCAGTTCATGTTCCATGGGGACAGTTCTCCCTATCAAACAAGGCTGTTTTCTTGACATATAGCCAGGTAAAGCTACCCACAGGAACTCTATCCTTGCTAAAAAAGAAACGGCTGTGGCTCTAAAAGGGATAAAGATAGCATTTTTAGTGAGATTTTTTTCCTTTTGTGATTACTTTTGGGCTGCACAAGCTTCAAGAGTGCTAAGGAAAAAGTCTTACTACCAGTGAATATTATGGTGTTCAGGCTCTTGATCATTTAATGATTTTAATATTATTTCTTTGAGCATAAAATTGACGATTCTAAATTGTTTGAATTTCTATATTTCCTGTAATTTTTTGAGAACCAATAAGCTTTAAATTAGATACACTTTGTGAATTTTACCATGAAAAAAAGAAGCTTGTGTTTAAATATTAATTAAAGAAATTTTGACTCCTTGAACATGTATTTTTCCACCAATCCAATTGGAGAAAAATGATATTTTAAAAGAAATTCTGCCTGGGAATGCTCCTTTTGAGATAACTTGCTATTGCATGTTACCTACTTAACTTTGAAGAACTAAAGGGATCTATTTATTCCCACTGATTCTTAATCTAGTGTGTTCAAAAAGGATTTTTGAGATTACATCTAATACTTTGGCTTGGGGTTTTTAATTACATTTAAGTTCCTGTAGAAATCATATTTTTCCATATAAATGCAAAAATCATGTTAAGAGTAATACTGAAGTTTACTTACTATAATCCAGTGACTTAGTTAGGCTTTCCATGGGCCATTCAAAGCCTGCATTGGGCGTATAAGTCACGTGAATAGCTTTCCCTTGATTATAGAATTAAAAACACTAGAGGTAGAAAATGCCATCAAATCTATTTCAGACATAATTATTCTCATCAGAAAAGGTTTCTTTTGGTTTCATACATTAAGGGCTCGAATTTCAGTCTTACAGAAAATGTTTTGCCCGCTGTATGCAAAGTACAGCAGTTTAGCACCTGCTTTGCTCGCAGCTGAATCATCTCACAGGAGTAACAACTTTCTTTTCAAGGTGGGCAGAGCAATATAGACAGGAGAATCACAGGTAGCAGTGTTAATAGAAATACACTAATTTAAAAATAGGATTTAAGAGGTTTAGGTCTTATATGACTGATATCTTGTTGGAAACAAGCATGCCTGTGTTCTGAGGAAATTAATGTTTTTATGGCCCGAAATGAGTAGTGATTCTTCGCTTTCCTACTTAGATGTCTGCAATAGAATTAACTAGAATATTCAAGGCTTATGATCTTGAACCCATTTGCTTTGTCTTCAATTTTATGTTCTGCCAGTTTGCTTTATTTTAATTTTGGAATGAAATATTATATTTTTATTTTTCTGTAAGTTTACAAAGGTTAAAGCACTTCAAAATTAAAATTTTATGTTAATATATTTTTTAAAAAAATCTTCTGAGTAATGTCTGAAGTCCTATTAGAGTATAGTTCTGAATTATTCAGCTATTAATACAGTTTTCATTAATACTGAGCACATAATTTGATGGATTAAATTGTGATATATATGTTTACAGCCTACTCCAGGCTAATGAGAATCTAAAATGCAACATATAATAGTGGTTCACTGCCTTCTGTTGATGCACAATAGGGAAAATAGAAATACTAGTCTAGCAAATTTCATGTATGCAGGCTTCAGATCTCCTATAAGTCTCCATACAAGAAACCTTTTATTCATCCCAATGTGATCTAAAGAAGAAAAAAATTTATCCTAAGATAGTTACTTAGGATCAGTCTGGCATTACAGTGAAGCCTTAGCAATGACAAATCACTGCAAATGTTGTGGCTCAGTTCTCTCCTTGTGACCCTCCCTTCCCTGTGGCTTATCTACAGATCATACATTCAGCGCTTAATTGGTTGATACAGTGGAAAAGATTCTGGTTTTGGTTTGTTTCATTCCATTCTGTTTTAGGGCTAAACCGATATACTAGATTTAAGGGAAATTTCAAGGCAGTAAGACTTCTACTTTCCAAGGCAGGTTGCTATCAGACTGGCTTTGCAATTACAGTAAGCTACAAAGCATGCCTAAATTTTGAAGCAGGTGAATTCTTGCACTGATACAGCATCAGAAATCCTGGTGAGAACAGGAGTGGAGAGCCACTCCATTGAGGGTGCTCCTACTGCTAAATGATTAACAAATACAAATTTAAGCGTGCTAGGGCCTCACCTCCACTCTGATTGGATCTGGGGAGGCAACATATTTTTCATGAAAGCAGGTATGAATCAAGCCTGTCAAGCCATTAAGGTCCAAGCAGCCTTCAATGTTTGTTAAAAACAGCTCTAAAATTTCCATCAAGGCCAAAATATGTATACTTTCCACATAATGAATATGTGAGTCCAGTCTCAAACCTGACTGTTTGAGACTGTGCCCATTGCTCTGCTGTCTCCTAGCAGCCAGGCTGGAATTAGCTACAAAGCAGCCACTCATTCACACTGGGGTTGGATACAGGCAGATGGAATTTGGGGCAGATACTACACAGACACACACCCTTTCCTAAGAAACGAGCAGGAGAAAGTCTTACACTTTTAGCCACACATACTTTGTGAGTAGTGAATGCTCAAAATGTTCAAAGTCACAAGCACTGAATCTTGAAGACAGCTCATTGACTGTGCCTTTCCAGATACGATATAATTATCACTATTTCAGGTAGAATTAATGTAATTGGGTGATAGATGTAGCAATCCCTGAGCAAGAGGTAATTTTGGAAGACTCTCATATTTTTCATTTTTTTTTCAGTACTACAGAAAACTCAGAAAACTGATGATTTGAAATTGATAATGAAAAACAATTGAGAGCGCTAGTCTTGTGTAAGATTTTCGTTGTACAGGTTATACAGGCACAAGGTTTAAGAACAACTTCATATGCCATTCATGTTTCTCATTTTGTATTGCACTCATTTACATTTCAAGTTTTCACAAGTATTTGCAAAGCATATGCTTATAAATGTTGTTTTATCTTCTTAGACTTGCAAAGACCCCTAATAAAGTGCCATAAAAATGCTTATACCATGCTGACTTACAAGGAGAGAGGGAGAAAGGGGCTGTCAACAGATCTTGATCTTGTCTCAGTGTTCAAACCTGAATTCAAATTCATATCTCAAGTGTTGCAGAGACATGTAGAGAACAGCTCTTAGCAAATGACATATATTTCTGTCTTTTGGAATGCTTTTAAAAATAGTAGAAAATCCACATCCTAACAAAAATTGCAGATTTACATACTATAACAGACTCTGATAATAAGCATTTAACATCCTTAATATGCAGCACAACTCCTTTAGTAGCAGTTTTGTGAGGAAAAATAATTACTTCTGCTTTGACAGGATGAGAAGAACCGAATTTTAGTATTATATATTGTCATTATACTAATTATTGTTATTTGTTTATTATAGGAGGATTATTTTTCCTGTTTAAAGTCCTCAAAATGAAAGCTATTTTTATGGTTTTTTTTCACGTATGCAGTGGAGCTTCTAAAAAGGATTTCTAATTAATTCTTTCAAATTCATATGAACATTATTATTATCTTAATCTAATATTTGTTACTGATAGAAATGAGCTGCAAACTATTTAATGACATTCTGCAGGTACTGTCTTATCAAGTTAGTCATTGCCACCTGAAACAAACAATTTTAGAAGTCAACAGTCTCATTAGTTAATGTTAATGAATTTTCCAGACTCAAATAATTGGCTTTTACTTTGGTTTTCATGTCTTTTAATGGGATTCCATAGGGGCTTTTTGAGAGTATAGACTTCATATTTATTGGTTGTGCAATTTTAAAACAATTTCTTGTAACTGATGTTTGCCTGGATTTTCTCACATGAAATAAACTAGGTAACTACCAAATCTGGTAAATTGAAATAGCTCTGTATAAAATGCAATTTCATGCAATCGTATTGTTTAGGTAGAAAAAGGCCTTGGACAGTCTCCAGTCCAATCTTCTGCTCATGGCAGGTCAGCTCTAAGGAAATCAGGCCAGACTGCTGAGATCTTCATCCAGTTGGGTCAGACCAAGATGCTTAGGTTTTCATTCAGTTGGGTCTTGAAATCATCCAAGGATGGGAAGTGAACAACTTCTCTCAGCTTATGCGACTGCCTCTCTGTCTGTATGGTGGAAAACTTCTTATATTCAGATGAACCTCTCTTATTTAATTTTATACTTCTTGTTTCTCATCTTTCCAGCTTGCATTGTTTTGCAGAGTCTGGCTATGTTTCCTCAATGAATTCCCCATAACACTGGGGTCTACTGGTAGATCCCTCCAAGGCGAAATCTGTTCCAAATTAAACAAGCGTAGCTCCTTCAGGCTCTTGTCAAAGAGCAATTTCTTCAGCTCCACCATCTCTGTGACCTCCTTGTACTCTCTTCAGTTGGTCACTGTCTTTCTTTTACAGAGTGGCCCAAAACTGGATGCAGTATTCTAGATATGAAGGTTCTTAGAAAAGTGGGAAATTAAGCAGCCTTTATCTTCATAAGACAATATTTAGAAACATGATTGCATTGGTACTATTTTT
The DNA here is from genome assembly GCA_039654755.1 of Calcarius lapponicus. Lineage (NCBI taxonomy): Eukaryota > Metazoa > Chordata > Aves > Passeriformes > Fringillidae > Calcarius > Calcarius lapponicus. Next base: position 75,715,034 of record CM077462.1, on the reverse strand, counting down.
TTTGAGCTGAGACCAACTTTAATATATAGGAGCATGAATCAGACTCTTGCCGATGTACCAAAAGCAGAATTTGACCTTCAGACATATACATCCAAAAGGATGAAGTTTTTTTTCTTGAAAGAGGATATTATGTAACTCCTCTTAAAATTCCTGAAATCAGAAACATCAGAGCAAGATAAAAGTTCAGGTAAGAACAATATTGGTATAATTTATTTCCATAGGAGAATTCTCTGGTTGCATTTTTGGTGATGTTTCCATAGCTACAATTTTGTGTAAATATTGCATTCCTATTAGAATGAAAGAGAAAAAAGAAGCGACTTTTAACTGATGCAAAAGACATCTCTGTTTACTTGCTTTAAAATTAGTTTGAACTGTCCCAGTTTGTGCTCCAAAATGAAATAGCTCAATGGGACTGTTCAACGTATGCTGGTTGACACCAGGTTCTCATGCACGCCTCTGCTTTCCCAGAAAACCAAACTGAGAAGGTGATGACCATTAAAGCAGCAGCTTTCAAGATAGGGAACATAAAAAAGAACTACTTAAGAAGAGTTTAAGAGTCTCCTTAAATGAAGAACTAATTAAGAAATTGATAAAAATAAACCTTCTATCAGTGATTTGGCAAAAGGAAGACGTAGCTTTACACATCACTCCCAAGCTTAATATCCTTTATTTTCCTTTTACACCTTCTGGTTTTGTCCCTTTTGTCTCTTATGAGACACAGTTCTTAGTGCATAATCATTTTTTGCTGTTGTTGCACAACTTTCCCCATTAGTTCATGGCTTTAGCTGTTGCTTGCCCATTGTATGTGGTTGGAGTTTTTCTCCTGGTTTGAGATTCCAAAATGGATAGACACGTGGGCTGCTCACTGTGCTCCTTCCAGAGGCCAGAATAAAAAAGGTGGTATATTCAGAAGAAAAATGTGTATCATTCTAATGCAAATATCTCAGAAGGGAAAATATTTATAGGTTGATTCTCTCAGTTTTATTTCTGGCCAGAAAGGGAGAAGAGGGGTTCTGTAGGAGACACAAGAGTTACAGTCAATAGATCTTGTGAATAAGTGACTTCACTATTTTTATTGGGTTTTTTTAAGGAACTTTAAAAGCTTAAACTGTCTCTTTTATGTTAAAAACATAGTGTGTAGTCTTTATGATTTAAAGTTGAAAGTTGCATTACAATATTTTAAATGAAAGTGGTAGTTCATCATTTATTGTAGAACAAAAGAGGGAAAATGTAGCTTCCTTAGTGCTCTTTTCTTTTACTCCAAGTTCTTTTCAATTAAATCTTAACATGAAAGAGGGCCACAGCTTTCTTAAGATATCATTAGGTATTCTGGGGTTGAGGTTCTTGATACACAAAAATTAAAATTTAATTTTAATCCTATTACCCCAAGTGTATTGTAATTGAATATTGAATTAAATATCAACCCAATTCAGATGCTACATTTAGAGATTTATTTATTTGTAAATGGCAAGTAAAATTTTAAGCCTACATTTAAGAAAAAAACAAGTAAATTGGTTATTACTAAAAATAGTCTGCCATAACTATGTAATAAAGAACTCACCAGAAAATCTCAACATTACTGGTGAAAGAAATAACTAATTTATTTACAAAATAAAAAAAAATATGGAAGGAAGCATGTCTATTGATGAATAGCCTGGATGGAAATGTTACCTGATAGGCTGAATATGTTTGGATTTCAGGGAAGAGCTTCTGCGATTGCATGCAATAAAGGAAGTGGTGCTCCTGAATATTGTAAAACAAGGCTTTTGATATTCTATTCCCATTTTTGCCAGACTTTGAAAGCCTCTCCTTCAAGAAAAGTCTTCCCTGAATAGAAAATGAAAATAAACATCAACATAACTTTTTCACACAGTAAGCAAATAAAAGTGATATGTTAACTTATTTAAAGTCCAAGGAGTCTTTTACAGAATTTATACTTGAATTGTTTATGAGGGCTAGGCAGTATAAAAGCAAATTTAGGCAATTGACTATTTCTAGCAAGTAATACATAACATCTAAATTTTATAACAGTAATCCTAGTTAGTGTTTCAGATGTTTTATGCAGCAAAATGCCGCTTCCAAAATTTGATGTTGAAAATCCTTCAATCCAAATTAGTTAGTTTAAATTGAAGTCCTTGGTTTTCAGAAACACTAGAGTTTCAAGACATCCTAAGAACAGGTAGAAGGGAAAAAGAAAGTCACTGGCAAGTGTCAGCCATTCCATAGCAAAACTCACTTCAAACAGAGAAATGTTTGTTTAGCTTTCCATAGTAAATATGAGGTAAATACTTGCTGCATTTTTTCAAACAGAAAGAACTTTTTTTTTTTAAATTTTAAAATTCAGGGAAATAAAGATAGTGGAATATCACAGTTTCTGTATGCAGGCTGGATGCAGCTTCCATCGCATGATTGTCTGGACTCTGAAGCATAGGCAAACACATTCTTTCCATCCAAATTCCCTTACCTGCTGCCCTATAGAGATAATATCCTATAGTGAAGGAGTTGCTGGAGATATAAATGTGGTGGATAAAGCTCTTTCTTCTTTAGGCAGATCTTCAGTCTTTGCTGGCAGTTATTCTGGAGTTTCAGCAAAGGTGACATTGGCTCTGCAAATGTCTGCAAATGGTCTGTGAGCTCACATTCAGGGCTACCCTCTGAGCATTTATGTTGTACCTGCAGTACTTTGATGTATCCATACTAGTCCCACCCATCAAGAATTCATATGTATTTCTATACAAGGTCATTTACAAAATCAATTACTGCTCTCCTTTACTTTTAATATATCCCTTTTTTTATAATTAACATGTACTTGAAGAGACGTGTTCAGTTTCCAAGATATACTGATCTGTAGGTCTTATTTAACTATTTTCGTTATGCAAATATTCAAGTATTCTCCTATAGAGACATAGGGGATATCTATAGATTAGTAAAAAAATAATTGCCTCATTGCCTTCCCAACTTCAAAACTGGAAAGTAAGTGGATAAATGGGGTAGAGAAACCTCAGTGCTATTGATTTGATTCAGTTTGCCCCTCACTGAACATTGCCATTTTTACTATATGCAGGAATTATTTACTTCACAAACTTGATGAAAACTAACTCATAGTATTTATTAAGATAAATGCAACAAGTAATAAAAAAATGAAATGGATTTTGGTTCATTAAAATATCCTTTGCTCTGTGAATCATACACTAATGAAAATTAGATAACTTTGAAAGGAAATGGGGAAGGAACTCCATTTGATGAGGACAAGAATCTCTGTACAGAAACTATGGAAGTACAAAAGCTATTCTCTGTTATTTAGGGACTCAGAAACATTTCCAGCTGTGCTCAAGTCCCAGCCAGCATATGCAGTTGTATGAAAATCTGTTTGCTATGTCCCATGAGCTATACTGCTAGCAGGAAACATATAGCTACTGCTGAGAAGGAACTGAAGAGACTGCAAGTAATATAGTAAAGTTGCAGTATGCTTTTCCCATTATAGTGTAGCTACAAACCACAGTCTTCAACTGTTTCTCTTTCAGTTGATAAATCAAGTGATCTAACTCTTCCATTTCAATGAACCATTTAATAAAAAATACTTATGAAGAATCTTAAATATTTTACAGGCTAATTATATCATCATTTGTAGAAACAGAATCTTTGATCCAAATTGTTAGAATAGGAGGAAAGGTGGAACAACAGGCAATTTAGCTGAAAATCTGAATTACTAGTTTTCGTGCTATAAAAGACCTTGACAGTAAAAAGTCAATAAAACCACCAACTGAAAACCTAGTTCAAATTCCACTGTAGTTAATAGCAAAGCTTTCAGTAGTGCCAAGGGTTACATATGTCCATGACATTTATACAAAGTTGAAGAGGAGCATACAGTCTGTCTGAGAAGTAGAATCCTATAAAAATTCTATATGTGTATTCTTTTCAAAGACAAAATGTCTATTGCTACTACAGGGAATTTGGAGTGAGCACATTAGCTTTCAGTAAAAAAGCAAAAATTACTTCAAAGTTAATTTGAACTGAGTAGAGATATGGATTAAAGAAAAGCTAGAAAATGTGAAATAGCATGGAAGTAGAAGGTACAGAATATCTCTTCTTATGTTTCTGTAGAAAATATATTACAAAAAAAAACCCCAACCAAACTCATACCCAACCAACCAAACAAACAATCCAAAAAACCAAGTACAACAAATGAGCAAGCTAAACTTTTTAAAACTCTAGAGTGACTAATCAGTTTGCTAGCTCTTGGGGAATTTTCATGGTATGCCTTGAAGCAAATTAAACACATTTGTGCTCAAATATATATATTTAAAAAGTAATAAACAATTCAATGTGCTGAGTCCTACTGTAATATGCAACTCTACATGGAGTCTGCAGAGAGGCATCACAAGCAGAATCCTTATATACCTTTGCACCAGCAGCAGTTGCAAAAACACTGGTATGGGGCACTGCAGGCCACTCTTGGGTCCATCCCCCAGTCCACATTTGCTGTGAAACATGGCTCCTAAGTGCTCTCATCTCAGGATGGCTACAGGATAATGCTGAGGCTGTTCCTTCTCTCAGCACTCAGAAATGCTTCACTCTCTGGCAAAGTAACCTTCTGTCTCTGGCATCCCTACTTTCAAACAGCGTAACTCCTTCTTGTAGTTGAGCCTTCTTGCCCTCCATGAGAGCTCATTCATCAGTCAAAAATTACCACTGTAATTGGAATTTTCCCTTCATAGCTAAAATCCATTTTAGGATCGAGAGTGGAGTAAGAAAGGAAGGGTGGCAGAAAACCCTCAGAAAAGGATCTAATTAAAGCAATATCAGTCAATAAATGAACATTCATTATCTGTAGACAAATGCAAGAGAGCTCATCGAATGACTGGGACTATCATGTTAATTGAAAAGCAAGTGACTCACTATAAATTGTGAAAATAAACTGAAAAATTTACACAGTGGTGCCAGTCAAATAATCTGCCAAACCAATGAACAAATAAAGGTCATGCCACATATTGCAAACTTTTACCTCACTAGAATGATCAGGGAACGAGACCACAAAAGATAAATAGGAATAGGACATACAAATATGGTAATTTCTTAAAATTTCATATATATGTATATATATATATTAGAAGGGGATTGTGTGAGAATTATATTTTATTGTTAGGAACTAAAACTTGAACTGCCACTTCTGCCTTTCTTTTTCTTATCAAATATATATTTAAACAATAGAAGAATAAGAGGTTTTTGAATATTGGTTTTATTGCTTATTTTTGTTTTTTCCTTTTGTAAAAAGAAAAATTAGCATATACCATTATCCTACTGAGTTTATACCAAGTCATCAGCATTATTAAAACTCCCATATGTAGATCATGATTTGTACAAGAAGCTTGTTTTTCAACACAGCAAAACAGTAATAAGTCATCTGGGGATGAAGAATTGCTTCATTTTAAACCCAAATGTTTGTCTTTAATATTTTTGTTCTTGTATGAAATCTATCAGCATATATTCTTTTTGTCTGTATAGATTTTCTTGATAAGCACAAATTAAATAATTATAATTCTTAAGACCTCTGTAAAAGTAACTACAAAATTACCCTCTTTTAAAATATGGTAATTGTCATACATAAGTAATCAGTCATGCTGCTAAATTTAAAAATAATTTGGCTTATATAGAAGAAATGTGTGTTTTTCTTGCATAGTGCATTCATTATCCATAACAAATTAGTGCCCAAATAAATTCAGTCTTCCAGACAAATGAATGTTCAGCTACACAAGAATCTGGAATTTGCACATTAAAATAAATGCAACTGTACCTATCTTAGAAATGAAATTACCAGATTAATATGCAGTAGTGTCTCTTTAGCTGATAACATATACATTTTACGTGGTATAAAAATACACTTTTCACAAAAAATGAGTTTGCATATTTCAAATCCAGTGGTTGAAGGTTAGAAATTCATGCATGAATTAGAGAGCATGATTTATTTATTGTTAACTTTCCTTATAAAAACTTGTCATTTTTGAAACCAGTCCAAGACACTAATTTTTTAAAAGAAAGTCTTGAAAAAGAAGTCGTTCTTCCATACACTTCACTGCATGCCTAAGGCATTTGGCTTTGAGCCTCATCACAGAGTCTCTGTTTATAATAAATAAAAAGAAATAGCAGAAGTTAATTCAGTTCAACCAACATCTAAATCATCCTCAGGGTATCTGTCAATAAAAGGAACCTGGAATTCCTAGTTGGGATGAGTTAGCCAAATATTACACATTAAACTTCATTTGGCAACACTACAGTGTCATGTTGTAGAAGTCATCTTGCTAAGGTTTTGCAAAATGGGGTATTGCAGAGAATGTTTAAGAGCATTTCGTGTTGTAACTCTGTCAAACTTAATAAATATAACTTGGGGTTTGTGTGAAATAATATTATTTAGAGTATGTGCTGTTTTTTATTATGCATTTAACCCTTATCATGTAAATCTTTTAATGTGACGTACTGGAGAAATTGTGTCCTTATACTTACCAAAACAGAGCTTCACTCTCCTCATTTTAACAACATTTTCTCATCACTTGGATTTTCTTCAAAGAGCTGTTACTCCAGACTGACATAAGTCAGTCAACTGCTGAAATTTGAGTCCTGTTTAACTGTTAAAGCGTTCACCTACTATACCTGTATAGTCAAGGCTGTACTCACCTTCTGACCCAGCCATACTGTATATCTACCAATACACTGTTATATTTGTCACTTCTATTGCATTATTTTGATTTTAACAACCTTTAGTCTCTTTCAATAGTCACCATTGAAAACTTCTGTTTAACATTGGGTTATAGAATGTTCTCCCTTTTTCAACTCCTGAATGCTCCTTCTCTGCTATATGTTTAGAACTTGTTCAAAGACACATTTTTGAGCATGAAATCAAGAATAATGTTGGACCTAAAAACTGCTCAGCTCAGAGTGGTATATATCAAACCTGATTCCAAGTGGTTTATTGAATTATTAATGACTTCTAATTAACAAACAATCAATGGACCATATATTTGGAATCAATATCAACAATACAGAAGATAAACCACAATGCTGGATACACATAAAAGTGTAAGAAACCTCCTCAAATTCCTGAACAGCCTTTTTATAACTAATTCCCAGAAGTGGGAATTGAACACACTGAGACAGCTGCCTGCATTCTCAGGCTTTGCCCACCCACACCCATATCAGCCCATCCACTGGCGAGACAGCTTCCATGGGTGCACACACGAGGTGTGGGTCCTTTGTTGCAGTCTGTATCACCACTGCCCTGACTGCATCCCTGTGGCCACAATATTGAGGACGCTCAGCCACCCCTAGACAGAGATTGCAACAGTGGTAGGGTGATTCTGGAATTCTAAAACTGCCATGGTCTTTTTTGTCCTTCTTTTCAAGCCCACCTCCTTGGTAAGTCCCTTGTTTACAATTTCATCTAGCAGTTGCTGGCATCTCCCCCTCCAGGTCTGTCAGCATTTGGACAAACAGGCTCTTGGACTGTGCTGTTCAGGCCCATTGCCACTTTCCCAGCTACTGTTTTCTCTGGTAGGTGGAACACATGAGCACCCCAACTGAGAGCAATCCCACTTGTCTGCTATTCTCTTCTGCTGCTTCTGTACCAATTTTAGTGTCCACCCTGCAAGGGAGAGAAGAGCCTAGAAAGTCTGGGAGCTGGAGGGTGTAGGCAGTTTTTTTGGAAGGCTCTAAGCCTGCCGGAAACAAGTGTTGGAGTAATCGCAACGTTGTAGAAAAGAAAGAAGAAGCTGTGTATATTGATTTGGGTGGTACAGCCATTAGGGTCTAGCAGGGGGAGTTTAAATGTCTGTTCTGTAAATATTTTGACTTAAAAGTCAGTCTTAAGCATCCATGTGACTATGTTCACTGGTTTAAGATCGCAGTAGAGTGATGGGGATAAAATTGCTTACATAGGATAGAGAATTCATTAGAATCTATTTACCTTGTGATAACCAATTTGCATTTGTTTATCTTTCCTCTAATTTCTGTGCTCTTTATGCAATTCAGCTAGAGTGATTACCAATATGTGAATAAATGGGAGATTTAGTGCGTCTTGCAAAACAAATCATTACTTTAAGCATTGTGTTAATCAAAGATATTTATTCTGGAATGGAATTGTTATTTAATGTCATTTGAGATGTGAGAAAGCATTTATTTATTTTTTGGTTTTTTTTCAGCAATTTTTTTTTCCTGTCAAATACTGAAACATGCCATACATCGTAAATGTAATTGGATTTATCTCAAGAATAGAGTAATAAATATTTACCCAGTGATTACTATTATTATTATTATTATCATTATTATTATTATTATTGTCATTATTATTACTACTGCATTCAGTTCAGGGCATTTTTCCTTTAATAAATGTGAATAGTTATTTGACAAGAAATTTATAGATTTGAATCCAACAATAAATTAATTTAAGCTACTGACATATATTTTAAAATTTAAATCCTTATGTTTTCAAAGGAAGATTTCAATTTATTGAAAAAAAAACCTAACAGAAAGCAATGAAACAACAGACAATAGATAGTCAACTGAAATGACTGCACTAAATTTAAACCCAATGTTTTTACACATTTTACACATTTACACATTTTCCAGTTTCTGAAATTTATTGTTTTTTAAAAAATTCTTTAGCAATTACAGACTTACAGCACTTTTAAAACACTGCAGACTATTTTAAAATTACTGTATATAAGTAATATCAACCTCTTTATGTCTAAAAGTGCCTTTTAAAAATGAATAAAATATTAATTAAGTTAATCTAATTCTGTTTTGAACTGCAAATTAAAATTGCAATACTTTAATGTCACTAAGAGCAAGTAGTGCATCCAGATTTTTCTATATTAGTAGAGTTATGTGAGAGCTTTTAATTTGACGGCTTTTGAAAAAGCAAATGCTTATAAACTTTAGTTAGTTTTAGCAGTCTTTTCCCTTTAGGAAATTTAGGGTATACTTGGACTTGTGAAAATTATCTTCATTTCATTTCATTCTAGTAATATACTCCTTAGATATATCAGATTAAAACAATAGCAATTCAAATGAAATAAGGGCCAAGAAGCATTTTTTAAACATTAGATTAGGTTAAACAACCCTGATTCTCTCAGCCTATCTTCATAGCAGATATGCTTCAGTGCCCCTCTGGACTCACTGTAACAGGCCCACATCTTTCTTGTGCTCAGGGTTCCAGAGCAGGACACAGTACATCAGGTGGGTCTCACCAGAGCAGAGCAGAGCAGAGTGTCAGAACCACTTCCCCTGACCTGCTGGCCACACTGCTTTGGATTCAGCCCAAGATGTGGTTGGTTTCTTGGACTGCAAGTGCACATTGCTGGGTCGTGTCTGGTTTCTCATCCACCAGCACTCTCAAGTCCTTCTTCATAGGGCTGCTCTCTCATCAGTTCCCTTTTCCACTTCCACTTAATCATGGAGCTAATTTCACTTGTTTTATTTAGCTAATGTTTCTTTTTTTTGTCTAGCATTCCAATTTTAGACAATCACACCACTGTTGCTTCCCTCCTCTACACCTCAAAAGCCACTCAGAATTTGCAAGTTGTCCAACGGGGATGACAAATTTAGATCAGTAATGAAAGCTATGACCTGACAAAATGTAGTTGTGCCTAACTAATGTTTAGGACTTAACATTAGGGGCAAGATTTGACATTTCAACAGGCTATTTGAATGCCTTATCAATTAATAAAGAACTAATTAAAAAAAACAAACCTAATTCTCTTTACCATGATTACATTAGTTTAAGCAACCCTTAAAGAGTCTTGCTTTTGGCCAGAAACTGCTAAAGATGTGGCTGTTTTCTTCTTACGTAACGCACAAAAGTTCCTGGCTTCAGAGCTTTAGCACTATGAAAAGTCTGATAAGTGTCACGCATTTAAGTTACACTCATTGCTGCTTTAGTGCAAAAACCAAAATATACACCTGAGTTCGTGAAAGATTATTCTTGGGAATTATTCCTGAAGACCCTTTCTCTTCCTAAAGTAATCCATACCCTTATTTCACTCTTAGAATAATGTATACCTTGATTTATAATTCATCCTAGAAGAGTTTAAAGGTAGAACTTACCAGGTGTCAATTTATGGAGGTGGAAAAAGGAATCCACTGTCTTACATTAGTTCTGGTTGACAGGTTTTCTTTTCCTGTATTACTGTCTGTGCTGAAAAGCTTTGTAACCCCTGCAACAAGAGATTGTCTACCCCAGAATTCGCGACCACTACTGATTATGCTGGGTGAGAAATAAAATTGCTCTGTATGTCTTGTCATTTGTCACCCCAGCTGAGTTAGAGATGCAATAGGTATTTCTTCTGGAAGCATTCTTTTTAACAAAGCTAATTAAAAAATCATGATACATTCATTTAAGTTCTAGTACCTAGTGCCTTTGGGACATTTTTTTTAAGTTTAAATTGAAAGAAGCCTATTTGATATAGCTTTCCAATTGGTTAGCATTGGGAAAATAGAAGTTCTTGGAATAGCTCCAGATTTTAATAATGTAATAACTGTGGTTTTTTTTTTTAAATGAAACATCTTGTAACACAGTTGAGTTGCTTGTTTGCAAAGATTAGAAAAATCAATGCAAAGTATTTACACTCACAAACCAGAATCAGTGTTGTGAGATAATAAAACACTATTTTCACTCTGAAGTTATTTTCACTGCTGTTTGCACCATTCATGGTTACTGAATGCTGTTTGTTCATAACTGCTGCAGTTTGTGTGAATGTCAACGAAGATTTTTCTTTTATATATGTCATGTGGGTAGACTGATCAGTGTTTGTGAAATCTTCTTTCTAGGAGACTCCCTGGATTGATTTAGCTCTCTGATTATTACCAAATTCTGGTCTTCCAGGTCAGCAGTGAGAAGGTTGAGAAGTCCTAGGGCAATCTAAATAATTTCATGGCACTGGGATGACCGGTTGAAGAGACAGGAGCACAGGTGGTGTTTTCTTAAATCACTTCAATAGGAAGGAATAATGTGAAGGAGGAAAACCCACTTGATCAACACATAAGACAGGTCCATTGGTGGAATTTTGGCTTTTTGAATCATGGGGATGTTTACATGGCACCAGGCCTGCTGATAGATAGGAGACAGATAGGATTCATCTACTTAAAAGGAAGAAAAGGACTGTAGCCCATGAGTTTGCAGGGATGATTGAGAGGACCTTAAACTCCCTTTGAAGGGGAAAGGGGACAGGATCAGGATGGATAGAGATGAGCCACAAGCCGCAGGTCATTGTTGGGAATGAATCAGCGGCTGAGCAGTTCATCTTCACGCAGTGGGTAATAAAGAGGAGGAGCTGGAAGCCACTGTGTGGTTGGAAAGCTATGACATAGTCACCATTCCACAAACATGGGGGAATGACTCCCGTGCCTGGAGCACTGCTATGGATGGCAACAGGCTCTTCAGACTGGATGGATGAGGAAGGAGGGGCAGCGGGGTGGCCCTGTGCACTAGGTTGTGGATGTTGTTAACCTGGACTTCAGTAAAGCCTTTGATACTGTTTCCCACAGCATTCTCCTGGAAAAACTGGCAGACCACGGCTTGGACAAGTCCACTTTTCACTGGGTTCAAAACTGGCTGGATTGTTGGGTGCAGAGAATGGTGGTGAAGGGTGCTACATCCAGCTAGTGGCATGTCAGCAGTGGGGCTCCCCACTGTACTGCTGCCAGTTGTGTTTAATCTTTATCCATGACCTGGACAGGAGGATCGAGTTCCCCCTAGAACAGTTCCAGCTGACGATAAACTGAGTGGGTGTTGATCTGCTCAACCACTCTATAGGTGACTGTTCAGCAAGGACACACACCTACAATGCAGAACGTCAAATCTTTCTTTGCCTAAGGAAAGGTCTGTGGAAAGAATGTAATAAAACTGCAGAATACTAATTTAAAACCAGCCAAACAAAACACAACCCTTGGATTACATGAAGTTGTCCCCAATATATAAGTTGGCTGTAGTATCCAAGCTGTTGTTCCATGGCACATAAGTGCCATATATGTTATGTTCTATTATACGGTGAGTCTGATATTCATCTGGTAAGTGAGGTCTATATGATAAGTCAGACATTTCAGAGTATTTATGTATATATATACATTTATTAAAAAAAAACCCAGGTATTTCTGTGCAATAAAACGGGCCTTGTTCAGTGCTATTTCCAAAAACATCATCATCCATGTAACAGATTCAATATATTTTGTGCATTTTAGTTTGATTTTCTTGTTGCTGCAAGAATATTTAGATAGAGGTGGGAATCACGGGGATTAAAAATGGGATTCTTCAATAGGCGTTTGATTTTTCCCCACTTTTTTTTTCCTTTCAAGGTTATGCCTTCATGGCCTTTGGAACAAGTTTTCCAAGGAAAGGGACCCATAAGGATCATTGAGCCTAAGTTCAAGACCTTCAGGGATTCTGTTACTGCCATTGATTTTTCATCAAAATTATATATTAATTGGTGTGATCTACAGGAAATGTCACTGTTTGGTGAAAAAAGACAAACAAAACAACAAAAAAGCCCCACAAAGCTCTACAATCTATGAGAAATCATTATTAACCTTAGGTTTTGATGCAGTTGAGAAAAAAAAAAAACAACCCAGAACCATACAAATGTACACTAGAATCAGAGTAGAAACTTTAATATTACTACCTTGATGAGAAATTGCTTTCGGCCCTTTTTACTAAATCCCATTAAAAAAAACCCTGATGTTTTTGATTGTTGAAAGCAAAGTATTCTGTACACATGCGCATACTCTGGAATAAAGTGTTTATATCTCATGTTCTCCTTGAGAAAAGTCTCTAACATTAAAGATGACCATCTCCTGGGGAGTTTCCAGTTGGACACAAGAAGAGCATTTTTTTAAAAATAAGAACTGTAAGAGGTTGCTCGGGAACCAATGGATTCCCCAACACTGGAGAATTTTAAGATTCAGCTGGACAGAGTGGCAGGGCAGCATGCTTTTTCCAAGAAAGGTTGAACCAGATGATCCTTGAGGTTGGTTCCAACAGGTATTCTATGATTCTAGGATTCTATGAAAATATTATAAATCCTAGGTCATTTAAACATGCTCCATATTTGTGCTGAGTTCATTAATCAGTTGGAGATTGTACAATAACTACATAGTTGGATTTCTTAATTACCAGGTCTTGAAATTACCAAGAATGCTTATTGGACAATTATGTCAAGAGCGAAAAAGTTCTTGTTGCTGTAGCTATCTTGACAGCTGCAAATAATTCCTAATAAGATGTAAAATAAACCTCTAGCTTAGACTCATACAAGTATTTTCTATTACTTTCAGAAAATTAATAAGAGACTTTATGTTAAGTAAAACTAATCAGGGGGATTTATTTATCTCTTTTTCTGATTTATGCTAATATGGCTTCATCATTAGTCTGAATTAGACTCTCTAATGCTGTTTTGGCCAGGATTAGAATTTCTCTGAGGCTTTACATTCTCACATGGTTGCCACTTCCATTCTGGTATTTCCCCACTGGTAGTTTTAGCCTGGATGTTAACACTAATTGCAGAACACTAAATAGTTCATTTTAATCTTTAATAAGTTTACATCTATTCAAATTAATTCTTGGACTGTGAAATCTCTGTTGTCACTGCAGTTTAATGTCTTGGCATCTCAGAATAGGAATATGCAATGAAGTTTTCTCCATTGTTTTAGATGATTCAGCAGCTATTAATATCAGAAAGCATAATGCGGTTTCTTTGACTTTAAACACAATTAACATTCATAATTTTAAATTCCCTTTATCAGTGTGTATCAGTGATGACACTGACTGATTTTGGAAAAGACCAAGAGGAGACAAAGTCCAATGTAGTTTTGTAAATGTCAGTGTATGACATCACCATGGGGAGTTGGTGCCTTTCTGTAATGACAGAACGAAGGCTGTAATTAGAAATGAATGACAAGGTACTTTTCATCTTTGACGAGAAAAGATTTTTGTGTCAAAATATCTCAGTGCATGAACAATTTTTCTCCAAGCATTTTTTGTCCTGCACATATTTTGCATAATAATGGGGGGGGGTGGTGCAGAGAGGGCAAAATTATTGCGCAGTGTTGTTGCCAAGTGCCAAAATAGCAGATGTTCTGCATTTGCAGATAACAAATGCTTGAATGCTATCATATAGTGATATTGACAGATACCATTCCTTAGGTGGCAATATATTTAATACTTGAAAACAAAATCAAAAGTAAATCCAAGGTATTAATGTTTTTAAGGCCTTATGCAGAGAACATTTTAAAATTTACTTGACACAAGTAAAACATCAAATTCAAAAATGGACTTTAAGGATTTCATCCCATGATATGTTGCAACTTAGGAAGAATAGTGACTTATATGTTCCTGTTCTTTTAAATAGCCTGACCTTCCTGGTCAGTCAGTGGAAGTGGTATCAGATGTGATCTGAATTTATAATATTTAATAATTCACCCTGTAAATGAATTTATAGTGCTTACATTAAAATTAGTATCTAAAGAAATGGCTTTTTTTTTCCATTATTTTGAGTTAAATATGATCTTTGAAGCAGTATAGAAAGACTGCAGAATGGCATATGATGCTTTCACAGAAGTTTATAAGTTCCAATGTGGTATGATCTGAAATTATGACATGTAGGAAAGTAAGCTTAGCTTTGATAGATTATGAATTCCTTAAATCTGTATTAAGTCCTGCAGATTTGCAAGAAAACTTGATTGGTTTCCCAAAGCTTAGAAAACTCTTTCACTCTTCTTAGCAAACATATCTGTTGAAAATTATATAATGTACAGGTTAAAACTTGAGCTTTCAGGGTTGTAGCTTATTTCTCCTGATATTTACTTAAAATTTGCAATTAGATGAATGCACAGACAATATATACCTTTACTAATCTTGTCTTCTCTAGTTCAATTCTTCACAAATCCTAAAAATATAAAAAAAAATCCAGTTCAAGGTATAATATCTGTGCAATTAAATTTTTTTCTTTGCATTGAGAAGTATCCAAATTTAGCACTCAAATTGACTCTGAAAATAACAAAAAACCCCAAAAAAACTATGGACAAAATAAGTCAAGTGCTTCTTACAAATATTTAGTCTGTTTAGAGAGCAAGACTGAGTTGAAAGTGTGTGCAAATAAATATATAATTTACTACAAGTAAGAAGAAATAATTGGTTCCTCCCCATGTGTTGAAGCTTTAGTGTGCTGCTACTGCAAATTTTGACATTGTCTTGAATGAAAATGTATGAATTTTCAATGTGAAAACATTTTCCAGCTGATTGTCACCTAACTTCTCTTTTTGTATCAACTGAACTTTTTTTGCTTTTTGTCTGAATGGTTAAAATTTCAGAAAAATGCATGGAAGTTAATGGAACTGCATTGATGTATAGATGATGTAAGTGCAGTTTGAAATTAGGGTATCACCTTTCTGAAGAGATAAAATGTAGTTTTAATTTATTTGATAATTCCTTCACTGATGGAATTTAAATAGATAGTTTTTAATTTGTGTTTATAAAGAATAAGTAAGTTAATGCAATGAGGTTAGAATTCTAAGACACTTTTCAAAATTTTATATTACCTTGGTACAGAGATGGAGTTCATAGTTATGATCTATTGGGTAAAATCCAAACTATCATTTAAGAATCCCACACATAACTTTAAAATCTTAAATTTCTAAGCTGAAATGAATAAATGAAATTTATTGCCATTGTTTGAACAAATATTTGAACAGGTTTTGGCTGTGTAAGCAATATCTGTCTGGAAGCTGCAGGGAGGTTGTGGATCAGCTGTTATCACCATTCTGCCCACTTTAACAGATGGTGGGAATGACCAGGTTACAGATAGAGAAGGGTGAGAAAAGAAGAGAGAAAATCAAGGGGAGGTGACTCCATAGGATTGAGTCTTTCTGTCCCTGTTGCCAGATGGAGAAGGATATCTACTCTGTACAATCGCCTTTCTTCTCCATTATAATCCTTGCCAAAATCTTTACAGAGTTCATTGCCACTAACTTATCCTCCTTCTCTCTACTGAATTTGTAGGTGTTTTTGGAAGGGCTAAAAGTCAGACAGGCTGCTTGAGGATCATGAAATTATTTCTTCTTCCTTGCTGGGACCAAACTGTCAGAGGACTGGAGGAACTTTTTGCCATTTTTCCTCTATCTTAGACCATCAAATAGTCAAATTTAATTTGAGAAGAAGTTGACCAATGGATGTTAATGTTCAGGAGTGTAAGGAAATTTTTAGCTTATTTAAAGTTAGTGTTGCCCTTCCTATGTATAGACCAAGATAAATAAGTGTATCTTATGGCTTATAGAACAGACATCCTGCAGCCCTTGCTGTAGATGTACCAGGAAAATAATTTATAAGTTGTGGATTACTTTTTCAAATCAGTCTGATGTCTGTTCTATTGTCTATTCTAAACAAAACTGGAGAAGATTTCTTTTTGTATGCATTTGCATAGATCTCCTTTGCAAAAATGGCACTGAAAAAAAGTCTTTAACACCTCTAAAATTCTTGCTGGCTTTGTTGTAAAATTGGATGATTTATTTTGTATTTAGAAGATATATAGGCTGAAAACAATTTTCATTTCCCCAGAAACAAAACACAGACATTTGAATTTCATATTAGTATCAATGTATGACTATGCTTGTGCAAGATTAGAAATAGAAGGATTTTACTTTAGTGCTTTTATCTCTGTGTCTGAGCTACTAATTTGTACTGACAGGAAAATTTGGTACATTGATTTTCTAATTTCTAAGTTAAAATTTACAGATGTAGTCCCAAAGGCAAAAAAGCAATGTCTATTATAGATGGTGCCACACTGGTAAACAACACTCCAGAAGACTGACTCAACTCAGACTACAAGGATGATAAGTCAGGAGATCAGCATGATAGAGAAAGAACCTCTGGGTCCAATTGAAATACAAGATGGAAATGTTTATGGCATGGAACCAGGGATGTGCATGCTGGGAGGAACACAGCAAACTGCCTGAAAGTGAACAGTGGGATCAGGAAATCTATGGCAGAGCTGGAAATAAATCAAGAGAAGTGAGGAATAATAAGAAGACAATCTGCAGTTACATCAGTCAGAAAAGGAAAAGAAAATAAATTGTATCACCTCAACAAATAAGACAGAGTGTCTGGTGACAAGTGATGTGGAAAAGACTGAGGTACTCCACTTTTTTTCCTCAGCAATTTTTCTTCTCTACTCTTCTGAGTTCCTGAATCTAAAGGTAGGGAATGGAGGATCTCTCTTGACCTGCTTGTCACACTTCATTCAAATGAATGGGCTTTCTGGGCTGCAAGCATACATTGTTTCATGTCCAATTTTGTATCTACCAGTATCCCCAAGTTCTTCTCCAGAGACCTACCATCAATTCATTCATCACCCAATCTGTATTGAGCCTGCAGACTGCCCCACTCATGACTCAGGACCTTGCATACAGCCTTGTTGAAGTCCATGGAGATCATGGGGATCCACTTCTGAAGCCTGCCAAGGTCTCTCTGGATGCCACCTCTTCCCTGAAGCTTGTCAATTGCACCACTCAGCTTCATTTCACTTGAAAACCTTCTGAGGGTGCACTCAGTCCCAAAGCCTATGTCCTTAATACAGATATGGAACAATATCAGTGCCAGTATGAGAAGTGGAAGGTGTGCCTATCTAAACAGGGGCATTGGATTAGATCATCTTTAGAAATCCCTTCCAGTGCAAACAATCCTACAATTCAATATTTTTGTTAAATTTTTATCAAGCACCTGAATAGTCAATATTGCATCTATGGAGAAAAATTCCTACTGTGAGCAACATATGCTTAGCGCTAAAAGCATGGTAACTATGTATCATAAATAGAAAGCAGTAAATTAAATTGCTTATATCTCTGTCCAGAATGGTTGGCTGCAGTCATTTCCACATGATGCTGAAACAGATCCGTTAAACAT
The DNA here is from genome assembly GCA_039654755.1 of Calcarius lapponicus. NCBI lineage: Eukaryota > Metazoa > Chordata > Aves > Passeriformes > Fringillidae > Calcarius > Calcarius lapponicus. Next base: position 75,697,099 of record CM077462.1, on the reverse strand, counting down.
TTTTGTGGCTTTTCTGTTTGTCTGCTTTTAATTATTATTATTTATTGTCAATATTTGTGGGGTCTTATCTTGACCTACCTGTTCTATACCTGTTAGTTTTCATAAGAGTTTCACTCTGGAGTATTCATTCAGAGTATTTTCCCTCTTCCAGGCTGTCAGTAAATCCTTACAATGGTTTTCTGAGATGATGTTGTATTATCCTTACTTTACTAGGGAACTTGGTCACCAGTGTTAGGCAGCATGTACAAAAGTGCTGACCAGTTTTTATGTCCGATGTAAGAATCTAAGAAGACACTATTTTTTTTTTCCATTTTTTTTAGCACTTTCCCAGAAGTTTAATTCAAAGCAAATCTTTCAATAATTTCAGTTTTGACTATCAACATTTTGGAGGACTGCAAATTGAACTTTAGCCATTTGGAACACATAATTCTGTCTTTTTCCAGTACACAGTACCTAAATGAGGTCGGGATCTTGTGGGAAAAACTATGTGATCATGTAAATAGAAACTGTCTCTGAACAGCTACATATGCCAGGGTGATTTCAGGTTACATATTGTCTGGAAGATTTTACATTTTCTTTCCTTTTTTACACCCTACCATACTTGTTATGCATTTTTGTTTGATTAGATGTGAGCAGGGTTTGGCATAAGGTGGAGGGTGCTGTTATTATTTGGAGATTTTTTTTTTGACAGTAATTTACTTTTATCTATTAATTTTGTGGCCATGTTCTGAGTAGGATTTTTAAAAATGCTTAAGCAAGAAATGCATGTAAGTGATAGATACTGGAAAGCAGTCATTTGTTTTCTGCTTCCTCCTAGGAAAGCTTTGTAATTCGCTCTGTTTTCCAGGAAATTATGTCAGGCTAGAAAACACATTTTATTTTTTCTTCCTTCTGCTGTTCATATTTCCCACTTCGCTTTATCTTCTGGAGTGAGGGTTTTTCTGTCTTTTTCTTTTTCTTTCCATATTTCAGAAAATTGTTTCTTCTTTCCTTTCTTGTTGACTATGGGAAAATACGGAAGTCTTCCTTATTTTTTTCATGCAAAGTTCCTTGTGGTACTTTGCCTTGAAAGGAGAATTTGGAGAAAAAATATAAAAAATATCTTGCTTTCTCCACAAAGACAATATTCAATAAGAATAGTAGATATAGGCAAAGTGAAATGTGCTGAATTCCCAGAGTATTTGCCTGAAGTTTCCTAAGTCCTCTGACTATGTGTGAACTTAAAATACAGAGTTTTATAAAAGGCAGAGCTTGTAGATGTTTTCAGAAGAATGAGCAAAAAGTACATATGGCATCTGGACATCACACTTGGCAAAAATGAAGTCTAAGATATATGAGATAGATGTATTAATACTTCTTGTTTTTATGACTGCAACAGTTTGAGCTTCAGCACAAGCAGAGCAATCTTTAATTTCAACAACAATGCCTTATTAGTTGCTTGAGGTAAACTTTACCTCAAAAACAACAACATCACAAAAATAAAATTGTAGAGTGAATAGTCACAGTGAGCAACTGCAACAAAGGAGAGTTTATTCAAAGTAATCAAACATTTTAATATGAAGTGGCACATGAGATATCTATAAAGTAATTCCAATTCTCATAAGAGGAAATAGTTTCTTCTGAATAGAATTTTATTCATTAGAAAAAGAAGGGTTGATTTTTTCCATACAAAAAAAACATTTTGGAAATCCGTTGAATTTGCTTTTTTTTTCAATGACTCAGTCAATAGTGATGTCAAATTTAATTTATCTCATCATTCATGTGCCACCTGGGTCTAGCAGAATTCAATCAACAAAAGTGGAAGAGCTGGTGATGGTTGTTCTACGATATCAAATAAACAAAACACCAGTTATACTTCAGAGACATGATGTGAAATCATTGCTTTTTTTTATTTAGATGAAACTATAGAGAGAGGGTCTGCACAGTTGCTTAATTAGTATTGGTCTGAAATAGTCTAGAAATTGATCATCACCTCAGTCATAAAAGATTGCTCTGGAAGAGACATTCTGTGCATTTTGGAAGACTAAATCATTGAGGTTTATTTCCTGCAGAGCCAAAGAGCTCTGCATTGATTGCCTTGGACTACCATTGCTGCTATAAGAAGTCAAATCTTTTGTATAAACGAAATTAGCATTGATGTTGAACTTAATTTAAATTTTTAATGTATTACAGAATAAGCAAGATTGGTGTTAGGATGAAGCTGGCTTGACCATTTGCTAATTACATAGCTTTGAGGAGACCTGGATACATTGCCAAGGAAATATTGGGAAGAAAAGGAGTATTTTCTTTATTCTCTGATCATTAATAGAGGAACTGAGTGTATTTCAGCAAATAATGATTCACTCGTGCTTTTATGCATTCAAAATCTGTTCTTTTCTTCTGATTCAAAAAATATCAGGCAAAGCATTTGCAGTTTGGCTGAGTTAAGAGCCAGGAAAAATCATTAGAGTCTCTACATTGCCTATAGGTTTCATTTTGATACTCTTACATGGAAGCTAGCATCTAGTTAGGGCAAAATGTTTTTTCCATATGTGTGTTCCAGAGATAGAAAAAAAACAAGGCTGCATTACTCAACCATCCTGCTACTCCTTAGTACTTGGTAACATTTAATTTAAAGGAAAAATTGAATTTGAAGTTAATATATAAATTTTTCACAAGTGAAATCATACAAAAATAACACTTTTTTCTGATTTTTTTTTTTTTTTTGTCCAGAATAACTCTGCTTTTGTGAGAACAAAAAAGTCAGAATTATTTTTTGGGAATTAGAGCTTCAGGGTTTAGTCCAAAAAACAGACAATCATATAGAAAGCATTCAGATTTTAAACAGATTTGTAGATAACTATAAATAGATTGAGTGCAATAAATACTAAAAGACTTATCATTCATAATTTCAATATACCTCCGAATTTTCCAGTGTGATAGGAAAGAGTATTTACATCTGTAATTCTAAAACACTATTACTGGCCTCAAATTCATCTCATCTTATCTGACATAAGAACTTAAAAAACTACATTGCCCCACATTTCATTAGCATGTTGTTTCTTTTTTTTTTCCCACAGAATTGTGTGCACTCATGTTCCTGGACCAATGATCTCAGTGGACTAAGTAAAAATGTGCTATAAATATGGTTAGTTTACATTATTTTACATTAATTGCTTTACAGAATTATGAATAATTGTGGCTATTTTTTGAAGATGAAAATACATATTTCCAGAGATAATATTGCAATGCAGGTAAGAAGGGATAGAAAGAAATTTGATGATCATGGCTCAGGGGATATCAGCAAGATATGTTGGCCCTTAAAGGATCATGAAAGTAGAAATCAGGTCAAGATGTTGCAGCCTGCTGTGAAGGTTCCTGTAGCTTTCTCTTATGACACATTCAAAATTGATTTGAACTGTTCCATGCAATTTTAACAATAATTTCTTAGTGTAACTGACAATTTAATGTTTCCTTTAAGAAACTCTGGCAATTCAAACATGCCAAATAGGATCCTGCAGGGTTTTATTTCCATGTTAGTGATTTTGGAGATGACAAACCTATATCATGGGTCATATCCTAAAATATATGTCTGATTGAAGTAACTGTCTTCCTGGAACAGCAGAACTGCAGACAAAGCTTGGTGTTGTTTTTTTGTTGAATGACTGGGATATATTGGCCATTAATAATGTGTTTCTAAATATAATAATTTCTTGAGTGTTTGTATTTTCTCAATAATTATGCTCTCAAGCATCCATAATATTAAAAAATACAGATTGCATTCCAACATGTGTATAGCCCACAGTTTTTTTTTTTGAACCTGAATATTTTTAAAAAGGCAAAAAAGTGATAAATGGCTCTTAAGTGATTGTAACTTCTTAAACTTGCACTTCTTCCTGATGCCTATGAATGAGCAGCTGTAAAAAATCCTAAAGGCAGTTGGATGCAGAATGATTCCTTAGCAGAATTCATTGCAATTAATCAAAATTGTTAAGATTTTTTCTTTGTCTCAGTGCAATGACTGATAAGAGCAGATGAAATTTTGATACAAAAGTAAACTGAAAACAGAATTAATGTTACCTGCAGATAAGTTGTTCTGTTTAGACCCCGCAATATTAGTATTCCATATTGTAGAGTATCACTGGGACACTTGTGACTTTTATGTGCACCTTTCACCCTTTCAGAGAAATCATTAATAAGAATGGCATTTAAATAATCAAGTGATCTAGTATTCTTAAGTAACACCAAAGAAGCTATTGTGATTATTTGGCTTGAGCAATGCATATTATAAAATCTCTGTAAATACAGCAAATATTAAAGGACAAAAAAATTACATTTTAAAACATGTTTGTCAACATAGATACTGCAAACATTGTCATAAAGTTGGTCCCGGGCTTAATCTCTTGGTGTATTAAATGTGTACTTATGTCAGCCTAAAAATTTATTAATTATGTTTTTGTGCCATCATGCTCTTAATATATAAAATGCTCCATTGGCAATTCTGTATTCTATATGTAATTTACTCATGTCCAAGACAACTTTAACAACTTCCATTAGTATAAGGACTTGAATTTTTCATTGGAAGGTGCAATTTCCACACTTTTAAATCAATAAGAAAGTTTCTCTGAACTGCCTCCAGCTCCTTGAGAACCTCTCTGAATTATAAACAGTATACAGTATACAATATATACAGTATTTGAGTAGGAGTTCTGTGAAAGAACTGATATGTACACACAATATTCTATATTTTACCCATCAGGGCTTTTTATTAGTATTGTTATTTGTGACATTGGCTTGTAGTGATTTGATTTTGAACTTTTTCAGATCATTTAATTCAAAAATATGGTCCATGGTTTTGGTACTTAGCAGCACTTTTTTGACTTTAGTGACATTGAAAAGCAAACTGTGGGTGTGAGGTGGTGTTGCATTTTCTTCTGACTCCTCAGGTAATCCAGGATTAGTGGTCTGATTATTGTGTCATTTAAATATCCTATTTCCTCTGACTAGAATTTTTTTTAAGGTCACTTTTAGATAACATGAAATAGGCATTTGGCATGACTAAGTACCTGGGATCCCAATAGATAACCATCAGAGTAATATACAATCCTTCTTAATCACATTGTCAATTAACCACTCTTTCATTGATTTCAGTGTTCACAATGCATTTTTAAAAAGAAATGAAAGCTATTTAATTTTAATTGTGTTGCCTTTTAAAACTTAAGTATACTGTCTCAGCATTATTGTTTTCATCAACCAATCTCATGACTGCATTAAAAAAAAAATCCTTTTAAGATATCTAAGTGAAGATCTACTTTCCCTAGTTCCATGCTGATTTGGATAATTTCCTCCCTTTAATTATTAAGTACAGCACTTTTGTATAATTCATGCCAGTTAACATAGCCTCATCTTTTTTTAGTACTTGAGTCCTACTTGTTATTTTTCAAAAGATTGACATGTGGTTGATAGATTGGTAATTACTTGCTTGAAGCTTTTACTTTTCATTGACACAACATCAACTTTGTTCCATGGCTTTCAAATTTCTAGTACTTCAAGGCTTGAAGCAGGACATCAGCAGACTGGACTTCGCCATGGATAATTTTTTTAAAACTGCTGATTTAAAATTGCATCATGATTACTTTTATCAGTCTCCTTACTATGGAAATGATTTCTTTATAATCTAAGAAAAGTGAAATTTTCATCTAGTTTCTGGGAAATAAATTAAATTAGCTTTAATCTTTCAAGTTTCTGAAATCACAATTATTTTAAAGAAACTTGTATTCCTAATCAATTTGCACAGAATCTCTCCATAGATAACTTTTGCTGTCTGTAATGCCTTCCATGACTCCCTTCTAGGATTTTCTTTTGATATTATGTCAGCTGTAACTGGAAATGTACTTCCATTTTTTTCTCTAGACATTATTCTCTAATATCTTGGTAACCAACATGATATTTAAGCTTGATCGAGATAGAAATGTTGGAAAACTTACTTCAAAATGTACAGGTAAAAACTCCCTATTCATTAGGTGGAAATATTTTATTTCCTGATTCCTGTCTCTTGGGTTTTTATGGGTTTTATTTTGCCAGCCTGGGTTTGTCTACATATTGCCATTACAGCTTAATGTTATTCATACAAATAGACCCTGTACTCAGGTTCTCAATTCAGAAATAATAATCCACTTATAAGATTATGAAAGAACAGAAGTCAGCATAGTGTCATTATGCCTGACTTCATAGGTATAGAGGACTGTGAAGAGTCACAGAAGAGTCTTCAGAAATCAAATTAAAAATCTGCAAAGTAATGACAGTGTTCATACTCTGCTTGCTGATGAGCACTGTGTAAGACAATTCAAAGATCCTGTTCAAAAAATTGATAACATACTTATGTCATCATCTTCTGAAATAGAATCTGAAAAGTAAAAAGCTTACCTGCAGCTTTCTGAGTGGGTGTATCCTTATTCTGTCATCACTGGTGTGACACTTAATGGAATTTTTTTCAAAGAAAACCTTCCTTTAAAAAGATTTCAGCCTCTGCTGCCAAAGGTGGTAAGTTTTATTTTCTGAATCTGCTCTTGAACACGACTGTCAGGCAGTTTGGAAAGTGATCTGATCCTCCCTCTATTCTTCCATGGCTTCCTCTCAAATAGAAACATCTTCAGCAGCATCTTTTGACAGGTCATTTTCAGAGCCTTAAGAGAGTAATCAATGGAGCATTTTCCAAAAGGGAAGCTGTTCCTATGGAAGCCTACTTAAATTACAGTCCTCACAAATTGCCAATTCAGTCCAATAAGTTAAAAATGCACTGATCATGTCTCTGTTTGTTTTTTGTTTTTTGTTTATTTTAGGTATTTCTTAAACATTAATGGAATTGTTAGGCTAAAAAATCAATAAAAAGTGTTCATTCTTGAAACTATGATGTTTCTCAACCGTATAAATTAATTAGATCATATAGTCTATTTCCAAACCTGGAGGAATTGCACAACAAGAAATGTCTTAGATAGTGCTGTTTGTCATGGCTAATAGGTTTAAGAAGTAACCTTTCCATCCTGTTACTGCCATGTCAGTTGATCCATCCTGGACTGGAATTGGTAATGCTGATCCATTCACTGCTAATGCTGAAGTGACTGTCCATGCACCAATGACAACGAAATAACGATAGGAAGTACACTTACCCCAGCCAGGAAATCACTCAATGTAAGCCCTTCTTAAAGGAAAAAAGAGTCTTTAAGAGCACTGTGTTTAATGTTGTATACTTGTGAAACAGCATTTTCTTCAAACATTATTTTAATTTTCTTTAATTGCTCAAATATTTAAGTCAGGTTGTTTTAAAACACTAATTTTATTCAGGCAGGGTTTTTCAAAGGATTTCTTGGCTTCAAGGCTGTATCTCCAGAGGTGGTAAGTGTGATTCTGGAGACACTGGAGACCAGCCTGAGTAACACAGTTCCCAAACGCTGGCACTGACCCTTTATCATATATGTTAATTCCTTACATTAAAAAGTGAAATACTTTGATTAATTCCGCAGGGAACAATTTTAAAAGAACGAGGACAAACTCGGCTTTTTTCTACCAAATAATAGGATATTGCTGGATCAATGTTCCAGTCATTCTTTCAGTTCCCATGAAAAAATAACATGTAGATTAAATTGAGACAACCTGTCCTTCCTACTCCTTCTTGGAACATTCTAGATTTTTTCTTTTTAATTTTGACATTGTTAGGCAAAATTAGGGTGGAGATAATTCATGCTGAGGATGAAACCATTCACAACACAGTGCTGCAACCTACATGGGTTAGTTCTGGCTAAGTTTAGAATCATGATGTAGAGAAACAGGTTCTGTCACTCAATAGCAACTGCAGTTTGAAGCATTTCAAGAGTGAAAGAGAGACTAGCCAAGGGTTATCGATCTGATTGTCATTCATCTTTCTGAAGAGGCAAGTTTTTTTGTGTGTTTCCCTATTTTGGAACGGCTGAAAATCAGAAAAGGAGTTTTACTGAGTGGGAGTAAGGAAGACTGCATTACTAGAGAATGCCGCTTCAAATCATTCCATTGTTGGTATCACCTTGACCTAGGCATTCACAGAAATAGCAGAAAATGGAAGCTGAGTTTAGCTCTATGAACATAGCCAGGACTTCAATCAAACATTAAAGGATCCCAGAAGTTAGGGGCTGGCTATTTAGGGATAATTCTGAAAAGGTATTTAAGCACTCATTTATGCAGAGATGAAAGTCTTATGAAGAATTTGAGCGCCATAACCTTGAATTTAAGTGGTAAAAGAAAAAAAGTAACCTGTGATAGCATTTTTGGTGGGGTTTTTGTTTGGTTTTTTTGTGGGGAGTTTCTGTTTGGTTGGTTGGTTTTGGGTTTTTGGTTTTTTTTTGTTTTGTTTTTGTGGCTTTTTAAAATTATGTTTTGGAAATTTTTTGCTTTTTTTTTCCTGCGTAATATTGGTTTGGTCTATCATTTAGACATAAATTGAATGGCACTAGGTGAAGAGGTGGTGATGATTGTAATTCATGGTAATAGATGTTTGTCCACTGCCAGTGTTTGTAGAACAGCTGGTGGAACTAGAGGCTGTTTTGCTGACTTTATACCTTCAAACCTGTAATAAGTTTGGCACAAGAAAGCTGAAATTCCATAACTAAATACTATTATATTAATGTTATTTTATCATACTAACATTCTCTTTACACTTCAGGATTATCTATCATTGCTCCTTATATTTGTGCTGATGGGTTTAAACCAGCCAGTACCAGTTCACCTCTAAATATGAGGGTAGTATTTCTTTTTAAATCAGGAATACTTAAATCACAGAAATGTGAGACTGGAAAGGATAACACAAGATCACCACAAAGTCCAGTCTGACTGAAAGCTCAGTTCAGGAGATCTAGCAAAAAATAATTGATGAATTCTTCATAAATAGTAGTGGACTACATATAAAATTGTATAAAGAATAGGGAGATAAAGACCTTGTTTTAAGTGCTCACAGGAAATTTGTTAGATAAAGCTGTATCTTGCATCTCTGTGAAAGTGATGAAAGTGATCTGAAAGAATCCAACATATAATGCTCACAGAAATATTTCACTTTAATTTTTGGGTTTCTTGCCTGAGCAATGGAGCCAATATCATCAGGAATTTCCCAGCCATACACTGGTCACAATATGTAAGGAAGGAAGCTGAGAAAAGCAGTCTCTTGAGATCTTGCCAGTCATAAACTAAATTTAGTGGGTTTTATCCGTGCCAGACTTTCATAATTTGAAATTTATGGCTTTATTATTTGCTTGCTGCATTTTGTGACAATATTGCTCAATAAAAACACCAAATTTGTACACATCCATGACTACTTCCTTTTGTAAGAAGCAACCATAACTGTTTCTGTGGAACACTTGAAAATATCTACAGAAAAAAAAATTATCTCTGTGTCAATGATACGAGGACGTACCATAATCTCTTGCTAGTGAAAAAAACCAATATGTTTTCTAATCGCATGTAATTCATTATGTATTTAAGGAAAAAAATCAGCTAAAAGAGATTCTCAAAACAAAAACAAAAAAATATTTGTTTCAACATTATGTTAAGTATTTTAGCTTTTTTGACTAACTCTTTTGCTGATATGGATTAAATAATATTTCTAAAGAATTGTGCATCCTCATATAATTTTCCTTAGTCAGATACCAGTACATAATAATCCTATAAGAACCTAGGTAAGTTTGGTTGACCTACGCAGGAATTTCTCTAACCTTCACTGCTTATTTTCTGCCTACAGTTTTAAAAACTTATCTAGTTATGTATCCAATTTAATAACAGCTTTGGCTAGCCCCTCAAACATTTCAGAGGGATACATTTAGTAAAAATAATTATTAAACAGGCCCATCCCTCATTAATTGAAATTGAATTAATATTCTCCTGGAAAGATCTGAAAAATCACAAATAGAACATGTTTAAAAAGAAGCTTGCAGAAATGGAAAATTCTTCAATGATGTTAAAATGCAAGAAAATATAAATCACAAACTGCATTTTGCCCCTAGGAATTTCAAAAGATTATGATTAGAAACTGCAATGACTTTTCCCACTCAGGGTTCCATTTGGCAATTCTTCCATGATTGCTTAATTAATAAAATCACATTTATAAGAATAGTGCAACTCCTTAATCCAGTCCAAAAGTCTGATTACTTTTGAAATCAAATTGCAGTTTAATTTCAGAAATAGTTGGTATAATGCTGCTTAACCCCTACTGAGTCAAGTTCAATTGATTATTTTTAATTTCAAAAGGCCTCTGAGCAAAGCTCTCTCAATAATTTAGCAGGTGAGGAAAAGCCTGCAGCCAGTAATGGCAAGGATATATGAAAATCATGAGAAAAAGCAAGTAGTAAGTTTGACATGTTCTGACAATTATTTTTACAAAATAAGAATCTTTATAATTATAAATTTTCATTATACTTGCAAAAGCTTGAACCCACTCTCAAGTCTTGACCTGAGGCCAACACCCGTTAATAGAAATTTCAGTACAATGCTTTATTTAACTTTTGTCAGGATACATTTTGAACACTACATAAATCTCAAAAAAGGTGGTTTTAGGCTCATGATTGCACTTGGCTAAGTGATGAATAGTCCACCAAACTCTAAAAACTGTAGAATTCCCCAGCAAATCTTTTGACACTAGTACATTATGAGAGAGTACCAGAGAGCTCACATGAAGAGGTGGTGATACATAGATTATTCAGAGGATCTCAATTCTCTGAATTTGCAGGAAGAAAATAAAACAAATTCCACAGAATTCTCAAAAAGCTAAGCTAGTTATTCTCCTGCAGGTCTTGTTGAGTTGTAAATCCTTCTTTACAGTGTGCAATAAAGACAGAAGATTAAAGCAATTTTGTGACTAGTATTTCTGAACTGTGTTACCTTTCAGTAAGGGAGCCAGAAATTACTTTCTGTCACACACCTTTTACCACATATCTGAAATCTATCACTGATGTGTTTATTTTTCCTTCATTTTTGTTAGTCCACTGCATAATCTTTTCCTAAGGATGTTTCTTAAGCTGGGAATGTCACATATCAAATTAACAAGTAGATCCCTGAGTGATTCTATAGGTTTAACTTTTGAACACATTCTGATGAAAATTAGATGATATAAAGTTATTTGTATCACTTCAATCTGAGCAGGCTTCTATCCTGAAAAACAGGACAACTGAAAGAGCACATTTTAGACGAAAAATTTCAATTGAGAAGTTATTTTTGTTGCACAGGGTCTAAATCGAACATTCGGGATTATTTTTACATTGTTAGAAAGACTGGTGTCAATAAAGAGCTACCAAAAAGAGCTGAAAGTATTTAAATTATCTAAAATGAAATTATTAATATCTTTTGAAATAAAAGTATTTTCTTTTCCTATTTATAACATCTCACTGATTTTTATAATATTTTATTAATTTAAATTACTTGTTTTTGTGCTGGAGACACTAAGTAGATAGACAATAAATAGTACCTTGGGGTGACTTTGGTTCAGTTGTTAATTTGTATTTTATTTAATTTGGATTCCTTTAATTGGACATGTTTAATTGGCCCTGGTAACAGAAGGACTTTATTTCTTTGTTCATTTGTTTTCTTCATAATACTTACAAAAAAATATTTTTAAGAGTTGAGTTGTTAGAAATCTTATTTCCCAGAATGAGCATTACCCACCTATGAACACACAATGATTTAGAATATGTAAAGAAACCTAAAGAATAATAGAAAGATGAACAAAAAATATTGTAATAAAATGAGAATCTTACTATACAATAATTGAAGTTACTTTTTTTAAACTCTTTAACTGAATTTCAATTAAGTGCCGTGAGACACATAAAAACCCCCAAACAACTTTCAGGATGTGCATCCTGAAGATTAGAGCATCTTTTTAATAGGTTTAATTTTCAGAATATTCTTTTGTAAGAGCATCTAAACTAGGCTTCTTTGTCTATTATTCTTCCCATTTTTTCTCGATTTTGACTGCTTTTCCCCTATTCAACCTCTACAATTTGCTGCAAAACCTTAATATCGTCACTTTATTTTTATTTATTCAGTTTAAGAATACAGGCAATTTTTCCCTTATTTCACTTAGGGGTGACATCTCCTGTAAAATTCAAAACCATGAAAGTGTAGACTGGTGATGCCTTGTAGTCAAACAGTTCAGACATCATATTTATTTAGCCATTTTAATTTCTGAAATATTCAAAGATGATAATGGACAGCAACCTGCCCCAAGCACTCAGTGGCTTTGGGCTAGAATATTGCAACAAGCTCTCTCTCTTCAGCGTTGTCCTTGAAAACCCTCAAAGATTTTGTCTGGTGGGGAGTGATGAGGCATAACTCCTCGAAGGCACATCACTAAAAGAGCTGGAGACATCCATAATCCTCAGGCTTTGCTTGTCGTTCAGAATGACTAAACTTTAATGTAAGTAAGAGAAGTAAGGAGTTTGTCACCCAGAACTTGGAATCAAGCATTCTGGTTCTGGTTCAGCTTTGATTTTTATTTATTTTTAATTATACTATGAAGTTTTTAATGATGGTGAAAGACTTTCTTTACAGAGATGAGCAGAATTCTGTACTGTGTTGAAAACTCAGGCTGTTATTTATTTTCCTTATATTAGTGTGAGGGATAAATTTTTTGCATTCTGATAGAAAATGGCGTAAAATCACTAATTTCTGAATCTCTATCTACTGCACAATACAAACAACAATAACAAAACAGGGCCCTGTGAAAATCTTGGCATTTTTCTAAGAAGTTATGTATGGTTAAAAAGAAAAGGAAAGTGACATTTCATAAAAAGTGACATTTCATAATTGTTGCAGTCTATTATTTGTTTTGCAGAGACCTGGTGGAGATTAAATCCTTCTATATCAAAGAGAGCAAGAGAGAGTCTCTACCCTGAGGAGCCTTAATACAGGAAATTGAAGTGATGAAATTAAATAGAGCAGCAGATGAGTAGAGCAGTATCAGCAAGGCCAAAGGCCAAGGTTGCAGAGAGAAGTTCAACTATCCTCTGTAGCCATGTTCTTTAGTACTGGGATTTTGTTTTGGTATAGTTTGATTTCTCTTGGTGAGGCAGTAGCAGCAGCAGGTCAGCAGGTCCAGGACTCCACTATACCAGGTACTTCACAAGTGAACAAAAAGATTGTTTTTGGAATTGTTCTTTATAATTATTAAGTCATTATAATTATAAATGGTTGAAAACAATAAAAGATTGTTCCTATTCTTTGTTGTATTGAGAAATATAATTAAGAAAATATTTTAATTGCCAAGAAGAGTCTAAAAGAGAGTGTTATATTTCTGCCATGTTTAAATATATAGGATGATTTCCAAGGGTAGCTCTTTGTTAGTTTAAAAATAATCCAGATATTAAGATTGCAGTCCTGAACAATGAGACTTATTTTGAGACAGTTAAAGGGCAATTGTCATAAACCCTTGATTAAGGTGCTTCTATGTTTGGAAAAAAAAGTAAGTATTGTAAGGATATATGGATGGTAAAAAGATATGTGGACACCTGAAATGTAAGGACATCTGAGTTGTGATGATATCTGGTTAACGGCAATTTAACTTGAAAAACAATGATATGAATCAGGAGAAGTAAAGAGTTAAAGATACAAAAACCTAAGTGATGAGGAAGTTACAAAAACACTACCATAGATGAAGAGCTCACAGAACGCTGAAAGGATCACTGTAGCAAAGCCTTGGAGAGATTACCCAGAACTTCATAATCAAAAAAATGGAGGAAACAGAATCAGCATGGGGCTCAAGGGTAAGAACAAATTTACAAGGAGATATTTAAGAGGTTTTTCAGATGCGTAAATCTAGTTATGGGATGCTTTAAGGAGATTGTAAAGAGAGGGATGAACAGGTTTGGCAAACTAGAGAGGAGTGGGGTAAAACTGTCCGGTCCAATGTAAGCTTACTGCTGGACCTTACTCTGACCATGCCAGGGGAAATCCTTTCAGTTTGAAGTTCTCCACATATTCTCTGGACAGATATATCATTTAAATGTTTCACTTAACAGGGTTCTCTCTTTTCTCTCTTATCCTAATGCATTCTTGTTTATGATAAACAGGTTTAGTGTAGATAGAGGGTGTTTGTTTTCTTCTCTTTGTTTTCTCTCCAATAGGAAGAGTAACAGTCTCATATTTCTCTTCCAAAATGTAATTGAAGGGTGGGGACCACAAATAAACTTCATTATAGGGTGGAAATTTATGACAGTAATATAAAATACATAAGATAATATGTAGAAAGACAAAATTATTGTTGAGTTTTGACAGAATTATTTGGAGAATTTCAACAAGACATAAGGTTTATGCAATTAAGTAATTTGTCTGTGAGGAAATTCTTTCTCTTCCACACCAGTAATAGCAGAACTCATTAGCCAACTCCAGAGAACATTGAAGGAATACTCAGTGTTGCTGTTCGACACAATTTAGTGAAAAATCTAAGCAGACAAAAAAATATCTCCAAATGCTTTACTGGGATAAATTTAGGTAGAACGTGGATGTTCTACATTCTGTTCAGTACATCTGCTGAGCAAACTACTATGTAGAGTGATAAATTGAGCTCAGAATACGCTTTCTCAACCCACACCAATATGGTTGGGATGCTACAAGAAGTTGATGGTACTATATCTATGGACACATAATTTTGAAGACAAAGAGCTGTAGATAAATAGGCTTTATCCAATTTCCTTCATGCAGAGCAAAATTGTTTTTTGAAGATAGTTTTCCTGGTTGCTTTTTTTTACAGAATATATTAATGTGTTGTTTATAAGTACTCTTTTTGATAATGTTATCTAATTGATTTTGTTGCTGAATTCAATCTGGAAAATAGTTGGTTTTTATTTTTCTGTGTTGTTATAACTACAACTGAAACTCTTTAAACCATTTGTTATACAAGAAATGGGTATTAAATAAGTATTTTTGAGTTTGCACACAATTCTACAGCTATGCTACTCTATTTTTAATCCTGCCTGATACAATATTTAATTTATTTACCACATCAAATAAGCAGATACTTGGAGAGAATGAACAGGATGTTTATTCTCAATGCAGTTTCCATGCGTATGGATTCAAATGTGATGTGGATATTTCGTTAATTTTAATAAGGTTGTTTCATCACTGCACTGTAAATCATCCACTTTCCCTAAATAATATTATCTGCCCACAGAAATCCCATACTGATTAAGGAGAAATTGTACTTCAAGATTTTGAAATGTACACAGATGGATCAGAATTTAGGTGTGGCAGTTTTGTACTTATCATTGATTTTGACTAACTTCTCCATTAAGAAATTCATAGCAATATATGTGAGTAAAACCTTTGTGATGGGAGATGACATCCAGGCATTTGTCTTAAAGGCATTATATACATTTTCTCCATCTTATTGTAAAATATGAGAACTATCGTGCCCTGATACTGCATTTTCTGAGGCTGCATGTCCCTCAGTGTGGGTCACCCTGTGCTCCAGGCATGCTGAGTTTTCTGATATAATAACCCAGCTGCCTCTGCTGCTGACATCCAGCATTACCCTGTATCCATACTTTTGGTGACTGCTGTTGCTACACTAAGGTTATGTGGCAGGAAGCAGTTTTAGGATCAATGCATATTTATCACTTCTTGTTGCCAGAGACAAGACCCACAGAAAGTACATTTGGGTGTTATAAGGGAGAGAAATCATAGGCAATATTAGCATGCATGAGACTCATCAGTTCATTAGTCATCCAGGTCTCTAGCCACCTCAGTCTTGAGTTCATCTTCAGCAGGGCTGAAAAAAGAAAAAGTAAAATCTGTTATGTCCTACTTGTGTCCTCGCCTCTGCAGAAGTGCAGCACTGGAGCCTGGGGCTCCCCTGCAGCCTCAACTCAGCTTCAAGCTGCCTGTGATCCCTCCCTCCTTCTATGCTTGTGTGCAGTCCTGCCTCATCCCTTTCAAATCCTCAGACCTTATCCCAAGGAATTGTTGATTATTAACCAGGCAGAAAACTGTACAGTATCAGGTGTCTTTTCTCCAAGGTTAGCACCAGAAATGAGATTACAAGAATCACATCAATACCAGACTTAATGCAACTGGAGAGGGCTCAAACTCTGTTAAATCATTCTGACTACATAATGTGTGCAGGAGTAAGCCTTTTTTTGTTTTTCTTCATGGACACATAAATTGGAGGTTACATAATTTTTTTAAAACAGTATTAAGCAAAATATTTGCTTTGCAAATTGGATCAAAAAGTAGGTGTTTAGAGACAGGTAGAGGACCATACAGATGATGAAGATGAGACAGGAGAGGAGCTTGCCAGGTCATGGTTAGGGGGCTGCAGGCTGCACACTGCTCTGCAGATAAAGCCAGGCTTCACTACCATTCTTAGCTAGCTTCAGAGCAAATGAAAACAGATTAGTGTAAACCATGATTGCTATAAACCAGTGAGTTATATCTGGTAGTCAAATTCTGACTCCCTCCTTCCATTTAGCACTCACTGCCTGTATTAGCCTCTTCAGATTTAAGCTGAGACTGAACTTGAAGATTAATCTCCTGCTACAGATGGTCTGCCTAGCAAGGAATTAGTTTATTTCTGAGAAACACGTTTTTTGTACTGTGCTCCTCAATAATTTTATAAAGGCTATCAGTTTCTAATGGAGGAAATAAAGCTCAAAAAATAAATGTTGGTTGCTCTTTTGTTTTTTCAAAAAGAACTGCTTGAAATCTCCTCCCTGGGAAACAATCAGGAAATTTCTTAATACTGGTAACTTTAAAATGTCTGTTGATCTACAAAACAGAGTATGAATGATGTAGGCATTACTTATATAATTGGCTTTCTGTATACTTACAATCACATACTGGTTTTAAAATATATTCCCTTGGTGTGTTCATTATATCCATCTCTCACCCACTTCTGCAATGGATATTTTCAGCCATTTGTTACTGTTTATTATTAGAAAAGCAATAAAGAGGGAGCAGCATCATGATTCAAATTACAGTCTCAAAAGAACAAACATATAAAGATATGAAGTGTGGTATAAAGTTCACGTTTGCCCCGTAATAATATTGACTTCTACAAAGTCAATACATCTGAGGTAGAATGTTTTCTTTTTGTTTGTTTGTTTTCTTTCAGTTTCTCTCAGCTTCGTTAGTAAGGGTCAGAAACTAAAACTCTTAAGGACTCTTAAAATGCTAATTTCAGCTTTGCCTACTGTTAATGTGATTTATTACTAATTTTTACTTGTTCTCATTTTAAACTACTTATAAGCTTTGATGATTTCCAAGTGTATGTCTTTTATAGTCTACCTTTTGTATAGGTCTTGAAAGGAAAATTTAAATGTATAGACCTTTAAAGTTTCAGATAAATCACTTGTAAGACATATTCAATGAGAGTGGCAACTCTGTAATTTAAAGCTGTGTATCATACTATGCCATAAAACTTTCTTATCAGCAGTTCCTGGCAATATAAAATTGATAAGTTTGGTGCTACTAGGTCATGTACTCTTTCCTGGAAGTCACCTTATTCTGATTTACTCTTTAACTAGTCTCCATATGGAAGGTGTTCTGCTCTGGACTTATTAATAAACTTATTGATGAAACAAAAGCAGTTCATCCATAAGCATAACTAGTGGAGGATGACCATTACTAATTTGGTTGCTCAGGTTACCCAAGACACCTTGAATACTGTTTGGCAGCAACAAACAGAATACTCAGCTTATGAATTGATACAACAGGTGTCTCTAGAGGCCCGGGCACAATTTGTCTGTTTGCTCTAAATTGATAACTCCTTAGTGGACTATTTCTTCAAGACGTCATCTGCTACAACAGCTATTTCTATCACTTTTCTGATTGTACACTAGCTTGCCTCAGTGTGCTAACAGCAATAAGGAAAGAGGAGATCCTCACTGGCAAACTGCAAGAGGTTAATAGGGATTTGTATAAAAAGGCAATGTGTCATAATATCCTCCTAAGACATTATCTTGGGGGGATGTCTGAACTGGTGTTTGATATTCCCAGTGCCATTATCATGTCAGAAAGCATAATTTCATTCATGTCTGTCTCTTCATGAAGAACCAATTACAAACCAGATATCCCATTTAGTTATTTGTTTTCACTGTATTCATCACTGTGGACATGCAAGATTCCATGAATCTTAGGTATGTTCCCCGTCACTTAGATATGATGTCAGGAAAGCAGAGGGAAGAAGCAACTGTACTGCCACCACCAGTAATGGGCCTGAGCTCTACTGCAATTTGTGTAATACAAAAAGCCACCCTGACTCACCCAACCAGAAAGAGACAGGGGAGTTTATACTTTAATCAAGTCAAAGAATGGATAATTTTCCCGTCAGGTATTAGAGCTGCTCTGGTCCAAGAAAAAAATGTGCGTTTCTAAGGAAGTGAAAGAAAGCTTTTTTGGATTCACCTGGATGGTCCGACTATCACTAGAATGAAAGAGAAGTTAACTGACTTTCGAAAAAACAAATTAAATCTCTCTAGATACACTGGAGAGCTCCAGAATAGAAATTAATTCTTACCCCAAGTCTGTCTTGCCAAGGCAAGATTTTCTTCCAGGGGTATCCCCTAGGATACAAGGCAGGAGGAAAAATAAAATCCACAGATGCCAAAGTTCACAATTGCTAGAGATAAAGGGATTTTTTTATTTAATCATAGGGTGAGCAGATTAAATTCTGATCAACACTTCCTTTTTTTTTTTTGGGTAACTGTGTCAGGTATTTTGGATGTTTTGAATATTTTCTTTTCATTTTTCTTTAAGCTAGCCTGAGAAAAGGGTGACTTAAAGATAATTCATTAAGAACAAGTTACTAACTGAAGACTAAGGCAAATCCGAAAACCTTGCCACTTGACCTCCTTAAGTACACAATTCCTCCATGTTCCCTGAATATCCAAAAAGTCATTGGAGGTTTTGTGTACTAATACTGCATGGCTCTGACAAGGAGCTTGCATCACATGGATCAAGACCAAATAGAAAAGTGTCTCTCAGGAGACTATCTGATACTGAGTTAAGATAGGGAAAGAGGCTTTAATTACTAGGATCACTATATAGTATATCACAATGTCTGGATTCAGTTTGTCCATAGATAAATCAGAAATTTAAAATAATTTTAAAATGTATGGGCTGACGGTTATGTAACAACCAGCAAAATTTAATTACAGTAATTATGAACCTAAAGATAATTTGAATAAGACTTGTACATACAAAAGTTACCCAGGAATCAAGGAAGTTTTGTGTTTTCTTTTATCCCTATCTGTTGCACACAAACTTTTTAATAAAGTGCTCTACAATAAATTTCTGCTATTCTCTTCACAGAAAAAGAAAAGTTATTTTATGTGTGAACTGGCATTGATCACTGAGAATTTTGAGATAGAAACCACCACACGGCTCTAAGTAGTGGTAAAAAAAAGAAGTGAAGCCTAACCAGGACTTGTATGTTTAGTCAGCAGTGAAAAGGGCTTTAGGAAGTGAACTCTGAGTGCACTTTCAACTTTTTGTAACATACAAAGCACCAAAAAAGAAAGAAGAAGAACATGTGTTGCAAGAGCAAAGCCAGTTGAACTGAGCAGCTATCATTTGCAGGCTGGAAACTCAGCTGTGTCTTTTACTTCAAAAAGTGAAAAAAAGAATTTTGCAATAGGCAGGGCAAATGCTTGTCCCCTTCTGTTCTCACGGGTTTTTTTATAACTCTGTACTCCCTCCTTCTCTCCCTTCTTTTCTCATGTTTTAGAGAACTACAGAAAGACAGACATGATGGTGAAAAGTTGAAAACACTGAAAAGTTATTTGATGCTTTCTGACAACAAGTTAAAAGAGAGACTGTTGTGTGATACACTTTCAAAATAGCAATAATACATATATAATAATTAGTGATTTTAGTGTCTCAAAAGAAGATTATAGAAAGAAGGATAAATTTAAGACTAGTAAGTTAATAGGACTACATACTCTATTTCTAAAAATGGAGTGTAAGATTACAGTAGAAAATTCCTTATTTCTAAATTAAATATGCCATGTATGTACTTAATTAACACAATATTATGTGACCTTACTACCAAGAATTATGACAATCTATTAACATTCGAACAGTAACCTTTATATATTCTGTTGGCATTGAAATGCAAGATTTACAATTATAGCTTATGCAGAAAAATAACCTTTAATAAGATGTAACAACAGTTTTTTTGGTTGATTTTCTATTAAAATGCCTTATAATTCAGCAGTAAGAGAGTAAAAGGATTTCTGATTCAGCCTTCTGTGCTTTTTACCTTTTAGGAGGCAAGCATTGGTAAGGGAAATGGCCTCTTTTAGTCCTTTTAAATTTAATGAATTTTAATATTAAAAATAATTTATCAGTCTTATAATTCTTCCTAAGGAAGGCAGTATTTTAGGATGTGTAATGATTACAGTGATTAGAACCCTTATCCAAAATTTCTAGACAAAGTACAGAACTTACAATATACCTTATAAATCTGAGGACTTATAAGTCCTCAAGAGTCTGAGAACAGGTAGATGCCAACCTCTCTTAAAAATAGGATCTTGTAAAAATTGATATATAAATCTTTCATAATAACATACAGATTTTCCATTTTTTCTCTCCTAGAATTAAACATTTTCCCATCTAGGACCGAAGATAAATAGGGTGACTAAATTTATTTTCTTACTGAGCCTTTTGTTTTTCTTTTCCCTATATATAAAATATATATTGTCCCTATACTGTTGTCCCTATGGAAGGATCTTAGCAAGATTGGGCTGAAGTATCCACGTTTTGGCTCTGTCTGGAATTATATAACGTATATCTATTTGAAGCTTCAATTCTCCTTCCTGATTTTATGTCATTTACTTCTGAGCAGATGGTTGCATGCTGACAGTTGTCACTTATATATTAAAGTAACTTACAATTGACTGTTGCTCTTGCCTTAAAGTGAATGTTGGATGAAATGGGAAAAGTAGTTGTCTTGCAAACAAATCAAGTTTTTATCATAAATTTGACATGCATCACGAATTAATGGAGGCAGTTTCTATAGTAATAATGTAATCCCTGGAAGAACTGCAGCTGTCTATTCAGGTGCATTCAATCTCTCCTTGATGGGAATAATTACCTTCCATCCTTGCTGGATAATTGCCTTTTGATTGAGGTCATCAGAGCAATCAAGATTGTGAGAGGCAGAAATCATTGCTAGGGTGAAGAAAGAAGGGGGAGGAAAATAGAGACCAGAAAAGATATTTTAGAAGGGTGAATTGATAGAGAATTTACATGTATTTTATTGATAGAGAATTTACATGTATTTTAGTGCTTCCTTCTTTGAAATGATATTTCAAATGATGTGATTATATGAAATCAGATGGCATTTAAATATGCTAAAGCCCATGTTTACTTGCTATATTTTCTTCCAAAAGAAGGTTGTTATTCTGTCAGTCCTTGAACACAGAATTTTCTATTTCCAAACTTTGAAAACAGTTTCCCTTTGTGGATGTTTGAAACTTTATATATTTATTTATTTATTTATTTATTTTTCTTACCCCATGTCTGATAATTGTTAAACCAATTAATTTGGTAACGAATTTTTTGCCTGAGTCTTTTGAGCCTAGTGTTGTATGGTATTGGAAATTGCTTTCACCTGGTTAATGATTGGAAGGGCAAAACAGCTGAGAATGCCATTTATGCTCGTATTACATAACTTTCTATTTGTTCTATCTATCTGACATGGTTGGCAATGAAGGCAACAATTGTCTAGCCTATTAGCTGGGAGTTTTAGCATTATATTCCTTAGTTGTTATGAAAAAGGA
Source organism: Calcarius lapponicus (assembly GCA_039654755.1). Lineage (NCBI taxonomy): Eukaryota > Metazoa > Chordata > Aves > Passeriformes > Fringillidae > Calcarius > Calcarius lapponicus. The sequence goes on along the minus strand of CM077462.1, from coordinate 75,675,332 downwards.
TGTTTTGCTTTGGTTTTACAAATTATGAGGAAAGATCATAAGATACTTATACACACTATTTTTTTCTTCCTTTTATAACAATATCATAAGAGATAAAGATGCACTCTGTTTCTTTAAAATATTTTTTTCTTTACATCATTAATAAAAATATTCATTATTTCCATACAAAAAAAGATTTGTTTTTCTTTTTTAATCCAGGTGTACACAAATAAGTTTAGCAAAAGAGAAAAATCAGCAGGGTGATCAATATTAGTTGATTATGGAGAGGACACTGTTGTATTATGTGGTATATAAAATGTATGCATTTTAAATTATAACCTTTCCATTAATTAAGTAAATAATGAAACAGAAAAATAGAACACTTTGTCCTGAAGGAATATTTAAAATGCCATTTATTCGAATTCCCCTGCAATAAGCAAGGATATGCTCAACTAGAGCAGGTAGCTTAGAGCCCCGTCCAACCTGTACTTGAAGTATTCAGGGATGTGACACCTAACAGATCTCTCGACATCTTGTTCCCGTGTTTTACCACCCTCATTGTTAAAGATTTATTCCTTATATTTAGTCACAGAGACATACTGATTTATGCTGAGGCAGTAAGAAAACTGATCTTCTCCTACAGTGGGAAGGACTTTGCTTCCTCAGTTCCTGTTGTGCTGTCCATTCACTCAAGAGGTGTTGGAAGGGTGACTATCATTGGAGACGGAGGAAAAAAGCTGTTGAGTACCTCAGTCTTCTCCTTGTCCGTAGTTACCAGTTTGACAGTCTCACTTATCACAGGAGCTGCACTTTCTTTGACCTTCCTTTTATGGTGGATATAGCTATAGGAACTCTTATTCTTTGCACCCTTTACCAAGTTCAACTCCAGCTGTGCCATGATTCACCTGATCCCACCTCTTCATGACTAGGTGATGTCCCTAGAATCTTACCAGGGCCTCTGTCTCTGATTCCTTTGTGTATTTCGTTCTTGCCCTTTAGTTTGGCCAGTAGGTCTTGACTCATCCATGTTGTTGTCTTGCCTTCTTGGCCTGATTTTTTGTACCTGATGATTAAAAGCTCTTGCACTGTATGGAAAGTAATTGTAAAGATCTCCCAGCTCTGTTCTGCTCCCTTATCCCTGAGGGCGGTTTCCAGGGGGGTCTTTTCGACTAACTCCTTAAATAACTAGAGCTCTGGTTTCCTAAAATTCAAGGTCCTGACTTTAGTCTTCACAAATACAAATGAGAGATTTACATTTTATGTAACTGATGCCTTTATTTCTTACAGCTCTAAAGGGAAACAAAATTTCTGACTGTGTTATTTCCCTCATGCATTTAACATGAGCTTGTCCCACAAACTGTAAATGACATCCATTCCTTGGAAAGTAAGTCTCTGGACATCTCAATAGCCACGTAGAACCAACTCAGATAATTCGTGCTTAGGCTGGTAAATTTGCTGTTCAGTGAAAGTTCAGGAATTTAGGGGTATTTTGTACATAAGTGTATTACATCACATTTTGGATTGCAAATAAAACTAAGAAATATGTAATGAGGATGAACTTATAGTAAATATGGAAACAGTTTATGGAAGTCTTTCTTATGTTGTTTTGGGATAAGACTACATGATAAATTTTCATGAGCCTGTCTAAGGGTTAAACCCAAGTCAGACACCAAGCCCCATGCAGCTGCCTGCTCACTCAAACAGTAGGTTTGAGGAGAAAATAAAAAGGGTAAAAGATAGAAAACACTTGGATTGAGATAAAAAAATGCTTAATGGGGAAAGAAAAAACCATAGACAGAAACAAAACAAAACAAGGAATCAATTCACTGCTTCCCATGGACAGGAAGGTGTTCAGCCACCTCCAGGACAGCAGGGCTCACCATTTGTAACAATAACTTGGGGAGAAAAACACCATTATTTCAAAAGTTCCCCCTTCCTTCTCCTTCCTCCCAATTTATGTATGGACCATGATGCCATATGGTCTGGATATATCCCTTTAGTTGGTTTGGGTAACCTGTCCTATCTGTGTCTCCTCTCAGCCTCACATAGAACCCCAACTTCCTCACCAGCATGGCAGCATAAAAGCAGAAGTAGTCTTAGCTCTGTGTAAGCCCTGCTCAGCAACAGCAAAAGCACCTCTTTATTATCAACTTTGTGTTCATGATAAATCCAAAACACATACTAACCACAGTGAAAAAAATAGCTCTACCCCAGCCAAAACCAGCACAGCCTGTTTCAGAGACATACCATGAAGTTTCTGATGACAGTGTCCCTGAACCAGCACTGAATTAATTGTGAGCAGATGATTTACTGTTTTCAGGGATTTATCAACAATTTTTAACTATCAAAACCCATTTTTGGAGTGTCATAAAGAAAAATTTGTGCAGGAGCATTTCCTTTTATTTTTAAACATGTTTATATAAAATGGATACCTTTAAACTGAAAGGACACAGTATTGGAAGTACTGTAGTGAGTGGCTATATATTTTCCACATTAAGTTGCTCTGTTATTTGTACTGACTCTACAACACAACCTTTTCCTTCTCTAATTGGAAAATTTATGACTCAGAGATTTCTAGCAGTCTTCCTAAAAAGATGTTCTAAAATTGAGAGTCTAAACCTGCAATCTAACATGTAGAACATGTTCAAATATGTGCATTTTTTCACAGAAGAGATTAGCAAAAGCTGTGTTAGTGCTAATCAGAAAATAGAGCTAAAAGGAACATCCCAAAAATGTACTGGTTTGCTGATTATCCTGCTCTGTGCAACTAGAATACATATTTTTATTTGCTAATCCTATTTACAGAAGATAAAGTCCCATGCTTCAGAGCACTGCCAACCATGAACTGCTTGATGTTTAGCACATAATATTGCTGCCTGGGCAAGTGAAGCATTGTGTCTTGCTCCTGTTGAGTAACCCAGTTAAATTGCCTCTGCCTGCCACACCTGGGATTATGGGACACTTCATACTTTTTGGATAAACATAGAAAAATGATGAGAAGCAATTCTCAAGGTATTGCCCCAACTACTCAGAAAAACAGATGTAAATGAGAGAAAAGCTGTTTAGAAGAAACAAGGTCTGGATTTGCTCTGAGATAGAGTAAGACTGCTGGAGAAGCTATTGGATTTGACAGAAAAACACAGAAGAGATCATGGTGAGTGACAGTGGGAAGAAAAAAATGTTTGGAAGTTAATGGTGTGGAAATAAGGTAGGTTCACCAAAGCTCTGCATGTAACTGAAAGGAAATTGTTGCTGGTAAACACTAACTGTGGCTGAGTGCACAGGATGCACAGTTGGCTTTTATAAGAGGTTCTGCTGCTTCTAGGCAGCTAGTGTTAGTCTGTTCTCATTCAAGTGGATGAGCAACTATTATAACACCATCACAGTGTGTACATTGCTCTGTCATTTACAAGTGGGAAAAATAAAGGTTTTAGAAAGGAAAAATGTGTATTGATAGCTGCTTCCACAGGACAAAAGTAAATTTTCTTTAATAGCTTCCTAAGGAAGTTATTACTCCATGTCTCACTCCTACTTTTTGCCTTGTCTTCACGAGTTGTTTGAGCTTAATTTATTGGTCTCCACAAGTCTTTTTGCTATTCAATTTCCTTGCTTGCAATTAAACTCTTTGGAACAGGAATGTGTGCGTCTGAACAGTGCCTGGTACAACTGGTGTGAGGTTTATCTCTAAATTTTGCTGGAATATTATTCAGAGGCTGTACAGTTTTTCAGAAGACTTGGACACAAGGGCCTTAGATGATAGCTAAAATTACTGTAAACTCTATTTCATTTTTATTTTTGATTATTAAAGGATTAGAGTCAAAATTATATATGTGGAGAGGCATTCTTAACTTGTAGAAAAGCAGCTTTGATCATGAGATGAAAATAGGTATGTGAAAACTGTGTTGTCAGCTCTTAATCACAGAAAGAGATTGAAAATTTAAGACATGAAACTCCTTGCCTCATAGTCCCTCACAGGCCAAGGTGAATTACTCAAAAGTCAGAGTGGCAAAAAATGTTGTTATTACTTTCTCTTGAGTTCAGATAGAATGTGATTAGGTAAAAAGGTTAGCACTGGGTATCTTACTCTTCATTCTGACTGCTTTCTAACAAGATGGTTAGTCTTAACTGACAGGAATGAAATCTCAGAAATGTAAAAAGAAATGTAGATAAAGGAGAATTCCTATTTTTAAGATACTGAGATTTATGATCCTATATATTTAATATATAACTTATATACATTTAAATACATATTAATATACATTAATATATATTTGCTATTTAACATTTAATGAACATAAGTCAAATAAAAACTGTTTTTAAACTCCATTTTTTAAAGAGTTTAAATGGTCAGTCAGCAAAAAAAAATTAGAATGGTAAATGAAAATTACTATGAATTTAAGGCTGAAAATTTTGCATGCAGTATATGGTCCAAGGTACTTTTTTGTTGATCTGTATTTTCTGGTCTTGTTAGAAACACTGCATATTCGTGACACTTACTATATAACAATGATTCTATTGTTATCTCAGTAGAATTATTGAACTTTTAAATACTTTCCACCTTCTTTTGTGCAAATATTTAGCTTCAGTAAAAGAGTGAAATATGGGTTTTTTTTTTTTTTTTCTTATTTGGAATATGTGGTAAAATTGGATATGAACAGCAGAGAACATAGGCATGCTGAAAATAACTCTGTTAATGAGAAATGTTAAAGGATTCCTTATATGTTTGCATCAAACAGGATATATAAGAGAGTGGCTAATGGAAAAGATTTTTTTCCTTAATTGAACATAAAAATAATCAGGGAATTGTATTTTTAAATGCCATTCTAGTTCTATTAAGCAGAAGAAATTATCTCATTGATGTTTTCTGATAAGAACTACATTAGGGAAGAACTTGCTAACATATCCATAACTTTTCTTATCTCAAGGATAGGACACTCAGAGAAGCCCAGGTTTTGTGCAATTCCCTCTGAGACTGGGAGGATGGAGATAGGATGGGAAGAGTACTTGAAGCAAATGCTGCTCTGAAAGGGGTTCTACATCTACCTCAGAGTCTAGCATGGCCAGAGGCGTTCTTCTGTGCATTTTGGATGCTCTTGAACTGATTAACTACATCCTTATGCAGAGTATAGTGAGCTCATTCAGCTAAATTCTTCAGTACAGGCCAAAACATGGAGACTCTACTGTTTTTTGTACATGGTGGTTTTGGGACGGTTAATACATATCAGCATCAAATTTCACAGTTCAGGATTTTTTTTCCCACCAGAAAGAGTTTTGAGAATAAAAAAAAACCAAAACAAGTTGAACTTCTATTCTTTGTTAGAGTACTTTTCTGTCACTTACCAGACATGTAAAAATACAACCAGAGAGACTACCACTGGGATGGTAAAAAGTGTAAAACAAAGGAACCTACTATGCTTCCTAGAAAGATATTTGGGAAAACACACTTGAACTAGCTCTCATGAATCACAGTTGGATTTCTAAACCTTTGAACTCTGGAGGTGTCAGTTTTTAGTTCTGTAAAAGATGTTATTTAATCTAGCTTGATTTGGAGGTATTTTTAGAAACAAACTCTTCAGGACTCTAAATCAGCTTCCTCTTGAGATACAGATCTCCAAGTGGGTGATGTCTGTTAACCTCACACATAGCTGACACACAGCTGGCCAGACTCTACTTGGAGGAAGTGCCATCTGAATTTGTATGAAACTAGGTATTGAGATGAAGTTCAACATCCAGACAGAGTTTTTTGAGGATTACAAAATGACAGAGTCTGTTTCATTATAATTCCTCCTTCATAAATGTAATTTCTGGATACTCCTCACTAAACCAGAGTATTCCTATGTGAGAATTTTCATCCAGGATGGTAGACTTTAATCCAGTGGTCTCCATCAGTTGAAAAATGCTCCTTTCCATGGTACAGTCTAAAAGGCCAGTAACAGTATTTCATCTACTTAGGACCTCCAGTAGTGAACCATTTTGCTGAGAAGCTAACACACTCCTTTAATTGAGACAGCTCTTGCAGATTTATCCAAAACCTCAGACAATTCACTCTGCCAATCTCTATTACCTCCCACGTTGTCTAGCTTCCACACATGCCAACTGCCTTTCTGTCTGAATCCCTTGCTTTTGGGAAAAAACATTGTATAGCTGTGCTGAAAAGTATATATACAGTAAAAAAAAGAAAACTTCTTGGTTTTTTGTTACTTCAGAAGGCTCTTTCCCCCAGCATGTCAAGAACACAGGGTATACTGAAATTTAGGATTTCCATGGTGCAACAGGCTCATGATTTCTTAATAACACTGATCTTTAATCATGGAAAGATTTTCAGTTGTTGAGACAGTATTATGGGACATTATGTTAATATGGATAGTACCAAAAGCTATCGAGGAAAAAAAGCTTACTGCTATAACTTCAAGTTAGCTGGTTGATTTTGGGTTTTTTTGCAGATTTTCATTTGCATATAATAGAAGTCTTTTTCTCCTTTGAGTCAATAACTGTAAAGAGTTCTAATTCAGTAAGTTAAAAAAAACTTCCTAAATCCAATATTTGACAAAATCTAATAATCCACTAAACGACTTTACCTTTCTTCAAAAACACACATGTCCTTATCTTCACTTCTAGCAGCGGTTCAGTTTTATTGGAGCCAACAAAGACCAAGCAGGCTGGGTTGTGAAATATTGCTCTCTACATTGCCCCTAACACTGACCCAAGGCCATGCCCAGAGAAGGACTGGGACATTTTTCCCAAAGCTCTTTCAACAATCACTTTTGGCACAGAAGTCACATTTATCTCTGATTTTTTTTTTTAAATTTAGCAACTCTCTGCTCTCAATTCTCTGCACTACTGCCCCATATAAATTCAGATCCACAAAATCCTGTGGAAAGCATATGTACACTCCCTGGATAAAGCATTGTCCTTCATTTTCTTTTATATCTTGCTCCTGCTGATTATATTTCATAACTTCTGGCTGGTATTTTTTTATACGTCTTTTTGTGGCCTTAATAATTTTACATACTTCTCACAGTCTTCCTTTTCTCAGACTAAATAGTCTTAGTTACTTAGCCATTGCTCACACAAAAGATTTTTCATAACATCTCTGCTGATTTCCTTTGGACCATTATCCAAATATAGCATTTTTTTTTGAGCAAAGAATTAACTCACAGAATGAATCTTAGACATGGGAAAACCATGGGCTTCTATTATAGCTTTGTGATGTTCTTGGTTCTGTTCTTCACACAGTTTCTATTACCCAGTGTTTGTTTTCCCTTTTGACCTCTGAGTATGGAGCAAATATTTTCATTGATTGATCTTGGCCCCAAGATTGCACCTGAGTGACAATGACACCATAATCTTATGTTACTAGGATTTATTTTGTTGCTGGGGATTTTTTTTAATTATGTAAGGAAAAATTATATCCTAAAAATATGGAAAATTTTTGCTGATTCAGATCCTGTCTCTATTGATGGCACTAGAAAGTAGTATCTGGGAAAAGCACAAGAGCCTACCCATTTTGTGAAGTACATTCCTCTGCATTCCTATGTAGTAGGTAATTTCTGTAATCCTTTTTTTTTCTGCTTCAGCATCTATAGCCACTGCTTTACAGGTATTAAACCATACATGTCTAAACATAATTTTTTTGTATCTATTGCTGAAGATACTGTCCATTATTATTTTTTTATTGTTATTTGAACCTGCTAGGCATTTTCAGCTCTGGAGAATGCCACTGCTGACCCTTTTCCCCACTGAGAATTGAACATTAATCTTTACTTTCATACATTTTAATGAGATTTTAGTATTGAAAAAAAAAAAACAACCTTCTACTTAATTCTGACACAATTTAGATTCTTGAAAGCCTCAATTTTCAAATGGCCCAACAGACTGAGGATTAAGTAATATTTTATTTGTCAATATATTTAAAGTGAAGAACCCCCTACATTTATTTTACCCAGGTGGAAAATCTCTGTGATAAAGGCAACATTGTATGAAGATTGAAATTAGAAAAAATGAATCTTCATGCCAAGAAAATATGCTGGAATAATTACATAATTTTAAGCCCCTGTCAGGTAAGGAGGCCATGAATTGCTGCCAGTGGGATCAGTAAGATAAGTTTTGTCATCCAAACCTAACTGTGGATTTTATACTCTTTGCACAGCATGGTTAAGTGTTAACTGTTATATATATAAGTGTAATAGAGAGGGAGTATATAGTACTGCTTTTGATTTTCTGCCTTGGTCTGGACTTTCTGAAGGAATCTTAAAAAGATCTATATAGGACTAGGTGGCATATGTAAAAACAGCTAGAAAACTACATTCTAAGAATACCTGCTGGCAGTTATTAATTAGGAAGAGAGCATTGACCCTATATTGTTAAACTCTAAAATGTTTATTCTAGGCCTATTTCTAGTTGCTACTTTCAGTAAGAATCTAATGATGTGTAGTGGGTTGTCCCTGGCTGGATGTCAGGCACCCACCAAAGCTGTTTTCTCACTCTCCTCAGCAGCTGGACAGGGGAGAGAAAACATAGAGCAGGGTTCATGAGTTGAGGACTGGGAGAGACCACTCATCAAATACCATCGTGGGCAAAACAGGTTCAAATTAGAGAATTTATTACTAAAATATCAGAGCTGGATAATAAGTAAAATATGACCTTTAAAAATGCCCCAAATAACCCCTCCCTCCTTCCCAGCTCTATCTTCTCTCCCAGTGGTGCAAAGAGACGGGGAATGGGGGTTATGGTCAGTTCATCAACTGAGGTTTTCTCCTGCTGCTCCCAGAGAGGACACCTTCTCCTGCTCCAGCATGGGGGTCCTCCCATGGGAGATAGTTCTCCATGAACTTCAACGTGAGTCCATCCCCAAACTGCTGAAGTGTGGCTCGCTCTTCCACAGGGTGCAGTCCTTCAAGGAAAGGCTGCTCCAGCATGGGCTTCTCTCTCCATCTCAGTTCTGGCTCCTGGATTACCTCTTTCCTCTCCTCCACTGACCCCGGTGTCTGCAGAGTTATTCCTCTCACATATTCTCACACCAATCTTCTCTGGCCACAATTACATCTGTGCAATGACTTTTCTTATCCTTCAGAAATATGTTATCACGGAGGCTTTGCTACCACTCCTAATTGGGCCAGCCTCAACCAGCTGTACATCCAGGGATTGGCTCTGCTGGACACTGAGGAAGCTTCTGGCAGCTTCTCACAAAAACCACTCACTGTACCCCCTACTACCAAAGCTTGGCCATGCAAACCCAATGCCTGATGGAATAGGGAGCTTCATATTAAATTGCAGATCACAGCTACCTCACTGTGAATATAGGAAGGTTCAGATTTTGAAATTTTCATGACAAACTGGAGCTATCATGCAGGGGAGAAAAATATGTAAACCAACATGTATAACCTGGAAATACTATCTTACATGAGAACAAATTGCACTGGTAAGAGATGCCAAGAAAAAACTCCTGAGATCACAAGGTGAAAATGAAACGTAAAAGCCATGTTGCTGCCCAAACAGGAATATCCTTAGATGAACAACCTTGCCCTGTTTTGGACAGGGCAAACATACAGAAAACAAAATATTTTTTAAGCAAGCTGTACAATAGCAGTTCTCAGTTGAAAAAAATACGTAACACTTCATGTGTGACTGATTTAGAAATATGTGCAGCTACTGGCAAGTCCAGAGAGAAATAATGAGAACCATCAGAGGCAGTCAATTTATTTTTGGAAACAGATTGACCAACTTAAGACTGTCTGCCTTGAAGAATACAGAATTCATATGGAATATAGAAACCTCCTAAACCATAAAAAGCTATAGCAGACATGCAAACACCATTTTTTCAATACAGAAAACTTCTAAAATACAAGAAGCAGGGAAGTTACCACCATTTTTTTCAGTATGCAAAGTGGGTGAGATGAGATTTGCAGCTTAGGTTCCAGAGATAAAGATGCAGATAATCTGATGCTGATAGGGAACGATATCTAATTGCAGACTGAGTAAAATGCATAATTCAATTGCAAAGTTTCTATTACCAATGACAGTGATAACAAAAGTCTGGACAAATTCTTGTCAAAAATTGCGTCAGTGAAATTGATGTTTTATAGGGGCAGGGTAACCTGCTCTAGAGAGTCACTCAATTTTTTTTTGATATTTTGATCAGAATCTTTAGCTCTTGACACAAAGTAAATTGATATTATTGGTAAGTAAATAATAATAAACAGATTAGAGAATTGAAAAAGAAGTACGAGATAGGTTTCCTGAGGAAAATGTCTAAATAGTCTAAATTTAAATTTAGACTGTGTGAGAAATTTTGCAATTTTATTTCTCTTAGTCCAAGTTTAGACAGCTTAAAACCATTTGGTCTCTGAGATAGAATGAAAAGGAATAGAAATATGTATGTAATATTCCTGATAATCTTGCTGCCTCACTGCAATGGCTACAAATCAGCTTAAATGTTGGGTAATTACTTCTTATGATTATTTATCTTATTAAACAGCAATTCAGATTGAGGTTGAAACAGTACTTAATGTACCAGGAATGAAAATGAACCTACTTAAGGATGAGAAATGGTCTATGACAATCGATACCAAATGGTTGCAACGGGAACAGTCGTGGAGCAGCACAAAAAATAGCAGACTGCCTTAGGAGTCATGCCAGGTCTAAGGTGTTTGTTCTGTACAGAGACTTTTTGCAATATGCTACTGAATTGTCTAAAGAGTGCCTCAGTTGATTTAAAATGCAGTCTCCTTTTTAAGTATCCTTGACGAGTATTCTGATGATCTGGAGAGCTCTGTCTAGACAATGCAATCTTTTCTCCTTCAGGATGAGAAGATATTATGGGTGCAGCAGAAAAATACATCTTTACTAAAAAATTAGTATTGTTTATTGACCTACTTATCTTTGATCATGGTCTCTGTTTGGTTTTAATCATGAAACACCATAGCTTTCAAATTAGTATGCTTTCTACAGATGTAAGAGTTAGTAGAGTGTTATTTTATATAAAAACACGTATTTCTGCATTTAAATAATTGAAGCTGGTTTGTTTGGTTTTTTAGGGACTAATCCCCTATTTCACTTAAAAATCTTGCATTCAATCACTCATACACTAATGACCTTGGAGTTTTTTTCCTGCCTGTTCATAATTTTTAAACTTTAACCTGAATTTATGACTATCAGTGTACTTTATATAGATTCCAACAGGCCTCCTGAAATAATTTCATTTGCATTCTTTTTGTTAAAAACGAAATTTTTTCATATAAAGCAAATTATTCTAAATATTTGGGGAATTTTTCTTTTTGGGGACTTTTATCATTTTAGTCTATATTCTTTTTTAAAAAACATTGTTTGATATAAAAGTGACAGGTTCCTGCAAGCATTCCTGAATGTTTTAATGTAAATGTTTTAGAAGCATTTTGTTTGATGACTATTTTTACTTTAAAGTTACATAAAGAAAACAAAAGGGGTGGGAAAGTTCAAAAATTAAGTATTTAATGTGGTTTAAAGTAAATTGTTCAATTACCACTCAAAACTCATGTTTGTAGCTGCTAAGTATGAAGTGTGTTATCAGGGTTTTGATGTGAGTCAGCTTTTTGTTCATTTTTGCTTTTATCTTTGTTTTAGTCATTGCAGTATTTTGAGTCAAATAGTAATGCAAAATAATATTGCAATGATTTAAACAAAGGAATACTTTTACAACCTTTTAAGAAGCTATACTGGTTATGATTTCTGCAGACTTGTCCCATTTTTGGAAAAGTTTAACTTGCAGCAGATGAGGAGGTGTGCCAATTGGCATCCATATGTCTGTCTTATTTTAAAGTTAGAAGTGAGCATTCTGTACTTATCTGTTCATTGCAAATCAAAAAATTACTGAAAATCTCCTGAACCAGCCAATTCCTTGAGCACAGAAAATCTAAAGAGTACAAAACATAGTAAATCTATTACTTAATGAGGGCTTGTACTTATCTTATATTTTCATATCCCAAAGATTTTGTAAAGAAAGCATTTCAATAATAAGATTCATTTCTCTAATGTCTTGTTGATGAGGGGATAATGGAATTGTTCATTTTTGTCATGTTCTGTTTTATTTCAAAGTCTTTTATAGCAATATAATCTATTTTTGTTAATATCTGTTTTAAAGCTCTACTCCTCTAAAGCAAGTAGTTGGCAATTTGGATTACTTAATGCAAAATCTGAATATTGGATATTCACAGACTGAGATGACTCAGAGATGACTCATAGTTGTTTTATTGGTGGAGATTTTCAGTTGTTTTTTATTATTTGCTTTTCTTGATTTGTCCATTAAGTACAAAAATTGCACTTGTTTCAATGCTCTAATGGTTGAAATAGGATCTCTGCTGATTTAAAACCTACAAACTGCTTTAAATTGAACTGAAAAAGAGTCTTTATAGAATGGGCTAGTAAAATCAGAAGGATCTGAAATATATCTTAAGACAGTGAAATTTTTGAATGCTAGAGTAAAACTGTTCATAAGAAATTTTTACTCTAGCATTTTTTTTCAAAGCACAACTGGTCAAAAGTCCAGTTGTGCTTTGAACTTAAAGGGGAAGTTTTGTTTGAGTAAATCCCATTGACTTTAATGTTCTTAATACTTTCTTATTTCAAAAAAGAGAAAATGCTCAAGGAAAATACTAAAAATAAGAGAATCCTAGAAAAGCTTGTATTAGAAGGCACCTCAAAGTTCATCTAGCTCCAACCCTGCCATGGGCAAGACACCTTCCACTGGGCTATTTTGCTCCAAGCCCATCCAGTCTGGCCTTGAACACTTCCAGGAATGGGGCAGCCACAACTTTTCTGTGCAACCTGTGGCAGTGTCTCACCACCCTCACAGTAAAGAATTACTTTATAATATCTAATATAAACCTACTCTAAGTTTAAAACCATTTACCCTTGTCCTGTCACTACACCTCTTGTAGACAGTGTTCTTGGAGCTCCTTTCAGGTACTGGAAGGCAGCAAATAGGTCTCAACAAAACCATCTCTTTTCCAGATTGAAAAAAGCCAACTCTCTCATCCTTCCCTAAAAGGAGAGGTGCTCCATCCCTCTAATCATCCTGGTGGTTCCTCTCTGGACTCACTGCAACAGCTGTCCTTCCTGTGCTCTTCTAAATTTGGATCTCAGCTCTTGGGAGCTAAAGAGGAAATTATCTGTGCCCACTGAGTGGCTGTGACTTGCATGATTTTATGTATTAAGCAAAAAATTTCCAGTAGTAATGATGAAATGATGAAATGTGAATGCCATATTGTCAGATACTGTTAAAACTTTGTGCGGAATCCTGTGTATGAATGCATATTTCTCTTCAGTAAAGGAAGTGCTTACAAAGTGCACTTACAGAGAAGGAAATAGGTCTCAAATGAAAAAAAAAATATATATATCGTAAAGCAACAAAGGAAATGCAATTGTCCCTAAATGTTAAGGAATGGCAAGTCTTTCCAATAAGAAAAGTATGAACAAAAGATGGTCTTTGAGAATTGGGGCTGTAAAGTTCAGGAAAATGATACCTATTTGGGTTTTCAAATAGAATTCCTTTTCACTCTCACACATGATGCTTTCTACACAGAAGATATAATTCATTCACTGAAAATGGAAATTAAGTTGAAATTGCTTTCTTAAGAACTATTTAAAGAACAGATGGGTAATAAAGCAGTTCTAATAAAAAGAAAACTCTTCTAAAAAAAGGTACCTGCTAAAGTCTTTAAATAATCTGCTGCAGACAGAATGAATTCAGAAAGCATGAATACCCCTAAACATATGGGTTTATGACATTTGAAGTGCTGCATTTAGTGCAGTAGATATATGTTTAAAACATTAAATGTTTGTATTGAATCTTAATGGTCAATATTTAAAAATTCATTTTACTTGCTGCAATTGTCTTTTAAGGGTTAAAAGAGAAAAGAAGATTATTATATCAACTGATTACTTATTCACAGAATTGTTGCAATTTATACTATGAAACCTTTTCTTTAATCATTCTAAGCATGGGTTTCAAAAGTCTTAGAATGACAAATTTCATTCAACATTGTGACAAAGATCCTCTCAGAAATGCAGCCAGTTGCTATCCTTAAAACTGACCAATTTTACTCTGCTGGTTTATGAACATCCATGGAGGAATACAGAGAAAATTGGAGAACGAAGAACTATCATTTAAATATTCTGCTGTAAGAAGTTTGTGGTTTCATAAGATACACTTATTTTCATCTTAGCTCTTCTCTACGGTCAGGATTTGATAAGGATAGCTGGTTTTAGTCAGAACAGAGACAGCTGAGGTTACTGAAGCAATCCATCAGGATGGCTGTACATGGTGTGCCCTCAATCAACTTTCATGGTCAAAAATGTCACAATGTAATGGCTTTATTTTCTTTTTCTTTATTCCCCTGAGTACTCTAATAGTGATATTATTTGCTATTTTTGATCATGAACTGTCATTTTTTCCTAATTTTTCCTAAATATCACTTTTTTGTAGGTTACTTTCCTAAAGCTTCTGCATCTTGACTTGAAAAAGATTTAGTCTAGCCATTGAAGGAGTAAGAAAAATACTCACATGAGAATGCTTGTGTTGACCCAAACCTCTGAAAGCCTGAGAGATGAGGCATCAGGCAGGATTTCAGTTCTAGTAAAATAATACATTTACCTAAATACATTTCTTGACACAAAAGAAAATTTTTCCAATTTAATTATTCCCCAGACAACATCTTTTCTCCATTTATATTTAGTCAATCTTTTCTGGGTTAAAATTATTCTAAAAGTTGTTTAATTTCAGGCACTTGACCTTAAGAATCAACCACTTTTAAAGATTTTTGAAACATATACATGGCTTTCATAGAACTTATGAAATGCATTTAAAAATCACATAGTACTCTTAAGCTAAAAATTAAAGTCTGTATTAGACCAAAAGGTATATTTATCTCCAGGTGTTTTAGAGAACAACCACCATGATGGCCACTCAATGCAAAACCAGGGTTTTTTTATTAGTTAATGGTACTGAAAAACTGTTACCTTTTTTATTCAAGAGTTTCTGATGTCAGAAATTATGCATTTTTCTTAGTGCACTGAATTAATTACTCTCTTTTGAATCTCTGTTTATTCTTCATGTCATCTCTGTGTGCATTGAACCATGTACTTTAATCATTCTAGTGTATTTCTGTATATTGTTTATACCAGAATCTTTCACAATCATGACAATAATATCCTCTCAATCTTCTGTAAAAAGGTAGTTTCAAGATAATGTCATATAGATATGATGTTCTAGTATTATCAATAAATATTCTTTTGGTTGCAATTGTTCTGACAAAATGTGCTAGTCCTTTTTCTTGTCAAAGTGCAAAACATTCTGAAAAAGCTTACTGTTTGAAGAGAGAGATTTATAAGGTATTTGATTTTCTGCTAGATTCAGATGACAAATATATATATGCCGAAAGTTAAGGACCACATTTAGTTTATGTATTTCACTTCAATACAGTCAGGATTTATTCTGAAGTTTCTTTTGTAAGATTTCTTTGGCAAAACTGTTCAGTCTACATATTTCTCTACAAGGATGATAAAAGAAGAAATTAATTATCTTCTTTTTTATGAGGAAAATAAGTAATCTAGGAATTATAACTAGCTTTCAGCAGGACTAACTTAATAGAAGAGAAACAAGTGTTTATTAAATACACACAATTTTTTATAGTTCAGTAGCCTCAGAATTACATCAGTATTAGGGAAAATTACATGATGAATGCCTAAATTAACAAATAATTTCAATGTTTTCTGACATTAAATTATTGAAAACCTAGTGGATAAATATATATGCAGGGATGTGAAGTACATTTCAGGACTTGTGCCAGAGTACACGCTACCTATAAGGACAAAATGTTTTCTATGGGAAATGCCTTTCATGAAAGTGAAATGTGATAATTTCTCAGAATCCAAAGAGACTTTTGGTTTGGGCTTTTTTTCAGATGTAGTAGCACATTGGTCTGTATCTTCACCATCCAGAAACAGTGTACGTTTTTTGCAATCTCTGCTAAGTAGATTAAAAAAATTATTTCCTTTTTTTCTCCTTATCAGTGCTGGCCACCCTTGTAAAACCAAATGCTTCAGGTTTTGATGCATGTCCTCTAGTGAATCTTGCTAGGCTGATGTGATACATCTATCTCCAGCTCTCCCAACCTTTTTTGAAGCAAAGTTTACTGCCCCTGTGGAGGAGGTGATGAAAAGGAAATATGCTCTAGCATTTTTAGTTTGTGTTCTGAAGCAATAATTTAAACTTCTAACGAAAAGATGGGGTTTATATGGTTTGGTTAGACCAGAATATGCTGTTCTCTTTGAAAAAACTGAAAGCTTCTGGTATTAGGCAGGACATTATCTTTGGTGCAGTAATTTGCTAAAACACCCCTACAAGAGAACATTGATCAGAGCTCTTTGATTTTGCCCTGCATCCTTTCTTATACATTAGCATAGATTCTGCAACTTGGCTAAGCTTGACAGAGTGTGACCGTACTTCTGCCATGGAAATAGAACTTCATTATTCAAGCAATATGTCAGGCATAATCCTCAGTCCTTCTAAGCCATGTTCCCCTCCTACCAAGCTATTTTAAGGTTTAGCCTATTTACTTAGTTTTTCAATTTCAGAAGTGCCAAAATTGGTATCATAATGAAAAAACCATTGCATGAAATCAGGAGAAATTAAACCTTTTTGTGCCCACTTCCAAGTATGTGGAATCTGAACACTTATTTTATTAGATTCCACAGTTCATTTGAAGTGATGATGCATGTCATTGATAGACCTCTAATTTCCCACAAGCCTCTAAAATTTGCTATCTCAGCAGCAGTTTTGCTTAGAATATGCCTTTCCAATTCCAGCTATAAGGCTAAAGTATTCTGAGCAGCAGATGCCGTTTATATTTATTGTGCAGAAATTATTTTGCTATAGGTGCTGGTCATTTGCAAGTTTTTATAACACTGTGGAAGCATGGTGATACCATCTTCATGTTGATCAAAGTGCTGAGACTAGGAAGTCCTAATATTTCTAAGTGCTGTATCATCATATATTTAACTATAAGAGAAAGGCTTCTGTTGGCAAATGTAATAGCTTTTTGCTATGCCGTCAATGTGAGGATAGATAGTAATTCAATTTTTCTTCCATAGTCTGGGTTGATTCAATGTAAAATATATTCAAAATTAAAGGAAAAAAAATACTATTAGCATAATATTTGGGAGTCATCCTCATTGTTGGAGAACTCAACATGCTAGAAAGATAAATAGGTCATATCCAAATAAGACTTTATTTTTTGTTTGCAATAAAATTTAATTAATCAATCAACCTATTTTAAAAGTTTTAAATAAAGCCATCTCAGAAATATTATGCTCCCAGTGCATTGATCTGGCTTGTGTAAGTGTAAGCTTAGAACAGCTGAATGCATGCTTTTACCTGCTTACCATGACTTTTAGTTAAAACTTCTGCATTTCACCACAATAAAGGATTATCTCTTTTTCTCTCTCACACACACACTTGTGCATGTCCAAACACACACACACACACACACACACACACACCCACGCACACACAAATGTATATATTTATAGTCTCTGGGACAAGGAACTGTTGTGTCTCTCCTTCATACATTTAGCTGTGGTATTGGCTAAAAACTTCAAGAATACAAAAAAAATCCAGAAAAGTAGGCTTCTAATTATAACAAGACTATAAAGTATTCAAATCTTATCTTAAGATCTAATCTTATATGAAGTCGCTTTAATGTATTTGAAAGAATTTAAGAAGAGATTTTATTATCAAATCATACTTTTGATTATATATGAGCTGCACTTGTTCAGAAAAAATAATAATATTTAAAAACGGTTCTTTAATGTGAGAGCTCACTTGCTGTTTACAACTAAGATTACTGGATAAGAGTCAAGATATTTCAACTGCATTCTTAGTTCCAATAGACATCTAATTCTTTGATATTTGCTTTCTTCTCTGGAAATTAATGCCGTGTGACAAGTCAGATTTTTTTAGTAGAAAATTTCAACAGTGAATATTCTTGTATATGGTCACAGGAGAAGGTTGAGGTTTTTGTTTGTTTGCTTGTTTGTTTTTTAAATGAAATGCTGATTTCAAAAGTTGATTTGATACTATTAAAATTTTTGTTGATCTACCAATAGCATAAGGTTCACCCTTGTAAAAATGCTACATGGAAATGGCCTCAAAATTAGACAAATGCATGTCATAAAATATCACTATCAGTTATGGTTAGTAAATCATAACCATGGGCAGAACAGATGACTTGACAGTTCATTAGGAAAGACAGGAGTCAGGAAGCAAGACATTTTAATAGCCAAAATGTCTGATGTTCTAGACTAGACTTAATATACCGAGGAGGAGAGAGGAAAATCAGAGTTTGCTGAAATTAATTTCTGTCCAACCCTCTTGTAAAAGTTCCTACATTGGAAGGTTAATTTGGTACAAAGATAGCTATTGGAAAATTTGAATTTATCAGATTTTTTTTTTCTGTTTGTATTCATACTGCTAGCATTTAGGAGTACTAAAGATACTAAGTGTAAGAAGTCAGGATAATAAGATAATTTTATTCTGAGATAGAAAGTTGAGAATAAGACAAGAAACACTGGAGGAATGGATGAAAGACATTAGTCCTTTCAGCCCCACAAAAACCTAATGGTTGCCATGTTTTCAGTAACTGATTATTTAAGAAGCTAGGGAAGCATTTTGGAAGAAAAAGGTATAGGGTAGTTGTCCATCTGCCAGGCCTTTGCCCCGAAAATGAGAAACAACTTGATATAAGGATGCAAGCATTTAGGAAGCAGATACAAGTATCTGTTTGCTAAAATTGTGAGCCACAGATTTGCTCTTGTACTCCAGTTTTGGGCCCATCTCTACAACTAAGACATTGAGGGGCTGGAGTGTGTCCAGAGAGGGGCAACAGAGCTGGGCAAGGGTCTGGAGCACAAGTCCTGAGAGCAGCAGCTGAGGGAGCTGGGGGTGTTTAGCCAGGAGAAAAGGAGACTCAGGGGGGACCACATCACTCTCTACAGCTGCCTGAAAGGAGGGTGTGGCCAGGTGGGGTTTGTCCCTTCTCCCATCTAACAAGCGACAGGACTGGAGGAAACAGCCTCAAGCTGTGCCAGGGAAGGTTTAGATTGGATGTTAGGGAAAAGTTCTTCACTCTAAGGGTGATCAAGCACTGGGACAGGTTTCCCAGGGAGGTAGTGAAGTCAGCATCCTTGAAACTGTTCCAAAAATGTGTGGATGTGGCACTTGGGGATGCAGTTTAAGTGAATAGGGTGGTCCTTAATTCAGAGTTCAATGTTATGATCTTAGAGAGCTTTTCCAACCTAAAATACTCAATAATTCTATGATTTTACTGTGCATTAGAAATGGATGTTTTCATTATTGAGACATAATGCATGGAATAACAGTCACTTGATTCTTGTGTGAAAGAGAGAGACACAGAAATCAATAAAATTGCAACTTCAAGCTTGAAAAGGAAAAGAAAATGCAGTAACATCACCTAATCTTTAATAAAAAAACCAACAAAAAACCAAAACCAAACAAACAGGTAGTCTAGGGATGGTAAGACTTACTCATTTTCAGAAAATAAACTTCAGATCCTTTTTGAGACATCTGCTATACACAAAGCAATTTTTCTTGATTTTGACAAATTACCTTCAGGTTTGTTTCTTTAAATGTTTATTCAGGAACATTCCATATGAATAAATGAAGTTGTACTTCTAAAGTAGGCATTATCTTGCAGTTGTAATTAGTATTTCTCATCTGCTTTTTTCATCTGAAAATTAGATTATGAAAATAGGTTTTGTCTAAAATTTAGTTTTAAATCAATACACAAACAGCAGGTGACATAGATATATAGATGATAGAGATATAGATGATATAGATAGCTATAGATAGATCTAAATATTCTGTTTATCATTAAGCTATCTAGTCTACTGGTATCACTGAAGTGTGAAAAACAAACTGAGAACTTGTGATCTTTTTGCAGAACTTCAAGATGAATCTTGCAAAGCATGTTGTTGTTAGATGTGGGCTTCTCAGTACATTTCGCCAAGTCTCTCTCATTTTTGTACTGGAAACTACAAAGCTTTAATCTAGACTGTAAAAATCCAAATCAGATTTGAAAGGTGAACTTGAGAGAAATCATGGTATTTAGTGCAATTTCAGATTTATTTATTTTTAACAAAGAATCCCTTCCAATTTGAATAGATATTATATTGTTGGCAACTTGGATTTAACTGAAAATAGGTAATTTTGCATTTAGTGTGTACCTCAAGCTTCATGTTAGTTTACATATTCATTAAAATGTATGGGTTAAGGAAAAAATATCACTGGATACTACAAATACGATATTTTAGTTGAAAAATTCTTTCTTTCATATAAGCTGAAGCCTCCATCAGTCTTTGAAAGGAAAGGACTAGCCCATGCTGTGTGGTGTCCTTAGACTGACAACAAGGCGCATCTTCACTTTAGTGGAAAATTTCCCATTTTATTAATACTTGTAGTTATTTTATAATTGTATCAAAGACAAAATGTCTGATTTTTAAAGAAGGTTAATGAGATGTTTTCTTTCACAAATATATGTGGATGACATCTTAGTATCTTTTACTAGCCTTCTCTCAGCAAGAGAGAATCTCTCAGCAAAATTTTTTTTTTCTCTATCCAAATTTGGTAGGTGTCTGTCTTACTAATATTTCCCAAAGAAGAAGAAATAGCCTGAAGCCTCATTTTTGTGGCTTCACTTTCTTGGAGGGTCTCTCTGTTTGTCTGTCCTCACAGCCTGAGTCAAATACATGAAACACCAAGAGTAACCTAGCAGTCATTTTCTTCAGTTCTTCAGAATTAGTATTTCTGGTGTCAGACTAGTCTGAGTAAAATTTAATGGGAAAGTAAGCTCCTCTTTATTCTAACAAGAAAAAACTATAAATACATTACTAATACTGAGAAGAGATGCAAAGAATTGAAATTATTCAGGAAGTGTTTGTTTCAGCATTACTATCAGTGTTTATTACCAACAGACTTGATAACAAGCATTGTCTCCTGGGCAGTCTCCTCCCCTCATTGACAGTCACTGTTATTCCCATGGACTGCTGCTGCTCACCAGGGGGTTCCTAAAATTCTCAGCCTTCATAATTAATCAGATCAAATTATCATCTTGGAAGAACTTGCTAATGAAATACTGTCAGTGACAATACTGACTTTGGATATGCAAAAGTAGATTATAAACCTTCTCACAAGGCATCCACAAACATTCTTGGCAACTTGTTGATGAGTAAACAGGTGCCAATGAATGCCTATGTAAGTAGAAGAAAGTATGTTTTCCATTAGGTATATCTGCAATGCATCTAAGAAAGCAAACTTTTTTTTTTTGTAATAAGGAATACGATATATTAATTAGCACTTGAAAAATATTAAGAGAATTATTTATAGCCTAGATATGTCTGGATGTCAGCTGGCTATAAGTGCAACAAAGCAAAGCTGCATAAGTCACCTTACATAAAGGATAATAGATGGTCTTTTAGGACAATAGAAGATACTCTGAGACAAGGATTAGAGAGAGAGAAGTGGGAAATATTGTAGGGTAGAGGAAAAATTGTAGAAATGAAGGAGAACTGGAAGTATTAAGAAAACTTAAAGGAAAAATAGGCAGAGACTGGAAAAAGCAAAATGTTAGTGCATGGGAGAGATTTCCCTGAACTGCCGTGACAGATTTTCTCATATCATTATGGGTTGTGACACCATGTAGCTGTCCAGCATCTGCTCTCCTAAAACTCAGCTTAGTCTATTATTTCACCAGGATTTTTCACACACTTCCAGATGGAGATAATGTGATGAAGCTCTTGACTGGATTTGGCCCCCTGTGCCGAGAGCTCCTTGGCTGTTGCTGCATCTTCCACTGTACGAATTTATTCTTGTCTAGAGGGATTAGCTTTACCATGAAAATATATGCTTTGTAAAGCAGCGTTCCAGAATGGCAGACAGGGAAGACACACAGTTTTTGAGCAGTGATGGTTGAGGGACAGATTTTCAGGCAGAAGTGGTTTATCACCTTGTAAGCTAGCAAAAGTACAGTAAGGCTCTGAGGACAGAAAGAAGCATGTTACCAACTACAGAATCCAACAGCAGGAGTAATAATCTCTTACACACTAGGCTCACTTTCTCTTCTGTTGATCTTTAAGTGTGGGTCATGCAACCTTCTGTCTCTACAAAGAGAGATTATAATGATCCAATTCATGGAAGTCAAGACAAAACAGAAAACTAAGATCACTGAGTCACAGGATAGAACCTTTGAGAATGACTGAGCCTTGCATGAGTCTGAAACTGATAGGAAAAACAAGATTTAAAGCCAGAAATCAAAGCAGTAAATGAGACTGGGTAGCAAGCCAGTGCCAATTCTGTTAAAATTTAAAAAAATAATTCTGCTTTTATAGGAAAATTAATGAGCTAAAAATGTTATTGCCTTTAAAACAGGGTCTATAAGGATAATGTAAAACCTGTTTTATCTCCAAGCCTTTTATTGTAATTTATAGTGTAGGCTAAAAGTAATTGCATTTCTTCACAAAAAAAAAAAAAAAAAAAAAAAGAAAAAAGAAAAACAAAGGGGGAGAAAACCCCACAAAACAAAACAAAACAAAAACTGCCAGCCAATTCTCTCTGTCCAAAAATATTCCAATATCCATTTATTCATTGTATAAAAATCTTTGCCAGTTTGGCTAAATTTCTGTACAAAGGGACACGATGTAATTTTTATTAAAGGTAATAAAGATAATAAAATTCACTAAATTTTCACAAACAGTGGTAGCCTATGAGTTTACGAAAGTGCTAAAAAGTGCAGCACTGAAACAGTTTTTATTTTTTGGTAGTACAATATGAAATATATGTTCTACCACATCAAATGGTTGAGAGAATGCATTAACATAACTGGTTTCTTATAAGGAATGCTAGAAAAAAAGAACCCAATTTGCACCATTGCTTTTTGTGAAAAGGTAAATATATTAAAAAGAAATTTAAGAAATATCTGAATTGGTGTTGGAAATTCATGAAAACAAGTTCATCCTTAGGAAGCTTTATTTTAGCTATGTAAACTGAGAGAGGAGAGAAAAAGCAGAATGATTTGTATTGTGAGAACACACTGCTTGCTGTAGTTCATATGCGGGGCTTATAGGACATGAACAAAAATTTAAGTGCTCATATTCAAGAGCAGGTCAGAAAGCTTATAAGAAATGAAGAGGCATCACATACTGGACTTTGATGTTTCTTTAGCTTTCCATTTCTATAGAAAATTACTTAAGAAAGGATTTCTGTGTCCTAAAAAAACACCAAAGACCTGGTTGCTATGTATGCACCAAATGCTCCAAATCCTTTTCAAAACAGCCTTCAAGACCATAGTGACATCTTTTAAATGTATGGATGTTTTTGTTAGTTTTTATGCCGCAGTTTTCCTCCTTTCTGCCGGACAAATGTCATTCATGGCAACTCAGGATTGGTAGTTGCTCTGTAAACATCTTGGTATACTCCCATTCTGACAATAAATGCAGAGCTGAACAGAATAGCTTTTGTTATACCTTTTGGCAGTGAGAAGACTTAATTCCCCATTGCTTCACTGCAGATTACTACAAGGTTTTTGTACTAAACATCCATTGAATTCAACCCTGAAGCAATTCATAGAAAAGGAATAGACTGGAATCCAGGTTTGCCAATCATGGAAGAGATTGATTCCTCCTATCAATTTTCTTTCTGCCCAGTCTGATAATTTTGTGTTTGAAAAGTGCCTTCAACATGAGGAATGGAATCATGTGTGCTATTTTGTGTGTCAACACTTTAGGAACTGGAAACTGGGTAACATGGCCCTTGAGTTTTTGTAACTGAATTGAGATAGGGAAAAATAACAAATTTCTTCTGCTGGTGTTTTAACAATAAATGTAAACTGCAGACACTTTCACACCTCAATGTTCCTAAACAAGAGAGAGGCTTTACAGGGTGCCACCTTAGATTCTTTCATTGGGAAAATAGTCAGTATCCTAAATTTGCACAGGCAGGCATAATCTTGAGTGTTATGAAGAAATATCAAAGAAAATGAGAATTCAAAGATACCTCTCTGTTTGATATACCCTTTTGGCTAGCTGTGGGTGACTGTGTTTTAAACAATCCTGATACTGTGTCTCCTGCAGGACACTAACTTTCTATGAAACCCTGACACACAGGAGTGTCCTGTCTCAATAGGATATCTGAAGAATGAGTTTTGAACAGCAGCTTCTATTTGCTGAATGGTAGCTAATCCAGAGAGTCAACAGTATAATTCTGATCCTTAAATATAAATTTAAATATTGATAGTTATGGAACAATGATGTGCCTTCTTCAAATTGGAATGAAATATTTCTTTGCTGGTTGGTTACTCTTTAAATATGTTTAAGAGTAACCTCTCAGGCTTCCTTAGTACCTTCCTAAAAGAATGACTTGATTCAGAGCTCCTAAAGTATATGATGAAACTCAGTTTTACTCACATCTTATTCCTAAATTGGTTTGTTTAAGATAGCAATGAATATAAACATAAGAAGATAAATGGAGTGACTGCTTTATACCTAAATCCAGAAGGTTGTAGTTTCCAAACGTCTTTTCTAAAGCAGTGGAGTGAGATGATATTACGAAATCCTATTTTCATTATATTTATCTTGCATATTATACTCTGTCAATGACAATAATAAACAGTTTCTTAACTCAAGGCCTTTTTTTGGAACTTTTAAATTATTTATAAATTACTATATTCTTATTTAGTTGTCATTTACCTGTTCCATCATTATCTCTTTCATTTCCTTTTGCCTCATTTATTTCCAGAGGTAAATACTGCCTCTGAGGAGAATGATAATCAGGCTGTATCACTTTGTTTTTCTCTGAAGTTGGGCTGCATGGAATCATAAATGATGCAGTGACTGCAGCACTATAGTAGGAAACAATACGAATACCAACAAACTCATGGTTAGAGACTGAGTTTGGCAATATTATGGAAGTGACAGTAGGCAAACTGTCCAAAAAAAGGTAAACATAGAAATAAAAATTATCTGTGTTCAGAATTCCTGTTTTGGAAGAAAATAAATGTGGGTGAGGAAGCCAAGTGGTAAGATGAGAAAGAACAAATACATGCCACGTTTTTTTTTGTTTTTTTTTTTTTTTTCCCTGAAGGAAGATAAATTTATCATGTCTCTGTTAAAATAGCTTATTTTCCCCATGGAAACAGAGCCACACTTTTTGAAGAAAAGAGAGGCAATTTCTAGTGATACATTTAGATATTGATACAGGCACTAGCAGTGGGCGAAGTGTTCATTGACAGATGTAGTGTAAATGAATTGGAAGATACATTTTAAAGATGAGATGTATAAAGCTTTCAACAGGTTCATTTCAAGGATAATTTTCCTTCTGTTTAAGGGCAGATGGAGAGATGTCATTATTCTGTTGATAGTTATCCAGTTTCAGCCCCTTCAGTTTGGAAATTAAGATTGCAAATGAACACGGGACAGAAGCTGACCATATTGTTAAGCCTGGAGAAAACTCGTGTAACATCTGATGAAGTTGTGTAGATTTTGAGCCTCTGAGATATGAGTGAGAGCTCTGAAGAAAGAGTAACAAAGATGGTAAAACAAACTGCTGAATGTGAATGCATCTTGACTTTTTTATACCAAATCAGGATAGAATTTAATTTAAAAAATCACCTTAAATATGATTTCCAAACTGACTGCACAATCCATTTAGGACGTACACACCTGCGTGCAAACAATATATTGATTAATAGCTACACATGATATAAATGTAAAAATACTCAAGAGAAATCAGATCTTATTTCTGCCTGAAAATCAAGTAAATCAAGTAAACTGGTAAATTAGTGCTGGACAGGCTAAAAGATTTACAGGTAGTAAGCAGACCAAGCTGATAGCAGGAGAAGTTCATACCCTTATATTTCTTTGGCTCTTGGGATTTATTGTAGTGAAATAAATACTCATCATTCTCACAGGGGTAAACTTGTGATCTCAAAGTGCATCACTTGAAGTGGGGAACAGGTCACTGTGGTGTGACATTTAGCAAGTTTATTTTCTCCTCCATGTAGCCAGTGCACTGTAACACTTTTCAAGCTTCATACACGCATTGCTACTTTAAAGTACATGCCTCCTACATGTAAAGGCTATTTCAAGTACATTAACCAAGCATTTGCAAGCTAAATTCAACCGTGAAAAGTAAGCTAAAACTCTGTACCACTTTTGGGGGAGATTAGACTGAAAATATGAGTTGAGCTGAGTTGTCTCTAGATGCCTATTTGTAACATAGACCTGAGATGTGGGGATTTCAGTGATGTCAGTTTGGGGTTTTTTTGATAGAATTAATTTTAGCCTGCAAGGCCATGCCAGATATTCTGGTGATTCCTTTCTTTTCTATCATGTTACTTTGGTACCTCAGAGGAAAAGCACACATTTATTTTGTTCTAGACAGTTAGACTTCATATACATTAAAACAAGTAGATTTTTTGGTAGCAAAACCTTCTATATATTTTAAAAACAAAATATGGGAGTTTCCATTGATACTAGGGATGTCCACATCACAGAATAATTACATAGAAAGGTACATCTAGAAAAGGTCAATTAATGGAACAGGTATAAGCTTGTATAAGCACTTCAGGGATCAGTGGAGATTTTTTTTTTAACTTTTGAGTATTCTCCTACTTCTGATATATTGTGTCATCAATTCTGGTTTTCACATGTTCAAATTAAACCATGTTCAAATTAAATGTATTTTAGAGATTTTCCTTGGTCAACTAGTCTAGTGTTTGGAAATATTAGCACTGTTTGTTGCTTGCAGAAAACCAACATTACCTTGATTCTTCATTCCAGGTTAAAGACCAGTGGTTCCTGGTCATATGTCCTGTTCTTATGCCCTGTTCTAATGCCCTCCTTAAGTTTCCACTGTTGATTACTCTTTGAGAAAATAAATAAGAGAACTTTGGGGTGATACAATAGTACCTAATTTTTAGAGTTTTTATGCCATGAATTTCTGCCCTGGTTTTGTCTTCATTCTACATCCGTGCTTGGATTTATTTTTTACTTACTTCATTTGCAGCCTCACCATGAACTGCACCATGGGCTGCAGGGAAATCTCTGCTCCGGTGTCTGTAGCACCTCCTTCTGCACTGACCTTGGGGTCTGCAAGACTCTTGCTCTCACATATTCTCACTCCAGTCTCCCAGATGCTGTTGCGCAGCTTTGTGTCCCCGTTCTCAAATATGCTGTTGCAGAGGCACCAGCTTTGAGCAATGGTGGGTCATTCTTGGAGTTGTCTGGAACTTTCTCTGTTTAATATGCAGACAACATCAGGCATCTTCTCTCAGAAGCTATGCCTGCAGCTCCTCTCCTCCTTGGAAAAAAACCCTTGCCATGTAAAACCTATCAAGCTGGCATTCTGAAATGTTGGTACCCATCACTGCATATTGCTGCCCAGCCCATGTGGCTATTGTTTCAAGAATTGCAGTGCATTGCTTGAGCATTTCTTTAAGCAGCAGCACACCAATTTCATATGAGCTAAATTCAAAAGCTTTTAGACCCGGTCCATTGCAGGAGACTTTTTCTAGTTTCACTAATGCAAAGTCACTACACCCATGGAAGCAGATGAGCCACAGTGATTCCAACATGAACATGCTGGAAATAGATCAGAATATCCCCCTTTTGTCACACTCTTTAGTAAATACTTGGTAGGATAAATATGTTTCAAAAAATGATAGATTAATAATTACTTTCAGATTATGTGCCATAACTATTTAATATTTGTTTTCCCTTATCTTTTTTTCCATAAATGAAGCAGCAAGACTTGCATATCCATGTACAGTTAGATCTGAGTTCTGGAACACTTCATGTAGTACACTTGAGGAATTGAAGAAACCTAATTTACAGTTAAAAAAAAGAAAAAGCTAAGGTCTTTGTAAGTAAAATATAAACAGGAATAGGAAGAACAATACTGCAGATCTAATTTGTTTTATTGATTCTGTTTTGGTATTGATTTTGTTGTGTTTCTTTCTCTTCCAAAACTCTGTCTCGGCAAATAAACTTCTTTGTGGCATACGTTTATATTGATAGCATAATATGGTGTGCAGTATAAAATTTAGGTTTGTGAGGCAAGTGGCAAGCTTTAACATCTGCATATGGAGACACTTACGTGACACTTCCTGTCTGAGAAGGGATTTTGGGATCAGTTCATGTTATATAGTATGCTTGTCAGATACCCTAGATTAGAGTTTTCCTGTTTCTATTTTGGTATTTAGTGACTTAGAGAAGTAAGATTACAATTTCCGTAACAATTTTTCCTTGTTGTGATGTTTTTCCTAAGCATATTGCACAGTTTTATACATCTCTCCAACATCTGTAGTGAGAAAACAATTCAAGAAATTAAAACCTTAAAATTAGACCAATACAATAAAATAAATATAAAACCAATAGAATAACCTGCAGAGCCTTGAGCTCATTCATAGATTTCCAACATAGTAATTTAAGCTCCACAGAGCTATCAACACTGTTTTTACATGGCTAGCTATGCTGCCAGAAATAAACAGAAAAACCTACTCAGATATCAGATGTGTAGTTGACACCTGTAATCACACTTGTAATATATCTGTGAGTACATTTAGATAAACACAAACTCATGAATTGACCTTAGCCTAGAAGCCATAACTTCATGCTGGTTTTCTGTTTGGTATAGATTTCATTCCTGTCTATCATCACCTGTCTGTGTAGTCATATTTCATGTAGAAGAAGTGATGCTGTGTTTCTAGACAGATCTCTATCCAAGACTCTTTTTTTTATGCTTATTTCTTTAACTACCACATATCTCAAGGAGATTATGGGGCAATGGACACTTTTAGTTTAGCGCAGTAATAATGTCTTCTGCTTAATAATAATAATAATAATAATCACATTTTCAACCATATTGAAAAAAAATGATTTCTCTACAAAGCATGTCTTTATTAACAAGTACAATATTATTTTATTTTATTTTAATAATATTTGTATTTGTATTTGTATTTATTTAAAAGGAAGGTGATGTTTTTCCCCTTTCTTTTAGTGATTCAAAATCTGAGAAATGCCTTAGAATTACGTTTAAAGAAAAACTTGTCTTATTCAAAGATGACAATTTACCAAACGTTAGTTGCCAAGTGCTTTTTATCCTGCAATAAAAGGAAGACACATCTTGAACTTTTAGTTATAACTGTATTTTAAAGCATTTATTACAAGATTCTGTCCTGGTTTTGGCTGGGATAGATTTTTTTATTTTTTTTGTCCTAGTAGCTAGATCAATACTCTGTTTTTTTTTCATTTAGTTTGTGAATAATGTTACAACACTGATGTTTTAGTTATTGCTGAGGAGTGCTTATCCTGAGTCAAGGAGTTTTCAGTGTCTCATGTTCTGCCAGTGAGGAGGGGCACAAGAAGCTGTGAAAGAGTATAGCAGGGACAGCTGACCCAAAGTGGCCAAAGGGATATTCCATACCTCAGAAGGTCACGCCCAGTATAGAAACTGGGTCAAGCTGGCGGTAGGAGCCCATCGCTGCTGGGGGACCAGCTGGGCACCGGTCAGCAGATGGTGAGCAATTGCACTGTGCATCACCTGTGGGTTTTGGGTTTTTTTCCTGTCTCTCTTTTTTTTATCTCCTATTTCATTGTGATAAGAAATAATAAAATAATAAAATAATAATATTATTTTGTTCCCATTGTTAACTGTTCTTATCTAAGCCTATGGAGTTTACCTTTTTCCCCATTCCCTTCTCCATCCCATCTTGGTGAATGGGGAAGTGAGCAAGCAGCTGCATGGTACTCTGCTTCTGTTTGGGGTGAAACCATGATAGTTCTCATATTTTATCCTGTAATATATATCTTTTTGAGATATTCACGGTTAAACAGACAGAAATTACTCACCTTAAATATTGCTTCCTTTGTAATTCATAACAATGCCTTGTTTTATTCTTGTTAGGAGAATGTCTGCTAGATAATTTGGAGGTTTTATTCATTTGCAGAGTGTAAAATTTCTGTGTTGCATGAACCAAACTTTATCTTACTATGTTCTTCAACACTGAAAATTCTATAATAATAGAACCAAAATTCTTAGTTAACAGTTTAGTGATCCTTTGTTTTAACATTAGTTTTCAGATATGTAATTGAAAAGGTTATGTTCATGTGGTTGTAAAAGAGCGCACACATTTCCTCGTGTTTCTCTTTTAGCACTGATCTAGGTTTGTGGCTCAAAGAAATCCCAAACTTTCTTTATAGAGAATATATACCTAATTTTCTAGAGTTGTCATCATATTTAAGAAAATATTTATTCTCTGAAGCACTGTTCTGCAAGAGTAAGGAGAGGAAATCAATTTTAAGTAATTAAATAACAAGCTGTCAGGTAGGTGGGCAGATCTTTCTGGCAGGTACTTGATTCCAAAAGCTGTCAAGATTGATGTCATCTTTGTAATCCTAACAGTAATTTTCCTTTCCCACAATGAAAGCATGCAGATTCTAAAACACTGCATATAACATGAATTTTGTATTATACTTTATTTCTTTCATTTATAAAACAAATACAACATAATTCTGCTTTCAAGTTACTGAAAATGTTAATATTGATTTTCTTTCAGGTGCCTATTATAAAAATTTCTGTGAGTGATTGTTCTTTATTAATAATCAAATGTTTTGGTGAGGTTGTCTATCAGCCTATATTTTATGAAAGGAAATCAGTTCAATTTTCAGAAAGATGCTTTGGAAAAAAAAAAAAAAACACAAACCAGAAGGTTTTTTTCATTTCCCTGTTGAATTGTGTTGGTTCATCATGAGAAAACACATTATGTTCCTTTCAAAAATGAGTTTTGACTAGTAGGAAGATTTTCAAAACACTGTCAGCTTCTTAGAAAACCTATATTAAGATATTTAAGGACCAAAGTCACACTTAGAAGAGCAGTAATATGCATACATTAGTGTACTTGTAAATTTAGCACTGTCAACTTTCATTTCAGCTTGTAAAAATAAAACTGAAGTCTGCAGGAGACAGATGTGTAAGAGTAGCAGTTCTTTTATCTTTAGAGATGAAAGAGTTAGCAGTGTAGTATTAAATTTTCTGAGGTTTGGTTAATTATTTTTGTTCTTGAAAATGTTTCAGTGATTAATCTTTAGCTTTAATATTGCAAGGACTTGATATATATGGCATTAACTCATTTTCCGAGGCATTTAATTTCAATAGGTCAGTACCTACAACTGACTTAGCAAGAGCCAGTAAATTTATAGATTAACTAAGCAAATGAAATAATTTCCTTTCCTTTTTGCATTTCTGTTGTCCAGATTGTAAAGTGCAACTGAAGAGTAAGCGTTTGTAGCTCCTAATCATATAGATTTGCATTAATAATCTAATTGTGATGTAATATACTCTGAATTGTTTACCTTTTTGCTTAATTGAAAGAAATTGCTTCAATATAAATAAACCCTATAGTCCTAGATTCTAATGCTGCAAAGTCACTTAAAGAAACATTAGGTTGAGAAGAAACTGGTAGTTTAGTACTTCAAAAGGAAGTTTTTGGATGTACAGAAATTGCAGTGAACTGTATTGCTGAAAGATACTGCTGCTTTTGCTTGATGATGACTGAAATAATCCTGACAAAAGGCTTCTTCATGCTAAAATCAAGAATTTGGAGAATTGCAAGTGATAGAAAATTTAGGTAATCAAGACTAAAATGTTGAGAATTTAGCCTTTTGTTAGTTTCTGATGTGGAAGTCTAATATTTAAAATGACACCTCAGGCAATTTTATTGTTATCATTATACAGTAGCTTTTTAAAAGGATAATCTCATTATTCTGCCCACAGTTTTGTGTCTAATAGGCAGTCCCCCAAGTACATGATAGACAGAGCAATCTCAAATGTTAGCCGCTCATCCCTAGGAAGTGCTGATGCTGGACATATACATGACTCCTGAAGGCCATTGCAAAAATTCCCACCTAACATGGATAAAAAAATGTCAAGCAAAGTCAAGCAAAGATCAACGGAAAATGGCTCATTAAAACTACTTTATTAACTATGTAAACATTATATTTAAAGGTGAAAAGTTTGGAGGATTTATGATCTCTAGCTTAAAGGCATGAACTAGCTCAGTTTAGTGTGTATGTGCCTCTGTGTGTCTGTAAAAACAACATTCTTCGTTTTGACTGTACAATGTTGAGTTTAGTAATTTCCTGTGACAGCTAGTTTCACTTCATATTTGATAGATTGTTCAATATTGGCTTAGGAAGAAATAGCAAGCATCATAAATGATTATGCTCTCAATTCATCTTAAGACATAAGAAAGGGTAGTGTCAAAATTTGCAATGTAGTTTAATTATATAAGAATTCCTTTTTTCTATGTACAAGATAAAAACAGAATGCAAGATAGAAACAGGATGGAATGAGAATGAGCTTCCGCATCTCTTTCACTAATTTTTATCCCACTACCCCCCTCTCTCCCAAAATCTTAAACTTCAAGAAGGGTTTTACATATTGAACCTATCACAAGCATGAAGTTATTTTCTGGAAGTGATAAGTGAGAAGGAATACTGTTTTCCATGCCCTCCCATGTAGAAGAAAGGCATTTATGCTCCCACTTTGTAAGAACACTTGCTAGCCATGTGCAACTTTGAAAAACCTCTTGAATACAGCAGTGCCAGTTTAATTTAGGCATAGTTCTTATCAATGCTTTTGCAGATGCTGAAGGCAACAAGCCATGTAACTCACTTACAGAACTTTCCAAATTACTTTCCATGTCTCAGTGATGAGAGTGAAAGCATTGTTCATGGCCACGGCCCCTCCAAAACCCTTTGCTAAGTACAGTTAATTTTTAAAGAAGACCTACAATACTAATATTTTTAAATCCCCCAAAAAATGATGGAGGACTCAAAGTAATTTGCTTCCAACTGCAGTCTGATGGGTATGTTATAAAGACCAGATCTTTATTGCAAGATTATGATACAGAAATTTTGCCTCTGTTCCAATGCACGGATTCAGGAAAAAGCAATGTTTGAAACTGGATCACTCCATGTGTTGCAGGTTGGATTTTGCTGTGTAAGAACCTGAAGAAAAGAAGCATGAGTGAATGCTACTTTCTAGCCACTGGGCTTTTCTTGAGTTAGCTATTGCCACATCATTTTGCTGCAACTGCTTCCAGTGTCACTGCCACCAGCGTTCCTTTACAAGAGGAGGGTGTTTCTGCACAACCTCACATTAGCTTCACCTTCACTCTATTGCCCCAGCTCACCTCCAGCCTTCCCTGAGCTACTGAAGAAAGGCAATTGAGAATTGATAAGCCTAAATTGTAGAGAGATCTGGAAACTACAGGAAGAAATATCTCACATCCATTTTTTGACTACTGTCTGGTCTAAGCAATTTCATTTGGGGGTCTCACTTTGGACAGCAAATTACAAGAATGCAATTTAATACACTTTGAGGAAAGTTAGTACAATACTGGGTCTCGTTTAAGAACTGGATCAATTGTATCTCTGAAACTTTGACAGTCTAGACAGAAGGGGAGTATTTTTAACACAACACAAAGGTCTTCATACTTCTCTGGTATTTGTAGAAAAATGGAAAGGTGGAAGAAAGGAATCCTTACAGCAAAAAAAATGACTAGTGCAACCTTCAAAGAAGGTTATTGTTTGAAGTGTGACAAATTTTTATAGAAACTTAAAGGTATGTTTACAGCTAGACACTCAAACAAACCATGAAATAGTAGCAAGACAAAAAGGAGTTACCAGCACCACCACCGAGTTCAGACTGGATGGCTGCTTTGACCTAGGGGCATTTATTCAATATCAAACCTAGTTATCAAGTTCTTGCTGTAATATTATGCAACTATCAGGGTTTGCTTGTCTTTATCACTAGATCACAACTGCAAATGCAAAATTATGGGGAGGCTATACAACTGTCCATAAGAGAAGCTATTAAAAGCTTAAAACATCAAGGCAAAAGTAGTAATTTCTGTAATTTTTTGAAAATAATAAATTTCTTCTTTATTTTTTCATTATATTTTCCTACCTCCTTTTAAAAACACCATAGAAATAATTCATTATAGAAAGATTAAGTTCTAATATAAAAGTACAACTGTTTTAGGCTTTTACAATTGCATTAGACAAAAGACCTGCAAATCAGACTCTAGAATATTTAAGTGATTTATATTCTGACTTTTGACTTGTCAGCTTCTTTGCTGTTTCACGATACCATTTTCTGAACTTTCAGCATGTATAGAAGATATTAAGAACACCTGCTTTTCCTGGATTCTTTATAATTTTGAATCTTCTCTTTTTTGAAACCTGAAATATAAAATATAGATATATATACCTAGTAAGGTATTAGTTCATGGTGTCCACTCCCTTAAAGTAGAGCATGTAGTTTTAGAAATGAGCACATACCTTACTTTCATTAAAATGAATACACATTTTTCTTTTTTCCAAGTAGTGTAACAGAGGAGAGGACCTGATGAGAGTACATGGAAAGACAAGACCTACCTCATTTTCAAGTTCATCTATTTTGAGCTTTAGAAAATAGATTGAGAATTGAAGAAGAATCAGCTAGGGAATTTTTTTTAGATAATATTACTAGCCATATATTAAACTGAGAACACATGAAATTATTCTGGAACCCTGAAATCATGTATAAGAAAAAAAAAAAAAGAAAAAAAATGCTATTTATTTGCAACCTGTCTGGTTTGTCATAAGAATTAGGTGTCAAGGTGCCTCATCAAATTAATTCAGTATTCTAAAAGCATTGCTATACTTTCAGTGAAATCTTTTATTTTCCACCTTTATTCCTCTTAGAGTCAAAACATATTATAGCTTAATCTGAATGCCTGCCCAAGGGATAGTACAAAATAAAAGTGCTGAAAAGCGGTAGTACTTTTTATTTTCTTGGCAGACCTGTTTTTACTGCTATTCACAGTCACTCTGTAGATGTCTTCTGAAAAATACAAATATGTATTTATCAGAATGCACCTTCCGCTTGAAAACATAATTCATCATTCTTGGCAAGAAAAGAGAAAATGAGAGGGTGAAGACTTTAATTATATTTTATTTCAGCCTTTTCCTAATGCAGAAAAAATATTTCAGAGGACTTTGAAAGTCTGCATGAAGCAGAACACAGGTAAAATATCAGCCAATGTCGTACAGCATCCCAAATATATGTTTAAAAAAAAAAAAAACAACTGACAATTCTGGTGACAATTCCATGTAGGGAGGAGCATGGGAACATGTAGTTAAACCACAGCTGGGATTACAACCTCAAATGCCTAGCACTAGCATTCAGAAAAGCAACTTCTCAGCATCTGCCTGCCTCTAAATCACCCAGAGCCTTTCCAATTCCACTTCTTTTAAAGACTGACTTCACCTAGATTCAGAGGTTAGGTCCACAGTTCCTGTTATTCAAAGTGATACAACACAGCAGCAAATTAAATTATCTACTCAGGTGATGGATAACACAAAGCGGGATCTCACCTTGAAGCAGTTGGGGTCCATGGGCACAAATTATGATTTGTGTTTATGCTCTTTGTGTCCTTTAATACTTATATATCCTATGTTCCTTAGAAAGTGGCATGTCTTATCACACATTGCAAATTAGATCATCATGTTATTCCTTTGCTAAGCACCCAGGCAAGACCTAATCATGGGCTGCAGTCCACTTAGTGCATGGTATGCACCTTGATAGGCCATCTCTGAAAATGTCTACACCCCAGGGATATAACACAGGCCTTACTCAGCCATTGGTCAGTCTTTTGCTGTGTACCAGGCATCCCGCTCATTGCTGTAGCATGAAGTGCTTGTCAATTGCACTCTGCAGCTTCCTGTGGTTCCAAGTCCTTCATGGCTTCAGTACTTAGATTTGATGTTCCCTCATCTGTGAAACATCATAATTGCCTATACCTGAAATAATCTCAAATGACGCAAAATTTATGATTCAGACAATTCATTTTGCTGCTTGGAATGCCTTTGATATCAGCCTACCTGAAATTTTAAATTCACTCCTTTCTCAGGGAACAATATGACATTTTTACCACATAAAAGCAGTGTGAAGGAACATAAATTATGTCTTTGTAAAATTATTTTATATTTTAAAACATTTAAAATAATTTAGTAACCATTAAAAATAATAATCAACATTGGTTTAGAATGCAGTAACAAAATATTTAATTTTACTCCAAAGAGTTTTTTTTGTTTTTATAATTATTATTATTTTGCAAATAAATTTAAAATACTAATTATAATTTTCTGTTCAACTGATCTTTTTAGCTGACAGTCATTCCAAAACTAAGTTCTCCATTCTCAAACTCTCTTTTGGCAACTCGCAGTCTTAACATTTGCTGCTGACAATTGTTGGCAATGAATATTTTTATTAGTAATATGCA
The DNA here is from genome assembly GCA_039654755.1 of Calcarius lapponicus. NCBI lineage: Eukaryota > Metazoa > Chordata > Aves > Passeriformes > Fringillidae > Calcarius > Calcarius lapponicus. The sequence continues at coordinate 75,638,922 of CM077462.1, read as the reverse complement.
AGAGGTATTTCTTTTCCATAACATTTTATTCTCAGCAACAACAAAATAGCTACTTAGCACTCTCTCTGGGGATTTCCACATTTCAGGTAATACTGAAAAGCACATGGACCTGTTGGAGTGAGTCCACAAGAGGAATACAATTATCTGGAATACAGATAAGGAGGCTGCAGCACCTCTTCTATGAAGACAGGCTGAAAGAGCTGAGCTTGTTGATCCTGGGGAAGGCTCCAGGGAGACATTAAAACAACTTTCAATACCTAGAGGGCTAAAACTGGAGAGGGAATTTTTACAAGGGCATGTAGTGGTAGAACATGAGGTAAGGACTTTAAACTGAAAGGGGCTGGTTTTAGACTAGATGTCAGGAAGAAATTCATTCCTGTGAGAGTGGTGTAGCCCTGGGACAGGTTGCCCAGACAGGATGCCCCATCCCTGGAAGTGTTCAAGGCCAGGTTGGATGGGGCTCTGACAACCTGGCATAGTGGAAGGTGTCCATGTCCACAGCAGGAAGGCTGGAATGAGATGATCTTAACAGTCCTTTTCCAACTCAAGCTATGCTCCTATTTATGATTAACTGGGAGAAGATATATAAAGCCCCAAACTTTTTTAATTACAATATCCTTATTACAATAACCTTCAGCAGTGACATTCTGAAGGGTTTTAATTGTCTAAAGTTTTGATTTTATTTCAAACTGTCAGTAACTGTGAACTATTTTTCTTTAAGGAAAATTAATATGAAAACGTCATTGATCTAAATGTTAATGTAAATAAAAATAATTTTAAATGAAAATAAAAATAATTCCTTCTCTTGGTGACTCTTTACTGTAGCAGGCTATTTTATATACCTTATGTTTATCTCCAGTGGGTTTTCGCTGTTTGTACTGGAGAACATCTCATAAAAACTTTTCAACTTGTGGATATTTTGGGTTTTTTAGTTGGAGTTTTTCAGTTTGATCTGCAAACATTTAGTACCGTTTTGCTGTTTTGCCAGTTGTCAGTAATATATCCATGCCAGCTGTATTCATAAAGAAAGTTGCTTCACAAATATCTTTATAAATGTCTCATACTCTACTGTAAAAAGGCAGTACATTTTCTGAGATTGGACAGAACTCCAGTGCTCTGAGTATTATATCAATTCTTCTTCCAGCATCACAATCTGGGTGTTTCCTACGGCTGATAGAAATTATATTGGTGTATTTCTTACTGGCTCAAAAACAAATACAAGAAAAATTCTATTTTAACTGTCATTCATTTAAACTCTTTATCTCTTAGGAATGAAAATAGTGCCCTCCAAGACAATCTAGAATTTGGGTTTAGAAACTCTAGAATTCACATATTCTAGAATTCACATTTCTATTTCTTTTTTTTTAACATAATAGTCATATTTTTAAAATCTATTGATATTTTAAAATTAAAATATTTATTCTTTTTGAAAACTGACTATTGCATGATTTGGCTTTTTTTTTCTGCATCCTGAATAGCAATTTATCTTGTTCCCTGATAACATAATCTCCCCCTTTAGAAAAGTGTTGATTAGAACATGTTTATTTTCACCTTCTTTTGTTTTAGTGGTGCATGGATAGTCCTGCGTGCAGTCTTGTCCTGTGCATTCATTTTTCCTACACCTTTAATATTTTTACTAGTTTGTTTAAAAGTAACTTTAACCCTCTTAGCACATTTTACTTTGAAAAACTGTAGTATCTTAATTTAAGACAGCAAAAGACTCATGTATGTGAATTCTGCTGTTGAAATCTGTTTACATTGGTGACAATGTTAAGTGAGCAAGGCTTCCTTGATTGATAAAAAAGTTGATGAAAGTGCGCTATGAACTTTTTACATGGTTTTTTACCCTCTGATCTGCACTTTCATGCCTTTACTTCAGTCTGTGTACAAGTATTCATATTCATTATGAAAAGGAAAATACTGTCTCCTATAAAATTCTGATATGTTTTTAACACCTAGGGTGGGAGAAAAAAATTGTCACAGTCTTCTAGCATCTCTCTGCAGAAAAATGATGGAACAAGAAAAATTAATCCATATGTTCCTACTTCTTTGAAGAGAAACTAATTTCTGTAATGTACAAAGAAGGCTGTTCAGTTCTCTCTTCTCATAATCAGACTGAAAGCAATTAAATTCCTCCAGAATGCCCTAATAACAGTTTATTTTTCTCAGACGGAGCTGTTGACTTGTGTGGCTCCCCACCTTCTCTGTTCATTCATAGATCAAATAGAAACTAACTGCAGGGACCTGTTACAAATTGAAGGTAGTAATTTGTCATATATCTTATTTATTTAAGAGGTCTTTTGAATAGATCTTCAATTAAATAATACTATAGGATCTGTATTTATCTATTTGATCTTGTATTTAAAAAAATATCCCAACAAATATTAGTGTCACATGCATTAACAGTCATTTTGGAAAAAAAAATACCACCAAACTATTTAGCTTTTTTACTGTATAAAATTCTTCATTTAAGACAGCTTTGCAAGTGATGTTTTCCAATATGTTATCTGCACCAAGTTATGATTACAGTAAATATCTAGTCCTGGCTACAGCTGGTGTCTTTAGTTGCAGCAGACATTTTGGCATTTGGAACTCTACCCTCATCTGACAATCTGCATTCAGAGCAAAATTTCATTTCTTTGGATGAATACATCAATTAAGGATTAAGTAGTATGTTTACACTTTGGATCTTTGCTTTGTATCTCCTATCACAAAGATGCAATTTTCTCTAGATTTTCTATTGTTCCCTCTCCAAGGCTGCTGAGTAATATTTTTTATTTCATGTTTTTCCATAGATTTTAATTTTCCCTTAAACTGATGTTGAACTGCAGCTTCTCAATCTTACTATCAGAGAAATATATGTATAGCCCAATGAGAATTCATACAACTATTTTTGATTCTTTAAAGAGAAAAGAATGTGACCAAGGAGTGACAGTGAGTTTTCAATGTTTTAGAGATGTCCAGTTAAAGTATAACTCTGCAAGATGTTACTGAGTGCACATCTGAAATGCTAATTTTGCTAGTCAGGTCCATTTAGGGAGGTGTTTGCTCAGTTCTCGTTCCCAGAAATGGTTTGAAAACTCATAATAAAGAAATCATATAAATAATTAATTAATTAAATAAATAAATAATCAGAATATTGATGCTGTCATGCAGTAAATAAATTGTTTTTATTTCCCCTCTAATATATAATATATCCTTTGAGGTAAAGCTCCACACATAGAGGATTTTCTCAAGTTGCACATCAGCCCTCCCCAGGGGTTGTTTGAACCAAAGACAAAATTATCTGCAGTTCTGGTAAGAAGTAGTTAATGTGGCAGGATCAGAAGGTTTCCCAGAGTGGATGTACAGCTCATGCTGGCTGCTGTTGTGGGTGCTTGAAGCCGTGCACTGGAAGGTGCATAGAAGTGTCTAGTCACAGATGGTGCTGTGTGTGCTGCAGTTGGGTCAACCCTTGCTGTCTGTGGCTAAACAGTGGCAGACAAAATAGCTCAAGATTCATCACGTTAGGGCTTGTTTCCTCCCAGGGACTATGTTTGCAGCTGGTATCCTTATGATTTTTAGTGACAAAAGCCCATATAAAACTGCAGTCCAAAACAGCATTTGAAGGTGTGTTATTTTCTCTTAATACAGTGTTTTCAGTTTCTCTTCAGATTTTCATGCTCTTATCATCCATCTATGTGATTTTCACTGTCATAATTTATTGCTAAAGGATTAGCAGAGGGAAAAAATCCAAGACAGCAGTGGCATGGGTTACAAAATCTGTCTTAAAAGCTGCCTGATTATTCTCAATTATGAAAAAATAATGCGCTAATAAGAACAGAAGATAGGACATTAGGATTTCATTTTGATGGTTCATCTTATTTGTTTCTCTTTAGCTGATCATGTTGATGCACATGGCTTATGAAATGTTTTCAAAGTAAGAGTTTGTATACCAGTCTCAATTTTCAAACAGTCAAGAAAGAGTTTAGTATAGATAAAAAGGGAAGGTGCCAAAATTAGACCTGCTTCTGGTTAAGCGTGAGAAGATCTGGCCAGAGTAGCCAGAAAAACAGTAAGGCTTTTTGCTTCTCTGTAATAATCTCTACTGAGACCAAAAATAAATCGTGAATATTTGATAAAATTGAGACAATCTTAGAATTTGTAGGAAGTAAGTGGGAAAGTTAGCAATCTGCCTGAGGAAAAATACATCCTAGAAAAGAAAAATAACAATTTTTTTGAAACTCTGGATCATTTTTAAGCAGGAGGTTTTTGACCTATTAAAAAGAAAGTCCCCGATATTTTTAATAGAAGAGACATTCAGACATGGTGATGTGAGTGGCTAAGGTTGTTTAAAAAATTGGTTCCTGTATCTCACTGTCACATACTTTTAAACATGTTTTAATGGCAGCGTGTCATCACTGGGTGTTAGTGAAGATAATCAATGCAATATGTTCTTCAAGATTATTATGACAGCTAATTCATGGCTAAATAGATTACCTCATGTGTAAGAAGGAAAGAGCAGTTTTGGAGCTGGCACCCAACAGAATATTTCATCTATGCTGTCATCTGGGTTTTTTGATTGCTTTTTTCTCTTCCTTTTCTCTACTAAAGAATCTTTGTGTGATTTTTACAGGAACCTGGATTGACTGATGAAGTTACTTAGGTCATAATTCATTTTATTTAAAACAACTTATTTTAACCCTTGCTTATAACATCTCCAGTAATTCTATGGTTTCTCTTAAGGAGGAGTCAATGAAGCCTAAAACCTGACAAAGAAATAAATAATTAGAAGTACACTAAGTAGTTACAGTCTCTTCATGTTTTATTATAGGAAGGGCAAACACAGTTCAGCTTCTGGAAGGGCTGAACACCTTGAAATTTTAAATGGTAATAGTGTGAGTTTGAATAAGAATGTTCAAAATTCTGATGATCATCACACTGATCAAGAAACCTGACCATGATGTGGACAAATGCCCACATAGTCACCAATTAAATTTAGACTGTATATGTCTCTGATTTCCATAATTATTAGAGCTGCTTTATACATTTTACAGAGTAAATTAAGTTGATTTTTAAAAATACAGTTTAAATTACTTTATATTGCTTTGAGGAAGCTTTTAAATTGGCAGCTTTACTTGAATTATGTTGGATTCATTTCTCAGCAAGTGAACAAGCTAAATCAATATTTTATTTTAAAAGAAAGAAATTTATATTTGCACACACAAGTTTGTACTAGCTGAATAATGATCTTTCTGAAGAAAAAAAGAAGATAAGACTTTTTGTGGGAGTTTTGTGCAAATTTAATTTCTCTATCTGCAGGTCACTTAATTTATTATTAAGCAGATCTTTTTATAGCCTGACCATGATCCCAGGAACTCCAACATAAAAGCATTTGCTCAAAGAAAATCTGAGCTGGAAAGGCTGTCTTTTTTCTCAAAGTGGGAAATTAAGACCAGTAATATTGATGGATTTCATAGAAACATCTCTACATTGCAATGAGGGTGTAAAATAAAAATGTTGTTTGAATGTCAGTATAACAGGTTTACAGCTGTCATAGGATATACTCACAGAATTATAAATATACCCAGGGACTTTTTATGGATAATCTTTTGTAGCCAAAATTGTTCCTCAAAAAGCAAGATGAATGATAAAATCTCTAACTCATTCTGTTTCATTAATTTTCATAAAAGCCAAACTGGTAGACAGAATTTACTTAGCAGAAGGTCCTGACTGCCCAGTTGAACCTCTATCAGAAACATGACAGTCAAAGTCTTTCTCTTATATCCACATATTTCTTCTTTTCTTGCTTCTTATGGTTGTGTTTCCATACTCTCTGCTGTTTACTTTGTAATTCCATATGCCAAAGCCAAATAAATCATATTCCTGATTTAAAGCTAAATGCTCAAATATAAACTTACTTCAAAGTTTGTCTTAATTTCTCCAATATTTGAAGTTTACATATCCATATGATAAGTTTGTCTTTGTTTGTTTATGTAAAAAAGTAAAATGTTTGTGTAACTGAACATAGGGAAAAACAAATATTTTTATTTGCACATCTGTTCTTTAATAAACAAGCAATTTTTGCTGTTCTGGATTGTAGGTAGAATGTGTTGCAGCAAATATCAGCAGTTCTTTTTACTACTGTAATTTCCAGAAAATCTTTTTGTCATAGAATTTTGAGAAATTAAATCTCATTTTTTTAAACTTTAAAATGAGATTTAAGTCTCAAAACTATTCTTGAGGTACCATGCAAAAAAACTTTATCAGCAACTTTATTATCCATAAAAGAATTATAATTTTGGAAAAAAACCAAAAACCAACAAACAAAAACAAAACCAAACGAATTTTGCTATCTTAATTGTTTAGGTAAAACAAACAAAAAAAAAAAAAAACAAAACCCCCCTCCTTTTTTAACACTATTAAAAAACCCTAATTTTGTATAGACTATATTAGATGGATTTACATCTGGGCATTAAACTGAAATGCTTAGGTTTAATAAAAGTCTTACCAAGTTAAATTTGTCAGTGTGTAAGAAAAAATAAGGTTTAAATTAATGTGTATATATATATACCTATATTCATGGACATCTGCATGTAGATGTCTTCATTCTTCTAACTTGCTCAGACCAAGCAGCCAGCTGGGACTGTTGTTACCCTACATAATCATTTATGTCTCAGAAACAAACCTGGAGCTAAAGGCTCTGAAATTAGGAAAACCAAATGGCTAAGTAATGGTGGAGGGTGAAAGAGCCATGGATTTTATTTTCATGAGAAGGGGCAAGCAGAGAAGTGAGATGAGCATTGCAATGCCTGTGCAATGCCAGGAGAGAGAGCCTGGTGCCAAAAATCCCTTGTGGTCTGTGGACTTTCTTAATTTATTCTCCATGATTTTAAACTACTCTATATATACCAAGGTGTAAAAAAATGGCACATAAGGCACATTTATTTTTGTGACACTACATTATAAATCTGGTTGATTTCTCCAAATTGTTTGCTTTCTTTGTGGAAGAGAAAAAAGCAAATCTAGTAAACAGTGAGGCAACAAATAATGCATTAACTTTCTAGTATATTACATGCAAATAATCAAGGGCAAAGATTGTCCTACAGAGGCCAACAAACAAGGACATCTGGGGTTAAGACAGGCTGCAGAAGTGTACATAGGAATAGGAGACACAGCAGATTTATTTTTGGATACGTAGCTGTCTTGTAAAATTTAATCTGCTTGTTCTATGAAAACAGAAAATACTTGGGGGCAGAATGTCATGATCTGACTTTAATCATTCATCTCAGTCACTGATGGTCACATAAAATTTACATTGTAATAGAACAGCCGAGGAGATTGGTAAATTAAAATAAAAAAGAATGAAATTGAGCCGACTACTTCAAACCTGAAGCTTATGAGTAAGAAAAGGTACATTGCCTTTTCTCTTGTCCTTAGATAGCTTTTCCTTCATAATGCCTTGCCTTCACCAAACTGAAATCATAGATTTGTTTTGTTTTCCTTATTCCCCACTTCCTCTGCAACTCTGAAAATTATCTTCCTTAAAACTGTGGCACTTCTGATATGTTTAGCAAATCCTCAAATCACTAAGAGAAGGGTGAAATTCCTTCCCTCTGTCCCCTGTATAACGCAATAATCACACTAAATTTTAAAACATATAGTGGATGGATGTGAAGGAACATCCATCTTCTGCCTTCTCAAGGAGAAATAAGTCTCTAAATTTCTCATCAGCTGCCGCTATCTCTTGCTTATACAATGCCCCCCTTCACCCCAGCTGGTTTGGGAAAAGGAATTTAGTGAGGAAATAAGTAATTTTATTAAATTGATTAATTGTATAATAATTTATTTACTCAGAATATCAGTACATCCTTTTCTGAAGGTGGTGAGTTTTCTATAGTTCAGAAAATATTTCCCAATCTATATCTTTTGAAAATAAGATCAAAACAGATGATAATATCCACTTACAGCCATAATATTTGTACTAATTTTCTTGTTTTATCTCTCCATAAACATTGTAAGCGCTTTGACTCACTTTGTTTGATTTCTTAATGTTTTTCTCCTTAGTGAATAAATTGTCAGAAGAGATCCACACATAATCATGAAGTTGAAACTGAAATCGTTTTTAGTTGTTCTTCTGCAAGTTTATTTTTCTGAACTACTTCCAAGGTGTAAAGTTAGGTGTGGTAAAACTAGTGGCAATATTTTCAAATTAGAGATTTTACTGCAGGATGTGTTATGAGTTACTGGAAATTTAAAATAGTGATATAAGTAAGGTGTTTCCCACACATTTGGTTAGTGTTCAATCGTGTTTTTAGTTTTGGATTTTCCTTGGGTGGGAGATTATAATTCATTATATAATTTCAATGCTGAAGGGTCTACAATTAGAGACTTTGTCTTTTAGTTTGCTGCATTTAGGCCAAGCTAACACATGACTGCTTTCCTATATAATTATCTATGAAGGATTATCAAATTTCTAAAGTCCCTTTATCCTTGATTAAGTTTGGTTAATTTTTTTAAATTAGTTTGACTTAAAATATGATTAATTAATTTATTCATTATATTTAGTGAAATAATTACTTGATTGTTTTAATTAATATAAATTTTAATCCTATATTAGATTACTAGATGGGGCCAAGGAGTCATATAAATACAAATAGTACAAATAATACACTACTTACACTTAAAAACAATATTCAAAACACAGGCAATACCTACCTCTCCATTTTCAGTAGTAATCTGAATAATCATACTTAATGACATCCTCATTCTTTTCTTTTGAGTAATTTTAAAATATTCTGACATAATATGGATAGCATAAAGAAGTGAACATGCTGGGAGCTGTTTTCTCTTTCCAATTGCTCAGATACCTATTTTTAAGAACTTGTCACAGTACTAAGTTGCACAGAGAAATCATGTTAATTTTATGGATAAACTATTATAATTAGAGTATAAGAGAACACTCAAGATAAGAAGAATAGAAAGTATAACATCACATTTAACAAAAGGTATTATCAGACTAATTTTGAGAGCTTATTTTACTAAGCTCTCAAAAAGATATAATTTTTGTTTTCTTCTTTCTTTGCTGCTGTGCATGAAACCTGTAGGGAAGAGCAGGAAGGTGACAAGGCATCCTGAGACAGCATTCATTTTCAGATATAAGTGGTACTCTATCTATTAGCCATCCTGCTATTCCTTTTTGGCAGCACAGGTTAGAAATTGAATTGTAAAACACTTATGATTCCAACTAATTATCAGGGAGGGAAGAGAAGCACATATACAATTCCTATCTCAATTCCACCTTGGTTCCCTTATAACCAATAATCAGGACTGTGCCAAGGGGTTCTTGTCTCTTGGAAGAGGATGGCTGAACTTTTAATAAAGGCAGGCATCATTCCACATATCTTCCAGAAGAAAAAAAAAAACAAAAATCATCTTAAGTAGGTGCAGTGATGGGCCTGACACTTCACTTCCTGTCAAACAAGTGAGTGAAAACTGGCTCAACAGAGCCTTCTCTGGGTAATTACTAGGATTTGTCAGCACTTGTCCAGCATGGACCAGTAGCCTCAGGCTTGTATTTTTGCATGATGCACTGACAGAATTTCAGCACTCTAACAGCACAAGGTACATTGTTTCTTCACTATATTTCACTGTATTTTGCTGAATTGATGTTCTTAGATTGTGTTTCACAGATGGTGTGAATTTACCAAAGTGAAGCATCTTCTACAGCAAGGAAAGTGCCACACTGTAAATTTTAAGCTGTGCATGGTTTGTGTTCTTGTTTGTAAATTCTAAATTCTCTTCTTTCATAAATGGGAATAAAGAAAAGACTTAAAAAATAAAGGTTCATCTGTCAACCTACAACCTACAATTGCTGTTCCAACAATTGGAACTAACTAGATTTAAAAAAGGACAAGATTTTTTGCAAGAAATGTTCTGATAGAATGAAAAAAACCTCAAGATCAATTAAAATAAGTGCTGTCAACACAATCAATGACGATACTCTCTGGAAACCAGTAAGAGACTCATGTCTTCTTTTAATCAAGGAGGATGTTCTCTCCCCAGAAAAAAAACTTTAAAGTAATCATTTCAGAAATAAAACGCAAAAAATGAAAAAAACCTTGGGGCATATGCTTCCACATCTCCTGACAGAACTCTGACCACTTATTGAAATAATTAGGGAAATATTGGCACTCTGTAGGGAGTGCTAAAGCAGTTTATCTTCATGACAGTAAATTCCACTTTAGCATATCAACAATACAAAATTATAATAAAACCCCTCATCCAATTGACAGAGAATTTAGAAAAGGTAGAAAAGGTAGGGAAAAAAGTGGGAAATAAATGGATCATTGCTGACTTTCATGTAGATCAGATAGTGCCAGTTTATGTAAAATTTACATTATGCTGAGTTTAATGTGTGGGCAGGACAATTAACCAGAAATATGCTCCTATTTGGGTGAGTTATATTTGTGTACAAATATTGAATAGCACGGAGATCTGATATGCGCTACATAGTACTCTGTGGCGGGAGCCTCTGGGCCTGATTCTGAACTGGTAATTTCACAGCTGAATTCATGGCTGCTACAATATGAAAGCTTAGAGAGAAAAGGAACTATTCACAAGGTTTTGTTTTTTGTTTTGGTTTGGGGTTTTTTTTTTTGTTTGGTTTTTTTTGTTTTTTTTTTTTTTTTAAGGTGGATATGTTTGTTTTTGTTCTGTTTGTTTCTTGGTTGGGGAAGAGACAGTAATACCTAATGGTAACCTCCAAGGTGATGCTTAACCCAGAAATTCTGACTAAATTCCATTTGCATGCGCACCAAACCAGGCTTTGGACTTTCAGATTGTGACATTCTAAATTTTTTTGTCCTAAAACTGCCCGTTCTGTCAATAAAGAAAAATTCTGGCTGCTTCTTGAAAATATTGCATTTCAATACTCTAAAATGTATTAAACGAAGGGCTGTCAACTTACACAGATTTTTCTGCAAGAAATTAAACTTCCACCAATAAAGGGCTTGCAACTAATATTAGCACATTTTCTTGAAATGTTAAATTAAATTATCTTCTGAAGAATAAACAAATGAGGAAGTGTTGGCAAGAGCTATGCTAAGGTTTCCTGTAATTGTTTCTAAACGCAGAAATGACAAGGTGTCTGAACAGTATGCATGGGTAGATTTTATATTAGGTCACTTTTTGAATCTCTGAAGAAACCTGAAATGCTCTAGTTGTGACCCACTGTGGTTCTAAATATTTACTCGGGTTTTCCTTTAAATATCAGGAAAATAATCTCCATGGAAAATAATGAAGGCAATAGTCACATGGAGAGGACTATTTAAAAAAGACAGACAGGAGGTATGCCCTCATGCTTCATCACTAATACTGTGGAAGGTTTTACATTATGGTATACTGGGCTTCAAATTAAATGTTAAATTCAATTTGCCACTCAAAACATGAAGTGTGTGACTGCCCTTAGAGGGGTAACCTGACAACACAATTTCATAATTGGTGTGTGCCCTAATGCTGAGTTAAAATACAAGAAGAAATGTTATTTGACTGCAGTCATATCTTACTATTTAAAAATAAACAATCCATCTCTAGACAGGCTGAAATATATTTGGTTTAAATTTGAGTCCTTAGTAAATTTTGCTGGCTTTGCTTAAAATCTATGGAAAAAGAATGTTGAATACCATATAATAGCAGATAGAAACCTCCCTGGTGGAATCATGCCAGCAGTTATGTCTTTATGTCTCTGACATTTAGCTTGCAATAAAATGAGATTTGTGAAAGAAAATGAAGAGGTGCTTATTCCACTTAGAGTACTTTGTTTTTTCTTTTTCTCTTCAGACAAGCTTGTGTTCTAATAATGAGATTTCTAATCCACTATAATATCCTATCATTATATCTTAGTGAACTATCTGCCATATAAGTAATAATAATGAAGTATGTTTAAATATAAAAATGCATCCTTAAGCATCTAGACACTTTTAGTACTGGTTGTAATTAGAAACATAAGAATCATGTGCAATTAAATATGCTTGCAAAAAAACCAGATACATCTCTGTAGTACCAATCAATTTGTTGCATCATTAATATTCTTCAGTGTGCCAGTTTAAGAATGCATTTTACTGTTCCAAATAGAAATTTGCTAAGAACAAAATGATTAACATTTAAACAACCATAATCAATACAGAACAGCAACTGAGTGTTTTAGGTGTTTTCTCCTAATTAATTTTGTTTTTAGAGATGCATTTTCAAATTCTGCATCTTTATCTGCTCTTCTAACAGCTATGTTCCAAAGATAATGTCATTTTATTGTATATTATGATCTTTGCTGTTATGAGATGTGGCAACTATTAATTGTAATAAGGTTGTTCATTGCAACAATTTAAGTCAAAAATACTGTTTTTGTTTACTTTTATGTCTGTATAGATTGAATTGAATTAGATGTATTGTTTAAAAAACATGCTCAGTTTTTTTAAAATACACTTAGTGTTAAGACTTCCAAAAGTGTTTAAAGTGACTTCTGTCTCTTAAGTTTAGGAAATATCTAGCCTGCCTTGAATTGAACATTTAGTGGCAGTTTTATGGTTGGATTTGATGAACTTGAAGGCCTTTTCATGGAATCATAGATTCATAGAAAAGTTTGGGTTTGAAGGGATGCTAAAGATTTCCAACCTTTCTGCCATGAGCCTTTCACTTGACCAGGTTGGTCACAGCCCCACCCAACCTGAACTTGAATATTTCCAGGGATGGGGCGTCCAAAACTTCTCTGGGAACCAAAATGATTTCCAGACAAAATGAGTCTGTGATTCTGTGATTACATGGAACTTTTCAGCTATTTCATTATAGATCACATTAAAATAGAATATTTGACTAAAAATGGTCTTGTTACCTAAACCTGAGGGCTGATCTAGTGTGAAATCTGCAACAGTGACCACACAGGTAATAACTCTGAATTCACAAATAGCATGTCAAGATAAGTTCTTTTTTAATACAACAGTTATTTTTCTAATTTGTGGATTGGCATTGTGGCAGACTCGTACCAGATATGCACTGATAGATTGTTCACGTACACTCATTTTGCACACAAACCTCTCTGTGTCTTCTGTCTGCTCTACACATGAAACAGCCTCTTGCACTCCGTACATGCAGCCTACATCCTTCTCAGACAAGTGTCCTTCTGACTGCCTGACAGCATCACATAAAGCCCAGAGGTAGGAGCCAAGCAGAGTATTGAAAAATCTTACTTTTCCTTAACACGTCTTTGGGACCCTGCCTTGCACCTTCCTCATAAAGTACAGAGGATCTCACATCTTCAGCACAGAAAATGTATTGATCCTTTACACGCATAGTATTAAGCACAATATGCTGTTATGGCACAGTCGATTTGGTGATTTGATGTCTGGAAGAGGGCACAGAGATGAGTTAAACTTACAGGTCCGTGGAGAGATTGTGGCCCCTACTTCAGAGCAGTACACACAATCTCCAGGGCTTTATCCTTGAAGAGAAATGAGTGAGAATCCTGGCATGTGTTACTAAAATGCATAATATCATTAGTTTGGCAATTGCATTAAGTAGAAGGCTTATTCTAGGCACATTTATGCTGGCTGATGTGCTAGATGCAGTAGCAGTTAAGGATATTTGTTTAACTGCAGTCATCTTCCCTCTTGGCAGTAGCTGGTTGCTGCAGAAGAGAGGTCAAGATGAGCTGCTCTTTATATGTTAGGCGTGGTTCTACCAAGTGCAGCAGAGAGACAAAATAACAGCAGTGTCCTGCTGGTCCTCTCATTGTCCTTAATCCCTTGCTTGGCAGAGAAAAGACCATTTCCAGGTGTGATTACACTGGCACATATTAGGATCTCCCAGAGGAATTTGGAAATAAACAAGCAGGCTTGAAAAACATAGCATAAGGATATGCCTTTTTCCTAGCAATTTTTCATTGCAAATAAATCAAGTCTAATACAGAAACTGCAGATTAAGAGCAGGTTACTAACATGACCTACAATTCTATAGCTTTTCCCTGAACTTCTCAATTTCTCTCAGGCATCTGTTACACTTAATATTAAGAGCTTAAATATATTTCCTGAATAATTAAAGGAAAATACCAAGAAAGGATTATCATAGATGAAGAGTGATTTAACTGTAATTCAACTGAGATTGGGAGTTAAATGACCAGTTTAGTTTTTCACATGCAGTTGAAACTTCCATACACTGGAAAAAAAGCAAGTGAAGACTGCTATCACTCAGCTTTAGCCATCTGAAAGTTAATTGAATAATTTAAGATAGCTGTCTAGTTTTCTGCTGCAATCAGGTTTCCATCAGAGTTAGCAAAAAGAATGAGGCTGTTCATCTTAATTCAAAATAACTGTCAAAAAATCTTTGAATTAATTTTCCTTCTGGTTTTCTATTCCTCTTCATTTACTAACAAGAGAGCTTATAGACTTCATTTCCAAAGTGTCAAATTATACACAATTTTCTTCTTTATTCTTTTTTTCCTATTAGATATGAATAATGTTGGCAGAACTAAAAAAAAAAAAAAATTAAAAAAATTGAACAGTGTGTAACGACAGCTTGAGAGACTTTGAGAGATGACTGGTCATAAAGTTCATACCAAACAGCTTAGCTGTGGTACTTGTGAAAAAATTTTTGTTATTTCCAGCCCAGGCTTTAAGAAATTTCAAAATCATGTTGCTGAGTGAATCCATGTTGCATTCACCATCCAAAGTGAGAGAGCAAGGCTTTTTAAACTGCTTTATCCCCAGCAGCTGCTTGTTCTCTGAAATGTGAGCTGAATTTTAGAAGCTGTCAGTCTAATTGGCAAATAGAGGGAAAAATCCATGACAGATCTAATTCTACTCCTTCCCCTCTCAGGAGGCCTCTTCCAACAGATTTTTTTTTCATTAGAGAACAAGACCATGCCTTGTGGTGGGAGCAGCACCTTGAAGCTGCATCAATGCCTGAAAGCAGACAGGAGTTCATGGTTTTAACTCTTCTCAGCACCCAGTATTTCAAGGTATATCCTGAGTCATTTGACTGCCTGAGCAGTACTCTAGTTTTATCAAGCTTTATTCAAATGAATGTTGGTAAACAGAGCACCTCAGTACTGCTGGTTTAGAGAAGCTGAGGACTCTTTCTGCCATCTTCACTTGAGCACACAAAGACATTTAATGTCTTATTTGCAGTAAGAATATCAAAGAGGATCTAGTTTCTATAACAAATAGCACTGAACAATCGCTCATATAATTCAGCATAAACCAATTCTTGGTCAAGTGATGTTGTAAATGTCCTCTAGACATATTAATGGTTGATTTGATAAAAAATATAATATTAGACACAATGCAAATGCAATCAACTGGTTGAAATGTCGGAAAGGGAGACATTCTGCATCTTACATACAAACATTCTATTTTAAATATGTATGTGCAAATATATTCAAATACTATAAAATAATATTTAATACAATATTAGTACAATATTAACTTTTTATTTTATAAGTGTTGTGCACAGTATTTCAAACAGGTTTGATTCAACTGAATAATTTAGATGGACCAATAGGTATTTTGAGATATTTATTCAGTGCTAGCAATCAAATATTTTGGTTTGTTTTTTAGAGCAGTAGTTCAGATGTTCATTCATCAGTATAGAAATTGTGATTGATCATTATTTCAGAAAAAGTTACTTTGATTCTTTTGTAGAATAGCATTTTCTGCTTCTTCCTAGACCTGGACTGGTGTCTTTGAAAACTTATTAGTATCATGAATAAAGCAACAACAACAACAAAACACCAAAAAGAAACCACCAAAAAAAAAAAAAACTTATAAAAAATTAATTTACATGTTGAAAGTCTTGGTTGCTCACCAAAAGGAACCTGACAAGGAAAGTTTCCACTGCAGAATAAACTTTTAATATTATTAGCAGTAAATTGAGTGTTCATAAACAACTCTGAATTTTTTTTATTTAACTGCTAAATCTTGATCTCTCTTAAATTTTCTTTACAATAGTTTGAACAATTACTAAAGCTTGCAAATAAATGATCTTCCATTGGGGTAATAATCAGTCCTACAAGATGCCTTGCTGTTTACATTTGCATAATATAATTTCTCTTTCATTTGTCCTTCAACAAATTTCAGTGGCATTTCATTGTATAAGTGTCTACAGAATGACTTTTATCAATTAACTTAATATGGTTTTAGTAAACTTAAACCAATATAAAAATAGTATTGTCAAAAAGACTTTGGACTGAACAAATAAAAACTTTATTGAAAGCAAGCAGGGCCATGAACTCAGTCAATGTTATTCATATTCTGTATAACCACCGTCTGTAATAATTGTGGCCTAACTTTGTATCTAACTATTCATTAGGGAGATCTTTACAGACAAGCACTTTTTAAAAATTTCCTGCCAAGCTAATTCCCCTGTTCATTAGGAACTTTGTAATATCTGAGCCTTTGGTTTTCTAAAGCCTCTAATTCTCCATGGACTGAACATTAGAGGTCTGATACTCATAGGAATGAGGAAGATAGGCTGAATTGTTGTGTGCAACAATTCCATTCATATCTTCCAAGCCCTAAGTGCAGAAGGGGTTGTGCTGGGAAGCAGAGAGTTGGGTGCAGCTCAGAAGGCTTTAAAGAGTAGAAGTACTTTAAACTATATCTTCAGGTAGACCTCTGTCTTCTTCCAAGACTATAACAAGTCTTTTAACAGAAAGCCTAGTCAGTGGTACTTAGCTTGTTGCATTTATTGATTTCATAGGTTTGCCACCTTAAGTAAGGAATATTATTAGCAGTTTCATTGCACCTTATGCCAACAGCCTCCTCTTACTAAATGTGATGAAAAGTATTTCCTAAGAAAACTACCTAAACAATCCAAGTATATTTGTACTTCACAGTGTCATGGTTTGACACTAGCATTTTTTCCAATGCCCCATGAAAAGCACTTCCCCTGGTGTCTGCTGTGAGATTTTGACCAGGAATAAGAAAGCAAGCAGGCTCTTATTTAACAAAAGAAAAAAAAACAACATTTATTAACTAAACTACAAAAACAATAACTAAACTACACACACAAGAAAAGGGAAACACACAAAGAAAAATGAAAACCTCACAAAAACACTCTCCTCTTCCTCCCCCCCCTAAATTCCCAATACAATACATCTTCCAAAATCACCAATTCTGGGTCCAGCACCACCCTTTACAATGCTCAACTTTCAGTTCCTCAAGAGGAGAGGGAGTCCTTCCATGTGTCGTGGTGGCCTTTTCCATCTTGTCCAGGTGCTTTCACCACCTGAACACGGACCAGGGCTGCTTCCAGGGTTTTCCTTTTAAAGATGCCTCCTCCCACTCCAAAAAAGGCACAGTCTCTCACCTTTGGGACATCTGTCCCCCCCATATTTTATATACCCCTTGGGGCTGAGGGGTACCCACTGAATCTTCTTGGCTCCGAGACATTTCTCCCCCTGGACTCAGTCTCTGTATCGCACGGAAACATGGCTCTGTCCATGGCTACACAAAAGAGTCCAGCATAAAATGCCACTCCATCTTCTCCATTACCTCCAACATGTCTCACTCTCTCTCTGGTCCAGACCTTCACCCCTCAGCCATTTCCTTCACCTTCTACCCTTATCTCTCGTCTAGGAAGGGTTAATGTTCTGTAAAGTTTCATTGTCCAAGAAGGGTTAAAAACTCCTCCAAGCAGCCGGACTCCTGGCTGCACCCCCCCCATCTCCTCAGCCGGGCTGCCTGCTGCCAGCACATGTTTACCAAATTTCAAGGTAACAGCCACAAACACAGGCTGCACTCTCTCTCTGTCTGTCTCCAAAAGGCGGGGGGGGGGGGAAACAGGCTGCCCATTGCTTCCCGGCATTTCTTTCCTTCTTCCTTCCACCCTTGGGGGGGGCCAGGCCTACCTCTCCCGGCCGGGCCGCATGGCTTTCCCCCCCCCCCGCCCCCCACCCAGCCAGCAGCAGGGCCGGGGGAGAGATCGAACTCCTTCCCACCGGAATCCAAAGAGGAAATGCCTGGACAAAAACCCTGCTTTTAGGCTGTGTTCACAGAGGTGGGTCCAATGTCTAGTGGTTAGGCCAGGTGGCAATATTCAAATCTGAACACTCATTGGCCTTTCCTTCAACATCCCAGGAATCCTGTTTCCGGGTCAAACCATCACACACAGCATATGCTCTCCTTTTTCTGTTTGGATGTATGGGAGGGAATGGCTCAATTTCTAATTCTTTTTAGGTCGTGCTCCTCCAAATCTATCTAGAACATCAGAATTGCATATCACTTGTGTTATTTCTTCATTACCTGTGAGCATGTTTCTTTTTTGAAAGGAAAGGGAAAATGAAATTGTTTGAACTTTCTTCTATTATATATTGATACAGGAAAAATTTTCCAGAGAAAACTTTTATTTTTTGTGACAAGTCACAGCTTTTCCTCTGAGAAGTAGTCACTGTAGACACAAGGATTTGCTCCACTGCTTTGAGAGAGGATATGGATTTAAGCAATCATCTCTTTCATGTTGCTACACATAAATGGATAAATATGCATATGATGGAAAAGGGAAATTAGGTAGTGATAATGGAAAAAAGCATTTTGATATCAGTGTCGCAGTATCTATGCTAAAGGCTTTGTTTTAAAAGTATTTCAATTTGAAAAAAGAACAGATCCTTGCAGTTGCATTTAAATTTATCCTATGTGCCAGAAAACAAACATTAATGATAGTAGATGCTATTATTGCTTTTAGAAAGAGCATGATTTTACTGGATCCAGTTTAAGACTCTTGCACATTAGAGTTGACAACACTGAATTAGTACTCTATACACAAAGTCTGCTAGGAGTCAGAACCACGTGAAAATATCCACCTTGTCACTACCAGCCAAAGCAATTCATTAAAACATACTGAATGGTGAGGGCTTTAATAAGTTTTCTACAATTATCACACAGAATTAAAAGAAATTGCAAAAGTAATTTGGCAGAAATCCTGAGGAAAACAAAGGACTGGGGTAGTACCATGTGGAAATTGAAAACAGTTTCTAATTTTTATGCTGGAAAAGAAGTTAGATAAATTACTTGTTGCACATTATATGCACCTGTATTTTTAGATCACCATTTTATACAAATTTCCTTCAGGGAAAATTCATGTCCTTGGTATTAAGAAAAAAAAATAATTTACTCTAACTCTGTTTATCGCAAAGAAATGAGAATACGAACAGGACAGAATTTAAAAAAATCAAGAAATGGTAGAGAGTCCGTCTTTAAATAAAAAATCTGACTGTAGTGTTTTGTTAAGTCATGCTATTATGCAAAAGACATCTGTAAAAAATAGTATATTCCGGACAACTTAATTTTTTTTTTACCTGAAGAATGAAGCCAAGGAACTATTCTAAACAAGCCAGTTGGATTTTTGTGAGGTCCTAATTTGTAACTGAGGAAGAAAAAACAGATACTGTTCAGCTGAAATGATTTTAAAGTCCTTTTAATCAGCACCTTCAGCTGTGTTCTTTTGCATAAATTACTGCATATTCCAGTTTACACTCATAAGATTAAAATGTAAAGGCTTTTCTTTTTTTTTTTTTTTTTTTTTTTCTTTACTTTAAAGCATTTGTCATTTTGGGATAGTCAGGGTTGGGAGAGAAACAAAGCAAAACAGAAAATTAACAAAATTTTCAAACCAAGAACAACTGAATACTGCTGGCATATGTGCTCTTAAACTACTTTTAGTATAAGGCAATTTTAAATGGAAGATTCTTCTTATAAGGTATAACAGAATATTCATTAGGTTTTTTTCAGCAATAAGACCCTTTTTTATTCCTGCTTTTTCTTTAGTAAGAAAGAAGATGCTCCTCTTAATGGATTTAGTTCAGCTTTGATCTTTTAGCTATAAGCATAAAGGAATTCTTCAATCACACATGTGTTTAAGGGTGAGAGCTTAGTCATTGGAAAGATAGGTGGCAACCAGTGACAGTAAAGCCAGGAGTACATTCCTTCATTAAATCTGGAGCAGAAATTTGACTATCTGCATATATTTATTAAATACAGCATTTTCATCCTCTTGCCCATGTTATTTCCTACAAAGCACCTTTGCCATTATCCCACATGCCACGTGGCAGCCCTACACATGCAATATCAATGTCTTTGTCAGTCTGCATGAACAGTACTCCCCAACCCCAGATCTTCAATAACCCTACTATGTTGCTATGTACTTCATTTATCCATATGCCCAGTGCATTTGTAGCCAACCATCCTTCAAGCAACAAGAAATATAGAAAAAATAGTTAGAGATGCAAAATCCTTTCCTTATGAAAATAATCAGGATTTCTATGTAGATTTTTGAAAACGTATGCAGCGGCATATTTTGCCTTTGCTTGCTTTGCTGGCAGTTCTTCTACAGAGATCAGCCAATGTATATATACAACAAATATCCAAATAGCAAGGCCAGTGTCCAACATCTGTGACTTAGATTATCTCTCTGTCATAGTGCTCTGGTTTTACATTTTCATCTTCCTGTGTAACAGGTCTGAAGTATGTATTGCATTGATAGGTACAGGTTACATAGGGGTGTCACATAAAAGTTACTATAGCTGTTCAGCTGTAGGCTTGTTATCCCACTCAACTTGTGCTAACTCTGATGTCTTCAATGGCACATTCATTAAAAAAACTTATTTTTCACAGAAAGTTTGAAATCATTATGTTTTAAGATTTCTGAGAGAATTTAAAATCATCATGTTTCAAGAATGCAAGGAGAAATGTGTATAAGTCCAGCTTTTATTTTGATGTTTCCACTGTTTGGCTCCAGTTATTCTTCATCCTGTTTCTGTTCTACCAATCACAACCTTTATTGTTATTGTTTTAACAGTCTAATCCAATAGGTACAGTAATACCTACTAATAAAAACAGCAACAATCTCACACTGTAATGCTGGAAAATTTGGTATATGTTTCCCTGTTGATCCTAGGGAAAAATCACCAATTTAAAATAATTTCTGTGTTTCATTGCTATAAAAGTAGCTGAAAAGAAGTTAGGAAAATAAGAAGATAAAAAGTAATAAAGTTGGGGGCAGGGGGAGAAATCTTTGCTTTACTCTCTTTAACAGATATGGCCATGAGGGAAAAATTTAAATTTTAATGAAAATACTTATTTCCCAAAGGCCTGGCCAACAAAGAATGCTGAATGAGATAATTCACTAACCAAAGGAACACAATGACTGAAAAGCAGATTATCGCTGAAGTGAAAACCAAAGGCAGAAGACATTAATAATTAATTGAGGAGGTTTCCTGTGAGGTTTACATGAGTTACAAGCTCTATGTGGAAAGTCACTTGTCTACCAGATTGTTGTGCTCTTTTTCAGGGTTACTTATACGTATGTGTATGTCCAATATTAAGTTTCCCTTGTCTGAGTTTCCTGAAAGGAAGTGCAAATCCAAAATGGTATTTTTTTATCTGTGTCGAAAAGCATATCTGTTGTGCTGTCTGAATGAAAGCTGACAAGCTACACCTTTATATTGTTGCAGGAATAACTGCCAGCAACATAAAGAGATGTCATCTTGTGCTCACACAGTGTGTCTCTCTATAGATGATGGAAAGACTGTCAAAACTGGTTACAACTAGAGATGCTCAGAGAGCAGTTGAAATGGAATAATCCAGCAGGAACCTATTTTTACATTATGATTTATATTTTTATTTTTAGCAAGTGTGTAGAGCTTTGCCTCTGTTCTCTAACTGTCCGTGTTCTAACAGAGAATAGGACCTCCAAAGGAGCAAATATGGCATGTAACTAAGCTGGTTATAATCTGAAGGAATCATATTATTCCCAAAAGGGGTTTGATAGGGGAACAAAGGAAATTCTCCTTTGTCTCATAATTATGTCACATGTCATTGCTCTTTTAGTTATAAATCACAACCTCTACTAATTGAAGATTTCTTGTTCTCCAGCAAGAGGATCTCAAAATCCTCCTGAACAGATATGACTAATTAAATGTAGAAAACTAACTTTATGTTTGCAACTTGATGCTTTTCAAGTCAAAGACCAGAAGTATACACATGTCCATAAAAATCAGTTGATTCTCATATTTTGGACTGACATTTCAGACACTTGATTGCAAAATCTCTTGAGTTCCAATGTGGTAAAACTGCTGATATTGTTAAAGTGATAGCTAAGACACCAAGCAAAGACGAAGTGTGCCAAAATTTATGTTCATGTCATGAGACAAATAGGAATCACAAATATGGGGAAGAGTAGGAGATGAGTATGAATAACATATTTGG
Organism: Calcarius lapponicus; assembly: GCA_039654755.1. Taxonomy (NCBI): domain Eukaryota; kingdom Metazoa; phylum Chordata; class Aves; order Passeriformes; family Fringillidae; genus Calcarius; species Calcarius lapponicus. The sequence goes on along the minus strand of CM077462.1, from coordinate 75,616,690 downwards.
CAAAAGTGTTGATTATTTCAAAGGTGTTTGTAGTTTCTTCACACACTGAGTAAAGCTGAAGAAACTGGAAACTATTTCAATCCAGTTTGCAAGTAGTAAAAACACCTGGATTTTCCTAAAACATTTTTTAAATTGTTTGTACTAAATATACCAAAGTGTTACTTTCAGGAAAAAAGTCACATAATGGTTTGAGTTGAAAGGGAAGTATGCAGGTACCTACTTCAAAGCTTCTTCCAAAGCAGATTCACCTGCACAGGATTGTGTCCAGGAAGGTCTTGAATATCTCCAGAGAAGGAGACTCTACAGCCTCTCTGAGCAGCCTGTTCCAGTGCTCTGCCACCACTCTCAGTCTTCCCTCACAAGAGAGGTGCTTCAATCCCCTCACCATCTTCTTCACTGTCTTCAGCTGAACCCTCTTCAATACTTTTTTGTCTTTCCTGTACAGAGGAGCTCAGACCTGGACACAGCACTCCAGTTGTGCCTCACCAGGGCTGAGTATCACCCCCCTGAGGGGCAGTATCACCCCCTGCTACCTGCTGGCTCTTTCTAATGCACCCCAGGATCCCTCTGGCCTTCTTGCCACAAGGACACACTCCTGATTTATGGACAGCTTGTTGTCCACCAGGGCCCTCAGGTCCTTCTCTGCAGAACTGCTTTCCAGCATGTCAGATCCCAGCCTGTGCTGGGGTTATTCCTCCACAGGTGAAACAGCCTGCATTTGCCCTTGTTGACCTTCAGACAGTTCCTCTCCGCCCATCTCCCCACGATGTTGAGGTCCTTTTGGAGGACTGTACAGATCTTTGGGGTATCAGCCACTCATCCCAATTCTGTATCATCAACAAACTTCCTGAGGGTTGCCTTCAGCCAGGGTCACTGATTAATAAGCTGAAAATGACTGGACCCTGTACCAATCTCTGGGGAGCACAGTGAGCTACAGGCTCTAACTAGACTCTGCACACTGGTCACAGCACTCTGGTCTCTGCCCTCCAGCCAAGTCTCCATCCACTTCACTGTGCATTCATCTAACTCACACTTCCATATAAGCTTTTTGAAACACTTTATATCAGAAATCAATATACTTTCAGGAAAATAAGAACACATGTCAGGTCATGCGCTTTGAATCTATTTGCTGTGAAAGATATGTGTACTATCTTCTACTCTTGGCTTTTTTGAAATTCAAATCTTCAAAGTACATGTAGTTTTAAGGTGATATCCATGTAATATGTATACATATATGCAGAGCACTGCCACAGACATTTGAGCTATTAACACTGTTAACTACTGGAGCAAGATCCCTCTGAGTCAGAGGGATAGAGATCCTTTTGAACTAGACTTTTAATTGCATTAGGAGAAGCTTTGTCTCTTTAATTGTTTGTCATATTACTGAGAGATATTTTTAATTTTCCTAACAGAGATCTGTCTTTCTCCCAATAGGCCAAGCTTTAATTAAGAAACGTCAACGTTGCTAACAACTGCACAAAGAGGGACGGAAAGACCTTTGTGACCAAGGATGTGGTTGTCATGGAAACTCTTGCTGTTTCTGTCACTCACTGGCTGTCTTTCAGGTAAATCAAAACAAAAAACAAGAAAACCTTGCTTATCGTTTTAAGGCTTTTAACTACAAACAGAAAAAGGAAGATGTAAAATCATGCTGGAGAAGATCAACATCATTATGAAAACTATTTGCCTGAGTGCGATGACCCACCCTTAAGGGAAGGAAGCCCATAAGATTCAAAAATGCTCATTGGTCGAAAAAAATATTACAGAAGTGAGAGGGTCTGCAAAGATGCATAGAGTATTATTGTTAAATTATGCAACTGGCATGAAAATTGGTATGTTAGTCCCTGATCTGCTTTGCAGGTACATGGGAGTGGGGTTCAGATAAAAGTGTAGGGTAAAGGGAAAAGAGAGACTAGGCACATGGCAGTGGGTCTTGTATCAAGGGGCAGGAGGGAAGAGAAAACAAATTAAAGAGGTTCATCAAAAATGGAGACACTAATTAAAGAAGGAAAAGAGAAAAAAGGGAGGACAAGAAAGAGGAAAAAGAAAAGTAAAAGGGTACACTACCCCTCACTTCAGCATCAATCCAGGGGATGCTTATCCCATTCTCAGTGCTGACCCAGCTGAGGGGATGCCCATCCTGTTTTCAGTGTCACCCACGTGATAGGCAGCAATCCAGCAGCATCAGTGTGACTGATGAGTCCAGGGTTCAAGGGTCACTGCCTGGACTTGGGGCTGGGTACTTTAGTGGAGAGTCTTCTTTACTGTGAAGACAAGTTTCTCACTTTCTCTGCTAGTTACTTATTATGCACCACTCTTTTAGGCCTTTCTAGAAATGGGTCTGAGGACTTCCAAAGTTTTGGTGGTCCCAATCTCACCTTATAGTCTATGTCCTCTCTCTGCCATTCATTCCTGCACTCAGCTCAACTGCATTGTGGTTCTTTCTCACAGAAAAGTGTTGCCCTGTCTCTACCTGGCTCCTCTTCTTCAGTCAAAAGTTGTTATTTCTTAAGAGGCTGCTAGTACGAATAGTCCTTGGTTATTATCAAAATTTCATATCTGTTATTACTAAAAGTTCTTGGTTGGCTTCACAGCCATATTGGTGTTTGAGGCACATTAGCCACTTATGTTCTAGAAATTGACAGCTCTAAAAAATCTCACTTTGGAAGACTCTTTATAAGGTCATTGGGTAGTGAGCTTTACAACTCACTCATCAGACTTCATAACTGAGAGCTTGAAAAGGTCTAACTTTAGATCACTTTTTATAAGATCACAACAGAGTGGGTTTTAGTAATATTTTATCCTGGATGAAGTTCAAGTTGGCAACTTTCTTTGAAGGTTCAGCAACAGAAATATTATTTAATTTGGGTTTTTCAGGCAAAAAAAAAAAAGTTTCAAAGGCTGCTCTTCAAAAAAAAAAAAAAAAAAAAAAAAAAAACTGGTGTTCTTTTACTTCTGGGAAATAGACAGTGTTTCTGACATGCTGGAGAGATGCTTGGTCCAGGTGCAGTTCTTCTAGGTCAAAGCCTAGAGCATTTCTCAGACCACAGTGCAGCCTAAGGGTCGGTGGGAATGCAATTAAAGCCACCTTCTCTGGGCCTCTGCACTGAGTGCTGAAACTGCAAAGATTTAGATTAAGATATTGACAAATGCTGTCCTTGTATTAAGACATGATTATTGCATCCCAACAGTTACTAAGCTAATATTTTCCCAAATTCTTCCAAAATTTATTGGATTTGTGTCATCACAAGATGAAATTTAAAAATCAGTGAAATAAAACATCTTGATTAGTAACAATAAAATTATATTTTACACGGGAATTTAATAATGGAAAGTGCCCATGGATGTCAATATACATGCTTTGCATGCATACATGAGAGACTGATTTAATCTGGTATCTTTCTTGTAGCTTCATTGTGTTATCCAAGTCTGTTGATTTTGGACAGGGAAATTTCTGTTTTCTTTGTGCTGGACTGTCAGCCGCATTGTAAATATTAGTTTGTATGATAAATGTTTCTATTTTCATGATTCTGATAGTAGTAGTACCTGACAACCAACACCTATTAATGTAATTTAATTTTTTAAAATTGATATTTGTATTTTCATTGCTACAAATTGCAAGGAATTTGATGCAAAATTCAGAAGGATGTCAGAAATTTAAATATAGGATTTCTTTTAAAGAATTATTTATTTTATCTTGAAATCTTTGATTTAAATGTCAGCATCTGGCAGAAGGTATTTATCTGTGAAACTAATGTACCTGAGCCTGCAGTTGATTTCACATAGCTAATATATCCTTACTGCTGTTAGAGAAAATACCTGTAGAGTTTGCTCCGGATAGATTTCCCTAACTCTGTATAACACATCAATATGCTTCAAAATTTGTGAGACACATGTCATATGCTGACAATTCTGTATCCTAAAATTGGATACACAGGAGCAAGCTTCAGCTGTTTGCCACAGGCATTGTTTAGGCACGTACATTCAAACAGCATCTTGCAAAGACTTAAAAGCATTAGCAGTGACTAATTCTAATATAGCATAAGAGTGTGTAACTACTTGGGAATTTAAACTGAAAGTCAATATTTACAGAAGAATTTTATTTTAATAACATTATTATTAACCCTGAAAACTCTTGCCATTCATTCAGCACCATATTTAAAATTGACTGATCCTCTCATCTGTTAATTTGTTGCTTATATCTGATGGTTTTTAAAGCATTCATTTTTTAAAATTTCATTCTGATTTGTGATTCTTTAGGGTTTTTAAATCTTTTTTCCATATTAATGCAGGAGATTTAACCTCTGTAAGAAATATTTTTTAACTGCAGTGCTTGATTTCACATGTTGTTGAATATAATGTGATAACACGCATTTTTCACACGCACAAGATAACATTTTAATCACTTCATGTGCAGTAATAATTATTCATTGTTTAATTTAATGTTATAAGATCTGAAATTAACAAAATTTAACAAAATTGGATTTGAAGTTATTTTAATAAGATCATCTGTATAACTAGCAATTTACTGTCTCCATAACTATAATTTTTGACTACATCATCCTGCATTCAGAGATGTTTTATATTGCAGCACTCATTAAAACATGTTTATAACTGCAAATAGTTCACTCCTACAGCTGATGCAATTCAAGGTAGTTTGGTAAGTTTGATGCCTGAATGCTCTGTTAACAATAGATATTGATGGTGCTCCACGAAAACAGTTCATTCAATTTCTGTTCTTCTAGGCTGTGTTAAAATTCAGTACTTACTTATCCATTTAATCATCATATCATGGGATCACTCCTAGCAGCAGGCAGTGTTTGGAAGAGAGTACTACACTGTTGTGTTGATTTTGGCGTGGTGTGGGAAAAAATCCAAGAGAAGGGATGATCTCTCTAGTTTGCGTTGATCCCATTTTTATATAATTTTTATCTTAAAACTGACTCTGTTATTTTGGGTTGTACTTAAGCATGAATGTATAGAAGTGTGCTTAAGCTATATGGAAAATAATATTTGATGGAGAAAAATGTATTATTTTCTGAACATAAGAATGAGGACTAAATTATGTCTCTGGCTTAAGGCAAAGGTAGTCAGAGAGTACAGCTCACAGTTATACATTTAAATTGTCAAAATTTTCACTTTTATGAAATACTGATAATTAACAGATAAAAAGAAGATCCCAAGATTGATATGTTCTTTCTAATCTGTAGTACTGCCCTTCAAGCCAAACTGGAACTGAAGAAGAATTAAGCTGTTGTTCTTGACCTAGGGACTGCCTCACTACTGAACTGACAATTGGAATAAAAATGTTGATTTTTGGAGGGTTTTGGGAGGATTTTTTTTCTTTTCTGTTTCTTTCTCCTATGAAGATTTTCTGTAGAGAAAGACAGCATGCTACAAAAGAATAGTTTACTATGGGGGAAACTGTAAATATAAAATTCAAAGTAGCATTTTAAATCAGATTTGGCTACAGTAATACACAAAGTACAGGGGTGCTCAGTTTAAATTTAATCTAAGTTGGTCAGAATTAGTCTGGGTGTATTCTCCCAAGGTGCTATTGTCCTGGTTCCCCATAATCACTTTACAGTCTGCGTTTATGTGTATAGTAAAGGCTAGTTATTTCTGGTTCTGGTTTCTAGAGTGTGTGAGAAAGCAGAGAACCTTTCTTTTGTCTAGACTTGTTAAAGTTTTCTTGCATTGAATTCTCAGAGAAGTTGGAAATGTATATTACTGAAAGGTTTTTCTTTAAAACAGAGCCCCTTGACCTTTTCATGAGACAAATAGGTATGTCTCTTCTTGTTTCAGAAAGGGAATTTCATATTTTTATCAGTAAAATCTGTATTTCTAAAACAGAAAAAAATGACATCAGATTATTATCTCATGATATATAGAAAAATTAGGATAGTGGGTTTTATTTGCAGATGTAAGACACTTGAAAAAGCTATCTTGAGAATAGGACTCCTGTCATTCTTTTAATAATTATTGCCGTCTGTTACAAGATGTTTAAAATTTAAATATATGCTAAAGGTTGTATAATAGGGTGAAAAGTATTTATAGAGTTCTAATTCTATTTTAATCTAAGACATATTCTGTATGCCTTTTTGCTCCCCTGCCCATTTATCTACTTCTGTAATATTACCTTCTGCATGTTAATCGGGTCAAAGTGAGACTCATTTTCTCTGTAAGACTGTATAATTCATGGCATCAATAAAATTATGGGTATAATGAAAGTAGCAAGACTTCACAAGATAGAGGCAGTACCTCTGAGACCCTGGGGTCACTGTTTGTAGCATTGAGTGGATAAACATTTGTCCTTACAACTCATCTCTGTGTGCCATTCATTCCTTTCCACATAAAACATTCTTACTATTAAGCAATGACTGCCTCAACATAGGGTTTTTTTTCTGCATCCCTCCTTATGGTGTTCAAAGTTAGATCCTGCATGACTTTTTCTGAGCAGTTGTTTGCTAGAATATAATATGAATGGAGACTTACAAAGAATGCTCTTAAGTAAAAGAGCACAAACAAACACAAGTGTCCTGTGTAGTTTTGACCTGCAGCTGGTACAGATCTGAAGTGCCTCCTGTCTTTTATCGTGGCCATCCCTCTCCATCTGGCTACTTGCAGGCTTTTAGGAATTGACTCTATCATTTGCACTGATCAGCTTTCAAAACACATCACAAACCTGCTCAATATGTAACTTTCAGAACTACAGCAGCCATGGCCAGGATTAAAATTCATAGCCTAAGGTTCACAAATTTATTAACCAAAGCATATAAATATGCATACCACTCTGAGTTCCAGGACTATTTCTCATTTTTATTCTTCCATTTTGTAGACAATGTCCTTCCCAATTCAGTGGGACAGCATGTGAAAAGCTGCTTCCCTGCCATATGAATGATGAACACATAAGTGTTTATCACTGATAAATCTGTACAGTTACACACAGTACCCTGCCCCCAACTCCTGGCCCTGCACTGACGGCAGTATAAGAAATACCTTGCAACTTTGTCATCTTCATGCTGAGCATAAAATCCTGGAGACAGAGTTCTAGATAAGTATTAGTGCCTGGGGACTTTCCTGTTCACAGACTTCTGAGTAAAAATGGGAGAGATAACACACTTAAACCTTCTACTGCTCATCCTGAAGTACTGCATTTGCAAAGAGTGCAAGGCAAGAAAACAGCCACAGCGCTTAAAACTGAGGCAGATTGCTGTCCACATCCTCTCTCCTGGATCCAGTGCTTAGTTGAATCAGGGAGCAAAGCACTTATCTGCTAAATATTGCAATTTCTTTAAGTTTAATTCAAAAGAAGAATGGAAAGGTAAAAAATATTTACTGCTTCCAGAATCCTGATGTATTTTAATGTTAAATAATCAGGAGTGTTAAGGAAAAATTGCAGGCATGAAAAAAGACACTGAGTATGGATTTAAGAAAATATTTTCAGGATAAATCCTTCTACTTGGTTGCATGTCTGGGTTGTTCTTTAATTTTTACAATTTTCTATGTTCAGTTTATAAAGCTGGTTTCCTATTGCTGGCCAACAAGATGTTGAAAATTATTCTTACGACTTTTCCCAGATATTCCATGTCATACTTTTCCAAATACTGCAGTGTGTGAATGATCACCAGAAGTCTGCATGCCCAGGAATCTCCTTTACTTTCATTCGTACTACAGGGAATTCAGCTGCTATACTACACATTGCAACAGTGATAAGTTTTTTTGTAGGAAAATTTGTAGTTGGTTTGCTGGCAAAAGTAATTCATTCTATGAAGTGATTATCATTTTCTTTAAGTGTGCTTCTAGATGACCACTTCTCATGATCAGACGTAATAAAAAGAGCAATACTTAGTCTTAACAAGGAACTGAGTCTGTTTTCTCTTACTTCCAGTGCCAGACATGTACAAGGAGTAGTTAGCTCATAATAGAGAATAATTTAGAGTTTCCAAGCAGCAGTAACAATATCACAAATACATAATAAGTTATTAACATCATTTCAAAAAGTCATTAGCGATTAGCACAACGTTTTTTAAGCATTGACCCGACCTTTTCTAATAGGAATGCAATGAAAAGGCAGTGAAACCTTGGAAATTATGAAAAATTCAGCTTTGAAATGAGATTCTAGTTTTTCAGTAATGAGGTTAAACCAATATTGGAAGAGGTCTGCTAGGAGGCTGGCAGATATGACAATGTTTCAAGTTGGAAAGCAAAATTAAATAACTTTAAAAATTAAATGTTTTCTCAAGTTTCTAATAGAAATTCTGTGGTGGATGCAAGTGAATATGTGAGTTTGTGTGTGCGTGTGCAGGTACCTCTGCTGAAGGAGAGTAAACACTGAGTAGCCTTCGAAATAATTTTGAGTTGCATTAATCCCTGTTTTCCCATGTTTTACATTCCCCCTGGGTGTTTACTGAGAGCATAGCAAGCTCTCTATTGTTCACTTTCATAGAGCTGCTCAGAAGTTTCTCAATATGCTATCAAATTAGCAGGTTAGATGTGTTCAGGAATTTTTGTTGCTTTACGATCCTACAACCACATGAGCAAGATTGAATACAAACCAAATTGTTGGTTCATCTCCAGCCTATTCCAAGAAATAGCACCTGGTGCTTTTAACCCTAAGGAATACCGAAGCTCAAACCTTCTGACAGAATCTAATTTACAAGTTGTCACCTACCTAGAAAGAAAAAATTTAAGAAAGAAAGAAGTCTTTAAGAAAAATCTTAAATTGCTGATATTTTTTGCAGTAAATACTGGAGAAAAATACCATACTCTATGCCCAGATGTTAGGGAAAAAAACCCACAACAATAACCAAAAACACCTGCAAGGGTGTTTTCTGTATTTATTTCTCACTTCTCAATTCCAGCATAAGGTAGCAAACATATTATTGCAAAAGTTCTCTGTGTCTTTGAGACTTGCAGAGTTTGCTTTTCTTTGGTTAAAAGTTCCAGTCAGGACTCTTAAAGTGATATGTTGCCAAGTGTCTATGGTGGTCTCTTCTGGTTTTACCTAGCAGGGTCAATTATACTTAATGAAAACTCAAGAGTGTACTGACAAATCACAGACCACTTTTGGGGTAAATGTTCTTTCAAATGCAAAAGATTTTTATTGCAAGTAACATCACAGAAAATGATTGCTACCATGGGTTGAATAAATTTAGAGCATAAAAAATGGAATGTATATAAAACATCATCAGAAATGATCCAGGAAGATAAACTCTTTGCTGTGTTTGAATGAAAAGTCATGTACTTTTTAAGGCTGTAAACTTTAAGCAGTGATATGATTTTCTTCCCACAGCTAAAGTCCTTAGCTATTCTATATGTGATAACTATCTGTGTTAGAAGGCAACACATAAGATAATCTGCCTCCTTGCAAGTATTCTCCTTTGCTCCCTAGGTGTAGGTGCTGCCTTTTTCTCTCAGGCTTTCCCCCTGGAGTAATGGCAGTAGGTTAAACTCAGAGCAATTTTAGCCAATATGAAGTTTTTACTTGTTGCCTATATCATACCTCATATTATGTAATATTATATTCAAAAAATCCACTTATGTGGTCTTGTTTCTATTTATTTTTTTATCAGTTATTTAAAAATTTTTCTTACCCCTTGAAAATGCTTTTTGGAGTCGCCCCAAAAAACTAATCATCAACTTGTGTTTAAAACCTTATTGTTATTTGGAAAAATTACTAAATTAGGTAAAATCTGCCAGTTTCTCTACATGGGAAACAAGCTGGCTGATGTGAAGAGGTCACATCTCTAATGATGAATAAACACATCATAGCTGTGTGAGCTGATGAATGTAGGTAGCTATGGGGGAACTCCTTGCTGTTCCATATTTAAAGATGCACTAGTCAACTCTATAGTGCCTTTGTTTAAATTGGTGCTAGCAGTTCAGTGACAGCAATTTCTTAACTGTACTGTAACTAAATCTCTTCCCCAAACTGAATGAAAAAAGTGTGAAAAATAAATCTCACTCCTGTCAGAAAATGGGATATATGCATATACTGCTCCATGATAAGACAGTGGGAGGCGGTTTATCAAGCTCCATGCAGCACTGAGACTGGTAACTGCTTTGCTCAGTGGACTGCTTTGATAGGGAGGTTTTTCCCTATTAAGTGCAGTAGTGTGAAAATGTTATAATAGAGAAGAACATATCCTGCAATTTTGGCTTTTATTCAACATGGCTAGATGTGCTATGTACTGCGACTACTTCAGCAGTGGTTTTAGTTTACTTCTTTGGATTTATCTACCTTAATGTTGGGTATTCGAGTAGAAAAGCTTTTTCTAGTATTCTGTTAAATACTCCATCAGAGCTGGTTTTGACTGAATTTTTTCTGTGGTTGTGTGTTGTAGGAGTGAGGAGATTGTGTAGATTTCTATGTTTTAATCTTAGCACCCCTACAGCTAATGCAGTGAGCTCAGTGGTTAAACTGGTCCTGTACCATTGATGTCCACTGGGGTGTGACCCTGTGCTGAGTGCACCACGGCCTGTGTTTGCCCTTAGTGTGGTGTGCAACTGTGAAAAGGGAGTGTCACAGTCATGGCACAACGCGAAGTGTCAATTTAGCTCAGCGTAAAGCTGTAGGTGGTTTGCTATGGCTCACCACACAGCCATTAAGGGTATCATCTCTGCTCAGCACAGAATTGCAAGTGATAGTATTTAAACCCCCTATAACACTGTGAATGGTAGTGCTCTCATTTTGTCCAGGAAGAAATGTGAAGACAGGCATTCTGACTAAGCCTGTGATTTACGCAAGTTAGGTAAAAAACGAATGTAATTTCATCATCTGCAAGGGGATGTGGCATCATTGAAATTTACTATTGATTTTAAAGTGATTAAAAAAAGAACAATGGATCACAGAGTCAGCCATTTTAGAAGAAAAAGATGAGTATGTTCATAAATATTTCCTGACAGTGTAACTTAGCAGTTCTGAAGGTTCTCTCCAAAGACGCTGTTTTTCTCTAAGTCTTGTGGAAACTACTCTCAAATGAGTTGCTTGGTCTAGATGATTCTCCAACTGTTTTTAATTTGTCATTGAAGCCCTATCCTGTTCAAAAAGTAAAACATGAGAAACCTCTCAAAAATTATTTTAGAATGCAAAACACACAAAAAACATAGAATGAAAATATGCTGAAATGGTAGAATACAGAAATTAATGCCCTTTGTCTTATAACTAATTTTTTGCTAAGATATTGTAAAGTCACGTTTGTGATGATCTGTTCTAAAACTACATATGTCAGAGATGGGCAGAGGGTGAGGGATGAAATGATTACATCTGCAGGAAAATAAGTGCAGTGACCTCACCCACGAGGAGTAAAATGAAACATTACAAATTCTGCAGAGTTTACACTGGTACCTATCATTTATTCATAACTCAGTGTATTTTTCTGTTTGTAATATATTTTTCTTTGCTTAACTAATATTTTTTGATTAACATTTCAGATAGAATTTTTAAAATAATGGAATCTGCATTTTCCATTCTCAGGGCAGTTCTTAAAACTTTGTAACAGTGTTTGATGAGTCACTTTAATGAGTTTAGCATTCATATCTATGGAAAAAGATCATAAATAATGTACAAATTGGGCAACTCAAGCAGGAATAGACATAGTGAAATGAAAAAGAAACCATTGCAGATCTCTTGTTACATTAATTTCACCATTGATTTGACTCGTTGCGTGAAACGGGGCCTAGTGATAGACTTAGTCACTTTGACATGATTTAGTTTGTATAATTCCTGATATAGATTGTTTACAATTGGATTATCTTATTTAATAGGAAACAGTGCAAGGCAAACAAAAATTTAAAAGTTGACCAGTAAGCACTTCTAGACTTCTACTGTGCTCTTAATTTGATGTTTGCATCATAAAATTTAAGAACTTTTAACTGCACCTTTAAGGATGTCAAAACAAATATCAGAAACTGGGTTTAGCAAGATATTCTATGTGTGCTCCTTTGCATTTCAGAATTTCCCATTAGATTAGATTTAGGAATGAAAAAAGTAAGTTTGTTGAAAACTGAAAGAAAAAAAATCCTCTAAAACTGTCTTGGTCTTCTCTGTTCTGTTAGCATGCTCTTAATCAATGTCTATAATTTATACTTTATTCTACACAGTTAAAGCTATAAGTTTGCATGTCTCCCATCTTGCACAGAACAGCAAGTCCTGTAGTGCAGTCTGAGAGTACAGTAGACATGGCAAACTCCTATAAGAAAAATAAAGTAGATCTAAAGGAAAATATTAGCCTTTTGATTGTGTGATATATGAAAAGAAAAGGTCATTCAATTAAATACAATTTCCAAGGAACCCATCAGGTATATTCACTTTTATGTTTGTTTTGGTCACTTGCCCTTACATTTGTTGGTAAGGTTTTAAAGTACCTGGGATATGAATTTTATGACAAGCAAAATACTTTTAAAACTATTAAATGAATTATTTTTTATGTAAGGCTTGAGAAAATTATGGTTAAAAATATTTCTAATTCTTAGCAACACTCAAAAAGGAAAAATTATTGAGTTTCCACTTTGATAAGGTATATTTTGTCAAAAAGTATAGTGTTCTGTAATGAACTTTTCTTAATTAACTTCATTTTTACATTACTCGTGTCAGTGAAAAAGTTCATTTTAAAATACTAATTAATCTTGCAAATAGAGAGAAAGCACATGTCTTTCTAGAAAGGCTTCCAGTTTACAGCCTGAGTCTCCCTGGAACATTTTTATCATATTTGTTCTCATGAATGCTTAAATTTCTTCTTTCTCTCTTATACTCACATGTTTCCATCATTTTTCTTTCTACGAAAGCTGACATGGGGAAGTCTTATATTATTTCATTTCACTGTGTAAACAGTGTTGAATAATATTCTGAGAAGCTCAAAATTCTTAAACTGTTTTCAGGTACCAAATAGATATAATATTTACCTGTATAAAGAATATAAAGATTTCAGTGATTTATCAGACTGGTTTATGGGAGAAGATTCTTACTAAAGACAGAATTAATCACCAGTGGTTCTGGTATTTTCTTGATGCTTAAGAAATGAGAAATTGTAAAATAAAAAAACCTAGCTCTAGTCGCAGAATGCTTTAATGAAAATTTTTTGGCATGAAATAAAAGTAAAGGATTAAAAATAGATCTATGTCCTGGTTCTAAATCCACAAAGAATATTAATATATCTGTAGAGAAATTCATTAAAACTGTTTTCCAAGACTCTGATCACAATATTCTCATAATTAATTCCAAAGTAAATTTGTCTAGCATTTGCTTAATTTGTCAAGGGGTAACCAGTACAAAAAAATTAGCAATTGGTGAGTTCATTTCTGGTTGGGAGCCTTGAAACTTGCCTTTGCTCTGGTTTCAAAGGCATATCTGCAGCACATTATGTCTTCCCAAGTAACTGCAACACTGTAGAAGGATTGGCAGATCTTTAAGAGTTTGTGTTCTGGGAAATTCTTGGACATAATTTTAGAAGTTCTTTTAGTTGAACCCAGAGAATGTGTTTTATTCCTTGCAGAAATATTTTTGTTAGTGTGGAAGTTGTTTTGTTCTTGCATTCAGTGAAACATTATCATAGCTGGCAGTGATATCAGTAGTTTTCCTCTTTTTTAAATTTAAAATGCAAATAGATAAATGCTTAAATTTGCTTTTAAGCTTTTATTGTGAATTCCAAGAACCACACACTCAGAGATATTAATCCTAAAGGCCACATATTACCTAAGTAAACAACCCCCTATGTTCTTGATGTAATAATACAGCAAAATTATGTCTGATTTTGCATTACGTCATTTTTTTTTACCAGAGGGAAAAGATTGCTATTAATTAGCTCACAATCATTCCCTCTTATTTGTAATCTCAGAGTATCAAATATTGATGGAATTAATAGATTACCGGCTTCATCTTAATGATGTCAAACAGGCCAAAATGCAAATAAGGACTGCTTTAATGGGATTTATTGATTTATGTACATATGCCTTTTAATCATTTTGGTGCTTGACCTACACAATTCCTCTATATTTTAGTTCATAGAGAAAATACAGGGACCCACTGGGCATATTAGCTGCTTCATAAAACGTCTCCACCACGCTATTTTTATGATTTGCAAATAGAGTTATTTCTGTATGTCCCTCACATACTGCACCGTATTCTTCTAACAGCAAGTCAATATTCCGCTAATTCTTGCTTCAAACTGAAAAAGGAAATTTCAGGGACTGTGTTAAAGTATTAAGTACTAACTCATAAAATGAGGCTTTGTGCTACTTAGACTACTTAGAGATGTTTGTATAACTTATTTCAAGATATCTCCATGTGCTTCTTAGGAAACATTAAAATGTCACAGATTAATAAATGTCAGAAAGGGTTTTATTTGGACTTCTAAAACAAGTTAGAGAATTTTGACCAGTAGCTCTTGCAACTGACATGCTAATCAAATAATCTGAGATAAGGCAATAACTGTCCTGGTCTCTGTATTCCCTCAACCAGGCCCAAAGAGCATTTCTGTAATTGAGAAGTAGACCTAGCCAGGAATATTTTTCCTCTGAGATGATGTAGAGACAAGAGCATTCTTGTAGCAGCATGTATGGCAGCATGGCTTTGATCTTCAATTTGCAGGAATGTGAATTTCAGGAAATGCTCTTGCCTTTAAAAAAGAAAGAAAAGGGAAAGAAAGGAGATAAAAAAAAGAAAAACAATTGTTAAATAGATGCTGGTCCTTTATTATACCTTAGATGAGCTGATTAACTTCATAAAAATGACTCACTGTCTTTCTATTGGTGATAAAGTGAGTTTAGTCTCATCTGGTGTGTGTAATTTAGCGTTCATTTTTTTTTTGCATGATTAAATCAAATCCATCCATCTTATATAAATGCACTAGTGTGGATTTCTATTAGATAGATTTGTGCCAAATCACAGCTCAAATCTAATTTCTACTGCCTTTTCCTGAGGTTTTTAAAACTCTGACTAAATTTACTCTCCTGTTGCCCTACCCTGCCACCCCCTCTGCTACCCCAGTTGGTAAGGGAGATTCACCAAGTAAACCATACAAGTAAACCCCAAGGATGAGGAATAATTTCTTGTTAATTTTGTTGGATCACACATTCCAAAAGGTTAAAAAAAATTTACAATACCCTGCTGTCTAACAGTAAACTAGCTTTCCTTAATGAATCAATGAATCTAAATCCATACAGTATGACTGGAGAGTAAATCCTTTGGTACTTGCCTGAATTCATAATGGATAGGAGTGTAAAAACCTAAATGGATCATGTGCAGATGTAGATTTTTCGGAACGATAAGGAAAGATTTAGAATAGTTTATTCTCATTTTATCAGCCAACTACAGAATTCTAATTATCTCATCTGTGGCTATAAAGATGAGATATATATATATAGACATGGAGATTTCATTTCTAAAATAAGTTCTGGAGATACATTGCGAAACTGTACCTCTACTATGTTTAACTGTAGACAACGAAACAAATCATTCAATCTTCCAAACAGAAGCCCTATGCAGAAATTATTTTGGCATCCACAGGATAGGTTTGTGCTTGTTTTTTAATTAAGATGAAGAGCTGCTAAATTATGTGTTACTTTGTAAATCTGGTCTAAATATACTTGCTTTACGTATCATCCTTCTGTTAAAGACTTTTGGAATTAAGTGGACGTAATTTTGCTTCCTATACTAGGTATGTAATTCAAGCACATTAAATTAGAGGCCTGTCCTCCAGGTACTATTAGCAAAGACAAGAATAACACTCCTGAGAGATTATTTTAGGATATAGGCTGAAAGCCTTATTAATCATTCTCACTAGTATCATTATAATGTGGTGTAGTTATTACACTGTATGCTTTTTTATTTATCTCTTTTTTTTCTACAGAAAATCAGATATATAGAAACAATTACCCAAAATCAAACAATTTTTAGTTATGAAATACAAAATTTATCCTGTAATGAAAGTATTAAAGCTCTAATAAGAGAGAAGTTTTCTAAGTTTTCCCACCTATTTCAATATGAGAGGGACATAATACTTAAATTAGTACAAATTTTGATATCTGGAAGTACATAATGATGAATATTTAGTGCACTAATACTTTTATTTTATTTCACTGTCAAGGTTAGATAAATGTTCTCCTTGGCTGTCACTTCTTTTCTGGATGAAACAATGGAAGTCTTTCTTGTGCTTAATTTGAAATTAAGAGAAAAAAAGACATCAGAACAGAATTAGTTCAGCATGTTTCTGTCACACAGAATTTAGATAATGGTTAAAAAAACTAGAATTAGTATTAGCGTGTTGAAAAGACATATGCTAAAGAATATTTGTCTATATTTCCACTTGGTACTTTTTTATCAGATATTGTATTCACCTTCCCTTATTCAAGAATAATGATGGTATTTACAGTGTTTTATGAGATAAGGCAATAACACCATCTCAGAGTTCTGTGGCTGGTTTCACAAGACAAGGCCGGTTTGGATAGATCAAGGATGGAAGTGACTATTCTTTGATAAGGCAGCAAATTAAATTATCTTACCCGTGTGTTACAATAGACACTGCCACTCCCACTGTTATTTCACAGTTATTGGGAGTATTTAGGGAAAACAGAGTATGAGATGTTGGTAGATGTATAGTTTCCAACTGATGCTTCACCTTGTTTCCCAGGTTTATTGCTTCTTGTCATTCAGCTACTTTTTGCATTCCTTTTCACATCATCTCTGTAAGTGTGAATTCTCAAAGTGAGCAGCACAACTATGTGACAACAAAATAAGCAAAATGTGTCAAATGGTTATATTTATAGGAATTAACTGAAGAGTTTAAAAGCAAAAGGGTACTCTTCCTTCACCTACACATTATAATAAAATCATAGAATCATAGAACCATAGAACCATAGAATCACAGAATGGTTTGGGTTGGAATGGACCTTAAAGGTCATTTCATACCAACTCCCCAGCATGGACAGAGCCACCTCCCATGAGACCAGGTTGCTCAGGGCCCCATCCAGCCTGGCCTTGAACACTTCCAAGGATTGGGCATCCACAACTTCTCTGCCAGCCCTGGTAAGGTGACATTTGGAGTGCTGTGTCCAGTTCTGGACTCCACACCACAGGAGAGACATGGGCACACTAAGGCAGTCCAGTGAAGGGCCATGAAGTGAAGTATGCCTCCAGTGCAAAAGGCTGAGAGACCTGGGCCTGTTCAGTGTGGAGAAGAGAAGGCTCAGGCCAATGTGATCAGTGTCACAAGAACCTGAAAGGAGAGTGCAAAGAGGATGGAGCCAGGCTTGTATTTACTCATGCCCACTGGCAGAAGAGCCAATTAGTACCAACTGAAACATCAGGAAACATTTCTTTACTTTGAGGGTGACTGAGCACAGGTTGTGCAGAGACGCTGTGGAGTCTCTCCTTTTGTCTACTCAACTTCCTGCACATGATCCTGTGCTACCCGTTCTGTGTGTCTTTTCTGTAGTATGGAGGTTGAGTTACATGATGTCTGGAAGTCCCCTCCAACCTTAGTTGATCTGTGAATTAGTTAATCAGTACTGAAACAGGCTGAGACAGTCAAGGCTTAAAAAAATCAATCTAGGTACCACATTGGGAATTTCCCAAGAAGAAGGATTTTTTTTTTGGTCAGAATTGTTTTCCTTAACAGTAGCGTGCATGCCATAGACTTGTCCAATGGTTTCTTCTTCCCTGTGCATCAGGTCCTCTGATCCTAGAGAAGTCAACAGATCTTGGGCATTAAGTTTTCTAGTTAGAGAGGCACCAAGCCAAAAGCAAAAACATCTCTTCATTTTGTGGGTTGACCTTTACATATATGGTAGATTAATTTAGCAACATTTTACCATTTCCTTCTCTCCTTCTCACTTCTTTTCTGTCTCCTTTTTGATACATTTTCTTATCATCTCGTTACTACACAAAATATGCCCTGATAACTGCTATCTTAACATTACATCAGTCTACCCATTTGTACTTGTTGGCTTTAATGCTTGTAAAATACCTAGTACTGACAGTTAAGTAGAATAGTAAAAAGTGTAGTAATTCTACAGACTAGGGCTTTGTAGTTATGAATTTCCAAATGTATGCAGTGGTTATTTTTCCCTGGCTTGCTTTGGGGTCTCTAGGTGCTTAGCTTGAGAAAGCAGAAAGGAACCATGTATGAATTTAGAAGTACTATTATGCAGAGCACATTAACTGAGGTTTGCAACAGTTTGGTGCTTTGAAAAAAAAAATTTCTTTGGAGATTTGTTGGCACTAAACACAACAGCAGAAATATCACTAGCAACATGTTCTTTACATTCCCAGTGGAACTGAGGAACTCTGGCTGCTTTCCTTCCTCATTTACATTTATTTTCTACTTGTTCAGCAGAGCTCAAAAAGAAGACAAAAATTCAATTTACACATGGATCTACATTGTTCCTGGCTATTCCTGTAAAGAAGTCATGATGGTTTGAACCTTTATTTTAAGCAAAAGGAAAAAGAAGGGAAATAAATTCTGTATACGTACAAGGAGAACATTAATCACTGAATACAAATGTTTAAAATTCAGCCTTTTTTTCTACAATCTTTTTCACAAAAAAAAATACAATACTGCTCATTAATTATTTTTGGCTAGAATTTGAATGTGTTTCTGTATGTGTATTTGTGTCATATGATTTAGCTTTGTTTTTTTGAGGGTATTGTGGTATATATTTTGTGCATTTTTCTAATTTTGGTAAGTTTCAAATCAAATGCATATTGTTTTCCTTCATGTTTTACAGAGAGGCAAGAATTTCAAGTAGTACATTAAAATAAGAATTGAGCTGTCTCAATTGTAGTGGAGCAATTGTACCTTCAGCAAGACAGTTATTGCAAAACAAATAGTGCTATGAATTTATCATGAGTTACATAGATTTATGTGGATGATTTACGGTGATGCTGTGTTTCACATCCTTTGTAATGATATGATCACCCATCAAAAAGAAATGAAAGTATGAGTATGCTGACATTACAATGTTGCTATTCTGGTAGGTGTTATACAGTGTCATAATCCATGACACAGTAATTTCTTGCTGACAAAGAAATACAGATGGTTTGGTCTCTAATTAATCCATTATTCCTAGTCAAAAGGACAGCTTGAATTTTAATTCTCTGCTTCATAATTCCTGGTTGTCCTTTACAAAACCCACAACAGGAGGTTTAAA
Source organism: Calcarius lapponicus (assembly GCA_039654755.1). Lineage (NCBI taxonomy): Eukaryota > Metazoa > Chordata > Aves > Passeriformes > Fringillidae > Calcarius > Calcarius lapponicus. The sequence continues at coordinate 75,597,541 of CM077462.1, read as the reverse complement.
AGCTTTTTTTGACAGTGCTTGAACGAGAAGACTTCAGTCTGTACTGCCCTAGGTAGTTTATAAGGTACTTCTAAAATTAATGTTCATCACAGTGCAAATATTTCCTTGGTGACCTAGACAAATAAACAATAAGTTTGCTTTGAGTTCCACTTCTGATATGTTTCTAAACCATAAATCAATATAACTGTTATATCAGTGCTGTACTGATTCATAATACATGTTCAAAATTTTCCCATGTTTTAGCATAGTAGCAGAAGACCATGAGAAATTTCATCTTACAGACCTTGGCACTTTCTAGATCTATTGCCAAAGGAATTTTACCAGGTTAAGCAGACACATTTGTTTAAATCTCTGCATAAATCCTCTGAATATAATCAGCTAAGGCACAGAAGATTTTATTGCCAAATGCTGCTCAGTTTCAAATGGCAATGATTGAAAAAAGTCTTTATTATCTCCTTGACCCTGTACAGTTTCTTAGAAAAAGAGAAAGAGAGGAATTTGGGGTCAAAATTCAAATCTGTTCCAAACATGTTTTTTCCTATGTATTTCATCCTTTCCAAAGAACAGTTTTGCAGAAGCAAGTTCCCCTCACTAGGTGATTACCATGGGTCACTGCTAAACATGTTCCATAGAGCTGTGACCTCTGAGAGAACTGACAGCATAAAGAAGGGTGGTTTATAAAGTGTGAACCTTATGTGCTGTGCATTTTTCTGTGGCTTGATTATTTGAGTATTGTCATTGTTAAACCAACTAACACCACCAAGAGTGCCAAAGATGTTTAGTCATTTTGCCATTTATTGGTTTTTTTTCTTATTATAGTATATGGTTTTTTTCTGGTTGGTTGGTTTCTTTGAATTTTTTTTTTTAAAGCTTGGCAGTAAAAATGCAGACAGAAGAAAATAGTAGAATCGTAGAAAAATTGAGGTTGGAAGGGACCTCTGGAGATCAATTAATCCAGCCATCAGCTCAAAGCAGGGGTAATTATATCAAGATACCCAGTCCAGATTATGTCCAATAGAGTCCTGAAGAATTCCAATAATAGACATCCCACAGTCTCTCTAGGAAACATGTTGCAGTATTCCACTACTCTTATGTTTATTTTTTTCCCCTGGTATCCAACACAGATTTCTTATGTTTAAGCTTGTTTATTACCTCTACTCCCACCAAGTTGTAAGGTTAATGTAATGTTTGATAATTATTGGCTTTATTTATAATGTACATTAAGCTGCTTGTGGGTGTAAAGAGTTGTAACATGAGTGTAATGGTTAATGAAAAACTGAAAAAATCGAAAACAAATATTGGCTGGAATGGGTGGAGTAATTATTTTGAGGTTTCACTTTGATGTAGGTGAAACTAGTAGATCTGATTCTACCCTGTTTATTTGATTTTTTGGAATAACTCAAAATCTTATTTTGCATTTACAGTATAGGGTAAATGACATTTTGAAAATCTGTTACTGTTCTTCCCTAATACATGTTACCTTATTTTTAATGGCATGATTTTCATTGATTTGGGGACTTTTATTCCCTTAAAATATTGCTTCCCCCCACAAAAATAAGTGGAGTTTGGGGATCAGTATTGGCATTTTATATGAAGGACTTGGTTCTTGCTTTTGCTTTCACAGTTGGAAGACTTATTTGACTAAGCTGGGGCAGCACAGGTCTTGAATTATGAAAAACAGAGGTGGTTTTAATGAAAATCATCATAGTGGTTTGGGAATCTAAATCATTCTTTCTCAGGAGTTGTAGTTCAGTGGAACAAAAATATTTCTGTATGGGCCTCCGGTCTTTAAAATTTAATCAAATAAAGGGTAAATGTTCATTATTTGCTAGAGAGTAGCTTATAGAATACTTAATGATGATATGTAATTTTATCTTTTATTACTTAATTGGTCAATTTAAGAGGTTATTTCCATATACATGACCTAGTAATGTACTGTCTTTTTTAGATTATTACACTTGGTTTTTCTAGTTGAATTTATTGCTTGAACCATTAAGATGTATAAGTCCCCATGATACGGAGCCAAATTAGATTATGATGATGTAAAGTTCTTTTTTTTTTTTGGTGCTTGCTGTTACTTAATATTTAATATTTAATGCTGTTGTGTTGGACCTGGCACTTGAGTCATTTCCTGTGTTACTCTATATTTCCTTATCTGCAGGAGTACCCTTGAGATCTTGTAATTTGCAGGCAATGGGGAGTTTCTATCAAGATTTTGACCAGTCTTTAATTATTTAACATGTCAAAGATTCTCTAATGTTTTTATTGGGCCCTCATGAGCCATTTACTATAAAGCAATTTGCTTTTTTGGAGATAAATTAGCTTTATTTTTGCTTGTTGTAATACACAGCAAAAGAGCTGTAAATAGGCTTTTTTTTTTTTTTTTCAGGTCATCAGAGATCCTATTAAATTCTACTGCCCTCATTTTTCACATTCTCAAAAGATCTATTTTTGGCCTTGTTAATAACAACAAACATCCCGACATTTTAATACTGCAGTTGCCTTTTCCTAAAGCCAATACATTAAAAGGAGGTGAGCCGTTGTAATTTGTTGCTTTGTTTATCAGTCCTAGGGAGAGCCAGGGGGCAGCTGGACAGCGCTGACTGCTGGCTGCACATGGGCAATGTCTACTTTATGTCCCTGGCTTCATCCTATCACATGGGACTCGCATTGTGCCACAAAGCAGAAGGGCTTTTGTCTCAGCTAAATCCACAGGTGTGGGAGGGAAACAGCCGGGAATGCTTTAGACCCGTGTCATGGGTCTTGTCTTGACCTGCTCAATGCAGTTCCTTGCTAAAATGAGGTGGTGAGCTGTCTCATCACACAACTGGACATCTAAGGGGGTATAACTCCCAATTTTCATCTCTCCCTGAAATCTTTAATACAAATCCTATAACCTTAATGGAGATTTTTATGTGAAGGATCAGGTTTGGTTGTCATGGTTTAGTAAATAATGCTGCTCTTCAGAGTGTTCTCTTCTTTCCCATGATTTGATGTACTTAGCACATTTTTAAAGTCCATCAAGTAGCTGAAATGAGGTGAGGTAGATCCAAAGGCCAGGAACAGACTTGAGAGCAAAGGAAAGCTGGTTCCAGAAGGTTTTTAAATAGTTTTCTCTGCATTCACAAATCAAAAACATAGTGTTTCTGTCAGTTTGGCTTCCCTTTACAGCAACCAGAATTAACTGCTTGAAAATCAGCTGGAGATTTACAAAACAAGGCTAGGGTATTCCATAGGATTGTGCCTCTTCACCTCATTTTAAATCAATAAGACATTTCATGTATCAATGAATGGGGCTGGTAGATAACTTACTTCTTCAGTCATTTCCAGTATACATCTGTTTCTGCATCACTATTTGAGGTATGTGCAAATATGTGTCTCTATTTATGCATACAAACCAAGTCTTCCTGGGAATGACATGTATTATGTAAAACAAACTACTTGTGTGCAAGGAGCTTTGTCTGTGATACACAGCTATTAATTCTAACTCTACTATGCATGTCACTCTGGAGTTTGTGGAATAACTTGGATACTGTCTAGCTATTAGTGTAAAATTACATTTATAGAGGGCATTTCATGTTGCAGCACTCTGAGTGCACAGAGACCTGGCATGCATGTATGAACAGTACTTAGAGGAAACAATTCACTGCTGGAATTTAGCAGTTCTTTGTATATATTTGGAATTTCAGTATCTAAGTATTTCTAATGCTCCTATCTTTGGATTATGGCATCCTCCATAAACAGTACAAAATTATATAATAAGAAGGGTGGGATTCTACCTCCTTATTCTAGTTTTAGCTCATTGAAGAAGATGATTAAACTTTGTTGTTTCAAAATCTGTTTTCTGACTAGAAAAAAAAAAGCAAAAAAAGAAGAGTTTGAAATCAAACCCTGCCTGATAAATTTTCTCTTGTAATCCAGTCATCAGTTCCCATGGACTTTAATTGAGAGCCACCTCAGTATTAAAAGGTTGGCCAAAATCTTGTGGTATACTTGTAATAACCAATATGGACAAATAGCAATTGCAACAATAAAGCATTGGCTATCACTGCTCAGGAGTATTTTGGAAGGATTTAGGCAGAAAGTAAATGCATACAAGCTGTTTTATTTGTTTCATAAAACTAATTACATTTTCAATATTTGTATGAATAGTGACAATTCTCTCCTTAGACCCAGTCCTGAATGTGATGTAGAGAGTGGAATTACTTTTAATTTAAACTATTGGTAACATAAATTTATATATACAATAAAATACTTAAGAGAAAGTTTCTATGTTTATCTTTGTCTCTTTAAGAACGAAGAATTTTCAAGAATTTCACCAATTTTCATGGTGATATACGTAAAATTCTGCAATGTATAATGCTGCAATGTATAATGCTAGTCCTGGTCACTCCAGATGCCCAATTTCCCCTTTAAAATCTATTTATATAATTAGTATTTTAATTCTCATCCATGTCATTATTATTGTGGCTTTTCATCTCAAAAATCAAGAATTATTGTCTAATACAAAGACATCAGACAAATATATGGTTTTCAACTGAATTTTTCACCATATTTTTTTTCTCAGGTTTTTTTTTTTCCACCTAATTGCAACAGATGTACATCCTTCTGTATCGGTTATATGTCTAGATCTGTAGATCCTTTCTTTTAGCTGTAAAACCCTCTTGCATTCATTTCCAAACACTAAGCTGTTATTAAATGCTGTTTGGAAGATATTGGCAGATGATCAGAATGCCTAGAAAAAACAGGGGAAAATAGGCTAATATGATCTAGAAAATAATGGGAAGCAGCTGGAGCTGCCATGCTTGAGCTGTATATTGCAATGCTAGAAGTGGGTATTCAAGGGAGAGGTGAATTTACAGAAGTACCTCACAGTCCAGGACTGACACTCTACAAAAAGAAAAGATTGAGAAGAAAACTCTTAGGTATCCTAAGCGCCACAGTCTTATTCCACTGTGATAGGTATAACATAAATATGTATTTTCTGGATTATTTTCCCTGTGATTTTGGGTATTCACAGAAGCACAGAATATTCTGAGTTGGAAGGGACCCACAAGGATCATCAGACTCCTGCTCCTGGCCCTGCACAGGACAGCCCAAAGAATCACACCATTAGCTCCTTAAAAATTTCTGGGAGAGATTTGTACCTATGGAAAATGCAATTTCGCACTAAGGTTCTGAGTAGTGAGAAACAAAAAAAAAAGGTCCCAGACTTTGCAGAGCTTAAAATTGGTGTAAGGAAGTAGACAATAAGGTACTAATTCTTAGGAAAACAAATATTTTTCCCTCAGTTGGGATTTTGCATGCATAACAGCTATGATAAGGGTATGATTATGCCTGATGAAGGTGTTTTTTAGAGGGTGTTTATAATTAGAGATTCTTCCAGTGTTTTGTCCTATCCAATTTGTTCATTTTGATGGAATAATCAATACTGCTAACTAAAATAATTGGGGAAATTAGTTACAACTAATGTAACACAATATGCATGTCCTCCTTGTTATAACTGGCATTTAGGCATGGCCTTGGCAGAGTGGCAGCACATATGCAGAGGCTGTAGAATCTGCAAACTGACAGCTGGTTAGATTTTGATCATTCTTTAATTTCAAACACAGTCTTTGTAGCAGTGAAAACAGATGAGGAGGCAGGGAAGCTTTACAAAAGAAAGTGTCCCTGATAAGGATGAGTATCTCATTGCTAATTGAAGGAATATGTGCATTATTTCTGCACATGCCGGATTTGTTTCTCCTCCTAAACTGTTACTTGCAGGCTAGAAGATTTTGCTTAACTGCAAAATTGTACTGAGGGTTTAGAAGCATAAAACCCACAGATGAAAACATATCTCAAATGAAAGCCAGAAAAACAAAATCAATCTCTTTGTGAGTGTGTGTATTTTGTTTTATTTTTGAGAAAAAAAAAAAAAAGTTTTGTTTCACTAAAGAATATGTAAAGGGAGAAATATCCTTAAAAGTATAAAGAATTAAAATTAAAAATTATTTTTTTCTTCCTTCTATTTGCTTCTAATTTCAGAAAATGAATAAATGTTGTGGTGATAGTGAAACAGGGAGGCATTTGTCTATGTTGGGAATCTAGACATGAGAGAACACAAACACAAAAACAAAGCTAATCCATTAATCATCCGACTGCACAATATGAGAGGAGGTTCTGTGACGATCTTGCCATGGTATTCTTGTAATATAAATTAGTTTTTCTGAAGTCATATATTTCAGTACCTATTAATTCATGTGACCAGTAGTTTGTTCCTAGCCTATCTAACCAGTGAGTGATTTTGTATTTTCCAGTGGCTGGTGCAAAAGGACTGAATGGCTTATCTTAAGTACAACTTTTACTATGTTTCCAAAAGTTTGTTTTCTTTTGGGTTTTGTTTGTTTGTTTGCCATAAAACTGTATCAAAGAATAGACAATTTATGGTTTCACAATCAGAGTTATCCTGGCATTTGGGGAGATGATATGAGACATCAAAAAAGAGAGAGGGGACACAAACATTAAACATACATTCTTGTCATTCTTGGCTTGTTCTCTCAAAGAAAAAGAAGAAAAGAACACACCAACACAATAAATGGAATTAGATGGCGTATTTTCATAGTGTATTTCTTCATAAAAATTCATGTCTGATATCTCTACAAAGGCTATAAATCAACAGCATGAATTAGAAAAGCCCTGGATGCTGCAATGTAGTTTAGTTAGAAAAGTCCTTGGAATCAAAAGCAAATTCTTGGTAGGTAATCTCACTCTAAGCTGCATTTCTACACATTAATTGGGAATTAAATGTTGTATGGAATCCTTCTAGAATGGATTGGTTGAATTCTATCACAGAAAAAATAACAGGTACATAGAATCATAAAATCATAAAATGGTTCAGGTTGAAATCATCTAGTTCCAGCACCACTGCCATAGGGAAAATTTCCATCGGGCCAGGTAGCTCAAAGCCCCATCCAGTCTGGCCTTGAACATTTCCAGGGATGGGACATGCACAGTTTCTCTGGGCAAGTTGTTCTGGTGCCTCCCTGCCCTCACAGTAAAGGATTTCTTCCTTTAGTATATTCTCTAAATCTATGGTCTTTCAGTTTAAAGGCATTACCCTTTGTTCTGTTACTGTTACTACCTGCTCTTGTAAAAAGTCCTACTCCAGATTTCTTGTTACCTCCTTTAGGTACTGGAAGGTGTTATAAAGTCTCCTTAGTAGAACCTTTTCTATTCCAGGCTGAATTGTCTCAGACTGTCTTCATAGAAGAGGAGCTCCAGTCCTCTGATAATATTTGTGACCCTCCCTTGGAAGTAATCCATCAGTGCCATGTAGTTATTATACATTATTTTTTGGCTCCAGTGCTGAATGCAACACTCCAGGTGGGGTCTCAAAAGGGCAGAGCAGAAGGGCAGAATCCCCTCCCTTGCCCTGCTGCCTTACACTGCTTTGGATGGAGCCCGGGACAGAGCTGCCTTTCAGGGCTGCAGGTGTGCATAGCTGGTTTGTGTTGAGCTTCTTGTCCACCAACGTCCCCAAGAGCTTTGTGGCAGGGCTGCTCTCAATCCAGTCTCCATCCAACATACATTTTTGATTGTGATTTTCCTATCCCATATGCCAGACCATGCACCTGACCTTGTTGAGCTTCATGAGATTTGCATGGGCCCACCTTCCAAGCCCATCAAGATCCCTTCCCTCCAGCATATTAATGAATCATGTGATCTGGTTCTGCTGAGGAGGAGGTTTTGGAAAGGAAATATATTGTATTTCTGTAATGTTTATACAAATAAATACAAATACTTCTTGATATAATAAAGGCACTTAATGACACCTAGTTAATGGTATTATCTATTTATCTTCAATTTTTAATGTTAAAACGAGTAATGTTTTTCTTCTCAATTGTCACTACTTCTATAACCATTTGGTGATGTATTCCGCTGTTTTTACAAAGATAAAATTCTCCCATCCATGATGAATGAAGGAAGGAAAGAAAAAGGTGTCCTTGAAAGTAAGGGGAATTTTCAATCCCTTTTATCCCACAACACAATTTAGACTTACAAATAATATGAATCAAAATTACATCTACACTTGTGGCCAAGCAGGCTGGCATATGTGCAAAAATTGTGAAGGAAAAGAAGTCAGCTGAGGTGTCAGTCAGAAGCTGTTTAAAAGCTGTAATGATAAAGAGGATGAAAGAGTCTGTTCTAATTTTAATTAATGCTAAAGGGATAGAAAGCAAAATTTACATTAACATTCTGAGTAATCTTGAACATTCATTGTTTTTTGGCAGTCCTCGTCAGAAGTCTATTTGAATCAGTCAGTCTTAGAAAATTGCATTATGATATATTGGTTTGATCACTTTCCTAAATCTGTTTGGCGTGAAGCCATCATTTAGTAAATTGCAGAACAAAAGCATCAAAAGTGTTTCACAGGGAAAAAAAAAAAAGAAAGTGAGAGAGGGAGAGAGCGAGAAGAAAAGTAGATAAAATATACCAAGAATTTAAATTTCATATTTATATACCAGGAATATAGAGTCATGTGTGAGTGATCAAATGTGACTGTTAGCATTCAAAAAAAGTCCTAAAAGTACCTTATATTCTTTAATGTATCTTTGAACAAAAGGCATCTTTCATCACAACAATCAGAATGCACTTGGAAAAACTTTATGAGATTCATCTTGAAAATTGTGGTATCAAATTGCACTGAAACAAGTAAAGAAGCAAAACACGACTGTGCCTCCTCCTTTATGTAGCAGTGATCTGATATCTGAAAGGGTTAAAAACACCAGAACAAAAGTTTGCAGAGCAAGTCCAAGTCACTTGCTGAGTTAATTTGTTTTTGCTGAGTCCATTTCTCAGTATTGATTTTGATCTGTGCAACACATTGCAAGGAGCTGGAATTTTTGAATCTAAAAGCAGTTGCTTTACTTTGTTTATTCCAGCATGCACAGTGCATATCTCCTTACAATTATAATTTGTGGTTTATTTTCAAAAAGAGGAAGGAATGGGAAGTACTTCAGGGTTTATTTCATAGTAGTTTGTGGGTACCCAGTACAAAAAAACTCATAACCCCAGGTTAGTCTTTACCCAGACTTGGACTCTGGGTGAAAGTACTTTCTATTACATATAACTTTAATGCCTGTGTTTGAGGAGGAGATATAAACACAGCTACCTCCATTGTGAACCAGAGCAGTGAAATTATTGACTGACATCACAGCCCCCTAAGGATGCCCCAGTGAGGTATTTCCTGTTTGCGGAGCCTGAATTGGAAGAATTCAAACTTGCCTCAGGCAGATACATAAATCAGGAATACATTATAATTAAAAATTTTATAAGATACACCTGACCTGAATTTTTCCATGTACTCCTCCCTCTCTACAGGGACTCCTCTGTGACAGTGGGACTTCTCTCCATTGACTAAACAAGAAATTCTTTCACTATTCTTCCTACAATAGGGGAATATCACATGGCAGCTGGAGCATATTTAACAGCACAAATTGAGATAGCTTCATTGTGAATGCTTCTGCTGCTCTGTTAGGGCACCTCTGTCAGAGGTGATAGATAGAAGTCTTTGTGCTCCCAAAGTAAAAAAAAAAGAAGTTTAAATCTTTCCCAATGAATAAAAGGCTGGAATCTATTTCTTGCTTATTGTCTCATTTCAGAGCAGGGAGCTGAATCAGCACTGCTCAGCAGATGACAATTTATGGCTCCATCCTTTCCAGAGTCAGAAACCTATATCCTGATATCTGTATTGAGGTGCACCATTTTCTTACACTGGAAATAAGGGCCCATTCCTCTGTCTGGACTTTCTTACTTATGTTAAAAGGCTTTGTGCTCCATCAGTAGGCTTTTATAGCTCCTTGTTTTAAACAAGTATGTTTCCACTCTGTTTATTAAAAGTTCAGATAAAAGCTAGATTCCTTGCTGTCAGTACAAAAATTTATGGAAAATCCTTAGTCCCCTTTCATCTAAATAAATTATTATAAGTACATTTTATTATTCTATTCTGCTTTGCCAAATGGAAGTCTCAAATTTCAAAGAAATTAAGGTTTCCTTCAAAGCAACCCCTGTATTGGAACAGGAAACTAAAAATTTCAGGTAGCATACAATTACAAAGTTATGCAATTAAAAGTATAGATCCGAATAAAAATTAAATTTAAAATGTAAAAGCCAGACAATAATAAAATATTAGATGAAACACTGTTAAAACATTGAAATTATCTGTGAGAGAAAAAATTAATATGTTTGATATCAATTTCACAAAATTTGGAAAGTAATCTACACAATAGTATTAATTCAGGAATATGTCCCTCTCATGCCACAGTGTAATCAGATTTGTCCTTTGGCAGGATAAACTGTCAGATATTGACAATATTTATCCTATAACCTAACAGGTGTGATGCTTCCCTGAAGATGAGGTACTTGTGGTCATAATCTTCCTCTAAATAAATTAGATCAGAAAACTGAAACCAGATATGCCTTGTCTGCATATCATGTGTGTAGCAAAGGCCATGACTGTCTCATCTTAAAGTAAAATCAAGCAGAAACAGCTTTATTCTGAAAGAAGGTAGATTTAGATTAGATATTATGAAGAAATTATTTACTCTGAAGTTGTTGAGACACTGAAACTGGTTGCCCAGAGAAGTTGTGGATGCCCTATCCCTGAAGATGTTCACAGTCAGATTGCACAGGGCAATAGGGCCTGGTGGAAGGCTCCCTGCCCACAACCAGGGGTTGGAATTTTATGGTCCCTTCCAACCCAAACCTTTCTCTAGTTCTATTTAGCCATAACGATTTTTAGTTTTCTGGTAGGCAAACAGTATCCAACAGTATTTTCAAAAGCCATGCTGAAATTGTAGAGCATTACATAAACTGTCCAGCACTGGTTCAAACAGCACCTGCTGCTGCTATTTAACATTATAAATTTAAAAGAAGTATCATGATGAAGAAGAATACAGTAAAATTTGCCCACTTCTTAAACTTACTGTCTTATTGCTTTGGAGCACTGTTTCTTACAAATGTTGCACTGAAAAAAAATCAGATTTGGGGATAAAAAAACCAAACAACCTCAAATTGTATAGAATTAACTGTTGTCTGGCTATCCTGATAGGTAAACTGGAGTTGTCAGGACCTGATGACAATTATAAAGCAATTGGTGGGAGAAAGGATGCAGTATATTTCTTTCCTTTTAAAAAGGTTTCCACATAAAGAGCTGGCTAGTTCAGCCTTATCAAAATGCCATTCTTTAGGATGCCAGTAACATATCATCAGCATAAAATGTGCAAAAAACTGTGCTATCACTTTTTGACTGAGACATTCCCTAACACAGGTGAGCACTATGTTATATCTATATCTTAAATGGCCTGAGGATCCTTGTTCAGGCAGAATTTAATACTGTTTGTGTGCAGACAAGGAAAAGAAGATTATGCTGAAGATGGAGATGGATGAGCATATTTCAAATTGTTTCTTTCTTGTTTTCTCTCACCAGGATGAGATGCATGAATGAATATTTAGTAGAAACAAAAAGCAAAATTATAGGAACACATATTTTGCATATGTTCACAGTATTTTTCTCTGTACTAGTCCCTTTGTTCTGTGCAGTGAGTTGAGACTATTCCTCTTGTGGTTCTGTAAGTAAAACAGCTAGAATCACTATTCTACTCTTAAAATATAAACTCTGTTTATAAATTAGATTGCATAGTTCATTATTTTTTCTTCTATTCTCAAGATTTTTGATGTTTATATCTTATAAGCTATTTACTAGAATAAAGTGAAGGAATTTGAAATCTTTATCATTCTAAGAGTCATGTTATTGGAAGGAAAAAAAATCAACCTTTTTATGTAACGTATAGTTATGACATTGTCGGATTTCTCGCTGATAATGGTCTAGCAGACTGTGTGAATGAAGCACAAAATATGGTTTACATTGGTTACCGCTGTCTGATTTGAGTACTGTTTTCTCCTGTTGCACAAATGGCCACAAATTATTATTATATAAATATAAAGAACATTTAAAACTTGTTACAATACATGAATCTCTGCAGTGAATGTTCTCTACAAGTCAAAATTAATTTCCACAATCTATCTCTTTGTTACTGGTAGAGTGCATGTATATCATAAGTGGTCCCTTTTTATATAGCTTCACTTGAGAGGAGAGCTCCTGAATATTTGGTTTATGACTGCCAGTAAATGTTGAATAAACTACAGAGAGGACTGTTCTGCTGGCCCCTTGCAGTATCTAGATCTTCTGTGCACAACACTCTATAAATTTTAGTAGAAAAGCAAACTGTTTTCAGTACATAAGAACTGCTTCATGCTACTAAAAGAAGTTTGGCTTATTTTGGTGTTTGCCGTACTAACACACTTTAGATGAAATTGTACTCTCCTGTCTTTTTTAATGAACTCTAAAGAGTGATAAATATTTAATAAACATTTAAAGATGAGTTTCTTTATTATAGTTTGAACTACTAGAAAGAAGGTAAGAGAAGTTTCTAGATGTCATGGTGTCCTTTGTCAGGATACAGACTTGGAAGTCCATGGAACACTTTTCCAAATTATTAAGTCTCTAGATATAAACTCTTATCTCACAACCAGACTCTTTAGGATGTCCTGATCTTTGACAACCAATAGTAGTGAACTCAAGAATGCCAGGAGTTCTGGTTACAAGTCTGTAAAAGGCACAGCAGGTATAGGTGAGACCAAGTCCAGTCTGTTACTAAAAGTTTACTTTACTTCGGCTTTTCCTCCACCCAGGCCAGTACTCCATGATTCTCATATACAGAGGTGCTACAGATGCATTTAGAGTTGGATCCTCAAGGCACAGATAGCATTATTATCACTTTTGCTAGCTGAAGGCCAAAGCTTTAGAAGAGACAGAGATATCCTGGAGATTAAGTCATAGCTGTGATGATGGTTTTTCCAAAATGGCTTCCTACACTACAAGGTGAAGTTCCACAAGCTTTCTGAGTTATAGCTGACTAATGAAGAATAAAAACAAACATAAAATTCCATACTGACTTGCTAACTGAGAACGTAAAATTAGATATAGGATTATTATTACCCTCTTAGGAAATGTGGCAGGCTGTATATGAACCAAAGGTGGGAGGATTACTCACATAATAAAGAGAGAGAAAACAAAGTGCATAGTAAATCAAGTTGATAAACATCTTATATAAACATTTATTAATGCAAGAAATGCAAACAGCAGCATCTTATGATTATGATAATGATGATAATGATTAGATATACAACTTAGTTATCACAACAGAAATTGGTGAAGTCACGTGGTTGACAGAATCATAAATTGTACACCTTGCCTAGGACGTGCTCCCTAGTGAGAAAGGAGACATGACATAGCCTATGAGCAATATAAGCCCTTTCTTTGAGTTAACAGAGAAATTGTGTCTGCTGAAAGTCTGCATGATGACAAAATGGGAGATGAACATGGGTACTGTGACTGAGGTAGCAGCTCAGTGAGAATATTCACATGAATGAGGATTCAGCACACATGATTAGTGGAGTTTCCCAAAGCACAGGTCTTAAATGTAGTGAAAGGTTGAAACAACCCATCTGCCACTCAACAACAAGTGCAGTAGGATCCAGACTGACAAGCAAGTTTGGGAGTATGTTAAGCATATACTTTTGCTAAAAACAGTTAAAAGGAGGACAAATTGGCATCCATAACCTAAGGTTTTCTCTAAGTGAAATGAAAAAGGGAAATTATCATGCCATTTAGATAAACATTAATAAAGAAAATTCATGAAGATTAAAAAAGAAGATAAAGATATGAGAAGAATGGAAACATGAACAAGGTGTACATGTACCTTCATACATCTACTTTAAAAACCTGAGCCATAAAATAAACTTTTTATAACTGTCTTAGTCCCTTTATTAATGCCACAGAAGCAGACAGCCTACTGTAATTCCACTAAACAAGGTTGTTTCTCAGAGAGTTAAAGTGCTCTTCCTCCAAATATTGAAGAAAGGTGACACTGGTTGCTAAAAAAAAAAAAAAAACCTTAAAAATCAGCCTATTTGTAAATGACCATATGAGAGGCAGCTTGAAGTAAGCTTCAAGCCGTCAGTCACAGCCTGTACAACAGAACTTCTAGCCAAATATTTTATTTAAATTATAAGATTTCTTAGCAAAAATAGTGAATATTCCAAGTATTTTGAGAAAGGAAATTATACTTTCTCTGCAACTGTGGACAATTTCATAGAAATTGCAGAAAGCATTTCCAAAACATTTAGTATGTGTCATTTTTGAGGAATGGGGTGAAAATCTATCACCATTTTTATAAAAAAAGAAATGGAAAAAATCCTAGCATCCTAAAAGCTTTCCAACTGCGGGGGACTGGAAAAGGCCAAGTCAGAAACCCAGAACTCACATCTGTTTTTGCCTAAGTCGTGAGAACAGGTATTGTTCATATTACAAAACAGATTACTTTAATGGTGTGTTTAGCTGCAGCACAGCCTGCAGAATGCAACTAATTATCTCTCATAACTTTAGGAAACTCATTTCCCAAAGGAATGTTGACAATAAAACTTTGTCCTTACAGCACTTTGCATCTGTGAGTCTAGAAAAGATTTATAAAATTTACCAATTAAGTCTCACAAATCTCAAGAGAACAGGTAAAGCAATAATTTACTAATTTTTATGGATGCTGCACATCCAACTAACGTGACTTTTGAAAGGTCACACAAAGTCAGGTAGAGTTAGAAAGAGATCAAAAAATATTCTTATTTCCTGAAGGCCGATGGCAGAGGAGTGCCCAGCAAAAGGCACTGCTCTGTTGCAGTTCAGAATGCTACATGACTGTATCCATTAAAGTGCCATTGAGAAGTCTCTTGCTATAGTTCTCACCCTCTTTTTTGTTCTACTTTTTTTTATTAAAACATAAATAGTAAATTTCTGCATATTAAGTATAATAAATTAACCTTTTTGTAGGGAAGTTAGAACAAGTGCAAAATTCTTTAAATATTTGTCCAATAGGTATTCATAGTGTTGTGAGAGAATTTGTAACTCATTAGTCATAAGAATGAAATAGAGAAAGACTCTGTAAAGGGGAATTTGTGAACTTAAAAAGTGTGCTATAGTAAGACAGACTATTTTAAATAACAAGCATGTATGATGCTCTACTAAATGTTTACATCCCATGTCTACAATCAGGGAAATTTATATTTTTTGTATAGCTGCTGTAAAAATTTGGGACATCTGTCTGTGCATCACTGAAGAATGCTCATTAACTCCTAAAATTGCCTTGTTACTGAATGCCTCAAGGGGTATTAAGTCCATCACAAAGTGACAAATTCTCTAACAGAAATCAATCTGCTTGTCTGGTTGAAGCTGCAAAACAAACAGTATCAGCCATTAATCTGGCAGACTGGCTTGTGGCCAAAAAACTCTCAAGCTAAGAAGGCCACCTGAATTGGGAGAAACTTTCTAGGTTAAAAGAGAGACAGATATCTGGAATGGAATATCTTTTCGGGAAAAGCATGGTTTCCAAGTTTCTGATTTGCACTTATACCTATAATAAATACAGATGGAGGAAAAAAAATGAAGGGTTCTGTTTGCTAAAGAGAAGCTTATCTCAAGAGGAGAGGAGAGGAGAGGAGAGGAGAGGAGAGGAGAGGAGAGGAGAGGAGAGGAGAGGAGAGGAGAGGAGAGGAGGAGAGGAGAGGAGAGGAGGAGAGGAGAGGAGAGGAGAGGAGAGGAGAGGAGAGGAGATGCACTGTGCATTTTTCAACTGCTTTTAAGCATGGGCCAAATTCCTCAGCTTTTTCTCACATTAAAAATGCGTTAAATCACAAGGCCATCTTTCCTGAAGTCAAGAGTTACTCATCTCAAGGACTGTAGAAACGGGATTCTAAACTAGATATTGACCTTTTAGCCTGATATTGAGAAGACAGGTTATTTAGTGATAGCAGGAAAATGAAAGCAATTTCCCAGTCTCAATCCCTCATTCCCCTCTGTATGTGAATACATTCTTATACAGAGAAAAGCAAACCAAAATGCTGTAAAGTGACTGCGAAGTAATTAATCTTAGAGTGAAAGGATGAAAACATGAAGCACTATCAGTAATTTACTTTGCTGTAAGTAGGTTAGACACTTCCAAATCTGAAATGCTAACTCAAGGAAGAGAAGGCGGGTAGTTAGCCACTGTCTGTCAGCATCAGATTGTGGCTTTGCTGTCTGCTACTGCATTTCTCTGCTCCAGCAAAATTATCTTGACATTTGTCCATAAACCAGTCATAAATTATGAATATCTGAGATTATTTATAAATTTTAGAGATTTTTTGTTTGTAGTTAGACTTAAATCTTTGATAAGATACTAACTATAAGCTCTATTGTGTTTTATTCAGCAAGCCTCTTGATTTCTAGAGACAAAGGGTCTTATAATAATTAATCTAGCCTACTCTTCTAAGGCCTTGATTTGCCTTCTAAATCACAGGTGCACATTGCCATTATCTTGTAACATCAGCTTGTTCCTCACATGTGTTAGTGATTTGCATGTCCTCTAGATGATAGAACAGATACACCTGCATGCTGAAAGGGGCTGAGTTAAAGCATTAGTCAAGGCTTATGTCAGGCTGCTTTGGGCCTCAATGCAGTATTTGATTGTAAGCACCTTGTTCTTGCCTGAGTTATTCTGCCTCTTTCAGCAGAGCACCTTCCCTGGAGGGAAGCAAACATGTGCAGTTTGCTAGGTCACCATCAAGTCAGACAGGAGTCATAAATACCTTTAGAGGAATGAGTATTTGTTCAATAACAGAGGCTTCTTCAGGAAATTAACTTGCCTTGAGGACTTAAGTTCATTTACAATCTGGTGTTCTCCTACATGCAATCATAGCCTGATTCTTCATTGGTGCAGGATAATAATATCTATTGAGTATAGAGTGAATAGGTATTATAATATGTTTGCATATATAATACATATTGATATTTTATAAATTTATATTATATATGTTCAAATAATAACCTATATTGATTCTATTATTTTTTATAAACATTACTCATAAACATTAATGGATACAATATCTATTTCATATACACATATACAATGTGCTGGTCTTAGTAAACAGTGCATTCTGGTGAATCTTTGCAGTTAATACCTCTGCATTCCAAAAAGAAGGTTCAGCAGAAATATTGCACAGAGGTAGGATGCCAATAAAAGTATGTCTACCTCTGTCTATTGTTCACAAAGGAAACTAAGAGCGATGAGAGAAGAAATGTTAAATGCAGAATTATGTCTGTGATAGTATTATAATTAGCACCTGGGAATTCAACCAGATATTTTGAGTTTAAGTGAACTGCTGATCCATAAAATCATCCTTAATAGCTCTGCTATACTAATATCACTCTTTGTGGAAAAGATAGTGTTTCTGTGTATGCCTAAATTTCATATCAGGAAAACATTAATCCACTACAACCTTTGTTACTCATGTTGATCATCCATGAGGAAAAAAAGATTAGTTTATTACAAAACAACTTACCTTCAACATTTCTTTAATTTTAAAAAAAGTTGATGAACTGGCAGGAAAAGAGTAGTCTCTCATTCCCCTAATTTGTTTTGGGGGGTCTTTTTTTTTTTTTTGTCATTTTGTTTTATTATTTATTTGGTTGGTTTGGGTTGTTTTTAATCTGTTCCAGAAACTGGGTTTTCTGTAAAAATATTCTCTTCACCTAAATTAGTTTCTGTTTCAAGATCTGGATTCTAAAAATCCTCAAGGTCATTCCTATGGGTTCAGCAGTGACTCCACACTAGTTGTGCTAATGATCCTTCCATATCCAGAGCACGTGTCTCAAGTTGAGGTTACATACTGACCTATACACTAACACTAAAACCAGGAGAAATTAAATTTTAAAGCTGGAGTGGACTTTTTAACACTGACTCAATTAGGGGCTGGGAATTCTGGACTGATGATTACTCAAATGGACACAGCATTATTGATATACACAGCAAAATGCCTTGTATGGAAAAACAGGGATCAAGCAAAGTGGGGCATAACTCTAGAAATTCTTATTTGGAAGAAAGTTACAATATATTTAAAGAGAAATTCTTGCAGAAGATGTTTAAAACCAATCAATCTCTGTTGTTAGTTCATCTAGGATATCATTTTTGAGATGTAAACATGAATAACTTGATTTACTGTTTATTACTTATGCATAAAACATACTAAACTAAATTGAAAAATTACCCTATTATGTTTTCAAATCCAATAGAATTAAGTAAATAAACAGAATTAGAGGTTTCTCTAATATTTTTTTATTCCCCACAAAGAGGCTGATTAGACAGCATAATTGCTGAGGTTTTATGCAACATGCATGTGTGTGTGAGAGTGCATATATATATGTATATATATATACAAACACAGAGAAAGCTAGATAAATTGATCAAAAGGAAAGTCTTGGTCAACAAATGATAAAGAACTTCTGTGAACTAAGTGTAATGATTTCTATAGGATTTCTGATCTTTGTTTGAAACTAGCCGGTATGAAATGTCCTTGTGTCTCTCCTTGTAATTTCTAGAGGAAGAAATGTAGTATTGAACAGTTAGTTTATGGTCCTGTGGGGGTGAGGAAATACTGACCACAAAAGCTTTGCACAGGCTAACAGGAAGAAAGCTAAACTTTGCTTATGAAGGATACCTTTTGCAGCAGGCTGTAAGAGTATACTTTTTGTCCTATGACAAAATATAATAGGGAAATAAATCTGAGACTCCTCACTGTTGCATGCTTGTTCTATCAATCCCAGTTTGTTGCAAGATTGAGTAATGTGAAGGAAACCTCTGTTTGATGGTGGGCAGGCTGTCTGCTCTGTCACCTGTAGTAATTGTCCCCTTCAGGCTGAAGAATCCCAGAGTGTTCAGAGAAGTTTAGATATTTAAGTCCTGCACCAGCAGTTTTGAAAGAAAGGGACACAAATGAACATTCTCAGGTTTATTTTGAAATAAATGATAGCTACCAAAATCCTTAAGTAACTTAGATTGTTTCAGACATCACAAGGTTTTATATACATATAAAGTAACATGGGTCAAGAACCATACCTAAGGCAAGCATTCCAGATCACAAACAGCGTATGGCTACATTATTCCATGGAATTTCAAGGAGTATTTCTGACTGGCCACATAGAGAAAAGAGAAGCACTGAAAAATATGAAAACTTGTGGAATTTAAACTTGACTCTATCTCAGAATGTATTTCAAACAGCTCAAAGAATGGATGAAAAGACTAAAAGATTAAAGAAGAGTGTTTATTTTACTGACAGAATTCAATGTTATTGTGGAAGATGTTGCTTTTTCCTCACTGTTCTGTAAGGATGTCTTACTTCCTCAGCAGGTCAGTATGTAACTACAGAAATCTTGCTTAGCTGTAATAGAGCTTCAACTTCAGGTAGCTATTTTTGCTTTGATTAATATCTAAAACTGATTTTTTTTTTTAAATTTATATCTGTACTTTCAAATATAGTACAAGTTATAAAGCCATAAGTAGTCATCCAATGCTCACCATACATTTTGCTCAGGAAGTGATCATCGTTTTTGGGGAGATCTATTATGACTTATTTTGATGTCTGTAGGACTAATAATCTGGATCTTGCAGCTGGGTTGGTATTTAAGTTTAAAATCAGATCACGGCAAGCTGATTTGTTTGGTACACTAACACTCACTCTATGTGTAGGATTTCCATGAATTACCCAAGTACATATTACAACTACTTAATCTGCACTCCAAGGATTCAAGCATTGCTTTCAAGTGTGGGCGGGATTTGGAAAACATTTTACACATCAAATTTTCCCTGAAACGCACTTAGGCATCTCTGTTTCACAGCTTTATCTGTATAGATGTGAAGTGAATGACACAGATATAATTTCATTTGCTCATGTGAGCCCTCAAGAAGACCTCAAAGGTACGGTTCATTTTTATTAAGTGTTGTTCCAAATATAATATGGAAGGGAAATACCTCCTATTATGAACAGAATATATATTAATAGTCCCAATTGTCAAACATGAGCAGCTTCTTAGCATTTGATGTATATCCTCTGGATTCTTGTCTTCTTGCCTTACCTCAAGGAATGCTGTGGGGCCAAGTTTTATATCTTTGCTTCTGCTTAAATCCTGGTTGCTTGTGTAACATATGCTTATGATAGGACTCAGACATAATGCTTTTACTGAACCTGTAGCCCTTTTGAATGCCAAGTCTGTAGGAGAATAAAAAATGGTTTTCTAATATTTTTGTGTTATGACCATCATAAAAGAGCACATAGCTTGGTGGTAATTTATGACACTACATCTGCTGAGCTACAGGAGCTTGGAAAAAACTATCCTGCTAATGGTGTCCTAAACTAGAATTGTTATGCATTCATCAAGATGCAATAAATAGAAGAAGAGCTAATGCATTAAAGTTAATAGGGCTGCTGGAGATATTTATAGTGAATGACAGTACGGATAGCACTCAGATAGCTATTAATCTCACTGGGAAATCCATTTTAGTGTAAAGTTTGTAAAAAGGGAAGAGTGAGAAAGCAATACTTTGCTGCTTATGGCAGGCTAATATAAAATTATGTCACTTGACAATGAACTCATTTCAGGGTGCATTCACTAAATTTTAAAGCTATTTCTAGATATATAATTATAATATATAATTGTGGCATATATTCCTCTTATTCCTTAGACTTTGCTATTTTCGGCACATTTGAAAAATCAAGCTAAATCCCGTATGCCTGCTACCAAAAAGAATGTTTTGGTGACATCAAAAAAATAGACTTGAAATTCAAGTAGTTAAGATTGTCTCTAATTTTTGTAACAAAGCTGTACGGTGCAATTGTAGTAAGTAATTACCTTACTGGTTAATTACTCACTAAAATGGTAACAAAAAGCCTAAATAATGTCAGGCTTATTAAATGTTTTCTAGATTTTCTTTCATATGTGATATTGAATAAGCCTTTAACACTTAAATATCCCATCAGTCTAAACTAGAATTTATTGACAGCACTAAGTTTTCAGTTGTTACACAGAAAGGGTTCACTAAGGACATCGAGTTCCTTAATTAATGTTTGCACATATACCTTATTGGCCTGACCAGACCTTTACATTAAGAAATAGTTACTTGTATGTATATCTCAGTTTTGGCTCTGTGAATTATTCTCTCTTGCTCTCTAAATATTATTAATATTGCCATTATGTTTTTGGAACAAAGCAATGCTCAATAAATAAAGAATGCACCTTTCCCCCGTTCTTAAGTTTGAAGTCTCTATGATTTACAGTACTAAGTTTGCCTAAACTCAACATTTGGGATTTAAGGCAAGAATTCTCTTTTAATTTTCAAGGTTGAAGTAGGGTATATAATGCATGTAATTGCTAATCCAATGATCCAAAATAGTGATCTAGCAGATAGCAATAGTGACTGTAGGGAGAAAATTGGTAAACAAGGGGAATAAAACTGAAAAGAAAAATTACCTTTGCCAACATGGACAGTTGGATGGAGTGCACTCTCACTAGTTTAATGATGATTCCAAGCTCTGTGGTTCAATTGATGCGCTGGGGGGAAGGAGTGCCATCCAGAGGGACCTGGACAACTTTGAGAGTGTGGGGTGTGTGTGAAACTCATGAAGCTCAACAGGGTCAAGATCCAGGTCCTGCACCTGGGTAGGGCAATCCCAAATAGAAATACAGATTGGGTGGAGAAGGGATTGAGGGCAGGCCTGGGGAGAAGAACTTGAGCCTAATGGTGGACATGGAACTTGACATAACTCAACAATGTGTACTCACAGCCCAAAAAGCCAACTGTATCTGGGGCTGCATCAAAAGACGCATGACCAGCAATTCAAGGGAGGTGACTTTGCCCCTCTAGTCCACTCTTGTGAGACCTCAGCTGGAGTGCTGCATCCAGTTCTGGGGCTCCCAAGATGAGAAAGATATATGTCTGTTGGAATCAGTCCAAAGGAAGGCTATGAAGATGATCAGAGGGCTGGAGTACCTCTCCTACGAAGACAGGCTCAGAGAGTTGGGTTTGTTCAGCCTGCAGAAGAGAAAGCTCACAGCACACCATCCAGCCGCTTTCCAGTACCCAAAGGGGATCACAAGAGGGAAAAGGAAATTTACAGCAGCATGCAGTGATAGGACAAGGGGCAATGGCTTTAAACTGAAAGATTAATGTAGATCATACATATAGGCATGGAACTTTCCACTAGACTACGTGGCACAGGGCCCCATCCAGCCTGGCCTTGAACACATCCACTGATGAGACATCCCCAGTTTCTCAGGGCAACTTGTTCCAGCGCCTTGCACACTCATCATAAAAAAATTCTTCCTTATCCATACTCTGAATCTAAACTCCTTCCATTTAAAATCATTGTACCTGACCTTGGCACTGTCAAATTGCTGATGATTTGTTGCTCTGGAATTTCAGGCACTTATACCAGATTTGTTTGACCAAATTTATTTTTCTTTTTTCCTCTTTAAGTTAGATGTCTCTCTTGTGACTTTTACCTGTGTGTTTTTTCATTACACCACCTACATTTATATCAGACATTTTTGCAGTTCGTGAATTTCCAACAAGCTGATAAAATACACATGTTCACTCAAACTTTGAATGAAAAAACAGTTGTATTACAGGCCATAGTAGCATGCAGTTCATGAAGCTCAAAACATCAACAGAAGATATTTCAGTTACTTATAAACCTTAATTATAATTAGATCACCTTGCTGTGATTAATATCTAAAACAAGGTCCATGAATATTTTTCAAAAACTTGTTTATTTAGTAATAAACTTGTTTATTTAGTCATAAACTTGTTTATTTAGTGAATAATGAAAATTATTTTCTGGTTAAACATTGTTCTTTCCCTTTTTTTTTTTTTCTCTCCTTACCAAACAACCAAAACCTTTATAGAGTGAAAATTATCCTGAAGAAACAGACATATTTAATTAAAGTGCATCAACATTAAACCATTTCAACACATTGCTGTCAAGCAGCCCAGACAAATAATTATCTTCCAAATGATCTCATTTATAATAAGTAAGATATCTCTCAATTGTGCATTAGTCTTCCTTTAAATTGAGTTCATATAATCTTTTTAAAAAATACTGTAAAGTAGAAAATATTATAATCTAGATCAATCCATTTAACACTTTAGTTCTCTATAAAGCTGCTATCTAAGGAAGTAGAAGCATTTATAGAAATCCCCAAATCTGTCCCCTGAATCTTTCCTCATTTGTTTCTCCTCTATGACACCTCAAAATCCATAATTTGTGGAGTCCCAAAAATGTCCTGCTCTTGGGGGAAAGTCAACTGTCTTTTTTTTTTTCCTTTGATACCAGCCAGGTTCATCAATTTCTTTGTGAGGCTGAACTGACATTTGCTGAATGGAAATGAGCTCATGATTCCATGTACTGCATGTCCCTGGGAGCTTCCTTAGGTGCTGTCAGGAACAGGCAGTGCAGGGAGTGAGCAAAGTCTCTCAGTCCTTCCTGTCACTTGACAGTCCATTGTGTCATTAACCCTTGATTTAGATAATCAGTACCCAGCAGAAATGAGCTTACTGCAGCAGTTTGTGCCTTTCCCTTTAGCAGAAGTCTGCATCAGGTGGGCACTGCTTTGCTGCTGTGCTGGAGACACGGCTGATCAAGGTGAGGGCTGCAGGACTGTGCACACCTAGGAAATCTAAACCATGTCTTTTTTCCTCTATGTTCTGCTGCTAATAATATATAAATAAATTTATAAAACTATGTATAAATATATAAATGTATGCATTTCCATTAAATGGTTCTGACAGAATACAGTGACAAGTTCTTCAATCACTGAAATTATAACCTCAATCAGTAACCAGCAGGAAATCAAATTCCAGTGAAGTGATCAGTATACTTTTATTTCTCTTCCTAGTTTAATTCAGCTTCCTTTTAAAAGTTGTGTTAACCAAGGACCAAGTGTTGTGTGTGCAGTAACTTAGACTTATGCCTTCTGCAAGTTTGTTTCACAAAGCTAACTGAGGCACAAGTTAAAACTATTTCATTTCTAAGTCTTGTATGTTCAAGTTGCATGCAGAACATCCTCATTAATCTATTTCTCTTCCTGTTTTTCATCCATACCTGCACTGATTCTATAAAGAGTTTTTTATTAAGCTTTAAATTTTCACTAGTATGTAAGACCACACTTTCTTTTCAGCCTTATTATTTTGTGCTATAAGAAGCACCTGAAGCAAGTATTATATATTCATTGAACCCTCAGGATCAAGGCATATTTCAAAGGAAATACCTGCAGTGTCATAATTTTTTATAGCTTGTTACTTTAATTCAACTATTTCCCCCTCTTTTAACCAGAAAGCTCAAAAATTCCCATAGTTTTCAAGGAAATTTCAGCCACTGCACACGCAGAGTTTGGAAGAAGCTACGTGCATGTTTGCATATGTGTGCATCTGTTGTAAATGCAGAGAATAAACCAGAAGCTGATAGTCTTAATATAGTGATGTAACAAGCTTAATTGTGACCTGATTGGCAAGACAGAGACTTGTGATAATTCTCATGCCAGTATTATTGACACAGATTTTTTTTTTTTCCTGTAGAGACACGAAGAGAAAATGGAGATAAAGTCTTGCCCTACATGTCAAAACTGCATGCTGATGTTCTCAGGCCTATAAAGTGTGCAGGGAACATATATGTTAAATGACTCTATCAAAATTAAAATAGATTTAAGCAAGCATTTAATTTAAATGGACTTTTATTAGAGAGATCTACCAGGAAGCTTAATGAGGTTTTTTTTATGACTAGATGTAGTGCTGTTAGAAGCAAGAGACAATGATTTTTATGGAAAAAAGGAGAAACAGCAACAAAGTAATGACACTGAACATCACTGTGACTCCTTCACTTTATCACTCCTTCAATAAATCCAGAGTCCAGGTCTTGAGAAGAAAGCCTGAAGGACTTAAACAATGAACTGAAACCACAAAGACGAAATTATTCTTATGCTGCAAGGAACTCATAGGATGTGTAGTGAAACCAGCTTGCTGGCCCATGAGCTTTTCTTCATTGATCTCAAACACAAAGACTTCAGAATGTGGAAATAGGCATACTACTTTAAAATAAGTATAAAACTGTATACATCAGGAGAATCAATAAGAATATCCTTTTATTAAGAAAATCATTAAAAACTAGCAAGGAATAGCAAGTGCAAAAAGTGATTCCATATGTATATAAGCATTAAGAGAAGAAGCAAAGAAAATGGAACATTTCAGTTCAGCAGACAGGAAAAGCAATAACAAATTGCTGTGTAAAATCTTAAATATTTAATGTATTTATTCATTCAAATGAGAAAGGAGAGATTTCTGGATACAGCAACTAAAAATCTGAAAATAGTGAGGTTGGGAGTGAAAATAATCTGAAAGGGAAGCAGCATGCATGTTTTTTATTCATCTCTATATTTAGAGACATCAATCCCTATCCATTTAAGGCTGGTATTGAATTGCCCTGTCCCAGGCCAGCCATTCCTCTAGTAAACGAGATTGGTGTGGAAGTGCAGCAGTCCTCCAGAAATTTTTTTCAAAATGACCAAAATCCAGTCATGATAGTGCGAGTCAGACTGTGGCAGACAGTCTTTAAAACTACTTTGTGTGAGTACTACCACTGTTTTCTGGGTGGGAACTAAACCTTTTTTTCTAGAATAATGGTTCAGCCTGGAAAAATTACTGTGAAACATTGTGGAATATGTGCTAGTTCCAAATGCTCTCAAGAGCTCTCAGGAATGGTTAGAAGCAGATGAACTGGCTGCAGAGGTGGAGGGCTAGCCTAGGTAGATCATAAAGATTCCCTATAGCTAGTATTTCTGGTTTTCTAAACATCTTCTTTTGATGTACACCCATATGTTGTTTGCAATCTAAAAGGAGGCTTTACAGTTCATTGTATGTAATTCTCTGACAAGAAAAATGCAAGCAGCAAACTTCTCAGACCGAATGAAGGTATGATCCAAACTATTATTGCTTTTATACATGCCATCACTCATGGCATTCTAGCCCTGACCAGCTGTGCATCAGTTCTTTACACAGTTGTCTAAATAACATTTGGAGTGTCATAACTGTGTCAAGGTTTCAGTGTACTTACTGCTAAAAAAAGGTGCAAGTCACAGGGTTGTTCTGAATAATCTTTAAGACTGGTTCCACTCCACATGCAGTGTATTTTAATAATATTTGGTATTAATTTATTGTTTTACTAGAGAATGTACATGAACACAAAAAGTTCATTAAAAAGTGCTTAGCAGCATCATTTTTCTGCTATTAACAATGCAGTTAGAGTTCTAGCTTTTATGTCTTCTAAGGGAAAAACCTTCTTCACTGTGTTTTTAAGCATACTGAAAAATCAAATGGCCAAACAGAAGCAAAAATTTTCTCCATATAAGACAAAGTCAAAATGAACCCATTCTAGGAATAAAGCAGCCCAAAGTTAATAAAGAGCAAGTCTTTCTTATTCCATACCTATTATATTAAAAAATGTTTTAATTAATCTCATCATATAATTAAATATTTGGCTCCATTAATTAAATTCTAATTACATGTAAGATAAAGCATAACTTATATATAATTGCTTTATAAACTCAGTGTGCCTTGCTCAGAGTTACTGTCAAGGTACCATAAAGAACACAAGGATAGCAAATAAATATATCTCAAAGCATTTAAAAGATTGGTTTTTTAAGGCATATTAAACACCAAATGTCACCTCAATTTAAAACAATAATATTATTTTCAGTATACTTTCTCTAAAATTTAAAATGTCTGTGTGTTTATATATATGTTCTTGTGATGATGTACTTTTGTATATTATGTAGTTGAAAGGATTTTTTTTCTGTCATTAAATTTTACTTTTATCCTAGAGAGACTAGAACTTGTACTTTTATACAACTTAAAAATGGGTGGGAGAAAAAGTTTGATTTATATATAAAAGAAAAATTAACCAGAAATTTTTCTTTGCTACTATTTCATCATTATTTGATGCAAAATTTTTATGGTAACTGTATCAAAAGCCATAATTGGGAAGTCCCCTTTATCATGTTTCCAGGAATGTTACTTCATGGGCAACATCAACTTCATTATTCAAATCACAAAGTGGTTGTATTTGCATAGGCTTATTTTTACTTTGTAAACTGGTTTTACAATCAGATAGTTTCAAAGATAGCAGTTTTGTCATAGGCATCCCTAGGACCACAAGATGTAGATTTGATATACATGGAAAAATACAAATAAGCAAAAGACTCATGGGAGAGCTGTCATACATCAGAATATTTCTGAATTTCCTTTTTGAAAATTTATGCAGATATCTGCATACATTTTATCTGCATGGAAAGAAGAAATATAATTTTTAAAAAATATTATTAGGGGGAAATATTTAATTATTTATTTTAAGGAGTTTATCTCTTATTACGGCAGTTGCCTGTCATAATTTTTCACATACTAAGTACTGGAGGACTACCTGGGTACTATTAGGGAGTTTCTAATGTTTCTTTAGATCAGTGTCTGTGTTAATGGAAAATAAAATTCCTGACTAGGCTATCCAGAATACATAATTTGTTTAATTATTGTGTGTATAGGTAAATTATTTTCTAACATAGCACCCATTGTTCTGCTGCATCAAATAACTTCAAAGCACAGACACAATACAAATTCAATTTCACTCAAGATATAAAACACTAGATATTTTCTGCTGCAGCAGGGCAAACTGGATCTGGTTGCCTGGGACCATATACTGGAGGCTTTGAATATCCCACAGCTGGGAGACTCTACCATCTCCCTGGTTTACCTGTGCAAGTGTTCAGCCACTCTCACCGTGAAAAAAAGTGCTTCCTGATGCTCAAAAGGAAACTTCTCTATCTCAGCTTGTGCACATTGCCTCTGTCACTGGGCACCACTAGAGTGGCTCTCTTTAAAAGCTTCATCCTCTTTGCACCCTCTTTTCAGGTATTAATACAGGTCACCCAGCATTCTTTTTTAATGGGAGAGATGCCCCAGAAGCTTCCTTATTTTTCAATAGTTCCTTGCAGAACTGTCTCCAGTCTGTCCATGTCTGTCTTGTACTGAGGAGCCCAGAGCTAGGCACAGTCCTTCAGCTGTGGCCTGCCTGCTGCTGAGCAGAGGGGAAGGATCACTTTTCTCTGTGTGCTGGCTCAGCTTTGCCTAGTGCAGCCCAGGGTACCGCTGACCCACTTCATGGCAAGGGCTGCTGCTGGCTCATGTTCAATCTGTGTGTCCACCCAGATGCCCAGGTCCTTTTCTTCCAAGCTGCTTTCCATCTGGCTACCCACCAGCATATGGGGCTATGGTATCATAATTGAAAGTCTACAGTTCCCAGACCTTTTGCAAATTCAGTAAGAACATGCAGATAGATATTAAAATTTAATCATAGAGTATGCACATGTATACAGAATACTTTGCTTTCAAAGATCAAAAGCATCAGTGTTTTGTGTAATGGGATTTAATATAAGGCTGAAAGGAGTTTTTCACCATGGTATTAATATTAAAGTTTCTACCCTAATTCTACTGCACATTTATACTTTTTTCTCAATTTCATCAAAACCCACAGACAATATATATTTCTAATGTATCATAGAGCACTCCCCCCCCCACCCCCCCCCCCCCCCGAACAGTGTGAAATCCTGTATATCACAAAAACTAATAAATACTTTTGCTGAAAAATCCATGGCAGTAACAGAATCCCTGAAGGATGCTGTACTTGATAATTCTTATGGGTCCCTTCCAACCTCAGAGATTCTATGTTGTAGCACGTTGTGAATACTAAAACCTTACCAAAACTGGTATAGTCTAGTCCTATTTGACTGGGATGTCGTTCTGCATTATGTGTTCATTATGTGTTAGTGTAGAACCCTTTCTGGGTGTTCCAGGTTTCTGTTTTTTACTCCTGGTGGCTATTCATCAGCTGAAAATGAAGCAAGAAGGGCTGAAATTAGATCATCCTCCTTCATCATTTCCCCAGCATTATCTGTGGCTATTGCTTCTCTTGTTTTGCTTATTTCAGTTTCCTTAGTGAATGTTAGAGAGGAGAAAGTACCCTGGAAAGCTTCAGTAGGCATAGCCCAAGCAAAGCAAGACCAATACAGCAGCACTGGAACCAGTGCTGTAACACTGAATGCCAGACTGTGACATGGGAGAGGATTGTTAAATCTGCAGCCAGTGTGATAAGGTTGATGAGTCAAAGTGAATTCGATGTTCATTCACTCTGCATTATACTGCTCTAGTGTTTCCCTGGGACATGTACATACACAATACAAGTTTTTCATTCCAGAAAATCCTCTAGTAGCAAAGTTATTGACTGATCTTCACTGTACTAAAAGCTGAGCATTTTTACATTTAAGATATACCAGTAAGTGCAAAGTGTTCCTATTAATAATTTAAGCTAAACCATACTTGTCAAAATAAATGAATGAAGTACAATTCACACTGCCTTACTCTGGTATTATTCTGTGTGTTTACTTCATTTCTGTTTTAGAAGCATGACTAATCTCTCTGTGGTTAAAGGGAATGAGCAAAAATATCTGTTACATGACTCCAAAAGTTACTAGTTTTGCAGCCAGCAACTCATGTACCAATTCCAAAAATAAAAAAAAAAATCATGAAGAAAAAAAATCTACATTTTTGCATGGTTCAGGGCTTTGGTCATCTAGAATAATTGCCAGATGTGAGAATGCTTTTTTCCCTGAAAACACTCTCTGCATTTGGTACTCATATGGGTTTAAAAGTAAAGCAATAGGTCTGAATACCCATCAGTATCTCTATTGGCTAATAAGGTGCTCACAGACATGAAAAATGAGGCAAGGAGTGAATGGGAAAATTATCCAAATAATTAACAGCTTGTAGGAAAAAAAAATAATTGAGCCCAGGCTGCACTGATTTCTGCAGGTACCTCCCTTACTGCTTCTCTATTAAAAACTGGTGTTCAGCTATGCAGGAAGTTGGAAGATATGTTCATTATGGAACTGTATTGAATGGTACTGTCTTAAAACCACTTAAAGTTTTCATCACAGTGTCATTCTGAAGTTATGTAATCCTTCAAACTGGTATCTGATGTGTTGGTGATCTTGATGCAATTTTAGACTCAACTGTAAACTAAAAAGAAAATTAGCATTTACAAACAGTACACTCTTCAATGAGTATTGCCATGTTTAAACAAAATAGCAAATTTCATACCATCAATTTAAAATAATGATGATGGCAGACATTTAAAATCTCGTTCCTTATATGTGTTTTTGCTCTGTTTCAACCACATGGGATATTTTTTTGCTCCTAGAGTTATTTTTTCCTGCTTAAAAAATATCCTAATATTTTACTTTGATGATCTGTTCATTGTGCTCACTGACTTAAACAGTCTCCATTCTGACTCTCTTGTCATAGTAGAGTCTGTGATTTATCTGTTTTCATATCCCTAAAGATACAGCCTTAACTGAGTGGTCTCTTGCATAATCAGACTGGCTTGGAGTTCACTAAATGTAATCTTACACTGTGTATATCAATTAATCTTGCAGGCTGTGGCTAATCACATCCCCACCGGGCAGGCTCACATATCTCACCAAGCTGGATTATTAAAATCCATATTTCACATTAACAGCCATGTGTGTGAGATTAGTTTCTAAGTAGTAATGCACCTGCCATAAATACCTCATATCTGGTATCTTCTGAAATACTGCTGCTGTCATCGATGAAAAAGCATGATGTGCATTCAAAACTAGTTTATGTTTCTTTTTTATGGGCAAGTGATTTTTTTCTTGATTCCTTTGCTTTGTTCTGATATATCTAAAAATCTATACAGCACAAACTGTAATGAAGACAGAACCTGGGAAAAGATATATTCTGGAAGGTCAGATAGAAGAATATGATTGTATTAACTTTATTCATTTTTTATCTTTTCAAGTAAAAGCTTAACTGAGAAAACCTGCATTAATTTAGGTTCATACCATTAGACATACATTAAGAGCTAAATTCCATTTTACAGCAACACTTTTTAAATCTGGAGTAAATCCAGTAAGCTCAGTTGGCCTAGAAATTACCTTAGCATTGTCATTTTCCTAATTACATCCTGGGATAAAACACTTTCCATCCGATCAGTAGACTGTTAGCAGATGATCCAGACACTGAATCTTGGAGTTTCAAGTCTCTTGGGTCCGTAAAAGCAACTGATGTTATACCTCAAGCTCAATACTTTTAAAGGGAAGAATTTCTGTTTAACTCCCTGTATTCCTCAATAGAATTGCTGCACTAATGCCTGGAATTTGCAGTTAAGACCAAGCAGACTTTTCTCCAAACATTGCTTAAAAGATATCTTAGGTTTAAGGGGACATAAGAGTTAAAAGTGTACAGCTACAAGTAAATAGGCTTTGCACAAAATTGCTGAATGTGATGATGCTTTACTTAAAGGAAATAAAATAAATTAGCATGTTTATTCTTTTCCTAATGCATTGCTCCTTAATTTAACTTCTCATTCCTATGGGAGTGTGTCAAGGTCTCTCTGCATTCAGGCAAGTAGTGTTTGTCTCACAGCTGTCTGGCAGACACATCTCTGGCTGACTCTTGGGATTGATGGGCACCATCCCTGCCCTTTCACAACTTTCCAGGCTTCCTGTCAGGTGAATGCTTGAAAAGCCTCTTCTTAGAGCTCACAGATTCTTGACAGACAAAACTGCTGTTCTGGTGATTTACAGCCTGATTGCTCCATTTTTTCTAACGAGCAAAAGCTGGTTTAGAGCAGCTACATTTCACTGGCGTGTTCATTGATCAGTGTTGATGTATAGTCCTTGGAATTTTAATGCCTGGAGGTAGGGAGGCAGTGGAGAAGAAGAGGAGCTAGATACTCCAATCATAATCTGGGGTCTTGTTCAGGACCATATAATAAAATCATAAATTTACCAAAATATGGTAGACTGTATCAGTAGACTCTTCAAACCAAATTTATGCAGAATTTTCCTGTAAGAATCTCTCATTCAAATGTACATGTAAACTGACAAAAAAGTAGTCTAAAGTTTTCTGTTTACAGGGCTTTCAAATGTCCTTCAGGTCTGTCTGTTACTAAATAACCATGCTAAAATACTTTTGTTTTAAGATTTTAAAATTATGATAAGAATGAGGTTATTGCAAGACAGCAGAAAAATAAATGATTGTTTAAAAAATTCAGTACCAGTTGATGATCATGCATAATTTAAAAGGTATAGTTCAAATATGGTGGACATAAGAAAAATGGTGGATGTAAAGGAAAAGTTATTGGAAAATGACAGTCACTTATGAATTATACGTGCACAAGTCAGAAAAAGCAGCTGATTGTGCCATATATTATGTATGTCACAGTTACAATTTTGAAGTTTCATTTCATAGTGTGTGTTCCCTGTTATACTGAATTTTGTGTAAGAGTTGTGGTCCATTTTTAAACTTTGCTAAACACTGTTTTATTTTTAAATTACAAGTCCATCACAAGCTGAAAGACTTATTTGGATTTATTGTTGCTTATCTTTTGAAAACCTTCATATGAAGTCTTATCAGTCACAAATTGCTGCTAATATCTTGAAGCACATGACAGAAAATGGGAAAATGCTCCAAGACAAATCAAACACCATGCTTCTGGGTAACTGCTGAACAGCCTCCAGAGACACATAAACAAGAATAAGAAATATGCTTCAAGTCCTGAGGTCAAATGCTTTACCTAAGAAGTACATTAATCCCCTGGAGAAGTGTTGATTTGAGAATTTAATTTCTTGTAGGCAATAGAAGTAAGTAAGTAAAAAGAAGTAAGGAAAACGAAAACCAGCAAAAGCAATCCAACCTTATGCATCCACTGAAATAAAATACCAGAAGGGTATAATATTGTCAATAATATAGCAGTTCCTAGGAGCCTGTTGTGCTGGGTATTTTACAAATTCAGAGCAAGTAAC
Source organism: Calcarius lapponicus (assembly GCA_039654755.1). Lineage (NCBI taxonomy): Eukaryota > Metazoa > Chordata > Aves > Passeriformes > Fringillidae > Calcarius > Calcarius lapponicus. The sequence continues at coordinate 75,564,651 of CM077462.1, read as the reverse complement.
TCCTGCAAAGAATTTATCACCCCAAAGTCTATAGTCAGCAGGAGAGCAGACCAACTGCCTAATGCAATTGAGAATGATAACAGCATACGGTCTTCAGATCTGGACATAAGTAACCACATATTTATAATTTTTATACAAATTATTCTGAAATATAGATTTTATGTGCCTCCTAGCCAGCTACTCAGGTTTTTCCATTTCTTTATAATATATCTCTCAAGTTATTATTTGATCACTTTTCAGTATTTAAAACCTGAAATACACTGTGGTGATGTTACAAGCTGTTAGGTCTCTGATCAGTGCTGGATTTCAGATGGAATAGGTCACAGCAAAGTAACTGACCACCCCAACCAAATAGGTGCATGTGGTGGTATTTGCATAAAGAGCTGGTCTAGTATTGGGACTAAACACGTTTGTAATCTTAACTGTCATTAATGACTATATTCAATTGCACATAAAGGTGATCTTGTTTCCTTCTCTAACAGTTTTGTGCTGTTTGGCTGCAGAGAGCTGACCATGAAATTCCATCTCTGGGTTTGATACCCTTCAACCCGCAGAGCATGATAAGTTATGTTATTAGTATCAAATCAGTGTTAACCACTGTTTGAAGCAGGGAAAAATAGTACTTTAAAGTTTTAAATTTTAAAAAATTTTAATTATTAAAAGTATTTTCATACACTGACTGCCTTAATTTGCATGAAATATGTGAAGACTTTTAACATTTTTTTCAATGTACTGCATTCAAATTACATATAAAGCAACTTAACAGAACTAAATAATCTGCAGAACAATTATATTTCTAAATGTATACTATTTAATTGTTAAGAAAACAGTGTTCAGCATAAGAGGAGATACTAGTGCCTGCGGAAGAAAGGGGTAAATTCGAACACTCTTCCTTCACCAGCAAAATGTTTTTACCCACAATACCTTCTGAATGCCTTATAAGCCACTTTCAAGTAACAGTTTCCCCTTGCACTTTCAAAATATAGATTGTCTGGCTTTAGCTGGAGATAGAGGAAAGAGGATTAGATGTGCTAAAGGTTTGCAGAAAGGAAGCAGAAAGAAATGTTAGGGTAAACCCCAAAACCACCTACAGCATTCTCAAAAACTGCCACTCAAATCTGTACAGAATAATAGACTTCCCATCATCAGGGAGCTTGCAAAGAGATTACAGGAGTGTTACATTTTGCTCTTAAACTGTTCATTTCTATGAAGAAAATTAAGTGAATGTGTGAAAACACAAATAAATTCAGTTTCTTGAATAAGTGAATAAGCTGGTTTTGAAAAAAATCTAGATTCCTGCATTTCCAAATTAATGCCATTACCAAGAAGCTTTCTTATTTCTCTCCTCTGCCTGAAAAATTCTCAATTAATTAGATAGAGAAGATTTGATCAGAAAACCTGAGGGAATCAGACCTGAGAACGATGTGTGCTTCATGTATAGGATGTCTGGACAAACAGGAGGATCAATTTCCGTACTTGAATCTGAATCAGAAATTCAGGAAATTTGAAACTATTCATCTAATTCTCAAGTAGCTTTGTATTCTCTTCAAATCCAGAGTAATGCCTGACTAAAATTTTTTATCGAAGCATGCCAGCAGCTCTATCCTTTCTCTACACCACCACTTCATAAAAGATATTTCAGAATTTTCTGGAAACAGGTTATCTATTGTTTTTTTTCCATGTCAGCCTACTGTTCAAAAAGCTGAGTCCACAGAACACACACCTGCATGATTTCTGATTTTGATTTGCTGTGCCAGTTGTTCTCTTGTCCTGGGATTAAAATATCCAATGCTCTGTTATTTTAATAAAAGCTGAGGTGACAAAGTGAGCACCTGTGTTTTTGTTCACTCCAGCTGCTTGCTCTGGTACTCTGCTGTCTTATCTCGCTGCAGCAGCAAAACCCATGTGCCCACCATTAGTGAAAGTACTGTCTACTCCATACAGGTTTAAATGTTATTCTTTACTTGAGAAGAAAAAAACATTGAATCCAGACATCTGCTTTTACAAATTATTTTTGTATTCTAAACAATTTTGTACTTGATCTTCCTCTTTCAGGTCAAGAAAGGATAACCTACTGACGTAAATGAGGGAAATCTTAGTAATACCAGAAGAAATATCAGACTATCTTTAAAAAAAATCCCCCCTCTCAGTCCCTATAGAAAATAGAATAATTGTTTTCTCCAGCACCCTAAAGAACTTGATTCTTTGAAATAAAGGTTAGAACAACTGTTTAAGAAATGTCCATGTGTAATTTTATCAATGTAAATGAATGTGAGCAGAAAGCCACTTTAGTTAAAAGCATGACTGGTGCTGCAAACAGTAGAGTAAAATATCATAAAAGAATCACAGGATCATGGCATCGAGTAAAATATCATAAAAGAATCACAGGATCATGGCATCATCAAGACATCCTGGGAGAGATCTCAGGAAGTGTCCATTCCAACCACTTGCTCAGAGCAGTGTTAGCTCTAGGGACAAACCACATTACTCAGGACATTTTATCTAGTCAGGTCTTCACAACCTTCAGTGATAGTGACTCCACAGGATTTTTGTCCAAGCTGTCTCACTGCTGGACCTTCTTTACTGGGTAGAAATTGGTCCCTATATCCAGTCTGAACTTCTGTCTTATCCATCTGTGTCCACTTTATTTCACCCTCCCACCCAACTCTCTGTGAAAAGTGCAGGCACCATCTATCTCCCCTAGAACCTCCCACAGCCACTTGGGTTCCTGTTAGGTCATCCCAAAGCCATCTCTGTTCCAGGTTGTGCAAGCCCACCTGTCCCAGTCTCTCCTCACAGGGCAAATGCTCTAACCCCAGTTCTGATATCCATTTAGTTGGCTAATGTCTTTCTTATAGATGAGGCTACAAAGCCAGACACAGCTTCTAGATGGATTGCTACGAATGCCAAGTAGAGGGGGAAATTCACTTTCCTGGGTCTCCTGGCTCTGCCCCTTATATTACAGCCCATTTTCTTTCAGTCATTTTTGCTGCCAAGGGTCTGTGAGGGCTCATGGTTACCTGAAAACTGCTCCCCAGCCTGCAGCTGTTTCATAACCAGGACACATCAGTAAAAAGAAAAATCCAAAAGCTGACTATTTTTGTCCTCGCTTTGGATAAGTAAAGGCAAGCAAGTTTAAATAGTAGATTACTAGGACAGTCTTAATTTAAAAAGGCAAAAAACACAATGGATTTTTGTAAGAATTGTAATAAAAAAAATATTGTCTTGCTATTTGTGAAGCAGTTGTAACCCCTGACTCTTCTCTAACACCATTAAACTTAAATGTTAGTCTTGCAATTATGCACACTAACAGCACAAAAGAGCCTGCAGACATGGAATTATGTGACTCAATTTAATACATGATTGCTGAGGCATGTAAAAGTGTGTGTGGATTTAGCCTGATAAGACCTAAATGTCTTGGACACATGGGAAGGAAAAAAAAAGTTAATTTCAGCAAGCTTTTATAGAGCTAAACACACAGAGGTGCCATCCATGTCTATGCCACCCTACATCATCCTTCCTGGACTCCAACTTCACAGGCTTCTGTCATTTCTGCTGTGAGAAGTGAAAAAGAGTTGACATCTTTTCTCTCCATGTTACCATTGCTACTGAGAGACCCTAAAGTGATCTTTGAATTTTGTATACTTGAAGTATAAGCTGTTCCAGAAAAGTATACCAATAGGATGCATGTGACCTGTGATTCAGTGGAACCTCTCAGGACACCTTATCTGTGGCCAAGTATACAACAGCTTTTTTGCAAGATCATTTCTTAGGGGGGATTGCAGTTTCAGTTAACTAAAGGAGAGCTCTTACCTTCACCGACAGCATTATAGCATAATATACATTAAAAGTAGTTTCTCTTATTTCTTCTGGCTTGTTATCAACTCAATTTTCCTGTTTCTATCAGGTTTGCATCTCCTACTGTTCATTGCTTGTCTTCATAAATTGTCCCCTTCTGCAGTGCAAAGGTCCTTGCCTGGATGACCTTAATGAAGATCTCAACTCCCTCATAACCATAGACCCTGCATTTTACTATAAATATTAAATAAGCTATTTGGGTTTATGTATATTAAGTGTACATTAAACAGAGTAGTATGGCTTATATATTTGGTACCGAGGAAAAAATAAGATCTGCTGTGTGTTTCAAGGAACTACATTTTCAAAGTGTAATGCTACAGATACTTCTGAATCCCCACAGACCATCTTTAAATATTTTTCTGTTTAGATTTTTCTTGGTCTTACAGGACATGTCAGAATGATGTAGTATGTATTAGTCTTGCTGTTCCATAGACTTTAATAAAATTCACATTACACACTATGTTCTGCTTTTGCTTTTAAGAAGAAGAAAAAGTTCATCAAAAGTACTTTTAACAAGTTACTCCAATATTACTTTTTAATTTTTTTTTCTGTTATAGATATTATATCAATTCTTAAGGGTTTATATTAACATCCTAATGCTATATTCTCTGGAAATATAAAATAAATGAGGATATATTTTTCTCTAAAATAACCTGGTCTTATGGATACTACTAAAGCATTTTTTAATTTAATGGAGAGGCAACTTCTGAACTGGTTTCCTTTTATTATCATGGCTAGAAGCACATAATTAGAACCCCATAAACACTACTGACATAAATGCTTTATTAAATTAGAGATAATTATGCTATTTTATAAGGAATTAAAAACTCAAAACATTTTAAAATCATATGATAAACAGTCTTAAATGCACAATAAATGCAAAAAACCCCTAAAAATGACAACCAAATCCAACCAAACAAAAACCTAAACTAAAATACACAAAAAAACCTCTCATATTTTGTTTCTCATTTTAGAACAAGATATATGTAATTTCTTTTACCCATCCTTATGTTTCAGTCTCTGAAGTAGTCATATTAATAATTTGGGGAAAAAAAATTAATAATAAAATTAATCCACTCCAGTGGGAGATTAATTATGCTCTTCACCTCAGATGTATTTATTTTCTTTCACTCAATAAAATGTCTCTGAGTGATGTGCTTGATGTATACACCTGCACTTGACTGTATGGATCCCATTCTATTGCCTTTATACTTTAGGTGTGATGTGTTGACAGTCCAAGTGTCTTTAATATTTTAATATTACAGGGTGTTTACTGTTTATCATGAAATGTAGTTTTAAAAAGTCAGCACTTATCTATAATTCCCACAATGCAAGTAGCATTTACAGTCCTGTCAAAAAGGAAACAAAGATCTGAAAATGCTTTTAATGGTAGAATTTTGATCAAAGAAAATTATAATGGAGAAAAGTTAGTAATTTCGCCTTTTGGAGTTCTTTAATAGTTTTAAAATAAAAATAGAGAATTAGCAATTTGATTTTTTCAGTTTATCATTTAATTTTAACCATTTATTTTCTAACCATCTGCTTTCTAACTCTGACTGTAAGAAATCCTTATGTCATAACTATGCTTCAATGAATTTTTTTCTTATTTCCTCCCTAAAGTATTTTTAAGGTGAAATACAAGAATTTTGTATATTTATCAGGTATTCATATGAGAGAGACAAGATTTGCCAATATGAAATCCGCCATTATCCATCCCTGTGTATTGTATGATGTCGTGGCGCAGGGAAATTCGAGCTCTCAATATGAGTGATCAGCAAGTTCTGTTTATTGATTAGTGCACCAGATATTTATTTACAGTAGTAATAACTCATGAATATTCTGTAATCTAAACAGTATATTGGCCACACCACAACATCAGCTCTTCCCCATTCCTCAGGGGTTGCATCTCTTTTTTTCATGTCTCTTTCACTACTTGTTATCGTACCACAGCTATGCCCAAGGACACAGTGTTTTGCAGGTGCAGAAACTCAGATTAGCTGGGTTCGGTATTTTTCCAGTCTTTGGTTAGCTAATGTTCCAACAGTATGATAACACACTTCTGATTTGGAAACATCGTATTTCTGTTCAAACTACTGTGTGCCAACTCATTAGACTGTCTCAGTAATAGAATCTGCAACAAAAGACTAAGTCTATAGTTTGATTTCTGAATATTATTGCTAACATTTAATTTATACATGTGTACTCACAATTATTAATGGACTTCACAAACAAAAGTATTTGAATTGAATATTTCAGTTATCTGTTCAGTTCATAGTTCGTAGCAAAAGTATATTAATTAAGCTGTAGGACACTGGGATATTTTTTCCCTATTTGGTGTTTTTTTAATGCTTTATTAACTGGTAATTAGCTACAGTTTATTGTTATTTGAAGGTGATTAATTTGAAGGTAATATCTGGGACACACATAAGTGGGGGAAAGACTGAAGTGAAGAGTATTTTCAGCCTACACTGGAAGAAAAAAATTACTTTTACAAAAGTGGCAATATGCCAGCTTCACTGATAATGATTGGTAATTAACTTCAACAGCAGGCTGCACACCTGCTTCAGAAAGTCTAAGGGTGTAAATCATTATGCCCTGAACTCCCAAGATTTTAATTTTAATTTTCTTGTCTGGGACCCCAAATTCAGCACCACAGGGATAGATGGCTGAGCAGTACTATACTTTAATGGACCAGAGTTCTACCATTTCTTTGATAGAGGAAAACATCCCACTGTGGGATGAGGCCAGACTTTTCCCATAGGCCATAAGTTATTCTAGTGCTTATAATAATTTTGCTGATCAAGTTTTTAAACTGATGAAGTGAAAGTAAATGCACTTCTACAAAACCCACTGCAACTTTTTGATATCTAGGGAATGGGTCAAAAAGAACATTGAAAAGCCCCTTGCTATGATATAAATGACACCATTGGCAGCCTCATTTAGTGTTGTCTGTCATTTTAATGTAAAGATTTGTGAAGGTAAAATTGGAAAAATTGTTTTTTAAACACTGCTGAGTTTATGGTTGAAATGAAAAGACTCAGTATTTAAACTGGTCTCATCAGAACCCAAAACAGACTACACTGGCCTTTTTGTGATATTTGTCATGAAGATTAAGCATGCATTTATTCTCAGTATGGAAGATATATTTATTTGCTTTTCCATGGAGACTAATGGAGTTTAACACATTTTCTTTTGAAAAATTTCAAGATTACCCCAATATTATAAATGATGAAGCTGAAGCAGAGAGACATTAATGGATTTTCCTGTTATTGGAATTAGCCAAAAAAGCTAGTCATTATTTAAGTGTTCAGGGCTGATCTTAGAGCGTATTTAATTTTTTTTTTTTTACAAGAACCACTGATGTTGAAAATTGAAAAAAACCATAAAAATTTCTAAAAGGCAAACCTAGGAAAATATTAGTGGTAGTAGTAGTGGGTAATTTTAAAGAAAATTTCAAAACTACTATGTAGTTTATTGCACTTCATTTTTTTTAATTCCTGCAGTAAATAAATTTGCTGTCTTTTATGCTGTTTCTTACCCAAACAAAAACAGTTTAGCAATACACAGCTGGCATCTTTCCTCCCAAAAATGGAAAACTAAAGCAGAAAGACTTCAGTGTGGTGTGACTAATATTAGAAACTTTGAAACAATTCTTGTTTCTTACTCATAGAGCTGAGTTATTTCTTCCTTGGTTGTTGTATTGGTTTTGTTCCTTTTTCAAGCTGTTAAATAAAAAGTCAGTAAAAGTATGGATATGTGTCGCTAACAGTGACCTCTGATCTCCTAAATGTCCTTGGATTTTCAAATAATTGAATATCAAGGGGTTCATTGCTATTTTGAAGACCATTTATGCTGCTTCATCTCTAAAACTAGTTAAGTAAGGTTTATACATCTTATGAAATGTCAGAGTGTGAGGAAAAAGAGTGTGAGGTAAGAAAACAGTATATATGGAGTTAAACATCTTTTATTTTTTATAAGCCGTCCAGGTTATTGTGTCTTTGTTAACCAGGAATGTTGTCTCATGTATAACATTAAGAAAGTACAGCACATAGTGATGCTAATTTAATGTGACTTAAATATTTGAATTATTCAATAAAATACTTCATTATTAAATAAAAACTTAAATTGAAAAATTGAAGGCCAGCTATAAGGGTAATTTCAAAAGTATCAGAACCTAGTATACACATATTTAAAATTAATTAAATATAGAAGAATATTTGTTGACTAAATAAAATTTTAGATAGTACTTTATTGATACCAATAAGTATTGATAATAGATATCTAGACATAAATCAATAGACATCTCAATAAATATCTAATGACATTTGTAGTCAGTGTAACATTTTCAATAATTAGGATGATGTTAGCCTGATAAGAAAGGCTTTCTCACAGCAATTCTACTTTTGAAAAAGTAAATGGATGTAAAACAAAATTTATGTGACTTAAATATGTAGTTGGTTCCTCTAGAGTAAAAAATTGCCACTTTTTTTCTGTAATTGGTAGTGGCAGAAAAATTGCATGAAGTAATAGAGTTTGGTTTTGTTTACTGTATGAGCTCAATTTTAATGACATTTTCAGTTCTTTTCTCCAATTTTTTTTTCTTAGAACTTTAAATTCAAATTGGTTACTTGAAGAGAGATCTTTTGAAGGTCACATGTGTCTCTGGAAAAGCACTTTCTGAACTACATTCCTTTCTACAGCATTCATCACTGAATTACACACCAAATGCACTTATTCTACACAGTTAGAAATTTAATAAAATGTTCTAGACTTTAAGGTACCAATTTTTCACTACATATTGCATAATTCACAAATAAAAGTAATCAATAAGCTTCTTACAAAGCACTGAATTCCTGAGAATGGTTATAGATCTTTAGGTTTCAGTCATAATAAAGTAATAGGAAAAACCAGCTTTTTTAGAAATGCTTCTACACAGCATCAGATGCACTTTTTGCATCATTCATAATACAAATCTACTCCAACTTTTCAGTGTAAATATAATGGTAATTATTTTAGTGGTTTCTTAAAAAAAAATTTTGTTTTTTAAAACATGACATGATTCAATATGTAATACTTGAACTGAGCAAAACCTTTTCTTATTACCTAAATGAATACTTAAGCGTCATCCTGGATTCCTTGAACTATCTGCTCTAAGTAGATAAAACAGGTTTTCTTACACTCTTCATTTGACCTGTCCTCCACACAGGAAAGAATGCATAATTACCTTGAAGCTATTACTCTGTACTGTATAAAATGTGCAGCCTAAAGACTCACATAGTCCTGAGGTCTGCTTTTGAGTTTGTGAATACCAGTAGGGACATTTTCATGTTTTCTCAGGTGAGACATCTGTGCCACTGATGTCTTCTTTCTCTTCCATCTGAAGTTCTTTAGACTTCTGCAATATGCCTTCATTGAGATATGCCACACAAGGAACACTCACTTCTTTTTAAAGGGAGGTACATTTCTTTTTCACTCACTTCCATGGGGTATCATGGGTTATATCAGAAGTTATCTTTATTCCTACTGCTGTATCCGTAAGCTTCATTTTCTGAAGTTCAAGCTCTGTAACAATGCAAAAGTCCTTTCTGTACTCCTCCCCACAAATCATCCTACCTTGAGGTATGAACCTTTCATTGTACAGCAAGTTCCTTCCAAGATAAGGATGATGTTTTAATAAGCAAAATTGGAATTAGGTTTCCTAAAGGGAGGAAATAAGAGGAAAAAGAATGCATGTAACTTTCTTAGACACATGGGTCACTTCTTCAAGAGAACTATTAGAGAGCTTAAATCAGAAAATTTACACTGAAAATTTGCTGTGTTTCTGATATAGTTTTATAGGGAGTAGAGAGGTAAGACAGAGGTTATGCTTGTACTATTTTTTAATAGCTATAGGATTAAAGTTTTTTCTCCAAATTTTCCATTTTACCTAAAACAAATACTGTACAGTAGCTCAAGCATAAGTGCTAGGTAATACAAATACACAAGGCATACAATTAGATGATAACATCTCTTGAGGCACCTCTTTGATCTTTATTTTTTCTTCTTTCTATAATTTATAGTAGTAAGTTTAATAAAGATTCCTAAGGTACTGTGTGTTATTGCTAAGTGTATGACCTTCACAAGAATATATAGTTTCTCATTTTATCAATTTCCTCTCAATTTTGATACCATTTTATATTTATGCAAATTGCTTTGCACTTGGATTATTTACTTTGTCCAATATTAAGATTTTCACTCATCTCATACATGTTTTGACCAAGTAATACAAAAACTTAAGTGGTGCAAGCACAGGAAAGGTTCCCCTTAAAGCAGATTTAAAAATTTTTTAAAACCCATGTTTAGGAAATTCATTATCACAGTATTATTTTCTACTGTTTTAAAAATACAGTTGCCGCTTCTTGGGTTAGGTGCAGAGAAACTGCAGTGTGCCCCTGCTGGAAGTAAAAATGGTGTGGAGATTTAAGGTACGGCCCTCAAAGGAACAAAGCGTAGAGATAATTTGGCCATTACTTCTGGGTTTATTATTTATGTTATCATCATTTTAGCTCTTTCTGTGATAGCACATTCACCAAGTGAATGATTTCTGCCAGGATGGACAGAGAAAGAGAAGTCTCAGAGACTGCTGAGCTCCTCCAAGATCTGTGACATTAGATGTCCTGGCAGAAGACCAGTAAAGCCTGCAAACATGTACTGACAGACAAAAAAAAATAAAATAATCTGAAGTCAAACTCTGCTTGTTTTCTCCTCTGTGCTTTTGTCATAAACTTTGTCAGATAAATCCTTCTCACTACATGGGAAGGTGTATGAAGCAAAACAACAGAGAATCCCCAGTCCAGGGCAAAGGAGAGTCACTTTACTGCAGAAACCTGGTCTTTGTACGCAGTTAGCCAATTTCAGTTACATAGTTTTAAAACATAACAAACATAATCCAACCAACCACTATAAACCACAATGTGAACACATAATGGTTATATAATTTGTTTTTGTACCTCCAATTCAGCCGAGTCACTTTCCTATAGTTCTTTTCTACTTAGCCAAAGCAGCAGGTCTGAGCCATGATTCTACAAGGGTAACAAAACCCTTATTTTATAAGGCTTTACCTATATGCAACAGGAAGGAACCATATTGATTCTTATTTTTGCACTGTCTTGTAATTAACTGTGTTCTTAAAAAAAAAAAAAAGAATTTTTTGTCATGAAAACAGTGTGATTTCCAAAATATTGTGGATATTCACAAGATGCAGTAACAATGTCTTTTGCTGCACCTTTCTGGTGAATGGTTAAGCCTCTGATTGCTACTAGCCTGCAAACATGGGCAAACATGGCCCTGGGAACATTGAAAATGCTGCAGTGCTGAATAGTCCAAAAAGCAGAATTCTAGCTCTAGACAGCACTGCTGAACTTCTGAAATCATCAATTTCTGAATCTAGCCAAGGAAAAGAAATATGTATGCATGTGATCAAGCCCAGATGAATTATCTCACTTAGCTTTCCAACACCAGTACCAAACACAAAAAACTATCTTCTCTTAATCATATTTGAAGAACAAAAACCCTGAAAAATATACATAAGAAAAACAATATTTGTTTGCAGAAGTATTCCAAGGCAAAAAGAGAAGTTGCATTGTTCAAAGAAACATTTTGCTGCATGCTAACTACAGATGGTGCACAGTATGCCACTCCTTCCTTTAATAACTGGAATTTCTGACATTGACATTTTTCAGTGAAATCTGATTATAAAATACTTACTTATAATTATTTCAGAGCAGATTTGTATGAAAAAGAAATTGAAAGTTTTTAAAAGCTGTTTTGAACACAACATATTAGAATAAGCTATAATTTTAAAATATAGAACTTTGAAGAATTAAAATATCATCTCTTTCTAATCATGGGAATTATGTATGTATACAGGATGACTGTTTGTTAAAAGTATACCAGAGATCAGATAAAAATATCTCAAACATCTTTTCTCTGACCTTTGTGCTTTAGGACTGACCTGAACAGCTCAAGTTTTTTTTCTTTTGATGGTCATGTCCTATATCTGCTATCTGATCTTCAATAGAAATTTCTCTGCTTTCACTAAATTAAGTTTAGTAATGATTTGGGTAAATTCCTATACCTACCAATAATATTAGATATTAGATATGACATCAAGTGCAGCCAGGTTTCATGAAGACCAACCCAACTTTCTCTATTATACCTGCTGGAAAATCCTTGTAAGCTTAGTGCAGGAATGTTGACCCATGAAGAAACTACAAATTAATTAAATATTTCCCACTTATATAAGATTTATTTTACAGATTCTTAGTCAAAATAAAGAGTTAAGCTTTTGAACACAAGCTAGTAACAGTAAAAAGACACTAATCTAGAGGAGTTATTAAAGAATAACTCACCTTTCTTTGGAATAAATTATATTTTGGAACTTTGCCTGCATAAAAGAATTAGAATTTAACTTGAAAGAGAAACATAGCTCCTCAGTATTGAATATCCAGTCTGCTTGCATGCAAGTTCATAGAATTATAGAACAATTTGGATTGCAAGGGACCTTAAAGATCATGTAATTTCAGCCCTTCTGCCTGGCACCTTCTGATAGACTGGTTTGATCAGAGATCCATCCAATCCAGCCTTGAACATTTCCAGGGATGGGGCGTCCATGGCTTCTCTGGGCAACTTGTTCCAGTGTCCTACCACCCTCACAGTGAAGAATTTCTTCCTAACAGCTACTTTCCAGTTTAAAACTCTTCCTCCTTTTTCATTTTTATTCACTGCAAAATTTATAAAAATATTATTAATTACAGAAGAATTGCAATAAAACACAGATGCTCAAAACATTTTCTTGGTAGATTACTAGCAGATTAATTTCTTATTTTTAAATAACTGTGATCAGTTTTAAACTGTCAGTGAGGAAACTATCACCTGATGAACAGCTGTAATAATTTTAAAATCATGATATTTTAAACTTCCATATCCCTTTACTTGCCTGCCTAGCCAAAATATGCTTTTTGACATAATCAGTCCTCTGAAAATAGTTATGAAATATTTTATTTTATGGAAAGTTTCTACTCTGAAGTGCCAGTATTTTGTCAAATTTACATGAGGAATATCCTTTCAGGCTGATAAAACCTCTCTGCAAGGCTGCCCATCTCTATGTGATGTTTCCAATACAGAAGGCTATACTTAGACAAAAAAACAATGCATCTTTTTCTTCCTGCCCTAACATTTTGACATTAGTCCTGGTTTATGCTGCTCAGCTGTCATCACATTGTGCTACAGAGACAATCTCCATTCAGCAATTTCAAAATGTGATTTTCATTGCATTTTTCAGAAATGCTGCAGAATATTCTTATATGAAGGAAATTATTATAAAAGATAAAACAATTTCTAACATGGAGACAGACCACCTGAATCATGACCTAAAAATTAAACATGACATAAACCCACCAATGGACAACTGCATTGTATTATGAGCTGGCATGCAGAGCCAGGGGTTTATATTGCCTCTTATATTTCTTCTTTTAGTAAGACTTAGAATACAGAAATTCCCATTTCAGTGTGACCAGAAGAGTTGGTTGAGATAAACAAGTTTTCAGACTGTTCACTGCATTCATGTTCTCCTCAGTTTGTGTTGTATGCATGTATGAACATGAGAGCTGCTGCTCTTGGGAGCATTATTCTCCTTTCTCAGAGAGCTTGGGCTGACCCCCACAGCACTGGCCAATTTCAACTCCATTTGAGCTTTGGACACACAGATTCACCCCCTTACAGCAGCAAGCAAACAGCTGCATCTCTGTACTATTCCATTGCCAGTAATACTCCTAAAACAGAGTAAAAAAAAATGCAAAACTAAATGAATGAAAGTCACAAAAGCTAGAAGAAATATATTTTCTTTAAGTGTGAATGAATATTATTGAGTGCGATGGATTACTCTCTCTCTATACCCTTAAAAGATTTACCCCATCATGCATTTTTCTATTTAATGTCGTACCTTACAATTTGTATCGATGAAATAATGACCCATCTGCCTGAGATATTCTTTTCTATTAAACCTAATTTTAAATATGGGTGTGTCTTTAAAATGAACTACATTACAGAATTTTATTTTGAAACAACTGTGGGGTGCCGTGTGAAATATTAGAGTTAGTGGGAGAAATTAGTTATAATGATAATTCAGCTGATGTTAGAAAGACCATTTCAGTGTAGGAGGATCCCTACAGAAAATGACTGTGTGGCTGGATCTGTGCAACAGATACAAAGATACTAGGAGATTATAAAGCAGTAAGATGGCTGAAGACTGATGTCCTTTTGAATAACAAAGGGTAGAGTTACCCAAAGAGTTTTATCAAAAATCATTCAGGGACAACCAAACTTTGTTTCACTGACTTAAAAAAGGATTTGCATTTGCATCAGCAAACACTATTACTCGGCCTTCTAATTACAAAGTCTATTTTCAGTTTACACAATGGGATTACTGCTTGCTAGTGAAAGGTCAATTTCTGTCCTTTGGATGAGAAATTGGAACCTATTTGAAAAAGTTGAATGTATTTCTTTGTTTCAATAACATGATGATATCTAATATTTTATCAAGCAAATGACATATTAAAACTTCAAAACTCTTACACATCCAGCAAAAGAAATGTAATTTTTGTTAATTCTGTGCGTGACATCAAGCTCTCATAACTGTACTAGGGAAACAGGGTCGCTATGCACTGGATCTCTCAGAAAGTTTTCTGAGTAGTTTGTCTACTTATGACACTTAAAATAGTCTGCAATGACTGCAGTACTATTTGCTTGATTTTATACTGCAGAGGTGAATGAGTCATAAGGTGCCTCTAGTTCTGATTCTGGAAGCTAAGAGAAGTAAATTGCTTCCTTTCTCTTTTCCTAGAACTGCAAAAAATTGTGCTCAAAAATACACATAACTAATCTTTATTTTAGTGGTGTGGTTTTTTTTGTTTGTTTTGAAGGTAGTTGATTAAAAAACACTAGAGAAAAGTGCAACTATGATTGAAGCCTCAGGTTTTAGCTTTTATATTTTTCAGATTCTGTACTGCTTTAGTGTGTAGTTCTGAGCTTCATATTAAGGGATAGTAAGCTCTCTTCACAAAGTAGGTAGACAAAAAAATTCCTTCGCTATCTGGGGACCAAGGACAAATGATCCAAATTTCAGGCCCAAGACCATAAACAATGGTGCACTGAAGAGAGAAAAACAAGAAGGTTGGGACTCCATGGGCTAAAACTATCATTGAACAATTAGCTCTAATATTCTAATGGACCAGAACTTACAAAAGTGCGAGACCTCGTGACCGGTCGTCCATTTTTGTGACCATTTTGGGTTCATCTTGGGTGTAGCCCTGCCTGGGTTCTTGTACTGCCCAAGGTGTATCCATTGAAGCCTTCTAATAAATACCTGCTTTATTCTTTAGTTCATCTAGTCCCTGTTCTAGGTCAGCCTTCACAAGGCATCAAGATGTGAAAATTGCGTTGTATGGCCATATGGAATAATGTAGCAGCATGTGGCTACAAGGACAGGATCATATCTTAAAATCAGATTTAAGCCTCCTCAGAACAGGAAAGCTCCACAGAATAATAGGTTGTGTTTAATTGGAAATATACTGTTCTCTGAGACATTGAGCAAAGTACTATTTTATAAAATGGGCTGACCAAGAAAAAGTGCAAAAAACTCTTCATAAACTGTAGATTTTTGCAGTTGCTAGAGGGCGCTTTAGTGGCTTTATGTGGTAAATAGTTAGGTATTATAATGTAAATGCTCTTACACTATCATTATCTCACAAAATCATATATTTATATTACTTACATATAAGATGGAAATTTAGAATTTAGGATTACTTACATATAAGATGGAAATTTAGAAAAATATAGTCAGTAGTCTTCTTTATGTCAGGTAAATATTTGCTTATTTATATTTTCATTTATTTATGTTGATAAAATAAAATACCACCAGTACCTAACTAGAGTTTTCAAAATGTTCCTTGAAGACAGCATGTTTCAAATTTCTTCAGGTTATCTTTATGGGTATGAAAGCTTTCTAGTCTTTGGTGGCTGTAGATTCCTCTTTGCCATGCAGAGAATCTTATGAGCCCATGAGAGTCAGAAACACATTGACATGAATCAGACTTGTGCAAAGCAGTGCCATAACCCTGCAGTTTCTTACCTGACCTACAGGCAGAATAAAAATTTCTACGTTTTGAAAGCTCTGAAGATGTTTAGAAATCCACAGCACATACACATCATTTCCACCAGGTGAAAGCCACTTCTCCAAAAGAGAAGGTAGCATTTGTGTTAACACTCAATTGGTACTCACTGGATGTGGATTTAATATACTCCACCACTCTCTATAAAATCCTGCACCATGGATTTTTGTATTAACATATACAGTAGTTGAGATTTGATTATTTTGATCTTTTCATCAAGTATGTGTCTGAGTATAGTAAATGTTTTTATAGGTTCTCATTTGGGAAAGAATAGATTAAAGCATTTCTTGAAAATTTTATTATTAAGATGAAGTATCTGACTCTGTGAAAAGCAATCTGAGATGAAGTCCAAGCTGTAAGTTTACAATGGTAATATTCAGACACTTGGTGTTTAAAATGCATATTGAGTATTTGTTGATTAGATTCAATTTATGCTTTTATGGAGTTCGAACCTCAATCTTCCCAATCACAGAGAAGCTTCCTAAACACCAAAATAAATTAAAAGTGAACTCTCACTCAGGAGTCTGGATGTTCCCATTACTTCTTCCACCTCTGTAAATAACAAAATATTAATTGGAGCAGGGTCTCTAACATATAATTTTCATAGCACGAGGGAATCCTCTCTGAATTCTAGAATCAGTCTTTCTTATATGTTTAGTAAAGATTGATCTGAAAATT
Source organism: Calcarius lapponicus (assembly GCA_039654755.1). Lineage (NCBI taxonomy): Eukaryota > Metazoa > Chordata > Aves > Passeriformes > Fringillidae > Calcarius > Calcarius lapponicus. Next base: position 75,547,906 of record CM077462.1, on the reverse strand, counting down.
AAAAAGAACAGGGGCATGACCAGGTATCTCACATATATTATGTGAATGCCAGATATAGCTAAGCTTCTGGGTATTCTAGGATGCTTTTCACTCCAATTGTATCAGTATTTAAAAAGTTATTTCAGAAAAAAAACCTTCTCAATTGGTATGTCAATGTAATTTTTTTTTCACTTTGGTAAATAGGTCTCCTAATTAAGCAATACTTACAAGAAAATTATTTAAAAACTCCAGAATAAATAGGTGAACTGTGGGTGGAAAGCTGAGCAGTATGACACAAAAGGACACTCTTTTTCTTCTAGATGGAAACTGTTATATCCTTAGGAACATTTTCTGCAGAAAAATTGACCTCAGGTTTTTATGAACAGCTCCTTACATGATGGCAGCCCTACCTGCTACAATTCATATACTGAAAGGGAGAGTTTTCAGATTTCTTTACTTCAGACTATTTTTTTTTATTTTATCTTTTCAAACTTGGACCTTTATTGCCACAGCAAGTTCATAAAGCAAGTTCATAAGCATCCAAAACCTGACTTGCAGGAACAGTCCAGAGGAAATGAGAAGACGTGCTGTAATCTATTGCGTTGTTACTCTTCATGAACATTGGTATTACTGGCAAACACACAATTTACTAAATCATGAGAAATCTGGATTACTACAGAGACAATTGAAGACCTACCGGATAACTGTGAAAGACAGTCGCTGATTGTATTTGAACGGCAAAAAAAAAAAAAAAAAAAGAAAGAGGAAAAAATTATTTCTACTACCCTTTTAGCAGGATGTTTTTCCTTTAGCCCATGCACTCTTGAAGAGATACCAATGGACTATTTCAGAGCAATTAATGATGCTTTCACCTGGTCTATAAAAATTGGACATCTTTCCATAAATATCCTCCATGTCATCACAGCCCTCATTTTTTGTCTGGGATCAGTGTTTTCTCTAGAACCGACTAATAAATACACCAAAATCTCAAGCAAAATTAGCTCTGATGTTTGGTTCTTCTGGAAGTCTGAGTTAGTCGTAGTGTTGTTCATGCATCTTCTTTTGGACCCGCCCATCTAATCAGAAATCTTTGAATCTTTGACCATCTTCTCTTTCTAGAATCACAGAATGATTTGTTGAGAAGCACTTTTAAAGATCATCTTGTTCCAATGCTCCGGCCTCAGGGTTTTGCTAGTAGTGACTTGATCTGGAAAAAAGAGATAGTAAAGAAGTAGTTAGAAGAACAGAGTGGGGTTTTGTAAGCTCTACAGAAGTTCCCAGTAAAGGTCATTATTGGGCATTTCTGCTTTCTATCAACTCTGTAGCCATGCTGGATGTAAGCTCAGCTGTCTTAGTGTAATTGTAACCATAACCTGATGCAGAAATCTTTGCAAAGAGATTTTTTGAAGAAAAACTGGTGGAAAATCTTACTACAAATATAGTGATGTATACAAGCAAGAGACCTTTCTTTTCTTCTGCAATGTCTATATGGAAAAATTGGTGTTGTCTTCCAAAGAGACAGAGATTTCTGTTTTGGGACCTTTGAACATTTACACAGCCCATAGGTAAATTTCAGAATTGTCACCATTGCCTTGTGTATTCAGATTTCAAAATTTTGCAAACTCCCTTAGAAAAAGGTTTTCATTCAAAGGTCAAGCAATGTTTTAAATTACTAAGCACAAGAGAGCTGGTGTTATTTTTTTAGTCTGAACCATATATTTTTAGAGTTTAAAGTAATAGCAGCAGCTGATATTTATTTTTTGCTGTGTTAGTGAGTGCTCATCAATAACCTAATGGCCATATCTGATTCTACAAAAAAGCAGGTGTTTTTGCCAAGTACCATACAGTATAAATGCTGGTGTAGAATTTTGATACTTTTTAGAATTATTTGCTCACCTGTATTCATGGTCTGGGTGCAATCTTGTCCGTATAGTTATTTATTAACGCTAGGGATATTGGTGACTGCGTATTTTCTTCCTGTTTCTGTTGTTGCCAGTTATAGGAAAGTTACAAATGTATCCAGACAGATTTTAATCTTTATTGCAACTCTCATCAACATACTGTGATTCTTTTAACTTCTCTACTTTCACTATATCAGATTTTCTGATTCTCTTCATATGTTCAATATTCCCTTCTGCTCTACTCTGTTGGCAGGAATAAAGTGATTTTTTTTGTGAATTGCAGAGGGGAGAGACACAACTGAGACACTTTCATTTTCTTCTTAAGTCTATGCATCTTCCATAACCTAAAATCTGACAGTTTCTCTCCTCTACTTATTTATTCTCTTTCTTTTCTTGTCTCCAATGCTGTTTGGTGTCAGTCATCTATGGGGAAAGTGAGAGGATAAAAAAATAAAAGTAATATCGAAGTTTAAAATCCTGCAGAGATTTGCCTCCATATATGGTTCCACTGGCTAATAATGAGCATAAACATAAGACACTCTCCCATTTTGAAAAGTTGTATTTTCAAGTCTCTGAGCTTAGGCAGACTGCACAAGAATTTTCAGTTTCAGAGGGCATCCTCGCTTCTTCCTTTGAAGAAATAATGGAGATTAAAACAGCTGGATAAATGCAAATCTTGTTAAACAGCACAAGAAATGAATGAACCTCTTTGATTCTGCTGCCCACAGGATCAGACCATAATGTTTATTCCCACTAAATTTTTGCATCCCAGAAGTTCTCTGACAGAAGACAAAGGATAGAGGATGAAGAAATCCAGCATCAGTTGTTCTTAAAGGACACTTGAACCTTCTTGCTGCCACCTACCAAGGCTTTCAGAAATTCAATTTGCATTCTATGTTGACAGCTAAAAAGCACAGGCATAGAAATATCTGACCCACACAGATTCCATATACCAGCAAGGATAAGAGCTTTTGCTTTCTTTGAGAGAGCCTCTCAAAGGTGTTAAATTGTAAGAAAGGAAGCAAAAAAGATTCAGGCTTGGGATAATGAAAGAGCCAGTTGCATGCTTTAAAATTTCTCTGCTTAAGTTCCCTCCCTCTAGAGGAAATTACAAAAATGTAAACAAATGAATAATAAAATATCTTTTTGTTTGTTTGTTTGTCCTCATGGAAGGCCTTAGGGAGGTAATACTTAGGACCTAGTTCTACTCATTTATACACAAGGGATATAAAATGAATTAAAAAGACATGAGGAAAAATATATATTTGAATCCTTCCAGATGTGCCTTTATGATGTTTTCTTGTAGAGCAAGAGGGCCAGCAGCTCAAATAGAGTTTAAGAATCAAATATTAAAACAGTAACTGTCAAAAATGCAAACCTTTTTCACACAAGAATGAAATTTTAAATGTCTAGAAACTGTCTGTATGTCTGATGAAAGCCAACTTAGTAATTTAAAACATTGTTTGACCTTTGAGTGAAAACCTTTTTCAAAGGGAGTTTGCAAAATTTTGAAATCTGAATACACAGGTCAATGGTGACAATTCTGAAATTTACCTATGGGCTGTGTAAATGTTCAAAGGTCCCAAAACAGAAATCTCTGTCTGCCTAGCAGAAAACACAAATTCTAAATTGCCGACAAAGCACATACTAGAAATATAGGTTTTTCTTGCTAAAATTAGGAGACCAAAGCATCAGAATTATGCCATAGGTGACCCATGTGTACACTCTGGTGGAGGTTCTGTCATCACAGATCTGTGGACTCCAGTCTGGAAAAAAAAGAAAAAAGAGTTACATGAAGTACATGAAGTTGACTTTCTTGAGTAATTAGGCCCACAAATTTGACTTGCTTTAGAGATAAGTAGAGATTGGAACTAAGCTAAGAAAGATTTTTATTATGTTATTGCACAGTTGAATTTCTCCTATGCTTCATTAGAAGTTATTGTACCTTTCTCCCCTCAAGCTACTTTGTATCAAAACTGGGTAGAAATACTTTGGCTCTAGAAATCATGTGTCTGGAAATGTGGCCCAAAATATGCCCTCCCTACTTGTGACTGATAGGTCTTGTCTGACTCTGTGCCAGACTAGCTGAAACCTCTCAGAATAACAGTTCTCTAAACTTAATTATTTCAAAGAAAGAGAAATTTCAGGTAAGCAGAGATTTTTCTCTGTGATGATTGACATTCATTGTCGTTTAGGTATGCAAAACCATAGATGGGAACATAAAACCCTCAGAATGCAAATTCCCTTGAAGTGACAAGGCTTACTGATTCACTATCTTTTCTTTATGGAGAGGATTTTGAAATGAAAGTTATAACCTCAGGCTTCAAAACAGGCACACTAACAGTGTTTACAGTAAAGTTCCATATACCAAATAGATGATTTAGAATAAATCTTTCTGTTCAGTGTTATTCATACTTAAAAATTTACTTCTATGACAGCAGTAAATTAGGTTTTAGTGGAAAGAACTATTATAAATTCTCTTTGAAAGATATCTACATTTTAGTCAAACTTGATTGATTTCAAAATTGTCTTCATTTAAAAATTCCACCTATATTCCATGTCTATATATTTGAAACTACTTTTGAAATGGAAATCAGCTATAAATCCAAAACAATTCAAGACATGACAAGTCTTTTCTTACTGTTTCCTATGTGTACTTCGGTAAGCCCTTGACCAAATAATGCTACTTTGAAATGTAATTCTAATTGCCTTAGAAAAGTCCTCTCTGTTGACTTCTAAAATCATCTGTGCTGATTTTTTTCTGCTGTATTTTGCATTTTCATTGCTTACTCACTTGATGTATATATAGAGGCCAAGTGTGTCTGTCATGCTTTTTCAGTGTTCGCCCAACTGCAGTAAAATTGCATCTGCTATAGTGCAAATGCTTACAGATTATTTGTTTTTCACACAGCTTTTTCTAATACATTTATAGCTTTTATTAGAATTCTGCGTAAAAATTTATAATGCTTTTGTTTGCTAGGTTAATTTTATTTTTAGACCTTTTGTTGCTGTCAGTAATAAGAAAACATGCTTTTGTTCCAATTTCATAGATATCTTATCATGTATTTCTTCTTTTTATTCCTAATTGTAATTCTTTGGGATGACTTTATAGAAACACGAGGCAAAGAACTCATGATCATTTCTTTGGAGCTGTAACAAGTCCTTGATTAGTCTAAAAAGAGGTGTGTGGCTGCCCACTGCTGGATGGAATAATGTTACAGGGTATTTCCTTGGGCTGCATTATGAGATTGTCATATCATTTTGAATGTGGCTCTTTGTTTAAGAATGCAGACCTCCATTCTCCTTCAAACATAATTTAGAATAAAATTATGAGGTTTCCCTGTAATGCTGGGATCTTTTACTTGTATGTATAATATGTAAAGCAGTTATAATCTGCCTACTTTTTACATGTAACACATAATAATTTCCCTCTTGTATGTTAAGCATTATTCTTAGCCTCTGGAAATTTATGTAATGCCTTGTCCAGTTCGCTCAAATAGGCTAAGCTTTTTATGATACGTAAATATAAGAACAATGATTACAAATTACCATAAACATACATGGCACCTAAACATTATTGACATTTTTGACACCTCTAAAATAGATTCTTCAAATTTCTAAAAGTTATTGGAAAAGCAGCATTATTCCAAATAGCCTCACATCCCTAAAACTTGTTGCTGAACTTGAAAATTAAAGTCTTCATTTCTAAACTTTAGGAAACCTCCAGCTAGCTAATTATTAAACTACACTTATCACATTTTCTGTGTGACAAAACAGTTGCATTTGGAAATTATAGTAGTGCTCCTATTACTATCTTGAAATAATTCACTCTTTGTTGGAGAACACTTGTACAGCCCCTCTTTTTGTCATTGTAAAGGACTGTAGGAACAGCTCAAGTCTGTGTCCTTCAAGGAGCTGCTAGTTTTTCTCAGTGCCTGCATCCTTTTGATGGCTTTCCTTTGAATTTGCAAACACTTCACTGAGGGGGCCAGGGTCACCACCAGAACAGGCTTGCAGTTGGAAATGCACACAAGCAGGCACCAGGTCCTGTGGTAAAAACCAACCAGTATGAATAAAGAAGAAGGAAGAATCATATGAAGAGACTGTGGGATGTTCATAGCGTGCAGATGTGCCTGTGTTACAGATTTACCCTGTGAGAATACAAATGCCTGCACAGTGCACTCTATTTCATTGCAAATCCTGGAGTTTTTGATGCTTTGAAGGGTTATGTCTTTCATCTCTATTTCATCTCTATTCATCTCAGAAAAGAAAACGAGACATGTTTTGGCATGTACATTTGCATGGCACTGCTGTGTCCATGCAGGAGGATGGTGGAACAATGTCCATCATAAAAGGGTGAGGATTTTTTAAATTTTTATTTTCTTTATTATTTTTAAAAACAGTTCAGAAGTGACATAAAATACTACCTCCTTAACAATCTGTAGATCTAGGCACCACTTTAAATTTTGAAAAATACTTGAGAAATGTTTTGCAAGACTATTTGTCCAGAGCACGAGAATGAATTTCACTCTATGTGTGTAAGAGTTGTTTAATTGCTAGCAATAGCTGTTTACACTGACAGTACATCCAGTGATTAATTCACAGGATTCCTAAGGGAAGACTGAGCCACAAAAAGGTCTCAAAGATGCAAGCCAGGGTAAAGAGTGTGTTGTAAAATATTTAGCAAAACATTAAAGCAAACCACAAAGAACTACAGGAGGAGCCAAGAGTAGGGAAGAATATATTATCTGCCTCAAAAAAAGAGGTTTTAACCTGGAGATAGATTTTTTTAAGGGGATTAAAAACAGTGTTTCCAATGGACACAAAAACACACCAAATTAGGATAACATGTAAGGATGTGTATCACATTTGAAAACAAAAATTTGCATTACATTGTTTCCTTTTTAATTGATTGATTTATTGCTTAAATGATTATTAGGATTTTGTCTGCCTGATGATAGTATTAATCAGACAAATTATTTTATATTTACATTTTCTATTAAAATAGTAATTTACAAATTTCTTCTTTACTGTGGATTGATCTATTATTTTTTCCCCCTAACATTGATATGCATATCATTGCAGGAAGGAAGAGATATAAATAAGGATTTCTCCCCATCTACTTAGTTTAATTGATTTGTGCTGAAATTGTTGACCTTTATCACTAGGTTCTCCCTTCACATTCAGAATTGACAGCTCACTCTGATGATCATCAGCCATGGGGAAAATAAGTTAAGATTTCAATTAAAAGCATGCAGTGTAGGCTAATCTATGGATCTCACATTAGTAATGCTCCGTGCTTCCCTGCTGGAGAATATGTATCATGTTTGGGCTGAAATATATCACATGGAAAGCACCTGAAGAAGTACTACAGTGAAGTATATCTTAAAATTGACAAACCAAACCTACACAGGTGTCTTAGAGAACATGTTCATACATGTCAACAAATTCCATCTAGTCAATAACACCCCTCTTTCAGGTCAAAGATCACAGAGTATTTAAAATAAGCTAACTCTTACATTGTATTTCTTGGATCCCCTCAGCTATCTTCACTCTTTGTTTTAAGTCTTATTTTTCAGGAAACACTGGCCTGAAACTCCTTTTTATTAGACAAACAGGCAGAAAAAATCTACGCGGTGGTAAAGTGTCAGATGCACCTGTGGTCTTTAAGAGTGCAAACACCAGAAGTAATAAATATTGAACTAGATGAAATACACTAAATAATAAGTGTCTGTTGCTATTCTTTGGAGTAAAATTTTTCTTCAATAATATCATTAGAAGAGTCTTCAAAATGTTTTCTATTTTTTACTTCTAAAAAGCACTTTTCATTAGATGAGTTCAGTGAATTTCAAAAAAAGGTGCAAAGAACTCCTGAACACAACTCTGTTTGAAGTCTGTGCTATGGCAGAAACACACCCTAGTTCATTTTATTCAGTATTTTACATTAGCATGCTTGAAACAAGAAAAAATTAAGTGTTTCAATAGAAAAAATATAACAATAAACTCAAAGCACTTTTCTCAGATCTAAACCACTTTACTTTGGACAAATGCTGTTGCATAATTGGAATACATTATTACTTTTATCATTTCTACTACTGCAGTTGGAAGCATGCTCTAGCAGAAGGGGTTCAGTATTAAAGTACATTTGGTTTGCTATGGTATATGTCATATGTTGGATGTAAAGTGGGAATAATTGGGCATATATTGAGTAATCTATTTGCTGAATTATGAGTATGAAGTGGAAGTAAGATGAAAAATAGATTGTTTTTTGAGTAGGGAAGGAAGCAATGACTAACTCTACAAAAGCATCTTTATATTATTCAAAATAATTCCTCATAAAAATTCATGACATTTAAATTAGCTCTAACAGTATAATATTCCAATGATGTTGATTCAATTGCTAATAGCCGCTGGAAATATTCTTTACCATCTCTGAGTCAATGTTTTAAGTTTTCAAATCACTTCCTTTTGTTATTTTAAAGGAAAATAAAATATATCCCTAATTATTTTTTCCTATGTCTGTCTACAATATTCTATATTCTTAAATTTGATGCCTTGTATGACCAGATTTCTAAGAAAAGGACAAATTCTATAAAGTGAGAGGCTGTTGCAGATTTTCAAGCTAAATTATCATGCATCTTCCTTGAATAGCGGACTACTAAAAAGCTCAACAGAACAATTTTTGGGCAGAAGGTTTACTTATTTTTGTCAAAGACCTGGCAAAAAATATATTGTTCCCTGAAGAAAGACCACCTTGCATACATAACTTTTCTCCCTTTCTCATGCTATCATATCTGTGGTGAAAAGGGCTGATGAGGATCACCAACATATTTTCCTTGAGAACTTCCAGCTTCTAAGTCATCCCCCACTGCTTCTTTGGAAAACAATTCAAATTTCTTGATTTTTCACTCCTTTGGAGAAGCACCAAATATTTTGAGCAGAAAAGACACAAATGAAGCTTGGTTGATTTATGATGGGAGAACTAGAGACAAGGAGGCTCTGGGTGTACCTTATCACTCTCTGCAACTACCTGAAAGCAGGTTGCAACAAAGTCAGGGTCAGCCACTTCTCCCAGGCAACTAGTGACAGGACAAGAGGACATAACCACAAGCTGCATCAGAGAGTGTTCAGATTGGACATCACAAAGAATTTCTTTGCTGGAAAGGTACTTAAGCATTGGCATGCATTGCCCAGGGAATTGTTGGAATCACTGTCTCTGGAGGTGTTCAAGAAATTACTAGATACAGGACTTAGCACAGTGGTCTAGTTGTTCTGTGATAGGTCAAATGTTGGACTCAGTGGTCTTGGAGGTCTTTTTCAACATTTATGAGTCTATAATTCTATGACTAAAACAACTGAGATCTGAAAAACTAAAATTTTGACATCTTAGCTATTAATTTTCTTTCCTTTACATTCTGTGGCAAGAAGTAGCCATTTATTGAGGCAGCCTATCATATTATATGCCATTTTCCTCTCCCTTTCTACTGTCTGTAAAGTGAGCCCCGCCTCACTACCTTATGTGCTGACATCCAGAATCCAAATATTTAAAATGAGGTCTCCAGTGAAGGTTTCCATCGCATGGTTTGTTTGATTTTGATGATTTTGACAATGCAATGTCAACAGACAATGTCAATAGAAAATGCAATGATATTGCATTGTCTATTGCTTTCAGTGATAAGTGGGATAGAGTAGCAACTTTAGAATAAAATCTCTCTCAGATAAACTAAGCCACCACAGTGGGAAATTCACAGAGAAGGATCAGATGAACTAACGAGTTCTTGAGAAATCTACTGGCTTCTACTTAGTTCTTGAGGATTTTTTCTCTGTGTGTGTTTGGTTTGTGGGCTTTTGGTTGAATTTTTTTTTTTTTTTTTGTGTATGCTTTTGTTTGGTTTTGGTGTTTTGCTGGGTCTTCTTTGGGTTCTTTTTTGTTAGAGTTATTACAATTTCATCAGAAAAATATTATTTATTCACATTTTGCTGTGTTTTAGTAGTTCTCATAGGAGATTCATCTGGATGGACACCTTATCAACAACAGATTTCTGCTATTTTTGCATCTCTCTCCCAAGTTATTGCCAAGCTACATGTCATTGAGCAATCTAAGAGGAAAACAATGTGCATGCACAGACCAGAGCAGAAAGTATATGTCTGTTTAAAAACTTGAGGAGCAACGCTGATACAATCCACTGTACAGAATGAATGCACATATTTCCATAAGCTTAGAAGACTGAAACCTCCACTGAAACAATGTAATTAAAAGTTACAATGAAAAAAATGGGTTATCATTCTTAGTGACATTTGATTAAACATGCTAGCTCGCAAAAATACACAAATGAAGGTCACATTTGCAAGTATTATAAGACAGCCTACATTTTAATTAGATAGTTGAGAAATGTCAATGAGTTAGTAACTGACCAGGAGTCACTTATAGAAAAAAATTAATAAAGGAAAACAAAACATCACACCAAAAGTCAGAATCCTTTACTCTCTATAAAGTTCAAACATTACAATGACAATTTTCAAAGAAATTTTAGGGTTGATTCAATGAATTTTTCTTGTCACTTTTTTCTGTTCAAAGAAAGAATGCATTTTGGTCAAATTACTGTGTATTATTATTTGAGCTTTATTGCACCATGCTGTGCCTTCAAAAATGAACTATAAAATATAACAGGGTATATTTTTGGTTTGTGGTTTATATTTGCACCTCTGGACTGTACCTAAGGAACTTGTTTAAACATTTGCTGTCTTCTGATCCTCTTTCCCTCAGAGTTATCTTTTTTCTCCCACAACAGCATACATGAAATAAACTTGAATTTAACCTGACATATATACTAAAAATTACAGGAATATAATTCTTTCACATTATCTTGGAATTCATATTTTGGTTTTTTCTAAGACCAAAAAAAACCCTCAGTAATCAGTGGAAGACAGGCTTGCTATTACCTATGGCACTGTTGTTTTCCTTGCTGTCTTGATTCTGATCAATCTGACTGAAGAGCAGTGTGTGCTGGAAATAATAAGAGATGAATTAATAATTTATTGAATTAATACAGATTCATTTAAAAATTACCAAAACTATATCCGTTTGCTGTTGGAAATCCATTAAGAAAATTAAAAATAAATAGACTACCTTAAAAGTGTCATACCACTGTTAAAATTACTATAAATCTGATGGTTCTAGTTCAAAGAAATATGAAGTATAACCCAAATCACTGATTTTATTGTGACTGGTTTCTACTCGCTTTATATCCTTACCATTTGGGCCTACATCTTCCTTATCTGTGTCTTTTGCAGCTGAAGGAACCTTTGAATGTTTCATCCCAAATACTTCACCTGTTTTTCAGAATGAGACAAGGGAAAACATAATTTCTTAGTGAAGATCAAGTACAGCAGAGAACTACCCATAGTAGTTTTGATAAAATTTCTCAAGGATTTTTAGAGTAGGCTGGTAAAGTAAAAAAGCACATTATAGAGTAATATCTATTCTCCAGCAGTTTAACTACTATGTACTTAAATAATGGAATATATAAATTTGTACTCCCAAATCTCAGAAGTCTAACCCAAACCAAATTAAAAGAATAATTTTACTGTAAATACTACTCCAATAAAAATATATTCTAATTAAGGCACTGTAACTAGGCAATTCAGAAGTCTAAATCTCTGAAGGTGAATGCTCAAATTAGGAAGTTTTGTTTTCAGGTAAGTGTGTTTTCTGCTGTAGTTGTCAGTAATGATCACAGGCTACAGACTTTCACAAAGCAAAACAGAAATATTTCCTTATGTATAATTTATTAACCATTTCCAGTTATGTTTTACAAGGAAACTTTACTCAGATACAGCATCCCCATGAGCATGACAGAGCAACTGGAGTCAGGGTGAAATTTCACACTGATCGCTAATCCCAGCCAAACAAAGCAGTTATACCATAGAAGGTCAGAAAACAGATTATGTAACACTATCATTACTGCAGGACCTTTTCACCATGTCGAGTGACTTTGTTTCCTTTCCTTCTCTTTCTTCCCATTGTACTTTGCATTCATACCATCTGAGATCTTGTAGATCCTTTTTTTTTCTTTCAAACCCTGAAACTACCACTGCAGAAGTAGTGTTCCTCACTCTGCTCACTAATAAAGAATTATAGAATCATTTTTTATTTTTATGCAGAAGAAGAACTGCAGTCTTCTTAACTTGATGAGGCAGCACAGAAAAACTTTATTTCACAAAACTGACTACATAAAATATTTCAGCAAAAAGAAGTTGTCAGGACTATTTAAGAGTTGTTGAATCCTATTTACCAGAGTGGCTTTTTGTGTTACATACACAAACAAAAGGAGAGTCGCAGCCTAAAAATGGCAAATGTTACATACTACACCAATGTGAAAAGGATGTCTGGTTTTTAAATATTTATCACCTGCAGAGACGACAGAACAGTGATCTTTTTTTCTTCATGGCACTTCCAATTGTCCTCCAAAAGATCTGTTCCTTCATAAGCACTAGATATGCAGTCTGGGTCCCTTTGCTCATCTCTGAATATATTTTTGAATGTTCTTCTAACCTCCTTAATATTGTTGCATACTTCTGCCTGCTTTGTTCCTGTAGGTCCTGAGTTATAGTTTTTAATCTATTGTAACATAATTTATTTTCTTTATATTTGACATTATAAAGGGACCAAAAACTTGGGTACTATACTTATTTGTAAACACTGAAATTTTAAATAGAGTCGGAAAAGAGAAAAAATGGAGTTGAAGATACAGCCGAGGAGGTGACTTTAGCATATGTATGTTTTTGGGAAAGTCATTTGTGCATACAGGTACTCTTGGCCTGTTTAGCTAGCCTGCTTGATCTGCAGAGTGGTGTTGAATTGAGAAGCACATTCCTTTTCAGTCAGTGTTTCTGCATTGCACATGCAAAGGGAAGGAAGGCTGTGAAGGAAAGATGGTGGCCTGGCAGACCCTTTTCCACTATGAGATAGAAATATAGGGTCAAAGAAACAGAATTAAAAACATTGAAAACTCATGTTTCCATAAGTAAGAAATTCAGTGAATACCTGATTTCTGTATTGTGGTGAAGCTGCAGGGAAATTTTCTTAGAGCTCCATGCTGCTACCCAGTTCTTTTCAGAAGCTGAGTCTCTCATCAAACCTGGTATGTTTCTGTCATTCCTTTTATGGATAAAACTTTTCTGCTTTTCTACTGCTTAACTAAACATTCTTTTGCAAAGTGACAGACTTAGCCTCTATTCAGTGTTCACTTCTTGTTGGTGTTTTTTTGGATTTTTTTTCCAGATTATTCAGAAGCTGTTCCTGGTCTCCCCACATCATATGCTGCTATCCTAAGAATCAAATCCGGTAGTTCATCTTTAGCCTCATTTAATTCAAAGAACAGACCACGATTAAGCAGTCCTTCATTAGGAAGTGTATCTTCATCAGGCTGGAGAGGAGCCACACAACATTACCACTCCCCAACAAACCTCTACCACTTCTCAGAGACCTTCAAACATGACGGTAAGTGTAGCTTCTACCTCTAAAACTTGGAAACATTTTTCAAAATCAGTGTATTTCAGTATTTCTCAGACACAATTTTGAATTTTATTAAATGTCACAAGGAGGAAATGAGCTGCTTTCCTTTAGGTTCTTCAGAACAGCCTTAAAGTCACCAGTTAAAATATCTTTTCTTAAAGATTCCTATACAGAATTGTTTTATGCAGATGTTGCTACATGAAAATATCAAACCAGTGATTTGAAACTCCATTACAGCACAATTTCATCTAGTAGTAAAATCTAAGCCAATTTTTCTCCTTGGATTTTTTTTTATTTAATCATGAATGACAGCAATATAAATTAAACATGAAGCACAAATCTTATAAAACTACTTTTTCTCTAAATTATGTCTTCTGTGTAGTCAACTGTGTCGTGCATGTACTTGTCTGCATGCTTGGATATAGTTTCTGGTGTGATATTACATCATTCAGCTCTAAATGATATAATTCATAGGAACAATACATATTTTCCCATGTTTGGTTACATTTTAAGAAGCCACATTTCTAATACCATTTCTTTAGTGACAATAATTACCTGAATTGCAGTCAAAAAAGATAGAAAGCCAGAAAGCCAGAAAGAAAGAAAGAAAGAAAGAAAGAAAGAAAGAAAGAAAGAAAGAAAGAAAGAAAGAAAGAAAGAAAGGAAGGAAGGAAGGAAGGAGAGGGTAGTGAGGAGGGAGGGAGAGATTAGAGGATACATAGGCATTTTATAAATATATTCCTCATTTACATCTAAGGATGTAAAATAGGAAAGAATTGTGATTAATAGTGTGCAGTTCAATGAAATTCACACAATATCATGAATGTGATAACAGGCTACTTTTTGGCTCAATGAAGTCTTATTTTTTTCCTCAGAAAATGTCTTGCACTTATTGAAAATTAAGGGTGTATGTACCTGGTTTGTGTAGAAAAATTGCTAATATGCAAGCATAAATATGTTCTCTGAATAAAGTTTGATCTAGAAAAGAAATTATTTGATGCTGTCAGCAGATAAATTCTGTTTGATACCATTTCTGGGATAGGAGCATGTTTCTACATTTGTCCTTCCACTGTAATACTCTTTTAAGCAGCAGCTAGAGTGAACTCATTTTTTCCCCATTACCAGACTCCTTCCTGAAAACCTTTTAAGAATATTTTAAAATTAATGTCCATTATTAGAACTATAGTCCATTATCCTGATGTTTCACAGCATGGATGTCCAAAGACTGAAGGAGAAAGCAAAAAAATGCAGATTATTTGAATAATATAGTGCAAGCTAGAGCTAGAAATCCTGTACATCTCCAGAAAGCACGGTGAGATCATAACTCAGGGATGAACGCTGTACCATAGATATGATCTATGATTTAGGTCAACAATCATGACTCTTCCCAAAACACTGGGGCCACATTGCAGCTCAGCAGTTGAGATTCATCAGTTTCTCAGGAGCAAGTGAAAAACCACTGACTGTAGACAAAATTGTAAAAGGATCATACCTCATAAGGCCTAACGAACAGAGTATCTGACCAAGAGAGGAACACCATCCTTCTAAAGACTACACAAAATAGTCCTAGGAGATTTATTTCACTTACAGGTCTTGGTATATCCAGCTGTGTAGACACTTGTAGAAATAGGTACATCTGAGTCACCTGATGATATTTTAAAAGCCCTTGATTAACTGAAGTGCCTGCATAGCAGAAGCATAGGTATGAGACAGTATTTAGAAAAGATCAGCACGTGACCAAGTAGGATAATCGGCATCATCTAAGAGGACTTGAACACATCTGTCATGGCAGCTGAATGTAACTTATTTTCTAAACCTCTCTCAGTTCTGTTAATAGCTTGATGCCTGAATAAATATCTTTGATATTTAGAAACTGAGAATTTTATATAGAATATTATGAGAATAAGTGACAATTTCAATTATCTGTCATTACACTTGTATTTCTAAATTTCTTGATTTTGATTTAGTCTAAAGATATTTTTTTGTATTTTTTAAATTTTATTTTTACAGGTCTTGAAGTAAGGATATTCTAGTTATCATCCTAAAACTGCTATGTGGTGATAGAGTTAAGTGGTCTTGTTTACCAGCCAAGGCTTCCTAAATGACGAAATGTTTCAGCATCCTGTGGTAATGAGACACCACTGCTTCAATTTTTAGGAAGAGATAAAATATGGTTTAGATTATTATAATGTAGAATTTGCATAATTCAAACGTCTAATATATGGCATAAATTCAGGAGTGAAGTTTGTCATAAAAAACACCCAAGAATACTTCTTTTATTAGCTGCTGAATTATACCAGTTCTCAAGTGACTTCTCAAATTATTTCCCAGCAGACGTGTTCAAACACCTGACATGGCTTGTAATAAAGATCCTTTTATACTGACTTGATGCTATTTCATTTGCACTTTCAATTCAACATGTGTTTCCTGATATCTTAAATTAAAAGAGCTGTGCTCTAGCTCACTGCTGACTTTAAATTATCTGGAATTATTTAGCGTAAACATGCAGCTAAGGCAATGCGGTCCTTCTCTTCAAACTGTGTATCAATGTGTAAAGTCATGACTAAAAAATGTGAATAAAAAGTATGAATTATTCATTAAATACTCTTGAAGAATCATAAAACTGCAAACTCTTATATTTTCTTACTGTTCCAAAAACTTTTGGAATTGCTGCAGTAAAGATAATTGAACTTAACCTTGAATAAGGACTCTCTTTGTCCTTTCATCTTTGGTTTGACACATTTTGCAAGAAAATGAAGAACAGAGTCTGTCACAACTGAAAGTGTTTGAATCAATGAACCCCAAGATATGCAAGATCTGAATGTAATTTTTGTAAAATGAGAATTCTCGTTTCCCCACCATCTGCTAGATGGAGCACTTACCAGCCTGAATTATAGACACAAACTACTAATTTTTTTCTGTTGCTAAAAATATTTTACAACATTGATTCATATGGCATGCAGTTTAGATATTATAAGCTAAATTTAGAACAGATTTATTTGTTTCAGAATAAAGTATTTTTAAGAAACAGTAAAATCTTGTATTATTTTTCTTATTAAGCAAATAAACATGTTTCAGAAAAGGTAAATCTGAAAATATGAGAAAATAATTTATTCTTCTTTGCAGTATAAACTTAATAATGCATATACTGTACAATGTTCCACCAGGCAGCACACTAGAATCAATAAATGTACCTTGAGGCATATGTATCAGCCTCAGTTTACCTCAAAAGGAGTCTCAAAGTTTCTCAGCTTTTAATTTGACTGAAGCACAGTTTAAAATTAATTTTTTTTTTAGAAATGCATATGTTGCAAATATACATGTGTGCATATATATATATATATATATATATATATATATAATGACTCTACTTCTATATATGCAAAATAATTATTGTAAATTTCAGCCACTTTTGTTAATTTTAAAATATGTTACACAGAAATTTAATCACTGGAGCATCTTTTGCCTTGATAAATTTGTGGGCTTCTTTTTTTATCATACTGAAATTTTGAAATATTAAATATTTTGACATATGATAACAATATTTAAATGAATAGGATTTTTTTATTTCTTAGGTGTAAAGGTGAAAGGTTATGCCATAGGGCCTACCTGTAAAATAAATATTGCCACTGAAGTTAATATAATTTTTCAGTGTTTAAACAAAAAACCAAAATAACTTCTATCTTTCATCTGGGGAAAGCAATAGGTTTCCATTTAAATCATTGTGAATATATATCAAAAATATTTCTGAATATACTGAACAGGTTACTTGTCTAGTTCCATGATAACAAAGGTAATCAGATGATCCATTAGAGTCACATCGCCTGATGTTCATACAACAAGCATAAGCTGAAAACCAAGAATGGAAAGAGAGAAAATCAAAAACAAGGTTGATAGTGAAAAACAAGGTTGATAGTGAGTAGCATCATAGTGTGATCCACCTATACCAAAAAGAATCTTTCAATTTGTAGGACCAACCTGAAATGAAATGGCTTTGCTTAATTTAATTGCTCCTTCTTATATGTAAATTTCAGCAACGTGAATAGCCTTATCAGTAACAATTTCTTCAACCTTGTTAATGTGTCCTGAACACATTAATACTTAGGTCACTGGGATGTAGTTTGGTCTGCATTGTGTCAAGTAGGTACTTTTCTGGATAGACCCTGTATGCAAAGAGTACAATAATCTGTATTTTAGGATGGAAGGTCTGCTATTGATCCCTCATTTTAGGCTGCTTTAGAAGTTCTATCATTTTACATTTCTTGTGTAGCTTTTCTCTAGAAAATTCTTCCATCCCTACCTGGGCTCAAGAAATCTTTGAAACATAGGGGTGGAAAATAGAGCAATAGGAAAACATCTTTCCTGGTCCTGTAAAAAGTGCCTCTAAAGGGACATGAACAGAAGGGGAGAAGACCTGAAGGAATACTTCTTTCCCCCATATACAAAGGCTGCCTGAGCATATCCTCTCCCATAATGTATCTGTTGTTCCTTCCCACCAGTAATTCAGACTGGGAAGATGGCTCCATGACTGATTAGGCCAGTCATGTATCTTGGAGTGCACTTATTTAAGAAAACATTTATAATAACTTCATTTCCTTTCCTCTTTAGAAGTACAGCCCTTAGAATTATCCGACTAAAAGTAATAGTGACAGTGCTGCTTCAATGCAGGAGTTTCAACTGGGTCATATTTTTTTCCTGCCCACTTCTGTGTTCCCAGGGTTCCAGAAATTAATTAATTTCTCAGTGTATTAATTGACCTGTATGTTTATCAACAATGGTGGCAAGAAAGCAACTGTTGAGGAATTACACTATTTCAATTGCTACAGGATTCCGAGTACAGGAAACTTTATTCTCATCTGCAGTTTGTTGTTACGATATCTGCATTGCTCAGAAAGAAGAACTAAAGAACATCTGATTTTTTTTTTCTCCATCAGTAACTGAGGGAGAAATTAAAAGTAGGAAAGAACGTCTGTAGATAAGAGAGAGAGAAACCACACTTTGCTGTCTGAGTTGCAGGACCCTGACTCTAGTTTACATTCCCATGAGGATTTAAATACTTGGTACTAGGGAGTCGCATGTCCAGAAATTTTATGTGCAGAAGTGCTGTAAGGAAAACACTAGCACTCAAAGAAAATTGAAGAACTTCTCTGAAGAATATTCAAGAATTTAAAAGAAAGACTTTTGTTATATTTTGAATGTTTTCCATATCCTTGCCTTTCTTAAAAGTTGTAAGGGGACCACAAACTAGCTGTTGCACTGCTGGTTGCAGTGCACACCTATATTCCCCAGACCCTGTGATAAATCACTGTTCTTAAATAATATAGCACTTAAAACAACTAGTTTTCTGTATCTTGTTTAGTAAAAGCCTCTATGAGGAATGGGAATATTTCCCTTGAGAAATTATAAGAGTAAATTGAAATATATGCATGCTAACATGCATATTGAATATTCATTTAATTTTATGTTCTTGATAAGTTAGAAAGAAAAAAATGAGGTGTGGAGCTCAAATCCTGCCATGCACACTCATGAAGGACTACCATGTTAAAGAGCATGGGTCACAGTTAGCCATGACCTATAAGTGCAAAAAAAACATGAGTGCAAAAAAACCTGACATCTTTGGGTCTCTGAAGGCATCAGAAAACATACATGAGCTTATATATCCATGCATACAAAGATATGTGCATAAACACAATAAGAAAATAAGGGCAATAAGGATAAGGCCAGGGATAGTTCCCCAAAAGGACCACACAAAGCAGAAGAGCCAGGCAATGGTTCATGAATCAGAAAGTTTTATTCCAAGGTCACACAGAGGGGTTGGGTTGCTCCCCTCTCTGTGGCTTGAGGGGAGTTTCCAGCTGTCTGTGGGACCATGGTGTGCTGCAGGCTGGGACTGGAGGTGTTTCCTTGTCCTAAGGTCGATGGCTGAGTCAAAAGCTGCATAAATCTCTGAGTAGCTTAGGGAGAGGGCAAGGGAGAGGACACTGCAGGACCAGTGCCATGGTCTGGTCCTGCACCTAGCCTTGCATTGTTTTCTTTCCAGCAGTCCTAGACTGTGATATCATATTTTATCTCCAGAGTCCCTCCTAGGGAGAAGATAAAATCATTTATCTTTATTAATATTCACCCTATCCATATGCCTACTAATCTGCATGAAATAACACTTAAATCTAAAGCCATGATTTAGATTTGTTATCCTTAATTAATTTTTGGTTTTTCTAAACTCTAGCTCAATGTCAGTTTTGTTTATTTACACCTGCATTCATTTGTATTTTCTTTTGTGCAATGAAAGAAGTAGGTGACCAAATTATAAAAAATCCACACAATGTGTTTGTATCAACATCTTCCTTTCTTAAAATAAGTTTTGCTGGCTGAATCAATTTCCCCTGTAGCATTTTAAGATGTACTTCTCAAAATTTATTACTAGAGTTATTTTGTCTTCAATAATATCAGTACATATCAGAAGTCACTTATTGTGATTGATTTGTTTGTGAGTTGTTTTTTGTTGTTTTTTTTTTTTTAATAATGCAGATATTTGTTCCAGAGCACACATTTCTGCCAATAAACCCAAGCAAAGCAATGTCACTACACATTCATATTAATATGCAAAACAGCAATCCATACTCTTTTACACAGTCCTACAAGTAGGGCTAATAAGCTGGAAAATTATAGGAAAGAGACACTACTAATTGCTTCTGCTCTTATTTGCTGACTTTACAAATCAACAGGCTAATTATTTGAATCAGCAGAAGCATACACACCTGAAAATATAAGCATTTTCAAAATCTGCATTTGAATAGTAGTGTAAAAAGACAAAACTGAAGTGTATGATAAGTGTGTAGTCACGAAAAAGAAAGCTTGAAAAGCATAATGGGGTCCTTTGTCATCTTTTTACTATATGATGAGAAACCCCAGTGGAAGAATTTAAAGACATGGAAATTTGCATCTCAAAACTTACGTGTTACAACCTATGTCTCCCACAATTCTCATCCCTTTTCAGACTCCAAGTCTATCTTTTCTGTACCAAGACTTGTAGCCCCATGTACCTTTTCCTGTCAACTCAGATTTTCTGAGGCTGTTAGCCTCAGATAATACGATAAAAGTTATTCTTAGTATGATAAGTATTAAATTAGTATGATAAAGGTTGCATTTCCCAAAACTGTGAAACCATAACATGTGGTTGAAGCTGCATGGAGTTGGTAAAACAATGTAGTATATAATTTTCAGGTGAGCAACCAAACCCCAAGTCTTCAGGTGTACCTTTTTTCACTTCAAGCTGCTGTTGGTAGTACAAATACAGCAGGATGTTATAAACTGCTTAATGCGTTGTGTCCTCAGTAAGAACTGTGGGCCATCTATCCCATGAATGTATGAAACCCTAAAACCAACAGAAAAAACCCTGCTCCCACACGTCTCATTGCAAGTAACAGGGCAATGCCGCTGTCTCTCTGCGCACAAATCATTAGGCTAGCGCTTTAAAGGCAAAGAGCACCGTGTGATTAAATCATCCATGAGTCTGGAGTAAGCCTAAAAATATTAGAATTCCACAGGCTTCTGGTACACAGTGAGAATTTTATTCATTCAGACCAATATGACAGGAATACTCTGCTTGTGACCTTTTCCTTTTCTGAAGGCTTACACTTTTCACTTCATAATATGAATGAACTGTAACCACAGATGTGTTCTATGGGTCTGTACAGCTTTTTTTAGTTCAGAAATGAAAATTCTTATCAAGATAAAGGTACATGCCAAAATTAGACAAGACAGTGGAGGAAAATGAAATGTCAGATTTAGCTATATATTATTTAATAACAGACACCATTTGCTGCCATTAATTTTCCAAGTGATTTTTCTTAGCACTCCTTGACATAAGGAAGGGGAAATGTGTATTACTTTTCTGTGCAAAGGGGAAGGAATATTGTGTATCAGTTTTCTGTGACATAAGCTGCTGCAAGCAGTAGGAAATTTTTTGTTTACCTTGCTCTCTATAAGCAGAGTTAATTCCTCTTAAGTCTCTTGAGCTTCTCACTAGACTTCAGGCCAAAATATATCTGATGAGAAATCCATTCCTAGGCATAATAAACACTTAAATCATACTATATGTTTTACGCTTCACTTAGTAATATATTTTAAATTTCTTCTTTGACTTTTTTTTCCTTTTAATAATTGCTTTTCAATACACCATCTAAAGTAATGCAACATGAACCTTGGGAAAACAAATATAATTATGCATACTTTCATCTCAAATTATAAAATCTATAATGCATTTGCATTTCTTGAGCTTTCCTAAACAGTAGCACTTATTTTTTTGACAGAAAGTGTTGATTATGGGCCGGTGTTTGTTCAAGAGCCAGATGATATGATTTTTCCAACTGATTCTGAGGAAAAGAAAGTGTCTCTGAATTGTCAAGCACGTGGAAATCCTACTCCTACATACAGGTACCTGTTTTAGAATTCTATTTTTTTAGCTTTCAGAATATTAGCCACTGCAATCCTACTCTGAGAATCAATGCATTTTGGTGAGAAACAACAGAAATAGCTCTCTGACACTAGTAGTTTTCCTGACTGAATGCTTTTTGTGATTCTGAATAAGCAAGAAGCAGAAATGGCAGTGATTAAGGCAAAGCAATATTTTAAGTTTCAGATTATATACTCTCTACATCATTTCTATCCATGTGGAGAGACTCCTTTTGTCCAGTTCATTGAATTGTGTCTGCGACAACTGACAAAAAAATATTTAATCCTTTGGGTTTCTTTTTTTATTTCTAAACATCTATAAAGCTACAAAATACTATCCCAATATATAGGGAAGGCAGCAAAATATATGTACATTAAATGACGCGACTTGGCACTACAAGATACCATGGCTGCATCAAATCTGGTTGTTTTTCACTCACAACCCTGCCATTTTATTCCTCTGCAACCATCACCTGCTGCTTATTTTTTCCATACAGACTTGTAGGCCAGAGTTATCCATTATCCAGGCCTGTGGTGACATACCTGTGAGCCTCAGAGTGCAGTTTATTGATGGTGCTCGCTTACAGGTGGTAGCAGTATGTTGCAGTCACCTTACCCATTTGCTATATCTGTCTCTGCTCATATTTTATGTAAATTACTAGTGATGTAAGAGGGCTGGGGGAACATATGGTTGGTTATTTTTTCCTACATACCCTTCATCTTTTCTCATAGAGTCATTCTTCAATTACAAAGGGAACATAAGGACTCTTATTGTGTTTTGTCAGAGGTGGCAATCATCAAATCTGACTTTTGTCTTTTGCCTTTTTCCCTTATTTAACTTGTGGATTCTTCAGAATTCTGGCTGAATTTTTCCTTAAATTTATTTGAATCACAGCTCTTGCATTTCTACAACTTGAAGAAATCAAGCAGTACCATCCTTAGACATTCCTACCACAACAGCACTCCATCTGCCTCTTTGCAACATATGGACTCATTGAATGGATCTGATACATGACACAGGCCACTCCCCCCCTTCACCCAAAACAGCACAGGCATGACTAAAACAGTAACATGGGATTAGGAATGAATATCCAGAAATTCTCCAAACTAGAATAGCATTAATTCCTCACTATGCGGTATGAAAGCTATGCTGCATTCTTCTTTACTGACATTCCATGCGTAAATTCTGTTACCTACCGGTGATTTTTGATAATAAAAAAAGAGAAAAAAAGGGTATTAGTGCCACACATTTTGAAAGTGTGGTTGGTCCATTAAACATAGCCTGTGACTATGGGGAAAAGGCACAAATTCACCCCCAAAAGAGGAGAGTCCTATATTCAGGTCTCCCAGAAAACCTCATTATTCTTGTAGAAATTTTGTCTGGAAATGCAATCAACAAATGCAGTTTCAGCATGTTTTAAAGGGTGACTACAAGGAGGATAGGGATTCTTTCTACACAAGGAGCTACATGGTGAAGGCAAGAGGCAAGAAGGTTTCGTACTCCTCAGTAATCACTGAAGACTTTCAAAATGGAAACAAACAAAATGCTTGATTATCTCATCTAGGCTCCATTTTCCATATAATACTGGAGAAAAGGATCTTTTAACATCTCTTCCAACCTGCGATGTTTTATGGTTTTTTGATATTCATTTCTTCAATTCTCCAGAGTTTAATTGGTGTCAGCAGCCTCATAAGCAAACTTTTCTGACTGTTGCTCATGGAAAGAGAGATTTAACCTAAAAGGCCTAACTCAAACAGCACAGTTTAACTTCTCCTTCTATTGCTACCACTTGTCTGCACAGCATTTGCAATGCACACTACCATTCAAGGGAGGGAAAATAAGTAAAAATTACTCTCTGAGGAAAATCTTATTCTCCAGGACAAATGTAAAGGGAATTTAGCCTCAAAAGATCTACTGATATACAAAGTTTTGGGTACACCTCTACCCAGCCACGTTACCAAGGGCCCTGGCCAGCTGCACTGGACCTTTATTTACATGTGCTCTGAGGCTTGTGCCACTAAGAATCATTTTTGGCCAAAACCAAAACACAGTATGTATTTATTTAAATTTATGTTAAAAGAACATTTAAAGCACTCAAAAATTTCAATGTCACATTATCTCTGCCTTTTTTAAAATTAATTTCTTTAGTCTGTATAATTTGTGACCCAGTGTTCATAACCTGTTTACAAATTTGTTTTTTGTTCTTGGACAAGACTTTGTTTTAGTAGAATAGAGAATGTTCACATCATTTCAGGTGATCTTCCTTTCAAAAACCTTTGTTTTCCCTTGTCCAACCTCTACCCTAAAATAACAGGTTTTAATTTCTTGACTTTCAGTCATTCAGGTATTTTGATGCATACTTTTAGGGAATAACTGCCTGAGATAAACTGATTTTGTTTCTGCTTAGCATTTCTGCAAATCATACCTTAGCATCACAAGTCAGGGGCAGTACAATGAAAATGATAACTGCAATCCCTTTGATGATGAATACAGACATTCACAAACAACCTGTGGGATCTCACAGGTCAGCAGAGTTACTGAGCTACAAGCAGGTGTTGAATTCCCTGAGATGCCATTTAACTACGCAGCTTTCACTGATTGTGAAACACTGCATGAACTCTTTTGCTCAGGACACACATAAGCTGTGTAGTAATTGTCTCGTCAGTATCATTTCCTGCAATTGAAAACATTTTCTAAAAATTATTTTTTCGTCTGCTTAAACCAGATTATAGTAATTTGAAATGTTATCTGTCACTTTTCTTCAAGAAGAAAAAAGCATCTGAGTTTTCCTAACAATCTGTGACCTTGGAAGTGTTTCATTTTGGGTTCTGTCCTTCCAGATCAGTCAGGTTACCTAGAAAAAAGTCACCTAATTCAGTGTTTGTATTCCTATAATGTGCATAGATTATATGAGGGGAATACAATCCCCCAGGATAGACCCCAAGATATAGAGGCGGGCAGCTATCAAGATCCAAAGTTTTGAGGTAGAATTCAAAGAACATATTTATTCATTGAGCTTAGCTGAAAATGAAACTAAAGGAAAAAGCTAGTTTAACTGAATTTTGGGGAAGTTCTCATTTGGAAATGGCAAAACATGATTTTTATTTTCTTTTCCCTATCTGAATTTCCATTCAAGATCAATTACTTTTGCATTTTTTTTCACATATATAGACATATATTTGTAGAAAAAGTTAACTTTTGTTATTATTTCATTCAAAATACAAACTAATTAATCAATTGTTCAAATTAAAAATTCCTTTCCTATTTACCTCATCTTTGTATGTTATCTATTTAAAATCATAGTTAATCCTATCAAACTTCCCCTGCTATCCTTTAAAATATAATTTTTCAATGCTGTTTCATTTCAAACATTCAGTGAAGCAGAGGTGCTCTGCAATCAAAAGTCCAAATGTGAAAAGAAGGGACAAATAGGAGATTAGCCTCATCCAAATTCTGACAATTCTGACCTTTGGATTAAGAAATATTCACCACTACTGCAGCTGAATTCTGCTCTCTGTACTCTGTTCACCATGAATGTTAACAAGAGGGTGAATTGATAATTATTTTCCTTTGTTAAAGTTGTCTCTGGAGTCTAAATGTTGCCAAGTTCTTCCAGTCTTCGCTGATCTCTGGCAAAGCTTACAAGTTCCTGGAAATTTCCCAAGCCAACTTTGAAGCTGCAGAATGACAGCAAACGAATAATGAAAGAAATATCTGGGCATTATAATAATTGTACCCTATCTGTTTATACTGCTTATCTCTTCTTTGCATTCTTCTTACAATTTCATGTAATCACACTTTGACAGAAAATCTAAAAGTCTTCATACGTGGATGTTTTTCTTTTATTCAGAAATTGCAAACACACACATATAAGAGGTTATTCCAGACTGCTGAAGTCTATTAATCTACCACACAAAATATTTTCTCTTGCAGCCAGTGGACTATTACAGGGTTTGTTGCTTCAGTCTTTTGAGATGTATGGGAGGCTGAGGCTTTTTGGCAGACAATATCTGGGACAGGCAGGAAACACAACCTATAAAACCACTTGCACAACTGAAAAATTATGAGACTCTTAGGTTACTTCTGAAAACTCATAAAAATAAGTGTTTCTTCAGGAACCATTCAAAACTTCACCTCAGTTGGGATACTTTCAATGTTTCCTACAGCCTGGCTTTTTTCATCTTATTTTCACTCCCATCCTTGAACTTACTGATCAGGCTTATTATTTCACTCCCAAACACCTCCCTAAGTTAGCATTCTTTATTCAGACTGTTTATTTGTTCTTAGTTTTCATGTACCTAGTGGCTGCCAGGAACTGCCCTTAGACACCCAGAAGTTAATTCCAGTCTTCTGTTCCAGTTTTTGAATTCTGTGTATACTGATTCAGATGATATTATTTTGCCTTTGTCTGTTGCTGAAATCCTATATTGTATAGCAGCCTATGTATATCAACCCACCTCCCTGCTCTTCACAGAACTTGCTTTTCTTTTTTCTGTATTTAAATGAGGCGTCTCTGTTTCTTGGGCAGAGAAGATCAAATGCTGAAAGAATGGAAAAAACCTTTCCTTGTTTGTATGCAGTGCAGTACTTGTAAGATTAGCTGGGCCAGAGGCTTTAATGATAGAATATGAATTAAAACTTTGATTATCATAAGCACAGTAAAATTCCCATTTTTGGCATAAAGGATGCATCTGCTATGCAGTTTTCAATTCTTAAGCCTTTGTGAACATTAGGTTTTTTGGGGGGAAAAAGAAGAAAAAAAGAAGAGGTCATTATTTTCATTCATCATAGGCAAAACAAAGAATATCCCTTTTCTTCAGAGGCTGAAGATCAGGTTTTGCTTGTGTTTTTTGCTTTCAAGTTTTGCCAGATTAATGTATTGCTGCACAGGATATCTTTGAATAGCCGTAATTACAACTGGATCTGTCAGATTCTGTGTCCTAAGCTTGATACCTTAATTTGGCTATTAAATACTCAAGCAGTCTTTCAGTGGGGTTTTTTGGTTTTTTTTCCTCTAAGATGGCTTCGAAATGGAACTGAAATCGACATTGAAAGTGATTATCGCTTCAGTTTAATAGAAGGAAGTTTGATCATCAGCAACCCCAGTGAAATGAAAGATTCTGGACAGTACCAATGTTTAACTACCAACATGTTTGGCAGTATTTTAAGCAGAGAGGCTGTTCTTCAGTTTGCATGTGAGTAACAATTTTTAAAATATTGATAAATCAGACCTTTACATTGCTTGATAAGGCATTAAATTGTAATTTGAATATGTTATACAAGTGACACTGACGTGGTTGAGCTAGAATCTCAAAATTAGACATAAAGTTCTTAGTGGAAGTGAGCGATTTTCTGTAGACTTGATACTTTTAAAATAGAATCATCAGGGAAAATAACTCTAGTACATGATCCTAAATGCTGTACTTTAATGGCATACTTGAATACGCTGCAGAGATGTATTTCACTCATTGCTAGTTTCCTGAAACATCTATCATTTTGCCACACTCTGAGCAGGAAAAAAGAACTGTAAAGTTAGGAATAGAATGAGATAAAGTGCCTATATATCTATTGAATAGTATGCACCTTAACTGCTTTTTTTCATGTATATATGTATATAAATATATATGGTTTATGTCCTTGTTTTTGCTTACATATCCTTTCATACATATACATATCCTTTCATACAATATAAAACTGAAGGGGTTTTTGTAGTCAATAATGGAAACCAAAAATGTCTTAGCTTTTGTAATCATTCACTAAAATATACTTTTCAGAAGCTATCAATAGTTCATGATCCCAAGTAAACACCATGGTCTATCAATAGGATGCTCTACATTCAAACATACTAGCAGGAAAAATGGGATTTCTCTTCAACCCTAACTTCCCCTCAGCACTTTACAGGAAGAAATACAACAAAATTTTATTTGTTTATCTAGATAAATCCTACCATGAGTGGTTTTTAAGAGGAAGAGTGCAAAAAGGACTCCATTCTAGTTTCTCAGATCCCGCTGAAAATAAGACAATGCCATGAAGTATGAGACAGATCTTCATATAGCCACATTTGGAAAAATGGGTTTAAGGAGAAGTTGCCATCTGCATGTCTACTAACATATCTGGTGCTGTCAAGAACTCAGCAGTGAGGTCTGATCTTCCCTTGATCCACCCCTCCCTGGTCAAGTCAGACCTCTTTAATTTATTGCTTAATTCTTATCTGCTGTATATTCCATCAAGCTATTTGTTAGGAGATCATGGCACTATCCACCTACTTCTGAGCTGGGAAGAATAATGACATTTGTAAAAGTTTGCTCATGCCAGAGCAGCATGTTTAAAATTCTAAGCACCAGAAAAGTATCATGGTATTATTGGACTTCCGTCTTAAATGTAACTTCTGAGAAAATTCTGATGCATTTTATCTTTTAGAAAAGAAAACTATCCTACAGCAAATCTCTTGGTTAGAGAACCCAACCACTGGTAAAAATACATGGTTCCACTGTCTGAACCTCAGATTTCTGTTCCTGGGTCAAGAGTAGGGCTAAGAGGTGGCTCTAATTGAATTGAATTTAACCTCTAATTGAAAAAAAAATACAGGAAAAGTGAGAGCTGATGCTCAAACAATTGAAGACCTATGAGTTTCAATAGCTACATCCATATCCAATAGTTCATTTAAGCCCCCATATTATTACATCCTCCAATAAAATCAATTTAGATAAAGTGACCATAAAAAAAAAAAAAGGAAAGAAGAGATTTTGTTTCGAGGGTTTATTTTAATCATTTTTTTAAGTTTGCGTTATCTTACACACCTACTTTTACAGGTATCAAAATTAATACATTTTATTGTCTGGAATGTGATTTCTGTTCATTAAAATATTTGGAAATTGCTATGTAAGTTTCTTAGGAAAGTTTAATGGCAGAATGCTATTTGGAAGCGCTGAAATAATGCTGCAGGACTTGCATCAGAGAGAAGGCTGTTACAGAGACTTAAAAGTATTTTAAAAATGTTAGAGTAATAACTGATTGAAGCTCTTTTAGAAGACTTTGTGAGAAACTCGTTCATAAGAGCAATTTCAAGTTCAATATGTATTTATAGCTTAATTTCTATGTGGCATGATGCTTTCTCTTCTGATCCTGTTTTAATGCTTCCTCAATTCCCTGATCTTAAATAGTTGGTGTTCATGTTGAAATAATATTTTCATTATGCAATCTCAGATTTTAATATTTTTTAAATTAATTCAAGTTTAATGATGTCACCACACGGTAAGCTCATACTAATATACCAGAAGCTTGTAAAACTGAAAAGTTGTTTTAAGTCAGATCCAAGGGCCACCTCTTCCAGTCCCTCACCACCTTTATAGGGAAGTATTTCTTGTTAACAGCTGGCCTGAATGTGTCTAGTTGATTTCAGTAAGACAGAAAGTAAAGCATCAGAATAGATTTTTCAAGGAAATGTCCTAACCTTAAAGTAATTAAAGTAATTGGTGCTCTACAGTTTTACTGGGACGTAATGGCTTGAAGGGTAATCTATAATACCAAGAGAAAGCAAAGCCATTTCTGACTATGAGATACAGAGCTACACATAATGGCCTTCTTTATCCTTTGGGTTGCTGAAAACCATGGATGTTGATTCCAAAAGCTTAGAAACTTACCCCTTTCATAAGAAAAAAAACCCGAAAAATTAGGTTCATGTAATTGCTTGAATGCAATTCAAACAATTGGTTGTACCTCTGTGGAAAATAGTTACCTCTTTGCGACTTGAAAGTTGTTCTTCTAATTAAAAAGAAAAATGGCATGCAGCTCAAAATGGAGTAGGGATCACTAACCAAGGCCTTTGGCACTATCTTACAGACAAAGTGTGTACTCTAAGGTGCCTATGAAAGATACCATGAAACCTGAAAAAGGAGAGCATGTTTATCACACTAGTTCTCTCCCAATTCCATGGCCAAAAGCCCCGTTGCTATGGTTATTATCATGTAATTCAGCATTGGTTATGCATTGCAAATATAAATGTTTATGTACTATATCATTTGCATATGTGTGCACAGTTAAAATAGGAAATACTTTGAGATACTTATATCATGTCTTTGGATTTGAAAGAGATATAAAGTGAACATTACTCTGTATATCTTTAGAGATATAATACTTGAAATAGCCCACTCTATCACTGGTTATTTTTATGGAGCAAAATTATAAGACCAGTTATGTGCAGTTAAAGGTCTTGCTGAAATTTTAAACTACCACAGCAAATACTTATGAAGACTTAAACTCAAAAAATTTTTTCTTTTTCTTTACATTTCCTTTGATGTCTCATCCCCAAGGTCTTGCTGGTTTATGCCAGTTTTAGAAAGCAGGCAAAAAAAAAAAAAGAAAAAAAATCACATGCGGTAAATTAAATTAGAAGTATATTTTTTTCAATAAAAACAAAACCTGATGCATAATTGAAATATATCTATATTTCAGCTTGACTAAGTCTATCTGCCTTACTGCAAAACAACTGCATATATTTGTATGTGGTTCCACAGCTTCTCTTTGGAGCAGCGTCCTAATAACTTTGGCTACAACAGCAGATGCATTCTGTGCTTACCTTTGCCACATGTGCAATCTCTATATTCCATTAGGTCACAAAACAAAATTGCTTTCTTATATCTATGGATTATTCAACCTTTCACAAGCCTATCATCTCAGTGATATTTACAGTCTGGACTAAAAACCTAAAGTGGTAGAGGGAAGCAAGTTCTCACCTGTCATTTATGGAACACCTCACTGCAATTTTATTAATCCAATTGCCACTGGCATTTTTGCATCATTTCCTTTTCTCCTTTACTAAATCTGTTTTATTCCCTTTAATCTACAGTGAAAGGTATTGATTAGATTTAATTTAAATGTCCTTTTCCAATGGATGCTCTACGATGACTGACCAATGATGTACAGAATAAGAAGTCACCCATGCTGCAGACATATAAATCAATAGTTTCCTGAGGAGACAGCCTGCACACTGCCCATTCTATCACAGCACACTTTTGTCAACCTTTTAATTGACCTCACCTACTAAGAAATGAGTTTAATCACCAATGTTTCTTTCCAGCCACTATGCTCCCTGGACACCTTATTGGGTATATATCATAATTTCCTAACATTAATTTGTAAAGAGTCGATTTATTTAAACCCTCTAAATGTGAGAAAAGCCTTTGTTTCTCATGTTCACTCCAGAAGATGCAGAATTACAAAATGGCATTACAATAGCAACATTTACTTCAAAATCATATCAATCTAAACAGTTTTAGGTACTATAAATGACAGGTGAAAACTGAAGTGAGAAAAGAAATCAAAGTGCAGGTTGTTATACTTTCAGTTTCAAAAGTGTCCCTTATCATCCTGCAATAAACTCTTAAGTTTGTGACTGCTTTGTTCTGAAAGCATCACAGCAGTGTGAAGAATGTTACTATACTACTCAGTTAAGAATAGCTACACCTACAACAGTGACTTGCACTACAATATTTTTGGATTGTTTTCTTCACTATCTCAATATGCTCTCTTCAGAAAAAAAACGCTTAAAAGCATATATTGAAAACCATGTGTAAATGCCAAAAAAAGTAAATTTTATGTAGAACTGTTTACATTTTATTCATAAATAATTTATTAATTGAAGAGTATAATTCAGTGAATTTGAAATTAATGTGAATTTGTCAAACTCTACCAGCAGTTTCAGTTCTTTCCAGACACAGTTTCCTACGTAAATGTTCAAACCACTTGCACATATCTACTTTACAATTCTGCAAATCTAGCCCTTTCTTTTCTTAAGAGGATCAGGAAATAAATTAACTGAAATATATATTTTTTCATTAAAAAATATTTTGAAAAAATTATGTTTTCAAGCAAAGTAGAAGTCTGGAAAATGAAATTATTTGAATTTTAGCAGTAGTGATACTTACTTTGCTGTTTAGTGAAATATTCAGTTTA
Source organism: Calcarius lapponicus (assembly GCA_039654755.1). NCBI lineage: Eukaryota > Metazoa > Chordata > Aves > Passeriformes > Fringillidae > Calcarius > Calcarius lapponicus. The sequence continues at coordinate 75,516,099 of CM077462.1, read as the reverse complement.
TATAACTAAGTTCAGTGGTGCAAAATGCTAAGAAGTTTGGCTCTAGTCTAAAAAGGCATTTCATCTTAATGTATCTGCATAATCCTTTTGAAGCTGATGGGGTGATGTACATCCTTAAAATTCAGCACAGGCTTAAACTCTTTGTTGTTGTTAAACTTAAGGCTTCCTGAAGCAAGATTTGAAACAATCTGTATGGATTTGTTGCCAGTGTCATCATGACAGACACACAGTGGGTTCAATTAAGCCTTCTGTCATTCATTTCTTGATTCTTTCTTTTTAAAGTGAATAAATACTTTAGAATAATAAACTTTAGGAATAAAAAATAGCAGAACTCATTACACCTCATTTAAAGCATCATTTCTCAAAGCTCTACTGTTGGAAATGACATATCTTCGTTCTCTGTTGTGGCTATGGTGAATCTTCAATGAAAATTTGCCTCCAACCTCCTTTTGCATAGTGAGATTCAATTTCAGAATCCAAGTCTGAAAACAAGAATGGAGAAATCAGTAAAAGAAGCAGGTCATCTAAAACTGTGAAGACTGCACCCACTCTTTCTAAAAGAATGGAAAAATTAATGAATTTTATGTTGTTCAAATTTCCAAACAAATCATTGAGTATTGCCAAACAGTAAACCCTCTGGGAGTTCAGTTGTGTTCAGGAGTGGCGTCCAGTGAAAGCTTTGGAGAAAAATAAGCAGCTTGTTTCCTGGAGCTCCCCTTCCACATTATGCCTTTGCAAACGGTCTACTGACCCTATCAACAGCAGCCTGTCTGTAACAGAATAAGATCAGCTCTGACAGACTTCCTCTTTGCTTCTGTCCCTTCGGTTCTGTTTTTGAAGCTGTCTGAAAATTGCAGTCAATTTCCATTTTTTTATTGCTGCATCAGGATTTAAAGACCTTGCGTCTCCATTAGAACACTTTAAAGCGCAAAGGAAACCCACTCCTTTCCTATCTACAAAAGCAGGTGCTTTCTTTCCCAAAGATGAGAGTGGAGAAATTCTTTCATCTTCTATCTGTTGTCTCAAAACAGTATCCTGTCATTTCCAAAAGGGGTTCTTTGTGCTAGTAAAGTAAGCATTCCCGAGCACTTAGAGCAAATCATATGTAAAGTTCCACATCCATAATTCTAAACTGATTTACCTTCCAAGACACAGAGTACTTCTGAATTCCCTTTTGAGAGTGGCCCCTAACCAATTCTGCTAACACCCAAAATGTGACAAGAATCGTCTTGGAGAAGGCTGTGTTCCCACCAAAGAATCCCAGGTACTCTTCCAACACAGTGACACTATCTGTGGTGAAAATCCAGTGCAGGAGATTATTTCTTTATACCTTTCACTAGTATAGACAAAATCTTTGCCTGAAACGCAAAGATATAAGACTTTCCTTGTTCTCCCAAAAGAAGTTGGCTCCTCTTTGTCCTTAGAAACAACTCACCCATTCCTTAACTTCATCCACTTGAATTTTCTGTGGTGAAATCATACATCACCTCAGCCTGAGAGGGACATTTTGACAACACTGAGAAACAAAATTCAGATAGATCTAATACAGCAAATATTTTATTCTTAATTAAAATTAACATTTATTCTTTTCCATGATGGCACTAGAATGAAGGCAGTGTGAAAAGTTGAGGTCAGATCTCTGATTAGGGATTATACATCAGTACAGTGCAGATTTGATACTTATTAGGATAAGTTACTAGCTTCAGAAAGGGGAATCAGTTCTGGATGTACTCCACTGAGCAACATTTATTATCTCATTCCATTTGAATTGTACATAGGGATAACTTCAATCTCATTGATCCTCATATCCATCAAACACCAAAAAAGTTATGATTCCGACTATTTAAGTAGAAATGAGATTTATTAATCTTGTCAAATTAATTTATTGCTACCTAAGTTTTGATGCCAAAAAAGTATTCTGAGGTGTAAGCTCTGCCTAGTCTTTTACTCTGAAAATATACTTTACACAATACATTTTATATTTCTTGTTCTTTGGAAGAATTAATAGAAGTCAGTCATGAAGAGAGACACAGTTTGAAATGTAATTACAGCAACTATTTAAAGATGCATAGTACATCTACTGATTTCTCATTTTAGCATTGTGCATTTCTCTGCAGGACTGGGAGGCTGGTGTTTAACCTGCCCATAACCTATCTCACCTATCCTTCACAATCTAATCTATCATGCTAATGAATCATTAGACTTGGCATTTAAATATAAATGACAGTAATTAAGAGCAGCATTACTAAACAGGAGAAATTTTAAAAGGTTGCAGGAGAATTTTATGCCAAGACCGGACAACACTTTGTAAATTTCCCTCACAAGTTCTAGCTCAAACTGAATTTTGGAAATTACTGTGTCGTCTCTCTTAGACCCTTCCAGGTGTGGCATATAGCGGTGACCACTATTGTAAATTCTTTCAAATGAAAAGTTTTACTTGAAATTTCTTGCACGGTATTTGTAGTGCTACCATGACATTCCTGCTCTCATTTTTCTCCCTCCTTTATCCTGACACAGAGGTATTATGGCTTTCCTGAGAAACAAATCAGGCTGCTGGTCTCATTGAAAAGTAAAGTGGTCTGACTGGTTATTCTTCTGTTTATAAGTGCAGGTGCACAGGTACTCATGATAGTACCAAGGAAAGAGCAGCACAAGCCTGGGAGGGAAGAAGAGAGAAGTGGACAGGGTATTTAAGTTGATTTAAGAACTGTACTCTTTATAAAAGCAGTGGAGTCACTTTTGATGATACTTTGGAAGTCAGGGAGGAAAACTTCTAGGGAAGAGTTGGTTTCTATCGAAGTTATTAACACTGAAGTGTTACTAGTGCTATAAGTGTTATTATGAATAGAAGCCTACAATGAGTAAAGGAGATTGATCATCAAAGAAAACACCTGGAAGGTTGTGAAACATGGATAAAATGAGAATTAGAAGTCAAGTTGAGTTTGCCTGGCAAAGGAAATGAAAAACAATAGAGAGAAGTTCTTTATTTAGATTACTAAAAATTAAAACTAAAAGATAGTGGGATAGAATTAAAGTTTATCTACATACGACTTTGACTTCAAGGGTCACCTTTGTTCAGTTTTCTATAAGGACAGAGCAGCTTACACATCTGTTTCCATATGAAGCATGAGATACCAGTAAGAGAAAATTGCATTTACTTTGGGAATGGGAGAAGACTAGAATGTAAGAGTAAACCCAGACTTAAACTAGTTCCAACATCCTTGAGTTCCATTCATGAAATTTAGTACTTCAGTGACTAAACTTCACAGCAATGTACAATTCCAAGGCCAATTTGTCTTTTGTCCTTCTTGATATTTTCCCTACTGCTCACAGCAGAACTCTTAATTAAATCACCTAAAGCTGCCAAGATGGGAAGTTTTGTCAACATGGAAGTTGTATTCTCAACTGAATAATTATATATTATATGTATAGCATTTTGCATTCAAAATCGTGAACATGGTAATATAACTGTTGATTTGTTTGTCATTTCATGTAATTATTTTGAGAATAAAATCAAAATAATTTCCAAAAATAAATAGTGACCAGTGATAATGATAACATCAAAAGCCATTGCAGATAACCACCATATGATGATAATGTCAAGTTCTGTAATATGATAGTCTTAAATTCTGTGAGATTGGGTAGGTTTTTTTATGTCTGCCAACAGCATCTAACAGTTTACAGTTTCTTCTACACTGGTTTTAAATGTCACACGTTAGAAGTTGTTTCCATAGGACATGGTATGTATATATTTATGTATACGTATGCAAAGAAGCAAATTTTTTCTATAAAATGTTCCGTAATCTGTCTCCATATAAAAACACACACGCGCATACACAGAGCTAAACAAAAAAATAACCCCAAAACAAGCCTTTTAATTAGATTTCAGCCTTATATCCCATCAAGCATGGAAACACGTAAAAATGTTCTCAGGATTCTATAAATATGTAAATACTGAGCCCACCCACATACCTACCCACACTAATTAAAACAAAATGCATTAAGTCAGATATTTATATACTGTGTGTCTAACTACACATTAAATCCCATAGTAAATTTATTAGAGTTGCAAGGTCAAACATCCAAGCTACAGGATAAGGGATTCATCATTGTCTATACAGTCTGAATTTTGCCTTGAATGCTGGAGACTTGAAATATAAAATTGTCACACAATCCCTTTTTTCTGTTTTTTTTTTTCTTTTTTTTTCCTTTTTTTTCTTTTTATTTTATAATAGACACACTAAACCCTTTCAGGTTACAAAAGAATTACTGTGCACTTACTGAACGGTTCTATTTTCTATTGTTCAGTGCACAGCCCCCTGCCTTCATTAATTCAGACTATTCAAAACCTGCTCTGAGGATGAAATTAATTTCCTCAGAAGCCTTTTATGGTTCTCATCATTACAGCATCGAAGTGCTTCTATGAACATTAATACGTTTATTTTTACAGTGTTCCTGTGAACTGAGTAGATATTACTATCTTGTTTTTATAAATGGAAAACTATGACACGAGAGATTAATGTAAAATTTCCAGTAATTTGGGGAACTGTATAGCTCAATGGGTGCTGCTTTTCCCAAATGCTTAGAGGAGCCAGAACTGATCAGTCTCCTATTCATCAGTCTGACTAATCTTTTTCTCAGCCTTTGTATTTGTCATATCTCAACCCTGCATCTGGTTTCTGATCTCTCTCCCATCATTGATAAGGCTACTGATTCCATTTCCACTCTCCTCATTTATTGAAAGCATCTGTTTAATCAAAAAGGATAGCAGTATCTCTCTAGCTCTCTTTCAGTCTCCATGTACATATTCTGCTTAATTGCCTGCAGTTCCTCTGTTTCACATTTCCCACTTCCAGGCTCCTAAGCTCTCTTTCCTTGTCCTTATTTAATACCTTCTATAACATGCTTTTTCTTTCCATACCCTGCTGCATCCTCAACAGACTGAATGGACACTCAGTTACATTTACTGAGAGTGACTAAAACAGAATCTTCCAATGGAAAGATGTTGCCATCTTAATCACTGTACTTGCTATCTGTAGTGTTTATAATAATGGATGGATTTTCTGACAGTATGAATATCCAATGACAGAATGGATTTTTTTAGTTAGAATTTTTTATATATCTTCAGGCTAAATAACTTAAATTTCCCTTCCATTATCTCTCATAAGTGGGCCAAATATTTGAATGACAATCTTAACAATTCATTCAGTAAGGACTTCCACTGATAATTCAATGTTTTCTCTTCTAAATTATTAAACTATTACTACAGATGACACTATAATGAAACAGGTGCCCCCTTGAATAAATTCCTGCCCGAAATGATACTTCTACTTAAATACTTTTCATTTATAAACATTTTTTCTACTATGAGATTTCAATCATCTTCACTCATTAACAGAGATTAACTCTGCGCTTTGGTTAGTGACTGCAAGACTGTCAATTTAAGTCAGCCTTTATTCAGTCATCCTCTGAACTCCTGTTTTTTCCTGTTCTTGCTTTCTTTATGGCTCACAAATTAAAGACTATTCCTCCATTGAAATTAAAGTGTGAGAAACAGAGAAAATCTTAGTGTATGATCATTACTAGCCATGATGTGCCACAAATATGAGAAAGAACTCTTAAAAAATTTTCTTAATTTCAGAGCTGGTTATATAAGGTCTGACAACATATAATACTCTGATATTGGAAAGTGGAACAACCATTAATTTTAATTAAATCTTATAACTGTCATTACTTCATAAAAATCAGATCTGTTAAAAAAGTGAAATTATCATGGATAAAATATGTCTGTGAATGTAAAAGTTGAGCAGAAATATTGGTAAGAAAATCATAGCCAACGGAATGAAAAAAAGTATTTTCAATTAAGATTGCCTTGTGGCAATCTCAATAGAATAGCCAATCCTTTAAGTACTTTATCCTGCCAAACCCAGTTGCCAGCAGTTCACTCTAAGTCACCAGGTTAGCATACAGGAGAAAGGTCTTTGTTGTATATTTTGGTAAAAGTTCTCTAAAGGTAGAGTTTTGTACTATGTGAATGAAGGATATTTAAATACTGGGATACTAGTTCCACCGGAGATTTAAGCATTTATTTTTTTCTTAGTCTAAAATGGACCCTTTTTTTATTTCTTTCATGGTAAGATTTCAAAGCAATATATTTTGGAGTCAATGAAATATGTTTTTTTTAATAAAATCAATTTTTTTATACATTGGTTAAGAATATCCTATTATATTGAAATAAAGTAGTTTTTTACAGCAGTTTAAATACTGCAAGTTTGACATTGTACCGTGTTATGCTACAAATATAAGAAATTCATATCTATATGTTATGTGTATATAGACATGGCAAAACTTGACCCAGTACTGTCAAAACTAAAAGTCAAAAAGACTATTTTTATGTATGAGAATGGTAAAAAAATACTGAGACAGAAATTCCATTATAATGATCTTAATTTTTTTTTCTGAAAAGTTTGACACTAAGTCTCTAAATTCTGTTCTAGTTATTCAATTGTTACAGTGAAGTTATAAGAAGGTAATATAATAAGAAGGAAAGGCTGCATATGAAGTCATAGTGAAACTGACACTGTTCATCTGAACTCCCTCCCTCTCTTCCACCCAGCTCTTCCATATAGCTTGTCCTTAAATACATCCACAGCCTATAAACCTTTCTTGTTCACTTTACCTACCTGTTGTGAAAGGCGTGCACATACTGCATTATCACCCACTCAAAGACCTACATTGAAACTTGCAGCCTAGATGCTTACCTTTATTTCTTGTTATTTTGTATACACTCCTAAATCTGTGACCATAATACATATCCAAACCTTTCCCTGGGGTAAAGATTTACATACAAGAGTGTAGAGTAAAAAATACTAGAAACAGAAGAGAAAAAGAAAGACTATCAAAACCTGTGGATTCTCTGACTGTTTTAAATGAACTTTTTATCAGACCAAAAACATGAAAAGAAATCTGCTTTACGAAGATCATTTAAGACAGTAAACTACTATATAAAATTATTCCCACATTATTTGAGACCAAATTAAACAGAGTGTCTTTTGGAGACATACATCTAAATTATATATAAAATTTGTTGAACCTTGAAGGAAAAGGAATGAAATTCAAATGTTTACTTTCACTACATCACAGGTACCTTATTAAATTTAAATAAAATATTTTCTCTGATAAATTTAAATGAATCATGTGAGTTGGACTCTATGATCCTTATGGTTATGTTCTGACTTGAAATGCTCTATGATTAATTGAATAGAGGTCAAAAACACTGAATTGAATTAATGAGCATTTTGAAAATAGAATATTTTAAGGACTTGTTACAGTCATATCACAGAAACAAAGAATGTCTGGGTTTGAAGAGACCTTAGATATCACCAGCTTCCAACCCTTCTGCCGTTGTCAGGGACACCTTACACTGGACAAGGTTGCTCAAAGCCCCATCTGATCTGACCTTGAATACTTCCAGGGATGGGGCATCCACATTTTCTCTGGGCAATCTGTTACAGTGCCTTAACATCCTCACAGTAATGAACTTCTTCCTAATATAGTAATATAAACCTATTCCCTTTCACAGTCTAAAGCCATTTCCCCTTGTGCTGTCACTAGCCTTCCTGATAATGAGTCTCTTCCCATCTTTCCTGTGGCCTCTTGTCATTAATTTTCAAAACAGTCATATATTATCTTCTAAAGTAATACAGAATCCCAGAATCACAGAATCACAGTTTGAAGGGACTCTCAAGGATCCTTAAGTCCAGCTCTTGGCTCTAGGCAGGACCATCCTCAAGAGTCACAGCATGTGCCCAAGAGCATTGTCCAAGTCCTTCTTGAACTCTGTCAGGCTGGGTGCTCTGACCACTGCCCTGTGGAGCCTGTTCCAGTGCCCAACCACCCTCTGGGTGAAGAACCTTTTCCTGATATCCAACCTGAACCTCTCCTGACTCAGGTCATTCCTTCAGGTCCTGTCACTGGTCACCACAGTGCAGAGATCAGTGCCTGCCCAGACTCTTCCCCTCGCAAGGAAGCTGCAGGCTGCAGTGAGGTCTCCCCTCAGTCTCCTCTTCTCCAGGCTGAACGGACCAAGTGATCTCTTCATGCAGAATAAAATGGAGATGTACTCACCAGAGAGAATTTTTTTGAGTACATCTGGTGTTTTTAAGTATTACATTTAGACATATATCAGTGCATAAAATTGTGCATTTCATCTTTCTAGGAGGAATACTATTTGAAAATAATAATTCCCGAGATCAGTTGTTTTCTACATCCAGTGGCTTGCAACCCTATCTAATAAGCTTGTTTTGAAGTTCTTTCTAAAAACCATTGAAGATGTGTAAAATATATAATGGTTTGGGTTGTTTTTTTGGTTTTTTGTTGTTTTTGTTTTTTTATATAACTAAGCTTTTCAGATCAGTTACAAAGACTTCTTATCTTCAAACTTTATCAATTCAGAGCCTGGCACTCTAGCACTGCATTGAAATGAAGACAGCATTTGTATTTGTCAGTCTACTTCAGGTAGTAAGGGCTGCCAGGTTTTATTCCTTCTTTTTATTTTAGTCTTATTGAGTATCATGAGTGCGATGAGTTTTCTAGGATATTACTTATATCTCCTTGTTTATTCTTATCTCAGTTAATAAAAACCAGTCAAGGCAAGTGAATCAGTCACTGATGCATAAAACCCAAACAAAATATTTTCTAAAAGCAAAAAAAAAAAACTGTGGCTTAGTAGCTGAAAAATCCGTAAATTATGTTTGTCATAGAGTTCCATGCTTTCAGTATTGATGGTCTTAAAATGCTTTCATTCACTTCAACTGATCCTTTTTTCCAGATAGTAACTATGACTGATGCTTTTTAAGCAAAGACTGCAGATATGTCTGGTTTTGCTATGAAAATGCAAGTGAACTAGGTCACTGCTGCATTATGCTGCAATGTGAGTCTTCATTTTGTAAATGTTTTAGATTCCAGAGGATTTACTTCTGGGTATGCTCAAATCTACCTTAATACTGAAATAAAAAATTTATAGTGGACTTAGTACAATCAGGTGGTCATTTAGTTTGACAAATTGGGTCACCTTTAAGGGAATTAACAGTTTGTGAGCTGCAAACTCGTTTGGGGTTTTGATACACTGCCCATTGTGAGCACCACAATACTGGCACACATGGGCCAAGACTATAACAGTGACACAAAGTAGCTGGAAAACACATTCTCCTCAACCAGCCAGGCTGAAATACCAGACTTTGGTCCTGAACTGAAAAAAAAAAAAAAATTTCTGTAGAATTCTAGAAGGGGAAAACAAACATCATGAAAACCATTTTCCATCAGTAATGTGGGGTTTGGAAAAAGCTTTTCCAAATGTTTTCTCACTGGTTAACTGTACATACTTTTACTTTAAGTAATTTGTTCATACAAATTCCTGGGAATGCCCTGGTAAAAATAAATATGTGGACAGAGATCTAAATGCAAGTAATTTGTATATTAAAGAAATTTTACTTTCTTCAGTGTTAGTAATTATTTTCTCTGTCCAAAGGAGACAGCTGAAATTTGTGACATTGATGGGAGTCAACAGGCAACGTCTAGAAACCTAGTTCCCAAACTAAATCATTAGTAAGCACCTCACATCTCTGTCTATTCTGTGTTATCCCATCAATGAAACATACAATCTGGAATTTGTATCCACAGCTTGATTTGCCATTAGAAGGGTCTTCTTCTTTGAATGTAATTTATGTGAGGTGCAAACACCAGGGCTGTGAAAAATTAATGTGATATGATACCTAAAATTAAGTTGGAAGCAATTACAAAAAGGGTGGATTTTATATATCTTACTGACATTGCCTACAAGTAAAGTACCTGCAGGAGCAACTTTACATTCACAGTTTGTACCCGTCTGATAGAGAAAGTTGCAAAAAGTATGAAAGGCTTTTGTACTTAAGCATAGGCATTTTGAAAAAGGACTATAGTAAAAAGCTTACAAGTTTCAGTGTTTGAATTATAATGCCTGTAAAGATGATGTTTCCACTTCAGCTCTTATAATTCAAAATATTGCTTGAAATGGGAATGCATTTATGCACTTAAGGTTTGATTTATAATATTTCTATTTACTTTTATGCAGGTTCTTTGCATAATTTACTTGGTAAAAGTAGAACAGTTTTGGTTTACATAAATCATATTATTCTTTACTTTTTTCATGGAAACTCTTGTGGATGCTATGTCATCATTCTTATTTCAAGAATGTGCATTAAGACAAAAAGGGTTGAAGGTATGAAAGAACTGTGGTAATCTCAGCCTCCATAAGCAGATTGCACTGCAATATATTTTATTTAAAGAAAAATACTGGAAACATTTTACAATAATGTGCAGAAACTAGAATTGCCTGGAGAAAGGTAAGACAGGAAAAAAAATCACTTTGAAACAGTGTGTTTGGTCTGATTTGGCACTTCCAGGATATTCATTCTGAACTTCTTTGCTAGGTGATTTCTCCATTTTCTGAAGATGCATTGTTAAACAATATAGGGTTAAGTACGGCACAGGACACAGGACAGCTTAGCTGCCATCTAGGTTTTCAGACATTGCTACCCATGAGACCTGTGAACAAATGACTAGAGTATAAGCAGAAAACTGATTACCACTTCTGTAAGCGTTCCCAAATTCTATCATGTTCTAGATTTGGGTCAGAGGGGAGAATATAATTTTCCATTACTGCACCTTCTGGAAGAAAAGGCCAAACACAACAAACTGAGAACAAATTGTGTGAGATAACATATAAACATGGAAAATGAGACAACTGATCTGATGATAGTTGGCATGTAAAAAAATTATGTATCCAAAAACTCTTTTTTGCCTTGGCTTTACACTGGAAATTTCTTCTCATATCTTTTGAGTCCCAGAATCTCCAGGCAGGAACTGTCAAAATTAAGCCCCACCCATCACAGAAGAATTAAATTAAATTAAATTAAATTAAATTAAATTAAATTAATAGAATAGAATAGAATAGAATAGAATAGAATAGTCCATATACCAAGGGGGCTTATTCAAAAGACATAATGGACATTTTACCAGGATCCATTATGGTAGGACAAAACAGGAAGACAGTAGATTTAGATTAACTATTAGGAAGAATTTATTTGCTGTGAGGGTTGTAAGGCACTGGAATATGTTGTCCAGAGAAAGTGGTGTTTGTCTGGGTTCCCCTGGTTTACAATCTTACAGTGTTGCAAAGTCCAGGTTGATCTCACTGGAAATGGTACCTGTGATTTCTTGATAGTCCATCAATTAGTGTAACTGCTGAGGTTTGTTCCCTCACATTTTTGTTCACATTTATTTGTTCAGATGTGTGTCTCCTTAGATTATTTTTTTTTGTTTCCCTCTTTCTGTTTAATTTCCTTCCTAGTTGTCAAGGTCTGCTGACAGATAACGTTGCTGGAATAAATGCTCTTAAAATCTCACTTACCTTCATCAGCTAGTGTGGTCAACCAGGTTTTGTTCTTGTGACTGCTCTGTATGTTTTGTTTATTACTTACACCTCTTCTCATTAGGTCTTTTTGCGTTGAGAAAGGACCTTAACCAGGTATTCTTCGAGAAGGAGTCCCTCTTATTCCACACACTATTAGATGACTAGGGAGGAAAAGTTGCATCATTTCTTCACCAAGTTATGGGTCTTTCACATCTCTTCTCTCCCTCCGTCTGCTCATACACAGAAGAACCCAAAAATATTAAAGGAAGCTTAAGGCAAAATGTTTCAAATAACCCAAATAAAAACAAAAGCACTGTGCTTTTATACTTTCTCAGCTGTTTATTCTTTCAAGCAATGTCAGTTCAAACTGTGAATTCCCCTAAGTATTAAATAAATGTAGAAGCATTTGGAGCATTAAAGTAACACTAGGCAGTCTCTTAATGTACTTTGCAGTAATTTTCCTTTCATCCTGAACTGCTACGCGTTGTTGTCATAACTATCATAAGAAAGAAATCTCTGCTACTCATAAGGACTGTGAACCCACATTCCATTTGCATGAATTTGCACGACATAATGTTTCCTGGGTTTATACCAGAGGATTTTTTTTTTCCTGATCTTGAGCTCCATATCTCAGAAATTCTTTCTTAAAAGAAAGCAAGCAGATAGTAACTCTTTGCATTAACCATAGCACAAATATTTTCAATTTTTATTCTCTTCCCTGCAGTATCTCAATATCTGATCTCAGATTTTTCAATCTACCTTTAGTGTTTATATATATCTATAGATATATACATATATATATCTATATCTATCTATATATATATGTATATGTATATCTATCTATCTATATATAGCTCTATATCTATCTATATATATCTATATCTATATCTCTCTATATATATATGTATATATACATATATATAATGGCATAACATCACTTTTGGAGCTCTGTTATAATTTATCGGCTCACCCAAAATTGGCAGTTTGCAGCTTTTCTGCGTCTCACTGTAAGCACATAGGTCTGGATTATAAAGTGTGAGATAACATTAGTGTGCACTAATAATAACTAATTAACCCTGTTGAAATTGTTGCTAATCAACTAGTGAAATGTCACAGAAACTATGTGTAAGCATTTATGTGTATTCAAAATGCAATACATGTTTTATATTTATCTAGCTGATAAATATGAATATAGAAATGTGTATATATATATATATACATGTGCATGTACATATATGCATAATTTTTAAATTTCTGAACCAGTCATTATTCCCAGACTTCCATAGTTAATGTCACTCTATATAGGACTGATTTGACACTTTTTAAATGCCATTGACTCTGTCTCTCTATGTTCATTGGGCCATATTCGTAGAAACTTTTATAAGGTAGCAGGTGAGCCAAATAATAGTGGGGGATTCCAAGCCTGAGAAGTACATCAAGATCTTGTGATAAAGGAACATGTTATGTGCAGGAGATGTGAACCACAGAATTTGCAAAATATTGTAATAGTCATTGCCTGCTGTTAGCCTCCAAATTTCCCTCTGTTAAATTAAATAATAAATTATTTTTCTTTCTCTTGAGATGCTTGAGATAGCATCTTGAGGTTACTTTGAACTTTCAAGGGACTGGCTCCTCCTGCACTAATTGGACCATGAATCTCTTTGCCATCAGAAGACAAATCATTGATTCTTTCAGAATATAGACTGAAGAGACGTAAAATTTTGTATTTAGTAGACTGTCTCCTGACAGGTCCAGTTAGGTAGGTTAAAAAGCGCTGATTCTTATGAAGATTTTCATGAAAGCAATATAAAAATTGTCCCAATAATTAATGATTGTAAGGTCTCTTTCTAGTCCTGTGAGAGAAATATCAAGAAAAATCCACCTATTCTTCTTACACAGCAATCTATTTACTGTGTACCTGTTTTCACAACTGCTTTAAGTCTGATGGAAAACTACAGGAATTACTAAGAACTGGATTGACATATGGCTTTTGCCACCCTGTGTGAAGTCCAAAGGACACAGATCCTCCCATCAAGTTCAACCACTCACAGAAAGCAGTTTTAGATTTTAAAAAACCCCAAAAGTTCATGAGAAAAAAATAGTTGCATGTTTTCAACAGAAATTTATTTTTTCTTCTGCATCTATCTGTATTATTTCCCATCTGAGACCTAGAAGGGTCAGGATCTTTGAGCTCTTTTGTCTGAAATAATTTAAGAGGTCTTCTTTTATTGGCACTTATGAGCTTTAGGATGTGGTACAATATTTCCTAGGGTGCTGTTCGTTGTTTCTCTTTCATGAGGCACATTACCATATGGATCAGCCCTTGGTGGCAGTCTGTGCCTCCATGGCACTTCTATTCTAAGGGAATGATTATTTTGAATTATTCCATCTTCCATTTTATTGGAACTCAATCAAAAATCAATGTTATTCTTCCATACTGAAGTATGAAGATTCCTGATCTTCCTTTCCATCCTGGAGAGCATACCCTGAGGTGTACAACTTTAAAAACATCTTGACAGATGGGGGAAGATTTGTAGAAGTAGAAAAACAGACTTTATTTTCAAAAACAAATATTTTTTTAGCTCTACATTGGAAAGATACTGGCACACTGATATATAAGCAATAAGACTGCAATTTAGCAGAAAAAGGAACAAAAAGATTCAAGCATTTGAAACTTAAAGTACTGGTTTTTATTAAGTATAAATGTCAACATCACAGAGAGGAAAAACAACCATTGGAGGAAGTTGTCTAGAGAATGAGTGCAAATTTTTCTTCTTATTATTTTTTTAAGAGGTATCTATTTCAAAACATTAATTTTGAGAATTTCTGTGGTTCACATTACTCTGGAGTTATAGTAGGTGATTGGGATGGTAATTCCTTATTTATCACTTTTAAATATACCTGAACATGTTTAAAAATGCCTTCTATAATTTTCACTCTTTCATTGTCTGTTGGGAGCAATATGGCAGCTATTCATTTGCTGAAGGCTGGCTAAAAACAGTAAAGGTAAAACTTTCACAAATGATCCTTCATTAGGAGCACTTATGACAGCTTGATTTATTGATATACCTTAGTGTATGTAGTTGATTAGTTGCTTGACTTTGACACACCATCTTTTTACTCACAGGATCTCTGAAATTTGCCTTTTCACATTTTCTCTTGTCCAGTCAACTGCATACAAGGTACCTGATTTATTCTCTGTGACAATCCTAGTACTAACTTTGCCATATCTAACCATATAAAAGAAATTCTGACATTTAGATATAAAGTGGCCACTAATGTTACCAAAAATATTAGTAATTCATTTTTATTTTCCCTATATTTTAGTCCTAAATTCTCCCGCACCAAGAAGCAGTTTGCTATCTTTACTCTTCTGGCACAGAGTTTCCTTGGAGAGATTCTAAACTTGATCAGACAGGGCAACTTGTTCAAGGCTGGTCTTGCTTTTTGCAGACAATTGTACATGATCTTCAGGGGTCCCTTCCAACCGGAATCATTATAAAACAGTTTCATGGAAGAGAAATATTTCTTAGTGAAAGTTGGACTCCAGTTCCAAGTCTAAATTTAAAGTTAACTTGCTGTAGGCTGGATACCTGCGACTCAAATTTGGCCATCCACACCTACTGTCCTCCAAATAGAAAAAGAACAATGCAAGATATCTTGTTGTTGCATTAGATGTGAGCATGAAAAATTATAACATAGAATTGCCTTGCATACAACTGCTGATAGCTGTATACGGACATGCAATGGTATGGAAGGTGGTGACATGTGCAAGGGAAGCTGGGACCATGAAGCCATGTCTCTGCACAAAGCTCTTCTGCATTTTCAATTTCAAGGGTGCACAAAACCCAGCATTGCTATGTTCTGCAGTTGCATACTGTAAAGAGCAGCAGCTCCTAAACTGTTTTCTTCTGCAGGGTTAATGCCGATAATTTTCCATATCCACAAAAGTTAAGCACTGGTCTCGATGCTCTTTCAGTGAAATGCCCAGAAATTATTTAGACATAAACGTGATAAAATAAGTGTGTGACTCACAGCTTGGTTTTTGAGGAGATAATATCAATAAAATTATTGCTGATGTAAATGAGAGAAAAAAATTAAGCTTACAAAGATAGTGTCTTCCTGCCTCTAACAGGGACCACACAGTGATTAAATTACATAAATTGTCTGATAAAAGTGAAATTTGTTGCCAGGGTGTGTTGAATGTCTCAACTGTCCCCTGAGATCCTTGTATTTTTCAACATCAAAGGATGCCCATTTACCCAAGTTGGAGGGGTTCATGCTTTTAACATTAAGAAATTCTGACTGACTTCGTCACAGTACCTATATTGCAATCTTTTTTTTTTAACATTGAGACAAGGAATTACTTCTTTTCCATTATTTCAATAATAATTTCAAAATATTTTAAAGGCTCTTTAAATATAGTTATTTATATTTATATGGTAATATGGCAATGTTTAAGAGATTAAAATTAAGGGCTTGGATACTTAGCAGATAACAGTGTCTGCTAATGAGATCTATTTATTCCATGAAAGGACAAATTGATATTTTTTCCAGTTTCAGGCCCACCAGTAAAGCCATTAGGAAGCTCAGGAGAATTCAGAAGAATCCACCAAGTGGTGAGGGCTGGAGCACTTGCCACCTGACAAGAACATGGGGGAGCTGGGTTTGTTCATCCTGGAGCAGAGATGGGACCTAGCAGTATTTCCCCAGTGCCTACCGGGAGGTTCACAACACTTTTCAAAGTGGTTATTACCAGGAAGAAAAGAGAAAACAGGCAAAAACTGGAGTGAAAATCATGAGAAGAAACATTTTCCCTATGAGGACAGCTAGGCAGTAGCACAGGTTCCCCAGAGAATTTGTGCAGTATCTGTCCTTGGAGATTTTCAAGACCCGACTAGATGAAGTTCCAAGAAACCTGGTCTAACATTTGGGATGACCTTACTTAAACAGGGAATGTGATCAGGGACCTCCTGAGCCCACTCCCTCCTGAGCCCTCCATATTCTGTGTCCCTCCTTCTGCTAAATAAATGTGACTGTGGTATTGCAAGAAGCATCACATCTCTATTGTTAAACTTAAGTGAAATATACTTCAGGGTAGGGCTGTGAAGTGCAATATTTTCAGTTTATTCAGAAGACAAACAAAGACATGTATTTTCATTTTCTGCAAGATAGGCAGAAAGCACTTTGACACCAATTTGGATTACACAGAGAAGCTGGAATAAAGAAACCAGCACTTCTGTGTATTGAATTAAGTATAGAAAATACTTTTAAGGGTGGCTTGAGTCCTTCACTGTAAGAATAACAGAAAATAGAACATTAATCACCTAGCTTCAGATTTTTGAACTTATTGTTGGGAGGGGAGTTACTGTTAGTTTAGGAGTTTCAGCAACTGATGTTCAGGGGAGAAAGTCAAAATAAAGAGTACAGTAAGAAATTTTTCCCCCCAGTCCTGTGAGCTTGCTGATGTGACAGAATATCTAAATGACAAACTGTCTCTTCAGGTTTTAAAAATTTGGCTGAAGATATAGTTAAGGGGTAGAAGACATAAAGCATCCTCAAGAAATATCAGCTTTAGTTTTAAAATATTGAGTTTACATGTGCCCTGAAAAGAAATGAAAGACAGATTTTTAAACTTAGAGGAAAGAGACATCTACACAGGGAAATTTGTGTCATCTGGTCCTGTGGCACTGTGGCATTTGAAGGTCAAATTGCAATGAAAGCTCTGGCTCCATTGGTCACAATTCCTTTCAGGGGGACAAAAGATTAAAGCAGCTCTGTTTCTCCATCTGTGATCTGCTGCAAACATACTTCTTACTAGTGGAGATGTTGAAGGACATCCAGTCTCAAGCAAAAAGTATCCATGTTCTCCCTGATTTTCCCCTTCTACCTTAATGCAGACAAACCTTGATGCAGACAAACCTTCTACCTTGATGTCTGTCACAAGAGAGAGCATGTTCTTCCCTGCTTAGCACCTGACCATCATTTCTATATATCATCTGAATCGTAAAATATACATCTATGTCCTGCACCTGCCATCCTTCCCTTGTGAAACTACAGATTCATGTCCCAGGATTTATGGGATTAAAGAACATACAGAAAAGCATAAAAAGCAGTATTTGTCTACTGCACTTGTTCTTTCAGAAATTAATTACATTAAAAATTGCAAAGGAATTGCAAATTTCCCCCTTTTAATATTTTTTTTATGTTGTGACCGAGGCATACCTTTTGGAAACATTGCATATTGCAATGTAAGTGTAGGCAAATTGCTTTGCTGTAAGTAAGATAGAGTATGGAGAAAATGGTATTTTAGTCCGCTATAGTGAAATGGCTTTTCAAATTTGTATTTGTATGCTAAACACAAGATTATGATTCTACTTACAGCAGATGTCCTGCTCTTCATCCTCAAGAAGGAAGAGCAGGACACTATTTTTTCTGAGCTACACCTGAAAATTTTCTCTCAGATCAGAAGACATACTAAGCTTGACCTTCCACGTCCAGCTAAGCAATTCGAGTCAATATATAAGCTAGAATTCATCTGTAGAACACTCACGTTTGGAAGAGTCTTGTGAAAGCTTCTGGAATCAGATGCCACATAAAAATATTCATGTTGCACAAGCAAATGAAAAAGAACCTAGTTTCAGAATCAGTCTGAATGACAGTCTCTGAAAGGTTGTTTTGCTCTATGTTTTCTGAACGACAAGTCATCATTCCAGAGTAAATAAGTGGGCCTACCACAAATGCACTGGAAGGGTACCAGAAAGCTTTTCAGAATGCTTCCAAAAGTTGTATGCATTTTTTTTGTCATTGATATAATTAACTAGTGTAGACCCTCAGTGTGAAACAACCTTGGAATATATTCTCAAATGCATGAGTACATATATCCTTGAATAAATCACATTTTGCCTTTTCTTATTTACACAAAAACATAAAAAATAAGGACACAGTGAAGTCTGTGAACCTGCCCTGGGACTTTTTAACCTGAGATACATTAAGGTGGATGCTTAGGATGATGCCAGCTAAGTAACAGACACTTGCTTGCCTTTACCAAAATCTATTCAAATGTTTAAACTTTTTTTTAAAATTACATTTCATGAAAGACTATTTAAGTTAATGATTCTGGAAATTACATTTTACATTATGTAAGAAAAAGGCTGGACAGAAGCTATTTTGTCAAAAAGCTATTGAGCAGTCTGCTGGAGGTAAAGAGAATTTTTATTGCCCTCATCATCAAAGTATTTGACGTGCCTTCTCTACAGGCATTGTGCCATGAGCATCTGTGCCAGCTCTACTGAAAGGCAGTGTCTATAAGATCTAACAAGACTGACCAGTCATTGTGTTTGTCGACAAAATGCTTCAGGAATCACAAGTCTTCTGGAGAAATTCACTGCAGTAATACAAGAAGACAAAATGACACTTCATAAAAACTCTAAAGAAAATAAAAATGGAATTCCATTTATTTTTCCAGTAATCCCAGTGACCAGGAACACAACCATTCCATTAACTAGAAAACAAGGAACCCAAATAAAGTGGGAGATTTACAAAAGCAGTATCAAACTAATGAAAAAAATTGTCATAAAAGGGTATAGTTTGTTGAAGGACTTAACCTTATTTGTGTTGTAGGAATATTAATATTTTTCAAGGCAAACTGATTTTTGAAAGAACTGATTTCTGTTCTTCTATGAGATGTCACTGTATTATTTTAATGTCCATTATCATATTATTTTACCTTGTGTCTGTTTCTTTTGCTTTTGGCCTCTTGAGTCTGCTATTTGGGAAGTGGCTGTGTATGTGTGTACTTTTTTGCAATCATATTTCCAAACTTCAGAGGATTGGTTTGTGCTGTCTCTCAGAAGTTGTGATGGTGCACATTGCATCTCTAGCTTCAAGTGTTTAGTTCAAATCCTCACAAAAGCACCGGGCTTTTATTGACCAGCAACACATTTTTGCAACACCCCTATAACCCACTGAGGATTCCAAGACTGTTGGACGGAAATCAGTGTTTACAGCTTTCCTTGACAAGTGTGTTCAGTATTTGTTAAACAGTTTGGGTATTCCTTATCATAATGATTATATCATAGTCCCATTCACCTATTATTTGAAGGGATAAAAACACAGACTGGGGAATTGAAACTACTTTTTTTTTCTAACAGAGCAGCATTGAGAGTATATTCACTGCAGTAGAGATATAAAACTGCCTAACAAGATATTGGGAACATAAACAATAATGCAGTGCAACCTCAGGTAATAAATAATAATATAATTGAGTGAAGTGATGAAACTCAAATTATATCTTTCACATACAACAGATTTAGCATTATTTATTAATGATAGTCATGTGCACCAAGCTGCTATTTGTGTAGTTTGATTGTAGATACTAAAATATACGAATGCATTTTAATTTTCTAAGGTATGCCAAAAAAACTACTGACTGGATTGTAATTTAATAGAGTATGACTATGGAAGATACTTTGAGAATTTAAGACTAGCTTGTTTCTTCCATCAGCTGCACTTACATTAGAAATCATTGTTAGGATAAAAAAAATCAACCCTCCACTTCTAATTAGAAAACCATTTTAGCATTTGTACATACATCCCATCTTATGCATCTAATAAGTTCCTATTCAACCCTAACTTCAACCTAAGAGAATGAAGCACTCAAATAACTTGGAAATGTTTAAATAATGCCGGAATTTAAAAGGAAGGATTTACAGGTAGAAATACTCAAGCTGCATTTGTGAGGATGAGAAGCAGGTTTATATGATAAGCAAACATCTTTTCTGCAGTGTACTTAAAATCAATAGCTATCCAAAGGCATTGCTTCTCTGACAATACAAGTGTTTCTAAGAGAGGGAGATAGTTTCCTACACTCTTTATAAAGTCAATGCCATAAAGTATATATATAACAATATATCTTCCTTATTTTGAAAGCCTTTTGATTCCACTGGAACTAAAAGCAATAAGTAGAAAATGCTGGCTGATTTTGTGCATGCTGGATGAAATCTCTAAGTCATCTTAAGATGCACATTTATTGCAGCATTAATGTGGTGCTAATTCTCTTATCCTCTCTTCTCCAATGTCTTCCCAAGGTGCAGTAGATTAGGTTTTCTGGGTATCAATCAGGCTCAGCAAACTGAGCTGGAAGTTTTCCTCTATGTGTACCTCAATCACCAAACAGGTAGCCAGAAGATGGAGTTCCTCACATTGTAAAGTTCTTCTAAAAGTCTATGTAAAATCCTTTAAAACATGTAGCATCTAGATTTTCTATACTGCAGAACAATATGAAACACATTAGGCGTATATAGAAGTTGCTGTAAATTTAGACCTATCATTTTTGTCCCTCTTAGTCTTTCTCATTTAATTGTATGCTTAGATACTGCTTAGGAGCTGTATCCTAAGCATACAATTTATGCTACAATAAGAAAGACTATGAGGTTAAGGGCTGAATTAACTTTGATTTAGACATTATTTCAAAACTACTATGCTCATATCTTAATCTCCTATATGGCTTTAAAATAATTGGTTAGATCACTACTTTACTTATAAGAGCTAGAAACTGTTTACTTAAAAAGGTCCAATACATTTTAAAAAAATTATATTTGCCTTTTGTTACTTTTCTGATATATATATGAGAGAAATCCTTTACCATCTTCCACTTAGTTTTATCAGGGCACTGTAGGCAAAATAATTATGTTGAGAAAATAATCTGAAGATCAAGGAAATAGTAAATTGCCTCTAAATACACTTTATTCATTCTCCTTTAATGTCAGACTGTCAACACCATAGGCAGCTGCAACTGATCTAATTGTTTTGATTTCCTACTTAATCTGTTGCACTACTGGGATGCAATTCATTCATGTCAAGTTGACATCTAAAATAGGTCAAATGAATCAGGCCTTTGAAGTGTCGATTTCTTTGCATTGCCTTGAAAGGAAGACTAGGATAGCTGGCTCAGACATAGCTATAAGGCAACTGTGCTTTTGTGGTAAAATGTTAGAAGGAAATAACTCCTTCCATTGAAAAAAAAATTAAGCTCAAGTAATAGGGATAACAATTTAAGATTTTATTTCATTAAATTCATATTCATGTATGTAAAAGTCAACCTTTAAAAAGTCTTTTTCAGCATTAACACCCAATTGTTACCTATAAGTATAATCACATATGAACCTCCTAAAATACTGGTCACCATTATTTAGTCACTATAGCATTCGTTTTAGGTTTGCTTACATTTTATTAAAATTTGGTAGACCATAGATTTTTATGACTATCTGAATCAGTAAGTCTAAATACTCTAACATGATGTTTTTACTCATAGCAAACTTAATTACAGTTAATTTAATATAAAATCTATGCTTGCATTGTTAATTGGAAACTTATATTATCTAGTAGTAATTGACTTGGATCAAATTAATTTTTACTGCTACTGAGCTTATTCTTGTCAATAATTTACAATTACACTGATAAAAATCCTATTCATATTCTCACAGTGTGAAACATGTAGAGTGGGTTACAATGAATTAAACAAAATAGTTGATATTAAATTACACTGATAGTATGGATGCAATTCTCCCCAGGTATTTAGGTACCATTTCCTCGCACGTCACTCCTTCAAAAGAGATTTCATCAATCATTACTAAAGTAATAACACTGCAATGGTCTGGTACCATTTTCCTATGATGTCCCACATATCACTGAAAAGCCTTCATATTTCTATTATTTTTATATTTTTAAGAGCATGTCTTAATTTACTATTACTTTTCATGTAAAAATTTAATGCATGGGTATTTATATTAGAAATTATATTCCACTCTATGGAAAAAATTATGCACATATTTAAATCAGTATAGCAACTGAGTCTGAGGGAACCATTTTTAGGATGGAATTCCAAGAATCACATGAAGCTTATTTGTAGGCTCAGTTAAACTCACTAGAATTCAGAAACTAGGATATTTTCTTTTAAGAAAAAGAAATTATGGAAAACTCTTTTTCTTTTTCTCACCTTTAACTCCGTCAGGTTTGTTTTTTTATGTTTAGGCATTTATCACAGTAAGATTTTTCTGTAATGCAAATTAATCTCATAACTTTTCTCTAAAGTCTTTCTGATTTATCAACCTCTTTTAACAAGTATGGCATCAGAAAAACACATCATACTTATCTGACAGAGAAATTTTCAAAGGACCTGATTTTCAGACCACAAAATCCCAGCACTTTTTTCTGAAAACAACTACCATTCTCACTAGAGCTGGGAAAACAAATTACTTTTATAACATATAATGTTAACTTATCTAGAAGCTGGCAGGTATGAGTAAGATTTTACCCCTGAAATATTTCAGATACACATATGCCAACTTTCACCTATTATTTTTTGTTATCTGTATTAGGTCCTTTGTAAATAAATACCACATTCAGAAACAATCCTTTAAGCATATCTGAGGTTACAGATCTATTTGCTCTCAGCCAGTCAATGATCATCTGCCAATGCGGCTGCAAAAAATGTTGTTCTGTAACTACTTAATCCCTGGACTTTGTTTCCCGGATTTTCCATTTGATATTCATTACTATCCAATTCATTCTTTACATAAATTCATGATATTAGAGTCTGGAGATTCCCCTTTACAGTCTTCATTTCACAGTCTCCAATTATTTGGTATACCTGAGTATAAAATCCAGACTATTTTTTCAATACATTGCCTCTTTGTTTTCCTGAATTGAATTTTCACTTTCTTTATGCTGTCTATTGAAGACAGAACCTTGGATCCTTTTCCTGAGGGTGTATTTACTCTGTTCTACCAAAAGCACATCAGATATATTTAAAATGGCTAGACCCTTTCAACAAGTTTCCCCATATCCTCTTTAATGTCTGACTCTCTCTGAATACCTGTTATAACTTCTTTATGGTACCTTCCTACTAGGCCAGTACTACAGGTCTGATTACTGTGACAGAAGTTTTCCTGTTCCATGGAGAATTAATGTATTCAGGGCCCAAATCTTCTCCAGCCTGAAATTTACCTTTTTTTTTATAACATCTCAGTGGTTGATTTTACCCAGACGACTGAAAAGCTATACTGCACCAGTGCTTACATGTGGGAAAGCTTTGTCTAAATATAGGACTGTGATTATGGTCAACGATAGCTTTAAGTCTTACAAATGCTGTGTAATTCATTTTGATTAATTAGGAGGAAGTATGGTTTCCTGGGAGGATGCCCA
The DNA here is from genome assembly GCA_039654755.1 of Calcarius lapponicus. Lineage (NCBI taxonomy): Eukaryota > Metazoa > Chordata > Aves > Passeriformes > Fringillidae > Calcarius > Calcarius lapponicus. The sequence continues at coordinate 75,492,440 of CM077462.1, read as the reverse complement.
GGCCTATCCTGTTTGCATGGTCAGTTGGCTTCTCTGGAAATATCTGTCCAGGACTTTTTGTTTTGGTTTGGGCTTTTTTTTTTTTTTTTTTTTTTTAAGTATTGTACATTACTCTGGTTAGGAATAGCAGCAGGATTAGACACCATGGTCTAGAATTTGATACTCTCAAACACTGTGTTGTCAGCAGTTCATATGAGAAGAGGAGCTGTCCTGCATTAGAAATACTAACAAGTTGCCCATAACTTCAAAATCAACATCCTTAAAGCTTTGCTTGCATTTAGTGTCAGTACCAAAACTCTTTTAAAAAAACTTACATCTGGGACATACTTGCTAACAATTGCTCTAGGAAGGTCAGTTAAAAAGAGAAGCAATTATTAGACTGCTTAAAGAAATCAATCAGTATTGTGGAGCACCTAACCAACATATTTTAGTTTTATATCTATTGATCTGTGGGCGATAATATAATTGGGACAGATGGGAAAGGAGTTAAAAGATTGGATGAACTGCTGAGGAATTGCTGCCTGATACCCATTCCTAAAGCAAAGACTGTGATTGCATCTCTGTGCAGCTTTGTCTCTACATGGCAGTCTGCATAATGCCGGAGAGGAGAGGAGAGGAGAGGAGAGGAGAGGAGAGGAGAGGAGAGGAGAGGAGAGGAGAGGAGAGGAGAGGAGAGGAGAGGAGAGGAGAGGAGAGGAGAGGAGAGGAGAGGAGAGGAGAGGAGAGGAGAGGAGAGGAGAGGAGAGGAGAGGAGAGGAGAGGAGAGGAGAGGAGAGGAGAGGAGAGGAGAGGAGAGGAGAGGAGAGGAGAGGAGAGGAGAGGAGAGGAGAGGAGAGGAGAGGAGAGGAGAGGAGAGGAGAGGAGAGGAGAGGAGAGGAGAGGTGCTTCATCTTATCCAAGCTCTCTGACACTAATATGTGCAGAATTAGAAATTAAGTGACAGGGAAATAACATTAGAATGCAAAGAGAGAGATGGGAGAAGTAAATGCCTTTTAGAAAGCATTTGAAACTGCTTTAGCCAAGACTTTATGAAATTATGACACCTTCTAAGAATGTTTATCTTTTCTGATCAGAAAAATGAATAAATATTGTGCCATTCATTTGCAACACATTAGATCATTAAAGGAATGCTCAGACCACCTTCACAGGGCTATTAATTAATTAATTAATGTGGTACAGATTACAGATTGAAAAAATCAATGTACGTGGATGATAATTTATAGTTGCTCAGTTGATTTGTGACAATTTGTTTATCTTTGATGACTCTTACTTGTAATATTACATGCTCATATCCTAAACTGTTATTTTCAGTGGCTGATACCACCCCGATATTAATCAGAATAACATGCTCCAAATAACATATAAGCACAATAACATGCTCAATCTCTTTTATTGAAAACATTACCTAGCATCATATGTAACAACAAGCTGCTACCTAGGCAACTCTCTGTGTTTGCAAGGCCTTCATTTCCAGTTGAGCTATTCAGCTAAGACTGAGGTCTTCCAGATTTACTCCTTGGATGTGTCCAAGCACTTAGTTATCTTGTCACAATTGACTTGTAGGTCATGCTGGGCACTACAACTCTTATAGACGATCAAATAAATAATTTTTGGGAGATTATGACCTTCTTCTTTTCTTTATGACAAAGCAGAAGTGAAGTATGGAGGCATTTATACACATTAGTCTGCTGAAAAGTCAGTGCAGCAAAATGACCTGTCTAGAGTGGAGTCAGAATCTGATATGTCATGTCTCATGGAAATGGTGTCTAAAAGCCTCCAGCTTTTACTGCAATCTGAACAATCATGCCACTCCCCAAACCTTAGATCTTAACAGTGATTCTCAGATATTTGTCTCAGTTCATGCATATAATGACATTCTAAAATAAATTATGAAGAATTCGGGGGGAGAAAAAAAAAGGCTAGTGACTGAAACACTATCAAACATCTTACATATTATCTTCATAACAGGAACCATGGGAGGTCAGGTTTTTCTTTCATTTCCTGCAGATTCTTTGTCTGTATCATGCCAGCCAGATAGTCTCAAATACAGATACTGTGGAAGTTGTAAAGTTTTTCATTTACATGAGCTCAGTGCCATCACTTCTGAACTTGGGAAAGTTTATTTCCTTTGCCACCATGATATTATTTTAGGAGCAGAATCCATTAATGGAAAATAATAAATACATACAAGAAATGTTTTAGTGCAATTTCTATTATTAATTAGCTCAATGAAATACAGAACAAGTTATCTTTAATGACTTGTTCACTCAGAGGGTAGGAAAATGTTTTTTCTGTGAGCTACTGTTGCAGCTTCCTGTGAACCACAATACCTATACAGGAATTTTCCAATAAACTGTATGGAGATTAGTCACTGTCCATTTCATATCACATCATATGATAAGAAACTGTACTATGATAGTCATTCTGTGTTAAATCTTCCAACATCCCAACTGGCTGTGGTCCTTAATTACTAATTAAAAGAAGGAAAAGTCACATCCAGTTGAAGAAACTCACAAAGAAATGAAAGATTGTTTGCAATATATCCTTGAATGTTTGTAATTAATTTAATTGGAAAAAAGTTACTAAAAGAGAAAACAACAAAAAGGGAAGGAAGACTCATAAGAAGAAAGGAAAACAAATAAGAAAGTAGAATCATGTATACACGATTTATACAGTGTATAAATAGTAGTATAGCACTCAGTGTCAGGAACTTCTATGGAAAAGGTTGGAAATACAAATATGTGTTTCTCAAGATGCAGATAACATTATATAAAACAATGTGTTCTAAAAAAATATATTGCATATATTACATATATTAAGGTGAAAAAATCTGTTTGCTGAGAAGCTCTGAAAGCAGTAATATTTATTGGCCCACTTTTGTGGTTAAATGTTGGAATCTGCATTTGAAAATTTTTCATTTGTCGTTTAAGACTGGTTGCTTATTTGTTTGGTTTTAGTTGTTGCTTCTAAATGACAGAATGAAAGGATGAAAAATGCTTAAATATAATATTTCCACTTGATTCTGTGTTTTCCCTGGAAATTGCATTATGCAGTCATGAAAGACAGCTGAGAAGTACGCTGAAATAATTCATGTGGGAAGAGATGAAACCTGACAGACACAGAATGATTATAACTAATTAATCATAACCATCAGCAACTGTAACCACGAACATCCTAATTATTGTGAACTTAACGTGCCAAGTTGAATCATATAGTGACTCTGTAGTTTTCAATGCAATCTTGTTATTTTATTCTGTATGTAAATATTTCTTCTAATTCACTTTGGTCCAGTACTTCAGGATTTATGAATGCAGAAGTCCTATGAAGTTCAGGGAGATTTTGGTACCTATGAATTCCCTTTTTTTTCTCCAGGCTCAGTGCAGAATTAAGCTTTACTGATGATACTGATGGTATTCATTGATGTTATTGAAACTAGGCATAACAAAAGGAAAAATTCTTCAACATGATGAATTTCCTCAGCCTTCCTGGGGTATCTCTCCATGCAAGATTAGATTATAGGAAAAATGATTAGTTAGACAAGACAAAACAGTGAAAAAGGCATAACAATTCATGATCTATATAAAATCTGTGTAGGATCACAAGTATTGAATATTTTAATTGAAATGTAGGATTCTCTTTTAAAAAGTACGGCATGGTAAATAGTGAACTAGTCTATTTTTGTCCCATAAAAAGTTTAGGATTTTAAATTAATAATAATAAATAGAAATCATCCAATTTGGGTAGGAAATTAAAAAGAAAAATAATTGTACTAGATTTAATACACAATTCTATAAATCAATTTGGGGAATAATTACATATATTAAAAACTGATATACAGTACAATATAATAATAACAACAAAATAATTCTTATAATGCTAACAATAGCAATACCAGTTGTAATTAAAAAGGAGGAAACAGAAAGAGAAAGGAACAAAACCCCGGAGAGACAAGAGATGCCCAAGTCAGTTGTTCATCACCCACTGACTGATGCCCGGCCCGTCCCCCAGCAGCGATCGGTGCCTCCCGACCCGCTCCCCCCAGTTCACACACTGAGCAGGATGCTCTGTGCTATGGAATGTCCCTCTGGCCAGCTCGGGTCAGCCTGCCTGGCTGTGCTGCCCCCCTGCTTCTTGTGCCCTCCTCACTGGCGGAGCATGAGGCACTCAAAAGTCCTTGATTTCAGATAATCACCGCTCAGCAACAATGAGCACTTCAATGTTTTGTCAACATTATTCACATAAATCCGAAACACAGCATGGCACCAGCTACTAAGAAGAAAATTAACTCTATTTCAGACAAAATCAGGACACTAGGATAGTTAATTATCTCTCTAATATATTGTATTACGATAGAATGTATTTGCCACATTTATGGATTCATGACTTTACTGCGATAGGAAATGCAGAAAGCATAAAAAAATGTTTCTACTTACAAGGTAAAGCAGCTAGACATAGCCATGACATACAACTAAATAAAGAACAATAAACAGTAAAAAAGGTATTTTTAAATTGTTATCATTTATAAAAATAATATAAATAGAAATATGTCATTAGGGACAGATAAATGTTCGTTTATTTGACTATTTATCTGCCTTTCATAGTGAAAATTTAGTACAGGGGTAATGAATCAATAGTGTATACATTAAATTTCATTCTGATACATATACATAAAAGAATGTTTCGTTTTTGCATAAACACATTAGTGGAGCACCACTATTCAAAGATCCTTCTTTAGTTTTTTTATGAGAAAAAATATCTTGTAATATCTGAGAAAGATTCTGAAGGTGTTAGTTTAAATATAAGTATAGTATCTTGTGTCCTTTCTCCGTTTTTCACATTTTCAGAGAGGAATCTTTAAACATTCTCCTGAGTTCCTTGTCACCTTTTGTCAGCACTCCCTGAAAAAGTCTTTGTATCAACCCCTTTTCCTTAAAACACTTTAATGGCTCTGCAGATATACACAGAGAGAGGGCTGTTGCCATGTAGGCTTGGACTGCATCATTGTTTCTCAATGCTCTCTGTATTTCTGTTTTTGCATAGCAACTTCTCTGAGAAAAAAAAATAACCTTTTTCACATCATGTCAGTCTGATGATCCATGAAGAATTAAAAACTTTGTGGTAATAAATAATAACAGCAGCAATGATAATAAGCATGATACATTCTAAAGTGTTTGAATCTTTCCCTCATTTTGTCACCTAAAAGTCATATGGTAATGTGATTTTTGAAAGTTCAAGAGGTAGGCTTCTCACATTATCACTGGTGAGATGATGTTTCTGTCATGGTAGAAATCTTTTTTTCCCAAACTTCCTTTCACACTTTTTCTAGTGAATAATTTCAGTATTAAGAGTTACACTTAGGTTAAATGAGTGACCCAACTAAGACAGCTCTATTTACTTAATCTGGTATTCCTACAAAATAAGTGTATGTCAATATAAAATAATCTATTAATTTTCTTGGGCTGTTGGATATTGTGGGCATTGTGTTTAATTCATCCAGTGTAAAATTTTCTTATACAATCACTCGTGATATCTTTTCAATACCCACCTTTCATTCTTCTATAGCTTGTATTTGTGGGTTATTAAACAGAACATTTATATTTTTCATTGTTTAGAGTGTACAGTCAAACCATGTTTTTGATTTAGGTTATAATGGGATTTTGAAAAACATGTTTTGATGGAATTCTTTTCCCTGTAAATCTTACCTTTTTTAAAGAGCTACAATTCCAGCTCAAGGTCTATTTCTTAGTCCTGTCTTTCAAATCCAAGGAGAGGAAGGCTACCCTCTCTTTGTGACAATGCAATAAATAAGTTTGTCCTTGGCCTGACAGAAGAATCTCTCCTTGTGTAGAGCTATTTTTACCTTATTGGAAAAAATATTGCCTCCTTTATACTTGTCTTTGAGTATCTTCAGGATATGTCTTTAAACATTTTAATGCATATCATATTATGTCTATTTTAAACTCCATAATAAATTTGCATATAAAACAGTTTAAACTTACAGAACTGAGCTGGCAGAGGACATTGTTCTGCACCAATCTAATTTCTACTTTAAAGCTAAATTGACTGGTTTAAGTAACTGATAATGAAGTACAGAGGCTTTTACAGCTTCAATGCTAGGTTACCATGTAATAATTGCCTACAATAAAAACAAGATCTGTTTTTCATCTTTAATTTGATCCTAATTTCATAGCAGTTGCCCCTCAACTGTTGACTGGGTCACAAAAACCTGTTGCCCCCATTAGCTGCAGCAAGCTGATCAACACAGTGAATCAATGCTCCCTCCTGCACATACCTAAAATGCAAACTGCAGTGAAGGTGACTTGGAAGGCCATTAAGCACTAAAAACTGCTCTAACTTTTAGAAAAGTCTTTCTGTCAATGGCAGAACTTGCTCCCCCTTTTTTTAAATGTTTGTTTTGTGGTTAGACCTTTAAAGGTTTTTGGTTGCTTCAACTGCCTTGAGGTTTTCCTCATTTGTTTCCCTTTACTCCATTCACTTTCTGTGGAAGTGTTTCCTTTTCTACTGAGTCTTGTTAAAACTGATAGTCTTGTGATGGTATCATTGTTCCTCAATACATAGGTATATGTGCTGAGAGAAACCCATGCTTTAGCTCATTTCCAAAACATGGGAATGGCCACTGTGGAGAGAGCAGCACTACCTGGCAGCTCCTTTGAATCAGATATATAAATAGTTTTCCAAAGTTTATAACTTCTCTCAAAGATCAAATACTACACTGAGCTAATGTAAATACACTTGCAGTGCAAATTTGACATCCAGAAAGCAGTGCACCAAGCCCATGGGATTTAATGTCTGGCATCATCAGTAGCTCTGGAATTTCCCTACTATTTCCCTTTTACAGTGGAGACCACTCCTGTCTCACAGGTTGTACTCTAGTAACACTAGATATTTTTTTTAAATTGAATAATTTCTCAGCAGTAAAGGAAATTTGGTTACTCCTGCCACATGCACTCCATTGTGTATTTCACATATATATTGTTAATAATAAGTTACAGTAGACATGGTATCTGTCACCTAACTGCATTTTTTCAAAGTGCTCAATGCTGTTTCTTATGTTAAAAAGTATGGGAGTGATGTAGCTGAACCCCAGGAAGTGCTTTGAAGATAGCGTAGTATATGTTATAATCTTTGCCACTAGCTCGGAGATATGACTAAATTAATCTTTCAGGGCAAAAGATGAGTACCTATGGAGCACAAGAAGGCATTTTCTTATCAACTATAGACATCATAATAAGAGGAAGGACAGACTCATCTGTGTGGGGCATTCTGACTTGTCACACATGTTGCAGGTTTATACTGCAGCAAAAGCAGTGAACCAAAGGCTGGTGTCACTGTGTGAGAGGTTACAGTTCCCGCCTCTGAAGTTGGGTTCTGTCCACCATTTCTTTTATTATCCACCTCTTTAGAGTTGTAAAGTGAAATGAAAGGTGTTTGTACAAATTTTCTGTAGCTGCCTTTTTTTTCCAGCGTGGATAGATATGTAATGGCTGAGATTTACAAGAAAGTAATTAAATTTTCCATTAATTTGATTTTTCCTTATTGTGTTTATCACTTTAATGTGGGGGAACTGCAAGCATGATCCTTCATCTTTCCTTCCTTTTAAGCTTCTCTACATTTATTTGTTTTAGAGCTAAATCCCTTCTTTTGTACCTGCTAATCCTTTTTCTGCCATATGCTAACAAGAAATCCAGTTCAGAACCAACAAAAAAAAGCTGAAATTTAAAGCTCTTTGATACTCTCCTCCTTTAGTTTGAAAATAATTGTTTTGAACAAATAGAAACTTGAGTCATATGTAGTACTTTTATTTTAAAATAAGAAAAAATATCTTTGATTTTCATTTGGTGAAAAAAAAGTATATTTTTCCATCCCGATGCACATTCAAAGCAGGAAATGGAATAAAATATATTCAGAGGTTGCTATAACTAATAGGAAAATAACATTTAATCACCTGAGGACTTAACTAAGAAAATTTCAATTACAAAATGTTCTCCCATCCACTCTTTTCATGCAGGGATTTACCAGCCCATTATTTTCTGGACACAAAATAATAATTACTTTTCTGCAGAATATGCTGTCAGGTAATATGCATTAGGAGACACTTTTATGAGAAATTACACCAAGAATGTATTATAACCCATGGTGTGCTTATTTTAATATGCAATCTTATATTTAAATTTTTAATTATCTATTGACTAGCAAAATTTTTCAAAGTTTTGTAATGCAATTTTAATTTTAAAAAAATTCTACTGGATCCTACATACCTTTTTTCTGTTCAAGCACGATACTTATTGTTGAAATCAAAACACTAACTTATTTTGGCCAAAGATAGCACAAATTTTAATGTACTTAAATTTTAAACTACTGCCTGTGCCCAAAGCATAATTTAGAAATGTGAAAAGCAAAATCAAGTCAAATTACTTTTGAAAATCATTGGACTTCAGTTTTATGCTCTACTAGGTCTGAAGCAAGATGAGGAATTTCAGCATCTGATGGAGAAATGCCAACTGAGTGCGGTTTAGATAGGAATAATTCTGCTCCACCTGTTTAAACTGGTGTTGTCTGGCTCATCCCAGCACTCTGGGCTGTATGCAGAAATTAGGAAGTATGGCTACAAGTCACTCAACGTCAGTGAGAGAAGCTCCCACTAGCTCAATCTATTTGCATTTCTGATCCTCCTTTAATGCTTGCTGAAGCTTCTGTATCCTTTTCAAAGATATCTTGTTGCTGCTCTCTTCACCTTGATCCGCATCAGATGGAAAATTCTCTAGAAAACCCCTGAGAGAACAGAGGTTTTAAACACCACCACTGGCTGTGAGGAATGGGTGAAGACACCACCAGTCTGATGGCAGAACTGAACTCTCATATCTCTTTACTACAGATATAAATGCTAGAGCATTATTATACACAACAAACATGAATCCATATTGAGTGTTCTGGGTGGTAAATGGAATAATAGGATCTTCTGGTTGAGAGGCTTTAAATAATCACAATGAACTGTTCATAGCAGTGCCCTGCAACTTTATTCAAAATTTTTGCTCCAACAGTGAAATGCTTATTGCCCTGACAGAGGGAAACTTTTGGAGGGAAAACATGTTTACTCACAACTGGTTTGGGCTTATATCATCAGAGAAATCAGAAGGAAAGTAATTGAAAGAGTAAATGTCTATAGAGTAGCAATGTTCTATAGTTTTAGAACCAATGTGTTGATTTCCCTTTCTGTCATCACCATGTCCTGTGTGCAAAGTCCAAGTGGGGTCTGCAACATCATCAGTCTGGATATTAGCTGAGGTATTCCCTCCAGTTGTATTTCTTCTTTTTCACTGTCTATTAATCCCTTCTACCAATGAAGAAAATCAAGCAGGATATAGTAAAAGGAAATAAAAGCACTATCATATGTATTTATAAATGGAATATATATATATAGTCTGCTGCTTTTTTTTTTTTTTTTTTGTTCATACTGTATGCAAGTTCACTAAAAAGGAATAAAGTCCTGATGCAAGATGGAATTTTTTGTACAGGAAATAGATTTATTTTTCAGGCCCTCCTATTATAGATCAAGGTATGAAAAAGGAACAGCCAGCTTTAAAAGAGGAAATAAAATGGAAGTCACAGTAGCCAAAAAAATTTAAATCTTTGGTATGTAACTAAAATGCTCTGTTCTTTTGATAGATCTGGGGAATTTTAGCGGTCGGACAAGAAGTGCTGTATCTGTACGTGAAGGCCAAGGAGTTGTTCTGATGTGCTCCCCTCCACTTCATTCTCCAGGTACAGTAGGCTGCAGCCTGCTTCATGCTCCTCCTTTACAGTTTCCTCATTATTGGATGCCCAGGATTTTAGATACAGCATGTATTTGATTGTGGAAGTTCAAAGATGAGATATCCACCATTCTTCTGACAATTTTTGGAGTACCCAAGGACTAATTTAAGTTCACATATTGCAAATGCCAATGAATAGCAGCAGAGTTTCTGTTACAGGAGTGTCTAATTGCTGGAACAAAACTTGAATGTAACAATAGTCTTCATGCCATCAACAGTGAATATGCTGCCTTGAGGTCACAAAAGATTGCTTATAGTGTTTAGAAGCCTTCAGAAATTGCTTCAAATTCCAATGTCATCATACTTTTGTTGAATACAAATTTTATTTTCTTTTCAGTAGTAGAGATATTATTTGGTTACTTCCTTTCACTGTGTAACTTAGTTTTGTAAAACTGCATCATTGCTAAAAGTCAGAATTACCATAAATTCTATGAAATGCCTGTGGATTCCCACATGAAAACGTAGGTATTCCAGAGAGGTTACTGTTTTGCTTTTCAAATTGACGCTTCTGCAAAATCTGTAGACAGCTGGGTACATCCTTATATTTCCATGCCATACAACACCTGGAGACACCATGCTACACAGAATAACTTGTTTTTCAGCAGATGCAGTATACCCTATCCTTTTCTTCTATGGGAAATAAGGTGTGTACCGAGGGGATTTTTCCACTCCACATTTTGAGCCTGAAGAAAAGTAACATTGCAGATGGAAGATCTGCAGGAAAAAAAATCTCCGAGTTTCTGTTAGAGAAATGTGTTCAGTATCTGTTTATACTGCAAGGGTTGTTATTACTCTATTACGGTTATCAATGCCATCTCTCTGCTTTTCTCTCTTCTGAGCAGATTCTCTTGTGGTTGCATTTACAATCCCTTTCTGAGTTTGACACTGTAGTCTATATGATGCAATTGAGTACATGATGTTAAGGCTTGATAGTGATAAGTAAACTGAAAGGGAAAAGATGTAGACAGAAAAAGTGAGTGGTCATTTCAGCAGTGCAGCTAAATTTCATTTCCTCAAACAAGCTGAGACTGAAAAGATAGATGGACATTAATCAAGAGTGAAATTGTCACACACCTTTTAACAGATGCCATTCCACAAAATACACCTTTATATATCACCAAAATATTTAGAATTCTTTTCCTGAAATTATGCTTCTGAGTTTTATTCAGTCAGATTTTAACACTACTCTTACACAGACGTTGCCTTTGATGGTGAAAACCAGTATCTTTCATTTTCAGCACTGAGACAGCAAAACCTCTGCTGTGCAAACTACAGTGCTCAGAAACAGCATTCTGTTGTTTCAATTTATATTGTTTGAGTCCAGTAGGCTATGCCAACAGAAAATTACTTCCAGAAAAATATTTTTATCCCCTGTTGGCATAATTTTTTTCACCATAGCTAAGCCAGAAAAGGTTCTACAGAGTGATGAAGTAATCAACAAAAGCTGAAAAATTCCACTGGTATACAGATGTAAACACAAGCTCCTATCAGTGGCAAGGGGACTTGGCCTCCCTTCCTTTTGTTCATTATGTAATGCAGTTCTTCCAAAAAGTTGTCAAGCCCTGGAACAGGCTGCTCAGGGAAGTGGTGGAGTCACAATTCCTGAAGGCATTTAAAAAGTGTGTAAATGTGGCTATTAAGGATGTAATTTATTGATGCAACTAGTGCTGCTTGGACTTAATGATCTTAGAGGTCTTTTCCAACCTAAATGAATCTGTGATTCTATCACAGGAAATTTGCTTCCAGCTCCTCACTTGCAAAGTACTGGGGGCCAGTAAGATCTTGTGGTACTGCAGTGGGACTGCAAGTGGTATTAATACAATGGCTGGAGTCCTGGAAAGGGGAAGAGCTAGCTCCACAACCCAGATGATGTTTCAAAAATAAATCATTTTACAAAGCCCTGGCAATAAAATACAAGACATTAATGGAAGTTGACTGTCAGATCAGAGTCCATTTAAAAAAAAAAATTCTGGACAAAACCTGAAATTTCAGAGGGAAGTGTATGAATTTAATTCTGAAATTTACAACAAATATGAAACTTCCAGGTAAAAAGGTCTTTTGCCAAGCAAAGGGACTTCAAAGATTTGTGTGCAGGAACATCTAATTTTTTTTTAAGTATTCAGTTTTTCCATAGTCCATTTTAGTTTCTGGGTCTGATTTGCAAAGATAGTATTATCTTCTAAATAGCCCTAAGAAATTTTGAGCAATAAAATCACCCAGGAGACAAACTTTTAAGTGGAGCCTTAGATGTTATAATGGATACATCTAAGCTAAAGACTATTCAGAGCATGTTTGCGAACATCTCAAATTAACAAGACCATGAGTTATGGGGGTGTTTTGGATGATATAGAATCTTTTGTGGATGAACACTGCAAGCTTTGCGATATTGACTTATTCATATTGATCAGCACCTTTAGAAATAATTTTAAATTACTTATCACAGGAGATAAATCCATGATACAATATCAAGCCTAATAATTCTCCACAACCTCGTAAGAAATTTGTCCTTCAACAGAATCCCATTCCTCAATCTCTCCAGTCAATAACTGCATATGAGCTTGCCCAAGAACTTCAGCTTGAGCCCTTTTAGACACTGTGGGAAAAGAAATATGACTTAGCAAAAGAACATTGTATTGAGAGAGATACAGTTTCTTTAACATGTTTTCAAATGGAAGATAAAGTAAACACTCTTGATTAAATAGTACCTACATTCTATTCTTGCAGAATACAATTTTAGGAAAAAAATCTGAAAGTTTTTCAAAGCACCACTGACTGAAAAAAAATGCTACACTAATTTCTTTTGACAAGATTTTAATCAGGGAGGTAATTTCATATGCATATAGACTTGATTTCTGTTTATTTATGCTGTGATATGTTATCAAGAGGTAATGCATTAAACATACAAACACACAGAAACTTGTGATGTATTTATATTACTCATATAGGCTTTCATTAAATTGTTGTCCAAATATTTTACAGGAAAAACAAGGGGGAATGTGGGGTGGCAAGAGCCCCTGAAATAGATTCTGAATATTGTCGTGCAGATTCAGATGAGAGAATTATCTCTTTAGTTTAATAAATGAATATTTTAAGTTACTGTCATCTTTTCTGAGTAATAGCAAGGCAACAAACTAAGGGAGTCTTTTGGAGAGACATTATCCACTCCTTCAAAATGGGGCAGGAAAATATTTTCAATACGACTTTTCTGCCAATTCTTTATGTCAAACAGCCACCAAGAGATTGTCACCTCCTGCTTTTCCTGGACCATTGTTCATAAAAAATGCTGCCTCTAACTTCCTTGGGAGTGCTGTATCATTTTGATGCATCTACTCCAGAAGCTTTCCCACTAGCACTGTTTTTGTAGCTAATCCTTAACTTGTCCCCTGTGAAATATATTAAATGTGGATAACTTGATCATTCATAAACATAACACTTTATCCTTTCTTTTCTTCCATAAGCGCAGTATTTGATTCTTCCCAATTATTTCTTTTCTCCAAGAGGCATTTCCTAGTCAGTTAACTCTTAGTCATCCTTGCTAAGCAAGAGTTACATTAATTACTGACTGCTTAAATAACAAGCTTTGTTTGATGTTTCCAATTTAAAATGTCTCTACTGCTTTCTTTCCGTAAACAGGATTATGGTTTTTCATTGTGGTATTCTAAATGATGTAAATATAGGGTTTTATTCAGTCATTTAATCATCTTAATTACAAGGTTTACCATAGCAAGATTAAAAATGAATGGAAGTTTTCATCCAGATTTACATGTTTGCCTCAGAATTAATACTTTCAGCTGAGCTTTTTAAGGCTTTTATTCAAGGCTTTCAGTACGAGCTTAATGGAGAACGACGATTCCCATTGTTAGAATAAGTAGAGCTCTGATGCACACAGGGGAAGGCAGATGTGTGCTCCATCCTGCCTCAGAGGGATGCTGCAGTCTGGAGGGAGCTCTGCTACATAATCTATCTGCAGCATGTGACATCTGTACAGATGTTAAACTCTAACTTTTTTTTTTAATGTCTTTCTAAAGGGTAAAGCTGATCTTAAAAAGTTTAGAAACTGCGCTGTAAGCTGCATCTTTTATACATCCCCTTTACTGTTATAAAACTGTACTTTTCATGAGAAATGTTTCGTCAAAGGTGATTAATGCCAGTGCCATGGGGATCACAGTCCTTCCCATCCTTGTCTGGATGTCTGCATACTATGCTGCTAAACAGGCAAGACGCTAAAGAAGTCCTGCTACTGTGCCCTAGAAACTTTTGTCCTGTTCTTCTGTTACCTGCACAGTTTTCTTGATCCTCATATTAATTGGAGAAACTCACACAAAATAAAGTTTCTTTAAGCCGTTCTAAGCTCCTATTTATGCGCACATCAGACATAGTCAGACATCCACCTTGGAAGTAAAAAAACGCCTATCACTTCCTACTGTTCAGGGTCTGCTAAAGGAACTTGAAAGCTGCATTTGCATTAAATCTGCAGTTTTGGACTGCAGCTTCCCTACTAGTTGGAAACCAAGTCCAACTGAAGTGAAGTGTAGCCTTAAAAATCCCCTGGTTTGACCATTGCACACATTATATATAAAAATAATAAGACAGGCTTTAAATCACCTCTTTCAGGTAGAGCATGGTTAGTAAACTTCTCCAGTCAAATTAGTTATGAAAACAAGATGGTTATATTTGGGCTGGACCGCTCTTAGTGTGCTCATTACCTTGTTTACAGGCAATTGGCTCAGGTATCTACATGCAGGACACAGCAAATTCTGCTCTGAAGGGGTCCATGCACCCTTTGGATCTCAATTTACTAATTTAAAATTCTCAGATGTCTGTCTATATGTAGCTGAAGGTCACAAGGCTTTTTTAAGGTTATGTTGTTATTTTAAAATTAAGTCCCAGGATCCAGACACCAAGAGTGGCATTTCAGTCCACAATATCAGAAAACTTCTGTCCTATATGTAATCCTAGCTGTTACTAGTTTCTTCAAAATCACAGGAAGCCTTCAATATCTTAGATTTCTGATGCTCCAGCCCTCTCTAGGCATGAGTGGATGTACTTTATCACATTAACCTGTCAGTAGAGAGGTGAGGTTTCTTCCTGACCATGGCTTATACTGTATTAAACAGTATTATGTATTAAGCAGTAAAGTAACATCCAGATTCCTTTCTACTGTATGGTTGGGTTTGTTGGTTTTTTTTTTTTTTTTCAAATCTTAATTTTAAAATCAGCTCTAGCATAGAAAGCTAAATAATTTGCTTCCAGGAGAAGCCAGTATGCTGGTGAAAGTGATATCTCTCCTTTTGCCTTGAGACCAAGGCAGAATTGCTTTGCTGGCACCTATCACAGCACTGGAAACTCACAGTTTACCAAAACAGCTGGACAGGGAATGGCTCTAACCATGACTCTCCCATAAGCTAAATAGAACTTACTAATCACTCAGTACCTACTATTAGTTTATAGAAGTCAATATGTATGAAGCTGGTGTTGATAGGTTAAACATTTCACATTCGCTGTAAACTATTATCATCTCTTACTAACTTTTAGACTTGCTGAGAAGGTAGAACTTTCCAATGCTCCAGTATGCTTCCTCTTCTACTAACAAAAGTGAGGATGAGAGGAACACTGGCGTTTGAGGGTTGGGGGAGTTTTGGTTGTTGTTGTTATTGTTTTTTTCTTCTTAAAAACATATTCCTGTTAAAATGGAAGCCAAATCCTAGTCTCCTAGACTTCACGAGCTGTTAAACTGCACTAAGGGGATCTATATGGACACTATTGAATACTCAGCTCTGTTTTTTTTTTTTTCTCATAATTGCATGCCAAAGTTTGTTCTTCACTCGTTTTAATTCCTGGTAGGAGCCTGATGCTGGGAATCAGAAATAGGCTGATTAAGTAACAATAGCGGAAAATAATTGCTTACTGCACAGGATGGAAAGGTTTTTTTAATAAACACTTATTATGTTGCTTATAAAATACAACAACTTTCTCATCTCTACTTTGCTTGTCTATAATTTATAAATTATCTAGACAGAATGTTTTAAAACCTCTGTTTGAGAGTTCCGTGTGCCAGACTAATGAGTTACACCATGAGTTGAAGGGTTCCTGCATTTGCCTATTAGACTTTATTATAGTCTCATGATGATTTGTCTTCCATGGATAACTTGAATAAACCTTAAATTTTTCTTTTCAGTAATGGGAGAATAAAAAGCATTAGAGTACAGGTTCAGAGTATCTTAACCTTTATTTTCCTGTCCTAATTCTGTGTTAACTTCATACGGTCATCTTATCTCTTCACACATCACATATTTGCTTGGATAAATCATAATGATGTTTCATTCTTGCATCATCTACTTTGTCACTTTTATTAGACTGCTTTTGAAGTTTTCATGTCTAGTCATGATAATTTGCATGGGTGTTGTCATTAAATAGAATGTCCATGGCCCCTGACATTGCTCAACATAGGAATTTGTGTTTTTATTTGTGCAACTGATTGATGGCCATGCCTGTACTTTTCATTATGGAATGAAAAAATGCAATTAACTTTTTTCTTCTATGGTCTTTCATGACCAGTAATTTTGCTGCTGACTTCCCTGAAGCACATTTTAAGGTTTCCTTCCTCAGTCTTGTTGGAGGCATTCATCTGAGGATATAAAATTTAGGAGTTTGGGAATTACAAAATTTTCTGTAGGGCAGCATTTTAACAAGCTGTATTTGCCAAAATTGAGTTATTCCCAGTCCGCAGACAGTGTGTTGTTATTAGATTTTAATTGCATTTTAATGATTACACGTGCCCCAAATTCTAGACAATGTCTGTATAGTAGGTGTATGGATAAATAAGTCTAGATTTTCTCTCATTTTTTTTTGGATGGGTTTCTTGTGTTGTTGTTGGAGTTTTCGTTAATTTTTCTGGGTTTTGGATTTTTTTTGTTGGTTGGTTGGTTGGGATTTTTCTAATTTGAAGTGTAATAAAGGAACAAAAATGCATTACTGGTCCAACTGTATTAAATTCTTCCAAGGAACTTGTAAGTATTAAAAAAAACACAAAAACAAAAACAGAAAAAAAACCACTAAGTTTTCCAGTTATTACTACTGTTGAAAAATCTCCCCCACCCTCTCAAAAATGCTAGTAATTCTTTCAAATAATACACTAACTTACACTAGAAACTGCAAGTTCTATGTCCCTACACCCACTCACTAGAGCTGTTTGTCCCCTCAGGGACTATGAAAACAGAGTAAGAAGAGGATGGTTGACCTTGGCCAATTAAGGCAACACACAACAATGGATGATGGGGGCAGCCCTGACAGGGCTCTGCTTAAGGGATGTGTGCTGTAGTTTCACAGTCACAGTATTGTCTGCACATATTACCCCAGCTGACAGCTCAGGAGAAACAAAGTGAAAGGAGATACCAAGAAAAGAGGGAGGAAGCATGAGAGATTAATTAATTTTAAAAATATGTGGAGTGAGCTGGCCCTCAGGCTCATGCACTATTGCCTCTCAGGCACCAGCTGTACATGACTATTTGTCTACAGCCTGACAAATCGGACAATGATGAAAAGTTTCTGTAGTGGGCAAGCTCCTCTTCCCTCAAGACAAGTTACTAGCCTGTTACTGATATGTCCCAACCAATTAGACATAACTAACAGAAACTCTTAGTTTAGGGGTTAAACCAGACAACATTGTCCTGCCAGGTTTAACAGAAATGGATGCTCATGGTATCACATCCACTTTTCCTCAGCTTGTGTTGGAAAGTACCAAATAAAGTGTTGCACAGATGCTTTCTGTGGCAATGGTTACACAATTTGTAAAACAGCAGCAGCCCAAGGTTCACAGATTTAAGACTGATGTCATAGTTACCATCTCAGAGCTGCAGGGCTCTGCCAGAACCGACCCACTCAAAGTAACCTTCTCATTAGAATCCATTCACTGTTTAGATCCAAAGTTTTACTAAGCTGATGCCTGGAAAAATACCATTTCACTAACATGTCAGCTAACTAAATGTCAGAAAGCCCATTTTGTTTAAGTTAGGAATTTCCTAATTAATCCTAATTACCTCTCCATATCACAGAAGAGAATAGAGTCAGAATGCACACATTAATCTAAGGAGAAGAAGCCAGAAATACAATGATGATCAGACAGCAGAAACAAGAGGAAGCAGAAGGAGAAACAAATGAGAAATTATCTATTTTTAAGGCTCTGGATTCTAGCTTTTTATCTCCATGACCATTGCGATGAAATCTTAAAGGATGTAAAAAACAGGTTGAAAACAGGGGAGTTTTCAGAAAATGCAATTCTTCCCACATTAGGCATAATTAGGTGAATTCAATTCTGATTCTGGTAGAGATGACTACTGCAAATGTTAGGAGACCAGTTTTGATTCAGAGGCAGAAGGCTTTGGACAGAACTGATCTGAGTTCTGCCAGATTCCATTAATAAGTTTCTCTATATAATAAAGTTGTTTATTCCTTATTTTTTAAGTATGGAAGTGAACTTGCAACCATTTGAGGTGATTCAAAGCTTAATGAGACATAGATTTTCATAAAGCCCAATTTAATCAGTTCAGGAAGATTGTTCCGAATAAATTAAATGGTGTGAATGGTTGGAATATCTCATTTATATTTTTCTTTTTCAAAGTGAAAACTAGAAATTGTTTAGAAATACATACATATATACATATATGGATGTATTATGTCTTTTTTCCTATACTATGAAATTATAACTGCATGAAGGCAGCTATATTTTAGCATTAAATATGTTAAAGGCAATTGCTTGGATTTTTCAAGGAGAAAATGACTGGATAGGTATAAGCATAATAATGTAAGAGTTCAGACAGCAATCTGATTATAGCCAGATCTGAATCACTGTGCAACAGCACATGTACATTTTATATCTTCTGACAAGAAAATATGTTTTCCAGAGAACTAATAGTGAAAAGGTGACTTTTTATGACCAAAATGCCATCTTTTTAACAATTTAAGAATTAATATCACACTTAATTCTGATAATTTGATTGCCCATTCTATCTCCTATGTTCTTATGCTCTGTTTCAATACTGTTAAAATCATTGTGATGACTTCTTTAGCCAGTTGATACAGTTCCTGTTGTTTTGATGCTGCTGCCCCAGAGTGGAGAACCTGCAACAAGAAAATTTTACTTAATTTAAGCTTATTGAAGCATTAATTTGTATGCTATTTTTCCTCTTTCAATAAGTGAGAAAATGTCCTATAGGAGACTGTAGAGATAAAAATTCAGGAGTAGGAAGAGAGAATGTAAAGAAGGACGTAGGTAATACTGATAAAGTATTTGACAGCTAGGCTTTTCCTGCAGAACCACAAAGTCCTTTAGGAGTTTAGCAAGCTAGTTTCAATCCTGAAGAGTCTATTTTCAGCTCTATCAAATGCAAGAAGAAAGAAGCAATACCTATTTTCCAGAGGATAACAGCGGATGATCTATAAAGAAAACATCAAAGACTAAAATTGCACTGATTTACAATCCGGATCTTGTGACTTTACAAGATCCAGATCTTTTGTTGTCTAGAACTGGAAGGAAAACTTTCCAAATAATATTAAAATTGATAACAAAAATGGCAGTTTTTAAATTAAAGCTTTCAGGTGCACAAAATATGTGCACACAAAGGGTTGAATTTTCACAGTTGTTGTAAGTTTAACTAATTACATCCAAAGGGAGAAGGGTTGTCCTGGTAACCCACCCTTGGACCTGCTCCATTGGGGTTTTTAGCCCTGCATCATGTTACGTCTCCCAACTGCTGGTGCAAAACAGGATGTTCTTGTTAGAAATTGCTTCCCTTGAAAATAAAACCAAATAGAATTTCAAGAGTGTGGCATAATGTGTGAGAAAGGATAATTACCATTCTAAAGTGTCAGAAAGTGCTACAAGCTATACAGCTATATATTAAAAATCTACAAAGCTACAAATATATGAAAAAGCTAAAATCTTCAGGCATCATGTCACAATTCTTTCCTGCTCCTAAATGAAAATGGATTTCAAAAAACAGAATAAGACTTCTGAAAATTATGTACATAGTCAGCAGAAGAGAGTGACAGACTGCCTGCTGTTTGCATTATTTTATTAATGATATTTCCTTTGGAATAAACAAAAAAGAATAGGAGAGTTGGACAAATACCTTCTTCCCATTGCACATAGGTAGCATTTGATTCCTACGTGCAATGAGATGCATCACACATATTTAAAATGATTCACTTTGACTGCTGTTGCTAAGGGTTTGAGGAGGGGATACATAATCCTGTGATACTGGTCTAGGCTAAAAATAAGACAACAGAAGGCTACATATTATGTCTCAATAACAATTATGTGACAAGTAGAAGATGGGTGGATGGAAGCAGTTCACTGGGTTTCCGGCAGTGCAGAAGAGTGTGCACAGGGATGCAACAGTGCAATGTCTGTATGTAGAAACAGGTAGGAGTTGCATTCTCAACACTGTTACACTTTAAATGATTTATTGTTGCTGACGTTATTTGTGGTGATTTATTTGTACAACAAGGTTGAACAGTAATATCAGCATTCTGGGGCAATTTGCTAATGTGACATGTTTCTTCCTCTTCGTCTGCACTTTATTTTTTAATTAAGGCGGAAAAAAATCATCCGTCACCATCATTCTTAGCATATAAAAAATTTCTTTTGAACTATAAAATTGGTTTTATGCTATTCTCTGAGGCATATGTTCACCAGTTCCATTATGTTCAGAAAAATGTAATGGCCAATCCATTCCTTGATACATTTAAGACTAGAAAATATATCAAGAAGGAGCTGAGTGCTAGACCTTTAACATCTGGGGGATTATGAGATTTATACTGTTATTTTGTTGTTTGGGTTTTTTACGTATTTGAAAATCATATTCAGAGGGAGGATGAGAGAGCAGCTACCTGTCCCTGATGATCATCCACAAAGGTCCTAAGGATTCGTTGGCTATGAAGTTTTGTGTGAGTGTTTTGGCATTTCTTGTAGATGTAAAAAGATCTGGTGAGAAGAGGAACAAATATTAGAAATTAAAAGAATTATGTGTTAGTGGAGATATCCATTTGACTATGGCTTGATTCAGGACTGCTGGAAAGTCACTTCCTTTTATTTCCTTAGGGTAAGAAATACTATAGGACCAAAGAATCAGGCCCGAGAAAGATTCATCAATCATATTGTGTTGTGCCCATCGTGGAATTCACCAAGCACTGACCTGCAAATAGACCCAGCAAAAGCCTTTATATTTATATTAAAACACTTAATATCAAGAGAATATAAAGCAGAGAGGCAGTGGGCTATGTCTTAAGTTCAGAGTGTTCTGTCATGCAAGGGTAACTCTACAGACTCCAAGAACCCACATTTTGACAGTACAATTCCTATGACAAAAACTACATGTATAGACTGGTGAATTCTGTTAAAAAAGAGTGTTTTGAAGTATAAACTAGAGCTCTACTTGCCTTTTATTTCCATTTCTATACCCAGAAGCCTGAATTTAAATCTTGTTAAAGAAATCTTTCTGCTACTATTAATCCTTCCTGACATTAGGAATCAAGGTGACTGAGGTGTAAAGGGACAAATTTAAATTGCTTCTTTCTTGTAAGAACAAGAAACTGAACTGAAACATATATATAAGCTCCTTGAGAGACCGATGCTATTATAATTGAAGTACTAGTGAGCATTTGTAGCCAAATTACAGAATTTGCTTTTCTGAGTTTCTTCTGCTGAATAAGGAAAATTATGCATTTTGCATCTCTCAGCTGAAAAATAGTTAAGACAGCAATATTCTATAAATTTGGTCGATCATCACCCAAACATTACTTCTTTTTTATTGTTTTGAAAAATGTCCTAGTTATACCTTCAAATGCATTATCTATTGGCATCATTGTAGGAGTCATAAAATGAAATTTCTGTGTAAAGCAGTCATCCCTTTGGGTGCAGGACTCTGGGTTCACTACAAGTCACAAAGCTCTGGAGTAGGATTTTTCATCATACTCACCACTGCATCAAACTTAGAGAAGAGCAGAGAGTGCTGAAGTAACTATCACCAGTGCCATTCAATTGTAGAGAAAATCAAGTGTCATAGCATGACCAGAGAACAAGAGAAACTTAAAGTGTGAATTAAAAAAAGAAAAACCCTTTAAATTCTGTCAAATGTTTTGCCAGAGAAAATAATTTCCACACATATTTTACACAGTGATATTTTCCTAGCATTAAAAAACATACTCATTATTTTCCAGTGCCACAGTTCTCATATGAATGTAATAGTTAGTTAAACATTACCACAGAATCCTTGTTCATTCAAATTATTAAGAAACAATCAACTTGTGTTGTAGATTCAACACATTTCCATCATTAAGAAGGTTCTAATAATAATAAGCTATCCAAATCAGTTTATCAGTATGTTTTCTGCATATTTGCCTTTGACAAATCTTATAGTTGCTGTAGATCAGTGATTACAAATGCATAGGTTTCTTTTAATTGTTAAAATGGTCAGCAGGACAGGACAAAGAATTTTACATCTGGTTCTCTTGGTCATGCTGTGCAGTCAGCTTTTATTCCCTTCAATGCACAGTAAGTTAATTTTGAGGTTATTCTAAATATTTTAGTCAACATGTTCTTTTATAAAATATGAATTTGAGTTCTGGACACATTACAGTAATTTTGCTCTCTTGGTCAATACAAAAATTATAAAAATGGGTTAGTTTGACTAGATACACTTTCTTCCAGTATTGTTAATTATATCTCACTTTTTAAATTAGATATTAATCAAATCTCATATCACCCATTGAATTATTTCATCTAAGATTGAAACATAAATTTTTAGTGATGTGTATTATCTTGATTACCCTTTCTAATGATAGACCAAATTTAGTTCTTCTCTTTGGAAATTACTAATCATAGAATCATTTAGATCAGAGAAGACCCTTAAGATCATCAAATCCAGCAACTCTAAGTGCCATGGCTATATGTCCTCTAAATATCTGCAGGGTTTGTTATCTCACCACTTCCCTGGAAAGCTTGTTCCAATGTTCCACAACATTTTTAGTGAAGATTTTCAATTCAAATTTCCCCTTGCACAACCTGAGGCCATTTCTTCTTATCATTTCAGCTGTTGCTTGAGGGAAGAGACTGACCCCCACCTGGCTACAATTTTCTTTCAGGTAGTTTTAGAGACTGGGATCTTCCAGAACCTCTCTTTCTCCAGGCTAAACCCACTCAGGCAGGTTCCTCACAGGATTTATGCTCCAGACCCTTCCCCAGCTTTGCTGCCCTTCTCTGGACGTGCTCCAGCCCCTCAATGTCTCTCTTGCACTGAGGGGCCCAGAACTGAGCACAGGATTGGAGCTGTGGCCTCACCAGTGCTGAGTACAGGGGGATCCTGCTCCTGCTGGCTGTGGATTTTTCAGTAGTTTCAATAGTTATTCTCTAGTATTAATTATTTACATTACTTACTTTATTGCTCTTTATCACCTATTTTTTCCTACTTTTCAGAGTAAATAACAATTTACATTGGCATTTGTATTACCTGCTGTGTTATAAACCATAGAACATCAATTTATATGGAGCATTCAGGAATTTTCTTTATAAGGATTGATTTCCATTCCTACCTAAAAAATAGAAGAATATAAATAACAGAATTGTTGTTTAAAATTTCTTAATTGCTTCAAAAAATATTTTTTAAAACTTTTTATGTATTTTTTCTGCCTTGTGCTGAGAATTTTCTGTTTCCATTTTTTGTCTTCCTCAAAAAATACTTTCAAATAATGCCACAAATTTATTTTTTTTCTCCCATCAGGTTAGCTCACGTAAATTTCTGTCATTTAAATATCTTCTTTATTATCGTAAAAGAACAATATATATTGATAAAATACCTTAAAGTATGTCTAAACATTTCTTTACATGAGAAGGTTACTGAGAATATATATAAAATTAAATTTTTTTGGAAGTGTGTGTGACCTAGATGAAAGAAAGACATATTTAGCATTTGAGAATGAGCCCTGAAAGAGGTTACAATTACTGCAAAAGACAGAATGAAAATCAAAAATGATCAGTGCATTGGACAAATGGCTCACAAGAAGCAACACTAAATTCAGCAAAATTCAGATTGCTGTACTTACCAAAGATCAAATATACAAATAGAATAAAAAGGAATAAGTGATTAAATGGCAGTTTTCCTTAGAGAAAATACAATTACAAAAAATAACAGAATACTCAGTAGAATGGATAATTCAGTAGTAGAATTCTAGGACATCCTAAGAGAGATGCTACCTGTGGAGTATGAGTGACTCTTGTTCCACTGCTCAGTAGTGTTGATATCCAACTTTGCATCCTACATTAAAAGATGTAGAAAAGCAGTAGAGATGAAAACAATAAAATTAAATAAAGGATAATAAAATTAAAAATCAGGACTTCTGAAGATAAGTTGAAGAGATTTGGCTGATACAGCCTTGCAAACAAAAGTTTGATATGCACAGGGGTAATGGTATTCCACTGTAGCTGCAATAGTTTAATATTGCTTTCCAGTAGTGTGTTTTCTGTACTTCCAATATGGTATTTGTTAAAGGCAATAAACAGTATTAAAAAAAATAATATAGACAAATAATAAAGAAAACTGTCCAATTATCCAATAAAAAATAGGTTATTGTGAAGATCTAAATTTAGGAATATAAATCACTGAACATTCTTTAAGAGTGGACTGAGAATATTTGGTTCTCGCTCGAGGGCAGAAGAAGTGCCTGAATAACATGTGGTTTTGATAACAGTATTTTGACACCTTCTGGAACAGGTTTCTTTTTTATTATGAGAAGCATACCAATGACAATCAAATACACATAATAATCCAATACATTTTTTAAGCTGTATTTTTTGCTGTGTGCTATGTGGTCTCTTTAAAGAGTGCATGCATGAGAAATATATTTCATCAGTCTTTATATGTTCCAGTGACTGGCTACATTTCATACATATTAAAGTACAAATGTGACTACATTGGCTGTCTACACTGGTAACAACAATATAATATTTGCATCCTCCAGAACAAGATGAATCCTGACAGTACATTTACCTTTTCTAGAATATTTTTAGTTATTAACTGTGTAAGTGGTTATAAGAAAGAAAATATTTGGAGATTTATCACTGTAATTGAATCTGAAGAAAGACAAACGTGTGATTGGTAGAATTGCGTTTCAGATAAGTGAGCAGTAGATACAAAGCCCCCAGAGAAGGAAATAACCAATTTCATTGCTAACTGATAAATTAACAATATCTGTTTGCCCCATATGGATGTGTTACAATGCAAGAAATAAATTATGTTCATTAAATATTTTCTTGTAGGATTATTGAGCACTGATAATAAACCATAACAGCACAAAGAAATTCACCACAATTATTTATCGAGTTGCGCTGGGAGGATGGAGGAGCAATGCATTGTTATCATTCATTTTAGCTAAAAAGAAGCCTCTTTTCCCTCTTAATGTGAGGTGTTCCCCATTACTAGAGGGTACTGCATATTGCACCCTTATTCTCTGGATAGTGTACAGAATATTGTGAGGGAAAAGTTCAAAGCTGAGCTTAGCATAAAATTAGGCTTTATATTTTCAGAAGAGGACATGTAGGCCTATGCATTTCCTTACAGTTTATTTCATTCAAACAGAATAGTTCTAAATGCTAAAGGAAAGCCATCTTGAAAACTTCATTGAATAGATATATATATTTCAATATATTTCATATACATATTTAATAATATATTTGAAATTTATATATATATTTAATATATAATATATATAGTAAATTCAACATGTAATCTTAAGTGTACGTTTTGCTGTTTTACTTATCGATTAAAACATAGCAATAAAGCTTCTTCAGATTTGCAAAAACTTCCAGATTATCTCAGATTTTGGCTGTCATCAGGCATCAATACCATTTATTCATCAAGTACTGCCATCTTGTGGAATTAGAGTAATCAAAGCAGATGAGTGGACAAAGAGAAATATATTTTTCCAATGGGATCTCCCACTACACAAATGAAGTCTAGAACTGGAATTATTTCTTGTAAAACACTATAATGCCACAGGAGTGTAATTATGTCATGGTTATTTTGCATGCTTTGCCCTTGAATAGGCAAAATTTAGCCATGTTATGGACACTTAGGTTTTCAGTGACCTTAATAGAGTTTATATAACAACCTTCTTGTTATGTCTTCGCTTGCACCCAAAATACCACTTAGCTAACAGGACTGGTGAAAAGGCTGTTCAGAAACATCATGTTAAAAGGATAAATGGAGCAATTTCTTAAGAGAAAATCCCTGAGGCAAATCTGGGAAACATTCAGGCAGTAACAAGCACAGGAGTGAATATTTGGTGTTATCCGAATGCTTCAGCACAACTCTCTTTACAGTATTTCAGGAGTTATTTCATACTGACCCACAATGACAAAAACACTTTTGCATTACCATAGTACTGACACTTTCTGCATCAGAATATCTCCAAAAGCACTAGGAAAAATGCTGACATATAAGTATTCCAGCTTCATCCATTATGGGAAGTACATCACATTGTGACAGTTTAGGAATTAGTGTTGTTTAACAGAGAAAACAGAACTACAAAAATCATTTAAGAAATTACAGTAAGCAAGATTTCACACTATAAATTAATTTTGTCAGGAAATAGATGAGCTCTTCTTACTACTTCATCACAAAATGACCCAGATTTTTACCTATATAGCCTAGTAAAAAGTGTTTAATAAAATACAGAAACAAATTGGACATTAGGAAGGCTTTCCAAATCATCTTCAGAAAAAAAGATAAATATTTCCTTAGAGACATCCTTCTGTAAACAAGGTTGGTTATTCATAAAAGGAACTATCAGTTTTGCAGTTACCGAAATGACTTAGATCATTTTTACACCAAGACATTATATATAAGAGAATATAGCAGCAGAAGACTTTTTCAGCCCAGCCCATGTCAATTTACAACTGTTCTACAATGCATAATTTCTCCATCTTTTTATTCTCTTTTTCTGTTTGTGTTGATGCAAAGTATCTGTGGAAAACTTTCTTTCATGTTGGCAGACAACTGTAATTTCCAGGAAGGGCTCGGCATCCTCTTTGTCATTTTGTCATTGATGTCACATTAAAAATAAAAAAGGTGGGCATAAAAATAATAAAAAAACCAACTCAGCACATGTTCTGAAAAAAACTCCAAACTTGTGTATAATGCAGTGTTTTGTTTTCTGTTTTGTCTTAAACTTATTTTTCCCTATTGAAAGTAAATTGTGTACAGCATGGAAAAAACCATTTACTAAGGTTTTTCTCAAAAGGAGATGACTTCATAAGGTCCATATCTAAAGTAATTACTTTCTGATTTGAAAGTTCTGGTTTGGTTTATTTAGATTTTGGTAGCACTGACTTTTAGCTTAAAAATTTCTTGAAGGTCAACATTATTTATCTGTCAGGCTTGAGATGCACCTCTGGAGTTCAATATCCCATTGAAAAATAATGCAATGACAGTTGTATTTGTGCTTGGCCAAATGACACTGGTTCTAAAATCTTGTAACATAAACCATCATAGGAAAATTCAGGCTTGAAGTTCAGTAAAAACTGCAGTGAACTGTGTACAAATAGACCTGGTGTCATCCATTTGGTCTTCGGCTTTTTGTTCTGAAGTCCTGAAAGTTTACTCAGCAGTTTACCATTTTGTATGAGTAGGATTTCAGATAATATTTAAATACCTTTCTTCTTGCAATTTACATGTGCTCCTGTGCTGAACTCTTGTGGGACTTGTGACATGTAACTACTTCCACTGTTTCAGAATATTTTATTGTGCATATACAGTATAGATTACACATTTGTCTACAGAGAGAAAGCTATGTTTTATATGTTGATTCTCCGTTATTGTATTTTTATTATTTTGGGGTTTTCCATTGCAATCATGTGGCTATTGGCTTATGCTAAAAACTGACAGCAGAAAAACAAACCGGCAAAACAAAACAAACCCCAGGTTTTGTACTTGGCCAGCCTTTGCTAGCAATTTTGTTTTTTACAAACTCTAACTTGTAATTTTGCTGGCATACAAAGTAGAAACAGTCAGAGTCCAAGAATGTGAACAGCAAGGCATGATTCATCCTCTTCTTGGGCTGCAAATTTAGAAGTGTGAGATATTTGCACAATGGATCAATGTCAAGGTACACCCATTTTCCCTTAATTGCAGTCATTCTGTGAACACCCTTTTGTGAAATCACTTCTGCAAGATCATCCATCTATTTCTGTCAGCTAAAATCTGTGGGGTCCCCAGATCCCAAGCCAGCTGTGGTTGTTTCTGACTGGTCTACAACATTTTCCTGAGATATTTCCACTGAAACCTATGCATAGTGTATGGACATGACCCTCAAAATTTTATTTAAGAATCTGCTGAACACATTAGCCAGGTTTAATAGGAGAAAAAAAAAATCATGAAGTGTCTAAGGGGCTTTTTACCTGCAAAGGAGACCAAGAATTCCAGTTGCATTCCAGATCTGAGCATTCAGATGCATTCTTCAGGTATTTTAAAGGGTATTCTTGGGATTTTGCCTTTTAGAAATTAAAAATAGGAGCAATTCTTTCAATGTCAATGGGCTGACAAGAATCAAGAAGTAAACCGCTAACATTTTCTTCTGGACTTAAGAGTTCAGGCTCCTGGCTTGAATACAGATGCTGTAGGTGTGCACAAAAGAAAAAAAAAAAAAAAAAAAGCCTTGAGTTTCAGGTTTGGCAGGAGTTCTGTTACTTTCTTTGTCTCAGTACACTATGCCACTACACATTCATCCATCACGTCATTTTTAACAGCAAAAATAATTAAGAAAGTGACAAAATGACAGTATCCCCCTGGATTCAGCACCGGTAAAGACTGAGAATTTTATTTCCTTAGAGGCACAAAAATTTATTGCCTGAAATCTGTTCCTTAGTATTAATTCTAATTAATAAATGAATTATTAATTGTAAGTGGTTTTAGGCTATGAATGGAGAAAATTCTCTTCTGTGTGAACTGCCAGTGAACCCACAGTGATGACTGTTTTGGATTTTCTTTGAACTACTTTTAAACCAGAGCAATTAGTGAGACTGATTACTTTCCATTTGAATTGGTAACAGGTCTTCAGTTAAAGCCTGTGTATTTTCCTTGAACTTGTGTATTCATCATCGCTTTGTAGAATTTTGTACTGCCATGAATCATTTTTTGCCAGATAAAGCATTAAGGCAAAATGTGGTAATAAAATTTTCCAAGACATATTTGGGGCATAATTAATATTTTGCCTGAAACATAACAGAAGAGGAAGGAAAATGAACACTCAGAGAATTCTCTGAGAGCTCTTAATTCCTTAGAGTCCTGTGTAGCCACCAGAATTACTAATAAATCTAAAAAAGATTTTAGCAATAAAAATCAATGTGTACAGTTTAAGTCCCCATTTTGAGATTTTGAGGCAGTCTTCCCCTCCTGTCAGCTAAGTATGTTCAGTTCCTTAACATAGCATTTTTATATTGATACCATCAGGGTTTTTTTAGGAGAGAATTTTCATCTGATTTCAAAATTAGAGTAAACTTCCTAAAAATTGATTCAGAAGATACTGCATCTTATTAGCACTCTATGCACTATTTGCTTATATTGGTTGAAAAATCAGTCATTGTTCTTCTCTGTTCCTTTATCACCATGGTGTCAGGGGACAGTACAAAACAAGAATAGAAAGGACAATTCAGTTGGAATTTCTAATTCTCTCAATACTGTTATAGTCAAAGTGCATGCCTGGCTAAGATGTAATGTTTCATACTTCTTATACCAGTTCCTCTCCTATCATTAAAAGAAAACATCATAGCAAAATTTAAATTTTGAGGTGTTTCCTCTCGCCCCTTTAACTCTTTCATTTTCGACTGACTTTTTATCAAAAACCCAGTTTGACTTCATGGGGTGAAAGTATGAGAAAACCAGACCGACATACTTGAAATTACTGTCTTCCTCTTGCTGCTGAAGATGAGCAGTCACACAAGAAATTTCAGTCTAAAAGCTTGAAATTTGTTATACCCGTGGAACAGTTTGCATCTTGGAGCAGTAGTGGGGACATTACATTCCTGGACTCACTTCAGCTTTTCTCATTTTGAAGCCAGGTTTTTGAAGGCTATACAGGAGGGAGATTACAGAACAAATAACCTTACATCAGATGTGGCAGATTAACTAGTGAATAATATTTTTTTCAAGTGTGAAGAAAGTATGAAACAATGTAAAATAAGCTCAAAAAGAGAACAACGTGTAAGGAAGTATACATAGGGTTAAGGCTTTAAAGTCAGAGTTGGTGAAACTCCACATGAATAATTCCCTGCAAGGAACACCTTGCTAAATCAGAATCTCATTACCTTTACTGATACTTCTAATTCTGAGGCATAAATGAATCTAGGTTTTTATTAAATCATGATATAATCTCATACAGAATAATAGGAAATAACTTTTTTTTTCCTCAACTAATTATTATGAGTATAAAGGGAAAAGTATATAATGTTCAGGTAAATAGAATAGATGATTCCTGGGATAAAAATAAGAACCAAGGGAATGGATTTAACTGCTATTTTTAAAAGTCACAGATTTGTTGGTAGCTTTAGTTTAAGGAATTATTAATTGATCATAGGGATTTAAGCTGCATAAAGGAAAGGTTAAGAAATTCTTCAATGAAGCAGATGTAAAACAGAACTATAAGGCAGTAATATTACCTACAAGGTAAGTTGAACAGTTACTGCAGTCTAGTGACTTTAAAAACAAACATTCAGAATGAAACCTGCTTATACATATGCATTTGCAGAAGTCATCCATAGCTCTGTAGGAATTGTCTTGTTATATTTCCCTGCAAATCTGAACAAGTAGAGAAAATAATTCCTTCAAAATTATTATTAAGTTGGTCCAAAAGTCTAGAAAAGGGATTTATTTAATATCCTATAGCTATTTTCTGAGTCTGATGAATAAATTAAATATTTCACCTGAACTAAGTCTGCCTTCATGAGGAACTTGTGGATTCAACATTTATGCTATTTTCAAAATCCCAAGGGGAGAAGAAAATGTCTTTTGAAATTCTAAACCAAACAAATTAAAAGTTTTTAAAATCGTTAACTTTTTTCCCCCATAGATTATTGAAAAAAAGCTAATGAACCTTAATTTAGTATATCTATTAACATGACACAGTACTGTTTCTGCAATTACTTTATCTTATTTTCTTTCTGTGTTCTTTTAGAGATCATCTATAGCTGGGTATTTAATGAATTCCCATCTTTTGTGGCAGAAGACAGCAGGCGTTTCATCTCTCAGGAGACAGGCAATCTCTACATATCCAAGGTGCAAACATCCGATGTTGGCAGCTACATATGCCTGGTGAAAAACACCGTGACAAACGCCAGAGTTTTGAGTCCTCCTACGCCTCTGACACTAAGAAATGATGGTAAGAAAGGCATTATTTCTGGGTACTACATGAAAGAAAAATACCTAAATAAAAATGCTTTAATTAATTTAGGAACCGTGATTTTATTTTTTTTTTCAGTATATGCACGCATTTTCTGTAGAAAATGGCAAAGAGAAGTTGTTAATGGAGGCAATTTGTTTTAGAGCATCCAGACATTGTGAGAATATTAAGATCTGCGAAGGCTGAAGTGCAAACTGACACCTCTCGGTGTATTTTGCTTAAACAGTTACTCCGCCTTGCTCTTCTGATGTTCTGTCACTGACAGAGAGAAGCACATCTCCTGTATAGCCAATGTCTATTTCCTCAGGGCTCAGTTCAGTTGCCTCAGCCGAAGCGGCTACTGCCACACTGATACTCTCGGGCGCCTGAGACATTCACTGGGGACTGGCAAAAGTCACATGGGGCATACAGACCAGCTGCAAGATGCCGGGGATCATTCATGTATTTGGCC
Source organism: Calcarius lapponicus (assembly GCA_039654755.1). NCBI lineage: Eukaryota > Metazoa > Chordata > Aves > Passeriformes > Fringillidae > Calcarius > Calcarius lapponicus. Next base: position 75,460,709 of record CM077462.1, on the reverse strand, counting down.
ACTGCGGTGAAAGACAACACAAAAAAGTTTCCCTAAATACACTGGCAGCAAAAGGAGGGCTTGATTAGCATCTCCATCCTTTTCTGGGTGCAGAATGTGCCAGAGTGTCAGAGAATGACAAAAAATCTGAGATAGTTTGTGCATTCTTTGCCTCAGTTTTTAATACAAAAGCAGTAGCACTTAAGATACCCAACTCCCAGAGCTGGAAGTTAGGGATGGGGACCTGAGTGATACCCCCATAATCCAGAAGGGAATGGTTAATGGTCTGCTATGCCAATTAAATACCCACAAGTCTATGAGCCTGGATAGCACCCAACAGTAATGGGGGAGATGGTGAAAGAGCCCACCAAGCCCCTCTCAATTGTTCACCAACAGTCCTGATTACCCAGAAAAGTCCCATTGACTGGAAAATAGCAAATATGAGGCCCATCTATGAGAAGGATCAGAAGGGCGATCCAAGTTCTGGTCTCCGCATTTGGGTCACAGTAGCCCCCGGCAGTGCTATAAGCTGGGAGCAGAGTGACTGGAAAGCTGCCCAGCAGAAAAGGACCTGGGGGTGCTGGGCAACACTGGCTGAACACGATCCAGGGTGTGCCCAGGTGGCCAAGAAGGCCAATGGCACTCTGGCCTGGATCAGCCAGGGTGCAGCCAGCAGGAGCAGGGCAGGGATTGATTGTCCTGCTGTACTCAGCACTGATGAAGCAGCATCTCAAGTATGTGCCCTGTTCTGGGCCACTCAGTTGGAAAGAGGATATTGAGGTGCTGGAGTGAGTCCAGAGAAGCCAGTCAAGCTGCTAGAGATCTAGAAAACCCAACCACTGAGGAGTGGCTGAGGGAGCTGGTTGTTCAGCCTGGAGAAAAGGAGGCTCAGGGGAGCGTTTATCACTCTCTACAACTGCCTGAAAGGAGCTTGCGGAGAGGTGGGTGTCAATCTCTTCTGCCATGTCTCAAAGGAACAGAAAAAATGGCTGATATTGTCCTTCTTTCCAAGATGCTCTCCATTCGATTATGCTTTCTAGTTCCTCACAGCAATACAGCACATGTGAATCCACACAGACATAAATCAAAGAGAAAAAGAGGGAGAAACTTTTGAGAGCTTTCTTTATCTTGCTTATGTCCTTTTCTCAAACAAATATTACTCCTATGCTATAAACACGTTACAAAATCTGGATTTAAACACAGACAATTTTAATAGAGTAAATTTAAAATATGTTAACCAATTAGAACAAAATTAAGTTAATGTTTGTGCATTGTAGCAAATTTAAATTTCCTTCTGGATGTCATGTAGCCTCTGCAGCAAAAAGCTGCTCTTTTAATTCATCACTTCCTATTTTCTTTTGCTGATTTAGTACCTATGTTAATTGTTGAGTTTCAGGTGTTTAATTTTACTGACTTAACATAGTGAATCCATATAACATATCTTTTTGATAATATTTTTTTTTCAAAATTAAAATGCCCAAACATTGACTGCCCTTTTAATCTGTTTGGACTCAAAAAAAAATTCATTGTCATATTTATTATTCATATCTTACTCTATTTATTCTTTATGATATTTCTTCATCCTTTTATTTGGTTCTGTCTTGTGCAGAAATTCAGCAGATTAATTGTCTATTTTGTACTGACAGTACATAAGCACACAACACACTGAAAGAAATTGAGAGAGTAAATAAGGATAAAGGTAGCAGTCTACATCACTGAGCTAAGAAAAAAACAATCTATGAAGGAATACTGCAGATTTTTTTAAATGTCAAGTGGGTAGTAAATACCAGCCTCCAGCAAATTTTTGTTTCACGGCTGGCTGTCACACCACTGTGATAATCCAAACTTCTGAACTGTGCTGGAGTATTGGGGAAGTGTTTGCACATATGAACAGCTCCTCAGCAATTTCCCACTTTCCTGACTCATTTTTTCACACGCATGAATTTCTACTAGGCTTCCATGCCTTAATTTTAATCTGTTGGTATTTATGAAAAGCTCCTTTCTTGTCATGGAATTCTTCAGTACTTCTCAGTAAATTGGTTGCTTTCCTGTATGACTGAGCAAGTTTCTCAGTGAAGAAACCTCAACTTTCTACCTAACCTTGCAGCCCCCATAAGCATACCTTGAAAAAAAATGTTATGGAAAGTACTGGTTTCTAAATCATATTATTTGGGACATCTGTCTGGTTCTACCTCCTCCACAAAATGCAATCTTTGGGCCTTTTGAAAACTATCTGGGATTATAATTTAAAATGATCATAAATCTTACTGTACTTTTTCATTTTCATACAAATGGTCTTAGGTAATACTGCCTTGTCAATTGACAGATATTAAAGGGTCACAACAACCTTTTTAAAGTATGCATTCATTATGTGCAAAAATACAGAATAGTTGCTGAAAAGTAGTGCTAGCTAGTTAAAGAAAATTAAAGTAATTTATGAAGAAAGAAACTGCTGGGAATAGGATCCAATAGGGAAGTGAGAATTTAAAAATGGCATTAAAACCAACATTAAATTACCTGAAAATATACTTGACTTTATGTTTGCTGAGTTGTCTTATATATTTTTAAATATGGCTTTTTAAGCTTTTCTTTGTCATAAAATTACTTGAATTACTTTCAACTTCTCAAATACTCACTTAGGTTTAAAAATAATACATCTTTCTGAGTTCCAATGGTTGGCATCACAACTGACATTACCCTAAGCAGTCAGCACATTTGTTAGAAACCACAGGAACAGCTTGTGGTTTTAAACAGCTTTTACAAATAGCTCTATATAAATACAATGATTTATATAGCCCGTATTCTCCAAACATATATATCATTAACTGCAAAGTACTCTAATTGGTTTATTTATCATCATTCTTAGATTTTGATGTATATACAGTACCTATGCCCAGGGGACTAGGCAGCTTGTGACAAAGAGCACTTCAATGACAGCACTGGTCTCTATTTATCTATGAGAGAGAAATGGAATAATGTTAAGGCATTCTGTCAAACTCTGAAAGATTGCAAGAACTTACTGAGATTTTATTAATCTTTTATTTCTTCTGTGATGTGCCTCAAAGGAGTGCTTAGCTGCTTGATATGAAGCAAATTAAATAAAAACATCAAGAAATCCTTCAATGGATTCTGAATAAAATGAATACCTCATTTGTTCAGATGTCCTTGACAATCAGTCATTTCATATAATTCAATTTCACTTCAAGCTGGGTTATAAAAACACCCTAAAATTTTGAGGAGAGAAAAAGTTTTAGGAGGAAATAAAAAACATGCATCATTTCATTAACTGCCTCATAATGCATTACAAACTTTGAGGAAATATTTGATAACTGTTTACAAATAATAAACAGCTTTGTTATATTGTATCTTCACAGGCTTGGATGTTGATTGGGAGCAGTAAATTATCTTCACTCATAAAAACAACTGAAAGTCTTTTCAAATTAAGGAAATAGAAATCCAGGGAGTATAAACATTTGATTTTCAGTGCATAAGACAGTTTTTTCAAGTTCACACATTTTTATTCCAGTTTTTCTTACTTTTTATCCTTCTTATTCTTTGAAAAATATGCTAACTTTAACATTATTACTGTGCAGTAGCAAATTATGTAATTCTTCATTTTAGCTCTGTGCAGATACTGCATATTAGCTTTGCTATGGTGAAATTTCCAGAGTTAAAAAAAAAGGAAAAAAACCAGCGACAAAATAAAACCAACAAATCTGGACAATTTCAGACATCAGAGGATGCTTTCTACTATGTTCCATTTGAGCAAATTATTTTAACCTCCCGATGTTGGTATGTCTGACCAGACATATTCTCATGTAACTGGCTTTCAGATTTTTTCCATGTCTTCATGGTCTGTGAAGTAGTGAACTGAATTTTGTCTGTCCTCATTCTATTGATTAATTCTATGTGATGAATAGTCTCACATAATGATAGAACATATAGTTATTGAGGTATTAAGGATGTTCATTTCTAATTTTCCATGATGAAATATGATCTGCATATGCTTTTTGAGGTTAAACTCTGGGATATGTTGCTTGAACATTGCTAGGCTATCTAAAGATCTCTTTATCAGCATGAAGGAAAATTTGGAAGAAATCACAGCAAATTCCCAAATAATAGAAATCAAGAAATAAAAATGCCCAGTGTAGCACAATAAGGTAATAAATAAAGATAGAACAAAATGTGCAGTTTCACAGACACAGCTGTACCCATCCCAGAAGAATGCTGACAGTTGTCAATAACTGATACCTAGATTTTTTTTAATTGCTTAATGATGAACTGTAATGGTTTTGACCTGTCATTCTTTGCCTTTCTCTGTTTTTTATTTTTAATTTTTTTTCAACTTTTATTAGTGGTTTTGTCCTCTAATGGGGTTATTCATATGGAGCTGAATTCTAGAAGACGACAAAGTGCACCTGAATTTAATAGGGGTTCAAAATACATATTCAGTTGTGACTTAATTGCACTATGTTTTCTGGATTTTCCAGTCTTGTAGGCATCCTCTTTCACGTGGGTTATATTGCAAGGTTTTGCAGTAACATTTTATATTTGAATTGTGTCCATAAAAAATGTATGGAAACTGTGGGAACTCTTCTTACTCGGTACTCCAGGGCAGGAACCAAACCTGAAGTAATCCTGCTTTGATTTTTTTTTTTTTTTTAAGCAGAGACAAACTGTCTGGGCAAAAATCAAGTTTGTCCTTTAGTGGTATACAAAGATTGATAACACTGACAGAGACATGAATGTATGCAAGGTTTGCTCCAGGGGAAGGTTGATAAAATGGCAATGTCCCTGGACAGCCATTACCTGGTAGTAAATATGTTTCTCCTGTAAAACTGTAGTGAGGTATTTTAATGATGGGACACTCTGAAAACTGAAAATAAAACTCTTCCTACAATCTCTGCTTTACTCTACTGAAAGTGTATCCTGTATGGGTCACAGGTATTTTGTACTGTTTTTCTCTTTTGGTTTGCTCTTGTGCCAAGGTCCTCCTGCAATGTTGTCAAAATACTAGGATGTAAATCAGGCTTAAGAAATGTCAGTGTAGTCTTATTTTAATAAAAAAAAATAAAAGAAGGTCATACATAGAACGGGGGGAAGGTTGTTGATTTTGTTTGAGGTTTTCTTATTTCCAAAATATTAACTATTTTAATTTTTATTTATTTATTTAGAAAATCTGCTCCAGTTAGCAGGAGTGGTTCTTATCTAGAGGCAAGAAAATCTATAGGTAGTCAGAGAATTTTATAGAGGGCTCCTATACAATAAACCTTCTACAGAGTGTTTTATAGGGATTGTAGAATAGTTGAAGAACACTCTCAAACAGAACACAACAGTTCAAAGATACTATTTGTAAAATATTTAATCTAAAAAAGTAGAGAGACAAAATAACTTGGGATGGTCTTTTGACAGTGTAAAAGGGCTGAGCCCAGGGATCTATGGTGCTATTATTTGAGGAAAACAGGGAAAGGTTGGGAAAAGACTATGTCCCAGGATTCACTGTCAAGCAAGAATTCTTCCACTGGAAAAGTTTGCATTGAGTTTAGTCTACTTTTGAGTAAGTAACAGTTAAGGTAACTTCCTTACAGGATTTTTAATTGCTAAGTCTTCCCATTAGTCTATAGAAACACTGTATGCTGGAAATACAGTGGTTGTTTTTTTAAATTAGCTAAAATAGCTCAAGATTCCATACATGTAGAGTCTTGCACTTCTTCTGCACTTATGTTTCTTGTTTCACTCCTTCTCCTCATGGTTTTTGAAACTTGCACAAAGAGTTAACTGATCCATATACAGAATATACAAAGCCTAAAATTACTGAACTTGAAAAAAATGTTCCTCTAAATTTGTCAGGATTAGGAATGGTGTTGCATTGAACTATAACTATTAAGATTTCAGACAGAAGTATGTTGGTAATATTTTAATTCTTGGTGACTAAATTCAAATTTGTGCAAATTGGTAATGAAAATAACCTTTACAGCTGTAAATGGTTTCAGAGTATGATGAATGGTCCTGAATGTTATGTATCTTAGTGTCTCAGGATCTTAGATAGAAATTCACCAGTGACTGCTGCTTTGCAGTCAGAGGGTATGGCATAATATTAAAATTGAAATTACTTGTCAGTTTGGAATTCTTTTCAGAGTAGCAAAATAATTTGATTATGAACAGCAGGAGTTCTACTCAAAGTTAAAACTGCAGCAAGTAGATAACAGGATGATTTGTTCCTATTGGGTCTAAAACAATGAGTATTTCAATAGTAGTTTTTGATGATGGAAATTATAGTTTGGTCTTTCATATTGAGGAAATAATAGGTTCTTTGTTTTGCATGGTTATATGAGCAGTCTCAATTGAAAAAATATTCCTTATTTAGGATTTTTTTCCCAGTTTATTAGATAAAATGAGTGTTAGAGCATCACTATGACATGCAGTAGTGTTCTAATTGGTCAGAAGAGAAGGAAATACTTTCTCTGGATATCACAATAGTTTTGACACTTCTGGCACCTAGTTGGAAAGTCAATATTTTGTTTTCACTCTGTAAAACAACTTTTCAGGTTGCAAGAAAAAAAGGATTAAGCTTAAGGTCATATTTGAAGTACAAACAATTATGTCATTTCCTACAGGAAAAATGTGATTCTTAGAGAACTTTCATCAGGATGATAATGACAAACCCCATAAAAATTAGGTATTTCTCCTAATCAATCAGATTACATAAGATTTCCCAAGTTTCTGAATATCTTTTGTGAGCCTGTCCTGGATGAATATCAGGCAATTGGAAAGGAGAACAATAAATGTTGGCCAGTGATGCCTAAAAGAAATCTGCCACATATTTCTTGCGCCAAGTTCAATGTAATTTCCATTCCCTGTAAAAATAAAATGGAACAAAAACCCGTATGATTTGGTTTTCATTGAGCTAAGCCTCCCAGGCAAGATGCTGACTATGTAGTGATTACATTTTGTTTCTTGATGTGTATGGCTGTTCAGAAGAATTGTCTATGTACCTAATCAGTTAAAATAATTAGGTTTTCATGTTTAGATACAATTGCACATGCACAAATCTTCATATTGGAGTGTTGTGTACAAGCCATTCACATGTCCTCACTCATCTCCAAATGTCCAAAGCATGAAGTTTGGTTTCATCCAATACCAGATGTGCTGGATTTAGAAGGGGAGCTTAGACGCTATTTTACAAATATGTGGGAAACTGATGAAGTTAACTTATTACTCACTAAAGGCTTTTCTACACAGAAAAAGACTGCAGACTTGGTCATAGTCTGCTCAACATCTTCAAACAGTTGAACAGAAGTCTCTGCAGCCCAATCTGTGCACTAGAAATTTTGGTCTCTCATTTGAAGAACTAAATAATATACCAATATTCCCCTCATTGCTTATTCTGAGACGATCTCATTGCTTTTGTGTTTTTAGAGTTTGGACTCAGTTCCTTTTATTTCATTCCTAAAACACCTGTTTTCAACAGAAAATTAAGTGCTTTTGGATGTTTTTGATGTTTAAGAGAGGAAAAAGCTCATTTGTATGTATGACATACATACATTTAAGAGTTATAAATAATAATATATTTCAAGATAGTAATACTATTTCTAGAAAGGGCTTTCCAGAGTTCAGAGTTCAGTGTAACTGATAAACTAGCAAAATCAAGTATGAGTAAAATATAGATTATAAAGTGGTGAAAGTAAAGTTATGCTTAAACTTAAACACTTTTTTCTGCTAAATGTGACTTTCTTTCACAATTATTCCTCTAAAATTAGGAATACATGAACACCTTATCCCTTAATTTTAAACTAGAGTTTATTCCCTTCTTGTGCTGTATTCATTATGATATTTTTTCCAAACACTGAATTACCAATTTTTCTTTCATATTAGGATATATTCCAGTAAAGACCTCTTTCCACTCAGTGATATGCAATAGGATTTGCTCTCTAGCATACGAAAACAACGTTAGCACTTTAGTATTAATTCAGTTTAGTGCTGAGTTCAGTGCATTACAGAATGCAATTTTACATGAGCATTTTCAGGGCTTCTAAAATGATACATTTATAGCTCAAAACCTGGCTGAGAGACATTTCAGTCGAAGAAATGCTGTGGACTGTTACCTTAAAACAACCATCCCACAATAAATTTCTAGGGACTTACAGCAGATGCTGGTCCTTCCATTTGGAATAAGATTAATAGCAGGTGAGCCAATAAATTCTTCCCAGTTCATTTTAAATCTCTGCTGCAGACAGAATACAATGGTGGGTATCATCATTATACTTGAATTAATTCAGTTTGTGCTGTCAATTTACTGTCATTGTAAATGTGTGTATTCAAGGCTCTCCCAAACAAATTTCTGGAGACATTTAGCAACACGTCTTCAGGGAAAGTGCTAAATATTTGTTTGCTAGAAAGGGACCCACACCTTAGACAGCCTTAGCTTTCATCACAGGTTATAGATAGAAGAAATTATACATGAACATTCTGTAAGAAATTTCTTAGGCAAACTTTTCTTGGTTTTAGATACATATTCACACAACAGATCATCATTACAATGTGGTAGGATACTCAACTTTTGATCTGTAAAATTGTTAAAAAATTCTTATGCAGCAGGATGAGTTTATCATGCCTCAAGAGGTTTCCCACAAAGTGAGAGGAAGATGCAAACTAGTAAGAAGCCCAATTAAATTTGTTTTTGGAGCTTTATCCAGGATATAAGAAAATCATGTTAACATTCCTGCACCATCTGATTAAGATCAGGGACTTCCTTGTGCAAACCTCTCAGAAGAACATTCTTAGTCACAGAGCTGGGAGGATTTTATCATTTGTTAATAAAATAAAGGCAAGTATCAATCCATGCCTAATCTTTCTCCTGGGTACAGGAAATATTTGGTTTTCATTTTCTCCCGAGCATTCTGATGATGCTTAGCCAGGAATCTCTAGAATCTTTTCTATCTACTTAAATGTTTATCAGCCACTTATTCAAGCACTGCCTGTAACCTGTTCAATTCAAAATTAGGCCCCAAAGGAAGTTAAAACGCTATTACTGAAAGAGTATGTAACAGACACAAATCACTTTGGCTGAAAGGATTTAAGGAGCCTTCATGTTTTGGGACATGCAAGAGGGTAGTTAATATCTGGAAGATTAATGAAAGAAGCATCAGCCTCTACACTGAATAAGAGAATAGGTCATGATTTCTCAGCAGTCAGAATCTTTTTTGAATCTGACTGCTGAGAAGGAAAAAATTCTTATTGTATGAATACTGCGGTTTTTCCACACCTTTCATCTGAGGTTGTATAAGGCATGGATTGGCAGACTAAATGAAGAGGTAGAGCAGTCCTTTGCAAAGCAATTATGTCTGATATCCTATCTGTAGCTCTTTCTCTTGCTCTTAGCTGAAAGGACTGAAAATCAGAAAGTGATCTTTCTTCTTTATTCCATTCTCCATTTCCATTAAAAGGCCCCTAGTGGATAAAGAATTTTAGCTGCAGTAATATCTGTAAATGTTTGAAATTTTATTACTTCTATTCCTGTCATATGTAAGTGCCTCAAAATCAATATTTATCACATTGTTATATGATGTTATGTCATCACTTTTTTTTAATACAAAAATGAAATGCAGATGTTATAGCTTAGTGTTCATAAGATATTGAGTAGCAGAGTATAGAACTCAAGTCACAGATTTACAGTGAAGTTGGAGGAAAAAACTTGTTAAATAAAACACCTTATAAAAATTAAACCTGATTTTCTGAATATGTTTTTTCTGTACTTGGGTTGGAGAATAATTACTTTGTGATAACTGTATCATTGCAAAAAAAATCTGAAGGAGAGATCTCTTCTATAAATACTGAGGTCCCTTTCTGGCTCTGTGACTAACAAGCCATTGATTCTACCAAGAATAAACTGTGCCTGTGTTAACTGTTAACTCCAAGGTTAAACTTTGTCCTGTGATATGCTCAATCCTTTAAATCAGTGTCTTCTTTGGTAATCAGGGGCAGAACAAAAGGGTTATCAGTTTTTAAATCTCCCCCAGCCAAGAAGACCCTGCCTGAAAGGGCAGAGACCCAAACACTGGAAAATTTAAGGTGGAACGATATATTTCAGAGTGAAGGCCAGGGATAAGATTTACTTTAACAAAGTTTGCTTTTTAAACCCAGTTCTAATCCCAGACAAGATTTCAAGATATGGTAAACTAGATTTATTTTGAAGAGGTAAGTTTCATATCACAAATTCAGTACTTTTATATCCAGACCTCAACTCAGGTGAACAACAAACCTTGGGAAGTAGGGGTGTAGCAAACTAAGTAATTAGCCTAGAAAATAGTGAACGATGGGGGTCCGGCCTTGAAAGGTAAAGGATTTTCAGAAAGGATTTCTTTTCATGGGAAGGTGGAGCACAGCAGCATTGAGAAAAGCATCCCATTGCTCTGTAGTGCCCAAACCATGCGAGCTCTGTGATTTGTTAGCCACTTGAAAATCGTATATTATGTTTTTATTCTCTGCTGATCAATTTTATTTATTGTTGTATTTCAAGTTTGATAACTGGGTATAAAAAATGACTGAGAGGATTTTTTATAGCCCTATCCAAACCTCTGTAAGAGAGTCATGTATATAAGCCTGAGAGAGATTGATTCCAGTGCACATAGCTCAAAATCTGAATATTTCTTAAAAGTTCAGATTCCTGTTACCATCTAACACAAATGAACAAAAATCTTCATGAAAGTGCAGGTGATGATTGTTTTGTCATCCCTGACTCATAGTGATCAAAACAAAAGCTAGAAAGCTAAAGATCCTAGAGGCACCACAGCCACAGTAAAGCAATTATAGTGTAATATGGGAAGGTAAGGCCTTAGCAATTCCCTTAATATCTATGCAACTGTGATGGCATTCATGGTCTCAAAGGTCATAAATAATAAGGATGAAAAATATCCCTCTGCAATAATAGACTTTTGTTTCTTAATTTTCATAGGGACACCAAGAAATTGCTCAGTAATTTTTATACATTTCCTGCCAGTTGCTGCAGGCATGTCACTTGCTAGGGTAGCAATAACCCAGAAGAACAGGATGTGGTGCAAAGCATCAGTCAATCAGCATTTCATTAAGAGTATGAAATGATGGCATGACATGCAAAGAGCATTCAGTACGTGTACAGATTGCACTCACCAAAGGGACTTAATGTAAGTTAAAATCTGAAAGATAATATTGTCCCTCAGATGGATACAGATGTACTCTATTATTTTAAAGGCAAGAATAATTTAATCCTATTGTAAGTTCTGGTTTTATTCAAGGCTAAAAAAGCAAGTGTTGAATACTATGTGACAACTCAACACAATTAGTTTCCAGAACAAAGCCTTGCCCAAAAAGCAAAACCTTCCAATTTTTAATTTCATTGAAGCACAAAACCTGTCAGTGAGTATGAACAGTCAGCAGATGTCAGAGACTTAAAAGAAACACCTAAGGAATATAAGGCTCCATCATAAAACCTAAATGAACTATTTTCAGCAGAATTCACTACAAGGGAACATAGGAGATTCCTCTATCAGGACTGATGTTCTTGTAATTGAAGTTTATATGGAAGAAATCTTGGAGGAAATGTTGACACTACAAATAATAACAAAGTCCCAGGGCCCAACTTCTGTATGGAAGGCTGCAGGATGTACTATTTTCCTTCACTGAGCCTTAGGACTAGAAGGAAGGTAGGTAGAAAAGGTGGGGGTTTTCTTTTCAAAAAAAGTGACTCCTAAGAACATCTGAGGAATGACAGACCACTAGGTCTGACTTCTGTGTCAAGTGTGTTGATGGAAAATGCATAAAAAAGGCATGATCATTAGGATTTTATTCAGCACATTATCATACAGTAGTCTTACCACACAGTCATATACCAACAACACAGATTTTAACCAGGGAAATTGTGCTTCAGTCTGTATACAGCTTTCCTAAAGAGTCTGAGAGAATATGAACAGAAATGGCCAAGCTGCTTACATTTCACATAGTTCTTTACAGGGTCACCCATCAAAGGCTGTTGAGGAAACTAAATTCTTAGAGGAGCTGAAGTACAGCACCATTTTCAATTAAAAATATATTAGAAAAAAATTCACCTATTGTATGAGTACCTAAACAGTTTGGAGAACAGAGAGATTGTCAGTAAGGACTTATCTGGGACTTCACTATTCAACAGGTAAACTGTCTAGAAGCAAAATGAACAGAGAATTAATAATACCTTTATTAGATATTATAGGTAAAGACATTAGGGTGCCACAGTGTACGAACATCAGTTCGAGTACAAAACAGGAAATAGAGGTGAATTTTGTAAAAAAACCCCATAAAACTCCAAGGAAATAAATAGTGTGAAAGAAAGATCTACATCTTCATTATCATTGTGCAGTTCTCACCTTCACACCTCAAAGTGAGAGAATAGAATTTGAAGAGGTGCCACATGGGCACTAAGAATGTTTATTAAAGACTCTTTTTAAGGTTTAATGGTCTGGGTTTTTTCAGTCTGTTAAAGACATATTTGAAAGGAGATATGATAGATATCCTGTAAAACCATGTATTCGCTTAACTGAGATAAATCAGAAACTAGTATTCATAGTCACAAAAAAAAATCAGAAAACAGTAAACAAAGTTACAAGGAGTGTAACTGAATTATAAATTTATTGATGTCTTACAATCCAGTGAGAATACATTTTTATGATATATTATACTAGCAATCACTTCAGTCTAGGCTAAGGAAAACTTTAATTGACTACCATTTTTTGATGGCCTGGTTTTATTTTAATACCCAGGACACATATTGGGTTTTTTCCTATTAAAAAAGAGGGTTCATAAAGCAATGTCAAAGCACTGATTTAGTCCTGTCTTGGAGGAAATGGGTCAGTATTGCTAGCCCACATAATACTTGCAAGATAATTTTTTGTACAAAGAAATCTGCTACCTGTAGAATTATTTATAAAATTACATTATTTGAAATAAAAGCATTTTATGCTTTCTTTTTCTGTCATTTGATTCATTTATGAGACACATTTAGATTTTCTAATTAGACTTAAGCATCTGATGAAACATTCAAATGTATATATGTTCAGACTTCCTCCAGAACCAAGCTTCTTCAGGGGCCTGAGTGATGGTGGGAGAATGAGAGCACAGCCCCACTGGAAATTCCTGAGCCCCATAAGGAACATTTGAAGGCTAGGAATATATGCTTTACAATTTCAGTCTTATGTACTGTTTTTTGCTCTAGCAGGTTGTGGGTTGTTTTTTCATCCATCTCTGCCAACTCTTATTCTCTTAGCTGTAAATCTTGTACTCCTCTACTTCCATGTTTCTTACGCTCATTTCTTTTCTTTCTCACATAAGAGATCTCTTTTCTCTCCTGCCTTTTCATCTCTTGTTCCTATTTGCTTGCTTTGGAGTTTTTTTGGAGAATCTTGACTGATTTTATAGATTTAGATTTATCTTGTTGCTACTTTTTCAACAAGTCAGATTTTATTCCGTTTTCCTCATCTAAAAATCTGAACCATTCTTACTTTTTTAAATACAGCCTTTTGCTCCCGAGTATTTCCTACCCCCATAGCCCAAATTCCATCTGACCGAACACAGCTGTTTGAGTAATATTCTTCTCCTTCCCTGCTGATTATGATATTTTCTCCAAGCGGCACTAAACACAAATTTCTCACCACACTTTATAAAGCATAGCTCCATTTCCTTACTGATTTCTCATTTCCTAAGCTCTTGTATTTCTCCAAAGCTGTCAATCACTCTACACCAAATCTGAGATACCTTTATTGATTTTCACTTTTATATTTTCCCATTCCTGAATGTTTTACCATTTCCTAGAATGCTATCTTGCATTACTTAAAGCATTGTCCTGAAAAGAAGTCTTCTTCCAAATTAAAAGTCTCACTGAAAATTACATAACTGAAATTTTCATGTCCACATATCTGTGTTTGTATCTGTGTACACAAATGCTCCTATATAATTTGATGGTTTTTCTCTCCGCTTAGAAGGTCCTCAGTCAAACACAGCATGATACGTTGATTTATTTGTCTAATTGTGAATGTGCTGGTAAACAAAGATTTGGTCCATGAAAATTCTCACTCTTCTATCAATTGCCCATTTTAATCTTTGAACATTTAAATATTAACTGAAGTTTCAAAAACTAAATCCTTTTTTAAAGATCAATGTTGTGCTGCTGGTAACTGAAGAGTATTTTAGTATACATATACTGCACCTGGGCACAGCACATCAGGTCAAGTGAGGCTATCTCCATCAATTACCAGCTTTATTGCTGGGCAGATTCAAAAAGCAGGCTGCGGGTCTTTCTGTGCTAATGGAAGACTGATGATATTTCATATTTTAAACATTCTTTATTTTCCAGGTGTGATGGGGGAATATGAGCCAAAAATTGAAGTCCATTTTCCTTACACAGTTACAGCTGCAAGGGGAACTACTGTTAGGATGGAGTGTTTTGCACTTGGAAAGTAAGTAAAGATTCTTTCTAATTAGATATCATTGTTTATTAAGATGAAACATGCCTGGTTTGTGGTTTCATTATTTTGCTGGATTATTTTTACAGACAGTCCTTACTGCATTCTCAAAATAACCAATTGATTAAGTAGCTAATTATGAAACCCCTGCCCAGCCATTTCTATGTTCAGGTATTCAGTCAAGTTAAAGTGTCTCTGTCAAAATGAAAAGTATCAATCACCTAAACAAAAAGCAGAAATGTTTTTTAATTGAAAGTTTTACCAGACTCACACCCATTCATTTACAAGGATACTATAACCAGTAAATTAGAATCTGTCCTGTAAAAATATCATATTTGGAGAATAAACAAACATTCACAGAATTTTATCCCCTCCCCCATATTAATAATTTATATACACAAAGCTAAGAGCACAATGTCTTGATCATGTCCTAACACACTTTGCTGCAGCGCCCACTCTATAGTTTTTACCTGACCTGATAGTACTAGTACAGAATGGGTGTTTGCTATTCCTGTCAAGGGGTTTTTAGATGTTTGTAGATAAAAGAGTTTAGGGAGAGAAAGGTAGGAAAAACTGAAACTAAAATTACTTCTATACATTATTCAGATTACAGAATATAGGATGAAAATGATAACATTTCAGTTTTGTGGTGGTACTTACTATTAGTTACTTGAGTTACTATTATGATTGTTCCTAAGAATAAGGATGGCAATGTTAGTATACAGACAAACAGAATAATTTCTAGTGATTCAAAGATATGCGCTAAAAACATATATGTGCTAAAAACAGATGTTCTTCACATATATGGGCTAAAAACAGATGTTCCTTCAATGATATTTCTCTGGAGACATTTGAAAAATTATAGTGGGTAGGGTTCTTTCCAAAATACCTCATCAAATTCTGTGTGGTGTGTTGAAAAAAAAATCTCATTGTATTGAATTCTTTTCAGCTCATAATGATGCTCTTTTGGACATCTTCCCTTTAGTCTCCAAAGTTATGCTGGTAAATACCATACACCCTGCTTGCTTTTATAGTTCATGGTTTATCAAAAAGCAGGCAAGTTTCTTACAGCATGGTCTTGATTAAAAAATAAGGGAAGCATTTGTCTTTGTAACTCCTTTGGAGGAATTTCACAAGACTCAGTTAGTCTAAGAAATACTTTATCTTGCATACCAATTCTTCTCCTTTACCTAAGGAGGAACAAAACATAGGAAGATAGAAGTTTTAAGACAATAGTCTGTTTCGCTGAGGATCATTCCTTCAGCTTGTTCAGCAGGTCTAGTTTTCCAGAGTAACTTTTCAAAGCCTGTCTCTGCTACTTGAGAGGGCTTTTAAAATGTTTATAGCCCTTTTGATCTTCATGTATCACTGGTCACTGGATGTTTTTCTGTTCAGATTTTTCTCTTAACAGTTCCTAATTACTGACAGGATGATATGTCTTAAAATTACTCCCTTCTTGCTGTTTTTTCATGTTTGACCAATACTGAGATGCTCTCAGTGTGCAGGTCAACAGAAATTATACAGAAATAATTAAAGAGAAATTGTGACAAAGTTTTTCAGTTGTATCTATTTAGGTTCAGTGAAGTTGATGAAGAAACAGGACATAGCCAAACCAGTTCAAACAAAAGCTGGGAGAACACAACCCGCATGGAGGGAGCCTATAGCGATAGCAGCTTCCTCAAATTCAGTCCCAACATAAATGTAAGCAGTAGTTTAGAAAAAAAAATAGACAAGAACTTTGTAGGGTCAAACACAAATCTTATGTTTTACATAGTAAAAATGAGAAAAGAGGTACATGATGGAGGACAGGAAAGCAATAAATGGACAGATTCCCTGAGATGCTGAAATAAATTAGGAAAAAAAGCTGATGGCTCCAGGCTCTCTCCTGTCAGAAACACTGCCAAGTCAATAGTTGGCAACAAGGCCCTTTTAGACTCTAGGCTACGGCTGAAGAAGTAACCAACATATTACTTCTTATTTTCCTCATTTTGCTGGAATTAAATTGCAGTTGCTGACAGATTACAAGTCAAGTTTACAGTGAAAAGGAGGTATGACACACATTGTCCTCTGTAACCATCACTGAAAGGCAAGAAACAGACCTACTGATACCTTCCACCTTCAGCACTGTGAGATTTAGTAAACTCTCTCAAAAAGATTCAATCACTATTCAAAAAGGAAGGTGAAGATGACAGGGAGGACTTCAATTAGGTTATTTCCTCTTTTTACTTGGTGCTGATCTTTAATAAACAAAAAAAAAATCAAGACCTCCTGAATGACCAAGGAATTTAAGGTTACCTAATAAGTCCCCATTTGCTGCTATAGTAATGGGCAGCTATTTTTATCATGCACAATCTTATCTTCTTTTCCCAGCAATTAATGCACAATCAAATCACCTGAGCTGAAATTGCTTTCAATTTGATATGGTAATACATGAATGACATTTCAGGCACCATTTGAAACCTGAAGGCTGAAGTTAGAAGTAGAAATGCATCAAATTTCCTATTCATTTTCAAAATTTTCTTTTTTTGTCCCCATTTCTTGTTCCTAATGCCCTGTAGAGGTTGTTGCTTGTTACATTGCCATGGGTCCCATTTGCTAAACTGAAGCAACAACTAATTTGTTCCTTTTTTATTTAGCATTTTGAAACTTGATATTTTGAATTCTTATTGTAAATAACATTGGGTTTATTACAGTCTTAAAACCAATACGCTGCTGGTTTTCTCATGCTTTAATTTAGCTGTCTGAAATACTCTGCTCTCTCCATTGTAATTGTGAGAATGACAAATGTTCCAGTGAGATTTCCTGAAGTAGGCATTTGGCAAATATTCCAGGAAGATCTTAGTCTTCAGTTACAGATTAATGATTTATTAATAATGTTTATTAACACTGTCAGTCACTATGGCTGAAAGAATTAAATAAATTGAAGCTCTGAAGCTTTTGTCTTCAAACTAAAGTCAAATATCTTAATTGCTTGACAGAGATAAATTTTCTGAAAAAGATTTTATTCTGACCCAAGCAATATGTAGCTGATTCAGTTACAAGTGAAAATATGATGTTACTGATGCCACTTACAAACAGACTTTGTAGCTGCTAAAAAATTCAAAGCAATGAAGGAGTGAAATGCCTCAAGATTATCTAATTTGCACTAGATAATGATTCTTATCATGAGCATCAGTCATTGTCTAAGAAATCACTGCATAAATCAGTGATTTACTGCTGAGTTTTAACAAGACATGAAAAACAGAGGAGCCAAATAAAATTTACTGCATATATATCAGAGTGTGCATTTTGCAATTAGTGACCTTTTGTGCTGGATATATATGCTGGGCCAAGATTGCTTTTTATAGACATATTCACTGCCACATCTACACAACTTATGTTTCAGTGACACCTATATTTCATATAAGTACCTATATATAGCATACAGATATGTTTTCTGCCACCCATTTAATTCTGTAATTTCTATTATAAATACTTGAATTTTCTTTGTTCCCTAACAAATCAGGGGATCATATTTTTTAAAAAACATGCTAAAAAAACACTGGCAATAACAAGGTATTAACATTTTCTATTTATTTTTAACTTTCCACAATAACAAAAATACTTCTTTTTAATTTGCAGAATTGCTACACCCTGGTTAGTATTTACAGAAAATGTTGCTAAAATAAATAATTGAAAAGAAAAATTAAAAAATCTGAATTGAAGAATTCAAAATATCTAAATTAATAATAATAATAATAATTCTAAAAGCAATACGTTAATGTTTGCTTTTGAGTAACAGCTTTCACAGCTTGTGTCTTCTCTTATTTAAAAAACAAGCTATTTTTTGTAAAACTAGTAAATGAGCTAATAGATAATGAGGTTTCTGTTTGTAGTCCACATAATCCTGATTTTTATGTCCATGTCAGTGTCAGACCTTAGATTTCTTATGTAAATCAGGAAGACAGATCATGACCTTGTTCTTCAGAGAAGTTCTGGTGGAGACGATATCATTTTCGTAGCTGACACTTTTCCACAAGTTACAGCATTCTTGGCTTTTCCTGCTCCAAAAATGAAACTTTTCAGACACTGCCTTCTGTGACAGCAGGTTGCCATTTTAATTTTCTCTCAAGTGTTACTGACTTTGCTTTCAGGAGCATCTAGATGCTACTGGTCCATTCTTTAATTTCTTTTTTCATGTACTTTATTCAAAGAAATAATTCTGGTGCCTTCGTTTAGCTGCTCATTAGAAAGAGATGAAATTAATGCTGTTGATACGCCAAAGGACACTAAATTCCATCCCCACTATATTAATGAAGCACTTCGCTGACAGCCATCCAAGCATCCTTCAGATCTTCTTACTTATGTCATAAGTAATTTTAATGCTATTATTTTAAATACAGGACTTAAAGGCAGGCATAGATGGAAATATACTTTTTATTTTGAAGCCTCAAAATGAACAAGTTTTCATAGTTTGAGAAATTATACAGGACTGGTTTGTCCAAGCTGGCATGCAAAGCTGTAAGTTCCTGCCCTCTGCAATGAGCCCAGGACCCTTGGCCACAGAGGAAAGCAAGAAAAGTGCAAGTGTTAGAAACATCTTTCTTTTTTTCCCTTTATTATTCTTTCTGACATATAACCCTAAGTTGTCTTCTTGCTTCTATATTAATAATTCTACTCAAACTCTTTCATACAGATTTTTAAATTTTAAACTGTGTATTATGCATACACCCTACCTGACCCTCACATTTCAGCCTTTTCCTTAGTGCATTTTTGTTTGTGCATTATGCCAGACTTCTATTTTATTTTCCATATAAAAGTCACATTTCATTGGTTTTCTGGCTCTAGTCAGGAAAAAAAATAGAACTATTATGATAGTGCCAGCAGCCAATTTTGAGTGAGTAATCATATTTTATTTCTCATTAAAACAAATTACAAGATCTGGGGTATTGCAGTACTTGTAGATTACCAGAGTTTTCAATCTTTGCTCTTAAAATAAGGGCTTTATAGACTGCCAAAAGGATAGTTTTGCTAAAAACAAACAAAAAAAAGCTTTATGCATCCTTTTATTTATATTGTTATTTTTAAACCACATAGATCAACACATAGATATTTGAATCAAAAGCATCAATAAACAATAGTGCAGACAGACAATTTTTCTATAACTCATTGGCTTGTTTCTCTGTATGTTTGAGAGAATATTTTATGCATATGCTATTTCTCTACAATGATAGCATACACATAATATACCAAAATTCTTTTTAAATGCTAGGTTATTTCATTTTGGCAGTGTCAAAACTTTTTGTTTGGAAATATACTTAGTTAATGATAAAAATAAATTAACAATATTTATTTATTTTATTACTGAAATACAACGAGGCAGTTTTGATAGACATGTTGCTCATTTTTTTATATTTAATGCTGCCTTAATAATTCTATTGTTAACTTTGTTTGGAAGGGATTTGTAGCTCAGTAGTAAACAATCATCCCATAAGTAGTAGTGCTTGCAAGGACTCAGCTGAAATCCTTTAAAAAAATCTTACTTTCTAAATGAAATGAAATAAAAAGAAGGTGAAGCTACATATATTTAAGTCATACAAATGAATGAAATTTATGACTTTTGATCTAAGAAACATTCAAAAATGTTCTATTGAAACAATGAACTCTGAATCAATTCAAATTAATAAATGTCTCAAAGTTCTAAACCCATTAAATATTGGTTTTTGTTACCTTCTGTGCCTATTTTCCTTTTACCAGACTTTTCTAATTTTTCTAATTGATCTTCAAGCTTTTATTAGAAATGCTATTATTTGTTTCATGCCACTATCAATATTTCATTGCAGACTATATACAATATTTTCATATGCAGACTATGTTGTGGCTGAACCATCCTGGAAGTGTTTAAGACGAGGTTGGATGGGGCTCTGAGCAACCTGGTCTAGAGGAAGGTGTCACTGCCCGTGTCAGTGGGGCTGGAATTCAATCTTTGTTTCCTTCCAACTCAAACCATTCTATTATTCTTTGTAGAGAGAGCTTACTAAATATTTTTCAGTATGCAGAAAAAAAGGCATAGTGTTTGGATAAGTGAGTATAATACCTAAGCAATATCAGAAAGGCCAAATAAAAAATCTTTATGGTCTGGTGAAGAGCATTTGACTGTAAATGTGGAGAACAGCATGAAGTTTCTGAAGAAGTTATTTTTTGTTGTGTGGCTCATGAAGCCAATGACACAGAGTAATGGCTATGAAGCAGTTTTCTAGATATTGCAAACATTTTTGCAGGCACAAAAAGATAGGCTTTGAAAGTCCATGTTTTAAAGGGCTGTTTCAGTGAGATATGGAAAATAATCTAATGATGAAGAAAGAAATTTCAGAAAAGAGGGTTAAAGGCACCCAGGAATGAATCTTTGGTCAGAGGTTTCACAATACCTGATTCCTTTTTTTCCTCCATCTGCCACATAATTATATGAGAATTTTGGAGGAACTAGAAGTTGATAAATAGTAATTTTATAATAAGTCACAGATCCAGGTTGCACACTTCTCTATCTAGCACATGCAGTTATCCATCTGGTCTCTACACACAGGGGAATAGAAGATTCCAGCATTGCACCATTGTTTCCTAACTTCAAGGGACTGACTTTAATCCTCTCCGCTCTTCAAATCTGCAAAATAAGGCTTTTTACATTCAGACTACCGGTAAAATTTCAGCCAAGTCTTCCGCATATTTCTCCATGACTTCCATCCTCTAGTTGGCTTATCATGGCAAAACCAGTATTACCTACTGGTCTTGAATGTTTCCAAACAGGTCTTCCAAGATTCTTCCCCCAGACCTGGCAGAAGGCATCTCCTTTTATGAACTGTCAAGGGAACCAGACAAGATGTTCCTGAAACCAGACCCCTTCCCAGTAATCTAGTGTCAAAAAAGGTCTCACGACAATTTCTATTCTGGGACCAGTCTCTAATCTTACCTAAGTCTCCTTGTTATCAGCATGAATCCACATCTTGCTTCATCCCTGGTGCTGTGCTAGAGAGTAGCAGAGCTAGTGTGCTGGTGATACTCAAAATAAGCCTCTGTTAACTGCACTACACTGGAACCCAGGGGCTTTGACATGAGTGAGCAGTCAAGGCAGCAAGCAGCAGATGAGTATTAGTGGACATAATCCTGGGAACAGAGCATGCTTCATTGGTGTGTATATATATATATATATATATATACATACATGCATACAAAATAAAAAAGAAAAACATCTGGGATATCAATCAGGCTTCATTGTTTTTAGAGCTAAGTATGACAGTTCTGTTGTGAATGTATTTTGGATATGTCACCAGATCTGTGGTTTTTTCCCTGAGGATAAGCTGTCTTTTCCTTGGACAACTGCATGAAGCTTCTCAGGGAGTGAGTGCCTCTTTGCTAAGAATTCTGATAGCTATTCAGCTCTGGAAGTTGCTTAGTTATTGTCTTTTAGCTACTTGTGCTTTTCCATGAGCACTAAACGGTCCTTTCCTCTTCCCACAATAATGGTGGCACACAGAAACACCTTTGATATTAAAGGTATCCTGGCATTAAATAAAATAAGTAATTCTAGGTGCTATACATCCATCTAGGTTCTATACATCCAATTCGTTGTTGGAAGTTGGATTGAAATATTTAGTCATTTTCCTACGTATAGCAGAATTACTGTGGGAACAAGGCATGCTAATAAATTAACATTTCCAATCCTCAAGCTAATTCACAGAAGTCTACAGTTAGTAATTTGCCTCTACCATCAAAACCAAGGTTTAGCATGATGTTCTACTTTTAATCTACAGTCCACAGAGACATGAATTATTTGTTTTCTCTTTTTAAAGCTGAGAAACCATGCCAGAGAGTATTAATCTGGTTTCATTATTTGCCCAAAATGAAACTGGATGGTAGATACAAAAATTGATACAGAAATACCTGTTTCTGAATTCCATAGGACAAAAAATCATGTTACTCCATGTCCCTTCACACCAGTTCTCTCTACTGGAAAATATTTTATTAATCCTATCAGATGCTAGATCTGGAAGTGGTGGAAGCCATTTTTAAATTTTATTGATAACAAAATACTTGCAAGAAGGAAATAAACACTCTCTGCAGAACATTTGTCAATGTTATAAATAGGGATGTCCTTTCCCCTCAAGATAAGGTTGTGATGAGAGGACATCTCATCTTTTTAAATGCAGGCATGACATCTTCAAGCTGAGTTTGTTTATATGACAAAAATAGATCCAGGATTCTCTTTGTTTTGTTTTGGTTTTTTTTTCCTTTGATAGCACATATTTTTTATATCAAATAGATATTTCTAAGACTTTCATCAATTTCAAGTTCATTTTCAGCTCGTGCTGAATAAGTATTTATGTTATAAGGTGCTAGAGCACCTTATTTTGTTCCTGATTTTCAGGCTGGATTTCTTTCTGTTTTCTTCTAAGTGGACTTGTTCTTAAATAGACTTTGTAATACTGTTACAGATATTGCAATCATTCATAGCATTGTAATAATATGCATTACCATACACATATGCATTACCATACAGAAGCATACGTGTACTTTCTCTCTATGTCAGAGTCTAAGAGGATCACAAGGAAAAAATTCTAGCATTTCTCAGGAGTAGGTCACCAGAGTTATGTTTCTCTTAAGGATTTGCCACAAATAAATAAAAGTATATGGTACCATGGCACAAGAGCCTTAAATGCAGCACTTCTGGAAATCATCCCACTCACTGATCAAACTCTGTGTCTGATCAGCAAGTTCAAAGCCATCTTGCACTCTTCAGACATGCTAGATTTTTGTTTACATTTGCATCCTCATGGATGGTATGTCACAATTTTTGGGATTTTTGGACTTTGGATTTTTAGTCCTCCTGATATTCTGGAACTGCGCACATACACTCATCATATCTGTACAGCAGAGTCAGGACATCCTAGATCAATGTGCTAGCTAAAGAAAATCTGCCTGGGCAAATTTTAGAAGAGAGAAAAATGACACAAAAGTTCAGTTATAAAATAACACAAGGCAAACAAACACAGTTCTATTGCAGTACTGTGGCCCTGAAGATCTGTATGAACGCCTGCCAAATATGTGTCTTCTTTTCAAAGAAATTTTCTGTTTCAAAGCACTGTCTCTTAAAATCATGGGTTCTTCAGGTATTATCCCCTTTAGGAAAACAGCAGGTATCATATATGTCTTTTACTTTTCAAGTTGTTACAGATTCCTCTTCTCAACAACCTTGATCAAGTCACAGGCTGGTGATAATTTACCTGTTATGTCTTTAAATTTTTTTAGAAGAATGTCCACTTCAGAATGCCCCCAGCCACATGCTGAGGTAGAGTGTGACACAGAGACTAGAAAAAATGGTTACTGGATGTCTGAGGAAAAACCAGAGCTTATTTCCATCATTTTTTACAGACATGATGGCTCAGTACCTCCCCAATCCCACCATATAAATACCATCCACAATCCTATGATGACAAGAATCTATTATGGAGTTTTGCAATGAAGACAACACTGAATACATAGGAGGAGATGTTCAGCTCTTTCATGTTAAATTTTTACCTGTGCTGTTGCAATTTCATCAAGAGTAAACACCATTACCTAACTTTTAAATGCAAACCCAAAAGGTTGTGGAATAGCTTTTCCACTTTCTTCATTATTTGTCAAACCAATACCTTTGCCTATTGTGGTCTTGTTTGATTACACCTTCATCAGGTGACTCATTTGTTCATGATTAACTCAAGAATTTGGAAAAACATTTAAATCACCAAAACTTAGGGTATTGAACAGCTACATTATCTAAATTTAGCTGTTGAATAGTTAAGTGCGAAGATTGAAACATCAGTTTAGTCTCTGATCAACCAGTAAAGGGGAACTCTGGAGTATAATTCACTGCAAATAATGAACCATTACAGAAAATGAATCATCTTTATACATGGCACTATTTTTGATGCTAGAGATGCTCTAACATGCCATAGTTTAAAGTGTGAAGAAAATGTTGTAGAGCTGGATATGCAGCCAAGCAGGCACTGTCCTTGCTCTGCGCCATAAAGAACAAGCTAATAGTGGTGATAAGTGGTGGCATGTCCACATTAATACATGACACTCATATATGCAATAGATATTTTTAGCATAGTCGTGGGCGTCTGTTGAAGGGACTTGCAGACCTGAACCTGTTCCTGCACACTGGCTTCAAGATCATCATCATTTGCTTCTATTATCTTTTAATTTTTAAATCAGCATACTCACGGCTGTTGTATTTCATGCATGTCAGTTCTAACTATATTTTAAAAGCCACATGAAAGGAAAAGTGGTTATTGTGTCTCATAAAACTCTGAAAAGATTTATATGGGACATTCTAAAGGTAGATGTCCATGGTTGATAGGCATTCCTGAAAACCAGCTGACAGAGAGAATTTCATTATAGTCCTCAACATTTTAGCCCTCATAATTATCCTATAATAATTAAAGATATTTACTACAATTGAAATACAGGAAGGCAAAAGAAAAAAAAGGTTTTTTTTTCTAGTCCCCATAGGCAAGCATAGGTTTTCAAGATATATTATGATCTGCACCTGTGGGTTTGAAGATGCAGCTCAGAACAGTGATGCATGATAAAGAGAAATCATGTGGAGCATAATTGAAATTACTGTACTAGATAAAATATTTCAAAATATCACATCAATCTGTACCAACTAAGTACAGAAAAAGTAATCTATGCATTCCTATTTAAAATATTCTTGAAATCCTAAGAGCTCAGATCCAAGGAAAGTGTATTTTAAATTTCAGACATTACTCCTATTTCTACCTCTCCCCTTTCCCAAAATAAACATGGACTTTACATATGTCATAAAATTCATAAAATTCTTTCACATACGAAATTGATAGGAAGAAGAACAACTTCTAATATTTTTAAAGTGTTTTTATTTCTATGTTTTATTAAAACTTGTGAAGAATTCCAACTGATTTAACAGCACTTATCCCAAATAATATACTCCTGAAAAACAACTCTCATAATCTCTTGTAAATGCAAAGGTAAAATTATGACTCATATTTTCTTCAAACTCAAAGTGTACAAGCCCACAGTAATGTCTATCACAGTCACCAGGGACCACTTAGGTATTTATTTCAATCTAGAATAATGACAAGTTTAAAGATGGTATTTCTGAAATCAAGTTGGGTTTTTCTTGGTGGGACTAAGATTTACCAGTAGTATTCAGATGATTTTTTTTCCAAAAGTGAGGAGAAATCTTGTCTTTGAACTCAGCTGAAGCTGAAATAAATTTATTCACAGGAGTTGAATGTGGATGTTGATACAATAAACAAGGAAACTCTATTCCCATAAATATCTGCTGAGACCAAAATAGATATGGATTATATTGGTTATAAGATTCAGTAATTATGCATATTACATTAAACTCACATTAATGGTAGAAATACTTCTGCAGTTACTCTATTTTTCAAAAAGCTGGGGATCATTTGAAAAGATTAAAAGTGCGCATATGTTAGTTAGCTTTCATGGTGAACTTTAGGAGTTTTCTAAAACAGTCACACAATTTTATTCTTTCACATTCTCACTCATATGTTTCATTTCATTCTCACAGAAGTCACAGAGGAGAAATAGGTATAGATATAGTTTTATTTCAGATGTAAAATTCATATGTCACTTGTGAGTTATGCAAGGAAAATAAGCTTCATTAAACAGAACTACAAGTTGTCTGCAAATACTGATTTGCAATATGGGAGTACTTTCCTTTGAAATCATTAAATCTGCACAGCTAAAGTAACTTTATCTCCTTGAAAAATTCCACTTACTACCTCATACTGATGAAGAAATAACTGAGTTGTTTTAAAATATGCTTCCTTATGAACCAGACAACCAGTTTCCTCTGTGTTTGCTATGTTACACACATTTACTTGCTGCAGGAAACACAAAAGCAAATTTAAAAAAAAATTGTTAAATGCAATTTAAAGGAAGCTTTCCAAATACATGAATTTCAGAATAATCTCATAGCAGCTAAATGAGACCATTTTCATTGTTTATAAGCTCTTGACTTTTTCTCAGATATATACACCACCAAAAAAAATCCTTTCACTAAAGCTATTCAGCAGAACCCATTTTCCTCCATGACAATAGAGAAAAAGCATTTTTGTCACTGATTTTACCGGAAGCAAGGCTGAAGGCCAAATAACTATCAAAAGGCAGCAAGCACGACACCCTTATGGTCCCAAATAAAATGTATCAGCACACTCATTTCAGTCATAAAGCAGCAGTTGCTGAGTCCTATTACACTATAACAACATAAAGAATTCCTGTTCCTACTGTGGACTTGTGTTGTGATAAATAAAGATCAGTTAAACTCTTATCTGTCCATTGTGGATGTTTTGCAGCCAGGAATCATGACACAATTATATTCCATATAAAAAGAGGACAAGCAAAAACGGAGTTAACTCTTTAAGCTGAATGTAAAACAGAAGACTTGCACAATCCTCACAGGTCACTCAAGAAAGAGTCTAAATTTGAATATCAGAATGAAATGTGCAATAAGAAATTAAATATGAGAGCTAAAGAAGGGATAAAAAGAAATTAAGATTGTTATTTGTACTAGATCTGATATGTACATACAGGTATTAAAGTATAGCAAATAAAATGTGCAGTTAAAGATGTGAAAGGAATAACATAATTGGTGGACTAAGACAGAGTCTTATTAGTGCATCAGAAAAAAATACCCTTCATATTCAAAATTTAACGTGTTGAAGTACTTGAAACAGATAGGAATGGGAAGTTCTTTTGGTCTTCTAAGTGAAAAGTATGTAAAATAACTTCTTATGGGAAACTTTATAAATCAGAACCATACAATCTGTAGAAGAGCCCTCAAACCAAACCCACAAGACACCAAAATTTGAAATCAGTCATCAGGAAATTAATTTAAGGTTAAAAATGAGAAAGCTACAAAGTTTTTATGGTGATAGAGGAAAAACAAAGAAAGAGGCCTTATGATCCACACCTATCGCATGATCCAAAAACATTTATAAAAAGAAAAATATATACATTACTGGAGTGCTGGAGAGAAAAGAGACCAGCCTGTTTTGTCTAGCAAGGAGAAACAAAAACTATTTCTTACAGGTATTTCTTCTGTGGCAGACAGTGATAAAAGATCATTTTGCATTAAAAACAAAATATTGCAAGAGCCATATGTCAGAGATGAATGCATACACACTCACAACAAAGTTCATTTTGTCAGGTTAATTAGTCAGTGCAGCAAACTGATAAGGGAAATAATTATTTTCTCTTTCTGCTATGTTAAAATGAATTCCATATGGGACTATATGTTGGTTTCGTAAGGTAATGACATTAATAGGCTCAATAAAATTCAGTGATATGTAGCACTCAGGAGTTAAAACTAGACAAATCTGATAATCTGGCACAAGTTTAGGAATTGTCTTATTCTCTATAAAGTACTGGAATTCGGTGCATCTTGTCTGCAAGTTTGAGTACAACTGCACTAATTCACATTACTGCATGTGATTCTAACTGCTTGAAGAATAACTAGAACTTGCTCGTCACATGCTTATTTTTTTGTGTCTCAAACTGGATACCCTGAAATATCAAGAAAAAGGTGATATTCTTAATGAAACTTCATACATTTACAGCAAGTAAAAGCCAGCAAATCATGACAGCAATTCATAGCAGTTTTAAATTGAAACTAAATAAATTTGAACTAATATGAAGTGCTTTTCCTCATCTAAACTGCCACAAGGTCCTGTGTCTATAACTAAGCTTAGTCTTGAAATAAATACAAAATATGTTTTTCAAAAAGTTCCATTTTCTGTTATGGTGTCCTCCAAGCTTCTTGTTGAGTACCTGAAGCAGTCCAGTTTTCAGCTCACAATCAAATATTTTTTTATTGACAGTTCCATTTTTTCCTTTTTTCTCCCTCTTAAATACCTGGCATATTTAGAAAAATGTATGTCTCTATCATGAGGCCCACTGGGTGCACGATGGCTGATGAGTTTTTGAGCTAAAAAGAAAATTTTATGAGTTCAAACACTATTTAAGGCATTTTTTCCCCCAAATATGAATGTAAAGGACCCAGGGTCCTCACAGAACTCTGTGGAACAGCAAGAAGCAGTGAAAAACACTTCTGCTGCCACAAGCAAGAGTGTAAGGCTGTGAGAGGAATAGCAATGTTATTAATATGTCTTGTCATACAACCATTTCTGCAATTTGAAGAATTTTGTAAGAAAAATGTCTCCAAACCTGTGATCACTTAAATTTACCCAAAAAAGAAATTCCCCACCTAGACAGATACTTTTATTGATTGACCTGAGCTGCAGTTTCATTGCAGGAAAATTGGGATGTTTTGGAATTTGCTAAGTTCATGCAACTTTTGAAGTTATTTTTGTTGACCTATGGAGTGGCAGCATTCAGGAGTAAAGCATAGAGTGCTAAAGAAACTCTAGAGAGTGTGATTTCAAGTGATTTATTTGATCTCGGTAAAAACAGCCTCCCCTGTGGATGAAAGAGACACATTCCATGTAGCAATCCATTTATTAAGGATTCTCTATAGAAAGTGAACTAGATCAACCATTATATGAACCTTAATTGTGATTATGTTTTATTACCACTTAGATTATTAAGTGTTTAAACTACCAGATAACAGAATCTATATTCTCAATAGTGGAAGAGTGTTAACATTAATTTTACTAAATATTTCAGCCCTGTTCCAACAATCTCTTGGAGGAAAGTTAATGGTCATAATCCAAGTAAAGCCCGCCTGAGAAAATCCCAAGCTGTGCTTGAAATACCTAATGTGCAGCTAGAGGACTCAGGAATGTATGAATGTAAGGCTGAAAACTCTCGTGGAAGAAATGTCTTCAGAGGACAGCTACAAGTATACAGTAAGTGTAACTGCACACAGTATTGTCCTGAAATGCTTTGTCCACACTTTAGGCTTTGGTTACACATGAAGCATTCCAAGGTTCAGCAGAAACAGGATACATTTATTTATAGAGTATACACCTTACACCAACAAATAGTTTTGAATTAAGGTATATATTATTATTCCTTAGTGTTGCATTAAGGTCTGAAACATAAATAATGTTGACTTCTTCAAAGAATTGACTTAAATATAATTTCATATAGGATTTGTTGTTTTGGTTTTTTCTAGTTAAAGCATATAATTTTAAAACTCTATTTCTTTTCGTTAGGATATAACAATGACAAGCAACCAACCTAAACACAAATTATCTGTCAGAAAACAATGTTGCAGATGTTTTAGGATTATTAACACACTTTAATTAACATTTTACCTGTGCCATGCTTGGGTGCTGAGCTCTGTCAAGTTCATTGTACTGGAATGAGAGCTTAAGAAGGATTTGTTTCTTACAGAAAATTTTTCATTTAGACATGCACAATTTCCAAAAGTTCTGATCTTCACAAAGTGAAGCAAAAAAAAAAAAAAAAAAAAATTAATGTCCATAAAAGATTAAGTCATGCATCAGATTGATTAAAAATAAAAAAGGAACCCTGAAAATAAAAATATTTTACAAACCTCATGAATTCTATATTATGCTGTTGCTGCATTCTAGGGTCCAGAAACAAAAACCTATGTAATACATACCATGAATACTTAGAAGTTAAAGTTTGACATATATCACATGTAAGCTTGAGTCCCACTACTTTTTGTCAATTTAAGCCACACTATTTTCCATCATTCCATGAACCCTGCAACATCAAATACTTAGCAGAGAAGGTCCTCTGTGGGAGGTTATGCAAAAGATCTTTCAAACCGAATTGTTTTCTGTCTTCAAAGATCCCAGCCAGTAGAATTGCAAAGGCTGCAGTTTAGATAGACCCTCAAGTTAATGGATATGTCTATGAAGTTTCTCTTAATCAATTTTCTTTTTCTTTTACTGATTTCAGCCCATGGCTCCTAATGCCTTCTCCCCATTAGTAACTATAAAGGGTTCTCTGTCTTTGTTACACACTTTCATCAAATAACTCTAGACCAGGATAGTATATTTACTTTAGTTTCCACATATGTCAATATTTTCAGGTCTCTAATCAATTTTTCTGTCTCCTCTGGCTTTCCAATGTCTTTATCTTAACTCAGTTGATTGTAGTACCAGCATATCTCTGAATCATGCTTCCTTCCTTGTTTTTGATTCTCATCCACCTAGAGACCAGGGCAGGTTTGTTTCTTCAAATTTTTGTATATGCTGGAAAAAATTACGTGATGGTTAAGAAGACAGTCTGTGCATTCAATTTCAGATTTTCCATCTTGCACTTGCAGCAAAGTTTTTATAAGACTTTTGCTGAAAATAGCAGTCAAAAAAAGCCCAGCACCTACTCTATGCCTCCTACTATGACAATACTCCACTGATATTTCTCAAATTCTTGCTATAAATTACCTCTATGAAAGTATAGCAGCTCCTGCCAGGTGCCTGAGGGCCAGGGGAATTTAGCAGCTGGTCTTTTTCTACAATGTTTCTTAAAATATAATAAATTCAGAAAATTTAATTTGAGTTATAAATTGTATCCCAGCTCATACACTTCCTACCTGTTTTTTAGAGCTGTGAAACTACTAGATGCCAAAGCAGTGCATAAAAGTGTTATAATTATCAATGCTTCCCTCTTTCAGAGTTAAAAGAATATAAAACATGTTCTTCAAGAGAGAAGCTAAGATGCTATAAAATGAAATTATTTTTTCAAGAGCACCATCCATGTCTGTGGTATGAAATGACAGCAAACATGATATAGTGCTCTACACAACTCTTAATCCCTCATTAGCCTTTTGCTTTGAGCAGAAATAAAGTTAGTACTCAAATCCATGGAATATATTTACAATATTAGTTTTGTCCTATTCTGTTTAGATAGAAATAGGAATTTTTCATTCTCCACTATTTTCTAAATTATATTTTCAGAGTATCTATATTTAAGGGATAAAGCACAAATTTAGCTCATTGGTGTTTTTTGCAATAATTTTGTACAACTTCTTTTACACTTTAGGAAGAGAGTTCATATTGTTTCATTCCTCTATTAACAGATATGTGAGACTAGTACATTAAGTTTCACGTATCTGCATCAGCAGGCAGCAAGGTCAGAACAGGTTACAGGGGGTTTTCAGGTGGACAATACCAGCAGTGACCTCCAATACAGCAGGACAAGAAGCACAGACATTACTAGCCCCCCACAGGTGCCTGTCCTTGGCCTCAAGATAGAATACTCCCCACAGAGCCACTCTCAGCCTTCAGTGCTCATGGAGAGAGCATCAGTGTCTCACTGGCTTACAAACTTTGGCTACTCTTTCCAGAGGTGTAAGAGGGACTTCTACACAAAACTGAGCCAAATTTTACTTCACAAAACTCTCCACTTTCTCTGCTGGCAGCTGATGTTGCAGGAATAGGGGGCATTATCTGAAAGGGCCTTTTTCTGCTGGACCTTTTGTTCATAACAACAGTCAACATGAATTATTTACCTGTAAGCTCACTGTCTTTTCACTGACATCTTATTCCTCCAGGTGGCAATGATTACTTTGGCTCAGAAATTCAGATGTAGGCCGTCATTTCTTTACCAGGGGTTTCTTGTAAAACTTCCGAGCAGTCTGTAGGACCAGCTGTGTCATACTGCGGTCTCACAATTTGCATATCTCTGTAGGAACTCACTCGCTGTCTGTTTGAATTTTCTTCATCCTGTCAGTTGCATCTGATCTGGGTCACCACAGAGCATTTTGGAGAAAGCCCAGGACACCCAGTCTGCCTGTCTAGTCACATTTAATCACAAGCCAGTGATTTCTTGCTTTCTTACCTGCTGCTGCAATCCAGATACACCATGACTGCCTGATGCAGCTGACAATTCGGATGTTGTTCAGAAAGTAGTGTTTCGGATGCTGACAACTTCAGATTATTGTAGTCTCAGCACTTAGTTGGAAATTCAGCTGTAGGCATTAATAACATAATTTTTACAATGCCAGGAGTCCTCTTATGTGTCGCAACCTATTTTGAGAGGTGTGATTTTCCCCCAAGTGATCTGCTCATCCTGTAAGTTTCTGTGAAATTTTATTCAAGCTCAAATTGATTAATAGAAGAGAGCACAAAAAACTAAAACATGAGTGGATAAATTTGACATTAGCCTTTTTGTTTCTCCTCAAATTCTTACTAACAGCATTTTCCCAATGGTAAGCACTGGTATGACCAATTTCTGCTCCCCTCTCACTCTTAACTTTTTGGGGTTTTTTCTATGTTTCCTACTCACTACTGCCAAGATCAGCAGGGGATGGTGATGTGAAGTGATTATAAAAACACATTTTTGGCTGTTTTTCTTTTGGCTGTATCAGTTCCCTCATCCTGCACATAATAGTGTTTTCCTGGCAGCTGGAGGGAAGGCTTGCCATAATACAAGAGTGGAACAAGTGTCTGACAGCAGGGATATTCTGTAAGGCAGTGTAACTGACCATACTGATTTTAAAATCTATTTTAATTACTTCCCTATAAAAACTGAATGGGAAAAAATCCCCTCCTGCCACTACAGGTTAGTCCCACACAATAAAATTGTCAAGAGATTTTGTAGTAAAAAAGGAAATTAGTTTTAAATTTTTTATCTTGATTTTCTCACTTATCTTTCTTAATATGCTTCTCCTACTTTTCTCTTCCCAAATGATGTCATATACAGGAAAATAATTTCTGTCATCCAAACTCTGCATTTATTCACTTTTTAGGACATTATTTTAAATCAGTCTGTAAAATTTTCTGCTTATTTTGTGTCAGACCAAAAAATGCTTAAAATTTTGAGAAATAATCTAAATTTTCTGCACCTTAATTTCATTTTGCATAGAGGATTTAAAAATTGGCCTGTAAGCTAGCAGATTTATTGCCAATTTATGTTTTCAATACATAAACATTCTGACATCCTTGAATAAACAGGTGCAGAAATGCAGCATAAAATAAATCACAGATTGGATGGTGATTTAAAAATCTCAGAAACACTGTATAGAGCTCTGGCACAACACTCATAAAGACTACTGAACACTAAAATGCAAAATCCTTCTCTTCTCAGTCAACCCAAAGCTCTTCACTGGGCATATTAAGAAACAGGCAGACACCTGGTTTTTTCCCAAGAAGAGTGTTGCATTTATAAGAAAAAAAAGAACTTGTTAATTTTGAAATCTGGCTAAATTTTCTAATTAAAATAAAGTGTGATTATGGAATGAAGTTGTTTTGTTTTGTTGTTGGTTTTTTTTTCATACACATATATCAGGGTTATGTTAAGATACTTTTGTTAAAAAAAAAACAATGACCCAAAAATGTTACATTGAGTAAGAGGTTGAACATTCAGTTAAAGGCTTCAACTTTGAAAGTACTGATAGGATTTTACAACAAGGGTTAAGATTTTATGGGGAGTGACCCTTGCTAACAAGCACAGAGGGAATTCTCTGTGATAAAGTAAGGAGTACATAGAGAGAAATAGAAGCCAAAAAGTGGTGAACAGTATTTCTCTCAATCAAGCTTTTAGCTCTATTCCAGCTACATCAACCTATTACTTTGCTACTTTATTCTCAAAGGGGTGGGAATCTTGCCTTCACTGATGGCAAGTTCAACAGCTTGAAAAATGTGACTCCAAAGGCCACTTAGGCTACAAGGAGAAAATTTAGAGTAGAAATACCTCTACTAATGGAAGAAGGTTGTTCTGACCAATCAGTCATACCACGGTGATTTGCAAGTTTGTAGTTTTAGAAGAAAACCTGTGGCACAATTTTTTTTAGGAAGACAACCACAGACAAAGGGTAGGAAACAGCAGTTCTGAAGAGGACAAGTCTGCAGCCAGGCTTGGGGCAGCTTTGTTTCAGTGTAAAAATGTGCATACCCTTTTCTGGACACTCAAATTCATGATGAGCTCAAATTCAACATAGAAATGTAAGACTATATATGGTTTGGGTCAAATAGTAAAATTTACAGAAAAGCAAAATAATGAAAATAAGTAAATATGAATAAGGACAGCTTAGTTCCTCTTTGAAACAGCATGACTTTATGGTACCACTGGATGTCTTTTATTATTTTTTGCTACACATTTAACTGTCTCATCTTCCAGAATCATATTAATGTAGTTATTTTCAAAGGAAACAATTTATTCTCAGCATGCTTCCTTTGCATATTGAAGCACTCAAAATGAGAACAGCAACTATACAATGCAATTAAATTATATTTTTAGGACAACAGAGAACAAATAAACAGGGACTCCCAAAACCTGTTTCCTTCTGCAGATTTTTGTGGGACCCTTTATTATAACCTCAGAAAGAAGAAATTCAGCACAACAGAGCACATATAGAGGATTTCATGGATTGCCTTGACTGTAATAAGAGGAATAAGGAAGCAGAAGTTTTTTGTCTTGGGTTTGGGAGTGGGGCTGGGTCAATATCTGTTTTCCTCTATCAAATAGGAAGTGAGTGATACTTCTTCTAATGTTCCCAGTTTCTGACAAATATCTGGTCTAGGACTCTGAAGCAGACTATTCCCTGCTTAGGAATGATAGACACCTCGTTCACTTTCTTTATCACCCATGCACAGGATGTAAGCTAGAAGCAGTTAGTCACCTGTCATGCCTTTTCATATCTTCTCATGTCTTTGATTGATGACCAGTCAAATGCCAGTTAGATTCAAAGATTTATTTTTAAACTCAATTCCCCATGTTTAAGTACATTATCAATTATCTGTCATTTGAAGCGGAGACTTTGTTATGACAGATCTGGACTTCTATTCACACCATGAAGAATTTTACATCCCTTTAGCAATGCCTTTTAGCTATTTATTCTTTATTATTTGGAAAAACAACAAACAACAACAAAAAAGAAAAAAAATCCCAAACCAGCATTTGATATCTTTAAGTTAATTATTGTCATCTATCACCCTCTGTGTTATACAAAGTGATATGGCTACAGTATGAAAACCAAAACCTGACTTTTAAACATACATTTTTATTTCTGTATATCAATACTCAGTTTCTCACTGAGTCATATAATGTTTTCCATATTATAAGATCCTACCAGTAGCTATCTGATTGACTGCCACAATAAAGTTCTACTTCTCTGAAAAACACATTCCTTGTTTTTTGATGGATTATTTCATGAAAGTTAGGTACTAGTGATCACTAGTGTCTGCCTTTAAAAAAAGACTGTCTTAAGATTGATTTACTGTGTAATTTGTGTTCTTGGTGGATGACGGAAATCTCATGGGTTTTGTGCTTAAATATGTTTAAAGCATTTTCTCCCTTGAAATATGGATTAAACTTAGGAACTTTAAAAAAAATATATGCAAATACCTTACCAAATTCCCAATCACTCCTAGCTAAATAAATAGTGACTTCCTTGTAAACTGAGAAAACTACATGAAAAATAGCCTATGGCAATTAACCTCCTTACCACAATGCAAATATCATAAGTCTTGTGAATCATTAAATGTTCTATTGTGACTACCAAACATTTGTCTTAAATTCAGGAATAATGAACCCAATAATATACAGTACTACAATTTAATCCATTGGATTTTATTAAATCAGGCAGGTTTCTATTGTTGGTTATGTTACTGCCTGGTACCATTACAGCCCTTCCTTTAAAGTTTGGCATCTGTTAATTTTATTACTGTCTCTTTTGATCTGGGCCATTTTTCTTTTTAGTGTGCTTTTTTCTGAGAGTAAAATAAGTCTTGTAAAGATCATTAATTTAAGCTTTTTAATTGATTAGGTCTTTGCACATCACCTAGAGAATTACCACTTTATAATCATTGAGTCTAACATGGCAATTTCTCCTTGCAGCCTACCCTCACTGGGTGGAGAAGCTCAATGATACCCAACTAGACAGTGGAGATCAGCTCCGATGGGAATGCAAAGCCACTGGAAAGCCAAGGCCCACTTATCGCTGGCTGAAAAATGGAGTTCCTCTCTGGCCACAGGTACACTAGACAAGGAGTCACCTCTATGTTGGATGCTTCTCCTTTCATTCTGATAAATTTAGTTAAAGAAAGTACTGAAAAGTTCTTCAGATATTATTGTTTGTTCAGCACAAAACGTATGATGACCATTACATTTTCAACTCAATCTGTTCTCTGAAAGTAATAGAACTTATCACAAAGACCACTAAAATGGTTCGTGTAAGACTCCTAGAATGTTACTTCAATCACCTGATATATTTTAGAATTAGACATAAATAAAATTATATTTTCTTTTAAAAGACCACCGATGGCATGGTCTGTCTTTTATTTCACATTTTTCTGTTTCTCTCACTGCATCATCAAATAATCATTCCACATCATGTGGGGTTTTTTGCCTAATACCTTTTAATTTTAAGGTCTCAAATTATTTGGAGTAATGAAAAGTTTTGTAAATTTACTTAATCTATTTTCCAGATTAAAATAAAGCTAGCTGTTGGATTCTGGGAGAAAATGTCTATATTTGAACTAACAGAATGGATTTATGAATATAAAAGATGTAATGTCTTCCTTTCCAGCAAATGTCCCTTCTATCTATCCGGGAACATCAACCAATTATGCAAACAACCAGAAAGGAAACATAAAAACAGTTTACTTTTGAAGCTGTGAGGCATTGAAAATAAGGTTACTCCATTCATTTTTGCCTTTTTATATGGAGCTATTAGTGCTGAAATTGAAGCAATTTAAATATCTCTACTTTTTGGGTCTCTGATTTTCCAAACCATTAGTTTCTCCAGGCTCTGAAATTTCAAATTGAATTTTACTTTGAGCTGGGTGAGGGTTTCCAACAAAGTGAATTTTTTATCACAGTTTCCTCTGCATTCCCAAACAATTTATGCCTTATCAATTTTAACTTACAACAACTGTTATAATGAAACTTAGAGTTGTTTTATAGTAGTTCAAATTATTCATATTATAGCTTCATTAAATACTCCCTTCCATAAACAGTTATTGATGTCCCTTCTCTTCCAGTTGTAGTAATTATTTTCTGCTAGCGGGCCTTTCAAATTAGAAATTTGTACTAATGATGAAAGTAATTGGACCCTTTAATTCTTACTTATGCAAGCAATCTTTCATATATCTCCTTTTATGAAAATAGCACCATGACTGAGACCAAAAATTTTCTATGTGTTTGAAGATCATCAGACATATTACATCCACAAATTATTTCTTGCCTCCTTAAAGTTTCCAGGATGAGCTGCTTTTAAAAATTATGACGGGTAACAGCAAACAAACAAACAAACCAAAAAAGAAGCTTTGAATATAATGAATTTATCTGAAAATATTTACTGTCAAATATTTTTTTACTTTTTTCTTGTAA
The DNA here is from genome assembly GCA_039654755.1 of Calcarius lapponicus. NCBI lineage: Eukaryota > Metazoa > Chordata > Aves > Passeriformes > Fringillidae > Calcarius > Calcarius lapponicus. The sequence continues at coordinate 75,422,970 of CM077462.1, read as the reverse complement.
TTTCTTGTATAATAAGATAAAGGTAAGCCCAAGGAAACTTGTTGCTCGGTTTTATTTTAGGTCCTTTTCTGTTGCTTCACCTTAAGCTAATAACACAGCAATTTTCCAGTGCCTTGTTGCTTTTATAGAATAATTTTTAAATTTTTATATTCTATTACAGAGCAGGATTGAGATGATTAATGGTGTTCTGATGATCCATAGTGTGAATGTCTCAGATGCTGGAATGTATCAGTGCTTAGCAGAAAATAAGTACGGTACGATTTATGCCAGTGCTGAGCTGAAGATTTTAGGTGAGTATTTGGAAAAGAATAAGTTGTTCCTTTCTCCCCTTTCTGAGAATTCATTATTTTCTTAGACTGTTGTAAAAAGAAACAGCTTCTGCCAGTCCAAACAACAGAGAATATAAAAGTAGTTTCTTTTTTTATTCTTGTTATTTATATGTGGGTGAGTCCTTTATTGCCCCAGAGAGCATTGGGTCTTCTGTTAACCAAAAATTGTCATTTTGTGAATATTTCTCACATAAGGCTATTTCATTTCGAATAAAGGGAAAAATATTTTTTACTCCCTCAAACATATGTGCAGGAGACAAAATTTAGAGGAAGTAAATGTATTTTAATCTCTGTTAGAATCAATTTATAATTTCTACTTTGGCCATTATTCAAAGGTAATTATGCAAGATCTTAGTTTCAAAAAGCTTCTTATGAAATCACCAAAACAAATTGTATAATATAAATTACATATTTGGCTGAATATCCTCCAAAGAAAAGGAAATATGCTACATAGAGTTACCTGGAAATATGATAAAAATGTCATTTTCCAAAACCTGAAGCAAGCAGTTAATGAAAAAAAAATTGAAAGACTTTTGAATGCTCTAATTTTCCTTAAACCAAACTGTAGCAACATGCAATGAAACAACTTTTGAACACTTTAATTTTCCTTAAACCAAAGTGTAGCAACATGCGATGGAACAATAGTGATAAGTGCCCTTCCAGAGAATTAAGTAAGACTGACTTGTAAGATCATTTTTATTAAGGTATGATGTAGCAGGAAGAAAGTTGTCCACCAAAGTCATTTAATAGCCGTATCAGAGATTAGACCTGCACATGAGAATCATTCCTTTAAACTCCCAGTCAAAAGAGTAACAAATCTATAATTGCAGAAATATACAGTGTTTCAGCTAATATTTGACTCTTTTTGTAAATAACCTTTCTAGTACATTTCAGCTGTTTCCTATCTGGCTAACATTATAATTTCATGATAAGTTATAAAATCATTTCTTGAAACCATAAAGTTAAAATCCGAGGCCAGTGATGTTTTTTTTTCATCCCTTTTTAGGTCATTTGTGATTCAGTCAGCAAACCTATGGGTTACAGCATTCTTTGGCTTTGTTTTTTGCATATGCTATAAAATAGGTATACTCAGTATGTAAGGTACTTGCAGACTTTCTTTGATGTTCTTTAATATCAGAAATAGACCGTGTATATTGCTGCAGTAAAGTTAGTTTTTCATTTTCTCAGTTGTAAGATTGTACCCATGTTAAATTTTAACCATAATATTGTATTAAAGAAGAAGTTGTGTTTAATTTTCTGCCTTACCAAAGGGAAAAGAACAGAATAAATTGTCCATGTCAATATCTCTGGTATGTGAATTAACCAAAGTAATGCTAGGAAAATCCTACATGTTTGAGGCAATGAAAGGTAATGTCCCTGTGTAGCTGAGATGTACCTGAGATGAGGTATAGCCGAGGTGGAGACCTTTGACTTTACAAAAGTAGTTCAAGAAAAACACAATCAAACACTTGAGAACTAATGTCGTATCTTGGTGTGAAATTACAGTAATTAATGACTTTTTAATGCATTTATTATCTTAGCTTTTGTTTGTAAACAATGGGAATTCTTAAAAATTGAAATACTAAGAACAAGACATAGTCAAATATGTTCTATTTAGAAGTTCTCATGTTGAAATTCCCAGTATTCAGATCAATATAAGAAGTCAAAGCAGTAAGATTTCTGTACCAGCAATATTTTTTGTAAGCATTAACTCCAGAGAGTGCATTTTGGATTGTTGTGGGATTAAAAATTTGTTTCATTTTGAACTATTTACGTCTAGCAAGCTCTTGATAAAAAGATGGGAAAAGTGTAGCTAAAACATTTGCATTTAATTCCTAAAGTTGTTTGATTTCACGAGTAGTTTTACTCTAATCTGCTGATGTGAAAAATTTCTCATTAATCTGTAGCTGGATTAAGTTATAAACCTACCATGTAATCCTAGCTGTTGATTTCAAATGTTTTGTAAAATTTCGACTTTGACACAATCATTTCAAAGAGAGAAATTGAGATTCTATTCCCAAAACCAAATATATTTTTCTAATCTTCTGTTAGAACACAATGAAACAGAAGGCTCTGATTGTTCTCTGTAGACTTAACTTACTTCTTTTTAACAGCTTCAGCTCCCACTTTCCCACTCAACCAAATGAGGAAAACAATAATTGTTACCAAAGGCCAGGAAGTTGTCATCGAGTGCAAGCCGGAAGCCTCTCCAAAGCCAACTATCACTTGGAAGAAAGGCGACAAAGTGTTAAGGGAGAATAAGAGGTCAGAAGTTTGTACAGTAAACTAAAATTGTGTTTGCATGTTGAATTCTGTGATATGATATAAAAATGCAGCAAGTGACCAGAACATGCTGAACGTTAGCCTGGGTATGGCATAATTATTTTGTCAAGCTGATTTGTTTGACAGGAGTGACTTTATAGTTTCCACAATATTGAAGTGAAAAATCCTAACATTGTTCAGAGATGCAGAGAGATGAAAAGGTGTTGTTTGTGGGGTTTTGTCTCTGTTTTCTGTTATTAATTTCAAAAACCTTTCAATTATTCTGTAGAGGTACTACAAATTTAGTGTATGAAAGTATCAAAAGCGTAAAGGCTGAACTATTCAGGAAGACATAAAATGTGCTTATTCAGATTTACAGTTTGATCACAATGGAAGTCTTTGTAAGAATAGCTTTAAAATGATTCAGAGAAGAAAAATATAATTCCATTATAGGATTTAATTATACTAGTAGTTTCTGTACTCAGCGGTACATCTGTTTAACAGATTATGCTTGATTAAATAACTTCTGTCCAGCTTTGTATGGTAAAAGTAGTTTAAGCGCTGCAGGTTAAATGCCAGATGTAATTGCACTTTACAAGATTGCTTATCTGTGCACTAGAATAGTTTTGCTACTCTGCACATGGTCTTTAAGTACAAAGAGCAATCTTTTCCTCTTTCCGGTAATGTAGTATGTGAATGAAGTCATTTAAAATGACTTGTGTAGTATAATCAGAAAGATAAAATCAAGCCCCCCTTTTGTTGAATTTTTACAACACTGAGGGAAGCATTAGAGTGCATCTGTCCTCATTAGCTGCCAAAGCTATTTTGTTCAAGTGTGCTGTATTTTCATCTCATGACATTTGTTTTGTTCTGAGAAGGAAAAATGGGTAACTTCTTGTACCATATTGAATTTTTTTTTGTTGAGGAGGAGAGAACAAAACAGTATTATATAGAACATTTTACTAACAGGAGTGAGTTGTATCATTTGTATTGACAATATGACAGATTTATACTACAAAGGAGCTGAAAATATCAAATATTGTGACACTGATGTCTCTGTGCTCTACCTACACAGTTGATACTTTTCCCTACATGACCTTTTCCTCTCATCTCCACAAAACTCACTATGGTTTCTCTGATCACCATGTGTAAATCACATTTTAATCCAAGACAGTAAAGCACTTTAATAATTACGTTATGTCTGTCCAAACATTGCTTGACTCTGAAGTTAAAATCTTATGACAATAGATCTGAAGTTTCATTTTTGGTATTTGTAGTTTTTGATACTTTCTTGTTTAGATATAGGCTGGAACAAGAAATGATGAAACATGGAAAATGAAAAGCTGGTTGAACTATTTCAGATTTTTGAAAGAAGAGGGTTGTGTTCAACTTAAACTTTTAATCAGCTGTTCAAGGATTATCTTGTGTTATTTACAGGAGATTCCCTGCATCTACTGTTTATAGAGAGGTGGGCATGAGAGGAATATCAGTTTCAGGGGAATTTAGTTCTGTCTTTATACAATATACTTTTAATAAAAATAATAGAGTCTCTTTAAGAGAAGGTGAGGAAGCCTACTGTGATCTGTGAAAGGAAGTGTAAATCAGTGAAGATAATATGTGTGTTTCCAAGCTTTGGGCAGTCTAAGAAGGAAGGAACTCTGTTAAACATTTTAAAAAGGAATTAGCTGACATTGTAAACATATCAGTATACTTTTTAAATGGTCTTTCTTCATAGTGTGTTGATAAAAATCCTAGCAAAAAAACTTATTAGGAACTGTCATCTGATGAGTTCTCATGGACTAGTAAGTCAATAGAGATAAAAAAAAATAATTTTTAAAATAGCAAAAAAATGGCAACATTCTGGTTAAGTAATAAAGGACAAGAATAGAACAACATAATATATTTTCTTCTTTTCCATCACAGTTTTTTTCTCTTCTAAAGTGTGGGTACCAAGTGTACATGCATTTAAGTTTTGTGAAGTTTGTGAGCCCAGAAAAGGAATCTGATCCTTTCAGCAACATCAATAAAAGAGAGACCTTTCCCTTCACAGAAAAGAAAAAATTTCACTTGAACAGTGGGTCTGCTGTTATCTATTCCATGTCGTCCAAACTCTGTTGCCCCTTAGGTGTTTTTTATACAACAAAAGCTGGTTGACAGAAATACCTCTAGCAACTTTTCCATGGGTAACTGAAGAGAAGGCTGATTGTTCCTGTGGCACTTGTGGCTGGGTACAGTGCTCACTGCAGTCAGACCTTGACTTAAGCTCCTGGAATTTAATGCAGTCTGAAAGCCTCAAATGTTTCAGATTCATTGGAAAGCCATGCACTTGGGAGCATAACTGTGGAATGCCTTCATTAGTTTCATTTTTTGGTCTCTTTTACCTTCGAACAAATTATCCAGGTCAAGCCCTTTGAATTCATAGTATAGCTATGATAGGCTGCATCCCCAGAAATCATTTTGAGCAGCCTGGTAATTTGATTCCTCTTGGAAAGCATCTGCATATTGTAACAGGGTTTTTCAATTGAGTTCTAAATGAGTGGCAAGTCTATGAGATAGATCCAAAAGAATTAGAATATTTAGTTATGTCAGTTATTATATGTCAGTTATTTGCTGATAAAAAGCATGACTCCAAGTTTTACAATCTCAAAATATATTAAAATATTATGAAATTGTTCCTATAAAAAGATAGTTATTTAATAAATTTTCTAAAGTGTTTACAATTAATTCTCTTAATCAGAGGAAAAGATCTAGAACTGATACAAAAGAAATTAAATAAAATATTTAATATTGGAGATCTTTTATGAAGAAGACTAGAACTTCCAAAGATCAAGGCATAGTCTGTGAAGCTTACTGATACAAGACATTTAATGATCGGCATTTGAACAGAATTCAAGTCTCTTTCATATATCGTTATCTCAGTGAATCATTAATACATTCAATCAAAGATCATTTCATCTGCAATTTCACCTAGCAGTTAAAGGAAGGGAATTGTTATACTTCTATTTTGGAATTAAAATAAAGCTGAGCACAACACCAATATCAGTGGTGTATATACAGAGTATATTTAAGCTGCATATTTTCATTTTTCATCTCACAATTGTTAAAATTCATAGCTATCTTTCCTAACAACTTGTCTCTGTACTTTTGTCTCATAGGCTAGTAGATGATTTTGTCTCATTTATGGCAAGCTATCATAATGTATGCTCTGGTTATTGACTTGAACATTATTTTCATCCACAAAAATTTGTAAAGAACTTTGGAATATTTTTCATAAGTAGTTTTGGTTTTATAAGAAAGGGGATTATATTGGGATCAAAGTCTGAAAAAAAAGTTCTTGCTTTGATTTTTAGTAAACAGTTTGGTTGGAAGTTTGCTTTAGAACCTAAATAGCAGGAATTACACCCTTGAGAAAGAGTTCAGTGACCAAAATATATTTTTGTGAAGTTTCTAAAATATTTCAATCAGATACTACCTAAAGTGTAATCAAACCATCACTTATTACTTTAGCATCAGCTTCTAAACAAGACCCAGCCCATTCAGATCACAAAGCCATCCAGAAGCCTGTTTGTAATTAAACATTTATTAACTTACATATCAAATTTAAAAAAAAAGCAACAAAAGTGATGTTTTTTTGACATTAAATGTTATAATGTACACTAGAATGGACCAGAATTCAGTGTCAGTTGCACCAATATTAAACATGAGTTCTAGTAACAAAGTTAACAATTAAATACAGGACAACCATTTTTTTTTTTTTTTTCAGTTCCTGTGTTCAGACATCAGGTATTTTATAATGATTTACAACTGCATAAGTTTTTGTGAGCCATTACTCCCTGAGCTGCAATCTCTTTTTCTTCACTGTCTTAAAAAAACTTCTTTTGTTTTCTAGATTGCCTTGTATTGGTGGTAACAGTTGATGTTTAAATAGATACTCCTGAAGAGTCAAAAATGTTGAAAAGTCTTATAAGTCCTTCTTCATCTCTTTTTGTGCTTTCTCATACAACTAAAATATTCTCCTCATTAAACTTATATTAAATTTTTATTCTAGCTCATTATTTCCATTACATATACATTAATTATTGTTAAAATAAAATAATTTGAAAGCACTCTAGGAGTGAAAATGTTCTCTTTAGTCCCTATTTTTTCTTCTTTATTAAGACAACCAAGTAATAAAAATAATAATAATAATTTTAAAAAGAACCGTTTAACCAAAAAATGTGTTACTGAGGAAGAAAGCACATCTTAACCAACAAATCAATAACTGAAGGAGCAGTTGGGACTTTTCTAGTCCCAATTCTGTGCTGCTTTATTTTGCCTTTGTTCTTTTCCTTTTGAAGCTTCTCAAATTATAATGCTTTATTTGTTTTACACCATAATTTGTGTGCAGATTAATATTTAATATAAAATAGGGATGACCTAATACCTATGTATTCATTGGTAATGTAGTTCTGTGTTTATAGATTTTTTTACTTCCCATATGGCACAGTGGCACAGTCTAAGCTTTCTCCTTCACCTCACAGAACAAGTTGTGCAGAAAAACATTAACAGTCTCTGAAGGTCAGACTCACCACAGATCACCAAGAGCAGCACAGTGCCAGTCTCTCTGTGGCACTGTGTAATTGCTCATATTGATCCACCTATGTCCCAGATTAATTTTTGCTGAAGACCTAAATACACTAAGCCTTTCTGTGGGGAAAATAAATGGTAGCAAAACTCCACCTGCCACTTCAAATCAGTCACTTTTTCTATGGTGCAATTAGCTTCCTTTGTTCCACTTCTGTATGAAGGAGTTCTTACATGAGATGAGAAAACTTGGTATGTTAAGCAGCAGAGGGAATTTCAGATATTTTGAAAGTAATAGACTGAGTTTCACCAGGACACAAACTTCAACATCTCCTTTCTTGCAATACACAATCTCATTGGTAATTTTATTGATTGCAAGTGGGTAAAAACTCTTTCCTTTTATTCTGAATGATATAAAAGAATTACAGAGCAACAGTGAGTGGCATGGAGCTCTGGATAGCACCTGGTCCACTCCCAGGATCAGAGCAGTGTCACCTAGAGCAGATTGCATAAGGTCATGTCTAGTCAGGTTTTGAGTAACTCCAAGGGAAACTGCAGCCCATCTGGGAAATTTGTTCCTACAAAAGTTAAGCACACCTACTGTAAAAAAAAAAAAAATCATCAAACAAAAAAAGGAAAAAAACAAACAAGAAATTTTAATATTTCAGTGGAATTGATGTTTACATGGAATTGCATGTGTTTCAGTTTGTGCCCATTGTCTCTGTCCTGTCACAGGGCACCACTGAGAAGCATCTAACTATGTCTGCTTACTTTATCCCTTCAGATAAAGTGTGTGCATCAGTTGATCAGTGCCTTTAACAGCTGGGAGGCTCTGATCTGTAATAAATAGGGCCATATAATGAGTTTCTACCAATGCTTCTTCCATGTCACCTGAAATTCTCCATTCAGATCTGCGCCAAACCTGCCTGGCCCCCAAAACTCATAAAATGGAGATGTCACTTCCCCATACAAAACCTTCCCAGAGTGTATTGCCATGTTGCAAAGTTACTCTCTGCTTGCCATATTCTTCATTTACTGTGTGCCTGCCCTGAGGTAGTTGGGATGGATTTGCAGCCATGGAATAGCCTGTAGAGGCTATAAATTGAACAACAAAGTACTAGATATTAATAGTAAGTGCTCTGACAGTTGTTCCCTTATTACAAATAAAATTAGTGGATACAGACAATAGAGAAATATGGATATTTGTGAAGTTACTGGACATTAAAAATATGGACAATTATTTATGAGAAAACTTTGTCTTCTGTGGGTAAATTGCAAGCCATACATTGACCTGTGAAGAACAGGAGAACACTAAACAGTGCTCATTAGGTGTGAAGCATCGTCTATAGGTACTAAATTTAGAATAAAGACACTGGAGGGGACAAAGGGTTCAAGCTGCATGTAACAATACATGAGGGAGTGAATTGAGGCTGCTAAAGTTCTGCCTTGAACTATGCTTGCTTTATTTTGCTTTCTTTCTGTTATGTTTCCCTAACATTCAGCAGCTGTAAAAGAAGTCAGCGAAAAGAAAGAGAAGAAAGTGATCTTTTACAGGGACATTAAATTCTAAATGTGAATATTATACAAAGACACAGGGAAATCTGATGCTATTGCTTTTTACCTACCTTCAAGTCAATACTGAAATCTTTGAACTACAGAAGTATCTGAGCTGTATGCCTACGTATTTCATCTGTCCCACTTTGCTATGTAATTAGTGGAAACACATAGAGCACTTAAATCTAAAAATATCATCATTCAGTACCTTAGAAATAGACATGTTTTTACAGTCTTCTGGTCTCTCAAACTCCTTCATGTTCAGTTTTGACAGGTTCTTATTACAATTTTTCTCTTCATTCTACTGTATTTAAGGATCTGTCCGTGTTTCCATTCTAAGTTCCTATTTTAATAGCTTTTAAGCTTAATTATGATGGGAAAAATCAAAAAAGGAAAAGAAGGATGTTTCAGAGCAGCAACAAGAAAAAGATTGAGTTTGTAGGCAAAATCTGTATTCAGTTTTGTGAAGTACTTTGGTTTTTACATGTTGTGTTATGCTTTTGAATATGAACATGTAGTATAAGTATATATTATATGTTTTCTTCATAATCATGGTGGTAACTTTCCAAAAGCATTTCAGTTCTATATAACTGTGGTTTATACTATTTGTTTGAAATGACAATATGGACTGTGAAGGCAAAAGAAAATGTATATGTAGGATGAATGGAAAATTATTCTGAATCACATTTTTCAATTTGTCTGTTGGTCCCTGAATTGCACCAGGCTTAACTTGTTCTTGGCACAAGCCTTCTTGCATTTGTGCTATCAGCCACACAGACAGCAGAGTAGATCAGCCTACCACCATTCCAGTTTTTCATAAGAAAAATATTTCCTCATAGTAACAAAATATCTCTAGAGTTAATCCAAAAGAGGGGCAATTTGTTAAGCAGTTTGAAGAATTTATTCTGTGCCCCCAGTTAAATATCCAAAGAAATTGTTCTGTTTGCATTTTGCATAATTTCAATTACTGTAGAACCTCAGTCACTGCTGTTGTCAAGGCTCAGATTTGCTTCACTGTGAAAAATAGACACCATATTTCCTCATGAAAGTTTTATGCCATTTTATCTATAAAGAAAGCTAAAGTATTCATTTTTTTAAGTAATATGAAAATTAGTATCACAAATCAGTACCACTATTACTGATCACGGGTTACATTCCCTGTCTTTCAACAGTATCAGTCTCATGCTCACATTTAGACAAGAGGTTAACTTAAAAGAATTTTAAATGCAATGTTTGTCCCTAGTAAATCAGAGCAAGTAGGTGAGAATTTGACAATATTTATGAAAAACAACATGAGTGATCTATCACTGCTTTTAAATTGTAAATTCACTTACCACTGGGAAAGACACTATCCCTAATAAGATCTAGTTGTGTATAACATGAATTTCACAGTGGCATATTATCAGTATCAGTGAAAATCAAATTAGTCTGATATTAGTGACTTCCATGTAAGTAGATTTTCTGCATATATATCTGAGATTCCTGCATTTTTCATTTTTCTTTCCAATGGCTGTGTACAGCTACTCTCTGTACAGAAAATAAATGAAATTCAGAGGAAAAACAATCATAAATGTAATGGACACAGGAAGCTTAAAAATATACCAAGGCTTCTTTTTAGTAGACTAGCCTTGAAAAAGAAAAATGTTCTAACAAAGCAAGCAGTTGAGTCATTTGATATTTGTGAAGGCTTTTTAATGAGCATTCTTCAGCCTTGCCCATCCACTTTCCTCTAGCTAAATCCTTTAAAAAATTACTTCTTCAGTTTCTGTTTTACAAATTTAACAATTAAGAGCTTCTAAGTAAATTAATATAGCATTTAAATCCAATTATTAAAAATATTTAGTAAAATTAGCACCAACATTAATATTTGTAGCACTTCACTGGACGTAATATACTTGTAGGCTGGCTTCTTTTTCTCCTGCCACAAAGGCCTGTCATTTCTGTACAGTCACTAACATTTTGTATGTGTGCTCACTGACTATTATCTCTCCACCTATGTGCACAGCAGGTATAATAAGGCTAGAGGTGGGAAATGTATCATTTAAATTTTACCAAAGTGTCATTAAATTAACTGTGATGAAATAATTTAAACATATTTAAAGCATTTTAAATTTGGAGGTTTTGGATAAAAACTCAAGAAGCTGTATGAGCAAAAGTTTGTTGTTTTCATATGTGTGTGTGACTTAAGGTCCCATTGAACTAATTTCCCTTCTTACATAGTCTGAAAAGTGATGATATGGTATTGTACCAATGTAAAAAGGTGATACTGTGTGATAGAAGTACAGTTATGCTGGAATCAGAACAGGCACATTCTGAAGCTGCTAAGTGTTTGATGTAGCTTCCATAAACTTTCCAGTTTTGCAAAGCTCTCAAACCATTGATCAGAATGATCTTTCATGACCCCTTTTGTTGTTATTTTTGTAGGAGTGACCTCTTTCAACCCTCTCAGATCGACACATTACTTATTCTTTGACATGAACACCAATCACTGTTCAAAGGAATCTCTCAGACTTTGTCTGTGACTGTTTATTAATCTCATATTTTTACCCTGGAATTTTTGCAATTTCATGCACTTTTCACTTACATCCTCAAAAATTTTCTCACCTCTTCAATATGTACTGCAGCTACATAACCCCAAGAACATCCACTGGTATAGTTCATTTGTCTCTACTAAGCCAAGTGACATATACTAAGTGGTATTTCTTTTCTTTTTTTTAAGAAACCCATCTTCCCGTGGAACATTAAGTCTTCATGGTTTTCAGTTTAGAACTGAAAAGGTTTTCTGCAATTTTTCTGTAATTCTGTAGGTTTTCTGCAAAGTTATCATTATCCAAATTTAATCAGTGTTTATTCTTTGTCTAGCAGAAATTTAGACAGTTCTCCTCACACTAAAAAATAAGTTCCAGATTAGAAAGAGCCCAAATAAGCCTATTTTGGTAATTCTTAATCCCTCCTATCTACAGAAATTAACATTGTCATGGCTTAACCCCAGCCAGCAGCCCCACACAGCCACTTGCTGACTCCCCCACCAACAGGATCAGGGAGAGAATCAAAGGAGCAAAAGCCAGAGAACTGATGGATTGAGGTAAAGACAGTTTAACAGGGAAAGTGAATCCGAAACAGAGCCCCATACTACCCATAATAAAGAAAATTATCTCTACTCCAGTCAAAACCAGCACAATATCCACAAATTTCTTGGACTCATTGACAACTTCTATTTTTTTCATGTATTACTACACAACTTTGAAATACTTTTACTTTTTACTCTTTTATTGTCAGTTTCCTTTCTCTGACTCTGGTACATCTTTGCTCTGAGTGGATCCTGATATCCTTTAGTAATAATCCAAAGTCCAAATCATTCATAGTCATCAGTGCAAACAAAATGTTTTGGAGCTAGGTAGCAAAAACATTATTCAAACAAACAAACAAACAAACAAACAAACAAAAACCACAAACCTATCTTTTTTTATTATTTATACTTATTTTCTTTTTCTTTCTTTTATTTTGTATTGTTCTGTCACATTGCACTGCTCCTGGAAAACATGACTGTTAAAGAATAATTGAGACTGGATTCAGTTTCTGGAAGCCATCTAGTCCAACATTCCATCCAAAGCAAGACTAACTGAATCATGTTTCTCAGGAGTTTATCCAGGCTACTCTTAAATATCTCCATGAATGGAGATTCTACAACCTGTCTTGTCAACTTATTACAGTATTTGGACACTTTCAGAATATGTTTGCTAGTTGATATATTGCCATGTACTCTAATTTGGATCTGTCATCTCTTAAATTTTGTATCTTCAATTCCAGCTCTGTCTTCCCTATGCTCTCCAATAGATAGATAGAAGAAATTAAAAAAAAAAAAATCCTTAACCTTCTTTTCTCCAGGCTGAAGAAAGAAGCCTCACATTTTCCCCAGCCTCTTCTCATTTGTTGTGTACTTTTACCCCGTGAACATCTTTGTGTATTTCTTCTGGATTGACTAGTACATCAATATAATCAGGATGTCAGTTACAATCCCAAGAGAAAAAGTGCCAGATAGAGGGAAACAATTGCTGCTGTGAACCTGCCAGCTGCCTTTTACTAATGCTGAAAAGGATTGGCCTTTTTTCTGCAGGGGTTCATTGCTGACTCATGTTCAGCTTGGTGTCAACCAAGATCCTAGGTGTTTTAACTAGTCATGCTAAAGCTCTTCTTTACAGATTTAGAACTTTATAAAAATACCAAAGTTTGTCTCAGTCCATTTCTCCAGCTGCTGAAGTCCATCTGAATGATAATCATGCTCTGCAGCATATCTATCACCCTCTCCATTTGGTATCGTTTGCGAACCTACTGCATGCAGTCCTTGCCATTGCACATGACATTTATAGGACCAGTAAAGAGCAGCAGCCCCTCTATAGGACTGTAAGAAATGCCAGCTAGTAACCAGCCACCAGCTGGGTTTTATATCACTGAGCTCAAACTTTTGAAATAGAGTGTAACCTGTTCAACCACACACCCACACAAAGCAGGCCCCATTACACAAATGCTTGGCTCAGGATCAGATGGCCTTGATGCCTTCTCTGATGAGCGTTTCTCATCCTCAGCTGCTCCCAGGGCACTCTGCCTGGCCTGAAGTTACAGATCTACAGGAGTAAATTACCCACAGGCCAAGATTTAGGAAGATTGCTGCTGCTTAAAATCACGGGTTTCAACTCTTCCCCACCTTGAGAGTTTCCATCTACCATTCCTTCGATGCAGTTTCTAGCTGACCCTCTTTTATCTTTCTCATAGCCTGGGCTTTTGTCTCTTCAGGGCCTCTGAGAACAGCCTGTCAATCACCTGTCTGTCCTCCCTGATGTTCCACAGTCCACATGCACTGCTGCACTAACAACCCCTGGGTCTGTGGCAGTGGCTCTCCAGCCTGACAGGTACACGGGTGCCTCTCAGCACCAGCCAAAGAGGTGCTCAGGTCAGTTCTTGACAGCAGTCAGCTGAAGACAGAAGCACAAGCTGTCCCTAAGAGAAAACAACCCAGAGAAGCCTCCTCTTTGCTGAAGGAAGCAAAAGTCTAGAAGACAACATTCACCAATAGCAACCCACCAGTAAATGCCAGAAAAAGCTCTCAGAAGAAGAGGGGAACTGTAGCAGTAGCAGCTAGTTCCTATTTGCTGTGCTTTGGGAACTGTGTTTGCCCTGGAGATGATTTTTGATTGCCCGTTTGTATTTTCTCAGCTGGCATGGGAACCTTTACTTATTTTTTTCTCATAACTTTCCTGGTCACTTCATTTTATGTCCACCTCATATTTATAAAGAGAAGATAAGTTAAAAAAACCAACTTTTCTAATTACCCCATGTTATAAATCCAGAATAAACTGATTTTGCAATTATTTAATCAGAGGAGAAAAGAAAGAATTAATTTTTCTGTATGTGAATGATAGCTCAGTTCTAGGGAGGCTTAGTAAGAGGGTAAATGGATCACCTGAAGATTGACTCTGAATCAGACAGGTATGTGCAAGGTAGTGGTTGCTCTACAACAGGTTTAGGGAAGAGCCGAACATGTTTCTGAGACATGAAGACCCTGTACTGCAGCATCAGTCCCTTGTATCAGCTTAGCTTTCTCTCTTCATAAATAGCATAATGCTGAGTGACTCACTTCTGGATGAGATAAGGATTCACTTCAATTCTGAAATTGTTTATACAGTAAGCAAATTTTCTAATAAATAAAATTTTGAAGTATCAAAATTGATATACTTTTAATTTACCTTAGACCTTAAGTGCATTCAGGAGAAATTATGCTAAATAGTTCAGACTTCATGACTGATATCTCTGTAGTTTCAGACTAATCTTTGACAACCTATCTCCTTGTTTAAGGATTTCACCTTATTCTCCTTTTTCTGATTTCATGCATCACTAAGCTCTGAAAAATTCCTGTCTCAGAGCAAAGTATGCACTAATTTTGCTCTGGCAACCTTGTAATGGCAATTCTAATACTTATTACTTTTTTTTTTCTAGGCAAGAAAGAAGGGAAGTAAAAGACCCCCTGTGTTAACATTACTTGAGTTATATGACAAGAGGTGCTGTTTTTCACTGTTATGTGTTTAATGCCAATTAGGAATAAACTGTATTATGTACTTTATCTCTGCACTGAATACTTTTCAGATGAAAAGTGGTATTTCTGGGGACTTAAAATTCCTAGTACTTCAGGAGCTAAGTTCAGCATTCAGAAAGATAGATCAACTGAAATTTTTATCACCAGATTCCCTTTAGTAGTGAATTTATCTAGAATCAGGTTTTGAGCACTTCCTCACTTTTGCATGCAAGGCACAGTGTATTGTAGTTGTGTTGTTGTGTTTTGTTTGGCATTCTCATTCTGTGCCCCTTCTCAGGATCAAGGCCCACACAATAGTTCTTTGTTGTCCACTGATTACCCACTCAGGGATATCTTACATCCTCTTTGATATTCCATTAATACACTGCGTTTCTAAATTCTAAAGTCAGCTTAAAAGACTCATGCAATTCAGGCTATTGAATTTAAGCACACGTGCCTTTTCCTTTAAGACATTATTACTCCTTGATGCTTGACTTCTGCATTATGGCTCGACTGCACTTTCATGTGGCACTGAGATAAAAGCATATACTAGAAAGTATAATCCAGATTTCATACTGAAGAGAATCCCCTGTGTCTAATACAAAGTCCTATAAAAGGAAATACTTGCAACCGCAGCAGTAAATGGATCCTTATTTATTAAAATTCATTTATTCCTTAGCAAGGGACTTCCTGTTCAGCTGAATATAATTTGCTCTAATATTAACGAAAAAAATTGTCACTGTAAAAACATAATGTTGAAAAGAACTAATTCAGACACTTCCAACAGGACCCCAGAGCGTAGGAAACTGTAATAAAACTGGCTATACACTGGTTGGATAATAAAACCAGGAGCACCATTCATTTGCAGATCATATCCTCAATTTTTTAAACTTTTAATTCTGCAGTTAATAAATTTTAATTTAACCCTGGCTGCTACTTTTTCCTTATGTGTGTGTTGATTTCTGTATGCATGTGGGTTTTTTTGTTGAGTTTTTTGGTTGTTTTTTTTTTAATGTAGATCATTTTCTTCCACAAATGAGATATTATTTTAGGAAATAAGACATAAAAAATTGAAAAAAGAGTTCTACCAAATCATTGGAGCTACACTCACACATGGGAATTTTTTATGCTTGTTACATGGCATTTCCTTTACTGCCATTTACACAGGTTTGTGAACAGATAAAAAGCATATTGCCTATATTCATAAGTACTGAACTTGCAGCACCAATTTTTTTCATCTTTCATCCATTTGGCCTGAAAATTGATTGCACAAATGGCATAGCAATAGGTAGCTCTACCTTGCTGGTAGCTTCTCTCCAGATTACTGCAGAGAAGGAGTCCTATTACCCTTTTCAGCTCATTAGCTATGTAAAGAAACAAAAACTATGTTTTTATTTACCTTGACACATCACTTGAATTCATTTTCAGATGACCAGTCTTCAGTTGCATTTCTGTCCATGGACAACTTGTTTCTACTCAGAGCCCAAACACATTCCTTAGTAGTACATTTGGCAAATATCTATCAGTGATATGAGGTCAGCTGAGTAAAGCCAAAGAATGACTTTG
Organism: Calcarius lapponicus; assembly: GCA_039654755.1. NCBI lineage: Eukaryota > Metazoa > Chordata > Aves > Passeriformes > Fringillidae > Calcarius > Calcarius lapponicus. Next base: position 75,406,626 of record CM077462.1, on the reverse strand, counting down.
GGTATTATCTCCAGGTGGTTATTCAAAATAACCTGCTTTTTTAAACATTTATTTATTCTGTTCATCATTAATTTAAGAACATTAAGTGAGAAAGTACTGTAGTTTAGAGACTTCATCTTGTTTCCTTTCAAATTATCCAAACAGCTGTTCTTTCTCCCTGCTTTAAGTACCTATGTAATGCATTCTTTATTTCAGTGTGTAAAAAAGTGTAGTTTACCTTTCTGTATATTACCTTCCCTACGTCATAGCCCCTTTTCCAATTTCTGTAATAACTTTCAAGCTGTTTATTTACCTAGTTTAGTTATGGTACCCTTTCCCAGAAATATTTTTTGCCTTTACTTGAGAAACAAATTCCTTACAATTTTTGTATCTTTAACTTAATTTAAAAAAAATATTCTACATTCCAGTCCTTTGTCTGGTGAGTAGCTTCCCCACATTGCATCTATAATCAAGTAAATGAGCTTCTACCTTTCTTCTCAGGTCCAGTATCCAGGAACAATGTTGGAAAAAAAAAGAGTAAATTTTCTATCATGTTCAGGAATACCTCTATTAACCATTTAGTATTTATTATTCAATCCATGCCATAGTGTCCAACAGTGACGTGATTTTAGGAGGCATTTTCTTCTCTGCTAATATGTCAGAGATATCTTCCCAAACCCAAATCTGAGACTTTGTGCAATTCTTTGAGACTTACAGACTTCCTTAACTGATCAAACTGAAAGAAATCATCTCCAAGGAGCTGATTAATTTTAAATATCATGGCTTATATTTTTAGAGCCTAAGTATTATCAGAACACACCATTCACAGTAAAATTTCTCTCTATTTTGGGCTTCTCAGCAGTTCTTAAAGTATCAACTTGAAGCATGGTGTGAGCAGAGTAACAAAGGTTCCAGTGAGGAGGCTGCAGGCAGACACTGCCCCATTTGCCACCTCTGGGAAGTGTTGGTTACGAGAAGGACTGGAGAAGAGTTTGAAGGGAAGGGTACTCTGAACACAGACAATTATGTTAAAATTCTGCTTAACTTGTATGTGGAAGCCAGAAGGAAATCAGGCAAATACTTTCCTCATGTAGAGGAAAGTATAAAAATTGTATAATTTATTGTGCCTTAAAAGCATATGAAAAAGGAAATGACAAAACTTCAGTCACCTATTGAACTAGCTGAGCCTTTGTTTTAATGCAAAATTAACAGTTTAATTACAGAAAAAAAGTGAAGCATTTCACTTGTAATATTACAAACATCAAAGTTTACATTGATATTTCCACAATACACACTTCAAGCAAAAAAAAGAAAAATGAACAAAGGTTAAAAAACCCTAGAAACTGGTCAAGAACAGCTCCGCCAACAAAAGAAATGGTTCTTAAGTGAGCACAAAGTGCAGGAAAATGCACTCAGCTTTAAAACTCTTGATTCAGGACTTCAAAAGCATTTTCCTTTCTCCTTAAATATAGAGGACAGGAACTTCTTATTGTAGATTGTGTCTTAATGCTCTTTACTGAGATGTTGAAACCTTGCTAGAAAAAAAGAACCACCTGCCACGCTTTTAATGCATATTCTGGAAGCTTAGAAATTTCTCTGCAACTGCTTTCATTCTCATAGCAGGGTGATTGAAAAAATGAGTATCAATGCCCCAGCTTCTTAACAACACTCTGTGGATCTCTGCAGTAGATTTCTCCGCCGCGCTATTATCCATGTACCGTTAACTTAGATTTTGCACTTAGCAAGTGGAGAATTTTGATCAATAGGAGGGATTCTACTCAAGGGACTCTGGATAGGCATTAAAATTACTGAAGCAACTAAATGAAGTCTCAAGGAGTCCTGACAAATTACCAGCTGCTGCTCTTGTCACATTCTTAGCAGTAAACTGGCTGTGAGCAGAGAACTGCATCAGAAATGGATAAAACATGAAACAGTTAAAGCACTGCAAGGTAGCACCTTTCTCATTTTGTAAGATATATCAATTTTCCATTAAAAGATTCATAGGCTGAGCCCAGAACATGATGAAGAGCCTTAAATGTCTCACTGAATATTATGTAAGTTGATTATTTTTAGCATTTAGAATTATCACAGAGGATTTTTATCCCAGGTCTATACAGAGAAAAAAATCTTATATTTAAATGAATGTAAATTATTCACAGTTATGAGACAAAGAACAAATAAGGTGAAAATTGAATTTAGGTAAAGTCAGAGGATCACAAATGTTAAAGAGACACCTTGTTTGTCATTACATGAGTTTGTTAACTTTAAACCAAAAAGTATTGAACAAAACCTAATTGAACTATTTATAGTCCTTTCACTTCATCTTCTAGCAACTGAATTACGACCAACAATTTCATAATTCAAACCGAGGCAGAAAATTGGATGGAAAGGAACAAAAAATAAGCATTTGCTCTTTCCCAAGACATTATTTTTAGATATAACAATACAGCTTTCAAAAATGTGCAAATAATACATTTGCTATCAATGCTGTCTTTGCCTCCATTGTGCTAGGCACTGCTAAAGCACATGCAGCTCCCACGTGAGGATGCAGGATGGTAAAGCGAATGATGTATATGTAAGCAGGTTTCTTTCTTTGTGGAAGAAAGCCAATTTATTATGTAAAATCCAGAAGCCAAGATGAAAAGCTTATGTTTTCTGTGTGGAAAAGTTGACACTGTGAGTTTGTCCCAGGACACAGTGATAGTCATGAGACACAAATACTGCATGTAGTAGTATTAGTGAGATTGATAGTCAATATGACACCTGAAAACAATGGAAATTTTTTCTCTGATGTATGCCAAAGTTCTCATCAGATCATTTTAAATGATAAACACTGTTCACAGAATAGGACAGGAGTTGACATGCTCATTTTTAAGTAAGACGATATAAATACATTTCTTAGTTAAATGTACAGTTCAGAAAAAATATATCTAAATCATTGTAAGCTATACTCTAATTTTCTACAGCAGGAAAAAAATTAATTCCCATTGTTTATAAATAGCAGCTTGAAAAACTGCATTTAATGACATTTTCACTGACTGATTTGATCACCATGGAATATCTTCATAGCTTGTGATTTATAGATAGGCAAAGTGTCAGGGGAACCATTTACCACACTATTGGTGATATATGAGAAACTTTGATTTGGTGGACAAGATCTGAAGCGAAATCATGCCCTGAGAAACAGAGGTGGTGTGAATGGGAGCTGTGTGAAACAAACTAGCAGAAAAATGAGGCTGTAACCTGGACTGTGCAGTACCCAGGATTGAGTCATATAATGTTTCCTCTTTCAAACTAGAAACCTAGAAGCAAATGTAACTCATAGATGTTTTACAACACACAAACCACTATATTGGCCAGTCATGTCCCTGGTCATAAGATGTCTAGTATTTTCTGTCCCCACTAAATCATTTCAGGGAGACTGCCTACCTGTTTTTTAATGCTAAGTTGTTATTCTTCCTTTCCTTATCTCATTTACAGATTTCTCTCATTTTCAGCTGTCATCCCCCTGTTTTACAAGTGTATGTGGTTTTACTTAAGTTGCTTGAAAAGCTGGGCCTTGATTTGCAGTACAGGCAACTAAAGAAGTTCACTGCTAATAGCTTCCCGAGTAATTGCTGTCAGTAGATGTTTCACAAGGCTTTATTTTCACCTCTTTTCCTGTTCAAGAGAACATTGGTAATTAAAGTTGACACTTCTGTCATGACACTGAATGTCTAATGTATCATGCAGGAAAAGCCAGAGGGAGTCTGCAGACTTGTGTCATTCCCACATGCAATTCAGAAACACATCAAATTTTCACACTGCTTTGAGATGATTCTGTGAGCATTGTGCATGTTGCAGACAAAGCCATCTCATTTTCACTGCCTCCAGTGTCCTTTTCTCTCTTCCTCTCCTTCTGCAAACACCACAAATTTCCCTCCTCTTCATCAAATTCTTTTGGAAACTGGTATATTTCACCATTTTATTGGTATATTGCCATTTTATCAGTCTCCCATTACAGTAAAAACAACATTGCTGGGACTTCTGTCATGTACACTGCAACATCATTGTCCTTGGTACTCCGTGGATGTAGAAGTTGATTTTGCCCAATCCTTTGCTAACATTTAGGAAAACACACAGTATTGTGTTCATTATCTGACTTCTATGGTTTTGTAGGGAATTTTATCAGTCAGTAATTTTTCTGACCCTTGAACTATTTGATATGTTTTCACATATTAATATTTTTTAATTACAAGCAAAAGTAACATTGAAAAATGTTTTCATTATATTTCACATATTTACATAGTATCACTTTTAAATAAACAGTTTCTAACATTAAGGATCCTTAAATATTTGTTCATAGAATTTCTTTTTCTAGGTACTTGCAAGTATAAGTCAATATTTATTTACCTGCACTGAAGCTTCTGTCTGTGCAATATAGGTGTCAGTTTATTTTAATGTCTGCGAGTTGTATTATCTCCAGTCTTAAACACAGAAAGTATAATCAGATTCAACAAAGTAATTTGGTATAAATCCCTTTTTAATAATGAAGCTCACTTTACTATGAGAGGAAACCTTCATAGACTTTTGATTTTAGAATAAAAACTCTGCCAACTAATATAAACAATTATTTCTAACATTTATTTTCTGATATTTTGCAACTTGTCTATAAAATAAATACACTTATTTTTACTTCCTGTTCCGCTGTTCTTCACACATGACAAATAGCTAATGCCTGATTTATAGCAATTTATTTTAATTAATTCTGGACACCTGCAACCTGTAATTGATTTGGCACTGATATAAATTTCCATCTGACTCCAATCCATCTATTACACTGCCTTCAATGGTATTCAACTTTTCCTTTAGATATGGTGGCTTGCCTTAGTAGGGAATTAATTGATTATATTGTTACTATTTAAATCCTTTTCATTTGTAGTTCCTTCCTTCCATTGGTTCAAAAGACTGAGTATAACCACAAGATAAAATTATACTACAATTTGCACAACCACCAACCCAGTTAAGTGGGGATTGAATATCTGGAGACTGAAATGTGTATCTTTACTTAAGGGTTCAGACTACTTCTAGGCACTGAGCCAACTTCATCACCAAAGAATCATAGCCTGCTGGGTATTAAAGAAAAATAAATCTTTCAGCTTATAATATATTTGATTTTAATTTGTGTTTTTTAAAAGGAGAATAATTTGATAGTGCTGACACCCCTTCCAATTACCTTCAATTTTTTTCCTATCTCCTGCCAGTTCCAGACTCAATATGTTTAATTTCTTCAATTTTCTAATTGGAGCAGGATAGAAGTATTTCTACGATGTTGAACTGTGTAGTTCTGATCTTTAGTATAGGAAACCAGTGATGTGATCCCCATTTGAAGTAATGAGGATAAGGTTTTTCTAAGATCCCTGACCTCAACAATTACTGAGGATACTTCTGTCAACCACATTCAGGAGAATGAAAAAAATATAGAACTAATTAAAAGTGCCACAAAGCTGTTTTCTAAGGAGATGAATTTTTAACTACAGAGAAAAGCCCTACAGGAATACAGCTGGAAAAATAACAATTTACATTAAAAACTTTAGAAGATAAGTGACCCTCATCTACCTGTACTACAGCATTAAATACCCACAATAAATGTACATTAATCACTAAGAATATTACTGATCACTAAGAATATTTTCTGTATGCTCTTGGGCAAGGTTTTTTCTTATGGGGAACATATTAAATAGATATAGTAAGTACAAAATGTTCTGTATGTATTTATAAAAACTAAACATTTATATCAAATCAAAGTATTAAAATTTGCATATTACATTATTTATTATATATATACATATGTTATGCTATGCATCTGATAATGGACTTTATTTCTTGCTACTATAATAGAGGAGATGTATGTACTGTTTATAGTAAATGCCACCAAGTTCTTCCTATTTTTTTTCTGTGTAATTGAATGAGCAGTACACTGAGGGTAAGGAATAACTACCTGTTTCAGGCAATTCCTTGATCCTTTACTAGTCTTTATGGTTTATTTTACACTGATCATAACAGCTCTTAAACTGAAACAAAAAAAAATTAATAAAACATGTATACACTAGATTAGATATTGATGAAATGCTCTATGCCAGTAAGAAATAAGCTTTGCATGGCAAGAGTTGCTGAGATTGCTTGACAATCTCATAAGGGACGGGAGGAGGTATGTACCTTTCTACTACTTCCAGGGATTCTGCCACAGAAATTAGGCCTAAATTTGAGAATAGAATTCCAGAAAATGAATTATATCAAATCTCTGTTTCCATGTCCCAGTATTTTCAGGTTGGGCACTTTTGTTTGCTTTTTCATCTAATCCTGGAAAAGTGTTCAAAAATTGCTTCTTGTTAAATACATATAATATTCCAAAGTTCAGTGCAGTGGTGATAAAGACTTCTGGATAATCACCTGAAAGCCCTAATTTCTTTGAGTTTTATGGAAAACTTTCCTAAACTGTCACTGTTTGCCATCACCCTAAATCACTTAATTCTTTGGATTCCTCATCTTGACTAGTGGGATGGGAGTTTCTAATTTGTTCTGCAGAGGCTTGCAGGGTTAATTAGTCACATTATCAGATCCCCAGTAGGTTAGAAGGGACCCAGCAAGATCACTAATCCCAGTCCTGATCAAAGTTGAATAAACAGTGAATCAGATCAGTTATCATATCTGTACTTATGATATTTTTTTTTTAAAAAGTAACAAAATTAATAGCAATCATTTTGGGGGAAAAAAATAATACGTGGCTTCAAATTGTGACTCTGAAATAAACTGAGTTTGGGAGGAAGCATCATCACAAGAAAACTTAACCTTGATTTTATATTTTCAGAATTTGGCTAGTTTCTACATGTAGTTCAAGCAAAAACTTACAGCTACCTTGCAGAGAACAGAGTAGTTTTAGTTAACATTGGACAAAATATGCTGAAAAAGACCATGGCATTGTGGTACTTTGGGCTGAACTAAAACTATTCAAACTTCATATTTTTTCATTAATTCAGTTTAAGGGCAAAAGTTTTAGAACTATTTCTTTTCAACAAAAAGGTATTTGCTTACAAGTGTTTCAAATATTTTTAGTGCAACCTTCTACCAGAATACATGGCAGAAAATACCTTTTTCCTGAGCTATAAGTTCTCTTTACAATTTTTTCAACCGTTGTAGTAAAAAAGGAAAACCAAACTATTTGAGAATACTTAAAAACTATCTGTCTTGAAATTATGTGGGATACTAAGAAAAAGGAGAACTGTGTTCTGAGAACTCATTGATTGTGTCATTGGCCTTAATTTATGAGTTAATATGCTGGTATTGTTCCTGACTGATTTTATCTTTGTTCAAAGTTACAGTAGAAACAGAAAATGCACTAAATAATTTTACAATCTGGTAACTTATTAAACAAAAATCTGATCAGTCATTTGTCTTCTAAAAAGGACAGAATATTTTTTTGTAGCTTGAGGATCCTGAGCTGTTATGAATTTAATATGTATTATTAAAAAAAAATCTTATTAAAAAAAAATTGGGGACTCTTAAATTGCAGCATTCCTAAGGGAATAATCCTTACATTTTCTGTTTTGTATATTGATGGAAAACCACTGACATTGTCTTGCAAGTGAAATTTTTGTCATGAATGCAAACTGATTTTTTTTCCAACTATTTTTTCCTGTATTTCCCACACTGGAAATAGCATGACCAAAACTTCTTGTTTGTCCTCTGACCAGCTTCTAAAAAGGCCACCACACAATGTTTCAGAGTGACACACTTGTGCTGCTTCAGCACATTTCTCAGGGTAAATGGGCAAGTTATGTCTTAATTTTTGTTCGGATGGATTCTTTGCATGCTTCATTATCTCCCCTGGTGCCTTTGACTGACAGTGGACTTTCCATATGTGGTGAGCCTATGGGAAGCTCTTACTTTTACAAACACAGAAAACTGCACTAATCTTCATGCATTTGATGCTTCACTTCAGCTTATACTGATAAAAGCCAAATAAGTTTGTGAACTTTGAGTCTTCCTTTCTTATAGTGTGCAGATATCTTAGTAATCTCTGCAAAATATATGCTTTCATGTGTCAATAAAATTGCTTTCTTCCTGCATGGCACAGCTCTGTGACAGAGGAAATGTCATGCTCAGTGTCATCCAAGCCCATCATGGCCGGTCATGTATGATCAAGGGAAAAATTTAGCTTTGTGAATAAGTATTGTCAGAAATGGCATGGATGGCAAATACACATTAAGGAAACAGAGTTCTCAATAGTTGTCAGTGCTTGCAAAGAAGTGACAGTATGCAGTGACTGCTGTAAAGAGCCTCTGATGTCAATTACCTTTAAAGCAAAATATGTCATAGAATGGGAGAATACCCAGTTGGAAGGGACATCAAGGATCACCTGGTTTAATCTTTCTTGCCAAAAACTGGATCAAGACAAGATAGCCCAGAAACCTATTCATCCAGATGTTAAATGTGGCCAACATTAGGGGAAGGCACCACTTCCATTTAGAGTTTATTCCAATGGCTGATTGTTCTTAATTGTGAAATGTTTTCCTCTTCTGGTCAATTGGAATATCCCAGGAGTAGAGTAACTTGTACGCAATGCCCCTTGTCTCTTTGATGTATCTCCTCAAATTGGAAGTTTTCCCTCTTCTTTAAAGAGTGGAGCATGCTGATGAGGTGTCTGCTGAGTCTTCTTTTCTCAAGGCTGAATATATCCACTTCTCTAAGCTGTTCTTCACCTGTCAGGCTTCCCAGACCTTTGACCATCTTTGTGGCCCTTTTCTGGACTCTCTGCAGCCTTTCCACAATTTTTGGTATAGCAGGGACCAAAACTGAATGCAGTACACCAGATGTAGCCTGAAAAGCACTGACTAGAGTAGGATTATGGCTTCTTTAACTCTGCTATTGGTGCCCTTCTTGATGCAGCCCAGCATCCTGTTGGCTTTCCTTGCTGCAGCAGCACTCTGCTCACATTGATCTCGTCCACTAGGACCCCCAAGCCCCCTTCCACAGAGCTGCTCCCCAGACAGGTAGATCCCAACTTTTGCTGCATTCCTGGATTATGAGTTCCCAGTTACAAGACCTTACACTTGTCCTTGTTGAACTTAATAAGTTTATTTTTATTCTACCCTTCCAGCCTATCCAGATCTTCCTGCAGAGGGTTCTCCTCTCTGCTACTTTCCCACTCAGTTTGGTATCATTGGAAAACAAGTTTGATAGCAGTTATAGATAAAATATGATCCAAACTGATGTTTTGATGCAGAATGGAAATTATTCCATGAATGTTGGAAACATCCTATCATGCTAATACTGACCATACTGTAGTTGTCTGCAGAACTCATCTCTCAAACGAGATAATGCCACAATTATATACTAACTTTATCCTGTCTGCTCTACAATCAAATTGAAATAGTACAGATTAATTTTATTTCATTTACATACTCAGTTTATCTAAAGTTCTGTGTACAAATGGGGCTTCGCTTTATGTTTATTACCTCAAAAGAATATGTTTATTGTATTCTTCTTAGTGCTGCTAGTATTTTCCTTGTCTTCTAAAGATATTTCCAAGTCAACAACTAAGAATGCTGTGCCCTATACTTTTTAACTTTCCCTTCCTACTTTTCACTTTCTTCCTTCCCTCTTTTATCAGTGATGATTTGTGCCCACAATAGCAGTGATAGATATACATATATATTTTTAGAAAACGTATATATAGCATATGATGGATACTACCAGACAATGTATATAATCAAACTACATACAATAAATACAAAGAACTGGAAAAGAGGGCATATATATCCTGAAAACTTCAAATTTTTTAACATATAAGGTTCTTTTTTGAGCAAAACCAGAAATTCTGTCTACTGATTTTTTTTTTTCAATGGCATACTTCTTGTCAGATAAATATAGTATTTTTTAAAGGGTGTTTGCCTGGTTGGAGGTTTTTGTGGATATTTTTTTAACATCAGTAACTTGCAATAGTATTTATTAGCTTCTTGTTGGCTTGGATTGTCAACAAGGTTAGGGTCTTTTTTTAAATCCGTTTTACTCACAAACCATTAAAGTCCCTTTGAAAGACAGAGGAAGCATTCAGTTAAATAGATTTCTAGCAATGTCTCTCTTGCCTATATACTTTTGTATTTCAATTACAAGATAAACAGTTTATTCTACTGAGATAAGAATAAGTGTTATGAATACATGAATGTATCTTGCCCTTCCTGTAATTGTTGTATATTTTCTTACTACCTGAATGTAAGAATCCTCCACATCTATAGCAGCAGTAAACACAGCTTTATTATCCTTCTATCAATCAGAAAGCCATCAAATTATTATCCATGTAATATGAGACATTAATGTCCGTGTCCAGGCTTGGTATAAATACAGCTCCAATGTCTTCAGTTACTCACTCCATTTAGCCTTCTGCTTTGCTGTTGGTGTTGTACTGAAATGACTCTGTTAGGTGTCAAATGTGATTTTCCTTTTGTATTGTTTTTCTAGACAATCAATTATTACATAGACCAAATTATCATGTTCAGCAAATTTTGGCATACTATAAGTTTATGAAAGAAGGCAAAACTTGCTGACATCAAATAGAGTTGCTATGTTGAGTATTGAATGGTGATTTACTGAAAAGATAAATAAAACAAACATTTCTCAGCTCAATCCAAATCTGCTTTTTTGGTAATTCTAAACATTGAACAAGTCTTGCTGTACTCTACTTTGTAATATATCAAAGGAACTATTTACTCTATAGATAGACAACTTTTAAATCCAAGAAATTATAACTTCGGCTATCTCAGGACGCTTTACAATAGCTCAATACATTTAGTATCCTAAATCCAGTGGCAATAGACTAGAGTGATCATCTGCCTTCATGGGAACATGGAAGAGGCAATTTGTCTTTTCCATGCTTTGCATTAGTTCCAGGCCATCATCCATTCTTGTTCCTTGTGAACAAGAAGCTACATAGTTGGAATGTGTCCCCTTACGGCTAAATGTTCTTCATTTTCTTGTGAAGTGTATTGCTGGATGCCAAGAATATACTCTTTTTTCAGTGCTAATGAGACACAAAAGAACACAATAGCAGGTTATTTCTCAGTGTTGTAGAAGTTAGAACTGTAATAGGCTTCTGGATGATCTAGTCTGGACTGCTTCACACCTCAGAGCCTCCTTGTTCCCTAGTAGCATGTTTGAGTATAACAAGTCTTCTTTTAAAAAAAAACTTAGATTTAATACAAATGCATAAAAGGATAGGTATCTGGCTCTTCCTGTACTAGTTTTGGAAATTTATTTATCCCAACTAATTTTTATTTGTTTTTCTGTACCTTCCTGCATTTGAACTTCTAGTCCATTTCCTTTCCAGAATATGACCTCCACGTTGCTACAATCTCCTTTCATGTTGTCCATTCAAAAATACTCAATGGTCAAGCTTTATTTTTTGTGAGCAATTGTGCCCTCTTAGATAAAAAAAGAACAAAAATCAAACCAAACAAACAAAAACAAACCAACCAAACAAAAAAATCCCAATCAGAACACCAACAAAAAACCCTAAAACTTAACAGAAACTTGCAAAAACTACAGAGGTTATTATTTTCAAGCTGGGTATCGAGTTCATAAGTCGCTGTGTTTGTCGCAACCCTTGTCAGATAAGGTTGGAAAAGGATACCAGTAAAATGCATTATCCATGCTCAGCCTCTGTACTGAGTGATGGATCTCCACTATCAATCAGAGGTAGCAGGAAAATCTCTCCACTCAGGCTCTAAAGCACAACAGATGCTGCTCTGACAGTTTTCATTATGCTAAAGTAGTGTAGCAACAAGATTGTTTCTGGATTTTTGAATCTGATGTTATCGGTTTTCCTAGGAATAGTACCCATTTCAGATTTCTCTTTTGACATTGAAGTACAACATTTCTGACAGCCAGCATCTCTGCTGTTCTTACATTTAACAGCAAAGCAAATTAAGAATAACAAACTAAATTAAAAATTTTAGGAGATTTAAGGACATTAGGATCAATCCTGCAAGTTGATAGGAAATAATTTTTACAAAACATTCAGTAGCAGGGACTTGAATGAAATGTAAGCAGTTCCTGAGACTTTTATCTAGTGTTCTCAGCTGTGCAGTGTTAATGAATGCTTTTAATTACAATGAATTTTAACTACTACTCATCTTTATTTTTAATTGATTTGTTTACAAAATGCATGCATTAATCACATTAGTGTCATATTTTATCATTTTCAAAATTACCTGATGGCTGTTGAGGAACTCTAGATAAAACAACTTGTTTCTGTCTTTTTCAAACACATTATGAGAGGTGATACAATGAAAAATTGAAGGTATTGATAATTTATACTGAAGAGAGTTTATGGCAGATTTTAACGTAAGATATATTCTCAGACCTATTTCATTTCAGTATCTTTGACTATGATTGAAGTTATAACCCTGTAAACCCTTTATATGTTCCTAATAGGAAGTTTTAGGCAGTAAGCAAATAAGTGTGTTACAAAAAGTTAAATCTTGGCTCTAGGTATATTAACGGTAATTAAACCAATAATTTCCATGACTGTGGAGAACTAATCTTGAGTTCTGTATAGCAAATGTATACTAATTATACCAATATATGCTAAAAAATCTGTTACATTTATACATTGTAATAATATTATAATTATACATAATAATACTATAAATATAGATAAGTATATAAATTTATATATTTATTTATATAAATATAAATATATTATTATTACTTCTAATAATATTGATATTATTATAAGGCTATTTCAAACTGCTACTCCTACATAATTATTTTTACATAATTGATACTGTTTTGATTGGTAGCCCTCTGACACAGGGTAAATAAGGAGGTATTGGTGCGGTACCCTACAAAGCTGCAATACTGTAGCAATGTGGATAGAAGAGCAAGATCAGGCAGGGCCCTCCAATATTCATCTATTTTGATCCTCTGCATGCAAAGCCAAAAATGTACACTTCTTTCCAAGAGCATGTGCTTGTGCAGTAATAGCATTTATTTTCAGAATTTAGTGACTGACACAGAACACACCAGCAGTGCATGACGGTATGAGACGCTCATTCTGCCCCACAGTACAGCACCTTGGGGGCTGGCTGAGCTCAGGCTGCCTTCATGAGCACAGTGGGCATCAGGTTGGCACTGACACTAGATAAAGAATTAGTCTAAGAAACAACAAGAGATTCAGAGCATCTTCAAAACGTATGGTTCTTTAGTACCTGACTGAGACAGCACCATAGGAAAACCAACACCAAGAGGGACAAAAATGGAGTGTACTACCTAGATCTGGTACCTCCAGTTGCAATTGTTCCTTTTTGTTTTCATTGAACTCACCTGGTTTCAAACACCAAAGTCTATAATTGAGTTCCATTTGAATATGATTATATTAATCCTTTTACAGGTTTGCCCCTTTGTACTTCTTTGAGAAGCTGAATTAGTTTTGATAAAGCAAAAATGGAGCTGCTAGACACACAGCATAAACTACAAAGGAACCAGAGCTCCTCATCCCATAACCTGCCTTACTTTTAACCAGGAGGTACTTAAGCAAAGACACTGTTCAATTTTCTCCTTTGTAGTCGGGAAGGGAGAAAGCAGTCAAGTGTTGCACGATCTTTGTCAATTACTGTGGGTGTGGACGAGCTGGAGTGGAGCGGCAGTTTCAGACAGCAAGACAGCACTGAAGTATGCTGCTTTTAAGTCCTCTCAATTCTTTGCTTTGGATCAAAGACAAATTCTGCTGCAGTCATCTGAGCCTTGGGAGTAGCTGATATCCTTACTAAATGAAGTACATGCACCTTTCTGAAGGTCTAGCTCCATGCTCCTGTCATTCTTCAGATTTTATTCATCAGGCAATCGCTATATTCCTGGAGCATGATAAACAGCAGCAAAACCCCTCCATGACCTTGACAATGGAAGTGGGGAAGAAGAGAATCCTTGAAAAATACTGGGTTTAGACATCAGTCTGTTTTAGCAATTTAATAATACAATGACTGAAAAAAACTAAATATGTTTATTTTTAAAGTTCTTGCCAAAAAATTAGGGAAAAAATTATTTTTATTTGTTTTTCTGTACCTTCCTGCATTTGAACTTCTTCTGTTAAACTCTCTAGCAAAAAGTGATTTTTGCCACTGTTTTCATTTTCTTTTGTTTTACTCATGTATATGTCCTGGATGAAAATGGATTCTTTCCCTCAATGACTTATAGAACCATTCTTAATATTTTATGTTGAAGGAGGAATCAAATTCATAAATAATAAATCTAAACCTTGTAGGTGGAATACAGAGGAAACTAATGAGTTTCTGTGAGAAATCACAGATTTAACGCAATAATGCAGTATTTTAATGTCAGCTATACTCATTTGCTACTGCATGAGAATAAATTATCAGTCATTAGTGTATCCATTCAAATTAAGGTAATTGCTGTATTCTTCACTGATTTTTGCTACATCACTTAACAGAAATGTGAATCTTGGAGATTAAAAAATGAAATAGTGTACTGCAGACAGTGGGGTCTAAATGAACAATGTGTGAGAAACAATTTTGTATTGTTTCATAAAATCCATTAGATTATATTTGAAAGCCTAAGTCATTACCACAGTTAAATAAAACAAGGGGAGCAATTTGATAAGCAACTAAAAAATGGTCTCAGAGCAAAACTTTGTTGAGAAATAAAAAAAAACTGAAACCAGTAAACCAAAAACAACTCAGTCATAAAAGAACTAATCTCAGTAGAAGGGTCTAAAAAGGTGAGATATATATAGATAGATATGTATAGAGATATATATAGATATATATGGAACTAAAAATAGATGCTGGCCAGCACTTTCAGGCTGAGAATTTCAGGAGACCTGAAACATTCATGTCATGTGTTAAAGTGGGACAAACAGAACAAAAACATGAATTTATCTATACAACAGACAAATGACCCTGTGCTCTCCCCTGTCTTCCAGACCTTTCAAACCCTATGGATTTGAGTTGTGGTAGCCCTGAAGTTCATACTGACATTATAAGTTCTGCGCCTCACTGATATGAGTTTCAGAAACTATAAAAATTTCAGTAAGGAAACTGAGAGCCTAGACTATTTGAACTGGAGAAATCTCACTAGGCTTTTCTGAGTGTGGGAAGCAAACTGTTGTGCCCCAGAAGTTGAGCATAGATTTGCAGTTGCTAAATTTGAGCCACCTCTTTTGACACTTTAGCTCTCACCTTCCTTCCTTGAGATGCTAGATGATCCATTCACTTTCCTCGCATGGAAACAACTGTATTCTGGCAAAGTTTAAACAAGAAGCAGATGTATTCAATAGCTTTGACCTTAGAGTTGCTGGGCAAAGACTACTTGGCTGAATTAAATAAGTGGGTACTCAAGAATTCACTAAAAGTTAGCTCAACATTGACCATGTTACACTTCAGCTGCCCAGTTGGCTGACTACTACAGTTGGGATGTTGATTTTCCCCACATGAAGTACCTTCCCAGCAATGAATGTGCACTTAACTGCCAGTCAAGAAAGGTTTAAGATTTAATGATCACCTGGTAAAAGCCCTTGTTTTAGATTTGTTATCAAAACCACAATGGTTTGATTTATCTTTTCTTCAAGAGGCACTTTTATAAGATATGCACCCATGTGCACAAATATGCCTAGATAAACAAATACAAATTAATTTGCTGGCAATGTAATTTTTGAGATTTCTACAGATTTAACATTTTGATTTCTAATTGTACTTAGACAAGTGGAGCCAAAATGATGTGGTTCAAGATGTTCATCTGTGTTCAGAGTGCAATCTGTTGTAGTCAATTTTCATGATGAAAAATCAATTTCCATGTCCATTGTCATCTGTGATATTCCAGATATTTTCCTGGTAGAGTTTATCATAATAGACTATCACTGAAAATAATGGTTTTGAAAGATTCAGTGCAGGATTAGACATTTAATTTTAAACTAATATCTGAATTTCAAAAACATACTAATTTACTAACTTTTAATAGAACTTCAGGAATAAATCTCTATTGTAGATTGGAGTATTGCTCTAGACACCCTGTTGTGTCATTTTCCCTTCTCTAACTTCTTAAAGCAAAGCCTTCAGCATTGTCCTCCATGTGCCAAGCCCCCCTCCTTCAACTCGTCTCACTGGAATTGAAGAACTATTATTTACAGTCAAAGAGCATTGAACATCTTGTGATATTATTCATTGTTCATCAATTATTTAGACATGATAGAAGTAATTTTTTGTGAATTGGATTGAGCAGTGTACGGGGACTAAGGTAGGGTAGTTTTTATAGATAGTGCCAAATTTTCTGGATTATCCAGGTTTTTCTGTAAGGGGTGTTAATTATTCAAAAAGACCGTTAAATAAAAAACTTACATTAAATGCATATTGTCTTAAATACATATTTAATTCTAGCCCAAATACAGATGTTATTTTTTAAAGTTACAGCAAAAAAAGTAACCTGAAACTACTTTTTCCCCCTTTTTGATAACATCCTATATACACAGCTCAAATCTAGCTTCAAATTTTTAGAGGCTGAAGTGCTGATCTATTCATCTTGGAGTTCAAGGATACGCAATTTTTCATGTTTTGTTGATTTGTCACTGGAAAAAGGCTCCATAAACTCACTGAAACCCAGCAAAAGAAGGGATGTTCTCCAAGTCTCAGGTGAAAAAATTAAGTTATTCCTAGATTTTGTTTGCACAACATGTGCTGTTTCCAGCACCATACTATGATAGTTTTAATGCTTTAATAGATTTAATAACTTTGCTATTAATGATAGCAAAGTTGCTGACTTCTGTACTAGATAAACACACTATGAAATGAAAAAGATCTGCATTGTTTTATGCAATTTTTACTTTTTTTGAGTGTGGTGAGGAGCAGAAAGTCCAAGACAGGCTTTTAGAACAGCATAAATATTTTTCTTTTTTTCCTTTTTTTTCTTTTTTTTCTTCTTTTTCTTTTTTTTTTCTTTTTTTTCTTTTTTTTTTCTTTTTTAATGTAGAGAATTCTTCCCATCTATATGAGTACAAAACACATATAAATATCTCTAGATGTGAGGCAGGTAATAACACAGTGATTTCTCTTTATCATTTTTAGTGTCAGAAATCAGAGCAAGTGTCAAGCCAGGACTGAGGCAGTCATCTAAGTTGCATGACTGAGTACTGAGTTTGAACATCTGTTCTCAAACTTCTCACAGAGGGATCTAATCTTTTTTTTCCTTCTTCGTATTTACAGATACATTCAGTTTAGTATAAATGCCAGTCTGCCCATCCATCTGCCTAGCTATATGTGAGCAGTTTTTGGCATGCTCCAAAATTCCTCATTTTAGCCATTCACTCCTTCCTGAACATCAAATTGTCCATTTCATTCCCTTCTTAAATGCTCTTCCAGCTATTCCTTATTTTTAGGAAACTAATAGTCATGGATTCAGAGGAGGAGTTGCATCCCTCTAGTGGCAGTCAAAGATGAAATGTTTCAAAAGAGAAAGAAGGAGGTGAACAAGGAAGTAGTCAGAAGAAAAAAAGATATTTAATTGAGGCTTAAATACATGTCTAGATGTAGAAATTACTGCAAGAGAGGAAGAGAAAATGCACATATCCTAAGAAATGTTTTGTAAATATCTAATCTATAAGCAACAGGTACATATTCCAGATGTTTCTACACCCTTTGTTTTCACAGCATGATGTCAGTTGGCTTCAAACTTTTGAATGCATGGTCATTTGTCTGGGTTTAGTTCAAATATGTCTAACATAATGACACCTCATTCACTTTGTTGGAAAGGTTCCTTAATGTGCTATAAGATTTAGTTCATTGTTCATTACTGCTCAAAATTTATTTGATTTCAGTGGGTGACTTATTTGTCACCAATATCTATGCAGTTACAAATACACTCTTCTGTACCCACAGATTTCTCTTTTATTGAGTTAACTCTAGAAACAATTTATTTAATTTACTCAGCTGGGTCTGGCAAAATCATGTATGTACCACAGTTGGGAATTTGAATTAGGTTACTCAGTCTTTGAATATTACTTATTTTTTAGTTAAAAATAGTAAATGAAGATGACACTTCTATTTCCATGTTTGAGCATACACTTTATCAATTTCTCAGAGTGACTTTTTTTTATTTCTTGTGAAATGGTACAGATCTTTTTATGTCACTGCAGACATTGAAATTCTGCATTCTTTTCTTTTAATCTTGAACTAGACAGTGGCTTTGGAACAAAAATGTTTCTCTGTTTTATAAAGATAAAATGTATGTTTAATAAATAAATGTAGAAAAGTCTGTTTATATAATCACACCCCACGTATCTGCAGTAATGACAGATATTTAAATCTAGGAAGGAAAGGAATCCCTCTCTTATTGTCCATCTCCTTTTTATAATAATGCACAAAAGACTTTTTGTTGGGTTCAAAGGAGAAAACAGATGACTTGTCTGTTACCCTAAATACATTAATTAGAATGAAACTAAGAAGAAAAAACAACACATTTTTAGAAAATAGTTATGGAAGGATTGTGGGACATCCTTAGTCATTGCATGACTGAATTTTTAATCCAGAATTACTGCACAATGAAGGTCTAAGGGTAGAAATAGTGCAAGGAAAAGTAAAAGAAAATGACTTTGTTAGCCAAATAATACAGTTGAAAATAAAATAAATTTTGGGATTACTTTCTGTAGATATTCTAAATCTATAGGGAGCTACTGCAAGAGTCTTGGGTTTTTTGCGTTCTAGATTGATGGGTCCTTCAAATCAATCAGTTGTTGTATTGTTTCAGATAAATACCTATTGCAAGAATCTGTGGTTAAATAGAAGAAGGTGCTGCCATAGTTACCACATGATGGATTACAAAAAATATGTGAGCTTCATTCACAGGATTCTCTGTTTGGTAGAAAGACAGTAATGAACACAAAGGTGAAAATATTTTAGCATCCGTAGCTTATTCTGGGCATATGTAATGAATTCAGGCTCTAATACCAAGGTGTTAAATGCCATGCATGTGGTCTGCCTATTACAAGATTTAATTGTACCCGTTTTGAGGGAATAGACAGGCTGGAAGGGGAAGTATTTCACATTGTCTCCCAAAAGTATCACAAAGGTGTTTTCTTATATAAATTTCAAAACAAATACTAAGGGGGCTGGAAGCAGGGATTTCTGGAGCACCAAAAGTATTCAAGTATGTATGACAACAATCTAGAACCATGTCTTTATATTCACTGTCACTTTATATTCAGGGTGATTGTCCAGTTCTAAGCAGAACCACAGAACAGACTATAGCACTCAGGTAAATTTTATACCACTGTGCTCCTTCTGACTACACCTTCACTGTGAATATAACAGGTATTTTGCATCTCAAACACTTTTAAAATAGAACTCTAATATTGAACTTGCTGTAATAATGATGAGAAAGTGATCATGTGCCACTGGCTTGTCAATCTTTTCCACTTTGAAACAGAGGAAGTTTCTCTGTCAAAGGCAGGAAGGTGAAAGAAAAATTCGAAGCAGCTATTGCATTCATTAAATAAGATATTTTAGCTATTATTGAGAAGACTTTCATATCAAAGGTGAAAAGCATCCATTAGGGGAAAATTCCATTAGTATGTTAAAATGAAATATTTTTTTTCTATTATGTTAACATATTGACTTTAAATAATACGTGTATACATCCAAACTCCTGTAATCTGGTACAAGTCAGATTTGACTCTCTACATGAACTGAGCTCAAATCTATTCTATTAAAATTAGAAAGTCTGTCAAATAAAGAGAGCAATAGAAGCACTGTGCTCCACACTGGTGAAATTTTGCTGCTTTTCAGAAGTTCCTTCTATGGCTGTGACTCACAAGACATTAAATCCACTTTTAGATTGCTTGTTCTGATACCAAGTGTGCTGAAGCTATGTTAGAAAACACTGACGCACAAAAGCAATCTGCTAATTCAGAATTGTTGGGGTTTTTCAAAAATTAAGTCTCAGTAAACTTTGCTTGAATTAAGTAGTCTGTCCTCCCATGCCACTGGAAAGCAAAATAAAAACATAAGAATGTCATAAATCCTTTATAATGAGTGTTGGATAAGTGGATGGAAACACCTATTGCTGTTCTGTCTCAAATTTATGATGGAAAGTGATCCAGAGTGAAATTGTGAAATTGTGAAATAGGAAAGTAAGATCCAGAGACACTCAGAATTAGGATATACACAATTTTTCCATAAGTTTCCTAGCTGAATTTAGCAAATGCTTATTAAATATACCTCTGCTTTGCAAGATATTTTTATCAATCATCCCTGTTTCCATTTTAAGCAGATGTTTTACAGTGCATTTGTCTATGTCTTTGTTTCTTTGATCAGGTGTATGAACCTTTAAATTGAATTTCTGCATTCATTTTAACAGTTTCCTATTAATTAGATTAAATGAAATCTTATGGCTAGTGTCCCAACATGAAGACCCAGAACTGGTGTAGCTCCATACAATGAAATACAAATCATTATTTAATTGCCAAGATATTAATTGTTTAAACATGGTGATTAATTCATTTGGCATTTACAAAGATGAAAATGGTAATTCTGTAATTAATTAGAGAGAGGCATATTGCCTTAAATGAATCAAGCCTTAATCTGTAAATCTCAACTAACACATGACTAATTTAAATGGAAACATATTTAATTTCTTTTATTTAATATTTTCTGATAAAGATGGTAACTTTTGCCCAACAGGCAACATTTTGCACATTAAAATATTACTCCAATAACAGCTCAGGATTTCTGTTCAAGCACCAATGATTTATTTAAACAAATTTCCATACATAAGAATATTGTTGTTTAAAACGAGTTATAAAGAGGAGGAAGTAAGGCTTCACACTATTTATTTGGAAGTCAGTTTTTGTTCTTGCTATAAAGCTTAGTTAGACAAAAACCTAGGAAATTAATTTTTGAAGTCCCTGTCTTTGATCCCAAATTTTATTCTTTTCTTTCATCCCATCTCATAGAAACTACTTCAACTTAGTGGCCAAACTATAAATATTTCATGTTTTTTATATGACCAGTCATGCAGAATGTTGAATATTAAAAATATTTTTCAAATTTTTATCAAAATATGCTATTTTTTGTTCAAAGGCCAAGGAATTCCAGAAATCTGGGACAAAGAAAAATAACATCCTGTAGTAAATTTGAACTTTCCATGCCGTGGTTAATTCTGTGGAGTTAAATTTCAGAATATTATCCCTAGATTACTTGAATATCCTCTAAACATTAATTATCTGGTACTAAAATATTTTCCTTTTTTCCATCATGCATATTTTCACACACATGGATAGGAAAGCAGTATAATTTGTACTTCAAACACACATTTATATCACAGCAAAGAATATGGTTCAACACCTGTGTTGCATCCAAAATCTTCTTGATGGTCTACATTTTTCTCCTGATTGTAAACAAGTAACTAGTGGACTATTGAATTCTATACGAGTTTAAAATTCAGGCAGAAAATCAGCCAAAACTTTATTTTAGAAGGGACCTATTCCCAGAAGGTGACTTGGACACAAATGTCTCCAGTGGTTTTTTAGGCTTATGTGCTGCCTACAACCTAGTTAAATTTCTATAGAAAAGCAAAACAGAAGGGAAGGTGTTGTCATTATTGTGTTACAGGAAAGACTACTTGCCTTCTGCAAATATTCTTAGAACTACAAGATTTCATCATTAAATGGAAAATTAGAATTGGATCAAAGACAACCTAGGGAAAAAAAAAGAGAAAATAAAAAACTTGAGTGATCATGCTGCTGTAAGAATTAAAGCATAGCTGAGCTTAAGCAAGATCTCAAACCCTATATCTTCAAACACTCAGATGTGAAACCAGATCAGAAAAGTATCTGATGGGATTAAACCTATATCTTTTCTCAAAGCCCCTTGCTTTGTGTGAGCTTTGAGGTTAAAATTATGTATAATGTCAACAACATAAACATTATTTTGAGATGAAAATAGCTGTAGAAGACGTGATATTAGCTTGCAGCTATAAGGTTTCTTTATAGTCACAGTGAACACAAAACTTTCATCTCACCCTTTGGTTTTTATTTTTCTTATGGCAGCATTGCCTAAGGGTTTCAGTGTGTAGTGTTTTATTCTTTGATTATTTTACACTACCTTGCTTTCTTTACTAATTGTGACTTTTGAATCACAGTGCCCATATTCTAGAGTTCAGAAAAGTGCTAGAATTCATTCTAAGGGTGCACAGGAAGCAAAAGAATGTCCGACATTTTCTTTATCCCAATTTGTTCCTCACAATTCTTCTCATATCTGCTGTCCTTCCTAGGTGAAACCCAGGAAAGCGCCTGGCCCTTGCAGGAAATTGGTTAGAAAGTAACAATAAAGTTTTCTTGTGCCTTCACTGTGTGTGCAGGGATAAGAATAATAACCCTCTTAATAATTTCCTCTGCTAAACCATGAAGCCTAAAGTAAGGCATTCTTAGTATTGTAGACAGTCATTACTTTGTTCATTAAATAAATACCAAATGTGGAGAAACAAAGTATAAATACAACTAATTCCATACTGACGAAGAAAAGCTTTTAGATACAAATCACAATTAGGTAGAAAGAGTAGCCTGTGAAAGAGTAGTCAATGGACCATGGTTTGTAAATGACTCAGAGGTCTCAAACTCTTCACACAGGTGTAGTGATCGCTAATGACCTCTTTGCAATGATAATTACTGCAAATCCACATTTATTTCATGTTTGGCAGTAGGACCAACTGATTAGCCAACAGATTTGTCTACTGTTCATGTCACGGCTGAGCAGCTGAAGAAGTAGGCTGTTCATTTGTTCCACTACAGACTACAGGCATAGAATGTGTCTTCCCTTCTTGGATTACAGAAGTAGCTAATCTCAAATTGCTGAGCATTGGTTCTGCATTCATTGCATCTCCTTTCATATGAGGCAAAACCCTTTACATTGTCATTTATTTTAAGACTATTTTCTTCTTTTCCACCCACTATTCCTATTTTCATGGAACCATAGAAGTGATCAGATCAAAACTGAACCCCTAGTATCCCTTGAAATGACTAGGGACGCCTTCAGCTACATCAGGCTGCCCAGGGCTCCATCAAACCTGACCTTGAATGTTTCCAGGTCCTGGTTATCTACCACCTCTCTGAGCAGCCTTTTCCAGTCCTTCACCACCATCATCATGAAAAATTTCTTCCTTATACACAGTTCTAACCTCCCCTCTTTTGATTTAAAGTTGTTGCACATTGTTCTGTCACTACAGGACCCATTAAAAATGTGTTCCCACCTTTCTTCTAAGTTTAATTTAAGTATTGGAAGGATGTTCAAGGTCAAAGATTGGTGGTAAAGGACTCATAAAGGTAATGATACTGGATTATAAACATATGCTAATAGAGCTAATTTCATTTATGCTCAGATATTTCACAATTCATACTATCAATCTGTATTTGAGTATGAATCTCCTTAGATTCTATATTTGAAGATATAAATCAAAGTGTTTCTACAGTAAAGATAAGCCCATAAGTTGGAGTGCTTTATAAATGTCCATAAATAAAAGTCCATCTATGAGCTTGGAACCTGTCAAGCAGCACCTTGAATATACATATATTTCTGTGTATCACTAAACCTTATCAAGGTCAATCCTCACCCTACTTTTGAAGGTTTTAGACTATACCCCACTCTCAAAGGGATGTTTTTGTCTGATCCTTGTAGCAAAGACCCCACCTCACTGTGTTCCCTTCCACAGCTCCACTGCAAAATGGCAGCTTAGGTGTCCAATCTCAATAAAAACAGTAAATAAAATTTTCTTATAAAAAAGCAATTTGTTTTTGCTGACTATTCATGGAAGAATCTGTGAAATTTTGATTTAAAAGGCCAATTGCTCTTTGTATACTACTTTTGCAAAGTCCATAAACGATCCTGTAATCATATCCAAGCAACTATATGAAGAGGACTGCAAAGGGTCTGACTTCAAACACTCAAAAATAAGGGAAAAAAAAATTATGGATGAGGTTATAAGTGTAATCTCAGTTCAGCAGGAATTCAAGTGTGATAGGAGCATGAGTCAGAGTTCTGAGGATTTTACTGCAATTTTCAGCAAAGTGAGCATGCTTAAATCACCAAAAATCCATTTTAAAAATGACCCTTGATTTTACTTCACTTCTAAGAAAACAACCACAGGAGTTATGTTTTCTTAGAAATGAAGTAAAATCAAGGGTCATTTTTAAATGGAGAAAACTTCTCAGCAGAAAGGTGAAACTATAAACAGGTTATCCTCATTCACTGTGTCCTTGGAAGGCTCATCCTTCCCTTCAGGTTGGCTCTTAGTTCAGCAATCTTTCATCAGGTTTCAATAAACCTGTATGTAGTCCTCTCTGTATCCCTAGGAAAAATATCTTTCTTTTCATTGCCTCTGATCCCTGACTGTGTCTTTTCCCAGACCTCTGAAGACACGGAAAGAGAGATGCCAACACAGTGAACTGCAAAATGATGGCCAAAATTTGTGCCATCTGTCATTACCTGCTTTAAGGACACATTCACACTACTGCCTTTAGATACTTAGCTTAGCCTTGCAGGTCCCTGGGAAGTAGTTACCTGGTCTAATAGATTCAGAGTACACAAGTAAAGTTATTAAAAATAGATTAAAATTCTTTTAAATTTCTGGAAATAATTCTGTGTGCAAAAATGAGATGTGATTATACAGTAAGAAGTGAGGTCTCTGTTGATTCAGTTCTCCTCCCTGTCATCCTGAGAAGGGAGCTTGCTACAGTACAACTATATAAAATTATAAAATGGGGAGTGTTTTCCGATTAGTCTAACTGTATAATTATAGGACACAACTACATATCTAGCAACAGGTTATCTCCAGTGAGTCAGTAACTTTTTCATCCTATTTTCTGTATTCCCACCTCCAAGCCAACATCATTGATAATGCATTTCATAGGCAAGGTTAGGGAAGAAGTGAGATGTGGCAACATCTTAACATTACTTAAGAATACCATAACATACCATTTTGTGCAGAAAAGAAGAGTTAGGGAAGAAAGAATGAGAAGCAAGTAAGTTTGAAGAAGACAAGTAGAATTTAAGCAAACAAGGAAATTATGTCACTGAAGAAGTATCATGTCCTTGTCTCTATGCTGATGAGAGAAGATGCCTATTTATTGAGATTGTTGGTATGAGGACAGATAGTAAGCTTGGAGTTGTGTGCCGTGTGGATGCTCTAATGCTGCTTTGACCTTCTGAAACAGGAAACAAGAGCCAGATTTTAGCATTAGAGTTTCCCATTATAATTAGGACAGCAGGTATCTTTGAACGATTGCACAGCTACAATGTCACCAGTCTGTAGGTGTGACATAGCCAATGCCAAACAAAGATTTACTTCTGCTTCTAGACCAATATGGACCAATATGAGATCCTCTCCAATCTGGTGTGGCATTGCAACCATGACAGTTTATATCTTGATATTAGCAACTGATCACCTGCATCATGTGAGAATATGTGGTCTGAGCAGTGAGATGTAATTATATATACCATGATAAATGAATATGGTGGGGCATACCACCCTCAGAGAACTGGTGGCTGGTAGAAGCAAGAGAAATCCAAGAGTCATCCAAATCCTTCAAATGATGTGGGCATTCAACACCACAAAATTAACAGTTGCATCTTCTCTCCAAGCACTTTCACGGGTTCTTGCTGGCTCATTAGTAATCCCTGGGGCCTGTGACCACCACAAATTTCCACCCATGCACAAGCAATAAATGCACTGAGGGACAGGATGTAGAGGTTCTGTGGGGGTAGTTTGGGCATAAAGCAAAATAGACTTGGCCTGAGGACACTTTTTTTTCACATGGAGTGTTTCCTCCAAAGAGGTCTATGACCTTCTCACTGTGCATGATGGAACACCTGATTCTAAAACAAGAACCATCTTTGGGAGCAGCCTGGTGGAGTAGCACAGATAGAGTCAGTGAACTTTTTTTTTCTTGTTCCATTGTTTTTGTTACATGTTTTACTGCACATAATTTATATCACTGCAGGTATTCCATCTGTTATCTTCCATGCACAGCAATACAGCTATAGATAGATACAGTTTTAAACTGAAGTTTTAAACTGAAGTGTGTCCTACTGAACTGTTATTCCAACCTGTAATCAAAATTTTTGAGTTGTGGCTGAAGTGCAAGATATTCCAGAGTAAACTAAAGCTTCTAAGGTTCAAACAACTCTAATCAATAAATTGTTTGTCAGTAAGAACTTTGTACCCTTTTCACCCTTAGTGGCAATGTGGTTCTCTGGAGGGAACATGTGTCTTTTTAACTGCCTTCTCCAGTTAATAGACTGCATTTCACCTTGTGACATGAGAATAAAATAAATCTTGTTTTACCTAGTTTTCCAGCCATGGTACCTGTTTCCCCCCTAGAATGCAAAATGAACTCATCTGACCTGAAAAGTGGAGTCAATAAGATCCTAGTTCATTTTAGTCAAAATCCCATTTACCACTCCTGCAGTCTGGAAGTATTTTTGTGCTGAGCCAATGCTTTTAAACTGTCTCTCTGCTGAACTGATTGTCTCTCCTTCCTGCAAGATGTCTAGATCCACAGGTCAGGTTGGCTCTTCCACAAAATGTAAGAAAATTAATGTAGATCTGTCAGATTTACAGCTTAGTTAGATATATTTTTTTACTTCTCATAAAGGTTTAAACACTGCATGACCCTCTATGTAGGATCATTAACCTGTGGGTTTACTATTAAAAGAAAAACTAATTAGAGAGAGTTGTCCATTGTTAGAGGAAAAGTAGTACTTCAGCAAAGCTGTCTTCCAGAAAAAATTTTCCTCTGGTAATTTTGTAGGTGCTGCAGAAACAGCACAGCCTTTGCTCTGCACTGCTATTTATAATCAAGGTTTCTGAAACCTATTCTTGCACCAATATCTTAATAAACAACAAGGTGGTATTGTGTTGAATGTAAATAATGTGGAAAACCAGAGCTGTATCACAGAAATAGGTTAGAGATGCATTATGGAACTGTAGATGGATAGAGGGTTGTTTATCAGGTGTGCTTTCACTCCTCACATTTTTTGTGAAGTCTGTTATATGCCACAGATTTCTCCACTGAAAAGCTCCTGTCTAAAGGTGTGAAGTAGTATGGAGTAATGGAGCCATGAGATGGCTTTTTGCCTCTATCCTTTGCTTTCTTTTTGGATGTAGCAAGGGATTGTTGAGATCTTTTACATTAGAGCTAATTGTCAGTGGAGATGATAGAAAAAAGAAGTGCTGGAATTTCCAAGGGTAAACTCAGAAATATCACAGAACTAAGCAAACAAGAAATGACTGCCCCTTATTGGACACAGCATGGTGATCTCTGATATGAATAACCAGAGAGCCAGCAGGGACATCTTACTGCAAAGCAGGACCAATTATTTTATTCTGTCCCATTATTGCTATACTAATACATGCCATTTTTATTATGTACAATCTACCAAGCTTATACATGCTCAAAATTCTCTAAACATCTCAGCAAATGTATTTTAGGAAGTAATCTATGTTCAAATTATTCTTTTCCCATTTTCAGAAGTTGCTTTTGTACTGAAAAATTATTTGACTGCGTCCCCTCTAGATCACGTATGTTTCATGAAAAGTGTGTCAAACTCATTTGTCGTCTAGCTGAGACCTTATGGTTATTAGACAGGGAGAAAATAGAGGCTATTTCACAACAGCAGTGGTTGGAAGGCCAGCAGTTCTGTGGAGCACTGAATCTTATATTGACAGCTCTAAACAATCAGTGGAGAACTTGTAGCTATTGATCAAAGCAGAGCATACATCATGCTAATGGAATCTCCTCTCCAAAGAGTTTCTACCTGGACCAACATGCAGTAAGGGCAGACTTTGCACACTCTTCCAGAGGCAGCATAATGGTGAAAGCAATCAGTCTTCATCTTCCAGAGTCCAGCAGTACCTACCATATGAGAGAAATATAGTTGGAGCTTCTCCAGTTGGCGAGTCAGTTTGATGAGAGGATAGGGCAGACATTGCCACATTCATCTGTCCTGTCTTTGTACTACAGCTGAGATCAGATATATGAGGTGGTTGAAACCACAATTTGGCAAAATTCATTCAAAAGTAACAAATTAACAGGATGCTACATTAATAGCATTTATCAGTAGACCATTAAAACTATCATCTCAGCCCTCCTATACCATGACCATATAAATCTCATTATCCTGTCTATTTCTGAAATGTCAGGAAAGAGTATGCTTTTTTTGGTGTGTTTTGATGCATTATATGAATGGGACACAGAAAGCTCTTTTCCTTTTCAAATCTCAGTGCTGGCTATTTTACAAGGATTTACAACCCTCTTGCTGATTTTATTCTCACCAGTCAGCTTCCTTCTCAAGCATCCAGCCATCAGTTTGACTGCTGATCCTTTACCTCCTTGCTTGGGATTAGGGCATTCAGCTCCCAGTGACACTTCAATACTGACTCTCTATGTATGCCAGGGAGAGAGCACTACCAAGAAGAAAACACCTCCATCAGTGGGGGGTTCTTAAACAATGCATATTAATTAACTGCAAACTGCAATGGTTTGGGTTTGTGGCGTTTTGGGTTTTTTTTGGCGGGGAGCGGGGGGGGGCAACTGTCTGCTGTTCTTTATTTTTCTTGAGAGCAATGATTTAATGCAAAAGAACAATCATTTATTCTCTTCTATCCAGCTCTGTTATTCATGTGAAGGCAGTAAGAGCATATCTAAGAAAAAAAACTTTCAGAGAGGGGGAAAATATTCAATTTTATTGCTGTGTCACATAAAAGTACCACTTGCAGTTAGTACTATGGTAGTGCTGTAGAATCAACCCTGGAAAGCAGGTTCCATCTGACTGGACATCATTACACAGCTTACAACAATAGTGCTTTAGCTAGATGACTGCTAGATGACTTTCATATGATGAGCATATGAAAACTTCCCATGTAAGCATCTAATTAGCAGTCTGCAATTTACAAGAATATAATTTGAATGAAATTTAAGTTTCTGCTCTTCATGTTATATTGCTGGAGTTAATGTTAACTCTTCAAGCATAGCATAGTTCGGCTGTTTTGAGATGTGTTTTTATCAAGTACAAGCCATAATAGAATCATGTAGTTGAATAAAATTATGTCATTTTACACTGGCTGGAGATCTGCCTCCTTGAGCACCTGGTCTATTTGAATTTTACCCCTTGTATATAAGGTCTGCCTTTGAGTATTATTGTTACTTTTCTAACTAAAAAGTGAAACACAGAAATATCTTAGACTAACTAAAGTTTCCTGTGTATT
Organism: Calcarius lapponicus; assembly: GCA_039654755.1. Lineage (NCBI taxonomy): Eukaryota > Metazoa > Chordata > Aves > Passeriformes > Fringillidae > Calcarius > Calcarius lapponicus. The sequence continues at coordinate 75,377,349 of CM077462.1, read as the reverse complement.
TTTCTTTTCCTGGGGGGATCATGCAGTCCTTGCAGAAGTTATTATTTCTAAAGCTTCTGAGTAAAACAGAGCAAGTTAATAATTCAGTGCTGTCACTTAGAAACATGGAGAAAATTATTGTGATAAAGCTTTTCCTGAAAAGAAGGACCCTTTTGCAGCAGGAGAAAATTTCTGACATTGAAATAGTGTGCAAAAAAAGAGGAACACATTTAATTATTAAAAATATTAAAATATTAAAATATATATAAAATTTAAATGGGTCAAAAGTATGCTATGGATTTTAAAAATATGAAAGAACACTTTAATAATTTTAGAGTATTTTCAGCATGTTTATAGATAAATTGTTCTAGACCAATTGTATTTTATAAGAGCTTTTAAAGAAGCCTTGGATTTCAATGCAGGACAGAAAAGACCTTAAATGGCCTTTCCTAACAATTTCTAGAATAAGTGTTTCTAGAACACTTATCCTCATACATCTTCTGAATAATACTCCTATTTCTTTCTTTGCCCAAGATGAAACACAGTTTAGGGTAAAATATTTGAGCAGCACAACAAAGTACCAATTAGTAAAGTGATATTAAATTTTCAATATGTACCAACACTTCCTTGAGTATACCAGTAAAAATGTAGAATAATTTAAATATTTGTTTGTTGTATAATTTCTCTAGCTAATGGATTACTGATCTGAATTTCTGTTACCTTTACAGTTAGGCTCTATTTCAGTTTATTACCTCAATTATCTTGTTTACTACCTTAGAAATTTAATTTTTAGCACCTTTCTATTATCCTTGGCACTGGTGCTATATTAATAGAGTCTTCAAAGCAAACGATGTAATTAAGTTTTGGTTTGAATAAAGTCATTAATGCAAAGCATGATTTAAAATAATAACGACCAGTTGATTCATACAAAGAAAAAAGCACTCCCAAAGACCCTCCCAATTCTGACATATCAGTGTTTTCCAGACTTTACTGCGCAGAAACACTGCAGAGATCATATTTATTCCTTGTGCTTAGAACAGAAGCTACATTTGTTAGCAAAATATAACTTCTAGAGTCATCCACATGAAATTATATTTACATACATGGACAACATTTGCACCACGGAGAGCTATGTATTTTCATGCAAATGTTCCTGTGCAGCAAACAGCAAGGACAAATGGCTGTTTGCTGCACAGGAACATTTGTGCATGAAAATCCATAGCTGAGGCCTGGCTGTGGCACTTTGAAAGAAACTGCCCTAAGACAGTTTGCATAGATTAGCTTAAATAGAGCTGGAAGTAGTTTGTGGGACATTAATAATAAGGCTTAGCATATTCCAATGACCTAAGATATCACACACAGGAATTGCACCATTATAAATGTTTGAAAATATGAAGTGAAGAAAATCCAAATAATTTCGTGCTTTGCCAAGGGACTGTGCCAAATATAGGGTTTTTTTCCTAATTGAGTCAAGAATATTAAAATAAAAATTACTCTATCTAGGGTGATATTATTACAAAATTAATATAAAGTAGATTGTCTTTTGCTTATCTAAGTGGCTTTACTATAGCAATGACTCACATCCATTTTCTGTAACCATTAGAGGTTTGTACATCTATTATGAAGGAGCAAGAGAAAGCAAAGGGGAATGAGATAGCCCAAAGCCATTCAGTGAGAAATAAAGGTTTCAACTATTTACAAATACTTGTTATGATTCCTTGTAGTTTACATTAAAGGAAACTGACAGATCCCAAACCCAAACTAATGTCAAATGACAGATTGTTCAGATCAGAACACTGTGAGGGGCCACAGGCTAAATGAGTCAGTGCAGCTTCTCTCCATTTGCATCTTTAAAATTCTTATTTCCAACATGCAGACAAACCAACTTCATACTCCTGATTTTAGATCCAAATGAAAAACACAGGGAATGATTTTCTGACCACCAATAACTTTCTTTTTAATTCCAGTTACTAGGTGTAAAAGCTTGTAAAGGTTTTAACTAAATGTTATGCTTCTCTGATTGCTGTGGTTATATCTCTAATGTGCAATAAAAATTTTCTTTGGTTTGAAAGCCAAAAGAACTGATTGAAAACAAAGAAAGATAATAGTATCTACAGCCTAATCAAACTACACATTGCTAATTCCTCCTCCCCACCAAAAATGGCCACAGATCTGACTTCTATTTTTTTTTACTCTGTAATTGTTATTTAAAGAATATAGAGCTCCAAGTATCAGCTGCCTGATATTAATTTCTATTAAGATCCAGACACTGTGTCCCTGTCTGTGTAACAAGTCCTCAGTAAAATCCTGAATCGTTGTGTAGCAATTCCAATGTTTGCTGCCTCAACTGCTCAGCTGCTTCAGCATCCAGAAACAATTTCTACCACAGCATCAAGACATCTGCTTGTGAGAATCTGCTATCAATGATGCAAGAGAATGAAAATTAGTTTCCATTTCTCATTATCTAAATCTTGATGAAAATCTTCTCATTGATCTAACGTGATACGGAGAACAAATGCACATCCTGGCCCCAGTGGGTCAAGGTAAAACTGTCCCTGGTGATAAAGAAGGCTGAAAATTTCCAGCGTCAATTTTCAACATACAATAGTATGCCCTCTAATAGCTGTAAATAATATCTGAGAATTTCTATGGTGGTTGATACCAGATGTTAATGAACTAATATTTTTTTTAGTAAAACAGGGGAACAGTAAAAGTATCTGCACTACTAATACATTTCATTTTTACTAAAGAATGAATCAAAGGAAAAATTATATGGCAGGCAGAATAGACCTCCTTGTTTTATACCAAAACAATGATATCTGTATTTCCCATGTTTTATTCCTTCCCCTCAACATAAGACCAAAGTTTATGGTCACTCTCAAAAGTTTTCTGTAAACAGAGCAGCAGGAAGGAAAAGAAATTTCTACCTTTTAATCAAAATACTGTAAAAAATGTAAAACTTCCCATACAAGCAACTCTTACATATCATATCCTACTCCCATTCTTTAAATCACATTCTCTAAATCACTCCCATTCTCTAAAACCTAAAGGAAGCTGAGCTTTGTCATTCACATTTGTGGGGACCTTACACTCTGTTCACCTCCATCAGCATGTTCCTTACCTCCTGTCAGTCAGAAGATTAAGAGAAGGCATTTCAGACTGCCAAATAAAGGATGCCCAAACACCATCCATAAGAAAAGATCCAGCATTTGTTAAGAGTCTGATTTCCATCCATCAGCTTCTTAGTAAACACTTGGCCTCAGAGAGCACCTTTCTATTAATGTCAACATCCCATATGCAAACAGTGTGGAATTTCATCCTTCCAGATAAAGCTGAACATTCTTCATCAAAGACTTACTCTCCCTGGTGCATAGATCATTGCTGAAAGAAGAACAAGATTGACAAAATTCCTGATCTGAGTGAGCTAATGCGTTTTTGTTTAAACAAATGTGCTAAGTGTGTTTTCAATCTAAAGTGTTACCAGTGAGTATAAACTTTGAATAGACTGCAATATTTCTTCTACAGGTAAAATAATAATTTGAAAATACTTTTTGAAAAGTATAGTTGCTGAGTACTTTCCAATGTTAATCTAAATGCAATCCTGAAGCCTTAGAGAGGAAAATTTACACTCTCATTCATATTTCTATGGCTTTGTAGCAATTCTCAGACTAGTATGCAGTCATTAGCAAAACTGACATTATAGAAATGCTACTAATATGTATGTCCAAATTTGCTGATGTTCTTGGCATCTGGGCATCCAACAGCTGCACTATTCTGATATAATCAGAGTGGAAAATTATAATATGCAGAGATATAAGGCACACTTTGAAATCACATTCAATTTCAATTTAGGTCTTTTAATTATTAATTTGTTGGGGGGTTTCAGCTTCATTGGCAGTGAAACTTGTGGCTAATTGATTTCCATATCTGTGCTTTAAGCACTTACATCCTCTCACAGGTCTTCTGTCATGTGTGTCAGCCTACTGCAGGTGTCTAATGGCTATTTCTGCATGAGCAGGTAGCATGGATCAATAGGAGAAGCGAAAAGTTGATACTATCCACACTGTCCACTGTCCAAAGTTTCTCTTTGGAATAGCTCTAGTTCCATTCCACAGATCGAGTCCCATTTTTATCTGAAAAGCAATTGACTCCTCAAGCATCCCTTCTAGTTTACTATCAACTGAAGTTCAGGTACTCAGATGGCTTCATTTCAGAAGCAAGCCCACAGCAAGTGGGGACAATGAGGAAATTAATTTCCATCTCTTGCAGCAGCTGGGATTTTGTCCCAGAAATTATGCCAGATCATTAAATGTACACATATCTGGGGAACTAAATTTAATATTTGAGGGTGAGATTCAGTTCCATGTTGAGATCCAAGGTGTGGAGATCTGCAATGTGAATTAGACATCTGCACTTTTTTACCTTTTATAGAGGTTCAACTGACTGCTGACAAGATCCATGAATTAACAAGTAAAATAGAAACTCATCTCACATGCAGTCTTAATTTTACAAACAGCTTCCATAACAAAAGGTTTTCTTTCCTCCCTGGTCATCATGTTGATCTTTCCAAATGTCAGCTTGATTAGAATTAATCTTTCTGAATACTGATGATCAAAATTGTCCTAATTGTATTTCCTCAGCACTTCATGAATTAATACTTCCATAAAGAGATGCATGTTGGTATCTGATATATTCTAGGGTTGCATTTTCCTTTACTGCATGGTCCTCTTAGTTCAGAGTCACAACTGCTGCTTTTCTGCCAAACTGATGCTGAGTTGCTGTCTCAAAGAACCATTTATTTAATCAAATTTTTAGTAGCCTTTTTGTATCCTGGTAACTTAGAAAAATAATATCATAGCATAAACACCAATTTCTCTCTCTCAAAAAAAAAGTCTTTTCTTCAACTGGATTCTTAACAATTCTTAATTTTTGTATTCAATGTATTTAACCAGCCATGGGAATTTCAGCATGAAAATCATGCTTGAAACCCATTGAAGATTAATTCTGCACTTATTTTCTCTAGAAAATATGTCTTCTTATGGAACATTATAATAGTTTATTCTCTTTCAGTGTACTTAACCCATGTTCAAGTTTATCTCAAGTCCATTTGCTGTTATGTCTTACTTCCACTTTGCTAGCAATAACTGCTAAAATCTCTGTTGCAGTTGATCTCAAGACAACATATTTTTTGACATGAGATGAGACATTAACTCTCATCTCCTTTTCTTCATGTTATTAGACAGATGAAAACTCTTTTCTACAAAGGCACTGATTTTACGCTACTTTTTTTCAGAAACCTTTTATGGACAACATCCATCTCCTTTATGTGATTACAATAATTTTTCTTATACTTAAATGCAATAATTTCCAAACTCTCACCATGATCTCTCTACCATCTTTTCTCTATTTGTTCATCTATCACCATCTTTCCCTTATTTTCCTGTTAGTTAATAATTTAGGGTTGCTTCTTTTCCTGAATTATCCTTAATTCTACCCCAGCCTCATTTTCCTCTCTTTGCTTACCTTCTATTTATGAAGTGAAAAAAACTTTTTGCTATGAAACTTTTTTGTTAAAATATGTAGACATGCTAGGCAGGTGGTCTCTCTGTGACTGAGAGATATTGGCAGGGAAGGAGAAGAAGTCTATGATCCTGCTGTGTGCAGCAAGTATTGTATGCATAAATAAAGCATTTCAGTTTCCATCATAACCAGGCCCCTGGCTTTTTTCCCAAACACACACACAAAACACACACACACAAAAAAAGGGAGGACAGATGAGTGCTAGGCATTTTAAAGAAAATATTAATTTCTGAACCAAATAATTCACCAGGAAATGTGTTTGCAATTCCTTTGATTGAGTGATTACTTTTTCCTTAATGGATCACAGGAGCTTTTAACTACATAGAAATGTAGATGACAATATCCACAAGATTCGTTAGATAATCTTCCACATGCATCTAAGTTTCTTTTCCTCCACATCAGAATTCCAAAACTGTTTTATATCAGGACTTAAACTGTGTATAAGCTTCTATAATTTGCAAATATTAAGGGAATATCCTGGGCTTTTTTCCGATCCTGTCAGTATATTGATGAGAACTATCACTGTTCTGCAAAAGCTATTGCCATACAAATGATGTCATCAGAGCATTGAAAACTGAGCATATTGATAGACATTTTTATTTTAAATTACACTGAGAGAAAATGAAGGTAGCTTCCATCCCTGTCAGTTTCTAAAGCAGGGTGTTTCTTCAAAGGTGTGACGTATCATAACAAACTTTCAAGCCTTCTTATTTGTTGGAAAAAAATCCAAACCCTCAAAACTCTATACAGAGTCATTTGCTTAATACAATTGTTTTCTATAAAATTACCTTTACACAAATAAAGTGACTCAAATACTGGTGTATAATTTTTAGAGCAGGATGGGAGATGCATCCTCAGGTTGTACTGGGGAATCCTAGAGTTGACATGTCCTTCCTCTGCCCCATTCACTTTTGAAGCTTTTATTTTCTTCTGCTGTGAGCAGCGAGTGGTTTCACATCTGAAGTGAACAGAAGCACATTTTTTATTGGAATGAAACTCTATTTTCTCCACCGTGATGTTTATGAATCTCGGATAATAAACCATCATTTCTCACCAAGGAAGGAAGGAAGGAAGGAAGGAAGGAAGGAAGGAAGGAAGGAAGGAAGAAAGAAAGAAAGAAAGAAAGAAAGAAAGAAAGAAAGAAAGAAAGAAAGAAAGAAAGAATAATGCAGTCTCACATTAATTATTTAATTTGAGCACATTATTGAATTTTAAGCTTATGTAAATCACTTCTAGTATAAATCAAAGGTAACAGCTGTGAAGTTTAACACATACAGCCTATAACTGTAATTCCTTCCCTCTTTTGCTGCTGAAGAGCCAAACCCAGTCCTGTCAAAAGTGCCATACTCCTGATTATATACTTCTCAAGAGTAAAACACAACATTGTACCCTTCATGATTTCAAATCATAGACTCTACAAAGGATTCCCAGCAGAAGGAGTGTTAGTCTATACTGTACTGTACTAGAAAGTATAGACAGCATACCTAAAAATCCAACCATCCCTGGGAAAGTACCACCCACCTTCTTTTTTAGATTCTCTAACACAGAGGTCTTACCTTAGTTTTCAAATACAGGAGAAGGAAGCATCCCCCACTTCTATGGAATACCTGAAAGCATTTGCTGAGGATTATCTGTTTCCAGTGTCCATGCTCCCAGCCTACAACTCCCAAGACCTTCAAGAAAGTCATAATCACTACTTAACCTGGGAAAGAATGCACAATACCTGCAAGCAGGGTTTGGATTAAATACCATCTAAGAGTTGTGATATTCCTTTTAGGCTCCTAGAGCTCTGTCAGAAAAAGAGCCATGATTATTTGCTGCTCTTCCAGAATGCACCTCCAAGATAGAATAAATTCAGTGTCTTTGTCATTTTAGAAGAGCAAAAAGAGTGTTAATTTAAACACTGCTTCATGGATTTTATGATTAATATTGTGCAAGCAACACCAAAAACTTTGAAACTCCTAAATGTGAGCAGCTAAACATTTCTCATGAATATGCTTTATTGGGGTTACTTACCAAGAGGTGTAGTGGAGCTGCAATTATAGAATAAAAAAAAAAAAAAAATTAAAGCCCATCTACAAAAACCAAAGATTATTTAAGTCCCTTTTCTACCCTGCGCTGTGATGCCATAAATCCTCTTTTGATCAGATACAATTATAGGGGTTTTTTTCTAGTCTTTTGAATTTTGCTTCACATTCTTTTCAGATCTGATTTCTAAGGTAATTTTTTTTCTAGATGGAATACCCTGTGCTTGATATTGAAATGTGATTTGACAAAAATATAGTGGTGAAACTTTGAAGACAAATTATGAAGGATTACTTTTTTTACTTTCTACAAAAGTTTCATTGCAATTCACTCTTAATAATTTTCAAGGGATACTAATCCACTGATGCTTCCGTGAAAATTTTGAATTAAGGAAGGACTGGTAAAACAGATTTATTAAAACCTTTTTGAAACAGAAGATAATTCAGTTATCATCTTCATCATCCCTTGCTACAGAGCCAGCAGTCCTTAATCCTATTTATTATCTCTTAAAGATATCACCATGGAATTTGGCTGGTAGGATGGGGCAGATATTTATATATTTATGGATTTATCCTTTCCAGGATAACTATTCTTCCACATGGGAGTCTGCGAATCCTGAATGCTTCCAAGTCTGATGAAGGGCGGTATTTATGCCAAGGTGTAAATGTATTTGGATCTGCAGAAATCATTGCATCACTATCTGTTAAAGGTATGAAAACATGCTTTGATGGTAATGATGATTTATTTTGACAAATATTTAAATATTATCCCCAGCCAACCATAAAGCAGCATTCTCCAGGCAGAATAAAAAAGCATTTCCAACAAGCTAAGGGGACTAAACTCCATCTGGTCAAACATTGAATCAGATTGCATACTCCAGCTGTTTTATTGTAGATGTGTCATAAGAATTAATATATATATTAAATCACTCAAACTATAAATAATTCTATAAGTAAAGGAATCAATATTGCTTTAAACATATTTTATCTTTGGGAACTCAGTTACCCCTAACTTTTTCTGCATGAGTAGAAACATTTAAATTAAAGTAATAATTGTATCTGTATAAAATCCAGAGAAAGGTAGCACCTTAGAAGATTGATAATAATACTACCACTACTGAGTAGCAATCCATTTCTGAACCTTTTTTTCTTTTTCATTTTTCAGCTGAATTAATGGATTTTCTTTGCAGGTGTTCAAGCCTTTTGACTTCATTTTTCAAGCTACTTCCTGTATTTAGTAATCCAGGAAACATCCTTTATTATTTTATGTGAGAAAACTGAAATTTTCATGCAATCACAAGATTCCAGGTGCTCCAGCCTCAAAAAAAAAATAGCTTTTCCTGAAACTTGTAAAACTAATTAATTAATCCATCTCAGATGTCCCTTAGATTGCTGTTTAGGATTCTGCCTTATTGACTCCATGAAACTGTCAGTACCTTCTGATCCCCAGTGTCATGCTTCAGTGTGTATTATGAATATGTTTCAGTATTTGACTGTCTGCAATTCATAATAACAGCAAATGCAAGCTCTGAGTAGAGTCAGCAGTAGTCAATCCTATCATTTTGGTCTAACACTATAGCTTAATTTCCGTGTGAATGTTCCTAACACTTCTCTGTTTCCAGAACCTACAAGAATAGAGCTGACTCCCAAGAAGATTGAGCTAACAGTTGGAGAGAGCATCGTCCTCAGCTGCAAAGCCATTCATGACAGCTCCATGGATGTCACCTTCTACTGGACGCTCAATGGGCAGCCAATTGACTTTGAGAAAGAAGGTGGACACTTTGAAAGCATCAAGGCAGTAAGTGACCATGCATTTTTCATCTCTGTGCTGGGAATTGATAAAAATTTGCATGCTTTTTTATGTCTCCCATTTACCAAATTTTGACCATATTGAGGGATAACTGGTTTCAGTAACATTGGAAAAAAATGGTAGATAGAGGAGGTGCAAAGTGCAGATAACTAGAATTACTCCAAGTAGTATTCTTCAAGAAGATATTAAATTAAAGCTTATATATCCTATTATTAGTGATGTATCAGATGATCTTTGTGAGTTTTCATCAAATCCTGCTTACATTCTTATGCTGATTTTAATATAGAAAGGATGCTGCTGTAAGCATTGATGTCTCTCTCACAGATAACATGGCTGTTGAAATGCCCTCACCTCTCAGTGTTTTACTTGCCTAGAAAATATTTTAATATCCGAATAGCAAGGGCTATATTTACTAACTTCCCTGCAGGACGTACTTCCTAAACGTATAACCATTATTTAAGTCAACATGAATCATATGGACAAAAATATGCATACCGATTTAAAATATTGCTACTTGAGTCAAAAAGAGTTTCATGTGATCAAATGGTATGATAAAGAATTTCAAACCTGTCTTATGTAAAATGATTTGAACGTTTCTTAGTAGAAAGAAGTTTTTTAGTGTGAACAAGCTTGGAAATGGAATCTACAGTAATTTAACTAAATCTTCCAACTAATGAATTGTAAATCAAATGTCCATGCTATGTTAACAGAGAAAAATTAAGTTCATAAAGGTCAGGAAATTTTAAAACCTAATGTATCTCATTTGAGTACAATGTAGCAAAGTTAATTTTGCATTAAAAACCTTGTCAGCTGCAATCAATTTATTTTTCTGCTTGCCTATATGGAATTCATACTCTTTATGGAATTCATATCTTCTTGGTGGGGGGTTCATGTTTTTATTATTTGAGTTCACTTCAATAAACCTTTTGATTGAACAACATTAGCTAGGTATATTTTAGTGGGAAGGTTCATAGTATAGTTATCTTCATCTGAGGAATATTACACTCAAAACAACACTATTTATGTAAGATGGAAAACTTTCATTCCTCTTTAACTTCAAAATCATTCTTTGATTCAAGAAAAAACTCTATGATTACAATTTAACTTCAAGTCATTCCCAAAAAATTGAAATCTAAAACATGCTACATGATTCTTTCCTTGTATTTCAGCATCTCTCTTCAAATGAAATTTTTAATGAATGGGAAATATCCACAGGCTAGGAAATTTTCAAAGTAACTTCATATCTCATGTCAAAACAAAGCTAATTTAGTATAATTTAACATATGAAAAAATAGGATTTTGTAGATCTCTCTCAAGAATTCTTCATTAATTTCATTTCTACAAGAGAAAACCCCCAAATTGATAGAAATAAGGCTTATTTAAACCAATCAAAGACAACATCGTATTTTCAGATGAATGTTCATGCAAATCTCACTAAAATTACTGATTGCTTTAACTGCCTGACGTCATTAAAACTTGGCCAAAACTTGATAGATTTAACCAAATATTTGAGTTTATTACCTCGTCCTAACTGTGCTGCTGCAGTATTACTGCAACTTTACTAAGTGAAAATAGTACTACTCACAGAATAAGCTGGGTTGGAAGGGACACACAAGGATTGTGGAGTCCGACTCCTGGCCCTGCACAGGACACCCCAAGAGTCACTCTGTGTGCCTGAGAGTTGTTCCATCACTTCTTGGACTCTGTCAGGCTCTGACACAACCTCAGGCCATTGCCTTGGGTCTTGTCATTGGTCACAAATGGGAAGGGATCTGCACCTACCCCTTCTGCTTCCCCTAATAAGGAAGTAGATGGCAGCTTGGTCTCACCTCAGTCTCCTCCAGGCTGAACATAGTCTCTCATGAAGAAGTAATTAAAATATCTTGATTTTTGCAATGTCCTGAAATGAAGCTGGATCCATTGAGAGATGCAAATCTTGAAAGTGGTAATAAAAACTGTGGTAATACAGGATTTTTTTTGTGTTTTAACATGATTCTCATACCTACTCATTTGTGTAGTGCTGTCAATTGTCTGTCACTATAATTTCTGTAACTACATGAGAATGAGAAATTAATCAAAATGTTAAAAATGTATTTCTTTACTTCACTAAAATCTAAAGCATGACCAGGTACTGAGGAGAAAGGAAGATAAAACTCATTTTTTGCTGTCATGTAATATCCTTTAACCTATTCAGTTTCAAAGCTGAGATACACAATGAGTTAAAGCCAAAGGTTTATGAAGGGAGAAAAGAGGAACTTGAAGTCTGATAGAGTTCTATCTCTATCCCTTTTATTGCTCTTCTGAATGAAACACTTCAAAATTGCATGAGTTGATCCTGAACAAAATGCTTTTTAATGGAGTAAATTTAAGAAAAATAATATATTTTTTTGTGCATGAAGTCACAGAATTACATATCCATTTTTGTCCATGCACTGATACTTCAACAGACAAAAATATTTTCAGGCTTGCCTGCAATTTGGTTATTCATTTTAAAGCCTGACTAATTAAACATTATTTAAATGGCTTTTGTAATAATAAAACCACTGAAAACTTCTCATCACTGGTTGAAGTGCTCATACTTTCACTGTGGCAGACCCAAGTGTTAAGTATGATAAGCATCTTGATGCTTAATGCAGTGTTGTAAAAGCTATCACCAAAGTAACACTTATTTAGTAACACCTATTTGGGATGTAGACAAATTTTCACTTACTAAATTTGCATGATCACTAGCAATTACAATTTAAAAAAAAAATCTTCTCTTACTGATAAATATTATTATTTTTGTTTTGAAATTATATCAGTAGCTTTTGTACTAAAAAAGAACTCTTATAATTTTTCATATTGAGAAGTAATTTTTGATACAAAATGAAGGTATTTTTGCTGTTCTTTACTGAGCTATTAATGATTTATTGCCCATACCAGTTACTTCAAGGACTTGCCTGGCAAAAAGTTAAGTGTGATAAGGATGTCAACTTGTGCATGAAGTGAATATTAAGGAAAATGGGCCAGGTGATTTCCACTGGGATGACTGGAGATAGAAGTCTAGGAAAAGAAAACATCCCAAATGATGTGTATATGTAACTTCACAGTACATTTGGTGGAAGAACAATAATGCCAAGGGTTATATCAAACCAGAATCCTCTGGCATTGATAAAGTCTTATTTTGTCTAGCAAAAGACTTGATAACATTTTAGGTTCTATGAGGAATAATCTGTGTAATAGAAAAAATTTTGCATGGAAGTCTGAATTTCCAAAATTTTCTTGTAGCAACACAGCATGCAATGAACTCATAAAGTATAGACTTGCATGTTTTTATTAGAATAACTTTGATTTTCTGCCCCTCAAGCCAAATGTGGAAGTCCTAGTCAAAATTCTATTCGAAATGTTTTCTCCTAAAATCTCTACTGACCTTAATTTTCTCTTAGACATATCCCTTTTTCATCTAAAAATATCTGATTTTTTCTGTAGATTTTCATCCAACTGTCATAATTCCAATTCTGTTCTTGAAGGCTGATACTATTTTTATAGCAGCCAAACAAAATTATTTACTGTGGTTATCCACAGACTGGTAAGCAACAGCATTGCTTCTAATGTCCCTCACCTTGACTTTTCAGACTCAGGAACGTGATTTGGTCTGAGTATGTTCTTGGTCTTTGATCTTAGCTGAAACTGCCATAATAGAAGAAATAAGTACAACTTGTCGTGTTATATTTTACAATGGTTATTTGTTCACATGGAAGTGAATGGAAATCAACTGTTTTACTCCAAAAAGGCCAGCAGATACAGATTGGACAATGCATTTATTCCAGCCTAGTACTGGACACTTCGATTGGATAACCTAGAATTTTGGACAATACGTAAATTTACATCTTCCCTTGTGTTTTCAAGTCACTCCATAATTTCTTGTAGTACTTTTATCATATTCAAGAAATTAGGATTAAAATTTCCTAAACATTTCTAAATAGGAAGAGCTAAGTTCTATGCTACATGAAATCAATTAAAACAGCAGGCTGTTAATAATAATGTCTTTCTTCTTTATTAGATGTAAACCCAAACAAGGTTAATTAAACAGAGATTTTACGTAATGCCCTGACTGCCTCGCAGTTTCCCTGACATGAGGAAAACAGCAATAGCTTTTCAAAACAGAAGCCTTGCAGAAGACAACAAGCTCTTTGCGCAGTGAATTTCTGTTCAGGGTACAGCTGCCATATCAGCGTCATTGTTACCAATTTGTTTCACTGTCTGTTGCAATCCTTTCCTGCTGATGGAAGAGGCTGAACACAGCCATTACTGTCAACTCTAATCTCTAGATATTTCAGCCCTGTGCTCATTACCAGGTTATGCCCACTTGTCATGCTACAGCAGTTACCTATTTGAGCAATTAGGAGCCATTTAAACAAAAAAAAAAAATAAATCTTGTCTTTTGGTAATAAATAGCTGTTGCAAATTAGATAGTGCACTAAATAAAATAAGGATTTCTAGACTTTGAGTTCTACGACTGGTACCTACAAACCAAAATCCAACTACAAAGACCACAGTGTAATACTGCATTTTACCATGTGTTGCTTCCAGGATATAAACAGTTCTAGTGAACTGATTGAATTTATTTGATGCTGTGCTAGAAAGAGACACTCCAAACTTTTCCTAGAATCAAAAAGAGTGTCTAAATTGTTGTATGCAAATGCTTGTGACTTTGGCTGTTAATAGAGAGTAAGGGACAGAGACAAAAAGCAACTTCTGATCTCATTTATCTTGGAGAAAAGGAAGCTGAGGAGGATCTTACTGCCCTCTTCAGCTACTTCAAAGGAGGATCTAGTGAGGTGGGGATCAGTTCTCCTCTCCCAGGTAACAAGGGACAGGATGAGAGGAAGTGATCAGGTTGCACCAGAGGAGATTTAGATTAGAGGTTAGAAAATATTTCTTCACTGCAATTGGTCAGGCATTGGAATAGGCTGCCCAAGGAAATGGTGACATCACTGATCCTGGAAATGTTCAAAAGGAGTGTAGATGTGGCACTTGGGAATATGGTTTAACAGTGAACATGGCAGTGCTGAGTTAATGGTGGGACTCAATGATTTTAGAAGTCTTTTCCAACCTTAAGAATTCTCTGAACTCTTCTATTTAATTTTATTTTAGACAAGGGAGATAACCAATAATTTTGGTTTTAATGCCTCTCAGCATTCCCGACTAATTTTTATTAAAAGTCATTGTAATAAGTCATGAAATACAGTCAGATAATTTTTACTGATTTGTTCCACTGGTATTTTGTACCTTTCCTTGTTTACAAGAAGCATTCTATAGCAAAAAACCTTGGGATAAATAAAAGACATTTCATGACAGTCCATTCTTCTCTCTGTTTACTTGGAGCTGATGGATCATTTAACTGCTTGGCACAGTGTTAATCTGGGCTATAACAGCAGAGTCGATTGTTTGAACAACTGATCAATATCAGTTCCTAAAGAAGCCTCAATTTAAAGCTCTGCTGGCTATTTTACACTTGCAGCTCTGCAGCCTTTCTCCCCAGCTGCTGTGGCAGTGCTTTCCAAGCCTTCCTGGCAGTACTTCTCCAGTTCAGTTCTTACACTCCCAATCTTTTAGTTTTATTCTTGAGGCCTTGCACCTGCAAACCTCAATTGTGTTGTTACAGAAAAGTGTCATGGGAAGAAGCTTTCACTGTCCTGAAGCTCACCTCTACTTCTTGCCCCCTTTTTTTGTCTCCTGTTTGGTAAACCAAGACACAGCATGCAGCACAGTAGATAATGTTCACATAAATACTTCATAAATGTTATCCAACAATATATATACTAAGAATGTTAACAATCAATCATTGTGTAACAGCTGCTCTTAATAAGCATATTCTCATTAATATAAACAATAGGAAGTGTAAGTAGGTCCCAAAGAAGATGATATAACACTAGGGGGGAAAAAAACCCCAGCAAAATATAATCATCATTTTCATAGTCACCTACTGCACTGGAGGGAGCCTCTAGAGGTCTTTTCTTCCTTTTTTCTCGTGGTAATAAAATCTCAAATACAGAACATGAATTTAGCATCAGAAGTGTAGTGGGCGTCTCTGTCCTGAGGCTTGCCATTTCATATCCCATCTCTTTTCTCATTCCTTCCCATTCTCACTGCTTTTTCCATGTTTTTGTTAATCCCTTGATTTCACAAAACTACCCCAGTACATGACAGAGCACCTGACAGCTGATATTCTTTTAACTTCATCTCTTTTTCTACCTTTATTCAATAAAATTAATCAAACTCATTTGCAGCAATTCAAGATGTACTTGAAATGCATTTGAAGCATTTCAAGTTTATTCAAATTCTCCCCCTCCACTCTCAACACTCCATCACTCTCTGGCATCCACTCAAAGCCACCAGTACTCACCAAAACAACTCTTTTCATCATTCTTGCCATGTCTATGCAAATTGTTCATAAATACTCCCACTCAAAGAGTCTGCACTTCTCCGCATGATTCTTAAGGATTCACAAACCTGAAGACATCCTTTTAACTTCATATAGACAGGGGAAATGCAAGTTATGTTTTATAAAGTATGCCTGAGTCAATCTGCATCAGCCTGGATACTGATATATTACCATTATTATCCTGCCTCATACCATTGATCACAACAAAACTGATAACAATGATTTCATCTTCTTCGTTCCAAAGATGCTTATATGATTAAAAGGCAGAGATCAGAATATAATTTTCCATTACCGATATATCAACCAAAAAATCTGCTGCTTCTCAGATTAAATATTTGCAATTTGTAATCATCACAAGCAGTAGACAGATGTAGTTTATATGTTCAAACCTGAGAATTTGCATGAAATAGTACTTAAATTTTCCTAAACAGAGTACGGACAGAATTTGGCTTGAAGACAACATTCCATCATAATGTACATTTAAATTGTCAGTGTCATTTAAAAGAACTTTATTGTACTGCTGGTCCTCACTTACTGTTGGTGGTAGAAAGATAACATTGCCATAAGGTTAGTCTGTAAAATCATGTGCTTGCTTCACATAAACTCACCAAAAAAACCCTCAATTGCCATTGAAATATAGCAAAAATAAACGGTGAAATAATTTTTCAATTAAATCTAAGTGAATTTCATTAATAAAGGCTATTTTGCTAAATAAAGTAACATATGAGTCAGGAATTCACCTAACCTGTGTGTTATATGTAAAAACACCCATATATTTTAAATGATCGTTTAAATTGAAAAAGCTATCATTTACAACCCAGGTCATTCTTGCTTAGGATCAAATCCCAATCCTTTTGACTTGACACAGCATTGTTTTATTGCTCTCAATTTAAACAGAATAGAATCTTTTTAGGCTTTCTCCCAAGCACTCTCTTCTGTATAAAAACCACTTTGTAGGAAAGCATCCTCACCTCTCACTGTCAAGAGATTTAGATGACAGGCAGCAAACCTTGATAAACCCCTGTAGTCGTAGTAAAGAAGTTGCCCAAACTCCACTTTGGCTTTCATCATAAAAGTTTTCCTGCAATGGCAGTCAGTGTTTGCCCATTCTTTTCTTCCATTTGATTTAAGCTTTTGTTGAATGATGATCGTTTGTAATATTCTCATTACCCATTTTAGAAACATTCTTCCCAGGCAAAGAGACAGTTTTCACTGCATGTTGTCCAGGCTGAGTTCACAGCCTGAAGCCTCTGCAGAGTACTAGGCAGTCCTCAAGCCCTTGCAGTGCAGAAGTTGAGAGCTGTAGGTCACCACGTCATCTCTACCAACTACCCAGTACTATGAACTTCTTTGGCTTTTTGTCCCTCTTTCCAAGATAAATCAGAGCTACATTCAAAGAACTGCAGTTGGAGGGAAGTATGACAATGAATGTGGAAAATGAGCAGCATTAGAAGCTGATTAAATGAAAGCTGGGCCTGATACAATGAGAAAAAAAAAAGATATTTCATATGGATTTTCCACATATGATTCTGTATTTTAAGCATATGTCATAAATGATGTAATAATCAACCTAAGTGTAATTCTTTCATGGAAGAGATAGGGAAAAGGGAACAAAAGATTTACTAGATGTTAAGAAAGTGCTCTAGGGTCTAACTGTGAGCTCCATTTCAAATCCAGACAGATCAGAAATTGTGCAAAGTCGTCAGAAATTGATTAGAAATTAGAATTTGCAAAGTCTTCAGAAGAAAAAGTAAGATATACTAAATGGACCACCTTGGTTTAGTGATAAAAACTCGGCAAATGAATGGACAGATTAACAGAGAGGTTTCCTAGCAACTGGCTCAGGACAATGAGCCAGTTCTTCACTCTCACAGGAAGAATAAGTTTAGTTCTCTTAATCTGAGGGAAGAAACATATCTAAAAGTTGTTTATTGCAAAGCAACTCACAACTGTTAAGATCTGGTTATTAAAATGAGAGAGATGTCTTTGCCCAAATTAAAGTGCAAATGAGACCATATGTCAAAGTCATTAGTATGGATTTTTATTTAACAGTAAATGTGAGGGAGAAAGGGGTAGAGAGAGAAAGAAATAGGAAAAGGGAGTGGGAGCAGGGAAAGAAAGAGAATGACAGAGAGACAGAGAATATGTGACTGCTGCATGGATTCTGTTGGTTCTCTTCTTCTGATCTTCTCAGTGGTGAGCGTCCCAGTCTAGTCAAAGTGATTGTCACTGTCTTGAGCCATAAGGGGTGGGAGAAACACAAAATCCACTGGGTTTTTATTTGCTCAGATTTGGGTGGGCATGCCCAAGTACCTCCCCTGAGGCAGGGAATTTTACACTGGATGATGAAATATTTTGAATCATGGGACACTTCATCAGTCTAGTGGTTTATGACACATTCTAAGAATAAGGCATCACAGCTGCCTCTTATGTCAGTAAAACTGAGCCAATAATGGCCCACCAGAAGGGGTGAATTCCTTCAGGCTGTGTGTGAATGTTCTGCCCCTTCTCTGGAAGGGAATTTCCACAGCTAGCTGCTGCTGTAAGGACTTTTGGATAAAAAGTAGGACCCCAACTTACAGGATCTGCCTCTTGTCAGCCTTTTCCCTTATCTTATCCAACATGCAGCCTCTGGTGATGGTGTGCACACCTTCTGCACCTGGGCAGTTAAGTGATTGATTGGGTAATTAACTAGTATCACTCCAGGTTCCCACAGCAACCTCTTAAGATTTATGAGATGGAAAGAGAAAAAAAATCCCCACACAAGTTCCTCTCTGTGAATATTTGAGATGGCTGAAGAAGTATTAATTCCCCAACAGAAAATTCTCTGAAAATTGTCTTTTTTGTTTTGTTTACTTGTTTGGGTTTTTTTGTTTCTGAAAACCCCCCAAATATTAGGACAATGAGTGGAAAAGACAAATGCAGTGATGTCATTACTACTGAGCAAAGAATGCATGTTATATGTTCTTTGGAACCTTTTTGAATTTGGGGAAGTATTTCCACATCCAAAGCAAATGCTATGGCATCAATGGCACCAATTTTTGAAAAAGAAATAGCTTCAAGCAATTTGTACAACTAATGTACAGTTAATTAGATACATTGCAGACATGACTATGACCTCAGACAACATACCACGCTGAAGAAGACAGAACCATAGCTTGATGTTTCATTCACCATTGGAGCTGCCCAGATCTAGATGAATGGGATGCTTGGGAGCATAATATGAATGGTACAATAATTCATAGTCCTGGGGAGAAACATTAGTCATGACAGATAGGATTCTAAGCTCTATTATTATTTATTTGCTGCTTAATGAAGATCAACAGTGTACAGCAGGTCTGTAGCTGATGCTGACCTTGAAGGTTACTCTTAGCGTTCCTGAAAATCAGTAAAAGTTGGTTGCTGAACCTATCAGTTTTGGTTTGCTCTTTTAAGTTTTAGCTTCAGTAAAATGCAATCTACATTACCCACAGTAGAAGTTTATACTGAAATTAAGGTACTGATACTTGGTTAAGTGGATAATTCAGGGTGCAACACCAAGGAATATGGATTTTTCTAGTAAAATGCTACTTTGAAATAACGCACTTGCAAAATATTCCCTGTCAAGAAAGAGCATAGAATCAGTAAAATAAGAGGCAGCTTTTAAAAAAATACTCTTAATAGCATCAAAATTCAGACCTAGACAAAGAAATTTACATGCCACTAACTTTGGCTTTGAATAAAATTGAGACCACAAAGTTGCTGATACACCAAGCTGTCCTAAATCATCTTAGCCCATGTGAGAGAGACCTTCCTACATTGTTTGCATTCATATCGCCCAGTTTTTGTCTTCCCCAAGGGAAAGTGAATGTCTCTTCTTTGCTGAAGCATGACGTCTTTTTCCACTGACAGAAGTCTAAAAGCACAAGAAAGTTTCTGACCTTAGATATTTTTTATTAATGGAGTCTCTGCTGCATTCTCACTTAGTAGGGTTTTTTTCAACTGGATTGTAATTGTTTAAGTAGCAACTACAATGACAGAGTGCAGAATTTTTCTTGAGACTTAGAATATCAGCACTTAAGTTTAACCTCCCCCAGACCTTTTTGTGGCCTAGAGCCTCTTATTGCAGGATAAACTAATCAACAAACAATTTGTCTTCCAAGACTTGGAAGAGTCTGTAAAATTAATGGAGACCACTTTATACATGCCACAGAACAGCACTAATGCAGTATTTTTAGAGTCCCTGGGCAAAGATATCTCCTACTTATCTAAATGGAAGCTAAAATATGTCAATATTTTCTTGATTATGATCAGGAATCCAGTGTCTGAGCATATACCTATCTGTATTAAACACAGTCAGTGTTTAATCCACTCACACATCCTCAGGAATGCTGGCTGCACATCTGTTATGTTTTAATAGAAGAGTTTCATAGAGATCTATGGCACTGCACTGCTCTCCACTTAGAGCAATGGTTCTTTATTGATGCTTCTCTGCCCAGTTACACAGGTGTGCAGATGAAACACATATATTTTTCCTGATAAGAATATTAGGATTTACACATTCATGAACCCTCTGGAAGTTAGACTGACAGCCAAGGTTTTTAACAGTTCCTGAACAATGAAACCAGACAGTTGTATCCATTATGCTATTCCTCATATTTAACACTAAAACACACATTAGATGTAAATTACCCTCAAGAGAGGACAAAAGTAGACTGATTATGGTCTTATACTTTATGTAACTAAAGCTTTGTACCAAGATCACTACTGATCTGGAGCAACCCATTTCAATAGCTAGTAAATGCTGCTGTTGTGCAACTTAAAAAAATTTATATCCTGAATTTGACTCCCAATAGGAGTGTGTACTCTTTTGCATTTCAAGCTGTAGAGTACTAAAATATCCATTTCCCCTGCTGTGATTTCTCATATGCCAGAGCAAGAATATAAGAATTGTATTATGGCCTGACTGGTCTGACTATTTTCCCTTCAGCAACATCATTACCTAGGCCACTTCAGAAGGCAAAACACTCCCATGGTAATCATGCTCTTAGATCTACAGAGTTATTAAGCTATAGATCATGCCTACATTCACTTTGGCCTCAGAGGCAGCCTTAATGTCTCCACCTTCCTTTTCCTTCTTTGCACTTGAATATCCTTTGGTAAAGATTTCGCCTTGATGGTACATGGGATATTACAATAAGTTAGTTCAAAAAATGCAAATGAAGAGAAGATTGACTGAAGAAGTGTGCCAAGATGTGCTGCAAAGGAACTCTTCTGCCTAAAAAGAAAAAACTAAATTATAGAAGATTGGATCTTGAAATGAATCCTATTTCATCTTGTCATTAATGACCTTGGCATAAAAGAAAGTATGCAAATGATGATTGTATGATACAAATTGGACATCTTACCAATGCAGCAGATGATGAAAATAACAGATGGGAACAGACAAGAAATTCAATCCCATGAAGAACAAGGTCATGCACGTATGAATGACTGGTTATAAAGAGGGAGCTCATAACTTGCTAATGAATAAGGATAAAGATCTGAGTGTGTCTACATGAGCACAGAATAAATATAAGTCAAGAAACAAGCAAATATGAATCTAGGTGAATTCAGTGACAAATTTCCAGCACAGCTGGAGAAGTATCAATACTTACACCCCCAGAAAGATTTTCTTTTGAATGCAGGGTACAATTCTATTCACTCATAATCAAGATTACTCAAATTAGAACCACTGAATGGGATAGAAACATATAGTTCAAGGAAAGACTGTCAGTGTTTGCTTGGTTAGCAAAGTAGACCAAATCTGAGAAAAGAAATGACTATAGTCAATTAATGTTTCTTAAAGTGAACTTTGGGGAATTGTAATGACTGTTGGCTAAAATTCTAAGAAAATAGAAATTTGAACTGGTTCTCTCTTTATAATTCTCTACATTTTTTTTGCACTTTTCAGTATTGAATACATACATATTTTATCAGGAAGGATGAGAATCATATAATATTTTCTCATTCATATTTAGCATTAACTTCCTCTCTATTAATAAAAAAAAAGCAATCAATATTATCTTTCAAGTAATCTTAATTTTAGCACAGTAGCAAGACATATTCCAAATGTCACTGCCTTACAGTAAAGAGGGAGAGAAGAAAGTTCCTAATTTCTAAGAGGACTTTTTTTAATACACAGATAGCATCCAAAATATTTCTGTTCATCTCCTTAATGAATTTCTTTGTGCTAGTTGGAATAATTTGCTTTGAACATGCAAATATGTGCAATGTGCTTTAAGGAAAGTCAAAGTTATTAAAAACCTGAAATGCTCTTCTTTAATCCCTACTAATAATTGTATAAATGCACTGTTCTGATAATCCTCACAAGAGGGTATTAGGACACATAATTTTTGTAAGATGAAAGCCACATTCAAGAGTTGCTCAGACTGTACAAAAAACACCCTTGTGAACTACCTTGAACACAGATTTACTGAGTTTTAAACTGGCACTTTATCCCTGTTTCAGCAAGCATCCTCTGCAGATTTAATGATCAGGAACATCCTCCTGATGCACGCTGGCAGATATGGTTGCAGGGTCCAAACCGCAGCGGACACCGTGTCGGATGAGACAGAGCTGCTTGTTAGGGGTGAGTATGCTCGTGGTTCTCCCCTGAAAACACAACCACCACACACAGCTCTACCAGGGACTTTTAAATAAGTGAGCTTCAGGGATGTCTATGCCATGCAGAAGTCCTCAGATTTTATGTTATTGGAGCCATTTGTGATTAACCTGCTGTCGTTTCAACATAAGCTGACCTGCAGACACTGCAGAGATAAACAAAAGACAGTGGGTTAATAGACAGTTTTAAGAGAGGTAACAGCACAAAAGGTATACCAGATTAGCTAAAATGCAGACAATTAGCCTTCACAGACCTGTGTAAGGTAGGTAAAATGAGTTTTTGCCATTCTACTTGATGCTTTGCATTTCATCTTATGGTCTGGCCATTCTTTCAGCTTCAGCAGTTTAGGAACATTCATTCATTTCCTAAGAGGGGTGCCCATGCAGCCTTTCATAAAATGATAGACATGAACATTGAAAAACAGAAGCTCCATAATATGACAAGAATTTGGGGTTTTTTCTCACACTGAATTGCTACCACCAATTGTCTACTGCATTTTTATGCCCCAGTCCTATAATCTGTTAAATTGTTTCACCTGTCACTGAACCTTCCAGATTATGCACAGGAACTCCAAGTCCTTTTCCTGAGGATCCCAGATCATACTGAGGATGCCAACTCCATGGAGCAGAGTGTTTCTGCACTCTGCACTGGGGGTGTGTGCATACACACATATACACACACGCGCACACACTCTTGTGTGCTCCATGCCTGAGGGGATCTGGGGATCTGCAGTTCGCTTACTGGCACACTTACTGGCATAAAAACTGGTGGGTCCTGCAATGCCAAGAGAGATGGATCCCTGCTAGGTAGCACAGCTGAGTAGCATTACTGTGGATGATACATTTTTTAAATAAATCAAGGTAGATATTTTATTATTATTTGAAAAACTCCAGATTAAAAAAAAATCAGAATTATTTGGGTATTATAATTCAAAAAATAATTATTTTACCACATTCCACAATATCTTTAAATTTGATATGTCCCTATCCACCACTTTTAGGGTAAATATATGTTTTAAATGATTAAAAATATTTCTAGCTGACTGCAGGGCTCTTCATTTTTTCATGAGAGTGATAGTTAAATATTTCCATAAAGACACTTTAAGGACCGTCAGATTTCTATGAGCTATGGCACTTTTGGGATGATTGTATTCAGCTGACTCACCATGTAATACCATTTTAGCTGCCTTATGAAATCTGATTCTTCCTCCTGGGTTATGCAAGGCCTTTTGTTCCCTCTTTGTCTGTCTCAGACAGGAGCAGAAGGCTCTATGGATAGACAAGGCAATCTCAACTTTAAAATGAACTTTTGTGACAAAAAATCTTAGTTATTATCTAGGATAGACTGATTACAAAATTGTTTTCTAAGAATCCTGGCTGTATAAATTAGTTTATTGAATATCCTGTACAAATGAAATTCTTCTCTGAGGAAAACGTCTGAGATTAAATTTTAAGAAAGGCATTATAAGTATCAGGATTCATTTATGTGAGTCTCATCACCATGTCACCATGCTGTTGAAGTAAAAGCTATATCTGCTTTGTAGTCGAATTTGAATTCAAATATACTTTGCTTACAATTTTCTCATTTTCTTGTTTCTACAATTGGATAATTTTAAGATAGAGCAAGAAATTTTGTTTTGTGTTGCAGAAAATGTTTTAAGCAGCTTCAGCGTAGAATTGCAAAAGACTAGTCCTTACAGACATCAACAGTGCAAAAATCAAAAATATTTATAAGAATCTAATCTATCTCTCCTTATACTTTTACAGGAACTTCATTTCAGTATCTCTAATTTTTTTTCTCCCCTATCTCAGCCTGTAGTGTGCACCTAGTGGCGTGCAACATGACACTGATCCCAAATTGTAGCACCTTTCAAACTTACTTATGTTTAGCTTTCGGTGACGCTGGACATTGTTTAGGAGAAGATAACAACAGAAACAGATGTTTCAGTAAATATTTCAGTAAACTCTGAAGAATTCCACCTGACAAAGGAAGTCATCCTCTATGAAGAAAACTCATGCAGTAAAGTTTGTAATCCAAAGCCATATTATTCTTTATTTCCAGTACACTTTATAGTCAAAATAGTTTCATTTTATGCATATTGCAAAACATCCTTTTCTTTTAAATGTTACAGCCCAAAGCCAAACTGAGCAGAAGCTTTGTTATGAACTCTCATATGTATTGATATAAGCAAACCTACAGCACACCCTTGCTCTGACCTTTCTTTCTCTCCTTTTGTCTCTGCAGAAAATACCGGTGATAATACTGATAATATCATACTAGCATATAACTCCATTTCAATCATTACTTTTATTGTAGGGTTCATATGGTACTTTAATAAATCATTGTAATTTTTTCTTGAAAAATTGTCCTTCTTACAATGTTTCTACATGAAATAAATTGGACATAGAGAATAAATTAAATTAAAATAATCTCATTCCCCCTCCTTTAGATATTCATGAATATCAGAATTACTGCCACTAGGAAATTGATTAAATTTAAACTGAAGTATGCATTCAACTGGTTCTCTATTTTTAAGCCAAAGGACTTTTTGTCAGCACTTAGTTACAAGTGATTGAGAACAGTATTATACCTCCCTGCAGCCTCCTCAGATGGAGGAAGCAGAAACAAAGTTTGCAGACTTCTGTTGCTTGAAATTAACATTCTGATCTTTAACAGACGGACATTCACCACTGTATTTTCAAGGAAGTGCAATGTCTCAGCATCATTTATTTTGTGGAAAACATAGAGTATCTTTAAGTAATATTTTTCTATTTTGAAACCATTTTTACTACTTGCTTTACTGGAAGTTCCCTTGATTATATGCCAGGAAATGTCACTATTTTTGCCCTTGCTCTTCTTTGCTCTGCATTATACAATGAAAGCTATATTTCAAAAATTATCACCAATGAAAGACAACACAAAGAACAGAGAATGTACAGTACCAAGTAA
Organism: Calcarius lapponicus; assembly: GCA_039654755.1. NCBI lineage: Eukaryota > Metazoa > Chordata > Aves > Passeriformes > Fringillidae > Calcarius > Calcarius lapponicus. The sequence continues at coordinate 75,351,937 of CM077462.1, read as the reverse complement.
ATCTCAATTTCTTTGAGTCTAATTACTCATAAGAAGGTAATTAATGGTGCAACAAGATTTCTGAATTTACTGCATATATATGTGTGTGTATATGTGTGTGTGTGTGTATGTGTGTGTGTGTGTCTGAAAAACAAAGGAAATAAAGACAGTAGCAAGTTTTATTCTGCAGCTTTCTATAATGTGTTATACATTTTTAAACTCAAAATTGAAATTTTCAAATTCACTACCTCACAGGTCTTGAATTTAGGTAATTTGCAGTGAAAAACACATCTAATATTTTTTCAATAATGATTGTGACCTAGTAGATCTCTTTCAGGAACATTTCAAACATTCTGCGTCATGTTTGGACAAAATCAGGATTCAAATATTATCAGCACTAACTACTCAAAAAACCCCTCCAAATACTTCTCTAAGTTCTCTAAAATGTGATTTAACTATGTATATTAAAGTAAGAAAAACTTTTTAGTGGTCCTTAGCATTTTCTTTTCTAATGCTGCCGGTAATGTGGATTTCATTAGGAAGAGATGCTCTGCCAGTGACTGGAGTATTTCCTCTCCAAAATACAGCTTTACGAAATTTTTTGCAATTCGTCATCACAGGGTTTTTATTATTATTATGTGCCTTAAAAAAACCCTCATGATCTTTCATTCATCTGAGATTCACCATCCCCTCTAGATACACACATTGATTCTGTAGAGGTCCCCAGAGAGTCCTTTACTCTCTGAATACGGGGAGCATGAGAGAAGATTCAGATCAAAGCCCAGAACTGATTTAAGGCAATATCAATGACTTTCAACTTAGCTCAGCAACTGCAATGCTCATCTATGAAGTCAGATAACTCTTTTAATCTGTCTCAGACCATGACTCAAAATCACACTTTCTCCTTAAAAGCATACTATACCTGCAGGTGGCAGTTAGGTGGGATCAAGGTATGTTCAAGCCTCTTTCTAATGCAGAGGAGCCAGGAGCACAGAAATCAGGTGACAAACAAATGAGCACCTGGATGTGTAGGGCACAATTTAGGGCACTTACAGTAAGCAAAATATTTTCTTCCTTCGCTGAATTGACTCCTGCTCTAGAAATGAACAGAGGGTCCCTCAGGCTGACCTCTGTCAATGGCTTAAGCCAATATACTGAACTGTTTATTGGAAAGGGAAAAGCTAAATAGCTTTATAAAAGCTAAATAACAGGCATGCCACCCTCTGAACCAGATTGCCCTCCGCTGGGGCAAAGTTGGAGATAGTGGTAAATTTGATGCAATATTTTCTGGAAGAGAGTCATCAGAGCCCATAGCAGCAGAAGATATATATGCTGATACATCTCAAGGACATCTAGAGGAGAAAACAGCTTTTCACAGAAGCTGGTAAATTTTCTAGCACCAAGCCTGCAGAAATATGGTACCTCAAGTGCAATCCCGTGACAGAAGTTCTGTATGTCTGATGATTAAAGAAATAGTTTTAGTGGAGTGAATGACTACAACAAAAATCACCTTTAAAGACTTATATTCCTGACACCCAAGTCATTACCTGATTTCATTTCATCTATGTCTTCTGTTGTTTGTTCACCCAAGGAATTGCAGAATACCTGTTTGCCATGCAAACAAGAATGTTTACAGGAGAATACAGATACTCATTGCACAGTCAACAAATGTTTTCCTCTGCACATGAAGACAAGAGACATTTAAGAAATAGAGGTGATTTATGATTTTTATGAATGCCAATCCTGTCCTTGACATCAGTCCAAGAATATTTTCCCATGTTGTGTGCATTTTCTGGCTACCAGCCTGCACTTATCCACCCAGATATTCAACTTGCAGTGAATATTAAGTAGCAGAGGAGCAGAACTGCAGAATGCTACAGCTTGGCTGATTTTCCACCTAACATTGGCACACCAATAGTCGAGTTGTCTCTGTACTGATTTTTCACAAAGATGCGATTACCTAAGCAGGAGGCTCTAATACAGGATAAATATGCATGTTATGTTCTGACACTAATGATATCTTCACAAACATGGGTACCAAACACCCAAGTACCAGCCAAAAGACTTGCCTCTCACAGATGTCTCAGGTGATCTTCTAGCCAGCAATGTGTCAGCTTTTCTTGAGACAATGCCTGCTTGGTGAATTAATTTGTGTTTTAAAGCACAGGTTCCAAAAAAGGCTTATTACATTCTTGTTTTCCATTATGCTCTTGAAATATGAAGCTATCTGTGTTTTCATGTTTTTACTTCAAGGGATATCTAAATGATCAAATGCTTCAACTATGTTTTGCTGTGAAGACGTTTAGAACAATAAATACTTTTGTCATAAAGATGTTGACACCATGAAAGGGCTGACTCTTGCTACCATACATTGGTTCAATTAGCTACAGTATTTTGTTTACAGTTTGTGTTCATTTAACTCATCAGTACAAAATCTATTATACAGTGACTGAGAGGTTTTGAAGAACACCAGCAGAAGTCATAGATAAGAGCAAAAAGCTACTTCTTACATTTACTTTAGCAAAAAGTATCTCTTTTCTCTTAAAACACACAGTTTCTAATGAATTCATTTGAAGCACTTCTTTGCCATAGACTGCAAGAAAAAAAAAAAGCTTGAGTCGAAAAATATCCTTCCAAAGCCACTTACTGTATATTCCTTTCTCTTTCTTCTGCAAGCTTGAAGGGCTGGCTGGAGACAAAACGTCTATAGTTCAGCAAATAAAAATAGTGGAAGTTGGGAACACCATACAAGAGTCTAACTTGCTTTCACAGAAGTCACCATGAGGCTTCCTATAGTTAACTACAGGCAGAGATCCCTTCTACATAGATTGAGATGAGTAGTAGTCCTCGTTCAGCAGCAGTTTCCAAGAGTCTCTTGCGGATCAGTGCAAAACCTGCTGTAATACTTATTGGATGGGGTCAGTGCTTCTAACATTTAGGACAGAGTGAGTGATTTTTGCTATATAAACCTCCGTAGAGATGATAGTGGCACCACAGACACCAGAATAGTTATTTTTCACATTTATCCAATTCATACATGACATTCCTTTTTAGAAGCATCATGACTGAATTAGAAATACAAAGTGTGAATCAAAAAATTCATTTACATCTGTGAAAGCTTCAGTGCCTAATCAATGCTACCAAGTTTCCAGGATGTTAATGTTTATTTAATAAATAAAAGCTTTTTATCATAACAAATTATTGGTTTCAGTAACATTAAATTTTCAAATTAATTCCATTAACTCTTACTCACAAATTAGTCTTGCAAGGCTGGTTTACAATTCATTATAAGCAAAAGAGTATGTTTGTATAGGTTTCAAGCTAGTCAAATGCTGGATGCTGCATTATGCACTGCCAGTCTATAGAGCAGCAAGGTCATCTCCAGTCTTTCTTTCCTTAAAATTTCTCTGCCTAATCACAAAGAAGCAAAGATTACAAGTCCCAAAATTACTTACTCAATAATTGAATTTCTGCAGTGAACAATACAAGCAAAGGTAATGAGGGTTGACAGTACAAGGTAACTAAGCCTGAGAGAGTGTAGGTAAGAAGATGACCATGAGGTCTTTGCCAGGAAAGTACACCAATGCAGCAGCCAGCCAAGTTTGCTAAAGTTTTGAGTTTGAGGTGCAAACTAACGACGTGTGCCATTTTCTAAAAGAGAAAATATTTCAAATAATTGAAATGCATAGAAATTATTTATTTGTGTTTCCTTTTATTTATCAATGATCATATAAAAGATTGCTTCAGCACATATAGTCCCCTTAATAATTTATATATGATAGATAGATAGATAGATAGATAGATAGATAGATAGATAGATAGATAGATGATAGAGATAGAGATAGAGATAGAGATGAGATAGAGAGAGAGAGAGAGAGAGATAGAGATAGAGATAGAGATGGATATCCCTCTCTATCTGAAAGCAAGGCTGTAGGGAGGCAGGGGTCAATCCCTTCTCCCATCTAGCAAGTATCAGGATAAGAGGAAATGGACTCAAGTTGCAACTGGAGAGCTTTAGATTAGATATTAGGAAAAAAAATTTTCCCTGAAAGGGTAGTATTGGAATATGCTGCCCAAGGAATTGATGGAATCACCAGTTGTGGAATTGCTCAAAGGGTGCATGGTTGAGGAATTGGTGATGAGCACAATGGGGCTAAGTTAATGATTGGACTTGATAATCTTAGAGGTCTTTTCCAACCTTAATGACTCTATGTTTTCATAATTTAATAAAAGTACTCTATAAAATATTTTTATATTACATATCTACTATCAAATATACTTTAGGAGAAATAATGTATTGGTGTCAGTTGCACTACAAATAGACCTGTGCTCTCTAAGCATACGGTTTAATTTATTCACAGTACTATTTCATTCATCTGCACTTAAGGATTTCAGTAGATTTAGATGCCAGCTATTTTCTGAGTGTTCATGTAATTGTTTACTCACTGTTTTTGCTTTTATTATCCTTTTCACTCCTGCTGCTCAAATTGTGTTTTCTATTGTTATGGATGTCAACAGACACTGTGATTTTTTAAGAGTAAAAAAAAATAAGGCCCAGTGCTCTTAATTCTCTGCATAAATGCATAATACCTTTGGAAAATTATGAGCATATATGGAGCTAATGAAAATCCTTTGACCAGTACAAATATTAGTTAAAAAGAAAACAACAAATAAACAAAAAAAATGGAAGGAAGCTTATTTTAAAATGGCATGAAAATCAGCTTCCTCCTACAACATAACACATGTATTTTAAGACTGTGCCCTGAGAGCTAACCAAATGCACTGTGCATGCCTACTGTAAGTTATGTGAGCACTGAGATCAAACAATCAAACATCTACCTGCAAGCTGTAAGATGTTGAAATGAAGCAGAGCACAATCCAGTAGTGTGAAGGGATGAAAGTCTTTGTGACTACAATCTGTGGTTTGAGTACACATTTTGTGGTCTAAAATAAAATAAAAAGGTTAAAGCTATTCATCTTATAGACTGGCAAAACTAGCAATCTAAGCAACAAATCCACTCTTATCCTTTATTTTTTGAAAAGTAATGTTTCCTCAGAACTCCAGTGACCCAGAGCAAATATAACGCAGGAACTGCTTGTTAGGTTGACCACCCTGCTCCTTTCTGTTGTGATATTGCCAATAAAACTTAAAGACAAGTACTTGGGCTTAAAGGCCTTCAAACACATTATTAAATGGAACATAAACAAGGTCAGCAGATTCTTGCTGGTCCTTGAAATTACATTTGAGCTGTAGCAAAGGCCAGGAAGATGCCCTGAGCACAGACCCTATTATTTGGACTCGCAGAATATGTCCATAATACAGAACTGTTCCCTGCGGCCAGTGAGTACAGCAGAGTTCCAATTCACACACTTACATTCCCAGTCCCCCTCCCTCAGGATAGGTGTGGCAAATGACCTGTAAGGATTTGCCCCAGCCCACAGTAATCCATTAATTGTGCCAAATCACTGGTTGTCAAAGTCATAATTTCACAGGGCATGTGGAATTGTGACAGGGTCTGTCTGCCAATATAAGAGCAGGTAGGATCAGGGCTAGAGTTCAGATTTTTACTTTGGCCCCCTTCAGTGTGGCATCTTACACATTTATTTCATTGGAAGATAGTATATTTCTGCAGACAGAGAATCAGCCCTTTAGCACCAAAACATTTCCAGCAATTAGATCTTGTAATGGGACCTTTAATTTTTTTAAATATTTTTATTTATATGAAACAGAAATAGATTCATACCTTTTAAAAGCTGTTTTTTTCAAAGTTTAAAAATGATCCCTTGTTCTAAGGAGCTTTTTTTTACAAGCATCAACTATAGGTATGAACATACTTGAGTCAAAAAGTGTCTAGAAACAAATACGAAATTAAAGATCAGACGCAATAATGCTTATTAACTCAGTGCCTGAAAAAGACACTCATAGTCCTGGGAGTGCTAGTGCTCACAGTAGGACTGCAGAGGGTGAAGGAAACATCGTGGACCAGGGTTGGGACAGGCAAGGGATGTTCTGCAGCACTAAATGTAGTCATCAGGCCACGCCAAAGAAAGAGACACTGCCAAAACTCAGTCTCTTACTCTATTTGGCAACTGTTAACAATGTCATCCAGGATCAATTCCTAGGCTAGTAGTGCTTTTGCACCTTAGAGGAAATTCAAGTTCCCTGCACTCTCCATACATTTGTGTCAACAACTACCGCTACAGAGAAGTCCAGTTCAGAGGTTCTGGACTGCAGTCTGCAATCTGAGCTCACAGAAATCAGCAGATCTCAAGGTTGCCTCATCCAAATTCACTATTTTTAGGTTTGCACAAGGCAGAGAAGTTATCAGGGTCAAGGGGCTCAACGTGACAGGTACCACTAAGGGACTTCTCAGGCAGCACACCAGGGATTTATCTTGATCCTCATCCCTGAAATGAATTGAGACTATTCAGGCTGAAATAATCAATGTCTTCTTTTACTTACCTTCCAGCCCTATGCCTAACCTTCCTGTCTATCCTGACACTGGCTGGGTTATAACCTCTGCATCAGCCCACAGCTCTTATGTACCTTACAGAAGCCACACATGAAAGGACTGGCATTATGGATACATCCACTAAAACCAGAGTGTCTCTAGCATCTACAATGCATCCAAATTTCTCTCCATCATCTCCTCCACTTCATGTGAACACACAGTCACAGCTGGGTACAGCAAAAGGGATTTATGCTGCAACAGTCAAGCTCCTGTTTTACGCTGCAGTTCTATGTGCCTTTCCCACTATTCTGTAGTTACTGCCTCTTTCTTATCTTCTTTTTCTCAACCTCTCACCTTCTTGATAACAAGCCAGTGCACCTTGTCATTCAAAAACAAAAATCTTCAGGTCAGAAAATCTGTGGTTTTTATCTGCTACATATCAGGCTTCTTAGCTGTTTGGTAAAAGTAAGAATTCTGGTCAGGCAGCAGTGAAGTAAATCAGTGCATATTCTGGGATACATAGGAAAGTGCACTGCCTCACTGAATGACTACAGCTATTTTTGGTAATTGTTTTTCAAGAACTCTCACATTAACATTGTATCATGGAAAGAAATCTAACGACCACTCAGGATGATCATTCCAAGAATAAAGAGATACATAAAACAAATTTGCCAAAATGCAGTCATGCATGTCCTGAAATGAAGTATCAATCTATGGAATTGCTCTGAAAGGAGATAACTGACTCATATCCTTGACAGTGGGTTCCCAGTGCTCCTAGAGTTGTACAAGAGCCTATCACAGCCCCAAATGTCTTCTTCATGAAGGTCGAATGCACTACAGTGCATTTATGACCAGTCATTTTCTGTCTAGGTTCCACATAAGCATTTGAACAGACCATGCATTTTTTCCTCAATTGGCTATTCTCAGCTAAAAAATTGTTTTTGAGATCCTGAGCAATAACACAGCCCTTGGGAGAAAAGCCTTTCTGCATTAGCCATCTGACTGACACCATGAATGATAACATCCAAGCATCAAATTTAATGAGATTTCTACAAAAATGAGTGACATCTGCATAGCACTCATGTCCTGGCTAACTGTCATACATTTGTCATCACTGAGGCCTTTGTCCTTTATTAATCCACTTTCAAGAATGCCTGCTGTTGGAATTTGAAATGCTTTTTAGCAGTCACCCTGCAGACTGTGTAAGAGCACACAACTCCGAAAGCATAATGACACACTGTCATGCCAAGGAATGCATCTAAAATGTTTAAAAAACAGGAGAGAACTCTGACAACAAAATATATTGAGAATTTAGTGGAGGATGTCTGCATAAATATTATTTTACATCCTTCAATATTAGCAAGGTGCATATTCTTCTGTTATAATATAGTGGATAGAAACACCTTAACAATATTCAGAGTGCATGGGAGAAATATTGTTATAAAGGAAATGTACTAAAATATTTCCCTTTAATCTTGTTTGTGCTTGGGACCATTATATAATTCTGGGCCTAGGGCTCCAACCCAGTAAAAGCATATGATTGTATCAAAATCCTGGCTTTCCTCTAGACTTTCCCTCATGGCTACAAATAAAAATTTCACTAATATTTTCCTAGACCAACAGATAGCCTGAAACAGTAGAGGATGGAGATTAAAGAATCACCTTATTTTATTAAATTAGCCCCAGGACTTTCTCTTCTGAGACAAAGGTCTGACCTGGTGCTCCCCAGCAAAGAGCAGCAAACACTCGGCAGGAAGGCAGGAGTGCAGAGAACACATATTTATGCACTGTTTTCTCCAAGGAAGAAAAGCAGGCCATTTCCGCTGCAAATGAAATGGGACTCTGGAGGACCAGGAGCTGCAAGGTGTCCAATGGGAGGCATCATTTTATTCCAGCCATTGCTTGTGGCTCAATCAAAGGCACTGACAGCAACAAAGACAAGCCTGGTGAGCAGGCAGAGCAAGGGAAGAGGAGAGATTCCCAGCACTAAAGATGTTCATTGCCCATGGAAGCGGAAAACCTTGTTCCTTGTTCTTCCTATGGCCCAAAGCCATACCCTGAACTCCTGTGAAGACTGCAGTGTGTTGTGAAGACAATATTCTTCCATCATACATCCATAGTACTAAAATTTACTGCATTTAATCTCCTGAATTTCAAATATTTTTTCTCTTTGTTGTTGCTATTATTTCTAAATGCCATATATTTCTAACATTTTATTGTCAATTAGTCGCTTGTAGATTATTGCCAAGTAAATAGAGGCAAGTGAATAGCACAATTTGCTCTCTCATTTATAGGATTCAATGTTTCTTTCACTCTGAAGATATTGAGTCCAACATTACAAAATTCTGATCCTACTGCTGTCACAGTTCATGTAGCCATGTTTTAGTTGAAGGCATATCAGAGGAAACATAAAGCTGTTTGCAGCTGCAAAAGACAAAAAAATCATAGTATATACAAATACTTCAATTAATGGGGGTTTTTTAGCCTTTGATGTTCAGATGAATTTTTTTCTTATCATGCACTAAGAAACCCAGCCAGAAAAGATTTGATTGCATGAAATAGTACTAAATTATAAAAATTATGAACTCTGCAGTGCAGAAGTATTGGCTGCAACTTTCTCTTCAAAGAGAGGCACCAGTTCCCTGTGTTTGCCACCTTGATCTGCAGGTGCTGAGCTCTGACACTTCAGCAAGTGCCACCACAGCACTCACCAGAGCTCAGAGGAATGGAGGTTTCCAAATGTCCTACTCCGCTACAGTTCTTTATATGCTCAAACAACATTGGCTCCCGCAAAAGTGTACCAGCAATAGCTTTCTATTAATGAAGTTTTTTCCCTTCCTGCAGCTCCATTTTGGGAGAAGGTATCTGTTAGTACATTTCTGATTTACAGTCCTGCATCTGTGTAGAAGCACAAGCAAAACATCAGCCTTCAATAGCAAGAAGATGGAAAACAATTAGAAGGGCCTTGGATGAAAAAAGTTATTTATTTTTCATAAATAATTATAGCTATGAATATAATATGAATATTTTATGGAAGTATCAAGTTCTGTCCTCCAGGACTTATATAAGCTTTTAAGTATAAGAAACTACAAGAAAGAGCTTTGTTTTGCATTTACACATGACAGAGACACACATTTTCCCCAAAACATCTGGTTATAAACAACTCTGGAAGAGGATCCTGAACCAGGACAAATTTGCTTCCAATTTAGTTCAGCCTATACAAATGGTGACTAGCATATCCCTATTTAGAGCAGCTAAATGGAAAAAAAAATCATTTACTTTTCAAATTAAGAAGTTTTCATGTGCTTTTTGGGTTTTAATCACCCCTAAGTAATTTTCGGCTTTTAAAATATTTGGGTTTGGGTTTTTATCTTAGTTTTAGTAGCTTTCAATTAAACAGCTAATGGACTTCCAGCAGGAATCCAAGTAGCTATCCTGAGTGAGTAAATTTGAAAAAAAGGATGAATTCTGTATTCTTCATTCAGGTATTACTAATGTTATTGTTCTTCATTAAGAACATCCTCCTGTGCTTCATTTTTCTTGCCATCTATCTTTCTCGCTGACAAGTATCACACAAAGAGATGACTGTGACTGTTCAGTCTAGCCTGGATGCTTCTTGAAATTCATCTTTTTTTCCTCTAATTTTAGGTTCAGAACAATTATAATGGAGTTTTGGGGGTGGTTTTTAATCTATTTCTATTTTTAGTTCTTCAGCTGTCACTCTGACAAGTTAATTGGTGTTCACTCACGCAGCATGTAAAGAATAGCACGAATCACAGTTTACCATGAGAAATTGTGGAAATGAGGTATTTCCACGATGCAGTACTGTGTATCTTAGCTCTCATATTTCATGGATATTGAACTCCACTGGGTCCCTACAGAATGAATCTCCTATAATAATGCTGCACATCCACGATGATGGTGTAGTCTGTTTGATTATTCCACTTTATTTTTAGGTCCTCCTGGTCCCCCAGGGGTTGTAATAGTGGAGGAAATTACAGACACAACAGCAACACTCTCCTGGAGTCCTGGGGCAGACAATCACAGCCCTATCTCCCTCTACAACCTGCAAGCACGCAGTCCATTTTCTCTTGGCTGGCAGACCGTAAAAACAGGTGAGAAAAATTTTCAAACAGCACAAGTAGACTATTCAAAACTCCTGGTCAGAACAGTAATAATCACTGGCAACTACAGGAACAGATACTCTTCAGAAAACAATGACAAATTAAAATCACTGATTTTTTTTCTTTTTTTCATTCCTTTTGTGTTACTTAGCAACAGCTCTGAAAGGACAGCACAAAGACACCTGCCACGATGCATCTGTGAATAAGCAGAAAGCTCTCCCCTAAATCCTTCAATCTGTATCTTTTCAGGAATACTACAGTGCCAAAAACCTAGCTGCAATTTCTGAAATATTAGATCCTTGATGTCGATAATTTCTAATGTTGTACCACAAAGACTGCTTTCTGTTGAGATACTGCCAGCTTCAGATTTCTGAGTGACTTATACATTTCTTTATTGTCCCCAGTTCCAGATCTGATAAGTGGTGATATGGAGTCTGCTATGGCTGTGGAACTGAACCCTTGGGTGGAGTATGAGTTCAGAGTAGTAGCAACCAATAAAATTGGGACTGGAGACCCAAGTGCACCATCACGAGTGATCAGAACCAATGAAGCAGGTAAGGAAAGGATGAAAAGATTATTTTTACAGAACTATCAGAAGCAAGACCAGCTTTAATATAATAATAGACCTAATCTCTTTTCACTGGTACACATCTGTGTGTCCAGGAATCACTGTTCCAAGGTGATATTCTTTGTAGTGGGGAGACAGTTTGTTTCAATTACAGGAATATTGCTTAACTCGCAGAAATTTCAAATAAAACTATTCCCTGCTCTTCTACTCCATCTGAGCTACCTTAATTTTTATCTTACACTTAAGCCATTGCTGTCTTCCCTCTGATAAACTACTGCTGCTCTTAAATTAGGCTGTTTTGCAGTCTCTTCAAACAACTGCTACTAAGCAGCCTCTTCTCCAAATTTTTCACAACTTCTCTCACTGACAGTGCATAGAATTTTTTAGGCAAGATAAGGAAGTCATGAAAAGTTTCTTAATTTAGTATACCTTGTATTCTAAGTCTTTCTTTGTCTTGCACACTCTACTGTGAACAGTTGCTACATTTTAATAAATTTAATTGTATTTCTAATTAGGATGATACTTTGAGAGACCAGAAAAACAAAATATCCTATTTGTGTCTCTTGAAAGTTACAATGGACTCATAAGATTTGGAATCATTGACAATATCTTCTTTATTTTCCTTCATTCTGCCCAAGTTAAAGAAGATAAAGAAGGACTGGGAATCTGAGAAAAATACCTAGGCACTTAGAAAGACATGCTTTAAGAAGCAGAAAGAGGTAGAGATAGGATTTGGACAAAGCCTCAGATGAGAACTACATGTCAGAACACTTTCAGATTATTCTTCATTCTTTTTTATTATTTAGGATGTCTAGACAGATTATTTTGTGTTTTGATGTTTCATCAGTTGAATAATTTTTAAGTAACCTGTTGCACCACTGTGAGGACCCTGTGCCTGCCTTCTCAGTGACCTCCCCACAGGCACTGGGAGCTGCTGTTAGGTCCCCCAAGACCATCTCTGCTCCAGGCTGAACCAGCCCAGCTTCCCCAACCGCTCCTCACAAGGCCACTGCTCCAGCCCCTCTTCACCCCAGTGGCCTCTCCTGAACTTGTACTAGTTGATCAATGTCTTCCACGTTGTGGCACCCAAAACTGGAAGCCTTCTTTCAGATGAAGTCTAACAAACCTATCTGCTGTTTTAATAAGACATATTTATGTTTTCCTGCTTTAAATAACAGTGTAGTTGCCGGCTGATATTAAATTTCACTGTACAATCACAGAACAGCACTGAAGCGATTTGGTTCCCATTCACATGAGTTGAAAGATGTTTCCTTTCAAACTCCCCCTCACCTTCTTCAAGCTCCCCAACGTGTGAAACTCAACAACTTGATAGCAGAAGCTTCAGATGCTCCATACCTTGTTCCATTAAGAAAAAGAGGACATGAAAATGAAATAAAAAGCACAACTTTTTAATTTTTCAAAAACTCCCTTTTTTCACCACCATTATTCTTTTCTTAATTTTGTACCATATTTCAATGGCAATACAAATTCTTCTGGACCCAATGTTTGAACAACTTTTCTATTTATTCAGATGATACATATCAGAGAGGAGAAAAACATTCCAGAAGAAGTTTGTCCTGAAATAGGTTGCACCCCTGGTATTATGCTCTTTCAGACTGAGGAATATTTTCGCTGTTTTCCCAAGCATGGTTCAGTGTCTTAGTTAACCAGGTGCAGTTAAATTGTGGGTTAAAGTTTTTCTGACAAACAGAAGTTTGAAGATGTTAAATTTCATCCAGCTGGCACGTTTTTAGGGTCCTTCTTCTCTTTGCTCAGTGTTTAACAAACAAAGCTTCTATTTGCTAAAACAAATTCTTATAACTTAAGTGAAACTCTTCTTAATGCATATTCATTTTCAACATTATTTGCAACTTTACCCCTGTAAAAATGGATTGATAAATCATAATATTGATCAGCAAAAACAAAATTATGGTAAAGAAAAAGAAAAGGATGTGTGATGAATTTTTACCTGGTGCTTGGTATCCATTTCTGGGTAACATTCCACTGTACTTGCCATCAAAAAGAACAGAGTCTTTAACTCAAGAAGCAATCTAGAATCTGCACAGAGTTGTTAAACTGGAACAATAAAACAATGGATTCTGCTTTAAATAAAGAACCAAAAATATAAAAAGCCCAAACTGTTACACATATAGTTCTTTGAAAAATGGCATAATGCATAATACATATGGCACTCTTGAAAGGTCAGAGCCTTCGTGATCAGCTTCACTCAGGCAGCCAGCTTTTCCCTTAACTTCAGATATTTTTGAAATTCAGAGTCTGTTGCCTCTGTATTCTGAAATATCTTTCACTGATTTTGGGAATTATCACCCCGGTATAGTTTTTAGATGCCAAACAGTCAAGAAACCAGTAATAGTTTTCATTGTCTTGCAATAGTTTTCATATGGGTTTTCAAATTAGGGCATAATTGCCTATCTTTGTGAACCCATTGATCCATTATTTTTCACAATCTCTCTATTACTAATTGTTTTTATCTGAAAGCTTCAAGAGAAACTGTCTATTAGCATGATGCCCAGTTCTAATATCATAGTCCTCAATTCTTAAAGGACATTTATGTGATAGGTTATATTTCAGAAAGAACATGGCATGAACCTCTCTACTCATGACCCAGGCAGAATAACCAGAATAATCAGTGCTATTTGCACTGATCGTAGATGTGGCCCACAAGTGCAAATGGGCAGGTTGCCCCTGCACTGAGTGGAAATCCAAAAATATTCATCTCCCTGCTGAGAAAGTGACTATTACTTGTGTTCAGATAAGAGCTGAGACCCTTCAGGCTGAATGGTAGCTGTGTAGACAATCCACAGAGGTAGCAAATGTGTGATTCTGGTTCCATTATTTTACACTTAAATGGAAATCTGCATCTGTAGCTTAATGGCACAAGAAAATTTGATTGGAGACTAAAGTCTCTTTTTATCCCCACACCTTACTTATTTTATCACTCCTTATTCAAGATAGTAATAATACCATGTATTACTCCATTATCTAAAAGTACCTGCAAAAATAATAATTCAAATGGTATAATGAAACCAACAAAATAATAAACAGGCTTTGACTTGCTTTATTTTTTTTAATTAAACTCTAATCTTGTTACTTATCTCATATTTAGTTAACATGATTGATTTTCAATGCTACTTCCATTGGAAGAGAAAATACCACCATTTTCTGGCATATCTAACTTATAGCCAGCTGCCACATTTTTGTCAGTTCCAGCCTTGATACATATTTTACAGGTCCACAAGTTGCAAAGAGCCAATTACATGAATTTAAACATGTCTGGCATTCCACTAAGACAGTCGGGGCATTTGAAGCCTGGGGGCAAAGCGTCAGTTACATTATCTATTCATGGGGAAACATGGAGAGAGAGAAATTGAGTGGAATCAAAGTTTAACCTGCTAATCATGCACGCAGACTTGATTTTAGGAGGTAACAACGTAATGCATGCTATTAGTAGCAGACTGTACACTTGCTGTATTTTTAATAAATCCTCGTGTTGCATTAAGTTGTCCTTATTCTCAGCTAGAATTCCTTCACAGCATAACAATAAATGTCTCTGTCCCAGGAAAAATGTTGACCATTTTAGACTGACTTCATTTTCAGGGTATTTTTTTTTTTGCTGGGGGTACTGTTTTATTTGTGATTTGTATAAAAGGAGTTCCAGCTTTTCCCATTATCAAAACTATTTTTGTACAATTAAAAAAAGATTGATAACCTGCTGCATCTGGGACATTTGCAGATGAAGGCATTGTCTACTAAAGCCTTTGTAGAAAATGTGATTTTTCCATGAAGAAAAATAAAAGGAGAAAGTAGGCTGTAACCACTGATTGGAGGCTGCTTAGGCTTTGGATTGCCGGCTCAAACTAATACTGACAAGGAATCCAAATATGTGTGCGACAGAAAATGGAGAAGAAAGAACCTGCATTTGTCCCATAGTATTCCACGTATGCCACAGCATTCAGGATTTCAGCTCTGTAGGGGATGATTTGGACACTACTCAGGCAGAGTTCTGCAGTCACATATGACTCTCTTGTCAGTGAATAGAACTGAATTCAACTCATAATTAATTACAAATATTAATAATACAGAGGAAATGAGAACAGCATTTCAGATTCTGAGACCAGTAGGGACATCCTTGTTTTCCAGCAGTTGAATATGTGTGTCATCCACTTCTGAGATGCTGGCATGTTGTACATTTCATTCCTGAACAGGTGAGTTGTGCCTTGTTATTCTGGGAGGGTGACAGGTTGAGGACTGGTCTTCCACAGAGTGGAAGCATTTTCACCTAACACCCTCCTGTTTCCCAGATGTGTACTGCAGGGGACACATAGAGATACACACACATGTGCATGCATGCATGTTGAGGGAGAATGGAAGGCAACTGGGAAGAAAAAACTGAATGTGTTACACCTTTGGTCTCACATTAAACAGTTCTGCCAAGGTGGTGACAAGCCCTCTTTCCCTGCCTATATCTTTTCTACAGCTAAAAAATGTTGCTTTTCAAGCTACTTCTGTATCTTAAGTTAAAAAAGCTTTAAAATAAGTAACAGGAGCTGTACCTTGAGAAAAGGTACAAGTAATTTCTTAAGGACTAAAGCCAAGTTCATTAATTTATCTCCAAAAAAATGTAGCATTATCAACATTTTCCTTCATTTTTCTTTATTTGACAAAAATTTCAGAATTTATATACAATTAAATAATACAAAGTAAATTAAATTACAAGTAAATTTAAACATACAGGATTCAAGTAGAGTGAGAAAGACCTTGTAAGTGTGGAATTGAGATTTGGGAAATCTGTACTCATTTGGTTTTGAGGAAAACTGTAAATTTGGACTGCTCAGCTCAGCATCTCTTAGTCTAAAGCCAGGAGTTTTGTAGGACTATTACTTCTGCTTTGTCTTCCCTTTAGCTCACCTACTCCCTATCAATGGATAGGGAACAAATCTAG
Source organism: Calcarius lapponicus (assembly GCA_039654755.1). Classification (NCBI taxonomy): domain Eukaryota; kingdom Metazoa; phylum Chordata; class Aves; order Passeriformes; family Fringillidae; genus Calcarius; species Calcarius lapponicus. The sequence goes on along the minus strand of CM077462.1, from coordinate 75,335,851 downwards.
GTACAGGTTTCTACTGCAATAATGCAATCAATTATACTCAATTATAATCAGATATAATTTTTGCTGCTGAATATTTTTGTTCTTCTCAAAAAATTAAGAGAGATTACAAAATTAAGAATCTGTATTTTCTCTTCATAATAGACAAAACACATTGAAATAAGCCACTAGACATTTCCTTGGGAAAAAAGAAGGTAAAAGAAACCCAAAAACACAAAACAGAAACACTTTTGAAGAAATAATTATCCATTCAATAACATTTTTAAAATGTATTTGTAAGACTGGAATATTAAAAAGAGTATAAACTCGTCTACAAGTACTTTCAGCTTTTCCAGGTTCAGTGTGATATTTTCTTATTTGTTGGTTGCTTATTTATTTTTCTTTAGTAAATTAGAACTAAAATAATAAGTTTTGGATTAAAATTAAAAATCTATGTCAACTCAAGCCAAAATACTCTCATCTGTCTTTCTAGTTTTAGTTTTTTCTATTTTTAAAAACTGAAGCAAAATACAAATTATATCTTTAAGGTCAAATTGCTATGCTTCATTTTTTATAATGTGAAAATGAAATATTTAGTGAGTTGTAGTATTGTTCCCAAAAACTGAAGTACCAAGAATCTTTGAATCAGCTCATCTTTGCAGTCCACAATTTTCATTCAAAAATAAACAAAAACCTAAACTAAAAAACCACGACAGAGAATTCATCAGCCTTGCAGACTGAAGAAAAAGGAATTTTTAAAATCTAATTTAATCACCATAAAGCACAGAGCAATTTTCAAAATTTTGGACACAGTGAAAGTGAAAGAAAGTGAGCACCTACCCCATGTGTTTGTGGTTTCATGGCTATGGTGTTACCCCCTATTTCAAAAGCTTCCCCATTTAAATGTTTCACATAGGTTTAAAATATATACATGACACTGTCAGCATTTGTCGGCACTTTATAACCTCTGTTCCTATACATAAAAACCCTCAGCAATAGCAATTCTCTGTATATATTTTTTCCTAAATTAAAACTCTCTGCTTTTCATCCATATTTAGCTTGTATGATACACATGAATTATTAAACAATTGTCATGGCTTCCTGTATAAGCTTTATCCTTCCATATCACCTTTTCTTCATTTATATCTCAAGTATCTTGTCAAATGCTTTGTAGGACTGCTGAGGGCTACATTCTCTGTGCATGCTCTTAGAGAAAATGTTAATGGGGTTTTTGTTTGGTTTAGAGGAGATAAGTTTTAATAGAGTTTAATTTGTCTTTCATTTCCAGCATATCACAGTAATTTCTTGAAAATGGAAAAGAGCAAGAAAAAAATCCTGTTGTTTGCATTCGAATCAAACTCCTGGCACCTTCATTTCAAGATTTTTGTTTCTTTGCACTAAGTGGGGGCTGTGTATTTATTCAGAAGAAAAATACCAAACTTCTCAGCTTTGATAAACCCTAAACAAAAATGTCCTGATGTCCTTGCTCCCCAGGCACATGTATCCTTTTTCCAGGAGCCAAGTTTTAGGCATCATATTTTTGTATTTGGTGCAAGAGCATCTCCACTGCTGAGAATTAACAGCACAATGATTGGAAAGTCATAATTGCATGGCAACAAACTCAGGCCATGAGTGAGTAAATTCAGATATAACATTGATATAAAGGGAATGGTGCTGAAAGCAAGGGCTGATGTACAGCCTTGGTGTCTGGCAAAAAATGTTTCCTTTTAATGGTTTTCTTCACTTAATAGTTACTCATTTCAAACTGTCTCCCTCTAACTGTGTATGCTCTACTTTGCTGCAGTGCAGAGGAAATTTATTCTTTTGACACATTTATTCTTTTAATGGTTATTCATTTGAAAGAGTTTCACTGTGTGAGTGTACATTTTAGTTTAGTGCAAAAGAAATTTATCGTTTTGGACAGTTTTATTCTTTTAAACGTTTATTCATTTAAATAGGGCCACAGTCCTGCAACATTGTTAACAAGAAAACTCCAGAAAGAGGGTGCTGCGGGTTAAATAAGTTCATCATGTTGGATGCTTCAAAGGACTACAGCATGCTCTCTCATTTCTAATGTGGCAGGCACCTACATAAAACTTCATTTGTCTCTATAAATTTACCCAAAGATACCTTAGAGAATCAAGAGAAAAATGGGTGCTAAACAAGGTTTAAATTATGCTCCATTAGAGATGGCATCATAATTTTTGGATGTTAATTAACTGTCAGATGAGGCTTCATCTGCATCTTTTCATGCTAGACCAATTTGTCACACTGTGCACATTGATATGTTCTTTCTATGCCTTTTTTAAAGCCAGAGGGAAATTCTATTTCTGAAAGGAAAACTTCATTTCCCTTTTGCCATGAAAGGAAGGAAGGAAGGAAGGAAGGAAGGAAGGAGAGGAAGGAAGGAAGGAAGGAAGGAAGGAAGGAAGGAAGGAAGGAAGGAAGGAAGGAAGGAATGAAGGAAGGAAGGAAGGAAGGAAGGAAGGAAGGAAGGAAGGAAGGAAGGAAGAGAAGGAAGGAAGGAAGGAAGGAAGAAGGAAGGAAGGAAGGAAGGAAGGAAGGAAGGAAGGAAGGAAGGAGGAAGGAAGGAAGGAAGGAAGGAAGGAAGGAAGGAAGGAAGGAAGGAGGAAGGAAGGAAGGAAGGAAGGAAGGAAGGAAGGAAGGAAGGAAGAGAAGGAAGGAAGGAAGGAAGGAAGGAAGGAAGGAAGGAAGGAAGGAAGGAAGGAAGGAAGGAAGGAAGGAAGGAAGGAAGGAAGGAAGGAAGTCGAAGGCACCATATTTGCCAGATGAACGCAGGTTTATTGGAGAGAAACACAATAGAAATCTCAGTCAGCCAAGAGCCACAGATAAAATAACACCTCTCTCATTTCCAGCAGTATGAATCAGAATCAGTCCCTACACTTTGTTGGGTTGCATCTTTTATGAGGAAAAGCAGGCTCAGGCTTCTGTTCTTTATAGGGGAGTTGAGGGTTCAAAAAGTGACTATCCAAATGAATTCTGAAGTTTTAGGTGGACAGACAGGATCTAATAAAAATTGTATTTTCATTGAACTCAAGCTTTCAATGGCACAGGAAACAGAGAGGACTGTGTACATTTATTTAAATGCATTTTATATAGTATATAAAATACTATATTCAAAGGCACAGTGCTGCTCACTAAATAAGCTAAACATGGAATAAGGCCTGAGCACTTAAAAGCTCACAGTACATTATTACCAGTGACCTATGTACTGCTGTAAAGAAGAAAATAAAAAAGTTTGTATCTTATGACAAATTTAATCAAATGGAGAATGCAGGTATTGTGTCCTCACAGTAAATAAACTCAAGACTTTGACCATTTGAGGAGTTTCACTAGAGGCACTAAATGAGGTAAAAGAAATTATACAATTCCAATGGAACAACCAATATTTCTGGTTTTGCAAAATGTGATAATCCAAATAAAAATGGTGATGATAGTTATAATTTACTTTAAAGAATTTCATTCGTTGCTCTTGTGCTTTAAAACTGCAATGATGAGCTCAATTTTTTCAAGAACTGTGGGTAGTACTGTTTCCAGCATTTTGCAAGAAATCACAAGGGACATTTGAGCGTGGTTGCTTTAAAGTTTCTGAAAGTTGGCTCCCCAGCAGAACAATGAAAAATAGATTTACAATAATTAAAACATTCTAAATCAATAGCTACCTGAAAAATAATAGTGACATTATTAATTATGTTGTAAGATTTTACCTGAAATCTGAAATATGTCAGATTTCTTGGCATTTCAAGTTGTTTGTTTAAAAATGACAATCATTAACAAGGTAATTCCTGTTTTATCTCTTAGATGATCTGGACATTGAAATTTTTTCCGATCTGCAGAAGACCTAGTGCTTAAGCAGTTTTTTTTAATTCCAAAATGATTTCCATTGTCTGCTTATGTTTTGTTTAATTTTTCTAGCTTGTGTGTGCAATTGTGTGAAATTAGGCTTGAGCAAATTTTCTTTACCACGGAGTGCTATGTTTTATTCCTGTTCTGATTTAACAGTCTCATGTCTTCTGCAGCAACTTATTGCAATGGGGAAAACTTCAATAACTTGGATATTCTGGTTTGGTTTGCTTTGTTTTGTTTTTCCTTTTTGCACACAGTGCCAAAGACACCTCCAGCTAATGTGAGTGGCAGAAGTGGAAGGCGACATGAATTAGTAATAGCATGGGAGGTAAGGGATTTTTCTGTTTAAAGGTTTTGTTTCATGTTAACTTCTTTGAGGCTAAAGTAAAGAGTATTCTACTGGGGTTTCCTTACAACAAATCTTGTCAACACACGAACACAAAATACTACTCTTAAATATGTTCTAAAATTTCAGAGTGCTGTGGATTTTCATGAGTTTTGAATAGAAGACTTTATGGCATCAGCTCTGAAGTTCTATTAATTCATCAGGTTTTTTTTCCTGATGTACTGCTTGGGTTAATTTGATTTTTCTGGATCTTATGTAAACATCAGATTAAATAATAGCTAAGACAACAGAAGGAAAGACTTATAAAATGTTTTGAACATCAATTAAAAAACAATTATTTTTTTAATTGCTGAATAAAAATAAACTAAAGAGAATCTTGTGAACACATTTGGAATGCAAGATTTAACACAGATGTATGGTCATGCCAGTGGGAGAGTTGCTTTTTCTGCTAATTATAAAATGTAGTAGAACAGAGACTTTTCTTAAGGAGTTTTCAAAACTTCTAGATTCATCATGAGCAGTTTCAGATTTATAAAAATTCATATATACATATATATATATGTATACATATCAAGAAAATTTCCACCAAATAAAGATATGGGTTTATCATTTTAAGCTTAGCCAATTTGAGGATTGATGCAGATGATAAGACACACACCAAATTCTAATTGTTTAAATTGGCAAATTTTAGGACATCTAAAGAGACTGCCTTCTGTTGGCACATCTGCCTTTTTCAACATCAGCTACCAAAGACAGCTGAGACAGAGATGATTTCAGTTTGCTTCATATTCTATAAGGGTAAATACCAACATCTCTCTTATTAGGAGAGAATTTGCTGAATCCTGAACAAAAATACCTGGTGGCTAGAACTTTTTCTGATGTGAATGGACCTAATCCCAGTCCCTAAGATATATTAATATGCAATATTCATATTAAGTGTCTTTATAGAACCTGCCAGGTGACTGGGTTGGGGGACTGCTGCAGGGTATTTTAAATCCTACTCTGTCAAGGGCCAGAGTTTTCTTCCCAAAAAATCAGAGACCCATGGGTGAGACTAGTTTACAAAGTCTGTCTTTGATTTTCAACATCTGCCCATGAAGTTGTGATTTTTTTATTTTTTTTTTTTCTGGGATGTGCAGTGCGCAGCTTCAGAAGGATGGGTAGAAAATTTTGTCTGCAAGTGAAGTTCCAGGGGATAAAACATTCACTTGAAACATGGAGGGGAGAGGATTCAGTGTCACCTGTGCCCCAGCTCTGATTCATTTGTCCATTAGCTGCACCTCTAGGATGGGCATTTCAAGAGAGTTTAGACACCCACTTTTTCGACATTTCACATAGGTTTAACATGCAGACAGCTGTTAAATATAACTTAGTTCCTAAACTAGTCCATTGACTTTAAAATAAAGTCAATGTCCGCTACTGCTAATGTACTAATTAGCATGAAAGGTTCCATTCATTGAGTAGGACACGTAAGTTTTAGTTTTTGCAGTGTTCAGACTCTAAAGCAGGCAAATCCCTTTTCTAACTGCCTGCTTATATCAGATGTGTCCCAATTTAAGTGGCTAATTTTACAGGTCCTCTGAGGAGAGAAAAGAAAATGTGTTATTTTCCACCAAAAAAAAAGGTAAAAAACTTTTTCGGACTTAGAGCAACTTAGATGTATTACAATTTATCCTAAGTATTAAGTTGAATCCTGGAATTGAATCTCTAAGACTTAACACCCCACTTGGAACAGAATTTAGACAGTCTAGGACCTAAAACCCAAGAGTCCCACGACAGTATGTATCACAATATATTGTTCTATATTTTTAACAAGGCCGCTGATAGGGCTATTCCACCTGCAGACAATTGGTTAAAGTAGCCCAATAAAAAGTGGGACATATTTATATATTTCTTTTAAGAAAACATTTTTCTGAGCACAAAGCTCATTCAGTCCTAGGACAATGATCTCACTGGTGATTAGGTGAAGAAACTCTCTTAAAAGGTATCTCTTTGGAAGCAATTGTCCTTATGAGGACAAGCATGTTAAGTAAAATCCTAAAATGGAACTGTGATATTTTTTTAAATTAGTACAACTATTTCTAATCATAATTAAGTTTCTGAACTTAATATTTCAGCCAGTGTCAGAAGAGTTTCAGAGTGGAGAAGGATTTGGATATATTGTAGCCTTCAGACCCAATGGGACACGTGGGTGGAAGGAAAAAATGGTGACATCTTCAGATGCCTCAAAATTCATCTACAGAGATGAAAGTGTGCCACCTCTGACTCCTTTTGAGGTGAAAGTTGGTGTTTACAACAACAAAGGAGATGGTCCCTTCAGCCCTATTGTGGTCATCTGCTCAGCTGAAGGAGGTCAGTTCAACATGAAGTTAAATTGTGTATTGTGAACTATATTAGGCCTTTTATATATAATGCATCCTCTTGTAACACACTTGTTAAACCTTAAATTAAAAGTTTCTTTGCAGATGTGCTAAATAACATTAAACGAGTTTTGCAGAGAAATGAACTAACTTGCCAAGCATACCTAGAAAGAAATAAAAAAGTTTAGGAATAGACTTCAAGCCACATCAGTCATAATCAAAAAAAAACCAAAAAACACCCAAAAAAACCCCCAAAGCCATGAGGTTCATCCTTTATATGAAATCATTATGCTAACTTTAGGCAGGCCTTTGTCTAACACTGAGCAAAGAAAGGATGCCATTTTCTAATGTTTCTGAGATTTATGATCCTTTTTTGATGGGTTAATTAGAAAATAGCTTATAGAATAAATAAATTCACTTTTGAGTGTTCATTTCCTAGTTAATGCATTCTAAAAGTACAGAGAAATAAATTTTGTTTTAATTTTTATTTCACTAGTAGAAAGTTCTGACTTTGCATTAATGTCCCAGTCTTCAATGTGAATTATAGACATAGCTCCCAAGAACAAATGAAAAATATTTCTTGAAAATTTCTATTGAGAATTACTATAAATTCTAAACAGTATTTGTGAGGCAGAAAAGAAACAAACAGAAACAACCAACAAACACTAATTGGTACTAGTAAAAGAAGTTCTTCTGTTTTGAGAGCACCCAGTGTATGGAAATTCCCATGCACAAAAAAGACAAATAGATATTATCCACAAGAATATTTTCAGAAGCTCCATTACTGAAATTTATAAATATCAGTTTTTCTTTGCTATACTATCGAGTTATTCCACTGTCTCCTATTAAGAGAGCAAAATTAGCAGAGTCCTGGAGCAGATGAGAGGAATTTCATACTCTGTCTATGAAAAAGTAATGTGAAGATAATAATATCTCATGTGAAGCTGGAAAACATTAAATGTTTCTTTATATTAACCCACAATAAATCTATAACTTTGGAACTATGATGTAGCAGACACAGTCTGCTACTATTCTCTCACATTAATTACAGAGATTAGAGCTGCTGTTTTTGTGAAAAGTAGTCCCAGTGATTTGGGGTTTTTCCACTTTTTGAATCAGGACTACCAAGTAGTCATATTTTTATGAAAACAATTACATTTTAAAATGTAAAAATTGCACAGTACAAGTTGAAAATTGTACAGCTGACTTTCCTGTTTTTCAATGAAAATTGATACTGTGAGGCCAATGGTGATGTTTATATTTTTAATAATTTCATACTCTAAGCAGAAAGTTCTTTGCAAATAAAGTTTTGCAAAGGAAGGGAGACAAACACTTTACTTTTTTTTTAGTAGCAAAAGGTGTTTTAACAGAAGCTGAATGCTGTATTGTAATAATGATTCCTTATACCTTTGCTTGTTATTTGGACAAGACTGGAAATAGAATAATTAGTAATATATAAGCAATTTTTCTATCAGTTCTTTTATAATATGAGCTTTAAAAATTATCTTAATAAAATATTAAAATTAACTTTCTTTAGAAACCAGCTCTTCTGATTTGAATTCAGTAGCTTGAAAGTATCTATCCATTATAGCTTTGCTAATTCAGCCTCTGTATGTGTCTGAATCCATGAGGAGTTCTATGGGCCTAAATATTTTACAAGACTTATTTCAGGAAGAACATAGGATGCTGTGACATTACAGTACAAAATTAATTTGAAAAAGCTTTCCTCCAGAAAAAAACAAGGTAATTTACTGAGAATTTGAAGAGTAATGAAACAGTTTATTACAGCTAAATTCTGGGCAATCTGAAGGTTGAGGAAAATAGACATTGTAGTTTGCTATGAAAATGGGGAACTGCTTTTGAAAGAGGTATGCTGTCATGCCTAGGGAGCTAAACAACTGAAGGTACAACTTTTCAAGGATTTCTATTGAACAGTAGATATTAACAATTGACAGTAGAATGTAATATGGTCCTAGGGGTGATCCAGCAAAGCCTTAGCTTACTTGCTTTTTATTACACTCAGTAATATCCAATTCACTCAGTAAACATCTAGAGAAAGCAATAGAAAAAAAATTGTTAAAAATTAAGGCTTTATGTTACATATTACAAGTTTTCCCACATTTACAAATGGATCTATGTTGTTTAATGATGTAACAAATTTGCCTAAGGAAGTCTAAATCACGTTGCTTTTGTTTAGCACACTGGAAAAAAACAGTTTTTATGGGACAGATTTTGAACCATGAAGAAATCTCACATTTATTAAGAATGAGTTCATCTCCTTCTTCTGTATGACTGACAGCACATTGTGTGATTCACATTCAGAGCCCATTGGTGGTAGCTCTGAGTTGCTCTTAAGCAAGCAACTTGGCAGGCGGTGTTGAGTTAGGTGTTCCCTCAGTGAACACAGCAGACTGCCCTCTGATTGCATGGTGATTCTGTCTGGGGCAGAAGGCTTTAAATGTTGCCTTCTAAGTAAAAAAACCTCAGAAATTTGACAAAAAAACTGAGCACTTTTTCAGAAGTAAATGGAGTGGCTTATGTTTTTCTGTGTATTAAGTCAGATCATATAATAGAATCATAGACTGATTTGGGTTGGAAGGGACTTTAAATATCATCAATTTTAACACACCGCTGTGAGCAGAGAAACTTCCACTAACCAAGTTGCTCAAAGACCCATCCAAACTGGCCTTGAATTCTTTCTGGGATTGGGCATTCACATCTTCTCTGGGCAACTTGTTCCAGGGTCTCACTAACCTCACAGTAATTCATTTCTTTTTAACAGCTAATCTAAATCTCTCCTCTTTTAGTTTAAATCCATTCTCCCTTATCCTGTTACTATGTGCCAGTATAAAGCATCTCTGCCTTTTTTATAAGCCTCCTTTAAGTACTGGAAGACTACTAGACATTCTCACTGGGATGTTCTCTTCTCCAGGCTGAAAACCCCAACTCTCTCAGCCTGTCTGGAGAGGTGCTCCAGCCCTGATCAACTTCATGTCCTTCCTCTGGACCTGCTTGGTCCAGGTCTTTCTTGTGATGAAGACTCCAGAGCTGATGCAGCGCTGCAGGAGGGGTCTCAGCAGAACAGAAGGGCAGAGTCCCCTCCCTTGCTTTGCTGCCCACACAGCTTTGGATGCAGCCCAGGATATGATTGGCTTTATGGGCTGTGAGTGCACACTGACAGCTCATGTTCAGCTTTTCACCCATGACAACTCACAAGGTCCTCTCTTTATGGCTGCTCTCAATTAGTTCTTTTCCCACTCAGTGTTTAAGATTGCCCAACTGAGGTGCAGAACCTTTTACTTGGCCTTGTTAAACCTCATGAAGTTCCCACAGACCCCCTTCTAGAGCTTGTCCAGGTCCTTCTGGATGGCATCCTCTCCTTCAGGTGTGTTAGCTGCAGCACTCAGCTTACTGTCATCTGCAAACTTGCTGAAGGTGCCCTTCATCTCACTGTCCATGTCATTGATAAAGACATTGAAGAGCACTGCTCCCAAGGCAGAGCCCTGATGGACACCACTTGTCACCATGAGCATAGACCCAACAGGTATTTAAAAGACAGAATTACACCAATGGTTGCTAAAATATTGATAGTGGTGATCCAAAGTTGAAGAGGCAGCAAAGTCTACCTGGTCATAGATACTTTAAGATCTTTTTCCTCCTTCACCAGTCTTGTGACTTTATAAAAATTGTCATCAGAATATAGTTCATGGGAAAGACTGCCCAGGAGCTAAAAGTGCAGATGAATGTAATGGAAGAAGAGAGAATGGGAATCAGCTAAAACGGTTGTACAAAACTAGACATATAACCCATGGAGAAAAGCAAAGCAAATATATGTGTGACTCCCTGGAAAAGGTATCTTCAGTAGAGAAGTTTGAAGGAAGAGCCTTTTCTGGAAAACATAGGAAAGGAAATAAAGCAGGTAATTAAAGAGAAAAGGAAATAGAGGTCACATGTAGTGATGTTAAAAGGGATGATGGTCATGATGCAGTTCTGAAGAGGGAATGAGGATGATGCTCAGAAGATGAAAGATAGAAAAAAGATGCACAATTACATCAAGAAGAAGGCAGAACAAAAGGAGACAGTAGGCATTTCCAGCAACAGGGAAGGATGAGTCTGAACTTTACATAAAGGAAAATTTTAGTAAGAGAAAGAGACATGAGGGTACAGCAAATTAGGCTACCTGCCAGGAGAAAGGTTGCAGTGTGCAGGCCTGAGGCTGAAAAGGATCATGAACAAAACAGAGAGAAATCTTCTGACCATTCTTTCTGTCAGGATAATAAGGTATCAGATTCTTGCTAGAAAATACTGAAACAGCACTGAAATTCAGTGCAAGTACAGATGAATTTTATCCGCAGAAGAAAAAATACAATTGTAAAGACACTAGACACTGAAAATAAAGCAATGAGCAAAAATAATGTTAGCACTGTTTGTTACAACATAAACATTTATGCATCATCCTCTTTTTATTGATAACTGCATTTCACCTAAATTCTGAGGTGCTAAGAATTCCAAGATTACTAATACAAGCTTTCAGTATCAGGAAAACTATACGCAACCTATGTGTGTGTCTTTAATTCACTGGGAAACGAAAACTGGGGAAATCACAAATACAGCAATGGAGAAGGAAATACAAGTGTGAAGGTATGATAGCAAAAAAATGGAAAAGGCTGTGCAGATAACAATGATGGCCAGGCTGGCTTTCTTTAACAAGCATGGCTAGACAAAGTATGATCTACACAAGAAAGACAAAATAAAAGTAAGAAGCTGGATGTCATAACATGCTGATGATGTGATAATGTATCAGCAAATAAAAAAACAGTGTTTGAATAAAACAGAATAACCTTGGGTTCCATGTAATTTTGGAAACGGGCAAGCACAAAAGCTGGAAGTCAAGCTAGAGATCAATTACTGATTACCCTGATCAATCTGGATGCTGAGAAGGACATTTCTAATTGTTAGAAAATACTAAAGAATGCTGTTATTTATCAGTGAATTTAGCTGTTCAATGTAGGTTGGATAGTATAAACTAATTAGTAAAGACTAATGACCTTGTGTTCTGGCTGTGCTAATTAGCAGATTCTCACTCAGTACTAAGTGAGAAGAAATACCAGTACAATAGCCTTGTTCTGATGAATAATTAAGACACTATAGAAAAGCTGATCATAACAAATAACAGTGGTACATGTCATCATTAAAAAGCAGGAAATTATTTAATTAACTGGAATTAACTAATGATACTAAAAATAGAAGTGTTTTGGAATGTCTCTAAGTGAAACATTTAGCAGATATTTGAAGTTTATACTGCAAGAAGTGGTATATTTCTGAGACAGGACATTACATCTGAGGATCTACAGATGTATCATCTAAAAGATATTCAGAATAAGTCAAAAAACATACATAATGCAGTCCAAGATATGAAAAGGATAAAAATAACACAAGTTTAGACAAAAAAATTAAGGCTCTTTTTTTTTTCAAGTTGGGAAAATATATAAGGCATGAAAAATTGTAGTAAGTAAAGAATTGATGTTAAATATAATCAAGGAATGGAAAACAATAATGAAAATCTTTATCCTTTATTTTAAGTAAATAAAATTATATAGATTATAGGATAGCTAATAAGAACATGAAAGTGAAAATGTTTGTATCTGTAGTGAAAATTTCTGGTATTGCCAATTGTCAGAAATTCAACCCTTTCCAAAATTAGCAATGCAGAATTTGCCATTCAAATGTACCATAAATAAAATTTTATCTGCTCTTCTACTCAGCGAGATGGGGTAGAAATTACACATAAGAAAGACTCAAATGTTTTAATTTGCATCAGGGCATTACTCTGATAAAACTATCACGTTCTGGGGCAGCACAAATTGCCCAGACTCAACACAGATGATGCCAACAGCATAATGTCACAGATAGCTGTTTGTACATGCTCAGGGAGGTGCATTGTCTCTCTGTCCCCATTTAGTTTACAAGTATAGATGCAGCTTAAAAGCACAAGGATAAATATGAATTAGAGTACTCTACAGTATGGAAATAGATGAGAATATAAAAGGAAATAGAAACAAGTTTCTGGGAACCCAACTGGTTTCAAGATTAGTTAGGCCTTTTATAAAGTGTTTTCTGTTAATGGTTGTCATAATGGGTGATACAGGATCAGTTCTGTTCATTTCAGTATCTAATTTCTCCTTTGGGCATTGACAGAATTATCTTCACAACAATTGAAAGATCTATAATTTTGATAAAGGGAGTAGTGAATACTACTAAAAACTTCTATATAGGAAATAGAAAGCCCTGAGCAATACAGGTTAAAGCCTGAAGGCTCTTTTTAAAACCTCCTGAGGGACCCCAGATGCACTTCTGTAATACATACAAGATGCAACGATACTGCACAGAGCTTTGGTTCTTGCTTTGTATAGATTTGTGGTAATTCATTGAGCCAATGGAGATCCAAAGCTCTCAGTTATCCGAAAGGCAAAGGACCATACAAAAGCCATTGCAATTTTGTTTCTCCATATTTAGACAAATAAATTACTATTTTCTTTTCATTGAGAGGAACTAATATGCAATTACACACCTTTGAATACAGCCTCAATGTCTTTAATTAAAATCTTACATTCTTGAAGTCCTGTGATTCATTTCATAGCTAAAGCTGAGCTACTTGGTGTTTAAGTGAACCTGAAAACTAATTGACAGATTAGCTGTAAACTACAGAGGCTTATTCCCTGATTCTGCCAGATGATCTGTCTGGAGAGATCCTGTGAAAGCTGAGCTAGAGCTGTCTCCAATGACTTTTTAAGGAATGAAATCACAATCCTGACATGCAGGAGTTTATTAAGCACTCCTCTGATCAATGGCACTAGCCCCATGGGAAGCCGATGTACAATAAATATAATGGGCACATCCCCCCTCACATCCTGAGGGTAACTCTGTCTGCCATGTCACTTGATGGAAACAAACCATTTATGTTCATAAAGATGGCAACACTCCTCTGGAAAATTCTTTGTGGAATAAGGCAGCTCCTTATTCCCAGGTGACACTCTGCTGTGTAATAAACCTGGGTTATTCCACAGGGAAGGGAGAGCAGGAAGTACACTGTGAGAAAGTTGCAGGAGAGCATCATTATAGGAGAAGGCTTCACAAGTTCTACCCAACAAGAAAGAGTATTTCAGCACTACATCAAAAATATTCAGGGCAGAGGTCTTCACTTGGAGCTCATTCTAATTTTTCCACTGTTCTAAAGTCTTCTGCAAAGACACTGGTCAGAGAGAAGGTGAAAATAGAAGGGACTTGTGGAAAAGTGATCATTCTAAAGGTCTGTCCTGGAAACAGTAATCTTGTTTCTGCTGTTATGGAAATTGGATATTTTTTCCCTTTTAAGCACAGGATTCTCGAGAAAGTTCTATATCCTGCAGACAGACATTTCACTGCAGATCTAGTGGAGTCCTCCATTTCTCAGAAATGGAAATGGTTCACTAAAGGTTCTCTGATTTGCAAGATAGTCTGTGTGGCTATTTCTAGCAAGGAAGCAAATGCTATGACTTTCTTTACTTATAGGCTGACAAAAGAGGGATGACTTTTCCTGATTTTCCTTATGATATATCTCTTGTGGAATTTTCCACAGAGAGGCATTATCACAGAAATAGATCCTGGCTGAAATCCCAAAATCTCAGCTATGAAGAACTGTCTGCAGTCTTAATGCAATTGCTCAGACTGAGGTTCTTATCTTCAAATAAGAGCTCGAATTTTGAATAAGACTACTTTGTAAAAATTCTTTTTGGAATCAAAATAAGAACTGAACAGATATGAAGTGATTGGTTGAGTTGTCCTGACTGAGGCTCTGTTCCAGAGAAGAATGAAAACAACATAAATTTGAGTAGGCTCTTGGACTTCATGTGGAAATCCTTAAGGATGAATATTTCAGGAAAACAGATCAGCTTACAGTCATAAACAGGTACTACACACTGAGGGCTAGTAACTGATTATTTTCTTTACTTCCCCGCGTCAAAATTCAGGATTCCCTCTCTGAACATTAGAAATGAAATTAGTGCAAATGTATGTCCTGCCATTTTACAGCCATCCAGAAAAACCTACATATTGATCTTGTTTCTTTAAATTGTGATTGCAGCACAGGGAAAGACAGTGTTTCATGGATATTGCACCCAGCCTTATGAGAATTTGTCATATTGCATCTTAAATTCAAAGAAGGGACTATTAAAGAGACTCTTAAAGATGGACTTTATTTCTTTTATCAGGAAGTATGACCTTAGGTAGACACCTATAGGTGTAACATCATGACAAGATCTGAAGAAAATAATATGATTGTAACAACAGTGACCATAATAGAAAAAGCTAATGAACCTATCAATCTTATCATTAGTTTTAGACACAGAGAATAAAGCATGACATTGGAGTGAACCACAGACTGTATTATATCACCAGAAATTATATGGTCCTCAACATATCTGAATCAATAAAAAATGCTACTTAGGCTCCAAAAATTTTCAGACAGTCATGCTATATCTTATTCCCAAATAAATAATTTCTGTTGTTTTGCTGAACACAATTCTCAGTGCCTAATATCAGTGAAACTGCAGTGAATTATTTCTGAATATATGAGAAATACATTTTCTTCACATAAAATAAATCCAAAGTATTTCTGCTCCATTTGTTGAAAATATTTTTAAAAACATCAGAAAATATTCTGTTTCTATTCAAGCAATGTATAAACCACTCCTCATGAATGCTATGAAGAGAAAATGATACCTGCATTTATAGAAAATGTAAAGTCTGCCAACCAACATTTTGTGTACATCTCAAATTATTTATACCACTGCAATCTTTTCTGACAACAAGGTAATTGCTTCAATAATACAAAAACTAGAAAATAGCTTTTGCCACACAAATCTTAGTAGTACATAAAATAGAAAGCAGGATGTAACTGTTGAACAGAAAATGATATTACAAGCAATATATTTCTTCATAAAGCAATTCTTTCAGTATTGAATTCAAAAGATCATTTCTCCTATTCCTGAACATAACTTTTTATTCTTTATTACCCAAAAAGTTCCAAACATATTTTATACTTATTGGTAATACTCATTGTTGGCAAACACCACTTCACATCACATCAGATTGACTTCTTTTCTTCAGACATAAATTTAAAAAGAGATCAAAAGTGTAGCAAACATTAAAAGTCTGACATCAAAAAGGATGAAAAATTTGTATGAGCCATGTCAAAAATATTTGTAGGGCAGCAGTGCCAGAGCAACAGCTGCAGAGAAAGGAGAGTAGTTAATGAGTCAACATTGATATTAGGTATCTTACATATTAGGTGGTTTGATCACTGAGAAAAATATGTAATTTTATCTCAGGCTGCTCTTTAAGGAGACTGCTTTTCTGCGACCCTGTTAACCAAGTCCCCAAAGCCCCATTTTTCAGAAAGCTCTTTGATGATGTGTCTCCCTATGACATAAAACCAAGACCTCTTCCTGCCCTTCAGGAGCAGATCAACACATTAGAAATGTAATGAGGAACATTAGGCCAAGGAAGAAATCACAGGTTCTGTGACTAGAGAGAATGTGTATTCACAATTTTGCTAAGTGAACTACATGGGAAAGGTGGAGAAATGCCCTATTGTGTGCTGCACAGTATATGTTGAAGCCTTGCCTCCACAGCTTGTCTTCAAGAAAGTTTTCAGTCATATTTAGGCAATAAAGAAAATTCCCACAAGGTTTCCTTGACTCATGTCCCAGTTTCATTTGAGACAATTTTTGGACACTTGTCACTACTGTAACAGGTGGTACAACTGAGTGGTGGGGTGCTCAGTAACCTGTCATGGCAAATATCTGGGGACATTTACTCAGCTTCCCAACCACTGAAAGAAACTGGGCCTTACAAAGCGTTCATTGATGTGAAAGTACAAAGGCAAACACGCCTGTGACAGCACTGCTGCGCAAGTGTGGTGTGTAAATCATCCCACAGCCTTCTGTGAGCATCCTGGGTGTGCCCCAGCACCACCAAAGGGCACCCAGCCAGGCTGGGGGACAGGAAGGATCCTCTGTTGCAGACAATCAGAAGGTCAGGACTGCAGAGTGTTTTATGAATATCATGGAGATAGAAGCACAGACAGAGGGCCAATGGGAACAAACGCAGGTAATCAGAGGGACAGACATTAGGTGTTGTCATCTTTATAAAAATGTGCATCCCCAAGGCCTAAAACAGTAAATGCTTCATAGCCGAGAGAAGGGGGTACATCCCAAACACTGGTGCCTGTGACTTCAAGGATATAATAACATAGTCTTTAAAAAAGTATCTTTCCCATAGCATTTCGCTGCAGTGCTGGGTATCACTTCCTGCTCAGTATTGCCCCAGGGCAGGACTGACTGAGCACCCCAGCAAGGCATTGCTCATCCTGAGCTGACAGAAAGGCACTAAAAAGCCACAAATAGAAAGAATGCTCTCTTTACTGCTGCAGTTAGGGCTATGAAAGGGGTGTGTGGAGGCAGGGGACACATATACAAATATTAAAGCATTTTTAAAGAATCACAGACAAGAGATTCTTTCACAGTTTGGTGCACCCATCATCAGTGATGAGATATTGATGCAGCATGACACAAATAAAGAAATACAACAATAATAATCTCTTCATCTTGTTCAGTTTTTCATGTTCCTCCTAAGTGTCATACCTTCTTGAGAGTATTAAGGTAGAATAAAGGAAGTAAATGACAGTTTCAGACAGAGTGTTTTTGATAAATACAAGCTGTTATAGTGGAGGTTTATTGTTTCAATTTTTCTTAATACAGAACCCACTGCTGCTCCCATCGATGTCAAAGCTACGAGTTTGTCTGTATCAGAGATTCTTGTTGCGTGGAAACATATTAAAGAAAGTCTAGGAAGACCACAGGGATTCGAGGTATGAACACAGAATATCATAATGAGAAGTCTTGTTGCTTTTGAGAGTGTTGCATTCTGTTAACATGTGCAGTAGTGAAACTTCAATAGGAAATATTTTTGTTTTAGCATGCATACCACTGGCTGTGGAACAACAGTCACAGCTGTAGCACCGGAACATTTTTTATTTATTTGTGCTTGAAAACTGTTCAACACCAGTTCTTATAACATCTCTTTGTCACTTCAGAAAGAGCTGAAAGAACTGCAAGTGACCCAGCATGCATCATTCACAGGCTGGGGAAAATTAGGTATTGACTGTTTCCAGCTCTAAGCGACCATTTCAAACTTGTTATTTACTGACAGCAATCAGCACAGAGAAAGGAGAGAGCCTCTGCATCCATGTGCTCTCATCCCACAGTGGCCGAGGGACATCTGCTGGGCACACAGTAACAACAGGATGTCAGGAGGGAAGCAGCAGCTGCGCAGTCCATAAACAAAATGCTGCTTAGAGACAGCCCTTCCTGACTTGGGGGAGTGAACCAGCCCTGGCAGGGGACCTCCTTGCGCCTTTGGATACAGTTTACAATCCAGACCTCCAAAACAGATCCGATCTAGCAGTACACCTGTCCATTCTTTTGGGCCACGCTGACCTTGTGGATCAGGCTGTGCTGGTCCTCATTAAGTAGTCCAGCTAAACCAAATTAACTGATTTTGGGATGCAGGCTATTTGTCCTGCTTTAGACTTTTAGACAGTGCTGACTCACTCCTGATTTCCTACAGTAACATTGGAAAGAGAGTAAACACGTAGGTCTGAGGTACACATCAGTCATGAGGGTGTCAAAGGATAATCTACTAGCACAGGATGTATTCCTGGTAGCATGTCTGGGCAGCCACAGGGGTTGGTGACAGTCACCAATAGCCTTAGGAAGGAAATATAAGTGTCTGGGCAGCACAAGAGCCAGCATCTTCTCCAGCTCAGCCTCCGGCTGGCCAACCACAACCAGAGCAGCACATTTACCTCATAGCTCAGATGCAGCCAGTTAATATTTTTCTTACCTGTTTCTGTAGCCTATTGATGTATTGGATAGCAATATCTCTATTAATATCTAGCACTGTGCAAATGGGCTGTGACTTTGGTGTGTCCCCTCAGGTCTAGCATTTGTTCAGGTCTTTTTCCCACCTACGTCTGCACGCTGAACTCTGCTAACCCTCTGTCAGTTTTCGTTCATTGTTCTTTTCTCCCGCTTCTTCCTTACATTAAATATGTTTCTATTCCTTTGCACATAGCTTCCTTCATGCAGCAAAAGTTATATTTGACCATTTTACCTTTAAACATGCCATTTATAAAAAGAACAAAACTGTATCTGATAGAGATGATATTCATCTTGCAAATACTATTCCTCTCCATATTGAAGTGTTCCACTTGTTACTAAGCTGACTTCAAACTTCAGACCAGTCTTTTATCATCTGTAATAACTTACTTGCTGCACCTTGTCTTTTTTTTTTTTCAGAAAGGTGTCTGGTTTGGCTTTTTTCCATCAGTTATCTTAACATCTTTTAAATTATATCTACTGTTTTCACTCTTGTCCTCATTCCATCGATCAAAATGATTCTCAAAATGTTCTATTAAGTTTTCATTACATATTTTAAAATAAAATATAGATTTTCTCTGTAAAATTGAGATTTATTTCCCTAGAAGCTTATCCTTTCATAATGTGAATGGATTTTGCAGTTACTTTCTTGTCACATAACATTTCCCTTAGCTTTACAGATGTGTCCCAGCAATAGATGGCTGTGACAGGTAGGGCAGTGGGCTTGCTTTGTGTCAGAGGTGGTCTTCTGAACTTGGAGAGTGCAAAACCTTTGGAGTTTAGCATACTCTGACCCAAACAGCAATACTGTCTCTACATCTCTACAACCTCTACATCTCTGACAGATTTCTCAGGTACAAATCTGAAAATGCCCATTAATACTAACAGTGAACCTTATTAATAATGTGGCTCCTCACTCTGCTGTACACCAATTTTAGGATGATAGCAGGAAGATTACAGAGTAAATAGTTCAAGCCAAGACTGACCTAACAAAACAAATGACACATAATAAAAAATTCACTGTTCCCTTTTACCTCCTCCCATGAAGGAATTAAAGGAGCCTTCTAAGTAGTAATACCTTTTAAGGTACTACTTTTATCTGGGGACATGAGGGTATCTTTTCCTTCCCATCCTACCCAAACCCATCCTGCTCTTTCTATCTTTGCTCATTTAGCCAGAATTCCTCTTTCCCCTTTCTGGCAGACAAATCTTCCATGGAGTAATTTACTCTCCTCCATCCTCACTGGAATGATTACAGCACTTAGTCACTAAATATACATGTTGCTGTTCTGCACAATTCAGCAGGAGAGAATAACTTCTAAGCATGGTGCTGCTAAATATTTTCATCTCCATTTTTGGGAAGGATTTCATCAAAAAGGAGGTAATGATTTATAGGATCAGTACAGGGAGTCAGTGCATTATAATATTCACTTAAGTCCACTAAGTCTACACTATCAGTCCAGTTTTCCTTACATATTGACAGTTTGCCTTTAAAGCATCCCCACAGTGCAAAAAGCAAAGGAGTCTGTGTAGGAAGACAATGGGGCTAAAATCTACCCCAAAAAAACCACCCAGAAGTACAGAACAGCTTTATATTTTCCATATTAGTTATTTTCTTAAGAGTGTCTTTCACTTGTTGGGAAAACTCTTAATTTCAAAACCGATTCTGAAAGTTCATCATTTGTTTACTGCAGTGGAAAACAAAGCCTGTAGTACTCCTTTAATCCAAAAACAGCAAAGAGATAATGCACAGAAATACAGTAATTTTGATAAAAGGATGAATTATCTTTTCTTTCAATATTTTATTTGTTTCCTAATGTAGAATTATTTTGGTAGACAAGTAAAGGGTTGCCTTTGGTTCAGTCTGAATGCAAAACAATCTGACTAGCCACTCTGCTTTCATCTCTCAATTCATATTCTGGCTGCAGCCATCATAGCAGTGACAACCTCCTACACAGTCTTCACATTTCTGGCCTTTTGGCAACAGCATTATAAGCGGGGCAGCTATTTTCTTAACACTTGAATATTTGGGCTTTAATCAACTAAAGTGACAGAATATTTACTAAATGCGGACAAGTTCACAGTGACCCACTTTCACCGCGGCCCTGCTTGCACTTTGTACTAAGGAGTAATGAAAGGCAAAGGAACTTGTCCAATTTCACACTGTCATCCTTGAAAGGCAGTGTTAACTGTTATGTCACATGAGTTTTATGCAAGGTTTGCTGCCCTCATTTGCATCTTCCAAAGCACATATTATTCCTGCCTTCAGTACAGGTTTGTCAGCTGTCCGCCCGACCTTACTAAATATATGCCAGCTACACTCTGATAAAGTAGGAGCAGCTCAAAAACTTTGTCAGAATTGTGGAAAAATATAGTGTGTTGTTCATACTTATTGTTTGGAATCTATAAGCTGAAGGTTATAAAATCTATTTGAGCCGAAGGCAATATTTTCTTTTTTGTTCACTACTGGTAAGGAAGGAAAACAAAAAGAATTACTGACTGGAAGAGATATTTTGGGTTTCTTTTTTCTTTTCCAGAAAGACAAGGCTAATACTTAAGTATAAATGAAAAATCTCATGTCTCTTTTGCTGGAGTTCCTCGAAGGGATAGGAGTTTGGTTAATACAATCAAAAGATCAACTTGAAGCAAACAAACAAAATCCAAAAATGCCAAAAATATACAAGATGAAAAAAAAATATTGAGTGCCATTTTCAGAGAGGATTACCTGACATATTACTTGGTTTATTATATTATTTATTTAATAAAACCATATTATGACATTTCAAGGAGAATTACTCAATATTTTGCTACTTCTTAGTTGCACTTTATAAGTTTTTATATTGGAACAGATAATTTTATCTGTATGGTACTTGATTTTTTTGTTTGTTTTTTTGTTTTATTTAGTGAAGTACACCTTGAGGTAATTTAGAAAGAGCATATGGATATTTTAATCATAGCCTGGAAAAGCGAGATAGAAATTCTACTGAATTTAGACTCTTACTTAATATGCTTAATTTGTAGCTTCAATTTTCTGTGGTCAGCAGAAAGAATATTCCGCCAGTAACTCTGATTTTACTACATTTAGTGAAGATGACATACAATTAGATCCAATTAAGTTATGACAAAGACTGTATAACCTAGAAACCAACTTAGGGAAAAGAGTGGTATAATTTAAGATACTTTTTAACTTGAAACTTCAAGGAAGTGGTCTGCAGATATCAGAGGTAGAAGAATTTTAGACAGTAATTAATTTTTTTTTACCAAGATTTGCTTTTAACTGTCTCTTAACCCATGATCAGATCAAAGCAGGTTGCTCCTCTCCAGCTCAAAGGGATGGGTCTCTGGAAATCAGGTATCAAAGTTTACTGTTCTTTGGCTAAAAACAACAGAAAGTCCAGAAAAAATGTAAAACCTTGCAAACTAGAATGCATTAAACAGACTAAAAATGCTTTCTTCTACCATTTTTCTTTCAGTTTTCAAATATGGGCTACTTTTTATGATTTATGCTTCATGCTCTCATCAATATTCAATTTTATCATTAATGAAATCCTGTTCTGTGTTATAGATCCCTACTGAGAAGTTTAAACTAAGGTTACAGAAAATAAGATTTAATAAAGAACCAGCAAATGCAGAGAAGTGGAAATAAGCAAACCCTCTATTTTAAGATATATGTCTCTCACTTTTAAACATCAGAAGTACCTTCATTTCAGTTCAACTCTATGTAAATCCCCACACCATCTACCTCAGTCAACAATCATTGGAATTTTTTTGTTTTAAAACTACTTCTTTTATTTCCTTTGGTCATCAACAAATAGATGTATGTGTTACGCCCCCCCCCCCCCAAAAAAAAAAAAAAAAAGATATCAAAGTTAATTCATTAACATTTCATTAGCATGAGACATGATGTGTCCTGTGAATAAACACAGCTACTTGTAATTTTTCTCCAGGCTTTCTAGAAAAAGGAGAAAAACTTCAGTTGCTACTGAAGTGAACAGCTGCTACTGTTCACCCGCAGAAGCTCAGTCATCTCGCTTTTCCTTTCTGACCCTTTTCTTGTTGGATCTTCAGCAGACTGCAGTATCTGGATGATAGGTTCTCCAGGACGCATGTTCCCCCTCACTGTTCATACAGTGCTCAATATTGTGCAGTTCCCACCATCATAGCACCAAATTTGTAAAGATGCATCACAAGTAAAATGAAAGGAATCTGACTGCCCAAGAGATAATAAGCGTTGGAGATTCAATAGTAGGATGTGAATAAATGGTTATTGATTCCATTTTCTTTTAAAGAAAAGAAAACTGACTCTGAATAGGTGTTATTTCAGATATCAGTAGCTTTGGTCAAGTAGTCATCCAGCAAAATACCTCAGAGAATCACACTCATTTCAGAACAAGTGGTGACTGCAGCTAGATTTGTGAACTGAGCTGTAACTGATCTAAAAATTAAAGCAACAGCTTTTTAACATGAGATAATGCAGGCATGCACACAAAAGACAAATACTTGGATTTTACAGTTGAAAGAGTGGACTGTGAGCTGACACAAATTAATATACCCTCAATCAAAGTTAACAGAGGCGCTTTGTCAAGTGAAGATAGGACCTCAAATGTGTATTTTTGCAACCAGATCTTTTTTTTTATGGCAATCCTAATGCAATTATAAAAGGTTAGCATTGTGCTCATTGGTCTTATTTTCTGTGTACCCCTTGGGGTTTTTTTTGGTTCACCATTTCCTGGGAGACTTTCTCAAGAGTTCTGTCTTGTCTCTGACCTTTTTTTCTCAGAAGAAACGTTATCCTGATATAATGTAAATAACTTATTAAGGAATAACCAGCTTCACACAAAAGGTCAAAATGTGGAAGAAAAGCAAGTAGGTCTCAGCATGAATTACAGTAAGCTAAGTATAAGTCTTTGAATGGCATTTTAGTGACATCTGCTGTTAGGCAAAATAGGGCCCCATGAGAATTGCCTTACTTGTGTATCTCACCTAGATACATTTTCTTTAGTTATGCCCTGGAAGTGCTTGGTCCCTTAGGACAAAGACTAACCAAATTCTCAGCTCAGCTTTATAACATCTTTGAGCTGATGATAAATTTAAAGATACTAGAGAATAAGAATTAAGAACCACCAAAGATCATTTAGGGGCTCATTTTATGTCTGAAAATGAGGAGCATGAACATGCTATCAAAACTTCATTTACCAGAAACCTGCTTATATCCAAGAACTAAAACTGAATCCATTTCCTTCTTTTTCTTCCATTTAGATTTTTCAAATGATTGAAATATTTCTGTCATTGTTTTGTCATTGCCTATTCATTGGACTGATAAGAAATCTCCTGGAGCTGAGCTGCACCAGGCCAGGAAGAGAATATTGCTCACAACACTTAACTGATGCAGTCAGAGTTTTCCAGGGTGAACACAGATATTCTGGTGACCCACCAGAGGATGAGTTCTCCTTGATTGGTGTCCTTCAATGATGAGTTTTCCCTGACAAAGTTCTTCCTCACCTCTTCTGTCTTATAGCAACCTGTTCTTGTGCCAGCACACAGCTATTCCATGCGCTCCAGGTCACACTGCAATATTCCATGTCTTGCCATTTTGGAGAAGAGAGCGCTGAATGGCTTGAAGTCAAGCCGCAAATCCCATGTGCTTAAAGGGGTCTGATGATCAGAAAAAGGCATAAATGGCAAAAATACCTTCCACAGGGTAACAAGCACAAGCATCTGGCAGCATGAGCTTGCCACGTGCCTATATTAATCCTTTCTTTGGTTGCTTGTTGGCAGGTTGGTTACTGGAAGGACATGCAGCAGGAAGAAGCGGCAGAAAAGGTCAAAACAGAGGGAAATGAGTCATCCATCCTCCTGACAGGATTAGAAGGAAACACATTGTACCACCTAACAGTGAGGGCATACAATGCTGCAGGGTATGGACCACCTAGCACCGCTGTGCATGCAGCAACCAAGAAATCCCGTAAGTAATATCTCAGTACCTTTGCTAAAAGGAAGAAATCAGGGAGCAGCGTCTGTCCCCTTAGGTTTTTATTTATTAAGAGTGTATAATAATCAGGAATCGTGTATAGCTTTGATTCATGGCTTTGCTTTGATGTTTAGAAATTGATTCATATGACTTTGCATTCATAACAAAGAAAACAAGGCATTTTGTACATAGGAGAGAAAAGAGTTCAAGTCCATAAGCTTTGTGGAATTTATGGGGTGGGTGGAATAAATACGCTCTAATCTACCAAATTACACTACTGATGAAAAAAAAAATCTCAAATGTTCCATCTAGAGTTGGAAGCCTCGTAACATTACCAGTTTTAAATATAATGAAAGATTAAAATACTTTTGTTTTTAAAGAAACAACCTATAAAAATATATTTGTGTACATGTTATTTTTCTTTTTTATCAGCTCCCAGCCAAGCACCAGGCAATATTATGTGGATACAGGATGGCTCTCATGTGTCTCTTGGGTGGGAGCCAGTCAGACCTCTAGCTAATGAATCTGATGTAATGGGATACAAGGTTAGTGTTTCCCCTTCCTTGCTCACCTTTCTCTCTTCCAAGCAATTGCTCCTCTTCTTTGTTGGCTTTTTTCCCTTTCTTGTTTCTCTGTGCAAGTGCCGCATTCTCTACAGACAGTCTCCAACCAGCTTTCACTGTGAGAATCAATAAATAAAATTAAAATCAGGGAAATGTCCCAACGTATTTTTGTGTTGTGATTTTCAAATACTAAACTCTATCTGACTCCCCTCTATCTCAGGGGGTCAGTCCATCCTCTCTGAGTCAGCAGTGGCTATTAATAATATCAGGCTGCAATGAAATTCCTAATACCTCTTCAATTCAACTGTGTTTGCAGTAGGATTTAGAGAAATGCAGAATAATGAGATATCTTTAATTTATATTAAAATTAATTTTTTTTTAGCAGAAACACAAGTACTTCAGTTTGTTTTGTGATCATGTTAGTGATGGTCAACAGCAGTGATGGTAATTTCTGGGATTTAAAGTTTTGAAGTTTTAAAGAATAAAATCCAGATTAACACTTAAATAACAAATCATAAAATCAGAATTCACTGCAATACCTTAAATAAAAGTAGAATTATTTCAGTATTTTTAAAGAAGTGTGGTGTCTGGGTTTTTTTGGAGCCCATATCAAAATATTTCTATAGACTACAATCTCATATCTCCCCTCATACATCAGGAAACATCACCAAAAAAGTATAAAATGGTTCAAATAATCCAGAAACTGTTCTAACCTTTATTAAAATAGTTAATATTCTGAAATAGTAGAGTTGACTTCTTTGGTTTTTCACACCTCTCTGACCTTTTCAATTTTCTCTAGGAACAGAAACTCTTATGCAGAAATACCAAAAAGACAGCTACGTGCTGACTTGCTTTGCTCCCACATGCCATAAATTTGTATTGAGTTTCACAGGAAATGCAGGGTCAGATCTGAGCTGTTGTCAGTTAATTTAGTCAGCTAAGGTAAACACAGTAAATACATTATTCAGGCTATTTTCCTTACATTTGAAGTTGGGTTCTTGAGCCAAAAATGTGAATATCAATGTGAACTTTGGGATAAGAATTTGAACCAAATGGAACTCAAAATATATTTAGAAATTTTGGAGATAAAGTTGTGCAACATCTAATGCTGAAGAGGGCAAGTCCTCTGTCTTTGCTCCAGGTCATAATCTATGTCCTTTCACATTCATGAATCTCTTTAATATTTTTCTATTTCTGTTTTGAAGGGAAGAGTAAAAGTAATGTCTGTTCAAATGCAATGTCAAGAAATCCCTAATGAAAGCATGAAACAGTAAACATTGCAGTGACTGTGTTATCTGCACAAAATGTCTGGTACAGAGCTTGACTGACCACTGTGACCACTATCTACTTTATCCACCACAGGTGTTATTTCGGCAAGAGGGCCAGAGCAATAGCCAAGTTATAGAAACACAAAAAACGTCTGCAGTGGTACTTCTTCCTGATGTTGGGGTCTACATCATTGAGGTCTGTGCAGTCAGTGAAGGAGGGGATGGGACTGCAAGTCCCCAGATCAGAGTTCCATCTTTTTCAGGTAAGGTTACACCTTCAGTTGAAAGCGTGGCGATGAAAGCAATGCTCATTAATTCTTATTCTCTATCAGAAAAACAGTGTTCTCACAATTCTTTAGCTATTAAATAAAATAATTGATCTGAGTCTTTAGTTCTTTAGAAGCAAACGTATCTAGTGACACATGGGATGTTTAAGATCATCTGAGGCAACCATGTGAGGCTGATAAACAAATAAGATTATTTATATCCTCTCCCATTTGAGGATAACACCTAAAAACCTACCTGAGCTATAGATGTTTATAAGTTCACTAGCGTCTCAAACAGCAATATAGTCAACTGGGATGCAATTCAAAGAGACCAGCAGTGAAGCCTTGTCAGCAATTCAGCTAATCTTCTGAATTTTAGTATCAAGACATGAGCACCTAAGGGCATCTGCAATGTCCTAAGGCATCCCAAACAGAGCTGGCAGATGTGTTGTGGGATTTAGGGGATGCACACACCATTCTGTGGGACTTAGGGGATACACACACCATTCTGTACCATTCTGTACCACCAGAGATGTACTATGTAACACAGCTAAAGTGGCATGGATTTAGGTAGCTGACCCCTGTGTACATGCCTCCTTGAGAATAAGCTGAATTTCTCTAAGTTCCAGTCACTCCCTTGCATAATTATTACTATTTAGTTATTAACTTACAGCAGTATTAAAGTGTTATCATTAGGTAAATTTTGATGTCTAGCTGCTCTCTCCTCAGTTACTGTGATATGTTGAAAGAATGTAAAGTATCAATATTACAAAGCTAAGTAAGGGATGGGAAGATTAGTGGCAAGAACAACAAAGAAATAACATAATCTTTGCCTAAACACAACAAGGCATTTTAATTATAACCTTCTGATAACACTTTAAAATTTTATTAAATATTGCTCTTTGATCCTTAAGGAGCACTAACCAAAAGGTGTGACCCTGAAACTTCAATCTAGAACTACAAATTCAGCTCTGGTCTGGTCACAAACTGCAGTGCTATCATCAGAATGCGGAAGACACTAATCCCTACCTCATGGAATATTTCTTTCATGTATCATAATTTTAGGCCACAAAGTCCTCCATCTAATTAGACTATGCATATGACATTTGTTTCATTTAGGACAATTGTTGTCCAAAGAAACCCAGTCTGGTTCCCTTTCCATATTGTTGCCACTACTACCCCAAAGCACATTTCCCCTTAGCATGGCCATTTAAGACTGTGCTGTGATCAAAAATCAACACTGCACCAATGGGCCAAAGAACACTATTTCCTCTGGACAAGGCTAGGGATGAAGGACTAGCTTTTATTCCTTGTTCTGGGACAAAAAATTTGTGACTCAGGACAGCTTCTGCAGCCTAATGCTTTTTTGAAGATTAAGACACAAAACCATATATCCTTTTGGAATTTCCTATTAATTTTCAGACTGAACATGAGGATCCAGAATCACAAAATCCCATCTGTATAGTGAGCCCATCTTGCATCTGCAGTTCTCACATGGTAATCCATTGCCTAAAAATTAGTCTTTTGCTGAGGGTAAAAGTATATAAATTTGGGCAAAGCTAGTATCTAAATATACTGAGAACCATTTGCATAATTTGTTCATTAATTACTTTGCTTTTATTTCAGGAGGGAAAGTAACAAGTGGTCAGTCCACCTTACATGTGTTGTCTGCTTCCTCATCCTCTGTAACACTGCTTTTGGCACTGATGGTACCTTCAACCTCGTGGTGAAGGCTGCAGACTTTGTTGTTGTTGTTATTTGTTTGCTTTAACTTGATGACACCAAGGGATGGAGTTTTATGTCCGTGGAGAAACTGAAAACCCAAGCTAATGCTTAAAGACCCATCAAAATGCCTGTGGTGCACTTAGAGAAGTTTTGGAGACACGGTCAATAATTCATCAGGTTTTTATCTCTTTTTATTTGTAAAAGTCCTCTGGGGAGGAGACCCTTCTTGGCCCCAAAATATGCAGATTGTATGTAATAAACTTTTGTAAGCAAAGGTAATTTCTGTCAAATGTATTTTCCTTTTTTAATATGTTCAAATTTGGTGAACCCAGTCATGTATCATTACAGGGTGGTGTCTAGTACAGTACACCTGTATGGTTTGGAGAAAAGAAATCCTTTTTTAAATATAGAAAAAAGTTTAATACAGCTGGTTGCTCCTACTGACAAGGAAGAAAAACAGAGTTTTTATCCAAAGACCTCTGCGAAAGTAAAGAATAGCTTTTTCTGAAAATATATAATATGCATTCATTTAGCAAAAAGAATTGTCAATGAAATACTGGACAGCTTACCCCAGAACAAAGCAAAATGGAGCAGAAAATCCATTTATTTTCTTACCAGGTAAATGGAAAATTATTAAACAGAAGCTTAGGAGAATACCAGTCAGTTTTTATCAAATACCACAAGCTTTTATGTCCAATGGAATTTTCAGTAGAAAATAAGAAATCAAGTCATACTGCATATGACAATGAAAATTCCACGGGGCATTTAAACATTATATACATTAAGCTACTAAGAGGACAAACAAAGCAATGCAAGTAGATAAACCAACTTTTTCCAATCACTTCTCAGTTGTAAATTTCTTTTTCCTCTGAGTCCAGTTTTTGGGAGCATTCTATGCTTTTCAGAATGGCATTATCCATGTATCTACAGACTGCAGTAGGATATATTTTGGAGAATTTTGTTTTTCGGAAAAAATACTTGGAAAAGTGCTACAAAGCATCTTTCCAATTATTTATCTAATTGGCTGTATTTCTATAGTTCACTGGAGATTATTCTTGCACGTACTGTGTGATATCAGTTCTAATCCCCATTTTTTGCTGTACCAGACACTTTTTTAACCAATAGACAATTTGGACAGTTTTTCTACATTGGAAAGCTTTCCCACCTACTGGAACCTGAGGTAAAATGACTCCCAGGGAGATGGTGTGCATGTTTGTACAACCATGGTGGGCACAGTGGGGAAGGGCACAGAAGGGCAGCATTTTGCTAACACATCTGAGGACCATGCCTAGGAAAAACATTGCACTGCCTGGGAAGAATCAAGTCAAAAATGGTTAACATGGAAGTCCTAATAGCATGTTCTTCTAGTTGTCTATCCCTCTAAAAGTTTTGATGAAAACCTATTTTAGCTGAATCAGGTTCCCAATTCAAAATGCTGTTATTTTGCCAGTACTAGCAACTAGCAAAATAATTTTTTGGTATTTAGATAATACACTGCTACTGTGCTCTTTCTCGGCTACTTCAAAGCAGTAACCAAGAAAGCACAACAGAGATAAGAATGTAAAAAGCTGATGTTGACTAAATATTTTTGCTTTTGAATATTTTATCAGTAAAAATTTTCAGAGGAGGTTCAACTTAAATCTTTGCTACCCACTAATATTTTAAATAATTTTCTTTAAAAAATTGTTTTTAAAATTACTTAAGTCAACATGTTGCTCAAAAAACAAAGGCAGGATAGCTAGCTAAGAATTGACTGTAGATATATAGAAAGAGGCCTTCTATATCTCTGTTTCTGGAAAAGCCTTTGAGATCAAAGACAGGAAGGTGTGAAGTACCTTGCTGGTAGAGCAAACTCATAGAAAATAACTACCTGCTGTCCCTTGTAAAACAGCAGCACTGCTGCTCTGCAGAGAGCCTGCATCAGCAATCCATCATCCGCCAAAAAGTTAAAATAAATAAGAATAAAGTGATGAACCAAAAAGTCAGATGGCTATTTTATAAATTAGTTATGCATAATTTCCTCTATTTTTTATACAGTTGCTTGCCAATGCAGTTAATTTCAGAGTATTCAAAAAGGCTACATTCACTGCTGGTGGCATTTGGTTAAACTTTCTGATAACAATAAGTGGATATGCTTTATAGGAAGAAAAAAGTCTGATAAGGAGACAGAGCTCCATCTAGACACATCTCCCTCTCTAGTATGAAGATACAAATAGAAATATTGAACATACCATCAGGTAATGTAGTTGTATTGCAGGGAAAAAGGAGGTATGTTTTATATTCAACATGAACAGAATATGTATTTTGCATCTTAAATATATTAATAAACATGTTTTAAATGTTTAAGTACCTATGTATTACCTATTTGTTACTTTGTAGAAGATGTTTCGTTATCATGACATTTTTAGTTGCAAGGGAAAGCTTTTTCCTTTTTCATGTAAAAGATTGTAATAGTGCAGTCCAGCGTCACTGAGGAGACTGTATTTTTGTATAAAGTCACAGGATCTGTTAAAAAAAATAATTAGAAAGAAACCTTGTTACACAGACCAAAAGAAAGTTGCTGTCATGGCCCATATCAAAATGTTAGATATATTGTATACAATCTGTATATATGCTATATATAATGGTATATACAATGTGGAAGACACAGTAATATAATAGTTTCTGTGTACTGTTCTTGTAACATTAGATCTTTTTAATAAATTATTCTCTTTTTATTGACTTTTATCTTATCTCCTGTCATCTCCTCAGTTATATTCATACAGTTCAAGGTGGCAAAATGATTTGGTTTTCAGCAGCAAGAACCTTTAAATTGCATGATTTTCAAGAAAAAAGTGATGAATCTGAAATGGTGAATGTGGAAAAAGAAGCCATTAAAATCAATAAATTTTTGACGTCATTTTAATTTCACCTAAATTTTGGATTTCCTAGGTAATTTTTTTTTTTTACACTTAAATATCTGAAAGGTAAAAAAAGGCCTGAATTCTCAAAAGGAAACTACACCTAATGAAAATTTAAATGTAAATCTGGAATTTAACATCAGAGATAAAGGTTCTCTGCCCTTAAAAAAAAAAAAAAAAAAAAAAAAAAAAAAAAAAAAAAAAAAAAAAAAAACAAAAAAACAAAAAACCAAACATGAACAGAAGAGAGATTTATATTAGATTTTAGGGAAATCTAATCTTTCCTGGGAAGATGGTGAGACTCTGGCACAGGTTTCCCACAGAAGCTGTGGATGCCCCACCCCTGGAAGTGTTCAAGGCCAGGCTGGATGAAGCTTTGAGCAACCTGGGATAGTGGAAGGTGTCCCTGCCACAGCAGGGGTTTGGAACTGGATGATCTCTAAGGTCCCTTCCAACTCAAACCGTTCTAGGATTTCAGTGAAAAGAAGAGCTTTGTAAGGAGGTCACCAAGGTTAGTCCTCAATGTACTGAATTACTGCATAGTTTCTGGGCCCTCTCAGTAACATTCTGTCAAGTGTCACTTGTACACTATGTGGAGGCACAAAAGCACAGTTTGGTCATGTCTTGTTCAATTGAAAAGCTTAGTTGCTATGTCTTGTATTTGAAATACTTTGTTTGATTAACCACAATAGAATACCTTTCAAAAATACATATACCCTTTTGAGAAAAAGAATGGAACAATGGGTAACCCAATTATAGCAATTTTTTTTTTGTTAGTTTCATTTAAGCTCTTAATAATACCCAATCAGTCCTTTATGAAATGCATATTTATGGTAAATGACTTTGCAACACACTATGAAGTCAAAAAGCCCATACTGAAGATAAAAATACATTGCCACAGTGATTTGAACTGAGACTTCAATTAAAAAATGGTTATGGCCTAAATAACATATTATATCAGGACTTCCATTAAATTAGTTATGAATGTCACAGAAAACTGTAATGATCTGATTTTCCTGACAGAGAGAACTATGCATATTGAAAATCCATATCCTATCAGAACTACTACCAAACTGCAACCCACTCTTGTCCTGTTATGGCCATCATTCCAGTTCCTCTGAAGATGAAAGACATTCTACTTCTTAATTACTTTTTGCACTTTTGAGCAAAACAATGTCAAGGATAAGAGAAAATTAACAGCATCTTCTTACAACAGGTTAGTTGGCTTTAGGCTATTACAAACAGCCTTACCAAGCATGCTGACAGACAGGCTGCTTCCAAAAATACAGGTCCTGAGTTTGCTCTAAAACTTTTCTCTCAGTTCCAGTAAAGAGAGAGACATGACTTTGTCTTTATTGTGGTTCATATTTTTAATACTTTAAACAAGATAATGATATTGTATGTAAAAGCCTCACAAGCCTGAAAGAGAAATTTAAGGATAATTGTACAATTTCAATATTCACATTACCTCTTACAGCTGTCAAGTCGATTTTAAGGTTCTTACAGATCAGCTGTTTGTGCAAACTGGCAAAAATATTTAGATGTGCAGCTATTCATGCTTCCTGTGCTACTTTTCTGTTGTCAGATTATTAGCTAAGCTCCTCAGCATGTATAAAAAACCTCTGTCATCAGAAGAAACTGATAAAGTAGTGTGGGATGCTTTGGTTCATCTGTTATTATGATGAAATAAATGTTTCAGGCTAGAGGAAAATATCCTCCCTTTTGGTATGGTTTGGTGTTGGGGGTTTTTTCACTTTTATGGTCAAACTCATGAATTCTAAAAATACGATAAAATAAAACCAGAAGAGTGCTCCTGAAAAATACAGTTAGCAAGATAAATAGCAAAGGCAGGCACAATATGTGTTAATCACAAATAAAGTTATTCAGCATATTTTGGTTTTTGTACAGAAGATAAGATGGGAAAATATATCAATTTCCTTTCCATAACAGAAAACAAGTGAATAAAAAGATACTGAAAGCAATTGAGGCATATCTGGATCAAAGCTTAAGTAAAAACAATTTTACTCAAAGCTGTATTGCTCTGTTCCCTGGCTGAACAAGCATTTCCATTTCATAATCACACCATCTCTTATTCTACAAAAGGGACATTTTGGGGTAGTAAAACGGCATAATTCTTTTGATATTTCTTTAAAAATTTGTCATGTGGAGTGACTGAATGACTTGGAAAAGAAGCCCCAGGTCAATTGCCTACTTTTGTATAACTCAGTCCCTTATTCTTGAGTAGTATACACACCGAAATCTATAATTTTGGAGAGCGTCATCCTAGATGACAATGTTGTAGATGTATGTTTGCTCTAATGATGAACAAGTTTCACATATGCTTTAGGCAAAATAACTCGATATCTGTCCTGCTCTGACCACCAGGCTGTAGGGCATGGGCTGCCAGATGATCAGTAGAGGTAAGTCTCAAGCCTGGTATTCATACTTTACAAGACTGAAAAGTAAATTGTTGATTTTTTTCTATACTAACTTTATATCAAGTCATATTGGTAAAAGTTGAATCATCCATGGTGCATTGAGTGTCCCTTTTGCTCCAGCTACAGAAATAAAAAGCAATACTTCACTCTGTCCTACGAATTTCTTGGTAGCCCCTCCTTCCTTCCTCTTCCCTGTCCTGTAACAAAATAAAAAAGGGTTTGTGTGTGTATAGAGAGGGATGGGTGGGAGGAGAAATAAAGGGAGGAGGGAGTCCATGGGCACTGTCTCCCACAAGGACGACATGAAATTAAGCCTGCCTCTTGACCTAGCAGTGTTTGCTTTCCAACAAGCCACCTGAAATGGTGAGCCTTTTACCTTCCAAACAAGAGGAAGCATTATTACCTGTCTGAGAATGGCTGTGCTAGATTATCTAAAACACTAAGCTAGATTTCCACTGTGTTGTGTCAATATTTTCTAACTTTCCAGTGAGAATGGAAGTAAATCCTATGTCTTTTGAACGGGAAGTGAAAGAAATTTCATCACTACAAATTTTTGATATTTAAAAAATCCTCTTGGGTGCCCAGGGTATGTTCAACAGGAAACAGCAATCTTTAATGCTCTTAACAATGCTTTGTCCATTTAATTCATGAGATAACTTTAGCAGGTTGCAGGCTGAATGTATTATTGCATCATGAGAAACAGGCTTGCAGTGGCAAAAATTTTGTCAGATTTCCACTTTCTACACTTGAATGTTGCCGGATCTCTGCAAGTTTGCTTTCCAGACGGTAGTTCTTCTTTTAGGGCCATTTTTTATTACACCCAAACATCTCTTGAAAGTTTCTGATGTACTAAGACCTACGACACTGAAAGGCCTCCGGCACAAGACATCTGCAGCACCTTAAACTTTGGTGTGCCAACATATTGACAAACATAATCTTTGCTCAAGGCATAGCTACTTCCTCAGTTCTTCCCTCCACTAAGAAAATATTTACCTTCATAAACAACAGTGATTTATCTTCATAAACTACACTGGGGCATTTCTGTTCTTATGTGGCTGCTGAACTCTTTTTTACTTCTCATCAAAGAGTACATTCTGTCAAGATACTGTAAGCATCTAAAAAAGATGCTAGAAACACACACAAATCCAGTAGGTGTATTTTTATAGGCCAGAAAACAAACAAAACCAACCTGAAATAAAACTATCTTCCATCCAGATTAGTGGTGGGAGAGAGAGTGGAGGCCTATCACCCTGCAAACCCAAGTTCCTTTGTTGAATGTCAGTACAGAAAGGTCTGTATTGTCATACCAACTTTTCACAAGGTTCCTGGTAGGATGCTACAGAGGAGGAATGGCAGCCAGGAAAAAGGACAAACAAGATTTTTGTCCCTTTTGTGGTTGACACTGCCATTTTTACAAAGCTCAGTGACAAGGTGAGAGATGTCTGGCCATCTTACATGTCCTTTGAAAACCTCTATCTCAACATTATGAGGGCTATGCAAAGGCCTTTCAGATAATTAGGTGGTAGATAATGTTGAAGCGCTCATGGACTGCTCAAAACTGATTGAGGGGGGGAAAGGCAGTAGCTACCTTTTAAGGCCAACAAAAGTGAGATGAAGAAAACCTAAACTGTGTGAACCTAATGCTGAGTGTGGAACTGATAAGTGAAACTCAGGAAAGGCAATCTGAAATAATCTCAAAGAGAGTCAGAAACTCATGAGTCACCATACAGTAGCTTCTAGAATGTATAAGTTGAATGCTACCAGAAACGTTATTGAAACAAAGACTAAAAAAACACTTTTCTGCAAAAGATGAGACAAAATTTTAGTTTTATCACAGTACTGGTACTGGGTGCACTGGAGGTCTTGGCAACTCAGAAAGGTGCATAATAGAAATAGCAAAGAGAAAGTAACTCAAGTGACCATCATCGAGAGCATCTGCAACCTGGGGAAAGGCTGAAAGGACTAGGGCTCCTCAATTTGGAGACAGCAGGGCAGTGAATAATAAGCTATCAGACCCTAAAGTACTAAAAAGACCTGTGAAAGACTGACTCCCAACCTCCTCTGCTTCCTATTAGGAAAATGTGCTTTAAATTCAAAGTTCCTGCTTTATCTGTCCAGTGAATGCTGAACTATTCACAAAGAAAACTCCAACACCAAACAGAAGCTGTTTCAAAATACTCCCTATTCCCAGGACCAGAGTCATCAAATTTACTCCCAGTTGTGATACAAGTTAAAAAGAAAAGGTTTTTGAGATCTGCAAAATCCTCAGCTGGATCTTTAAACAATTTGCAGCAGACAGAAGAAGGAAATGTGTCTTCCTCTGTTTTACAAAGGGACACTCACAAGTATTCATGGAAACTCATGAAGGTACCCAGGCTGATGAAACCATCCCTCCCACATGGACATAAAATGTAGGAGCTGAAACTGGGTCTCCAGAATCACAGTCTAGCATTTCCACCAGTGATTGGCTTTAAGACTTTATTGTTATTGCTCTAATTATTGCTGTTTAGGTTATATCCTCATGGTAGCTCTTGCAGACCATCTGTGTTACCTGCTAATAGCTAATAAACTCAAGGCTGTAAAAAAACAAACTTTAGGATCTTCTTATCCTTGCACCATTTTTTTAAGCTATACACAAAGCCTGTGAGAGTTTTAGGTAAGACAGCAGAGGAAAAGGCAATATCTGTTCCTACTCTTTTATGACTAACATCATCACATTTACTGCCAGACCATCAGAGACTGGAGGAAATGAAAATGCAGCATTTTTACTCCCTGTTTTATACCAAGTACACTAAGTGGAATGCTTTTGATATAATGTAGTAAAGAGGCCTGATTGATGTAGGTTATAATTTCAAAACTTAGTTTTCTGCTTCTGAGTACACACATACTCACTAATTAACTTGAACAGCAGTTTATAAGACCAGTTTTGACTCTGCCCATTTGATGAACAAAATCCAATCAACCACCCTGTTAGCATAAATGGAAAATACATGTCTGCAAGAATGATAAATAACTGATTGCCATAGTGATTAGCATAACAGGCCTTGTGGAAAGCTATTTGGCATTCAGCTCTCACTAGCACGTTTTAAGGATTGATACAAGCCTTGGTGTACTTTGCATTGGACGTGCAGCTGATTTAAATAGGAAGACATCTTTCTAGATCTAGTGACTGACATTTTCATTTTAAAGTTTTACATTTCTGTTTACAAGAAAATGAATCATATTTTTCAAACTGCTGTGGATGTTTTCACATAAAACATATGTTTTCTGATAAAGCCCCAACCACTCTTAGTGGTGCCAGATGCTCCAAGTACTATTTATGAGTTGAACTAACCTCAGGAAAGCTGTGCTGACTCACGCTTAAGCAACCTGTTAACTTTGGACACTGTGTGCTCTACTCTAGAAGTTTTTAGACCCTCTGTATGCTTCAACTATCTGGGCTGTAGAAATATCCAGAAATTGGATACATCAGATGATCCCCTTGACTAAAAAAAATAGATAGCATTTTGAATACACTTGAGGTGATTTGAAATGCTGCTAATAGATAACAGGATATCTATATTTGAAAAATGATTAATTCATCTACTTTCATTAGTTATTTATCTTTCATTGCAGTTTGGATGTGCTTTAGTATATTGGTTTGTATTTTTAACATATTAGGTGTTCAAAATCCCCTTCAGATATAAAATAAATTTGGGAAGCTTTGCAGACGTTGCTATGCCTGTCACAGAATTGGGTTAATTTTGGGCCAAAGCTCCTCCTGGACTTCAGGGTCCTGAGTCACTATCTTGGACTGGGTCAATAGAGGTACACTGAGTGTTTCTCCCATCTTGCAAATGATGGGTTCACTTAAGCCAAAAAGAGTTGAGCTGCAAATAAATTATATTTAAATTCCACAAGCTAATATGAAAATCTTGAAGTAACTGATTACTACAAGCAACTCATATTTTCAAATTATTCTGTAAATTAAAGGGAGACACACTTTCAAGGAGGACACAGTGAAATCCAGTAGGAAGGGAAATAACCTCTCAAGCTACCATAGATGCAAAAAGGATGAAATAAAAAGGCTTGAACTGTTCCTTGAGCTCCTAAGGACAGGAACTGAGCTATCATTCCCAGGAAACACACAATGTACATAAAAATATTGCACTCAGTGTTTTCAAAATCTTGGTTAACTCCATAGCAGCACCTAAATGCACAGGCAAATTGTCAATTCAAGGAACATAGATATGAAACTGGGATCTCACTGATCATACATCTGGTACAAATAAGAGTGGGAAATGAATGCAGGGAAGTATAATAAAAGAAATTTTAAAATCTCAAGTCCTCCAAAGTACATAATTTTAAATCCTAGAAATTGCATTTTACTAGCCGGAAGAAAAAAAAATCCATCAAAACAGGAATCAAATTAAATACCTTTCTGGCAAATTTGAAATGCCTCTTAATGCCTCTCAGACATCCTTCCCCTATTAAAAATTCATGGAAGAACCACCTGGATAACTACAGGATACTGTGTGCAAACTCTCTTGCCCTTCTTGCCTGTGCATCTCACTCTAAATTGTCAGTCGTAGGAAGGAAAGGTCAATAAAAGGTTCCCTCTGTTCATGACCTCTTTCATTCCTGAAGGGTGAAGACAGCTTCACCCACCAGTAATTCTGAACTGACTGAAGACAAAACCCTCACCTTCCTTCTGTCCCTCAATACCAGCACCAAGCTGAGCAGCTGCTGAGAAGCAGTGCTTCCATTTCCTGTATTGCTCCTGCAAAGCCTAGCATGATCTGTTTGGGGAAGGAAAACACCCACCCCACCCTAAAGCACACTGTGAAAGGGGCCTTCAAAGGCTTGTGAATATGGAACTTGCTTTGAAGGGTTCCATTTTCATCATTTCTAATACCTTGGAAGGTTTTGCTTTCATCACAACCCTTGTAAACAGCTCCAGATGCGGTGCTGGAACAGCAGCTTCCCTGACTCTCCACTCAGAATATCTCAGAGTAGCCCACGTGCAGCATAAATAAATTCTTGTTTATATCATGCATACATGCAAAAGAGAGAAATGTTACGCTACTCCTCATTTAGCCAGTATTTATTAAAGTGTCCAAAACAGTGAAAAACAGAAACTTCAGCTAAAAAAACCGCATTTCTATATATGTAAAAAGGCATCCATTACAACTGAAATAATAGTATATTACAAAGAGCTGATTTAAAAAAAAAATTTAAAACTCTTAAAAGTATTGTATTTCCACTGAAAAAACACCACCTCTCTTGAGGCTTTCCAAAATAAATCTGCGCAGTTTTCTGAATAATTTGGCATTTCCAAAACAAGGCTGCAGACTGGAGACTAAATGCTTGTGACTTCTTTTGTTCTTAGTTTTTTTGAACCTGTAGTTTTATGACACTCATTAATTGAAATGTAAACTGAAATAATTTCTTTGCTGTGAAACACATTAATAACATCTGCCTGTCTCACACCTTCAGACTGGTGCTTCTCTCTGGCACTCATGTTCAAACTGGGCATATTTGCTACTGAATTTGTCAGTCAAGATGGACATACTGTAGCTAAAAGGGAGCTAAAACTAGTTTTCCATCTAGTTTTCCAGTGTCTTTATTTCAGCCCAAGGTTTTCCCCATATACTCCAGGAGCAAAGCAGGAGTATAAAACCTCTTTTTCTGTGATATAGTGGTTGTATCTACAATTCACATTGGTTGTCAAGCACACGTGCAGACTTGTGTACATCTCATGTATCTAAATAAATATCAGTTGACATTGTCATCATGGTTTCTTATCTCTCCTGGAATTCATTTATAATAGCATTGCTAAATGTGTGTCATTGCTAAATGCCTAATTAAGTAAGAAGTGACTAGGATAGATGGTGACCTTTTCCAAGTGATTTTCTATACATAACACACAGCATGAAATGTGAAACTCTGGCACCTGAATGAAAGCCATCAAATGGGAGGAATGTTCTCTTTTATACTGCCATTCTAGAGCACTGTGCAAATGACTAGAATCTTTAAGGCAAGAGCAAAATCCTAGCATGTGACATTTCATTTTCATAACCTTTTCATTCCATCAAAGTATGTTTTTAATGGTACAATCCCTGTAAATTATTGATGATTTTGCTGAATGTGACAAAATTTATAAGGCAATATTCTCAGCACCATTTATAAGAAAACCTATTATGCATACTGCAGGTATAGGGAGACAATCGTAGTAGAAAAGTGAAATAGTCAAAAAGATATGTAAAATAAGCTGTGATTTGTGTATCACTGCATTGTGTTATTACCTTGAAAAATAGTTCTACTTCAAAGGAAATGTCAGTGAGCTTTGTACAGTTTTCAAGTAAGGCTCAATTTGGAGTAATAATGAACCTAGCTTAGGCAGAGATGATTTTTCACACAGAAGAAAATTTTAAATTATCTTTCATATACTTTGAGCATCTTTCATAGACCTTGTAAAGATTCCAAATATATATCCTTTAATTGGATGAAAAGGCTTCTGATGCATAGGTAATAACAAACAGGTTTCTAGCATATCAACTCAGTTCAAGAGGACATTTTCTGGTTTTACATAAAATGGTACAGTTCATCTTTATTTTTTAAAATCCTCTTTTTTTCTAATTATTCAAGCTGTACTACTTTTTTTTTTTATTGCTGGGTAGTTTAAGAGACTGAGGGGCATTATCAGTGATGATAAGCAAAAAATTATCCTGCTCAAGGCAGAAGCCTAGAAATTCAACATACAGGGATTTATTTCCTGCTCTTTTTGTATCTTTCCACCTCTCCTCTAAAATCTTGAGGCACATGGAGAAGGTACAGAGTATAGAAATTATATTAGTCTATAATTCCCACATGAAATTGAAAATTTGTGAAAAATGAGAAGAAATTCATTCTGGAACATCTTTAATTGGTATAGCTCTCTATTTCTGAATGGGTATCATAGGAAAATTAACTTAATTCTTCTCCTTGAGTGAAGTGACCATCTCAGTGTTGGCCAAACTGTTTCTTATAAGGAGATGAAGAGCTATGGTAATATTCTCCACAGGAATAGGCATAAGAGTAGAGGAACAGGGAAGGAAATACTTTCAGGTTGTCACAGAAGAGTGTAAAAATGCTCCTCAAGAGCTCTGTTATGAAAATGGGGAAAAAAAACCCAACTTAAATGTGAACTAGCCAAATAGTACTATAATATAGTCTGTGTAAAAGACAGCATTTTACATTCTAAGACTCTAAGGCATTGGAATCACAATCCAAGGAATCTCAGAGACAGTATTGACTGAATTAATAATGGTCTGCTTAAAAATAGACATTGCTTTCTGTGTATCACTTTTGCAAAAAAAGGAAATACTTATTTGTAATTCAGATCAAGAATTTTCAATTGCAAGTCTAATGTGCATTTATCCATCTCCACAGGTATTGCTGAATTTTTAATATTCACATCAGAACCTGATGCTTATTAGATCTTAGATGCCTTGAAATTAGTTCTTTCAGTCTCATGCTCTTTAATTTAGATGTACAGACATTTCTTCAATTTTTAATTCCTTAGCTTTATGCTTATTCAAATATTTTATTAAATTTTTGCTGCAATTACGTTACAAGTTTAAAAAATAGTTCCATTTAATCCAGAGACAAGGGGTTTTATTAAAATTATGGATCTTTAAAACTTAGAGATGTATTATGGTCCTTA
The DNA here is from genome assembly GCA_039654755.1 of Calcarius lapponicus. NCBI lineage: Eukaryota > Metazoa > Chordata > Aves > Passeriformes > Fringillidae > Calcarius > Calcarius lapponicus. Next base: position 75,294,509 of record CM077462.1, on the reverse strand, counting down.
AGAAAATCATTGGAAAATGTAGCATTTTTAGACCAAGGCAAGGTGAGAATAGTGACTGAGCCTTGGCTTGGGTTAGCAGTAGGAGCTCTGAAAGCCAACAACTCAATTAAATTGTTTGCTCAGGGTGTGGACAGAGAGCAGGGGACAAAAATAAGACTAAAGATTAATTTTCATTCAACCTAAAATCATTATAAATTGTGAGTGAACATCAAGATTGTTCTATTCTTTCACATCAGCACCATCACTAACGTGGAAAAGAAGATTATTTTGTTTCAGTTATAATACCAGCAGCAGGTTGGTAAAACTTTTGTGATCGGTGATCCTTTTCCAAGATGTGCTCTCAATATGTGATAAATTTCTTCCTGTAATTAAACTCTGCCTTGAGTAGAGGGCTGCTACTCCTCTCTGATCTGGAGCTATGCTACCATGATATTAGAGAATATAGACTTTAACCTGAGATTCTTCCTCAGAAAGTTGGATCCTGACATTTGTCTTGATATGGATGGACACCTTCTAGAAATTTATTCTGTTGATTTTCCCTCCCTTCAAGCACACACTCTGATTCTTCTATTTCTACCCTTTACTTGTGAATTTCCCCATCCTTGTATAGTTAACAAATTCAAATCATGACAAGATCTAATTTTTGCACAGACTTTATTCCCTTCTGATGATCTAGCCAGAATAGGCTGACATTTGCTTAAAAACACCCATAAAGTCTACTATCTGTGAGCTATTTTCAGAAGGGAATTAAGCTACTGGTGCATGACTCTCAATTCTGATGACTCAGATAGGATGAATTAAGCCCTAATGTTAAGCAAATAGTCAACAATCTATTGAATCAAGTATTTGCAATAGCAGGAACTGGAATTGATACCCCAGATAATCTAAGTGTTTCAGTTCACAGTCATTCCTGCTCCCTGGCAATTAGGTCACTTCTCTTTGACCTAATCAAATTTCATATCTTTTAGAACAGAAGAGCACATCCTCAATAGTAAGTTATGTCTTAAGAACAATGAGGTACAAATTGGTAGTCTCCTCATTGGTGCTGCAGTAAGTGAAGTACAAGGGGGCTTGAAAGGAAATCGAATTTGTAAGATTAGATAAAACAGGCAAGAACATAGAAATACTCAGCTTTTGGAAAGTGGAGTTAAACAAAATCAGTGCTTTTCTAACTGCAAGCATAAACACCAGATCTATTGCTGTCTCATGGACTCTCTACCAGACACAAGCAGCTTGTTTAGAAGCCCACCATTAGGTGCTCAGGTACAGCCAGATATTAAAGTTTCTATGCAGAAAATTCTTTCTTCACAGAAAATTAAGGTTGAGTGGCCAGAATATTCCCATCTGTTATGACAACCTACAATCTGTGTAAACCAAGAAGAGCTGCAACCTCTTATTTCTATGTGCAGAGCTCTGGGGTGAAAGAGAAGCCCTGCAGGTCTCACCACGGACCTGCTAGAACAGAGCTGTACTGCACTAGGCAGGGCTTTTGAAAGTAACAGCTTCAACTAAATTCAGCATTTCAAACTGACTTAAAATGTTTTCCAATCAAATTTTACCTCATACACTGTAGAAATGTTTCAGTTTTTAGAAGCACTATGCGCTAATTATGTGAAGGCATTTCCCCAAATGCTAAAGCATATATTATGTCGAAGACTCACTATTTAAGGGATGAAAAAGAGAATTCCCACTAATTAAAACGACACGAGAATAACAAAAACCTTATCACAGAACAGAAAGTAGGAGAAAAATAGCCAGGCGTTTTACCCTTCAGAAAGATTTGCTGAAGTATTTCAAGCCATTTCAGGGCTAACAGGTCTCATTTCCCTGACGTAATTAGCAAAGGAAACAACAATTACCTGCAGGTTCATTAAATAAATCAGCATTGTTGCTTATTGTGAAGTTAATGATCAGTAGTGCAGATGATTGTTATGGACACGGTTAGTACAGCTGATATTCAGCAGTCTCTTTACTAAAGAATCTATTACTACACTCTTAAATTTTGGCATTCAAACCTGTTTCCTGCTTCATCTTTTGATGACTGAAAATTATTCTAACTGGGACTGAGTTTTGCAGCCTAATTAGGAAAAGATGTTTCAGAGTGAAATAAATTAACTGTCTTATAGCTGTTTCTATGAAACAGTTTTTCTTACATTCCTGTCATGTAACTCAGACCTACCAGCAGCATAATGCTGGCAATTATTGTTGTGAAATTCTCATTTTAATAACACTTAAGGACCCATCAAAATATTAGCTGTCTTTGCCAGGAGGTAGCCTCTCATGCAGCAATATCCATTCTAAGCTGCCAGGAAGTCTCTGTCTCATTCTGGTTTCCAGCTTTTGTTGTTCCACCTGGACTGCCACAAAGCAATATAAACAGGCATGAAATCCTCAACCCTTTGAGAAACATGTATGAACTGTTCTCACACTTCTATATAAGATTTCCCCAGAATCTCAGGTTCATTTTAAGGCTTTTGGTCTTTATCTTCAAGATGACTGATCACCCAGGTCTGCTGTGTGCATAAGTATGTGTTTGTATTAAAATAGTAATCTAACACTTCTTGAGAAAAAATTGTGGTGAACAGCTTTATTTCTCAGAACAAAAAAACAAACAAACAAACAAACAAACAAACAAACCACAAAAAAAAACAAAAAAAAAACAAAAAAAAAAAAAAACAAGCAAATCACACCTTTCTACCATAAAAGCAGAGCTCATTGATTATAATAGATATCCTTTGAGATTTTCTTGAGACGGACTGCATTGCTACAAGAGCTAGAGAAAATGTATCTTCATCATCTCTGTTTTCTGATTTCACATTTCTTACCTGTTTCCACAAGAATAAACTCAGGGCAGCTTGTTTTATACTAACTGTTATCACATATACCACCTTCAATCACTCTAAGGTGTCAGCATGCAATATTTTCCTTAATATTCTACTCCAGGGGAATGTGACATTTTGATGTATAATAACTACTGATCTGAGTTTTATAGAATAGTAGTACTGCTCTTTCAGCAGTCTTTGAGCTATCCAAGAAAGATGCCCCAAGAAGTTCCATCTATAAGGGTACTTTTAAGCATTTTGCAGCTCCCTGCAAAAGGTTATATTAGTTATTTAATATTAAAAAATAACTAGTGGCAGTTGCTGCATTGAATCATGAATTTTTGATCATTTTTTTCCTCCAGCCAGAATTTACCAGGATTTTTGTAACAAAAGTATAAATGTACTCCCCATTGCCTAAGCTACTTTAAATAGGATGCAACAGATGGAATTTGTCTTGCCCTTCCAGAAGACAGAAAGCCAAGCAACATCCAGCTGACCAGCAGTCTGGGAGTCAGAAGAAGCCTCTCCCCTAAACTGACCTGTTTCCTATTTATTTATCTTTGTTCCAAAGTGCCAAAGAGCAATCAAACCCAAGGTTTTATTTTACAAGCCCTTAGTGTGAACAGTAGAGTAAGAGTCACCAAGTGTCCAAAGTGCTTGGAAGCCAAATAAAAGTTCACTGTCCCAACTACCATGCTTCAAAAGATGAAAGTATTTTCTTCTAGACCTGGCCTACAGGTAATGTAAATACCATTTCCATGTAAACTAATAGAAAGTGAGGAAAGAGAATAAAGCTATTGTACCCATGTAATATCAGTACTTACCTCTGAAGTGAATAGCTTCATGTATAAAGATCTGTTTAAAAATCAAACATAAATCACAAATAAGAAAGAGAAAAAAATAAATTTGCTTTCAGAATTTCATGCAGTATACTCAACTACAAACTGGCAGAACACCTCAATCCAAGTAAAAAAAAAATTATAATGCACATCAAAATAATAACATATAATTTTAAAACCCACTTTTTATTCACAGAAGCCCACTTGCTAAATTTCTGTGTAGGAATATTTCACAAACCCCAGACGTTCAGCAATTAGTTACTCTATTTATTCCCATTGCAGTTTAAGGGAGCTGGCAGTTTCTAAGGGAACAGCCTTCAATTATAGAAAGTGTTATCAGAACTAGAATATCCCTCTACAAGAGATTAATTTCCAAAAAAGTAATATTAGATCTAAAAAAATGAGCAAAATATGTATGTATTTATGTTCTTACACAAGCTCAGAGGCGAGGGGTAGATGGCATTAGATCAAATGAGATTAAACTGCTTAAGTTTTGTTTAATTACCAAAATTTCTCATCTGTTTCTTACAGAAAAGATATGAGACATCTCAAAGAGTTCTCAAACTTTGCTATAAATATCACTCACTGCAGCCAGTTACACATTAGGCCATTGTTGGAATACAGGTTTGTTTTTGTTAAGGAAAGTGCTTCAAGTTTTGCAGATCAGGAGGTGTTAATGATGTGGCACGAACTCCAAAGGAAGCCCAGGCTAACAGGAAAGCTAAGCCTTTGAAGGATGAACTTGCCAACATCAGCAAGAGAGACTCAAACCTCCTACGTGCCTCACTGTTGTTAGGCAGAAAAAATGTTATGCCTCAAGTCAGGAAAAAAATCAACTTCAAAACATGTTCAGACAATGTGCTTTCCCTTCCCTCCCTAGCAGCTTGGAAGTCTTGAAATAAATTGAAGTACTTGAAATCTCTCCTCTGGATCTTTTACATTTTTTCCTAGGACCTGGCATCCCAGCAGGCAGTGCGGATTACCCCTCGAAGTAGCTCCTATAAGCACTTGTTCTGATGAGTAGACTGAGTAAAAGCATGATTCCTAAGGCCTAAATCATTGTAGGAGAAAATTTCCCTCTTGAAAAACTGGCTGCCCTTACCTGCCAGGAAGAACAAGAGCCCAGAAAAACCATGTGGATAAAATAAACCCAGCAGGATAAGTGTTAGGACTGGGCTATTCTGCAGCACACTGGTGACTTCTAGTCATTTTATTTCAGGGAAAAGTTGTCAAAAGCAGAAATGACAGCCATTGCTCTTCTCCCCAGTGTACAGCATATAAAAATGCTGAAGCTGATACAAAGCAGCCTGTTCTACCCATTTGTCCTCTAAATCCCTTTGTCCTTTCCTAAGCTCCAAAAAGAGCAATTTTGCAGCAGGCCCAAGACAACCTAGCAGCTAAATGCTGCCAATATACCCGAAGGTAAGCTGTATCCTCAGAAACCTTTCCCTCAGCTGAATTGCACAGAACTGCAAGTTTCTCTTAGACTGTGGGCCAAATCCCAATATTTTTACTCACAGGTTCTCTGTTTCTGCTAAAATTATATTGGAGTTCTGTACAGGTTTCCTGAGGCAAGAGTTTGTGTAATGGAAGATACGCAGCACATACAAAAATATGTATATTGTAAAATTTGTAATGGAAGATACATAGCATATACAAAAATATTCCAGAATTATTTGTCTTTCAGGAAAAATGTAAGGATGGAAGTTTTAGGATCCAAAATGCACTTGTAAGAAGTACCTCCAACAAAAATGTCCCATCAGAACCAATCTTATTCTACTCATTTGAGACTTACAGGATTTTTTTAATAAAAATAAATTGCTGAGTTTAAAATCTTTTCCACACATTTCAGTGCAATTAGTAATTGTGCCTCTTCACTTTCAAAGGACATAAAAGTCTAAAGAAAAAACAACCCTGCACATCTGTCAGAGGAGAGTGCTGTGGAATTGACAAAAGGAGAAATGATTGCAGCTTCCCCATGCCATGCTTTGCTTGCACTGTGCAGAATACTCCATCAATTTTAGAAAATTCTTTCAATTTCACTGAAAGATAGGAATGCCATAGTTAGCCCCCAGCTGACATACTGGAGATGGGTTTCCTTTCATTTTATAAATCCTGCCAGGAATTTTAAGACCTTTGCCTCCATACACAAGACATCAGGAGGAGCATTATGCAGGTACCTTCATATTTATAGTTTATTTTGAGGTATTTCCATGCAGTAGGGTGGAGTGAGGAAAGCAAAGCAAAAAAAAACCCTCGATAAAGTCACAAAAAGCAAAATAAGGGAAATAATCTATGTATACATAAATATATCAAGTTTAAGGATTGGAGAAAAAATAATTTCATGAAGTTTGGTATGTATAAACCATATCAGCCTCTAGCAATTTGCCTGACACAGCAGCAAAATTTACACTGTTTTGTACAATACCACTACATTACTCATTAAATGGCAGCATTAAATTAACAACTTGAAGCATCATGGGGCCTTTGCATGCACATGGAGTTACTGAATTAGCGGCAGCAGAATAAAAGACCTTAATTCTCTACTTTTAAATCAAGCTGCCTCCTTGCCTTTATGAGTGTGATTTACTGAAGGTGCATCAGCGCACAGAATCTTTGCTTGTATTGCCTTCCATGCTTCATTAGGAAATCCTCTATAGGCAAGACAGGTTTTATTATCACTGACAAGGAACGTGATAGCACAAAGACTGCCAGATAAATTCTAGAGGCACAGAAGAGGCTGTATACCTGAAACACACCATAAAGAGAGCTGGGAGTGCTGCCCATCAGGACATCTGCCCCACCACATCACAGGTATTGTCTATAAGTTAAGGCTGTCCATGGCCTTCTCATTAAAAGAGAACACTTTATTGTCCTCTATCAGTCACCTCTGTTGTTGAGACTTCCAGGAACCCTGTGAGAGGGCCACAGTTCCAAGGACAGGATTTGGTTTCAGGTGCTTTACATAACCTGCACAAGACCAGGATGAGAGAAAGGCATGAACAGAAGGACAGTCACAAAGACTTGAGCACAATGAAAAATGGCTGCTGTGCCAATGGAATTGGTTTGGGGATGGTTAATTTTCTGCATTGCACCTGGTATGAGGCTGCACTTTGGATTTGTGCTGAACACAGTGTCGATCACACGAGTTATTTTGTCACTTCTGAACAGTGCTTACACACAGTCAAGGCCTCTTCTGTTTCTCGTCCCATCCCCCAGTGAGGAGGTTGAGGGGACACAGCTGAGCTGGCTGTCCCCAACTATGACACTGTGCATGGCATATAATGCTTGGGGAAGGAGAAGGAAGGAAACAGGGGACATTCAGAGTGATGGCATCTCTCTTCTGAAACCAGAGTGATGCATGATGGAACCCTGTTGTCCATGGGAAGTGGTGAATGACTTCCTTGTTTTCCTTTGCTTGCTTGTACAGTTTCTTATTCATCTATTAAACTGCCTTTATCTCAACCTACATGTTTTTCTTTCATTCTTCCAGTTCTCTTCCCCATCCCTCTGGGAGACAGTGAGAAAGAGGATGGATGGGGCTGAGCTGCCAACTGGGATTAAACCACACCTACAAAAACTTCACAGACTGAGCAAAATAGACATACAAAATAAAGAATTAAGTAATTTAATTTCAGCCCTCTTAAAAGATTTTTTTAGTGCAAGATTTTTAAATCACTTTTAAAATTAATATTTATGGAGTTAGGGAAAATGAAATTAATTTATTTTTCACCCAAAGCAAAGCACTTCAATCTTATCATGAAGATAAAGAAATGAATTCTGCACAGGCCCCAAAATATTTTTTGTTCTGATAAAAAATATAAAAAACAGTTATTGGCATAGCATTCTCTTTTCTTTGCAATATTAAACACTTATAGTCTTACTGAATATTGTTAAACAGCTTCAGAATGTCATGCCAGAGGCTTTAATTTTAGCACAGTTAAAATCACATGCCAAGAGTCACTTTTGAAGTATGACATTTTTAGTGAATTCTATAAATCCCGCTAGTGACACTGCATACTCTAAATTGCCCCTTGTTGACACAGTTATTTATACCTACAAAAATGCAATTCTTCTTTTAGTGTCATTTCCTTAGAGATTAGACATATTGTTTCTACACACAGACTACAGATACACCTAAATAACAATTGGAAAATATGGAAGTATAAAAGAGAAGTAAGTATTAACAAAGAGGTATTAAATGTTTAATTATTGGTAATTTAAAATGCTAAAACACATTGAAATGCTCCTATTGTGGGAACATTATTACACTCATCTTTACATGAGAAAAATTCTAGGGAAGAGTTTATTCAAGAGATAGAGGCTAAATCTGTCCTTGTAGTTGATGTTTTGCAGCACCCTTCATGAGAGAAAATATGTTTTCTTATAAAATGTTTGCAGCAAAATAGTCCCTAGAGTTGAGGTTAGAAAGGCCAGCAAGCAATATTGACCAGGTAGTAGTCTCTTCCCTTGAGAATTAATTTAAATTTTATATAAAGTTAAATTGAGGAGATTCTATCTGGAAGAGAGCAATATATATTTAAATAATGGTAAATAATTTGGTTCCTGTTTGTTTACCTGCGGCTAACTGTAATTAAAAATTTGCCTGTGAGTCACCATGAATCAAGTAAAACTGCAGCAGTATTGTAACTGAGTTTTACACTCCTTTGTCTGATTCCACTTTTAAATTGCATGGTCATTACTATAAATTCTATTACTCAAGCTAAAATGTCTGCCAACTTACCTTTTGCTCAGTGGACACCCCAGCTGTGTGTCCCTGTAGGGATTTCAGCAAAGGAAGTTGAGGGTGTAGAATAAAAATTAAAGGGGAGAATTAGAGAATGCTATTATGACTCTGTTTCACAGCATTAAGACCTGGCTTGGGAAAGAAATTGTTCTTGTCCCCAGTAATAAACTGTGTTCTAGTTGTGTTCAACTTTTCATATACACTGTACATTGTTTTGGTGTCAGATATTAGCTAGGTCTACTATCCAAGCAGAAAATCATCTTAAATCACTCATACAAGACAAATATTGTCCCCTGCAGCAGTAAAGAGGGAACAAACTAGGAAAAAATCCAATCATTACAAATATAGATTAAACCTTTCCCACAAGTGTTAACACTATATTGATTATGTCAAATATGGTCATAATAGCACAGAATGCACTTGCATTTTACACTGCTGATGTTTCTTGTGTCAATGAGATGGAGTTCTCAGAGAGAAATAATTCTGTAAATAGATGAGTTTGCTGCATTCACATGCTTTGCTGCAGTAGGTGTTGTACTTGTATTCACATATGTACTGTAAAATGTAATTCATTGGTCTTCTAGATCTATTTCAACTGCTCAGATTAATATAATTTTCCCAATCCAGAGCTTTCAGGGCATATCTGTGTAAAAATGCAAAATCTTGAAAAAGTATGAAAACACGATTACAACAGTTCACAATATGCAAACAACATTTGAGAGTCGGTTTTGTGGGTTTGTGTGGATTCCTGAGATTCCCTCATCATACCCATACAATTAAAAAATGGTGAATACAAAAACTCTTTAAGTTAATTCTTTGCCACTTAAAAATTATGAACTGAGCAAATGAGTGGCATTAAGGTAGAATTAAAACTGAAGTTTTATACCATTTCAAAAGCTAAAAGAAAGTGCGCATTTCCTTACTATTGAAATCAACTTGTGTTAAACTCTATGGTATGACTGACATCTTGTCCTATTTTTATTGCTGTTCTTTGAGTGGCAGACCTTTATTCACTATTAAAAACACTGAAAACAGTAATTGGAATTCTTCAGGAAGGTGAATAAGCAGCATAAGCATAAGCATACAGAAATATGGTGAAATGTATCATGTTTTGTTTGCAAGGCTGCAGGGACAATAGTTAATCCATGCTTTGTAAGTACTAGCTGTTGCTTTGAAGGGGTATTTAAGTCTGTATGTAAGGGAAAACAAGGAAAAGAGATATGTCACAATGCTGCTGCTGAACTTACAAATAAAGAGAGAGGATCTAATTCATATATCACTGAAAAACATACACAGTATACCTAGAGTCACTTTTAAGTTACTCTTTCCAAAACTGTGAACACAGATATAAAATTCAGCTGGTTTTATGGTTTTTTCTGATAATCTTCCACTATAGTTTCCTGTTTTCTATATTAATATTTTCCTGTTTGTTTTCGCAGAAAATACATGAAGACAAATGCTGTCAGTGTAAAGAACAGTAAACATTCAGCTTCATCATTGTGTTTTGTGAAGATACATTTCCAAATCCCAAACAACAGCTCCATGGAAATAATGCCTTATCAGATATAGCAAATGCCACAGGGACTAGATCTGATGATTATAAAAATATTGAGAAAGAGAAAAGAAACTAAGACTCTGTGGGGAGTGGAAAAGATTAAACAAGAACTGAAACAGTAAATCCTAAAATAAAGTCAAGAGGGCATGCAAAAGCATCCAGGGGGAAGAGCTAGCACACAGGAACGTAAAATGAAAGACGCTGACTTAGCAGGTTTTGGAAGAAAGTATCCCAAAAAAAGCAGGTACAGCCTCATGTGTCCGAAACACCAAAGAGTTGACACAGATCAGCTAGAAAAAGATAAATATGTGACAGTGAAAAGAAATTCATACTCACAGACACATGCAGACACAGAGACACAAAAAAGCAAAAAGGTACTGTTTCATATTTAAACCCACGATGTCCTTGTAACACATTGCAGTTTGCAATAGTCCTGATGTGAATCCTTTGAAAGTGTGATCCCCATGGAATACCACCACCTTACAGATAAGGTGGCTTTTGTTCTAATATTGGAACCTGCCATTTTGAACTGAAGGCCAAAGTTAAGTCCTAATAAATAACATTAATGCTTCAGCTACTTATGGGTAAAATAATTGAATCTTTAACCTTAGTTCTACATCACAGATGTGCATTGATCACAGTTGTTCAGATATCAAAGGTCATAAAAATAGCAACATTTTTTCATAAGATTTTTTAGCACAGCATTTACAAAACAATTATCCGTTTTCAAACAGAAAACACCACATACAGAGTAACAAAAAGTTAAAAGTATAGGAGAGTTGGAAATCAGAACAAAAGTGTCCTTTTAACAGAGCACCAAAATCTTTTTAACAGAGCACCAAATGTAACTATGCTTAAAGTAGAAATTATGAATTACCACTCAACCATGCTGTACCCAAAAATTCATGTAAATCTCAAGCTCAGAATAAGCAAACATGACAAAACATTTAAGTAACATTTAGATTTACATAGCATATTGTACTGCACAGAATTGTAAGTACATTATCTCCTTCCTGCCTTTATCTCCAGGAAGGACAAAATATGGACTTGAGCAGAGATTAAATGCTTTTGTACTCATGATGTTATGTATAATTGTGGCATATTTTCATAGCTCCTGCTGGAGTCTGTAAAGAGATATAAAATAGAGAAACATTAGATCCATCACTTTTATGCTCAAGTCCCCAGCTGTGGAGCATAGGACTCCAATATGTTCTTTGCTCAGGAAACCTTTAGTAATTGTTGCAGATAAGACAATCACAAATACAATTTTTTTTTCTATTTTTTTTCAGACACATGGAGAAGATGAGTAAATCTTTTATGGCGTCATCTGTCAAAGACAATCCCAGCATGTGCTGTCTGCCCTCACTTTCAAATTGTCAGAAACGTCTACCAGGGATTTCCTCCTCTCTCTGTCTCTCTCACGCAATTTGGATCAAAGAAAACAACTTCTTGTTTAGTTCTGACATCAGACAGAGGCCTGATTTTTGGTAATATCATCAGGGCAAACCTAAAAACAGCAACTTTAAAACTACACTGCAACTGAGATACTAAGCAAACAGTTCCTGAGAAAATATTTCAAAAAAATCATCTTAATGAGGACTCAGCAGGACAATTCCTCTGGTGAATGGATAATGCACCCTGAGTGAGTGTTACAGGCAACGTGGAGCTTGCTAGAGAATAACCCAAACCCAGCTATTTAACACTGTGTTACTGTTTCAGATTTGAGTTTGTAACTGTATTGATCTGCATTCTCTTCTGCAAAGTGGTGTGTGCTCAACATCCTATAACAATATAAACAACTACCAGACACAATTAATGATGTAATAATGGAAAAAAAATCATAAAGAGAGAGGGGAGCATGTGCATGTGTGGACACAAGTGGAAGACATAAATGTGGGAGAAAACAATGTGAAGACAAAAAGAGGTAATTGAGCTTAAAGGAGACTAGAGGAGAAACAATGATTTTGTTATACAAAGAAACTACGGTGGCTGTATGAGGATATTACTATGGCATCAGATAAGCTGGAAACAAGAGACATTTACCACTGAGCAAGAATTAATCACATGAGATCTCTTGCCTAGTATTATGCACAAGCCCTGCCAGAGAGCTTGTGAATAAATGAAAGGGACTTCTGTGACCATAGGTCATATGGTTCTCTGTGGTAAAACCATGCACAGAAGGAGTCAATGTCTAATGTCTAATAGCTGTGTCCGCTCAACAGCTCAACTTACAGCAGCCTCTTACTGTCACCAGAATTTCAGAGGTTGCAGTCTATTTTATTTATTAGTTTTGGAATAAAATGCAGGCCCCTGGCAGGTCAGAAATCCCTCAATAACATGACATTGAGTTATGTCAAATAGACATTCCCAGATTGATTTGAATCACTAGTGATGGCAAATACAGTACCTCTACTTCATTCATCTGAAAACCATTTCTCTCCCTGTTTTCCTCATGCGTAAACATATAGGCACTGCAACATCTGAGAAATAAATCACCCAATAAGTAAATCCACTAGTAAGCATAGAGATATCACCCCAGCATAATTTTATTCCTTTCATTTAAATGTATACAAGTCCCTCAATTCCCCCATCCTTAATATTGAGGGATTCATCCCCCATTTAACATTTGCAAAATGAGTCAAGGTATCTCCAGCTCATTCATTATTGTCATTAGAAAATTAAATGAAACTGTATCTTTCTGCAACTTGTAAATGGTCATTTGACAGCACTTTACATCAAGAGAACAATTTCCTACTTATCACTCATAACCAGGCCAATGACTGTTACAAACTGAACAGTAAATCTATAAAATACACTTCTGTGCCTCACAGTGTTTGCACTAAGTAACTAGCAGTTAAAATTATTAACAGAGAAATAAATTTGCACAAGTCAGACTGCAGAAAACTTGCAAATAGCCAATAAAGACATTAACAATCATAAAACAATTCCAGAAAATAAAATGTCAAGGGTTTAATGGGGGCTAAAAATTTGAAGTTTTACCATAAAAATATTTATGACTTGACTTTCATCTTCTTTATCCTAATTTCTCATCTGACAAAATTTTACAGGGTTTGTGCCAAGGTACTGGTAGTGGGGGTGTGCAGGGCTGGCCTCTGTGAGAAGTTGGGCTCCATGTCAGGGACAGGCTGCCCACAGAAGCTGTGCATCCCTGGAAGTGTTCAGCCTGATCTTGTGATGAGCAGCCCTGCCCACTGCAAGAGGGTGAGAACTACACAATCTCCAAGACCCCTTCCAGCCCAAGCCTTTCTATGGTTCTATGCTGCTGTGTCTGACAGCAGGACCTCCAGCCAGCTCCAAGATGGACCTGCCACTGCCCAAGGCTGAGCCCATCAGTGGTGGTTCCTCTGTTAAAACACATTTAAGAAAGGGAAAAACTGCTGAGCAGCTGCTAGGAGACAAGAGGGAGAATATGTGTGAGCCCTGTAGACACCAGTGTCAGGAAAGAAGGAGGGGGAGAAAGTGCTCCAGCTACTGGAGCAGAGTTTCCCCAGCAGTAGGGAGAGGACCATATCATGGAGGTCCTCACTGGAGCAGCTATCCACGCTGCAGTCCATGGAAGATCCCATTCTGGAGCAGGGCGGATATACCATGAAGAATTTTCAGCCTGTGTAGGTCCCAGGCCAGGAGTGGGTTTTCTGTCAGGAAATGTGGCCCAAGGAGAGGAACCCTCACAGAACAATCCACTGCAGGACTGTACCCCATGGAAAGAACCCGTTGCTGGAGCATTTTTTGCAGCCCATGAAAAAGAACCAATGTTTAAGAAGTTCATGAAAGACTTTTTATTGTGGGAGACACCCCACATGGCTGAAGAGCACGAGGAGGAAGAAGAAGGAAAACTAATGACAAACCCCATTCCACATTCCCCCACTGCACTCAGGGAGGAGGTAGGAGAGTTGGAAGTGAAGTTGAGCCTGCAAAGAAGTAGAGGGATGGTGGGAAGGTGTTCTTAATTTTGTTGTATTTCTCAATATTCTACTCTGTTAGTGTCAATAAATTAAATTAATTTTAAAAAATCCTCTGTTTTTCCCCTAAATGCAACTGGTAAGTGGTTTCCTTATTACTTCTTCAACTCCTGAGTTTTTCATAATTTTTTTTCCTTGTGCTATTGAGGAGAGGGAATAATAGAGAAGCTTGGTGGACATCTAGCAGCCAGCCAAGTGCTGCTATACCAGCACAAAATCGGGGTAAGTAAAAAAAATTGTATTTTTCATGGAGAATAGAATATTTGAAGATAGATATATCTCATCTTTTTATATAGACACTCTATAATTTGAACACCAGCACTTTGTAAGCTCTAAAACTCTGCTAACAAGGCATACTTCAGTCATGTTATTGTGGGATTTCTAACCTGCCAGGGGCGTGCGTTTTATTCCAAATTAATAAATATACTTCAGTATGCCTTGTTCAGAAGTGTTCAGAAACACTTCAGTATTTCTAAGGCTGAATGTTTTTTCCTAATTTTTCTTACGTGTGCTTGATCAGGACACAGAAAAAAAACCCTTAATCTGAACAATTTCTAGAGGAACCTGTACTGATGATGTACCAAAGTTAAAAATATGCTGTTAAACATGGAAAGGTGATGCCATCTGCATTATTCAAGTGACTCAGCTCTGTAGAAGGGGCAGGCTTGTTACATTTGAGCCAGAACCACAAGGGGGAATAGAATTCTGTGGCTTCAGGTCCAGAATATTGCCAGGGTAGGAAGGATTTTATATTTTTTTTCCACCAAATATAGAAAATTCACTGATGACGATCAGAATTTTCATAATTTTCCCCCAGAGACTACTAATGCTGTGGTTTTAATTTGTTGCTTCTGAAAAGAAAGAACTTGCACCACAATTTTGCTATGCTGTGGGTGACTGCAACAACCACTGAGAGCCGAGTCCTGCAGAGGATGTGAGTGACGGATGATAGCACTGCAGCAGGTGCTTCAAACCAGAATACAGAAGTAGTTGTCAGACACTTGCCCTCAGCTTTCCTCGTATTGTTTGCTTAGATTAAGCTACATCCCACTTATTACAATGATTTTAAAGTAGTTCCCTTAATCTCCTCCATGCCTGACTTTAAACCTGTTTTCCATAGAAAGTCCATTTACACATTAGGAATAAGTGCAATCTGCTTACAGTTACATACCTCTAAATAGAGAACTGAAAAGCTGAAGTCCTTTGAAATTTCAAACTCCTTTCAAATGTAAATCCAAGGAAGGATTGCCAGTGAGATTGATGCCCTAATTACAAACACATTTTGTAGCTCTGTAGCTTTGCTATTACTCCTGCTTCCATTTGTGAGGTTCCACTTATGCCTGGTCAACTTAATAATACTTTACTGATCAACCCTTCCTCTCTCTTTACCCTCATGCTGATACACATCTTAGTATTTTTTACATGTCTTGATAAAAATTATTCCCATTCATTTTAAAGTAGTTCTGACAAAAGCTACACTTTACGGCCTTAAACAGCTGATGGGCATTCAAAAAATAGAATTCACATTCACAGTATACCACATTCACATTATATGAAGATTTCTCAGGGCTACTTTCAGACCAGAAAGAAGGCTTTTGAGTAAACCCAGAAATCCAATGAGATAACCACATGACACCTGCCGTGTGCCTCTGAACAAGTTTTGAGAATTTTCCATAAATCTAAATTCAGCCTTGATGAAAATGCCTTAAGCTCTGCCTCCTTTAGTCTGTTAACACTAAGGTGAATTTGTTCAGTGTTTTGAAAACTAAACAAACAAAAATCAACTTCTTTATCCTCAAAAGAATACTGTGGTTTTTAGACAGTATCTGGCATGAAGGTGCACTAAACCTCTAGTGCCTCAGGGGCTGAAAGAGATTGCATTGCAGGGAAGCATGCTTTTTCTTCAAACTTGTCTGCAAAAGAGGAAAAAGTGATCTCTGGTATTCTCTACAGGCACGGGTGCTTCCAAGCTCTTCTGCCTCCTGAGGAACAGCCTTATAGACATAAAAGGAATGGCCTCTCCACCCCACCGAACAAAGTGTGAGGATTGTAACAGGTTTTCCCATGAGATCCTGTTCCATATTCTGCACTTCTCAAAAACATGTGAGTGCAAATAAAACCTTTCGTGCGTCATGTCCAGATATACACCCAGGCAGGCATCTCAGTCTCAGTGATTTACACTGATATGTGTTTGCTTCAACTCTAAAACAACTTCTGCAGCAGAAAAATTACTGCCAGAAAAGCACCATCTTCCAGAAGAAGCTATTTTCTTAAAGTCACAAACACGGGGCAAAGCAGCCCACAGATTTCCAAATAAAATGCAGCTCTCATATCTCTGACATCCTCCCAGATACACAGACTGATATCTCAAAGAAACGACATGACCTTTTGAGCATTACCAAACTGCCTCATTTTGCAAAAGTCAAAAATCAAGAGGAAAATTTTGCTTCTTTTCCTGTTGTGTTAGTATATAATGAAATGATGAGGCAAAATTGTTATTTTCTGGAGAATGAGAGTTGTTTTATGTTAAGGTCTAAGGAGTGTAACATTTTTCTGTGGTGCTGTGAAAGGCACAGATGCTCACAAAGAAGCGTGCACATGGCAGGCCCTGCATTTTTATTCTGGTAGATGGAGAAATGTGAGTATAGAAGGAATAATGAAGTATGCCTTAGAGCTATTCACTCAGTCTCTCTTGTACAAAATTCTTTTGCTGTTGAAATTAAAAGTGAGAAACTAATATTTTCTCTTTCTGACCCTGATAAAATCTCTGTATTCCAGAGAACAACTTTTAGCCCGAACACATCACTCACGGGCTTTTTCAAATGAAAAGAAAATACAAGATACAAAAATGTGGTCAGGATTCACATTAGGTTTAACACCTGTAAACAAGTTGGGTTTATTAGGATTCTGATTTTTAGGTCAGTTCGCCACATTCCTGAGAAGTCTAAGAACTTGGCTATAAACTGCACTGAGTCATCTTCCACATGATATAAAGTATTCCAAAATATCCTCCCATATTAGTGTTGTATTTTCCAAAAAATGTTATATTAAAATAGAAGTTCCATGGCATAAGGTTACTACAATTAAAACTGAAAACTGGTTATTTAAGGAACAAATTCCTTAGCAATAATCCTATTTTAAGTTTAACTTGTGTTTTGCAATAGTGCATATTGAATCAAAGCCTTAATACATATTGAATGCACCATTAAATGAAATTATACTATGCATGTCCTGAAATAAAATATATATTTCCATGAGAAAAAGAAACATAGACCTCAAACTTCAACAATCCAACAATAGCAACAAACATTTTTCCACTCTAAGAAATGTAATGGTTTTCAGGGAAGCCCTATAAAGAATGAATTGCAAAATATTATTTTTTAACTTTGTCTTTATCTATTAGAATTTTTTAAAAAAATTTAGGTCACATAAATGCAAGAATGTGACATAAAAGTTTCTATTCTTAAATCTTTAAATATAAATGTCTCCAAAGTATCAATAATTAAGCAACACACTCAGAGACGTTCAAGTTAAAAATACTTAGTTAAACAGACACTTACTAAATATGCACATTGTACTAGGCATCCTCACTTAAATCTTAATTAAAAGTTAACCACAGCAAATGAGAATTAGAGACCTGGAAAATCACAGGCATGGAGATTATGAATAAGGACACTCCAGAATTAACTTTTTTTTTAAATGTCTTGGCATACGAAGACTCATGTTGCTGCTGAATGACAAGTCTTTTTATTATTAACTTTCAAGCCATACATGTAAAATATGTGATAACACTTCCTTTACATTAAAAAATGATGGCATGGTGTGAGAAATGATGTTGTGAAAAAGAAATGAAAAATAGATCACTTTCAGGCAGCAGGATGACATCATGTCTGCCACAGTGTACTACTACAGATGACATGCTGAAGTGGATCAGTGACTCCTCAAGTCTGTTCTCAAAGTTAACTTTGTGTTTTAAACAGAAGTTCATTTTTCTAATCCAGAGCTTTGTCAAAGAAACTGAGGACCACCCAACAGGTTTGATGCTATGAGATGGCAAATACATCAAATTTCACAGATTTTTGCAACATAGGAGAGAAAATCAGTGAAGTATGTCAATCAGAAGGTCATGTCAACAGCTGCTTTGTCACCAAAGCCAGAAAAAATTCACAATTTGGCCACATTTGACAGCTTAGAGATACTTCTCTGTATAGTAAGAAGGCTTTTGGTAACCAATCCTGTCCATGCAGTTGATCATCTTTCTGAATAATCTCTTTGTATTAAGTAAATCAGCCTGATTAATTAAGCATGCCTGTGACTGTAGCTTCAAGTAAGGACAACAAAGCAAGTATAATATAACTGCTTGTTGCAGATCTGCCTATGAGCCTGTGTCTGCCAGTGCATTCATTTTACATTTTATTGTTTGAAAATTATGGATCAATCATATTGTAAAATATGTTAGAGTATCCAGAGTACACTCTGAGAGATATTGAAAGATCATTTGTCTCTGCTTGACTTTAGAGGCACTGGCTAAAGAAAATTAAATAATTTGTCTTAATTTCATTGCCCAGAAATAAGAGGATTTAGTGCCACATTATTTGCAGTGTTTTTAAAGTTCATTGTAAGCACAGTCATATTAATGTACAAAATCAATTTTTTTTTTTTTTGTACTGGAAGTAATTGTTTTACAATGAATGACTAATTATCAGATTAGGGTGGTTCAACTATAGTGCTTAATTTATCTTAGGTACTCCTTAATATAACGGTCCTTACTTGTTTGTGATCACTGATCATGTGGCTTTTGCTCTTTCACAAAGCCTAGCTGTTGATGATTTTTCTCCTGGCACTTGAGGCAAAATTCTCATGCTCTGAGTCATAAAATCTAGCAGACTTCAGCAGGTGAAGCTAGCTAGTGTTCAGATACTAAGAACATTAATTGGAAAACCTGAATAAATTCAGGTTTATGCCCTGCTCTGTAGATAGTCTCCTCTGGCTGAAAAGCACTACTGTAGTGACAACATTTTAAATCACCACATGTTCAAAATCATTTATCAGAGATCACATTTCTGCCTTGAAAAAATAGTTCATACAAGAAAGATCTGAGATTTTATAGAAAATTAAGGTTATGTCTTAAAAATAGTGTAATTCAATTTTTACATGAAGGCGGTCACTCTTTCTTTCATAGCTCTGTTTTTGTATCTGCTAGATATTCAAGAAAATATTGTTTTCTCTTTTATACTGGTATATCACAGTATCCAAAAGTAACAATTTTATTGGGAACTGTAGACTTCTTGGCAGACCTCCTTTCCTCTGGAGAGCTGAGAATGTCATGGATTGGGGTGAAAGAATTAGACTCAACACACCCTTTGGACCTCTGAAGTGGTCTGCCCAACACCTTTGCCTGGTTCAGAGTGCTGAAAAATCTCTTGCAGTGAAAAAGAAAATCCAAAGGAAATTGTGATGGACAATTCCTACCTACAAAACAGGCTGCAAAGCAGAGACCAACTTTGTTGTTGACCAAAGAGGTAAAGACAAGAGGCTATTTTAAAGACTGTGATCGGACCACCTTAATTGCCCTGGCTCAGTGGCAACAGTGTGGGAACATATGGGAACATACAGAGTTGTAAATGCGAAATCTTGATGATCTGAGGGACAGACCAATCATCTTGTATTCAAAGTCATATCCAACCATGCTTTCATATCTGTTGGACTGCATAATATTCAAGATACAAGCCCAAAGACCAAGGAGAAAGAGGAAGCCTGTTGTTGGTTTCTACAGCACAAAAGGAATCATACAGCAGAATAAAATATTTACTTGACCATTCTTGGAAAATCAGCTATATGTAAGAAAAAAGAATAAGAATTTCACTAAGAACCAAGTGACCAAGGCAGTTATCAGAGAGTAGCTTAATAAAATAACATTGCCATTTGACTTGGAAAATTGCAGCAAATATTTTCTTTAATAAAAACACTGAAATAGACTTTACATCAGAAAGTCGTGTAGACGCATATTATGGTCCTACTTAAATGATTGGAAAAATTCTATGCATGATCAGAACTACCTTTTGGATCCATTGCACATTTTGGGTCACTGCATTGTGCACAGTCCTTTGATGAGTTTTAATGGACATAAACTGGTAGATAATCTAAAACTAGAAAACCCAAAATTGCTTTTAGAATGATGGACAGCTTTTCATCAGAGCAGTAAAGCTGATCAGGCCTATTCTAGTGTTACTCCATTATTTCACTCAAGAGACTGTTCTAGAAAAGGCAACCATGACCAAGTAGGTGAGATAACCAGAACCAGGCCAGTGGAACAGGCCAGTAACCAGCTCAGGGGCAATGGGATAGGTATGATTTGTATTATATGGCTCTCTGTTTACCTCTTTTTATATATCTGTTCTATATGATTCAAAACAGTTTAGAAATATTACTGAAAATAGACTTCATGTTTATATTTTGTTAGAAGCATTACTATTACTGCTGTTATCATTATCATTACTATGTCATTTTTCAGCTAATCAAAGCAAAGCACAAAGATGTAAAGCTAATAATTTGAAAGTAGCACACATATAAATATTCAGGAATCATTTTATTTTTTTCATTTATATTACAAATCTGCCACTGAGGCTGGGAGCAACAAACACATCTCAAGGTCAGCCTTTTATTTAGCTACTTACACCTAAGGATTCAGACGAAAACTGGTTAAAAACTAAGGTCACCAGGAAAATTCACAGTGGGGAAAAAGTAAACCCATGTTTTCAAGTGCTGCTATCTAAATGGAGGATCCAGTCTGCTGCAGCCCACAAGGTAAATATCTAGGTTCAATAAATGATGTCACTGCATAGCCAGCTTTCCATCCACACACAGAAATACTTGCAGATGCATTGGCAGTGTAGACTCTTGACTTTTTCTGCTTCTTTGTATTTAACACAGAAGCAGTGGACACAATAGATTGTTTCCTTTATTTATAACCCTCAAGAAGAGCCAAAGGCCAAAACTCTCATGCTCATGCCCCATCAATCTTGTTGAAAGGTACAGAGTGTATGCAAGATATAAGAAAGCGATGTTGCAGTGTATTGACTAATTTGAGATTGTGTGTCTCAAGAGACTTATACCAGTCTTTTAGAAACTAAAGATGGAAGAATAATGGGAATGAGAAGACAAGTTGAACAACCTCCTGCCAGTTCACTGATTAGAAAGAGATAATTAAAATGTTTTTTTGCCATGGATTTGGCCTTGTAGGAATGAGCAGACCAAATGCCAAATTGATCTCAAATCAATGAAGGAAAACTACATTGTGAAGGATGAGGAAACAACTTGAAATTAACTTCCTGTGATACACTGACAGAAGTTTGGTAGTATCCACATTTAGAGGACAGACAGGACTGCTCAGAATTGCTGCTCATATTCAACAAATTCTCTGATAGAAAAAAATTGTTTCAGCTGGTTTAAGCAAACAATCACATTTACAGCATGGTATTGTTTTCATCAGAGACTGTTCTTTTCTGTTCAATTCAGTGCAGGTTTACACTTAGGGATTTTTTCCTGGCTGTATCCTTTCCTCCTTTTTTTGCTAGCAACGTCTTCTTATCCACTGTCTCATCTTTGACATAACAATAGGAGTAATCTTCTGTTCTTTCACAATCAATATTTTTCTTTACTCTCACAGAATTTCGAAAACACTCAAAGTCTAACAAAAGTTCTGTGTTCTATACCCAGAATGCAACATGAACCTGGCACCAAATGAGTTATTTCCTTTGGCTTATCCACAAAATCTCACTTGCTAATTGTTATATCATTTTCAAAGATATAATCATATTTTCTCTGTGGAGAGATATTTCCTATGCTTCAGGTTAAAATCCTCAATCAATATAGAGGTGTTTAGCTATTAGTTAACTCACTGTCACTGGCTTCTTAACCGCCCCACTGAAACACTGTGCCCTCTTCCTCCTGTATTCTTAAAAGCAACGTTTCGCATCTTCCTACATTGCTCTCCTAAGCGCTCAATTCTCATTACTCAGAAAAATTATCAAGGGCATATCTAAGAGCTAGAACAATAAAAGTTGCTATTTAAACCAAAATAACACAAAATAGGGTGAGGATTAGCTCAGTTGTTAGACCATGAGGCTAATAACACCAAGGCCATGGGTTCAATCCCTGTGCAGGCCATTCACTTAAGAGCTGGACACAATGATCCCTGTGGGTCCCTTCTAATTCAGAATATTCTGTGATTACTCTATATACTATATATAAAAACAACAGAAAAACATCCATATTTTCTTTTACACAGAACACAATTAAACAATACTATTTCTGTAAATGTCTGGTTTTTAGCTGCTTTCTGTAAGAAAATATATGCATGTGAAAGTAGCACTTGTCACATGCAGTGATCAAAATTCATGTCACCAAACTCTGCACTTTTATATTGTTTACATTTAAAGCTCTGAGAATTTTCTGGACCACACTTGGTGTCAATGGAGAAAAAATGGAGAATACAATCATAAAATTGTTTGTGTTGAAATGGATCTTAAGGATCATCTAGTTCTAATCCCTGTGCCATGGGCAGGGACACCTTTCACTACAACAGGCTGCTACAGACTGGTCATGAATACTTTTGGGGTGGGACATCCACATCTTCTCTGGGCAATCTGTTGCTGTGCCCCACCATTCTTACAGTAAAGAATTTCTTCTAAATATCTAACCTAAACCCACTGTCTTTCAGTTTAAAGCCACTCCCCCTTGTCCTGTCACTACGTCCTCTTGCAAAATGTCCCTCTCTAGCTTTCTTTTAGACTCCTTTCAAGTACTGGAAGGCTGTTATCTCCTGCTACAGTAGACAAGTGAAATTATTCAGGTCCTTTATCTCTTTAGAGGCATTTATAACTTTCTTTTCAATATAGTATTCAGATGCAGATGTTTAGATGACTAAATATTTGTGCTGAGCTTACTGGCATGAACTTCTCTGATTCTTCCTCCACAAAGTGATACCTTAGTTTCAGACTTCACTAACCATTTGTTGAAATTACAATTCAAGGGAAAGCTAAAACATTTTGCTCTGCAAGGTACTGAACAAACCATTTGTGATTAAATAACAAAAGAATAAGTTAAAGGTGAAAAGAAGGGGAAGATCTGATGTTTGACATTCACATAAAATTAGAGCACCAGTAATGTATAGTGTAACTTCCTAAAGGAAGCTAATTCATGTTAGTAAATCTTTGCCCTTAGTTTGAGAGTTACTGCAGCTGAAATAAATGGGCCATGCTAGTTCTCACTCCCTTAAAATTATGCTAGTTCCTTGGCTCAGGTATGAGTGATAAATTCCTAACTGAACCTGAATGTTCCCAGTTTCAAGAAAAGATTTTGACTGTTCATAGGCTAACCAAGATCAACACACTTTCAGATTCTCGAATAATTTTAAGTGACTTGGGAATATTTATGACTCATCTTCTGCTGTATTTATTATAGAAAATATATAATGTTACAAAAAGTCTCTGAGCGTGACCTCAGGCTATCTAAACCTGCCTTTCATCAAAGGGAATTCATTTTTTTCATCGAGGGAAGGTCTTTCTATTGTGTCTCTTGTATTGTGAAGCTCAGGCTAGCAATATGCATATACCTTTAAAATGACACTTCTTTGTATAAATTAAGCTAAAACTATTTTCTGATCAGTCTTAGCACCAGAGAAGTAGGATAGGTGAAAGTAAACATTAAATCATCAGTATGATCAAAGTATTGCCTTTTTTTTTCTACCCAAAGAACTTCCTTTCAAGTGCAACTGCAATTCACATTATAAGCAAAATTATTTTGTGTAAATTTGTTCTCTGTATTTCTAAAATGTCCTTTACAATTATAATTTCACACTGTTTAGCAATAAAAGTATGACTTGCTAGAACTGTAATTTTATGAATATCACAAACAAAAGGCTGTACTTCAATCATCCCCATTCAGTTGTTTAGAAGCTTATATAAAATTAAATTGTTAATGAATTGCTACCTAAATTTTGCAATGAACTGAAATTAAAAGAATATAAAAGTTATAGTGTTTTAAAATGCCCAAATTAATATTTTATATATGTTTAGCAACTTTCACTGTAAAAAAGGAAAAAGCCCTGCAACATCTGACGATCTACAGAGATCATCCAAAGCAGCTTGTTTCTTCCTTGGAGTATTTCAGTGCCTGAATTCTGTCGTCAAACTGTCATTGTGATGGTTCAGAGCTGAAGTCCAAAGGCAGCTGTGCACCCAGGCACATCCCATTAAAGTCACTTACACACTGTGCATCCTCTGACTCTATGCGTGCACATGTCCATACAATCAGAGCCTACCCATTTATCTGACACGCATTATTGCTACATCTGAGCATGTACCTGACTTTCATGTATCAATGTTCAATTTATGAGCTTAGATAATACTATTACTTTATTTTTGAGATGATGAACAGGCAGATGTATACAAAGTAGAGCTCAGTTCAAAGTATATAAGTCAACCATACTGATTCCAGAGCAGCTTTCAGAGGTATCTTTTTTTGCCTTTGTCTTCACATTGACATAAAGATGGAGATGCTCTGAGAAGATTAAAACAAGAAATCCTCCTGCAATGAATGCCATTACAAAAATTTTTTGTAAACATCATGCAGATTATTAAATAGCAAAAAACTTACTTCTCTATTTAGGCAATATTGTACAAATATTTTCAATGAAAGATGGAAGCATAATTCAATGTTTAAAATTACATTGAAGGAGATATTAGATTAGGTGTTCAGAATAATATATATGGAATAAAGTGATATCATATTTGTAGGTATTTCCCATTTCCAGGTGGCTCTTTTCTATCCAATTTTACTGACAGTGTCTCATTTATTTCTCTTTTTTCCCAGATTCCTCTCTTTTTCTATTATTATTTCTTAGTAACTTAAATTATGTCTTTCCTCACCCATCATTCAATTTGATCATAAAACCATTGTACCTGTGTTTCCCTCCTAAAAATCTGGATTATGAGGGAAATTTCTGTGCTTGTAATAAATAAAAAGCAAGTATTGCTGACTTTGAAAACAGTGTCATTAGCACAATAGATAAGAACACAGAAACACTGCAGATCCCGTTATCTTGCAAGTGTTCAAGGCCAGGTTGTATGGGGTCCTGAGCAAACTGATCTATTCAGTGGCATCCCTGCCTATGGCAGGAGGGTAAGAACTTGAAGGTCCCTTTCAACCCAAGCTATTCTATGATTCTATGACAAAGGCACGAACCTCATACAAATGGCAACCTTTCTTTATTTGAATGTCTGTTTGAACCCAAGATCACATAATACTCTGGAAGGGCTGGAAGGGACCCACAGGGATCATGAAGTCCAACTCTTCAGTGAACAACCCATATGGGACTCAAACCTATGACCTTGGTGTTATTAGCACTATTCTCTACCCAATTGAGATAATCTCTCTTCAATTTATGTAATTCAATAATCTATTTCATCAATGAAATATTAGAGATATGCCAGTTACTGGGAACAATAAAATAAGCAAGGACAAAGGCAGAGCCAGTGTCCTAGGGTGACGTTATGACCCTTGTATCCCCATTCATCTGTTCTGTTAATGTTCTGTATCTTTAAGACTGGCTCTGAAGAGTGAAAGTTTTGTTTGGGTTTTCTTATCAGCCTGGCTGGGACACAGAGACGGCAGCAGGTTTTTTTGCTGCTCTTGCTTTTCGCTTCTCTCTCTTTGCTTGCTTGCTTCTGCTTCGCCTCGCTTCTGCTTGATCCTGCGTAGCTAGCTTAGCTGAACAGTCCAATTTCTTCCTGGACTGTTTCTCCTTTCCTTCTTTTTTCCGATCACCTTGAACGTGCTCCGGACTGGGACCTGGGAACACCGAGAGTTTGCACCTTGTGGCTGCAGCAGCTGCCCCAGCGCCGGAGGGACTGAGAACAGAGCGACCACCCCCGAGAGAGACTTTCTGAATTTGTCTTCTTCTTCAGAGTGGTGTCATCCAGTATTGTTCATTCTGTGTGCTGAGGGGTGCTGTGCCTGTTAAATAAACAGGTTCTTTCCACTTCTCTCCGAGGAATTCTTCCCGAACTGGCTGGGGGGAAGGGTCGTGTGTGTTTGCTTTCTGGAGGGGCCCCCTTTGGAAATTCTCCACCAAATTTGCCCTAAACCGGGACAGGCAGTTACTGGCAACACTGATATAAGGAAGGAGAAAGGCATGTTTCTCTCCTCTGCAATTGCCCATGCTGCTGTCTTTTGTCTACCCTTTTGACCTCCTGGAGACATCCCAAGTGTTGGGTGCACAAAAGAACTTCACACAGTCTGTCCTATAATTCTCAGAAACACACTGTATTTTTTCTTTCATGCTGTGTCAGGCCTTAACACAACCCATTTTATTGTTTGTGCCACATGCCCAAACGCTGTTAAGACCCAGTGGCTAAGAAGATTGCTTTGTGGCTGTTAACCTGAGCCATGGCTATGTTAGCTTGCAAGATTATATAGCAGTCATGTAGTGCAGCAATGCAACAGCCCATCTGTGTAGATAGTTAATTGCCCCTACACAGAATGTGTGAGTGTGTAGGTACATTATCATTATTATCCTGCTATACCACCTATTATCAGAAAACCGAGTCTGCAATCAAGGACACAGCATGCAATACATATATTTATTCTAACCATGAGTCACAATGCAGACAAAAAGCAAATACCAGCAACAACAAAAAGCAATTCACAAGATGCATGTAAACTCAGGAGCTTGTCTTTCCAAAAGGAACTTATTTCTTATTTCTGCTTTAATAGGCAGATATGTTACACCACTATATGCTAATAGCTACTTAAAATATTGGATTTAGTTAGAAAAAGATCCTTTGCATGGCTTTCATTCTAACTTAATTACTCTTCCAAATTAAAATTTTAATAGCTTTGCCCCCGTGGGACAATTCAGTCTACTGAGAACAGCTTCACTAATAATGCACCAAATTTTAAAGGTTTTTTCTGAAAACCAGTAGAAGGTAATCCAGTCTGCCTTAAGTGTTTTTCTCTATTTGCCATCTACTTCTAGACCAAGTTCAAGATCTGCTTTCATCTGTGAAAAGCCTATAGCCCAGGTGCAGGCAATGACAGTAGCATTCCTAGGAAATGCTAGGAAAGCAGCCCAACTGCAGTAATTGTGCCTTGGAAACAACGATATACCTGAGCAATTTGATCAGCAGACAAACAACGGGCCACCAAGCAGAACTTTCTTTACCATCAAAGGACTAATGGAAGTCCACACACAGGACACCTGTAACATTACAGACATAGAAATATCCAGTGGTAAGTTCATCAGAATTTATGACAATTAAAGTAATTTTAAAGTAATTTTGGAATTTGAACATAGTTAGCATACAGGTAAAGTAAGCATTTCCCAAAGGCAAGAGGTAAAGATGTGACAGAAGATAATCATGAAGAGAAAAAATATAAACAGATGATATATGTCTTGCATTTGAAGTGTTTTAATCTGGGCTACTAAGCACGTGAACCCCCAGTATGACAGAACTAGTACAGCACTTTTACATTAACTGCTTGCCATTTACATCAAATAAAGGAACACCCATTATGAAACTGATCTTGAGTTCCATGGTGAAAGTTCAGTGAGCACATTTCTAACTTTGGAGCAATCAACATATTATTGAATAGTAGATAAACTATTCTAGGGCCAGCCCTGGAAAAAATAAAGTGCCAATATCCAAATATTTCTGACTTCTTTCAGTGAACCAGTTCAAGGTGTCTGTGTTTGGAGAAAATGCAGGAGAAACATATTCCTTCTACTGTCCAAACATAAGGACATCAGATCACAAGAGGTGATGAAACACAAGAAATTTTGCACAGATAATGAAATTGTAAAGAAACTGTTATGTCTGATGAATTATCCAGAAGTTCAGTGAGGTGCTTATTGGACACCAAGTTTTCCCCTACTCCCTCAGCATTCAGCATATAGTCAGACCAGTCAATAAACTGTTGAATTGAATAGGAAAACTGGCAGCCTCTTTCCTACACAGAGACTCAAATGTGGACATATTTCATCTAGCTGTTATCTAACAGAAACTTCCCTATACTTCCCATTTACAAAGTCTGTGAACTACTGTGCATTCAAAGGAAGGGTTAATCCCATAGAATATACCACATGATTTTGTCCAAACATTTTTAGCTTGGGCTATTTGTAGGTGACAGACTGAGAATCATTCTCTTAAATTTTACTCCTAGAAAGATAATCTGAATACGGATTCTTTTCATTTTTCAGCTCTTCCTTGAGCACGCTCTATGCAAAATAATTTTTGAACTATGTAATAGAAAAGAATCAAAGTCTACCTCAATGTCAAATAATTTCTAACTCAGAAAACTCTTTTATTATGATTTACATATATTTTTAGAGATTTAAGACTTAATGATGTCATCTCATCTTTGAGTACAGTGGATACCCTGGATGTAGAGTTATGAAACTCTGATATGTAAAATGCATAATCAAGGCCTTCTAAGTGAATAATGCAACAAAGGTTCATTAATATAATTATCCTGCTTTAAAAAGGCAGAGAAATTAGGATTAGATATATATAAAAGAATAACTTCAGTCACTTAGTTACAGATTTACAGGAAATATGAATATTTTAAAATAAAACTTTAATCTTAATGTTGACAGTAGATAAAATTAAACAGGTGATTCATTTTTATCTCATACATGTTTCTAACACCTATAAAATATATGCACTCTTGAACTGCTCTATAAATCCAAACCCATTCTTATAGCTCACACATAGTAATACTTGTTTCAGATTTTTACAACTACCTTCAGATAAGAGAACTAATGTCACAGCACCTACATTTCACAGTCTATTTATGGCATTTCATAGTCAACAATATCTGAGTAGATTCTATTCTTTTGCATATAAAAGTCATCATCAGTACTGATTACTCCAGCCTTTATTTCCACTAGTATAGGACTATCATTCTTTTGAAGTACAGTCTAATAAGTTTCATGAGTTGAGGTATGCACACTCAATGTAATTTATATGATGTTTCCTCCACACTGAGCCTGAGCAATACAAAAACCCAAAAATACTATGGAAAAATACCTGCGCTGCTCTCCAGCAAAAGTAGAAGGCACCTATTTTTTATGTTCTCAAAACTACATTTCTGAATGTTACATTGGTTAACAATCTATATTTTAAAATTTGGATATTACATCATTAGCATTGTTTTTAGCAGGCCACTTATGTATATGTATTATTTTGGCTCAGACTTCCATAATAGAACTTTTTTTCCCAACCTTATGATTATTTAATGAATTTTTCTTGAATAATTTGTGTACTTCTACTGCCTTGACATATTAATTACTATAGGTAACTAAAGCCATGTGGGAAAAATTATTTTCAAATGTTTCTACAGTTTTTAATAATAGAATTTTTATTAATAAATCTACATTTTCATCATGTCATTTTAAGACAGTAAAAGGTATTACTCTGTTTTGTACGTAGATATGGGGCACAGGCAATGGAGAAGGCCCTGCTTTCAGAATTTTATCACATTACTTATCTATTAAATACAATAAATAATACATTAGACTGAATTTAAGATGCTCAAGGAACAGCTGTCTATTGGTAGCTATGAGTTTTTGGTCAAATAGTCGCTAAGTACAACAGCTGGGCAGCTAGAAAACAGGAAATTCAAGCAGCACAAGGAGTGCATTAAGTACCTTCTAATATAATGTAGAAAAGACTGGGGAAATAGCCAAAATCAGATGTAAAAGACTGTCAGGGACTGATGTCTGACCTGCCAGTGGCACAGTCTAGCTATACCACATTTGCCTCCTCCAGGTCCCCTCTGAACCCTTTGTGGAGTTCCTGCAACCAGATGACATTTTTGTTGTGGAAGATCGGGTGGGAGCATGTCAATTTAAAGTGTCTGAAATGATGTGAAGTTTGTATGCCAAGAGATCAAATTATTGTTTTTATAAGGTGCAAGTGAGGCTATGCGCTGATTAAAATGGAGTATGGCATGAGGGCAGCCAAGTCTAGGAGCAGAGAGCCTGATGGCGTTGAGGACTACATGGAGTAGAGGGGGCTAAACCCGGGTCAGACATGCCCACGATGCCTCCCAGGAATGGTCGCTAGCACACACACAGTTCCAATGACTAAGCATGCTATCAGTTGTTTTATCTGCTCAGGTTCTTATTGCTCAGGTTAAGACTCCAGTCTCCATGGCCAGGTGGCATCACTGAGCTCAGGCTCCTGATGGGCAACCTGTTCCACTGTTCCATTAATCTCCTTGAGATTTTTTTTCCCCTGAAGTTATTATGAACTTCGTAAACCAGAATTCATATCTGGTTTAGTTTGTATCCTCTGGCATTACCAAGTGAAGTTTTTTAGCATTAGCTATAATTCCAATAGTTATAGGCAGCTATTAGATTACTTTTGAGGTTCCTTTTCACCACTATAGAGAGACACAGATCCTGCAACCTCTTTTCAGAGGTGATGCCCTAGGCCCATGTCATCTTGATAGTGCCAGCTGAACCTCTCCAGTTTCTCCACATCCCTTTGGAAACACAAGACAGGAAGTGGACTTGGAATTGGGGCTAACTGTATATGTGATAACATCTTTCAGCTGGCTGAACCTGTCTTTTTCTAAGATGGCCCAGTAAATTTGAGTTATTTGCCAGGAATGCACCATGCAATTGTGCATGGCTCTATTGTAGTGTGTGTCTAAAATTTGGACTGGCCCCAAGTTGAGAAGAATCATCTCAGAGAATGCTAGTCTGAGAAGATTAGCATGGTTAACTTGCAATTTGATGTCACTTGGGAGATAAGAGAAAAGATGGCTATAAAATTGAACTTTTCCCCACTGACAAGAAAAAAGAAAGTCTCTAAGACCTTTGCTCTTATTAATATGACTTAAGGACAGAATTATTTTTAATAACATCTAGCAGCTTTCTTATTTTCAAAGGGGAATGTTGAGTAGACATGTAGTTACTTCCACCCATAGTTTACTTACTCCACCTGTATTTGTTCTGAGCATTTCTGAATTTCTGAGTTATTCACAAGTCTGCTATTTGCCAGCCCTTTGGAAATTGTTGGTGTAGTTATGAGATTAAATCACATATTTCTGAATTTTAAATCCTACTACTCAATATTTTTTAGAACATGACATCCCATGCTGATTCAAAAAAATCTCACTGATTACTCATTTTTCTTCTCTGGTGTTTGTCTGAGTGTTGATTAACAGCATATAACTGCAACAGGTTGTTGTTTTGAAAGTTTAAAGACTTTGCTTTTACTCGTCATTATTTTCACTATGGTAAAAAAGGCTTTTTGCCTTTGTACCATCATAAAAAAAGTACCTTTTTAGATTAAAACTTACTCTCACACTGTGCCTAATAGAACAATATATCTATTTCTTTCTAGTACCATGAATACATTTTTATGTGCTACGCTGTTATTCATGAAAAATGCTACAACTTCAGACCAGAAAATAGTGCTTATCTCCCTGTGTTTTATGTTATATAATTGATCCAAACACATAAGCACTGTGTTTTTTGTTGTTTTTGTTTTCCCATAGAAATAGACAAATGATTTAACTTTTTAATTAAACTTTAAAGCTTTTAATTAAATCCCTAAATTGCAAAGAACTATTTCAGAGTAAACTGTCTTTAGATTGTTGGATATGTATTTTCCTATTGCATCTGCTCTGACCTGGAAAGTAACAAAGAGCAATAACTCACATTCTCACTTGTTAATTGGTACAATTAACACTACTTTTATTATCCAGGCAGACAAGTAGTGATTGTGCAAGTGCTGCAGGTAAAACCGAAATTGATTCTTTTAAACCAATTTCTGTCACTAATGAATTTCAAATGCTTTTAAAGTAGCATTTTAGCAGAATAACTTTATTTTCTTGTTTCTTACACTATTGTTGTACTATTTTTTCTGTGCATTTCCAAGGGAAAATCGTGACCCAGCAGAGAAAGCACAGCTTTTACGAATCCTGTAGTCCTTCCATCTGACTTCAATTTGAGGTGACATTGAGCAAGGAGCTTTCAAGTCTTCATATTTTGGATACTTCTGTATTGGCTATATAAGGACAGAAGAAATCAATTCTGTAGAAATCAAATTATCAATAATCAAATATCAAAGATAACCACCCAATTTCTGCTCTGTTCTGAATCTCAGCTATGAAAGACACTATCTTTTCAAGAAATATAAATTGTCTTTTTGTTCCTTATGATGTTGCTGCACACTGCAGACTACCATAGTTCAGTTAAAAGTGCTGGTTGGCATAAGCACTATGCCACGGTGTCAGATGCCGGCCCCCAGAGAGGGACTGGGGTGATGGAGGTGGCAAGGGGAAGCAGTGGCAGGGTTGCTCCCTGCAGGAGAGCCAAGGTGTGCTCTCAGGGACCACCACACAGTCCCACAAGACTCAGCAGGGCCATGGAGTGATGATAAGAGGTTTCTTCACCAATGCAGTGTACTTCAGACACCATCAAGAGTAAATGCGGTCTGGGTTTCATCCAAAAACTCCAATCATACAAAACAGCTGACTGGGCTGCTGGGCAGAAGGACAAGGCTGTGACATTGGACCAAGCTCCCAAGAGCAAGCAGGGCTGCAGACAGACTGCCTGTGCCACAGGACTGAGGTCTGTGCAGGGCACTGGGCTGCTCCCAGCACCAGGCTAAGACCTCTTCCAAAGAGCAGCCACACTCTCTGAGGACACACCGCATTCTCACTCTGTAGCTTGTAAAAAGGAATCCCATTCTTTCCAAAAGTTTTCCATCATAAATATCTTCTGCAGTAATGCCCAAGGAAAAGTGGGATGTCAGGAAAACTGAGGAATGTATCTAAATTCTCTTCTAACTCAGTAAAGGCTGGGCATACTCCTCAGTTGCAAGAGACAGATTTAAGCCAACACTATAAAATCTTATATCTGCCAGAAGCATGTTCAGAACTGAATGTCTGAATCAATCCGTGAGGTTCTCTTTCTATTTTATGCAATAATACCATTCTTTTAATGAATCTCATCCTTTAAATATGACAATCCATTTGATACATAAAATACAGTAGGAATAGAGACACTCTAGTTAATGCACTTAAAAGTGGTTTGTTTCCCTTACACCCAACAAAGTGTAGCTATAGAGCTAAAAGGGATTTGTTCAATTATTCTTTACGTGCAGTACCTGATATAATGTAAACTTTCCTTGCTTCAAGTACATCCTTGAGGAAGCTGTCAGGAGGTGCTACTTGTCAGATTAAGAGCAACGCAAAAGAAATTATTAGTTTCTTATTCTCTTTCTCTGCCATTTACCTATGGAGACTTAAAAGGTTCCATCTTTCATCACCAAACACAAAATGTCAGCTAAGTATAAAAGATGCCAACTTGGTACAGGTCCTACTCCGTATTTATTAAATCAAAGAAGCTATTTAAGCAAAACTTGCCATTAAATCATGGCATCACCTAAAATCTTGAAAAATACTGAATCTTAGAACTCAAGCTTCTGTTACTGTACCAAAATAACTACCATACATTTCTTATCATGCTCTCAAATCTGCATTTTAATTGTGATAACAGCCACTTTATGCTATTCTACTATTTGTCTGAAAAACAAGAGCAGAAAAAAGCTCATTACAATGTAAAATAAAATCATTCAGATGAGGTAGAAGTAAATCTAAGACAAAACTTAGCTTTTTATTCTAGCATTTTAGGGGTGGTTTGTATTTCCCTAACAATAACAGTCCATAATGTTTTGAGAAAAATATTTAGATAACTACTGTTTTTCTGAAGATGCTTCACAAAATCTGACCAATTATGAAAACTTGAATTGGAGCAAACTAAAACATTTTAAGGAAAAAAAAAAAGAAACATAAAGGTGTGGTTTGTGGGAAGAGAAAAATGTTTAAGTAGCTTTTTAATGTGAAATTCTAATTATAGAATATAGCCATTATTACATTTGACCACACTCTCAACAAGTTTGTGTGATAAGGTCAGCACTCTGGAGGGAAGGGGTGCCATCCAGAGGGACTTTTGACAGACTTGAGATGTGGGTTTGTGTGAAACTCGTAAAGTGCAGCAAGGATGCAAGGTCCTGTCCATGGGTGGAAGCAACTCCCAATATCAAAACAGTCTGGAGAATGAATGGATTGAGAGCAGCTCTGCAGAGGACTGGAGGCTTTTGTTAGATGAAAAATTGGACATAAGCCAGCAATCTGCTCCCACGGTACAGAAATTAAACAAACCACATCCTGGGCTTCATCAAAAGAAATGTGACCAGCAGGTCAAGGGAGGTGATTTTGCTCTGCTGGTCTGCCCTCATAAAACCCCATCTGAGTGTGGCTCTTGGCCCCCCAAAATGAGAAGGGCGTGGACCTACTGGAGAGAGTACAGAGAAGGGACACAAAGATGATCAGAGAGCTGGAGCACCTCTCCTATGAGGACAAGCTCAGAGAGTTGGTTTTGTCAGCCTGGAGAGGAGAGGCTCCAGGGAGACACAAGTGTGGCCTTTCGGTACCTAAAGGGACTACAAGAGAGCTGGAAGGAGATTTTTTACCAAAGCCAGAAGCAACAAGACAATGTCACTGAAGGCAATGGTTTTAACTGAAAGAGGATAGTTCAAATTGGACCTAAAGATTCATTAGGCACACAGAGGCACACAGAGGTTGCCCAGAGAATTTGTGGCTACCCTGTCCTGGAAGTGTTCAAGGCCAGGTTGGATGGGGCTCTGAACATTCTCATTTAGTGAAAAATGTCCCTGTCGATGGTGGGAGAGGGCTGGAACTAGATGATCTGTAAATGTCCATTTCAACTCAAACCCACTTCATGAGTCTTCATGAAGATAATAAAGTAGTAATTAATAGCAAAAAATAATATTCAGATTCAACCCAAGAATACTTATCGTTAAATGCATACATTAGGAATAATCACTTTTTAATCAGCCATTTTCTGTTATTTGTCTTAATATCCATCACAGTTGTTCAAGTAAATCTCTGGAAAGTACTAAAAACACTGTGTTTTATTAAACCAATGAATTCTTGGCATGTTTAAAAATAAAAATCTTTGATATTAATAAAGAAACTGCTAATTGAAGAAGGTGAACAGGATAACGTAAACAGCAAAAGATATGATCTTCTTCCAAGCCTAGCAACTTGGAAGTCAGATTTAGAAGTCACTGAAGATCAATGTCTCTAATGCCAATCATCAGGATTTCCTGGAAGAAAGAACTCATAAAGTAAAACTGATTTCATTCATAGGTATGGTTACAAGGGTGATTCATAAATATGGTTTTATAGAACATAACAGAATTTAGAAAGTATTTGACTTAGTACATGCTATCCTGATTAAAAACCAAAAAAATTCAGAATATTTACAGCATTGATAAACACAATGTTATTAAAACACAGATTATATATATATATATATATATATATATATATGCATATTGAAAAGTGTTATGCTTCCAAAACTATTTGAAATGCTAATTGAAAGGGGATGGAGAGTTTTTTGGTAGAGCACAAGATGAATTGTGTTAATCCAAATTCTATAAAATATTTTCAGTAATCATTTTGAAATAAATCCCTCTTACCTACATAACTAGGTAGCACAGAGTTCACCTGAAATCATAATGACAAGGCCATGTTCTCACGCATCTATGTGCAATCAATTATTACTCACAAGAGATCTCAGTTCTCAAGCCCAAACAAAATCATGAGTGCCATTTATCCATAGTATAAATTCAACTCCATCTCAGCATGTGGAAACAGACTTCCAAATCAGTGGAGACCAGATTTAGGGGCAGAAGAGCTGGATTACACTTTAACAGGTAACACAGGCATGATCTTGAAGCAGTTTTTTACCTTTTTTTATCCTGGATTACCTCTCTAGGCCCCACACCTGTTTTCCAGAAATTTCTCTGCATCATGTAAAGTCTTTATTTTCCTAGGATAAAACAAACAAAAAAAAAAAAAAAAAAAAAAAAAAAAGAAACCAACCACTTAGAAACAATGCATTCGCTAATTGAATTCCTGATCATTTTTATTTTTTAAAGAATACCAGTTTTGATCCAATTTAAGTCTAAGATAGGGGCGGGATGGAAAGCAGGTGGAAAAAGTTTGCAACATTTCCGGGAATCTTGCCTCTAACTATTACTAATCTCATTTTCTAATGGAGGAAAAAAAGGTTCAAAAGGTCAGTCCTATCTAGAAGGGGGTCAGTTTGACTTTCATAATTTCTTCATGGATTTTAATCATCATTCTATACATGCAAGAAGCAAGAAGTAGGACTAAATTACAAATTTATATAATCTTAGAACAGCGAATATATTCAGATTTTTGAAAACAATTATTTACAAGCGAGTCAAAAAGCACATTTACTTCAAATACAAGGAAACACATGCTTGCAAGCAGGTCTGGCACACATTGTCACTCTTCCTGGAACATATAAATCTAAAGTAGGTGGCAAAGATATTTGGCTAATCTGATGTTTATGCCATTAGAACTCATCCTGAAGGAATTTCTAAACCACAGTTTAAAGGACGCTTGAAGGCTGTAATATTTGGGGGAAAAAAGTGATTGTTATCTAATTAAACATAGGAAAATAATGCTAACCAAGCCTGACTCAGGGTAAACCACTCATACTGATTAATATTGGAAAGGCCGGAAATAAATATTTTCTGCAAAGGATATATTAATTTTTAGAGTTCAGAAGCTGTTAGGCTCCTAGGAAGAAAGATAAAGAGCGTTTATAAAGGGAATTTTTCCCTTTGATTCATTCTGTAATATCTTCGTGTTGTGGGAATTAGACCATAATATTTGAATTCCCCTATAAAGCAATCATGATCATTCAGGTTCTTGCTGTGAATGTTTTGAAATGTTACCCTTGACAATGTTAATAAAAAGGTCAGTTCTATTTCAGCTTTGCTGTGCCTCTGTGCACTGCAGGTATTTTCATTGTGAGAGTAAATATCTTGGTAGTAATCTTTGCATGGGTTCTGAATCCCTTAACCTTTAATGTAACATGACTGCAGATTGAGAACAATGATTTGGTCTTTACAGATTTTGCTAACTTAATCAAAATAAAAGACTGAGTCTTGACTACTGTATGAATAACATTAGGCCCAGGCAAGGCACCATGAAATCATTCCATCCACTAGGACACAAACAACAAAATAATTAGGTTGTAGAATAATGGCAAAATTTAGAGGAAGATCAGATGCTGAACAATGATTTCAATGAATTTGCTGATTTATTCCATCTCAGGATATTTACATTAATCAGGGCCAAATTAAACCTTAGCAATATTGACAATCCTTGGTCTTGTCTCTGAATATTATGATGTTAAATGTGATAGAACTGTTTCTTCAACCATACAGCAGGCAGTATATGCATAGCAAGACAAGTTTTAGGAACTCAGTCTGTCTGTAGGCTATGCTCAGAGATATCTAAGGCTTATCTGCCTTTGAGGAAGACAGTTTTGAAAGGAAAAAGATTTTGAAGGCTCATTTTCTGCAGATCAAATAGCTTGCTGTTCAGTTGTTAGCAGTAATTAGTAGAGCTTTTTAATTAAGAGTACTAGTTAGTTGGGATTTTGCATTAATTATTCCCATTTCACCTACAATTAGTATTTTTCTCTTAAAAACCATTTATGTAAACTAAGTCTATATTTTTGTTAGTTGTAGTTAGAATTCCATCCAAGAAACCTGATTATTGGAGACGGCTGTCCTATGTCTCGGCAATTTAGTCATTTAAATTTGTTTCTTCAAGGGTATCAGAGTCTGCTGAACAAAAAAAAGAAACAAAAAAAAAAAAAAAGATTCAGGTTAGTCAGTAATTAAGTAAAGCTTTCAAACCCTGTAAACAAAGCTTTCAAACCATGGCCCTGATGAGGACCTTGTATCTCTTCAAGGATCTCTGATGAGAGCTGCCTTTCTAATTTGTCTTGTCATGAGGACTGGTACTGTAACCTCAGACTCGTCTCCTTGGCATCCAATATGAGTCAATCAGAAACACAGGACACAGTACAGAGAATCTTTCCAACACTCTTCCATCATGGGTAGATATGAGAGGCCTACCTTTAAGCAGCACATTTGCACCACATCCAGTTATGGCTCCTCACTCCACACTGTCCTACCTTTTCATAAGCAAGGACATTTGTTTGGAATGCACACAGATTGCTAATTTTTCCAAATTTAAATCCAATCCACTTTTACATCCCTAGATAATTCTCAAGGCAATTAAGTCTTCAAGACAGTTACACACATTAGACACTCTGTATGATAGATTCCTTAAAGTAAAGTTCAGCTAGCTACTTCAGCAAGTAATTAGAGTACTTAATATTATGCAAAAAAGAATCAGGAAAACAAACCACAAATGGAGTAAAAATAGTAAACATCCTAAGTCAACACCACTCAGAATGTATACACTTATTAATGGTGTCTTTTCTAGCACTGCTAGCACACAGTTAAATTAATCATGTCAGAAGATGCCCCTAGATAAGAACTTATTCAACCATTTAATTGCTGCAGATAGAAAAGTTTTTCAGGAAGGAAATAATTTAATATAATATAGATGGAGTTCTCTCTTCCCCACAAGT
Organism: Calcarius lapponicus; assembly: GCA_039654755.1. Lineage (NCBI taxonomy): Eukaryota > Metazoa > Chordata > Aves > Passeriformes > Fringillidae > Calcarius > Calcarius lapponicus. The sequence goes on along the minus strand of CM077462.1, from coordinate 75,255,974 downwards.
TTCTCTACTTTTATCTCTTTTTGTGTTCAAATGCAAATTCTACATGCTTAGTGTTTTTGAGTCAGATTTCTTCTTAAAAAATTGTTAAATAGGTAATGCTTATTTCCATTCTCCACACAAGCAGTCATTAACCTAAAATAATAAAGAGAAAGATGAGCGCAATGGGTATTTTTCAAAATAATTTAAACTAACAGAAACTATTAAAAGTTTACAATGAAATAAATAAAATGCCAAAACTAGCTATCCACCATTTTATGATCTTACTTACTTTGAAGGGCTTTTATAAGTGCTCTCCTTATTGATTAATTTGTCTGCAAGAAGAGAGCAATAAAAATACCTAGCAAGTATGAACCTTATTGCAGGAAAAATATAAAACTATGTATCTCATAAGGACTCAGTCTTGTAAAATGTTGACATTTTCATTTCTGTTTCAACATTGGGGTTGTCTAATCTGAAACAGGAACAAGCAAAATGGAAAATACTTGTGAAATGGGGTTTTAAAATAGTGTTGGTCAACAGGAAAAAGCCTTTATTGAACTCACATTTTACATTATTCTCAAACTGTCAGGGTATGATTTTGCTCCCATTCAGATATTATAACAAACTGGTAAATCAAATAAAATTAATATATTCAAGATGCACACTTCGATTCTACACCCCTTTTTCCTGCTGCTCAAATCAGGACCTGATTACTTGAGGTTCCCAATGCGATGTGAGGAATTAAAGAAGCAGGATTTTTATTGCAAGGAGTGTGAGCTTTGTCTTGGATCAGGTTACAGACACATGAGCTGGCAGGTACACGCATCTCATTCTATAAATCCAAATAGCTCAAATGTTAAAGAGAGGCCTGTTTCAGGTTACCATGCTCAGCATACAAATCCAGCAGGCAAAGTGCAATACTAATGTTGCACAAAATATGATTTATCTTTTATATTCAGCATACATAACAAAATGTTATATATCATATACATTGGCGATACATTAAATCAAAGGGAAAATGTGAGCCCTGGTTACCAAGGACAGAAGGCTGAGGTATTCAATGACTTTTTTGCCCTAGTCTGCATCAGCAAGTGTTCCAGCCACACTGCCCAGGTTGCAGAAAGCAAAGGCAGACACCAGGAGAGTCAAGAATCATCTGCTGTAGGAGAAGATCATGTCTGAGAACATCTAAGGAAGCACACAAGTTCATGGCACATGATGAGATGCCTCTGCAGGTCTTGAGGTAACTGGCAGAGGATGTGGCCAAGTCACTTTTCAATCACATTTGAGAAGCCAGGGCAGTTTAGCAAAGTTCCATTCCCACTGACTGGAAAAGGGGAACTGTAACAGCATTTTCAAAAAAGGGAAAAAAACAGGGAATTATAGGCCAGTCACTCTCACTATGGTTCCTAGCAAGGTCATGGAGAGGAACTTCCTGGAAACTATTCAAAGGCACATGGAAAATCAAATGGATTGATTACAGCCAACACGACTTCTCTGCGGGTATATTGTGTCTGACAAACCTGTTGTCCTTTTACAATGGGATTACAGCATTTGTGGATGAGAAAAGAACAAGTAAAACCCTCCAGCTGGACTCAAGCCACCAGCCCACAAAGGCAACCCTATCCCGGGCAGCAAAAGCAACATGGCCAGCAGGTCAAGGGCAGGGATTGTCTGAAGCAGAGTTGCACTACAGCCCATATGAAGAAAAAAAATACATATATATAAAAGGAAGTTTCAGAAATGCCACAAGGTACTCCTTACAAATAATTCATAGCAAGCAGTGTACTCTTCTTGGCAAGCGTTGCTGATTGGAATGCCAGGGTTCTAAAAAGCTCTTTATTAAGGTGTAACAAACTGTGAAAGTCATTTTTTTGGAACAGCAACTGTAACTGCAACAACACAAAGCTGCTAAAAGAATTGGATGAATGTGAATGCTGTAATAAGCACATGTCAGTGGCCAGGAGCAGACAAAAAGCAATTTAAGAATAAAAACAGTCATAAAATATTCAAGGAGGCCAGAAGATTAGCAGGGAAAGCAAGTAGCATTAATTATGAGTTCTAAAGCAGAAAAAATTGCTGATAGACCAAATGTAAATTAATAGTAATTGCTCTGAGCCAGACTTTAAACACATTACATGAAAATGGTAGTTATATAAGGCTATGCAGCAAGAGATGACACAAAGTTGAGATCAAAGGTTAATTTCACTATTGCCTACAAACTTATACTGAAAAAATCTAAGAATATTAAGGTCAGGAAGGGGTCACTTTTGTCAAGAAAGATAAAGACAAAGAGACAAACATTTTCAGAAATTAAAATAGTAGATTATTATTCATGAAATTGTGGCTACCATCAGGCTGACAGAACAGCCTTCTTTTGACACAGTCACACCAAAATATTCAGGAGCCTCAAAAAAAGCAGTATTTTTCTAGACACTTGAAAGAAATTAAATCTCTCCCTCAAAATAACTGAAGCCGTTAATTTATGTGCAATACGATCAAATGTCTAATTCAAGAAAAAAAATATTTTTACTGTGATAAAAATGCATAGAAAGCAAGAACAGTTTGCAAGGAAATTAAAGCATCATTCAGAGAGCTATAGCACATGGATTCAAAGAACTCACCATTAACATGATATTTTCTTATATTATTATTAGATATCACAACAGTTGTAAATGGTGTTCTGAACAAAAAAATCTAAAACTTACATTAGAGAAGACAACCAAGAATCTTTTACTTTTTTCCTTTTTAACTTAATCATTCAACATAATGCCAAGTGATGTCAAGAATGTATCTTTCCTGACTGATATTACAACTCATTTCATTTTAAGGAAAAAACTACACAGGAAGTATGCAGAAGATGTAATTGTAGCTAATAAAACAGATCTTAGAAGTAAAAGCTCAACTAACATGCAAGCAAGGAACAAAAATAAGTAGACCATTCCAAAATAAAATTGAGAATTTCTTCAAATCAAGTCACCACATCTCCTTAGAAGACAGGGAACATAAAAATTAAGTTAATTTACCTATTTTGGCTGTAACATGCAATCATGTAGGGACATCAGGAAGGAAATAATAATAAATCTATAAAATAGAATATTGACATTAATATTAATATCAATTTTGCTTAAAAAATCTCAAAGACCAGACTCTGCATCTTCAATTCAAATTCTGTTTTTGCTACTGGAATGTAGATTTGAAAGCTGAAAATCTTCCAGAAGAATAAACAATTAATTAAAAGCCTCTTAAACAAAATACTTGAGAAAATTTGTGCATATAAATCTAAAAAATTAAGAACTTTCCCAGACAACTTCACCTCGTTCTAAAATTCAAAGAAAACAAAAACATGAGAAGGTTGAAAACAGCTAAAACAAAATCATCTTCTGTGACAGGTGTTGGATAATATTGAAGTGTTGGAAATTTCAGGCAGAGTGACTTGAACAGCATTAATAACCACAAAGGTCATTCAAGGACATTACAGTTTTTCTTCTGCCCCTGTTACTTTCTGGTGCTCTGGCAAAAAAACTATTTGTATATTGTTCTGCCATTAGTTAATAGGATACACAGATTTTTCTCCTTCAGCTCATTAAGTTCACCCTGACTTTAACTTTTTCAGCATTGCTAATCCAGAATTTAACATTTAGCAATTGATTTTTTAGTTAGTATGAGTTTGTTAAACTAAGGGGAGTCATTATCTCCTTCCCCTTCTTTATCTATTAAAAAGTCAAGCTCTGTTTCTAAATAGAGTGTGAACTACACAGAAAGCATCAACACCATGCTCAAGCAGTGACAGGTAATGTGGAAACAGACTCATTCATTTTGACATCAAGGTTTAAATCTCAACTAGTCTTGGCAGGTTCCTTCTGCAGGCCACTGAAAGAAAAAGGCACTTCCAGAGGGTGATTGACACCAGAGTCACTTCTCTCCACTCTCCACAGACCACATGAGACATTCTCTGAAAGCATCTATTAGTTTTCACTGACTTCCAAAGCAACTAGGGTGACAAGTACAGACTTAAACATAATCTTTCACATATTTAAGGCTGGCTGAGGTAGATCTCTGCACTGCTAGCACTGAAGCCTTCTAAATAATTGTGATTGGAATTGGATGGATTAATGGATATTTGAAGCTGTCTCAACAATAATATAGAAACCCAGATCAAGCCTAATTGAACAAAACCCTCAGACTGCACAGATTTAAAGTCTAAATATATTTTCAGCTTATGCCTTTTTCATTCCTTTATTTTTTATTCGATCTTGAACTTTATCAGTTCTTTTTTCGCATGAAGCCAAGTATAAGCATAGAAGACTACCACCTTTTAACATCTGCTCTTTGTAGTGGCACTCTGTTTTCAAGTACATTTTAGTAGTACTCATGCCTCCTAGAAAGTATTCATGCAAAATAATTCGTATTAGTTATGAAAGGTTTATTTCTCCTATCCTCTACCCAGGAAAATCTCTATAAGGCATGCACAATTATTTCATTCGAGTATGTTTTCTCATGCTGTAATGTAGCATCATTACAACAGAGTAATTTCCTATAGGAGAAAAAAATAAAACTATCCAGTCCAATTTTCAGTACATAGAGCTTTCAGAAAGATTCTTTTTTATTGATCAGGACTCAAATATATAAAGAGCACTTCAGAAATTAAAAGGAAAAATAATTATTTGTTGATATACTGTACAGAGTATAAAGGGTAGAAAAAAGAAAGCATTCACTCTTTCCAAATCAAATGCAGAGAAATGTTTGGACTACTTACCAGTGGCCTTGTTTTTGTCTTTGGGTTTATGCAGCACAATACAGAAATCTGTGCAGAATACATCATAGGTTGATGAAATTTCCTTGCAGTGAGTAGTATGGAAAATATCAAAGCATTAATGCCCTGCACTGACCTCTTGTTTCTGCATAAGTGAAACAATGGAGAAAGAGAACGTGATATGATTTATTTCTATACAATAAAGAACAACATCTTGTGACCACACAAATTTTGATGAGAATTCAGACAATACAGTTTAGAAGGAGCCTCACAGTATTAGAAGGCCTGGTGAAATGTTCTCATCATAGTAAAAACTATGATAGATAGATAGATAGATAGATAGATAGATAGATAGATAGATAGATAGATAGAAAAACTATATGTTTTTATTAGAGAAGAAACAGCTAATGGAATTTACTTCACAAATTGAAGTACATCTTTCCAGTTTTCAGCCACACTCTTTCTGAAATAGGAAATGTTCACAGAACTGTCACTTTTGCATTAAACTGCTTATTTATTAAATACTCCATTAACTCTTCATTATATATTCGTGCACACTGTTTTTCACGAATTATCACAATCTTACTTCTGATGGTTTGCTATTGGAAGGCAAAGAAGGAGCCTCCATTGCTGCACTGTTAAAAGCCAGGAAAAAATGGTGCAATAAGCAGCTCTAAGTACATTTTCTCCCTGCATTTTAGCTGTTCCCTTTGATTTGTTCCTTTTTTCTTGCTTTTGAAATGTAAAATAATGTAATTGCATTCATGTCACAGGAGCTATATAAGAATTGGTGATATATTATGTGTTTTACCATGTCTGCAGAACCAATTTATTAGCAGTCTTTAACTTTATAAATCACCCTGTATTTGAATAGATGATTTAAGAACGCTTAGGTTTATTTAGCCAACAAATTGCTTGTGGACTTAATAAGGAGTTCAAGCAGTTTCCCTGGGGTTTCATGTTGAGAATTTGTTTTCTCCTGTTGTCCCTGAAACAGAGGAAAAGAAAACTCTCTTGAAGTTCAGAGGTATCAACACATACATACTCAATTCCGCCATGTAACTTACCTAATAAAATATCATTAGGGAGTGGTGCCTGTGGGTTCCACCACTGCACACAGAAGGAATGATCAAATACATGTGGGACCAGCACAGCCCTCGGGCCAGTGCTGCACAGAATTTGGCTGCAGGACAAACAGAACCAGCTGGTTTTAGCAGAGGAGCCTGTGGCAGCTCCTACTTCATACTGGCAGTTCCACTCCCTGCCTGCCTTGCTTCCATCCAACTGCGCAGCTGCAAGCCCCACACAAACATCTCTCCCGTCTGAGAGCAGAAATTATGAAAAGAGCTCCTTCCATGTAAGAAAACAAGTAGTAGCTCCAAGGATCCAAAGGGGCGGGTGTGTTCTATGGATGGGGTCTGCACAGGAGCTGAAAAGCTATTCTGTGCTACACCACCTAAAGGGACATAAAGATTCCCTACACTCTGCTCTTCTTGTAGTGCTCACTCTGACAAATACATTTTTTATTAATACCTTACAGAGCATCAGTAGCTTTCTAATTGTGGTTATGATGGGCTGGCAAGCATCTCCAGGTACAAATCATTTATCTTGATTTGAGGATATACTTCTTTATCTCCATATTGGAAACTTTGCTAATGTAAGGGTTAAAATTAATACAGATGACTCATTTGTTAATTAAATGTCCATCATAAAACTTCACCTTGAAATAAATTAAAATTATATTAAATTGAGGGGTTAAAGGTCATAATTGGACAAAATTTTCTGATCTGTATTTTAAGAATTAAATAAAGAAACATGTAAGAGTATCACCCAGAATCAAGGGAAATAAGGATGACATACCAAGTCGTCCAAGTTTAACCCCAAGTTTATTTAAATCAGTGGACTTAAATACAAGTCTTCAAAGCTTATCTTTACTTTGAATGAAAACAGCACAAAAAAAGCATTCCAGTAAAGGACAACATATAATCTTCCTGATTATTATCATGTGCAAATCCTTGAGAAGGGACAGCCTCTAAACACACATCCATAAATTTGAAAGCTACATCCATAAAATCAAAGAATTATTTTTCATCTTCAAATGACATAATTAGCATAATTAGTCCTAATTACCATAATTACTGAATGCAATAATTTATAGGTGGAAAAAACTGCCCCAGTTTGACAGGGAGCAAGGGAGGAACAATAAGATGCCACAAAAAGTTTCTATTGGCAGTTTTATTTTGTAAGTGTTCAGTGCAATTTTGCATATTGAGATCTTTAAAGAACAACAGAACACAGTGAAAGTGGTTCACAGAAATGTTTCAAAATTAATTTTTGGTAGAGGCAGTACGTCCTTTCCGTAACCTGTGGTAGAGAAATGCACAATCTAGAGATCTGCTTTGTTTTCTCTTTTGCCTGTTTGCATAGTGTGTAGAGTATCCCTTAGCAGAAGAAAGACTTGCCATTAATTTTACAATTGAAGCAAGGGATATATTCCTGATGAAAGAAAACCATTACAAAGCAAAGATCATGAAGGGGAGGGTGGAACAACTGAAGTAAGCCTCCTGCTGTCTCCCGTTTCTAACCTGCTAAGGGATATTTCTAGCGGAGGCTGGATGTACTTTAAGCGCAAAGAACCACGCAGAGGAAAGACGAGGAAAGTTCATCTTTTCTGTTAAAAGGAGTAATACAATTGTAACTAGCTGCTTATACTGGCTCAGTGCCCAGCATGATTAATGATGCTTTCAAAATGGTTTTAAGGAACCACTTAAACTTGCTCTTATGAATTTCAAGTGTGTCAGTTTTCCAGTGCTTGGCCTGTTTATTTGACTGCCCTGTTGCACTGAGCAAACCATCAGGCTAAGACAGAAGAATTTTCATTTTATTAGCTTATATGCTGTTAGATGGAAAAAAATCTGCAAAAACTCATAGAGAAAGGGAAAATATGAACCTCAGGCTGTGAAATTAGTGTCAGTAGTGATAAAATAAGTTTTATTTGGTGTCTGATTATTAGCTATGTTGATCAACACGTTCCTGGTGTACGCAAAGTCTGTAAGCGAAACTTCTTTCCCTGTTTTCCTCATGTACAGGAAGAACTGGAAATTGTGGAAAGGTGGGTCAACCAGAAATTAAGTCAGTGCATGTGCATTTGTTTCAGTGTGAATTGATCCATGCTTTTAAAAAAACAGACTGCATTACTTCGCTTAATTCAGATTTCCTGTAACTGATGTAGTGCACAGCATTGACAGTCCCTACAATAATTACCATTTGAAAGAAGGCAAAACTGTTTGAAATTATTAATTCTGCACAAAAAGAGGAGACAGATAAAAGCATGCTATACATTTTAATGTACATCTTTCAAAAGACAATTTGCCCTGTGCCTAGAAGAACGTTAGCATCAGAGGAACTTTCCACTTCTACACCTATCCAGCTTTGCCCAATTTACAGGATACTGATTAGAACACTGCTAGAAGCCCCAGAGGGAAATAATTTTTTCTTTTTTGTAAACTGTTTTAGTTTCAGTGTATTGAAAATGTTCCCAAATATATCTGAGATGCACAAATTTTATTTTAAATTGAGAAGCAAGCTTGTTCTTGGTCTGTATTTCCACAGCGCTTGATCATTACAATAGCAATTTTTCCTACCAGCTCTTTTGATTATATAGGAGAGAGACCTGATAAATTCTTAATTATTTCTAACTAGGATGAAGACATCATGCCATGCAAATCAGTATATTTCAAAGATAAAAAGAGAGAAAAAAGAAAATAATAAAACAATTGCAACAATAGTTTTCCATAAAATTTTCTGATTAATCTGGTAAAAAATTTTCTAGCAGGGAAATGAAAATATTTTATTACTCATACTTCATACATATAATTCAAGAAATAAAATAATTTCAAATGAAAAACCAAAATATTATTGTGCCATAATGTTTTTAATGGGCACCTCCACTTTTTCTTTTTTCTTAATATTTCAAAATTTTCACTTCTAACAAAAAATTCTAGTCTTCCTAAGACCCAGGCACATTGTAACAGGAAAATAATTACCTGGAAATATTCAACAAGCTTAGCTGCATTAGAAGTACTATTTAGCAGTGACATAGTTTAGTTTGAACAACTTGTTCCATTGAGCTCCCAAAACTATCAAAACAGAGGAAATATATGCTGGCAGAGAACATTTATCAGTCATTAACAGCTAATTAGCAAATTCCTCAATTTGCTCCTATTCTACTGGGATTTATCTAGAGAATTTATATTGAAAGAAAATCTTGCTTGGTGGATTTCTGTTCTGAAGTTTTGGAAGCAATAACTTGCTGTTTCTGGGGGGAAAAAGGAAAAGAAAAGGAAGGAAAAGAAAATAAAAGCAAAGCAAAGAGAAGATGAGAGATACTCTTCTTGAACAAACAGTGAAATATCCACTAATCTACTGACATATTTATGTCAAATATTCCAGCATTGAAGAGAGGAAACATCAACTCTAGCCTCCCCATACCCCAAAGAAAGGATTATAAATGGACAGCATTAAGTCCAGCATTTTATTAGCAAATTGGTATATAAAAATAAGGTCATAAATCAGGAAAGCTAACAAAATCTTGGCTTCATCACAGAAAAAAAAAAATTAAAAGCTAATTTTAAGGGAGAAAAATGCATTACTAATAATAGACCCGTGGAAAAATAAGTCAGAGGTCTTTCATATGTAAGGTCTTTCCTCAGCATAAGAATTGAGAGGAAAAGTGCAGAAACATAAAAAAGTAAAATAACATATCAAAGTATTGATCCCTTGTACTTTCACTGAAAGCACAAGATGAATTTCTCCCTAAAGATCTTGCTTTGGGAAGGAAGCGTTAACTTTTTTTTACAACATGAAGGATTTGGGAAAAAAGGGCACTATTTCTGAAAATGTGAACTTTGCAAGATGAATCCAAGAATACATTATCTAAAAGCAGTAATGACCATAAATTCACTACCAGCTGCACAGCTTATAAATCAAGTTGAAAATTAGATGTCTAGGTCTCCAAACTGGCAAAAGACAGATGCAATGGAAGAACTATATATTGCTTTTAGGCTTCCACTGGAGAATGTACATCCAAGGGAAGAGAACCAATTCTGAAAGAAAAAGAAATAAGCAGTTACAAAAACATTTTATCAGATGTGTCATGTAAGGATGAGGCAAGATTCCAGCGTATAAAGCAAAAATATATAAGCTCCATTAAAAAACTAAAGAACATTCAGAAAATAAATCAGCTGCCAGTAATAAACGAAATCCATTAAAGGAAAAAAAGTGTGTTTCCCTACCCACAGATAAACACTACTGAAATAATAAGGAGAACTTCCTACCTTTACTATTTGTTTTTTAAAGTTCAAACATGCAAAAAAAAAAATGTTAAAAATATTAATAGATCTTTTTTTAAAAAGGACAGGGACTTGCTAAACAATTCCACGTGGCAGACATTAATATGAAAACTTTCAGCTATAAATAAGAAAGCAAAAGATCACAACAGCTATGGGCTGGGGCTTTTCCTGTGCAGCACAAGAGGCTGTGGCTATCACAGGGATTTTATGCATCACAGTAAGGCATGTCTTCTCTATGAAATATCCCCAGTGATGTATTGACAGGGCAATATTTTAGCAAAATCTGTTCTTGAAATACAGAAAAGTTTCTAAAGTCATTTGAACAGGGGGAATTGGGTCTGCAAGCACAGAGTACTTCTTCTGTTGGCCTGGATTGGAATCCTAGTTAAGGGAGGTTCCAAAACCTTCCCCATTTCAAGTGAAAACAGAACTTTAACTCAACTTTGAAAAAAAAAATATATATATGAGAGGAGATGCGAAAAAAATCATTTTAATGTGGGAGATAAAGTGGTAAAATCAATTATTTTACACTACGCAAAAAATTGTTCTCAGTCTTATCATTATTTATGTGATGCATATGCTTCCTTCAGTGAAAACAGGCAATATTATCATATTAGAAAGAGTATTTCTGAGGATAAAGTACTAACACCTTCTTAAAGCTATACAAATCAAAGAAAAAGTATGACATGGCTCTGTATAAACATTTAGAAGGAATTTCAGTATTCCCCTTCCTTTAGAGAAGGTACAAGATGCCCTGGGTTTACAGCAAGGTTGAGGTAGTGGGGGAACCGCAGGAGTGGCATCTGTGAAGAGACAGCAGGAGATGCCCAAACATCTTAGAGAGCCAGTTCCAGCCAACTCAACATCCTTCCAGTGACATTGGTGGCACCTTTGTGACAACATGCTTAAGAAAGGGTAAAAATAGCTGTGCAGGAGCTGGGATAATAGGAGTGAGAAATTGTAAGAGGAACACCCTGCAGACACTAAGGTCAGTGTAGGAGGAGATGCTGGACCTGAGATTCCCCTGCAGCCCACGGTGCTGACCACGGTGAGGTAGCTGTGGCCAGCAGCCCAAGGAGGTGCGCAATGGAGCAGAGATCCACCTGCAGCCCCAGGAAAACCCCATGCCAGAGAACACTGATGTACCTGAAGAAAGCTGCAGCCTGTGGAGAGAAGCCCACAGAGAAGCAGTTTTTCGGGCAGGAGCTGTGGCTGGTGGTGGACCCAGACTGAAGGAGACCACTTGTGAAGAACTGCACTCCAGAAACAGGACTCATGACAGAGCAGATCTGGAAGAACTCCAGTCCATGCGAAGCATCCAGGCTGAAGAAACTGATGAAGGACTGTACCCTATGGACCTGACCCAATGCTGCAGCAGAGGAAGATTGTGAGGAGGAATGAGCCGCAGTGATGAAGTGTTAGGAACTGGCCACAACCCCATTTCCCACCCCCCATGTTGCTCAGAGAAGAGGTGGTGGAAATATTGCAAGTAAAGTAAAGTTGAAGCTTGGGAGGAGGGAAGGGTGAGGGGAAGGTGTTCTTATCTTTGTCTCTTATTCCCACTATCTCACCTAAATTTTAACTGGCAACGATTTAAAGATGAACAAAAAATGTCCTGGCAGCCATTGTAATATTACCGTAAATATCACAATATCAGATGTTTTCTAAATCTCAGACATCAGGCCAAAAAGTATATTCCTTATTCAGAATGGCTATGGGGGTTTGGGTTTTTTTTCCTAATTATTGCTTACAAGACAACTGACTTCACTATCATCCTGTCAAAATGGCAGATATTACCTATCATAAGTTTACCAGTTCTTAACATAAGTTTTCCAGTTCTTACTTTCTTATCAGAAGAAAAACAGTCATTATGAGGTATAGGGTAGACTGAGGGATGGTATAAAATAATAAAAGGAGAAAAAAAAACCAAAAAAAAACCCTTAAGGCATTTAAAAACTGTTTCAGTCACATAAATTTGACACGCGCTTTTGCATCTTTCTTCCCTGAAGGTTGTTCTGTTTTAGCTGTGAAGAGAGATTTCATTTTCCTCCTTGCTTGCTTTATAAAAATGATTATTTTTCTTTTGTTTTCTAACATGAAGTAGCATATTATGACAAACAAGATAACAAATGGTATCGTGTAACATGGTGACAAAACAACCATATTTTTTAACACAGATTTCAAAATTTAGGAAAAGGCAAGGCAAGTACTTTGCCCAGGAAAGTTCTGCTAGTTTCACAAAAGCCCTAGTGCATCAGTGGGTCTGGCTTATTTAATGAGTGTAATTTGGACAGAACTCTTTGTTCAGTTGTGCTGTCATTTTTCAATTAAACTCTAGCACTTTATTGTGACTACTTTTAGATTGAAATTTTCAGATGGATTATCAACATATGTTGCACAACTGCAATTAAACTAACAAAGTGCAGTACACTACAATTTCAACTCCATTTAATTAACATGCCTTTTTTACTAATCCATGGCCATCTGGACAAAAAAATTGTTTCTGACCCTATGAGAGATAAGAGTCAGAAGCCAAGATGTAAAACTCTGTGAGTCAGTTAATTTGCTGCACAGAGAAAACATGCATTTAATACATACAGAATTTCTAATATATTTCATTTTAATAATAAAGAATTAATAGTTCCAAATTACAAACCTATTTTCATGTACCCACCTGCTAAAGTCTTCTTTGCTCTTTTCCCCATTAAAAAATATATATTTACATTCCAGAAAAATGAAAAATCTCAGGTTCCAAGCAAGTACACAGTAGTCCATGACTTGTATCTGAAGAGATGTGAGATAAGTTACTTGATCTTAAAGACAATACAAATAGTAACAATATTTCTTGCAGAATCTAGTTAGGGATCTTGTTCAATCAGATTTTACACACCAATTTATACAAAACACAAAGAGTTCCAATTTTGATTAGTGCATTAAGGCAATATAAAGCAGTAATGTGTGGAGGCTCATGTCCTGTACTGACAGCACTGGACAAGGTTACTACAAAACATACTAGTGAAAAGCTGACAGTATTAGACTACCAGTTCATTAACATAAGGATTTACAGCTGTCAATGCAAAGACAAAGCCCAAGTAGGATAACTCCTAGTTTACCTTTTACTAAGCAGGATACCATCCCTATAGGTATATTCCAGAGCCACAATTAACTGACCTGATCACATTACTGTCCTTCAATCTCTAGGGCCATTTTTCCATCAGATTACGTTTAACAACAGAAAGCAGTTGAGATCTCCCCCTCCTACTTATACATTATAATCACACTGGGTAGGGAAAGGAAGCTCTGACAGAGCAGTGAACACCAGTGATGAAACTCTCTACTCTCCATTAGCTCCAATTTCATGTAACAAATGTGGCTTCTCCTGCCTCCACAATTTTGGAATATCAATATGTTAGAATTAATCTTTTTTAGCCCAAATACCTATTACTTTCTGTAACATAATGCTGTTAGTATCCAGAAGTGGAGAAAAAAGAAATGATGTCAATGAAAGTGGTTTAATGCCAGTACAAGACTATTTTTTCTTTAGAAACTAACTAGAAGTAGTTAATTTTTTCCCTTTTAAAATGTTCCATATTACACACTCTTAAGCTTTAAATAACTTTAATAAGACATTCCTTCAAAATTTAGTTGCTCTGCTGGATGATGTAAGTCATATGATACAAGTTTTGCCAACTTTAAACACTCTTGCTTCCCTGGCTGCTGCCAGTGCCCAGCAGAGGGCATTTTAGGACTGAGCTATGTGAATACAAAATGAAGAGACCGAAATTTCTATCCCACCAGTTTGCTCACGTTGCAGAAGTACAGGTTTGGGAAGTTTAATAATTATTTGAGTATAAACTGCAGTGTTTCCCACACAAATATCAGCTCCCTAATATTTAAATAAACTGCCACATGCAACATTTATTTTATTGAGAGCTATGTTTTCAAACTTGCACTTGTTCATACTGCATACACTGAAGTACTGTAAAACTGACATTTGGACGGTTAACTGTAGGGGCGCATTAAAACTTTAGGAATAATACACCTACAAAGAAGGGAGAAAAACCTGCACAGAAATCAGTGGCTGAAAACTTTCATTTTAGAGAGCAAAATTCTTATTGCAGCAATATTAATATTTAACTATATGTTTAATTAAATTATATTGAAAAACCTCACAATTTAAGTATCAGTTTAAAACTAGCTTTATGTATTGGCTGACTAAAACCACATCAAAAGTTTATAACACAGTTCTTCACTAAATCTTTCACTTTCAGATGTGGTTCTTCGAAATCTGAATTGAAATCTTCTGAAAATCTGAATTGAAAATTATAATGTATAATTGTCAAGTTCCTACAAGTTAGCACAAATTGTAATGAGTGCTAAAAGCACAGCCTGACTGGACGGTTTCAAAAGATGCACACACAAATCTGCTTGCCTAAGTACGTGCTCAGTTACACCAGCTGGGCATTTCAAACACAGATATTCAGTTACATGCCTTGATTTCAGGGGATAGTTCCACTTACGGTGCTTGTGCAACTCCATACAGCCTGGCTGGAGTCTCAGGCTACAGCCTCAGCAGAATCAGCCCCAACCATGCCCCAATTAACATTTTCCTAATGTTACAGAGCTTCAGTTTGCAAGGCTGAATGACAGAGCTCCCACTGCAGTTTCCACAAGCTCAGGCTGATGACAAAGGAGGGATACAGTACTAATATGGCACATGTTCTCTCAGCGTCGAAAAATGTTGTCTACTAGGCCATTGGACAAGGTTTGGGCATAGCAGAAGGGATCCATTGCATCTCTTCTTCAGCCTTCTCAAGATGTGGAAATTATAACGTGACCTACATCTCTGAAACAGTCATTTTCTCCTGCACAACAAACCTCCCTGTCAGAAGCATGTATTCAGGATCATTCACAGCCTAAGCACTGGTACTGAACACAAATTCCCACACACAAAGTATTACTTCAGGGAAGAACAGAATTCAGTTTGCAAACCTTTGTAGTTACAATAAAACTTCTGGGTTTTCCCCCCACTCCCCATCTATTTTTTGAAAATGACCAAGTGTTTCAAGTTTCAATCATAGCAGTAATTTAAATAGTTATTTAATATCAGATGTGCAGTGCTGATATTAAAAGGGTAAAAGGCTCTGGAACCATAAGGACTACGTGCTGGCTACAGTCCTTGGTTGCACTGCTGACTGGCAATTATTTGGGGGGGCTGAAAGAAGCTATGCAAAACAAGAAAAGTTTGTGACCTTGATGGGGCTTTTCATAGAAAAGTGCAGTTTTCCAGTCTACATATTTCCAAATGGTTTACCACCAGGAACCTGAAAAACCTGCTCTCATGTAAATCTGTCATAAAATAATACCACTTTTGGCAAGGCATACTCCTGGGGGAAATTCCCAGTCAAATGAGCAGAGTGATAATGATCTAATGAAAAGAAAATTACAATAATGACAGAAAGGAAAAAAAAAAAGGATGGCTACTCAAAGGCATACAAGCCCAACTTTGGGGGAGAAGTGAAAAAAGGGGTGGAACCCCCACAAACCCGCCAAAAAATCCATCAGGCTTTTCTCCCACTGTGATCTGATTGAATGAGGAAACTGCTTAGGGTTACCTCCAAACTCCACTTAAACATTTGCCAACATTTTCAAAGCTACGCTTACACCATACCTTTAAATCACTAACACAGGAGCTCTTAGTCACTTCAGGTGACAAAGCTCCTGATGGAATACTGGTTTTCTGAAGTTAAGCCCTAGAAAAGTGGTTGTGGATGGTGAAAGTTCTCTCAGGTGTAAATGCATCTCACATCTGATGCAGCTCAATCCCTGGCTGCCAGTGAGAAGGACTGTCTCATTCTTCTGCCTACACTTGGCCATTCTCCCTTTAGATCTGCCTGGTGATTAAGCCAGGGGGTGATCACCACTGTGGCCACCCCTCCCTAGCATGGAGAAGCAGGAAGACACCGTCCTATGAAGGAGGGTAAGCGAGAGCCAAACATGAGCATAATAGACAGAGCATCCTCATCAAGCAGGGCATAGTCCTGCTGTGGCTGCATGGCAGCCCCACACCAGCATGAGCCATCCAGAGAGCAGTAGGGTGGAGATGAACCTAAAAGGTAGGACTGAAGCAGCACTGATGATAATTGACTTTAAACATCGGTTTGAATTCAGCAAGGAGACAAGACCACAGCCTACAATACATCTCACAGGAGAGCAGGTTTCACAGGCATGAGCTTAAGATGAGCCCTGACCTATGGGCTGCAGCTACAGGTGGAGGTCCCAAGTGGGGCTGGTCAGGGCAGTTAAAGTACATTACTTCTCTCAAGCCACTACCACTTCTATCATGGAAAAATAAAGTACTACGGAAGCCTGCACCACCACCAGGAACATTTGAAGATATAATGACAGGTTACTTGAGTCTCATCTCTTCAGAGTAAGTACCAAATACACTTCTGATTTATAAATTAAAATATCATTAAAAGAACTAAATTGATGAGCTTATCTAAGTCTTCCATTGTGGAAAACAGTAGCTAGTACTGGTACCTTGACTTCCTCCCACTCCAGCTTTAGCAATGATATCTTAGGGGAATAATGACAATATGCACTGATTTATATCCTCTTATCTGCTGACAGATCTTGCCAACTGGAATTGTGCACTAGTGTCTCATGTCAGTAGTTAGAAAACATGATGAGGCATTTAGAGCTGACCTTTATCCCGTGGTTAGTAAAAGAATAACAGATGCTTGCTTTGTTAAACCTGGAGAATATGAGACTATTTGAGAGGATCTGAGTAACTGTCATAAAGTCAGGAGTTCAAAACAATGCAGGCAGAGGGCTTCATGGCATAAAGCTCCTCTTGGAGAGGGAAAGTGTGTGCCTGCCCATGTGTGTTGCTGTTGCGGTGCGGTCTCATGGTTTGCTCCAGATACCCCAGGTTTCTCCCTCTAGATTCCTTCCCCAGGCGCCAATCACCTCTTCTTTCCCCTACCCTTGCCCCCTGCTGAGTGCTCTCTGTCAGTCCTGGCATTCCAGAAGGGTGTTGAGTGATTGGCAGAGTTCAAAAGATGCTGTTCAGCCCTGGAGAACATTGGGCCATCAAGGCACATCATTTGTCCCCTGAGACTTCCCTCCCTTACCTGGTTGGTGCGATCCCTACTCCTTCCCTCCCACTCTCCCCTGGGTTAAAAGGAACAACAACCACATGGTTCGGGGGTTCTGTTAGAGCTGATAAGGGATTCAGAGGCCTCTGGGCCAGGAATAAAGCTCTGGATCAAAACCCTCCAGCAGAAACCAACTCCTTTTCCTTCACCTCACCTTAAATCTTCTCCACCAGAGGTAAACCTGAGCTCCTGAACACCTGGACTTGTCCCAAGTGCCCAGCTGCAACATCCACATAGCCAAAGGTGCCTCTGAGGTGAAACCAACACAATTGCTGCCTTTGATCAAACAGCAAGGGCCAGACAAGCCAGGCACGTCCCATCCGGATATATTGGCATTTAATTCCAATATGTTGAGGGGGAGAGAAGTTTTTCTAAACTGAGAAGGGGGCAGTAACATTTTCGAGGAAGACGGTAAAGGTAGAAGAATAGAGGGTTTGCAAAATCATATCCAGGATAATGATCTGGAATTTCACTTCTTCCTAATTTTCAGCCAAACAGCTTCAGGAAGGAGACTGGAATCCATGAATCACCAAGAAAAAAATGAGTCAAAACAATTTCCACAGGGATGAAAAAGGAGGTATAAAGAGTTCAAGGTCTGTCATGGGCACAACTTAAAGTGAGTGCTTGAAATGGCAGCAACTATGCCAAGCTGGATGTCTAATTCTCTCCAGGACATGTTTTTGAAGGGCATTCACAGTAATCTGTATCCTGGCTATAGCAGGCCAAGCAGGAATGAATACAAGAATTTAATCAAAGATCTGTTTTCTCACTTCTTTTCCTCCAGCATTTTACCATAGAGAGGGAAAAGGACTGAAACTTGAGAAAAGAGCAAGCAGGCACTTTCTGTCTCAGCTGGACACTGGCATCTACCCAGTTGCTGAGTCTTTAACTACTACACAGGCATGCAAAGGGTTGCAATTCTTTTTTCAAGCTGTGGGGCCAGAAGGATGCTGATGTCCCCAAGTCCTACCAAACCGACTTGATGCATTTCAGGATAGATTTATTACTATTACTAGTGTAAATGCTTTACTATCAGGAGGTACCAGTTCTGCCAGCAAGCATCTGCCTTCCTTGGAAATTTGGATCCAGGTATCTACCCACAGTGCGTGTCCTCAGGGAAATCAGACCATCATTTCCTGTGAGATGTCCAGCACAGATTCCAAGCGATACCACTTTCTTTACCTACATCTGGATGTAAAAGATTGAGTTAACTGCCCTTTAGATCACATCTGCATTTTGTTCCAAAAGTCTCATAGCTCACAGCTCTAATAACATATCAGGTCTCTCCACAGACTACCTACTGTTAGTCAGAGTCATCCTTCCTGGCTTTGTAATTACAGACTGTGGGAGGACTTGGACTTCATAGCAGCCTTCAGAGTGCTTTGGTGTGAGAGGAGAGGTATGTCTTCCCGTCAGCTCAAAGGTCAGGGGGTGTGAGGAAGTAATACACCAAGCCCTTGCTTTGACTATATATAAGAAAGAGAGAAAGCAGCCATTAGGGACATGTGGCAAAAATAATTGGAGCTGGAGGTATAAGATTCAGCAAGGAATGGGGCTGCCTGACCCTGCAGGGAGTGTTGGGAGATCTGGGATGAACTCTGGACTTTGGAGGGCTGTCAGGACACTTCAGTACAGTTGTGCATTGAAATCCTTTGGGAACTGAACTGCAGAAGATACTTAATTGGTATGTAAAATGTATCTAATAGAACAAAACACAATACAAGGGGAAAACTTAAAATTATCCTCAATGCCAATAATAAGGTGCAAAATTTGTGTACACTAAGAGGACTCATTCAGATAAATCAATGAGACGTTATTCCAAAGGAATGAATGATAAAGGTTTCTTACCACAAGGTTA
The DNA here is from genome assembly GCA_039654755.1 of Calcarius lapponicus. Taxonomy (NCBI): domain Eukaryota; kingdom Metazoa; phylum Chordata; class Aves; order Passeriformes; family Fringillidae; genus Calcarius; species Calcarius lapponicus. Next base: position 75,236,870 of record CM077462.1, on the reverse strand, counting down.
TAAATTCCAACACTTTCCCCAGAGAAGGAATTCACCATCTATTTCATGAGGAAATTCAAACCATCTTATTTTGATCTACCAACATTTTGTCTACCAGACCACAGAGACAAATGAGCAAAGCAAAAGAGAAATATCCGCTCCTCATTTGTTGTGAGGAAATACATAAAATGAAAAATTAAAACTAGTAAGTCTGAAGATATTACAGCAATAGAGGTCACAAGTAAACAATCTAAAAAAAAGTCTTGCATTTCTTACATGAGTCAGACTTCTTGGCAGCCTCCCATGTGAGTGGTGAGGCCCGAGACTGTTTACCTCATAAGATAGCAAGCAGATAAGACTGTGTAAGTGATGATTAAAGATATAAAATGTCCAACATGAGGTGGGAGCAAGGGACAGTCAAAAGCAGCCTGTGTCATTTTAAAGAAAATATAAAGCAAATAGCCTATGCAGACACTGAATACACAGAGGTTCAAGGACTGAGAGTGTCACCAAACTGGCAATGATATTTCAGGTCTGCACAAATGCAGAGGAGTCTGGCTGGAATCTGTTTCTCTATGTGTAGGAATACTTTATATTAAACATAGCATTGAGATACCAAAGAAAACAGAAAATGTTAAGCCTGTAAACCAAGACCAACAAAATCATGCCAGCACAGCAGCAATTTCACATACAATTACTGCAGCATATTACAGGTTTGGAAGCTGAATCAGCAGAGCCTTCAGAATGGAAACCCAGGAAATGTAAATCTGCGTAAGGCTTATTTGCTATCCCACATCCCTTATTTTCTAGAACTACAAAAATCTGTTCATGAAGACATCTGAAAGAGATGCTGTTAGACACAGGATTTTGATTCATCATGTGCTTCAATTTTATGGTTCTAAGTTTTTGGTTTTCACATGGAAAAATCATGTTGTTCACATCCCGGGAAGGTATGACATTCACTATACTAATTTAGCTTTTGTAATATTCTGAAACCATTTACAAATGTCCATTAAAAAAATCTAACAAATACTGTAATTTCTTATTATAAAGACCAGAGAATGCTTACCAGCACACATAGAATTTTGTCCTCAATATAAACTATTATTTGTTCATGGACTTTCTTTGAACAAGCCAAAGAATACTTATTCAAACTAATTAATATGAAATTGCATGGGCTGTAATATAAAAAGAAATCAATCAGAATCCATCAGAAACAGAATCTGAAGATTTATTACTGAAATAAAGTATACAAAGCAAACAAAAGCCTCTAGAACAAAACATCAGAAATATAAAAAACAAACATGAATTTAACTTTAGCTAAGCAGCTTCAGATGTTACGGTTTTGTGTTCATTCCAATAGAAATAATATGTATCATTGCAGCTGATACAGGTAAGGCTCAAAAGAACAAGGTTCCTTAAGGCAGCAGTGGAAGCAGTCGTGTTCCTCATTTATTTTGGCCAAGGGTCATCTTTTATATTTCCTTGTGTCAAAAAAATTTCCTTCCATGCAGTATGAACTGTTGTCTGCATTCACCTGCTACATTTTTCTGCTGGTGATCACTGATTTGATATATATTCAGAGATAACTGTCAAAATAGCTATGACACTAAAACTAGTTTCAGACATGAAAGTTCTTTATAGTTATTCTTGATTTTTATGGCAAAAGAAGCAGCAAACTTCCCAGAGTTTTAAAAGCACATGATTCTTCAAAAGCAGCCTCCAGTTTTTACTGAAGTAATATTTTTCACTTAATAGAAGCCCAAACCAACTTTACTTTTCCATGTAATCTATCCTTGGTGTATATTAATAATATTTTCCATTTTGGTTTTTGTTTGTTTATGGTTTTGTTCATTATTTTGCTGGGCTTTTTTCTACCGCAAAAAGCAATATAGAATCTGACATTAATCTCATGGATTTAGGACACATTATATGAATTACAAACAGTAAAACCATAAATATATTTTAAGTAAGCTTTCTTAAAGCTGCCTAAAAATGACAGCAAATGATTGCAGTCACTGCAAACACAACACTTCGCCACCAAAGTGGTGGATTCACCATCCCTACAAGTGCTCACAAGGCACATGGATTGGGCATTTGGGGATATGGTCTAATGGTGAACACTGTGCTGCCAGGTAAATGATTTGACTTGATGATCTTAGAAGTTTTTTTCAACCTTTGTGATTTGAGCATGAAAGGAGAGCTCCCTACCATAGCCTATTTTTTAGAAGTTGCAATTAGCAGGATAAAAATGGAGATACACATAGAAGACAGTTTAGGAAACCTGAACCAAAAGCTTTAACGATTCCTAATGCAAGAAGCACACACATTTTACCACACATTTACCAGAAGTTCCCTACGGTCCCAAACTACAAAACACCAAACCCAGTATTCTGATGTACAAATCCAGTAACAGAGTCCTCAAGTCTTTTGCCTGAATAACCAGTAAAGTTGCTTTCAATAAAATTTCCCACATCTCTCTGGATTGGTGTCTGCACAGATCCAGACTATTGATCAGTATGGCGTTGTGGTTTAACCCTGGTTAACTGTGGTTATGCACTTGCCACTGTGAAGAAAAATAATTCTACCCCATCCAAAACAAGCACACATAGCAGTGCAGGCCTGTAGCTGCTTTTGTGCTAACCCTGTGAAAATAACCAGTGCTTTTCAACAACACAGGTCCATGGTTCCACTAAGCCAGTGCAATAGAGTTGCAGGGTTACTTCTGCACTGGTATGTCTGATGCCCTGGGGTCAGACAAAGGTGAGGGCAAAGGAAAGGACAGAATCATGCACCTGTGAGCAGGAAAGAGCACTGAACCGCTCAATTAACCGCATTTCAGCTTAGAAAATATATACTTGTGTATTGCACTCTGGAGTTGTGTAACAGTTACAAGTGCTGTACCAACACACTAAAATAAATACTTTCATTAATGAAATTAAACTATAGTTTGGATTTGTTTCCTTTTTTTCCCTTTTCTAAGGCAATGTCAATCCAGACCGACAGAGTATTTTCTGAAAAATAAAGTTATCCACACTTTTAAGCTCTTCTGAGCTCAAAAGAGCTTTAAACTTTTAACCTCCTCTCTTCCTAATGCAATCCTCTCACCTTCCTGAATCTGCATTATGACCCCACAGCACACACACACAGCTTCAGACATCCTGCAAAAGGAGATTTGAATTTGACTTACACTCCATTGTGTTCTGTATGTTGCCTTCAGGGCCACTGCAGCTTTTCTTTTTCTTTTTTTTTTTTTTGTTTCCTTTTAATATGTGATGCATGAAGCAGTCTGAAGAATGGCCTGTAAACTTCATGTAGGAAAAATAATTAAATTACTCAGTCATTCACTTTAACCCAGGGATGTCTGAGGGTTTTTTTTTTTTTTTCAGTATGAAGATTTTAGAAAAATTATTTAGGGACATTTGTGTCCATTTACTCTTCAGAATTTTTATATAAAATGCTACACAAGTAGGCATTTTTAAATTTTAAATGCTAATGGCAGTTCAAATCTGAATAAAATTTATCCTTCGGGGGATGAACACTAGCATGATCAAAGCAGCTCCAGGAATTGTTTTGTAAATATATGATAAAGGAGATGAGTTAGATCCAGGATTGTTGCTTGCACTGTAGTAGCTTTTACAACCAGTCTCTTGTAACAGACATCCCACACATATTTTGCAACAAGGAGACAACCCTTGACTGAAACAGTTTACAGCAATTGTTAAATTGGAGAAATGAGAATAAAAAGATTACAGGCAAGTGATATAAAGACTTCAGAAACAGAAGTCTATGTTGCTTACTCCAAAGTAAAAGTAGATATCATTATTCCAAATGTTCTAAATGTACATGAAACCTCTCTTATAGCACAAATCCACCTGGAATAAGAATATCCACCAAAGTTAAAGACACAGTTGTGAAATTAAGTTAATAGTGGAGAAGAAGTAGGATAAGATGAGAAAGGTAATAGCTTGAAAGCAAGAGATCTGCAGGTGTAAAAAGATGCTGCTGACTCAGCATCCTGCCCCTGCCACACTTAAGGCCTCCTATCCAGAGTGAATCCTAACAAAATCTATGACATGATAGAGATCACCTCAGACAAGGATGCATAATAAAAACAAGGAAGTATAATAAAAACAGCTGTCTGTGGGAGGAAAAATTTCCATCAGGAAGTAACTTACCTTTTTTTTAGTGACATTCTTGTATAATAAGTAGGTGATGTGACCTATGCCTGCTTACAAAGTTCCCAATTAACATTTTCTGTTCTACATCACATAGCACCAGAGACCAAATTCAGGGAATCTCAACACTGTAAGAACCCCCAGACAGGCCTTCTCTTTAGATTAAGTGAGGAAGACAACTTGTTGCCAAAAGCACTGCAGATTGGCACGTTTCCTCTTGATCTTTGGATGAGAAATACTGTTCCTTTGGCATATGTCCATCTGTGGTTCTGTTAAGATTCTGTTTTGTCTCTCTGCCTCAGCCATCTGAAACCATAAGGCTAGCCTTGCCTTTGAAAATACCTAAATTATATGGTTGGAAGGGTCTGCTATTGCCTGGAGGATGTTGTTTCACTATGGGCACTACTGTTTCATTTAGTCCACAAACTGGTTTTCCATGTTTCTGTTATCACAATACTGTATTATTACAGCTCTTTTAATTGGCTTCAAGCAATCATATTTTTTTTTATAAAATAGAACCTCTTCTCCATTAAAAGGGGATTACATCAGTTTATTTAAGCAGAAGAGTGATAATTGTACAAATTATCCCTAATGCTAATCTCTTGACACAGAATCATGTTCACACAATCACCGTTTTTACTGAAATACCCATCAGAGCAAGAGAAAAGCTGTGACTCTAATTCTGAGCTCAAAAGACATGAATTAGTTTCATGCTCTGTCACAGGCTTCCAATGAGACCGTGAATAAGTCATTTAAGTCACCTGCCTCAGGTTTCTCCCAGAATGGTCCCCTACTTCCTCAGAGCACTGATAAGGCAAAGTGGTGTCTGTGTAGCCTGACTGTCTTTGGCAGTAACTGTGCTTTTTTTCTAATATCCTGCATGATAGATACTATAAAGGCACAGCCATCCAAATTAGTCTTTCAAAATAGAATCTCTAAAATTGTGCAATCTTCATAAAAGACATCTGAACTTATTACACAGTAACTGCCATGAAATTTCCAGACATGTCTAGGATAAAAAGAACCATTAAAAATATTTGTGTTGTGAAAGTTAAAGCTAATTACACTACAAGTTTGTGAGTCCTCAGGGTCAAAAATTAAATTATTAAATTTATTTAAAATCTCTACTGCTAGATACATGCACAAAAGAGTACACTTACACATGTGATTATAGCTTTAAAATTTCCCAACCTTTCAAACATGTAGATATTGTTATTGCTTTAAAATGCTTTTTTTGAAAAGACAGACTAATTCTCCATTGTGAAATTCCCAGGCTGCATGAAATCCTACCACTCTTTTCATAAGCTGTGAGCACAACTCTAAACTCAGCAGGATTTCTTCTAAATCTGGGATCCCTCTCCTTTGCATCAGATTGAGATGTAGAAATCAAGAAAAGCTCAACAGCATTTTTTTCCAAGCAAAAAGTGAGACCTCACTTTGAAGTGGCAAGGGTGTAGGAAGTGGAAACATACTTGTTTGTTCTAAAGACAGATGGGTGAATGCTCATTTTGAGAAGTCAGTGAAAAGCTCCCTTCTGCCACAGCAAGGAACCGTGCAGAGTTGCAAGAAAATTCTTTATCTACAGCAACTAAAATACCGGGATGAAAGTGTTTGAGGTATTGGCTCAAAGGAAATTTAGCTGCTTGAAGGAAATGTTGGAACAATCTTAATATGTGGGGGGAAAATGCACCTTTTATTCCAGTTAACCAGTAACTTCAGAAAAAAAGGACAAATTAAAGCAAACTAAATCTTTGGACAAGGACAGGTTATTCAATGAGTATGCGGCGTTAGAATGACAAAACCAAACTAAGACATGTTTTAGCTTAATAAAGCTAAATGTTTTAGACTAAAAGCCCATGAAAACAGTCAGAACTTCTCTTGATTTCAACAAGCTTTCAATAAGACCTAATTAAGCTCAGTCTTTGAAAAGATAGATTAAAATGTGAATGGCCAACACAAATGTTGGGATTTCAATAATGTTTTCAATGAATCTGATTAATTCCCCATGGGTAGGAGCTATAAGTAGCAGACAAAATAGGGCAATTCAGAGACATGATACAATCTAGAGATGTCATAACCTGAAAATCAGGAGATAAGCAGAACCTTGAGAGATTTTCTATTTAATGGGAAACTAGTATTACTTAGGGACAAGAATGAACTAACTAGAAAATTTTCAATTAAAAAATGCATTTCCATTATCATTTATTGCTTTTACAAATAAATGGGACTATTCCAAAATTTAAGTAATCTTATCACCAGCCATTTCGCCTAGTATAACCCAAATCTCTCATCCTCCAATTTGAACCAAATACCTTTTATCTGAGCATGTAAACCAAATACCCCCTTCTCTCTGAAGCAGTCTTGTATCACTTAGTATACTCTGAGTATTCTGTCTGCCTAAAACACACATTACATTCTTCCAGCATTTCCTCTGGTTTCCTGGCCCTCTGACCACTATCACTGCTCCCTGCTTATCCCTCTCCACCTACCATGTTGAAGAAGAGGACAAAGTTGTCCAGCCAAGAGCTTATTTCCTAATGAAATTGATAGAATATGCCTTCTTGCAATGACATAACACTGTTAATTCAATTCCAGCTTGTTCATCTGCTATAACCTCAACATATATAAAATATATAAAACTTCTATTGAAAAAATTTCTATAGGCATCTTAAGGAGCAACTGTTATTTAAACTATTTAGAGACCAGTTTCTTCTTTCATAGCACTATTTCTTTTAGATATGGTTCTGACTCCTGGGAAAGCATAAAGAACTATGTCTAGGGAATTATAATTAAAGGAAAAATGTTATTGCTCTACCGATACAAAGATTGCAAAAGTAGTTCAATAGGGCAAGAGCTTTTAGAAAAGAAGATTTCAGAAAACAGGGAGATGGTAAATAGACAGAGAAATTTTCTGAGAGAATTTGAAGAAGTACAGGTAGGACTACAGAAAGGTTATTTTGTAAGCCAAACTATTAAACAGGAAAGGCCACACAGTAGAAGTAGCAGAGACAATTATGTCTGTACTGGGAGCTCTTCAGTAACTTGGACCAGTGAAGAATGAATCATACAAAAACCAAAAGCGAGGATGAACATAAACCAATGAACGCAAAGATGTGAGTGGATGTAATGTGACATAAAGAGTTAGGCAAAAAAGTAAAAAAGTTCTGGCAGTAAGAAGTAACTGGAAGACAAAGGAAATAGTGAGCATTTTTTTTGAGAAACAAAAGACGCTGAGGAAGTGAAAATACCTAGTAGTGTCCTGTCCTGCTGTGTGCTCCCAAAGATATCTAAGTTCAAATTTTCATTTATTAAAATTAGTCATGATGAAATACAAAATACTGTTGGTGAAAGGGTCAGAATTAAAAATAATTTTGACAAATCAGTAAGACAACTAGCTTTAGCTTTCTGGGTTTGGAACAAATAAAAAAAAAAGTGCAATGCTGAAAAGAGAAAATAAAATTCAGAACACAAAATATGGAATAAGAAATGTTTATTTAGATGGTGGGGACAGAATTGTCCCAGGGTTACAATGATTTATAGAGTGATGTGCTTCCAAAGAGCTATGTCCTTATAGAATGAAATAATGAGAATGATAACCAATCCTACAAATTCAGTTTTTGTGAGTTCTCACAGGTAATTCTGTGTCTGGTTTAGGAACTTCATGTCTAGCAAGAAACTGGACAGGATACTGATATCTTTTTTCTTTTTTAAGTGCAAAAGTTTTTAAGAAGGGCATGAGTTTTTTTCAGAAAAAAAAAAAAAAAGAACAAAATGCAGTGAGTTTGGTTGGTCTAGAAAGCAAGATGAAGGAAACCTGGTAAAAATGTCAGAAGAAGACAATCCTTGTTCTTCCATGTACAAAGGAGAAGAAAAAGAAAAAATACAATTGATAGCAAAGGTTAGAGCTGGAGAAACTTTTCAGCAGGGTGGTGAAACAACAGAGGATAATGTTTGAACAAACTAAAAAAATATCATATTGAGAACAAAAGGCAATCAAGTTCTTTCTCAGGGATGATTCAGGAGAGGAAATTCATCCTGTAGGTCTCTTTTGGTCCCCTCTTAAATTTCTATATTTTCAGAAACAGAGGGAAGAGGGGGGAGAGTCATTACAATAAATACATTACAAATTATTCTTCTTCCAATGCAAGGAGGAGAGAGGTACAAAATGTGTATTTTTTGAATTCCAGATTAGGATCATCTGCTTTCTAAATATATCTGTCCTCAGCCAGTATCATTTGCATAATTATAGTGCTAGACAAGGACCACACAGAAGCAACTCTATATTGAATAGCAAAACAGACTAACAGCAATTTGAATCACAGCTTGATTTCCCATGGCTCTGAGAAACATCAGATAGTTTTGTTAGCCACGTGTAAAATAGACTGAGTACAATCTCTTCCTCTTCTCCCAAATATGGGCTCATCATTAGGCAATATTCAATTTTTTAAGTTACTGATATGAAAAATGAAGTCTGAATTGGTTTACATCGTAGAAAACAATTTCAACACTTGCAGACCATCTTCTATTCAAGTTTTGCAATTACATGAAAAAGTACCCAGGTTGGCTATAATAGCCTCATTTAATAGCTTTTTAGATATGTGATTTGTTTATTTTTAAATACATTTGTAATATATCTGACATGACTATCAATACATTTCTGGTTATACACTCTATGAAACTCAAAACCAAGAGGGCTTTAACTCAAACAAAAGAAGTCACCCTGAGGACTAAAGTATAAGGACAGAAAGCTATTCCACTATCTACAGGAGGGATACCCTGTTGTTCCCTTAATGTAATGAAAACATTATGAATTAAACAAAAAATGAAACACTGATGAGAAGAGGACAGAGTTCAAAGAAAGAGCATTCTTCCCTTGTTCACGTGAAGACCTGTTGAGCATTCATAGATGAAGCCATGAAAAACAGACTTCACTTTCTATTTGATTTGGTTTCTTACTAAAACAAGAAGCACTTTTTTACTTTTGGCAGTAAACACTTCAATGTCTTAGAAATCACAATGCAAGCCACATATTTTAGAGGATGAAGAGAAAAACCTACAACATAGCAGTTATCAATTACAGAGTAAATGGGAAAAAACCCCCCACAAACAGAGTTCCCATATAAAGAAAGAATAAGAACAGGCTTAGCTAAAATATTCTCGAGGAGTTTAACATTGCACTATATTTCTTCTATGCATTTTGAGATTTACTGAGATAGTTATCCCTAACTTATTCTAGGATGATCATTTTGCTGTAAATCCTCAAGGGGACACTGCTTTTCTACAAGAGGTATTTTAGCAAACTTCCAAGTGTAGACAAGTTTATGGAAGTAACTTTCTCCTGCATTATTAATGTAATGTATTTCCCTACGTGTAGAAAGAAAAATATATTTCACTGCATGTATTCTGTGCTAAACCTGATCCAAACACCCAAAATCATAGCCTGTGTCTTCCACCCTAGGACTGCTACTCTGTGATTCTCACATAAATTACTTGATTTTTTTTTTTCAGAGAAGGACAGGATTAGAAAACATCCTTGTAGGCTTTAATGAGTAGGCACATAAATTGTTCTTTCCTTATATGCCATAAAAAAGAATAAAGAACACCTTTTTTTCTGGATTCAGGCAGAACTCCTAAGCTCAGAAATACTTATTCCTGTCAAGACCTAGGCACTTCTGACCATGCACAAAAGCAGAGCTTAAGGTTACACAAGGAATTAGAGAAAGGTTCAGGTAAACAAATTATTGATTTAGTTTCTGGCTTATATACCTCTGTAAACACATAATTAGATTAGTGAAAAAAATACTTCAAGATTAGCTTCAAAATGGCATTTGTGCAGTATTTTCTCTGGAATTGCATTACTTTCCGAGTAAAATTTTCTGCAATTAAATTTAGTTTTCAGGGTAGGGCTTGCTTTTGAGAAACCGGTAATTCACGTGTCATCCAACATTTCTATTGCTGTGTTTAACTTGGCCTAGTCCAGATTTATCTTTCTGAACTGAATCCAGCCTTTTACTTGGCAAAATGCTTTCACTGCTTTATGGCTTCCAAGAGGCTTGCAAGGTTTGCCCTTTGGATGGGCATTTCAACTGTGTTCTTTCTGCACGGGGAAGTGCAATAAGCTGACACTGCTCCTTACCAGTGCCCACTGTTCAGAGTTGTTAATGAAAGCCCTTCGATTCCCACAGGCACTCTGCTAGGACAGACCTAGCAGATATCAACACACCCAAAAAAGATGACATTGTATCATAAAAAGCCTGCCCAGTTATCTACTGAGTCAACCTAAATGCAAATTATGTGCTAAAGAGTACTGACTGCTAAGGACTTTGGTCTTCTGGTGAACAGTAACTAATGTGAGCATGCAAGAGCTCTTGGCCCTACTGGCATTTGTGTCATAACTTACAGACAGCAGAGATAAACAAGTATCTTCTTCCAGTGAGTGCATAGGATGCAGGTTACAATTACTACTCTAAATTTACAGAGCGATGTATGAAGATAAATCAGAAATTAATAATGACCTTTACTTTTAAGACCTTACATACTTGCAAATCAAACTATTAAACTACTAGCTGGTGAAAATGATGCCATCTCACTGCCCTGTATCCATAGATCTGATTTGGCTCCTGAAAACGCAAGAAGCATAGCAAAAACTTCATGTGTGACACCAGTTGGTGTCTCCTGAGGTCTGTTTCCCCTACGCAGCATGGCTGCAATTGGCATCCATCCAGGTTCCATGCAGTAGAAGTACACGATAAAGCAGACAGCAGAGCTGCCTGTCCACTTTCCTTATATTTCTAAGCTTTCTGTGGCATCCTTTCCAGCATAATCTTCTAACGTGACTGAGCTTCCTTCAGGTACCTTCTGTAATTCCTGTTTCTTGATATCTATACAGTCTGCAGTTACCACAGACATCCACTTTGACCCAAACACTGTGCAAAGGTGTAGCACAGGGCTGAGCTGAATATACCCTGCCTTTTAGCTGCTCATCAAGATCATGTAATCACCCAGTTCTTATCTGGCACTAACTTGCAGTTTACTCACTAAGGGCAGGACCAGAATTTGTTTACATCTGCTATAGCCTGTTTCTTCTTTCATGTTCAAAGTGATACAAGTGACAGGGCTAGTAAGGAAGGCATCAATTTAGGGAACCGGATCCTGGATATGAAAGAATAATTGTGGATAATGATGTGAAAATTTAATTTCTTGGTGTTCACCTTGATGATGATTTTCACAGTCCCATTGTTTACTCACTTAAATAAACTACAATCAATAATGTAAAAAAGTTACTTTCCGAAAAAAACAGGCACCAAAGAGTACATAAATCAAATTTCAATTAAGATGATACATCTACTACCTCTCGGATTCTTTGCTTCCAAGGTGAAAACTAAAGGATGGAGGTACTTCTCTATTGTATATAGACACAGAGAGAGATCCAAAGATTTTTCATGCTGAGTGAAACTCTCAAAAGCTTCAAGAAGAAATGCAAGGCAAAGTGTGATCTGAAGTTTCCCCCTTCTAGAGATAGCACTGTGAACCAAGACTGCAGGTACCTAACATTCAGCTTTCCTACTCTATAGGCTAATATTTTAGGTACTAGGATACATAAAGCAGTCCTCATTACCTTGCTGTGAGTTTTAAATTGCCACACCTACTACTACTTCCCCGTTCAATGCTGACTAGCCTTAATCTGCTCAGTCATGGGTACTGTATCCATCCCATCTGGAAGACGGGAGCTGCTTGTTTCAAGTGCTTGTAACTCATGTGGTGTCAGGCACCTACTTCTTGAAGTAAATGCTATTTTGAGCATACAGAAGGCAGAACCACAGCCAGTTGGGGAATATTCAGATTCAACCCAGAAGTACCCAGGAGGCTTAAGCAAACACGGCATAAGAGTTACTAAACATGATTTTTAATTCCAGCTTTGAACTTCACTGTTTGAAGCTTCTCCAAACCACTGTGAGCTAGCTCATGTATTAAAAACACTACTTTTTTTTTTTTTTTGAGAAAGTTTACCAATCTATAATTATTAATGACAATATGAAACACTGATAGGAATGTACATGTGAGTTGACCTTTATGCACAGAGACCAACATTTCAGGATAATATGGTCTGTATGTACTAAATTACAAGGTGTGGTTTCCAAACTATGATTTCGTCTAGCTACTCTCCTCCTCTGACAATGTTAACTTGCAGTGAAAACACCCAAACCAACAAAACAAACAGAGCACATTGGCAGCTATCATTTAGCAGTCAGTTAACAACATGAGACTGTATTCCAGAGTAGTATTACTTTCAGTTTATATATGCAAGCAAATAAAAAACTAAGACCTACTTTCCTCATGAATTTTCTTTTTTTTTTTAATTTAACACTGTTCACCAATATAAGTTTAGCATGTAGTATCTTAAATTAATAAGGTGAAACTGAAATCTTTTAATAGAATTTATCCTAGCAAGTTCCTGGGAACCTTGGCAATTCCCAAGAAGAAACCTATGGGAAACTTAAGTAAAACAAGCTCTTTGGAGAGCTAAAACAAATTCAAATACTCTATAAAAATTGCTTGAGAGGGGTTTTCTATTCTATTAATAATTTCTATGCTAGATATGTACAGAGTTAATCTTGTATACTTGAGCAGTTCAAGAGGACTTATAAGCATCAGGGTCCTTGTATTTTTCTGCCTATAATCCCACAGTCTCTCAAGGGAAAACAGCAATTTTCAGAAGACAGAACAATGCCACTCAGCTCTATAAGTAATTTTCCCATAATTGTGTACATTGAGGCAGAAGAAATAACAAGGAAGTTGGCTGAGTCTCTATCCTAAAATATTCCCCAATAGATAAAAGACATACACAGTCCTTCTCTGCATTAACTGCCTAGACTAATAGCATCTAACAAAGGAGGATAAAGCCACAAATGTTGGGGACTGCACGTGCAGCCCTCTCCCCACACTACGAGTGGGGAATAGGTGTTACCGTAGACAACACTGAGACCCACCTCTCCTTTCCTCTTCCCAGGCTACCTAGAAATAGGACTGAGGTATCCTCTCAAGTCAGACCAGGGCCACTGTCTGGAAATTACAGTTCAGTGTTTACATTTAAGATGAAGGAGAAATCCACAGTAATTGATCAGACCTCATAATCATGTAAGATATCAGAATAAACTTAGAGTAACAAACATAGAAATTGATAAAACAAGACAAAGCTCCCTGGGGCTCAGAAAAAAAAAGGTGCCTCATTTTCAATTAGTCTTTTCACAGCTAGTAATAACCAAATACATTTCTGCCCTGCTTACTATAAAGTTTGGGCCTCTACATTTCCCAAGTACATCTTCAAATACCTTGTTTTCTTTAGAAAGCAGCAAACTCCAAGGTCCCACCTAAGTCCAACAAAAAACACACCCTAGGACTTATCTTTCCATCAAGACTTTTTTTGTTAGTTGAACTCTGCAAGTGTGCCAGATCCCTCATTTACCAGATCCTCCTCCAGATACAGCCATAAATGCTCATTAAGCTCACAGGTTAACTATAAAGTTTTTCTCTGCCAGTGGAAGATAATGCAGGATTGGGTGTTCATTTGGCCACATATTGCCTTACAAAGCCAAGACAATTTTTAACAAATCTATTTTCTTAAAAAGAAAGGTTTTTGCTGAGAAAAGGGAACAGTAGTACATGTGAACTAGCAGGATTTTTACATGAACTTTGATACACTGTATGCTGAGAGATTCTCAGTTTGGCTGAGAAAGATATGGATTATTCTGAGAAACATGGAACTAGTTAAATGGATAATGGTAAGTTACTTAGAGGCACTATGCGATTAATATTGGTCTCATTAATATTTCCACTCCTGATCTTGATATCAAAAGCAGCAATGTGCCTTTCTAACTTCTTAAGATGAGAATATTATATAGCAAAAATCAGTCACCTTGATGACCAGTATAAATATTTTGAACTAAAATGCTTAGTACATGGTTTTGGGACTAACAAATGTCTGTTTTCACTTTGGAATCTGCTACTTGAAGACAGAAAAAGAAAGCTCAAAGAGCCTTAGTGAAGCACAGTAGTAATTTTGCTGTGAAATAGACAAATGCAATCTTCATCAAAGGTGTTTAGTTCAGTAACATAGTCATTATTGTGACAGAACAAGGTCTTGCATATAATTTCAGTAAACTGTGATGAAGTAAGATCAAACCTGGAGACCTAGACAAGAACAACAAGAATAAAGAAGGAAATTAATATTTTATTATATGACAGAAAGCTTTATTTCAGGCATTGAATGGAAGAGTTAAGAGATGACATTATTGTATTTTAAAACTACATCAAAGAATAAACATGATAGAAGACAAAGGATGTTTTCAGTTCCAGATGTCGCTGAAGAGAGAACAACTGTGCCTAAAATGACCCTGTAGACCATATGTAGACTGAAAATTTGGTTTTTAGTAGTCAGTAAAAAGATCCACTTGGAACATCCTTCCAGTAGTTAAACTAGATTCTAAATAAAGTTTATTAGTTGACAAATGAAATCACACGCTACCACCTGCAAAAGCATGGAAATAAGCAGCCCTTTTCAGTCTTATTCCTCCTATTATTAGAAAAATAGGAAACATGTTAATAAACAGAGTTTTGTGATCACTACAAATTAAGAGACTTCAATGGGTCTATTAGTATCAACACTGACAGCTAACTCTGATACCGTCCTGAGGAAGTCTCAACCTTGTGAAAACTGAAAATTATTATTTTTTCACTTCAAGAAATTCTGCAGGCTGTATTAGCTGAAATGGAAGCATCTCTTCTGCATTTTTGGCACTCACAAAAATCTATTGTGAATACAAAGAGGAAGGTTTTGATGAACAGTTAAGAAGTGCAAAAACCACAAATTATATCAAGGAATTACAGCATGTAGGAGCATTGAAGCTTCCTGCACTTCCATATTCAACTGTGTAGACATGGCGATAAATTATTTGGTAGGAGTGTGCGCGCGGCTGTCTTCTTGAAAGCCATTTTTGGCAAGTGGTGGGCTGTCTTGAAGTACAATTACTTTCATGGCCATGCCTTGATGGTTGTTTCCAACTGAGTTGTTGCCGACGTGAAGGCGCTTTTACCGAGAGCTCTCCTTAAATCCAGTAAGTATATTTGTATACATACTTACATACTGACATGGTATATCTGGATAAACCACTCCAGATAAACAAACATACAAGAATCAATCAAAGTGTTTCTGTTTACTGTGAAAAGCCCACTCACATACTTGTAAAAAACAACTTTGCTACAGAAACCAGGCTTGATGCTCATCTTTAGGATGGACTTGGCTCAGCTGTATCCCCTTCATAGCAACCAAGCGCCATGGCAGAACACGGATTCCCACCTTTGGGTCTGCCCGTCCCTGGGGCGCTGCCCCGCCGCAGGCCGGACGCGCACACGGGGCAGGCTGGCCAGGGTGCCAGCGGGATCCCCTGCCAAAGCAGGCCCGCTCGGGCTGGCTGCCTCCGGCCCCGGCTCCCGCGGCTCCCCCAGCGGAGGCAGGAGCCCCCTGGTGCCATTGCTCCTGCCCCAGCAGCGCGGCTGCTCCCCCGCTTCGCCCCGACACAAACAGGCCTCCTCCACGCGCACCCTTTGCAGTGCCCCAGTGCCTCCCTGCCCCGCTGGTGGATCCTCCCTCCCGACTTTGCTCTGGCAAAGCCCGTCCCAAAGCCCCTGGTGAAGGAGGCGGCGAGCGCCGGACCTCGCCGAGCCGCGCAGACCCTCCTCCCCGCCCCGGGCCGCGGCGGCCCCAGGCCGCGCCGCCGCTGGAGGGCAGAGCGCGGAGGGGCGGCGAGCGAGGGGCGGGCACTGCCGGGCCGCGTCCCCGGCGTGTGAGCATGCCGAGCCGGGAGGAGGAGGAATTCCTCGGCCGGGCCGGGGGAGGTTCGCACTGGAGTTAGCGCCGGGCAGGGAGGAAGAGCGAGCGCTGCCGGAAGCGGCGGAGCGGCGGCGGCGCTGGGAGCCCTCGGTGTCCCGCGGACAGCGATGTAGCTGGGTGACAGCGGCCGGAGCGCGCCGCCTCCGCTGCCAGCGGGCCGGTGCGGCGGGTCGGGAGCTTCTCCGGGGAGGCGGCAGCCGCGCCTCGTCTCGCCGCTCCCCCGCTTTCCCCTCTGCCCTCGGCGCCGTCTCTCGGCGCGGCCCTCCCTGCGTTCCTCCGTCCCTCCGCCGCCGGCCGGGGGGCTGCGGCCGCCACCGCTGCCATGGGGTTGCCCACGCTGGAGTTCAGCGACTCCTACTTGGATAGCCCGGATTTCAGGGAGCGCCTCAAGTGTCACGAGATCGAGCTGGAGAGGACGAACAAGTTCATCAAGGAGCTGATTAAGGACGGAAGCCTCCTCATCGGGGCCCTGCGAAGTGAGTCGGGCGGTGGGACCGGCGGTGGCTGGCAGGAGAAGGGGCTTCTTTTGTTTGAATGGGCGCCGGGCGCGGGCTCCCCTGCCGGCAGCCGCCGAAAGGCGCCTCCTCAACTTTCTCTGCCCCGCTCCCTCCCTTCCTCGCTCCCCGCCGCCGTGCCTCGCCTCGCCCGCGGCGGGGCCGGGTGGGTGTCCCGGGGGAGCGGGGGCGGCGCGGGCCCTGCCCCGGCCCGGGGGCCCGGCCGCGCCCTCCCCGCCGGGGCCGCGGGCAGAGCGTGGGCGCCGCCGGGGCGCGGACCGGCCAGGTGGTCCCGCCTGGGGATGCGGGCAGAGCCCGGGGTCGGGGATGGGGCGGAAAGTCGCCGTGCAGATCGCTGTACGCCACGGACCAGGCGTGGAGTGTTGCGGAGGGGTCTCTTTTTGGCACGCTGGCTGCTAGTGGCGTGTCTTCAGATAACGAAGATGTTCGTAATAAGTGGGCAAAGCCACACAATGAAGTGGATTTATAGTTAGAGTTTATATCTTCCCCTCCCACCCTGTCGCGTCTTCGTGTGGTAGATTAACTTTTATGTATTTTGAAAGTTCTGAGAGTAAACACGAACAGTGTAGTGCTTTTAAAGGTCTGTGTGTTGAGCAGTGACAGCTTTCTGGGGCATGAAAACAGCAGTCATGCTCTGAAGATCATAAAGTGAAAGCTGGGAATTGCCCAGGAGCGTCATTAGACTCGGTTTCTCCTCCCGTCCTGTAAGCCTTGCCACCTACTTCTTGTCTTTAAGTCACTTTTGATCTCTCACCTGTTGCCCAAAGTTTTCCTTCATGGAGAGCAGAGAAGTAACTTACAGCGTCTCTTTTTGCAACGTGAGATAGTCAAAAGAAAGAATCGCTTTAATCCTTAAAAATATCTGCCACATTGTCATGGTATGCCGGTTTTTGTCGGGTTAGAGGTAGCAGTACTGCTTGTTATGTGGGCAGGGAACAGGTGCTGCTCTGAGCTCTGTAGCTCTTAAGAACTGTTTCTGACCCGGAGTCTGAACCCAAAGTTTGTGTCGTTACGTAGGAGGTAAAAATTGTGAGGATTTTATTTGCCCAACAGTAGGGTTGAATTATACTTGTTCATGCATCAACTGTATATTTACAGCTTTGCATTTACATAAAGCAGCTATTGCCTTTTTGAGAGTTTTTTCATATAAATGCATGTATTTCTGGACACATCTAAGTTTTAGTGAGTAGCTGGGTACAAGTCTAACATCTTATGTGAATTTATATTAAATTTAATAAACTCCTGAACCCGTGCCCACAGGATGTGAGATGACCAATTACACAGAAATAGTGCGTGTGTGTGTGTGTCAGTCTATGTGAATCTCTGAAAACTCATTGCTACAGTTTTCTTTACAGGCAAAAAAGTTTATTTGTTCTTTAAGCCTTTCTTGTTGCTAAAAAGCTTTCTCTGTGTAACAGAAAGTCTGAGCTTAAGTACTAAAAGCTTACTATTACAAAGCTGGTCCAAAAAATAGTAATGACAGATTAGGGTACCACATGAGTATTTTTTGACCTGGTCTAGCACTGAGAGCTGACTGCTTTTGGGTCCAGATCAAATATGAACAAATACAACTCTCTTCTTGGGCTGTCTGAAGACAGGCTGAGAGGTTGAGGCTGTTCAGCCTGGAGAAGAGAAGGCTCTGGGAAAACCTTCCTTCAGCTCTCCATAACTAAAGAGAGGCATACAAGAGCTGGAGAGGGACTTTTTACAAGGATGTGTGGTGAATAGGCCAAGGGGTAATGCAGTGGATAGGTTTAGATTGGATATTAGGGAGAAATTCTTCACTGTGAGGCTGGTGAGACTCTGTGTAACAGGTTGCCCAGAGAAACTGGACGGTCCCTTTGTGGGAAAGTTCAAGGCCAGGTTGGGTGGGCCTTGAGCAACCTGGTCTAGTGGGAGGTGTCCCTGCCCATGGGAGGGGGTTTGGAACTTGGTGATCTTTGAGTCAGTTTATGATTGTCAAAGACAGATTGCAGTAGAACAAATATTGTATTTGAGAAGTAATTTGAATCCTGATTCTGAAGTGAGTAATCCCGTTAGTTTTGGGGAGAACACTTATGAGTCCTTGCAGGATTTAGAACAATATTTCTATCTCAGGTAATGACTACTTAATTTGTAAGTTCTCATGATTTTCCAAACCTTTTAGTTCAAGTGTTATTCTATTTGATGCAATGCTTATTGTATCCTGTATACAGATCCAGAATGTTGTGTCTTTTAGCCTTAGAAAAATAAAGTTTGTTTTGGTATAGTAAGAAATCTTTGTCCTCTTGTTCATTTCAAATCCCTTGATTTCATGTCATTCTTCTATAGAATATTGCCTTAATTCCTGTGTTAGGACTGCTGAGAAAATGTCTGGGTTTTTTCTCAACAATTTAGAAATCCTAGACTTATGCACTAAAGACTTTGTTCTAGATGCTGCAAAGACAGTGTACCTGTTACAGCAAGCAGCGCTATTGTATATTTCTAGAGCACAGAAATTTGACTTGTTTAAGCAAATTAGTGGCTCCTACTCACCTTTAAAATCAGTGAAGTGTAAAATACTTATACAAGCCTTTTATTTTTTTTTCAAATTTCTTAAAATGTATTTGAAAATCAAATTGTGAACTAGTTGAGTTCAGTGATAACTCTATTATTTGATTTTTGAATATTTAATAACCTTAAAGCCTGAAAACAAAACAGGCATTATTTACCAAGTTTTATCTCTAGCTGATCTATGATTTTTATTTACACATCATTTTGTAGGATCAGTTCTGATGGGGTAAAAAAAACTGAACTGTGCCGTAGAGCTTCAATGGAAATGAGTTTTGGAACGTCACCCTGACCATGCTTAGAAAAGAGACAGTGAAACTGACTTAATGCAGTTAGAAAACACAATATTATTCTAAACATTGCTAACTGTGAGTTTTAGTATATGAAATGACAGCATGTCCCCGGTTTTTCAGGTAGAATTAAACTTACAAAATGTTACAAAATTTTAATATTTTCACAATCAAGTATTCAAGTTACTGTAACAATGCAATGTTTATAAATACCTGGCAGATTCCACATAAATTGAAGATAGAACAAATATGCTCAAGGTGGTATGCAAATATTTTGCATTTTATTTGGAGTGGTCCCAAAATAAGTCAGACTTTATTTTAATGTGGTTTTGCTACATTAATTCTGGAGAGTGCTGTTTTCCAAGGTGGCATGCGGAGCTGTAGTACTGTGTTCCATGAAGTAGCAGTTGACTATTGTGAATACAGTGGGAACTGATAAGGCTGGAATTGATATAAAATCCTCAGCAGCTTTTTCCTAGAGCAACACAGATTGTATGTTTCAGTTTAGCTAGGTGTTAGCATCCCATCTGCATGGCCATTGTGCCTGCTTCAGCCTTGCCTTACAATTAGTATTTATACCAATGGACTACACTTTTTCAAATCAGCTGAGCTACTAAATGCATTACTATCGCTTGAAAGATTTAGATTATGCATGTAAGATGTAATGTCAAAAATTATATCAAAATTTTTTCTTTTGACAGAGCTTTAGCCCTGTGTATAGGCACATTTAAGTAGAAGCAAATAGTCTTTTAGTGCACCCAGAAGAGGGTTTTTGTTGTTAACTTAGAAATTAAGAGGGTAAAAATCTTTATAGAACAAATGGTTTCCTGTTACAGCTGACCTTCTTGATTATTAGGTAACTGTTGAGTTCACAATTTCTTCAGCTGCCTAATTTAGTAGATCTTTCAGGTGCATGTTGAAAGTGCATATGCCTAAATGCTTCACATTGTGAGCTCCAGCTGTAGAATGACTCCTAAGGCAGAATTGATATTTTTCCTTCCTGTTTATTCTAGGTTGTTTTCAGTTAAAACATCAAATCTGTTTTTCCCGGACTTTTTTCCAGTCATGTACTTTGTAATTTCTTTGTAGTTATCTTCTGAAAAAGCAACCTAGTCTAGGGTGTTGTCCTATAGATTATATAGGAAATTCCATTACGGAATTACTTGTATGCTTTTAATTTCCATTGTAGGCCTACTGACTTGCCAAAGTTAATGAATATTGTATTTAACAATCCAGAAAAGTGGCATTCATCTTGTACAGGTGATCTTACGGCTCAGTGTGTGCAGGAGCCTTCTGGTTCTTCCTCTGATTTTTGAGGTCCTCTCCATGTTAAGTCCTATAAAATTCACATATTCAAAGATGAGAGCTGCCTAAGTTTTGGGTTAAGTGGTTGCAAGTTCAGTATATTTACAAGTGTTTTAAGTAATACTGTACTTTTTCAAGTGTCTCAGAATGATGCAAATAGTAGTGCAAAGATGTGGTGTTATATATACATGTAATATAAATAAGATTTAGCAGATATCTTTAGGATTTTTTAATTTAGTAGTAGTCATTAGTTTTATTTTATTACTTGACACAAGGAGAAACAGACACAAGATGGAAATACTGTCTTTTGCAAGGGTGCAAGGGGATGTTATTTACCAGGGTTTTATTGAAATTTCACACATAAAAAGACTCTTAAGTTGTTTGACATATTTCAGGGTTTTCAGGGATGATTCACTTCTCTACTAAACCTAATAATAGAAATACAGTGATGAACCTGTTTATATATAGGGAAGTTTTGGGGATTAGCTCCCTGGAAAAAAAAGGACAAAATTATAGCATAAGAATTTATGATCTTTTTATCTCTTTGGGGATTCATTTTTTTGGGAAAAAAACAAAACCTTTGTATCTTTCCAGAGAGATGCATTTTCCCAGATATCTTTGCCTCACATATTTTCATAAGATTATGTCTTTGCAATGTCTTTTCCAGATTCTAAGTGAAGCAAGACTGAGTTCATTGAATACTGACTGCTGACGTTTGATAGCAGTCATTCTCCTTTATTTATGTAGCTGTAGCTTATACTTCTTAGTCCCTAAGTACATTTTTCTCAATTAAAAAAAAAATCCCTTTTCATATGGCCATACATGGAGATGTGAGATAACTAAACTAGACCACGTGATCTGTGATGTTCTGGGATATTCCCAGAGACACACTTACTTAGTAAGTAAGCATTCATGACAGCAGCAGCTTCATGGAACACACATGGTCATCATGCTACTTCAGCTCTGTCCTACAACTAGTATTTAGAGTGGGAGACTACATTTTCTTTTTTCCCACTAAAAGGAAATTGAAACTTACTCATTGCCATTAGGTTTTGTTTTTGAAGTTATCTGTTCCATTGCTGTCCTGTTACTTCTGATAGACATTTGTAGGGTCCTGTGCAACCTCAGATGGTGTCTGCAATATCTGTGGATTATGGATGTATGGATGTTAAATACATTTCTAACAGTGTTCTGCCTTTTATGCAGAGATACCAACAGTAAACTGGTTGGTGGCTAGAGAAGGATCTTAATTGCTTCCTCTAGTGTTTAAAGCAGCTGCAGTCTGTATCATATTATCTTTAGCCAAATATATGTGAAGAAAACAAATACCAGGATGTAGTGGACTATTACAGAGTGCATTATTTTCTGGCCATCACATGATGTTTAATTTGGAACCAGTAGTACCTGCAAATGAATTTCCATACTGTCAGTAATGATTACAGTATTAACAGAGACCTTGAATGACTCAACATGGGTGTTCTGAAGCCTTAATATTGAAACTGGTATTCTTTAGAGAAACTTGGTAATTGGATTATGTCAGGCTACCAAAGGAGCAGTTTCAAGTTTCAAATACCATATGAAATGGTATCTCTGCTTGAAAAAAATATTGTGCATTTTTTTAAAATTAGGATTTTTAAACTGATTTCTTTAAAAGGTCAAATTTAATCTGTTTTTTAATAGGCCAGTTGGCACATTGTCTACTGTGTGTTTTATTTGCTATGAATAAGATAAATGAATTCTATTAATAAGAGACCAGCTGCTTCAGGAATATTGTCTTTACTACAATGGAAAATATGATGCTGTGGTCACTGAACTTGTCCAGATCTCTTGGGTTTTTGTGGGCAGAAGTGCTACAGCAGTTTGCAGTTTCCTGTAATAGTAAATAACTTTGTATTCATCCTCTGAAAAAAAAATACAGAGGACAATACAGTCCTTCTTCCTACTGAATAAGTAAGCCAGTGCTGTATCTTTGCCTTTTCTATTTTTCCTTTTTTCAAAACTGTAATTATAAATAAATCTGGAATATAGAGAAATTTGGTACCATGGATTTATTTTATTACATCCAGTCTCCTGCTAGTATTACATAATGTAATCCCTTCTTGTCAAGCTCCATTTTAAAAACAATTTTTATTCTTTCTGTTTCTGCTAGAAGGCTGTTCTAAAACCTTGTTACTCTGAGAATTGGATAACTTATTAAAAATAAATTTAATCTAGAATTTCAAACTTGTTTATGCTAATTTTCCTTTCACTCAGCATTGTTGTTTACTTGGGTTTGCTTGGTGAATAATCACATCCTTTTGCTGGACTGAACAGGCTGTTCACGTCCTCTCTTCTAAGAAGTTCTCTGGTTTCTTGGTCATTTTAGTAGCTCTTTTCTATGCCTTTTGAAATTGACTTTTGAGTTTTCAAGAGCTCTAAAAGTAGGGAAAACAAAGCTAGTATAATAGTTTTCACAATTTTTATCTTTCCATATTCTGTGAGAACATCAATCATTAAATCAAATCAATGCTTAAGGACTTTTGACTGTGTAGTGCTATGGATTCCTCAAGTGTATGATTAAAGGTGAAAAAGTCTCAGGATCTTACAGGCAGTAGCAATGAAGTATATATTTAAACTGAAGAAAAATAACTTGACCTTTTTCCATATTAATATGGAGTTGAAGTACTGTTGGGCAGTAATGTAACCTCCCATTGGCACCCTGTGAAGTGCAAATAGCTTTCATTAGAAAGGTATATTTAACAGCAGGTTATAAACTCCAGGCTATGTTACAGTGTAGTTTTTCAGATTAGTTAGAAGTTATCAATTTAAATCACTTCCCTCTTCTGAATTATGCAAACTTGTATTTCACAGGATACAAAAGCTTAAACATGTTACTGCACTCTGGTGTTTTGATTAATATCGTTCAGACATGGCAAAACAGTATGGAAATGCTGTATGTCTTAAGAAGCCTTGTTTTCTTTTAGCTCAATATTTAAAGCAGGATACAAGGTGCTGCAATGCCTCGGTCATATAATTTGTTCTACTGCTCATGTTTGTTGATTTGCAAGTTGATTAAAGAGAAGTTTGCATGCCAGATGTGGGGTATAGTGTCTGTTTACAAAGGTACTCTTGGTCTCAGAAAGATATTATGTAAATCAAAGTAGGTATCACCATTAGGATTAATTTTCTGCTATAAAAGCTTGTAAGTAAAATAAACATCATGAAAAATAAAATAGGTAACAATAAGAAGAATCTATTTGTGATTTTGCCAAGAGGTTGGACCGGATGACTCTTGAGGTCCCTTCCAGCCTGGTATTTTATGATTCTGTGATTTGATTCTGTAGAACCATCTGTCTGACATAAAATCAGCTTCTGATGTCTTCTCGCAGAAGCCACCTCTGCTGCCCTCCTCCACCTCTACCTTGCCATGTAAACCCAGTAAAGCTCTTCTCCAAGTGCTTTCAGTGCTTCTGCCTTTGGAAGAGAAACGTTTCGGTTCCTCTTCTAACATGTAGCTGCTGTCTAGGCATTTGATGACTGAGACTTGTTTTGTTGTTCATGGGGACAGGTGAACTTAGGATACAAATAGGTGAATGAATCATTAAAAAGTTGCAAAGGCTTTTAATTCTTTTACAGTATATCTTAGATGAAGTGGTCATTCTGTTGACCTG
Organism: Calcarius lapponicus; assembly: GCA_039654755.1. NCBI lineage: Eukaryota > Metazoa > Chordata > Aves > Passeriformes > Fringillidae > Calcarius > Calcarius lapponicus. Next base: position 75,212,534 of record CM077462.1, on the reverse strand, counting down.
TTTAGACTTCTGTTAAGGATGTAATTTTTTTGTGATGACCCCTTCCTGCTTCTTTCTGCACAAGAATACCTGGGTGAGAACCTGGTTGCTTCTAGAAAATTATCAAATATAAAAATCATAATTGTTCTTCTCCTCCAAGTCCTCACCTTTGCCACCGTCTCACCACCATGCGCAGAAAAACCCCACAAATCCTTGGTAAAACAACCAATACAGGAAGTGGGGTTTCCTAGTAAAGACACTTCCTTTTGAGTTAAATTCTTTGTTTGCTAATTGAAAATGCACAAGAAGAGATAACTGGATTTATTTTTTTTTCTTCGTCTATAAAAATTAGATTAATTTCAAGAAGTGGCCAAATGTTAGTGTAAATATGGGCAGATCAGTTCTTAAAAGCCGCAGTTCTTAAAAGTGCAGGTCATATTTAAATGGAAGAGCAGAGAGATTTGCAGTGTTGTGGTAGTACATGTTGATGTTCAAAAGCCTGCCTATATTATCAGTTATTGTCAAAGCCTTTGGAGCTCTGGGACTATTCAGAAAGTTTACATTCCATTCCTTCCATCTTCTCACCCTTTTCTGGCTTATTTACCTTTAACCTTTGTTTACAAAGGATGAGGAGGAGTAGAGAGAGGTAGAAGTAGAGAGAACACAAGAACTCATCTTCTGTAGAATTTACTATTTGTATAAACTGTTACTTAAAATCCATGAATATTTTAGAGGGGTGATTTTCCTCTAAGCCTGAAATTACCTATAAGTTGCAGGGAGCATGCAGAAGAAACTTGCTGCTTTGAAAAAACTTGCTCTGAGCCTGAGGTTATCAATTAAAAAAAAAAAAAAGTTCCCTTTTTGATGTCTTTTCATGTCTAGAACTATCACTGCCATTAAAACAAGCTGTATAATGATACTTCAAGAAAAAAACTAAATACCTTTCCATGCTCCTCTTGTGAGTTACCAATTAGCCTACGTACACAGGGGAGCTACAGAGCAATGTCACTTACCCTCCAGGAAACCTTGAAATAAGTAAGACTTGAGCTTTACCCTAGAAGTGGTAAAATCCCCTTATTTAGGGGAAAAAAAAGAAGTTATGAGAACATTTGAGAGACTGATACTGCTAAAACATATATGTGTAAAAATACACTTTATAAATGTTCATTTATAAAGTGTTGTCACATGTTTCACCTTCTAGGGTAAATAAAAAGTACTTATAAAACATTTTACCTCTAGGCTGGATATTAGGAAAAGTTTTTTCAGCCAGAGGGTGGTTGTGCACTGGAACAGACACTCCAGTGAAGTGATTATGGTAGCAAGCCTCCAAGAGTTCAAGAAGTGCTTGGGCAGTGTTCTCAGGCACATGTTGGGATTCTTGAGCTTGTCTTGTGTAGGGCCAGGAGTTGGACTTGATGACCCTTGTGGGTCTCTTCCAGCTCAAGATAGTCTATGAAGCTGTACAAATTTCCATACTTCTATGAAGAATCTGTTTTAGTACAGAAAAAGAAAAATTAACAAATTGTTTCTTAATGGAAAGTAATAGTTGGCTTATAATAAAAAATTTAGTTTGCTCTGTGTACTCAGAGATGCTTTTGTGAATCTCATCTCATGGTATGTGCTATTTGCACAAAAGTCAGTGCCATCAAGAGTTGGGCTTTGGCATTCTCAGCCTTTAAAGGGTTGGTTTCTCCATCTGAGTTGTGCTTTGAAGAGCTAGAGAATAGGAACCAGGCAGAGCTCCAATAGTACAAAACAGACCTGAGTAAAAGAATTGCTGCTTTCAGTTAGTATCAGATCTGGTTAAACAGGAGTTGGTTCAAGCCACAAGTAGGTGGGCTTAAAATAATCTCTAAGAATATTAATTTTTGATTAACCATTTGCAGATACTGAAATGAAATATGGCTAGTATTACTTCTTCCCCTCTTCTGTTTTTTTTGTTTTCTCTCCCAGTTTCAGCATATTATTGACCAAGCCTGTTGGTTAAAACTAAGGAAAAACAGTGCAAATTGGAAAAACTAACAGTGCAAAAACAGTGCAATTTGGTAAGCATCATGAATGCCTGATGAAATGTTTTTTTACTCATAGGTCTTTGCCTAGGAATTACTGACTGGTTATTTTTGTACAGATTGGATATGAGAACTTGTTACCTTAATATGATAAATTTATTAATGTAAGTCAGTTCTTGTGAAGTAGCAAGGAAATAAATGCACTGCAGGTTCTCAACGTTATCTTCTTGATAATGGCCAGTGCTTCACTCTGGTTTTTAGAGGGAATTCCCTTGCTTCTTGTTTTTAAGTGTGGTGAGACTTCTGTGTTGGAAAACATGCTTTTCTTTTTTGAGAGTTGAAAATTGTTAGAATCGCAGCAAATCATTCTTTGTTGTCCTTGCATAATCTTTTTGGGAACATTTTCAGCAAGTCAAGAAACAGCAAATGTGGCATTCCTACAGGGCAGCTAACACTGACTGTGGAAAGTAACTGGCTGGTGGAGGGGAAGATGAGTAGTTTTTATAAGGTGAACATGGGCTTGCAGGCTGACAGATGTCAGAAGTATGTCTGAAAGTATCAGTTAAAGGATTTTATGGATAGTTTTTGTATTTATGGATGTTGAGTCTGGTCCTGCTGCTCGTTTTCCAGAGAATGCTGAAAAACTGTGAAGGCACAAAAAAACCATTTTGAATATTTGAAGAGCATATAAACATGCCTCAACTTCTTGAAGACCACAAACACCATGTAGCACATTTTTCACCATTACTTAATCTGAAAGTTTAAGATTAATGTTTATATATTTTTGTGTTTGTATTTATATTTTTATTTATGTCAAAGGAAAAATTATTGATGGGAGGTTTTGCTAAGAGACCAAGGTGTATGAAGATCCAAGTGTTGGCTGAAGCTATACAAATTGACATTACAAACCTGCAACTGCAGAGCTAGTATGATGCATCCTTAAGACTATAATGGACTTTTCATTGCTGGAAAATCTTAAATTGTTTGGATTTTTTTCCCCTAAGTTGAAGTCTTGCTTACTTATATCTGTTGGACTTGAAGTATTAAATCCTGAAACTCCTGGCCAGGGTAGCAGGGCTTGTTGATCACATTGTTTTTTTCTTGCCTTAAAAAGAAATGTTTTCAGTCTACTTGCAAGTCATGAAGTTACATTCCTTGAATGTACATGTGTGAGTGAAGCTTTGAAATCTGTGAAGAATGCATCCTTAAGAGATTTTACTTTAGTTTCATGTTTTTAATGTTTAAAATACTTGCAAGTAAGGCCTTAGATGTTTCCTTCTGGTACTCTTTACTTTGGTACCAGCATTGTGATTCAAAACGGAGGTGCTATGCTGTAGTAACTGTCTTGGGGGGTTGTTTTTGGTGTCTAGTTTTGTTGCTTTGTCTTTTTTTTCTTTTCTCTTTCTTAGTTTTGAACACTAGACTGTATTATTTTAGTGTATGTACGTGCCTGTGGAAATATACATTGAAACAAAACCAAATAGTTGAAGATAGTAGTACTATCTTTCTTTTCATATATAGACACTAAATAGGTTCAGTTCAAGTTGCTGTCTTAGGATATGTAAAGGTAGCAAACTTAACATTTTTCAGAGATCCTTAATGTCAGGAAAGTGGGTTTAATAGCTTTGCTTTGTTATCCTGTTGAGATATAGTCTGAACTACTTAAAAAAACCCTTAAAATTCTCACAGTTCTTGTGTATATAGTGTTTTGTTGTCCACTACCATGACTGGTTTAATTGGAAACTGACATAAGAGTGCAGAGGTGTGTCTCAGCTGATTCTTGTAGGCATAAATGTAAGCTTGGCAAAAGACTTAACAAGTTTTCTCACAAATACAGTCAGTATGGTTGGCTTTTTGCTACGTGAGCTTAAAGCTGCTGCATCTTTGTACTCTTTGGGAGCCTAAGGTCAAATGAGAAATCCAAAATATTTCATTTTATGAAGAGGCGTTTAGACACAGCAGGATATTTCCTGTTTACATAGCCAAATCTTCTTTGTATGCTAAGAGATTTCCTGATTCACTCATACAGAATTTTTGAGTTTGCCCTTTAAGCTATAGCTTCTGTTGCTTAGCTGGTTGAAGGTGCCATCTTCTGCACCCCAGCCAGCATGACACAACTCATTTTCCCATGAACTGATGGGATGCTCATCTAAATCTTACCATCTTTTGTTTATCCCCAGATTGAAGGATGAAAGATAAAAACGTTAAAGCCATTTTCAATAAATTTGTTCAGCATTTATTTTTTCAGGTCTAATTGAGAAGTGAAAAATTACAAGTTTTGTAAAAGTACATTTTTTGCCATTCTTTTTTCTCTGTAATCCAAGAGACACATTGGTCTCTGGTCTAAATAAATTAAACTCACAAATTCACAGGATCTGCTGATTTCCTTTCGTTCCATACAACCTAAGAACTTCAATTTTTAATGTTCTCATACAATATTGACAACTGTACATAGTGTTACTTTTTCTGTTTCGTGCCTTCTCTGTGTAGTTGAAATACAGCAGGTTAAAGTGTGTTTATTCTTATTCTGTTTGCACTGCTACAGCACAGCAATAATGTCGTTCTTTATTTTGTTGGTTCATTTAGTTTTACTCTTGTCTCTTAATGCAGCATATCCCAAATCTCCCTGGGAACGGTAATCATCTTAGATTTACTAAAATGGCATTGCAGATCATGTGGATTTTTTTTCTCCACCAGCTTTCTGACAGCTTCCAAGTCATTTGTCAGTGAAATATGCATTATGCTGTCACAGCTCCTCCTCACTGACACTCCAGAGCCTCTCTGATGCTCTCTATGAGAAGCAAGAGTTGTCAATGCACCTTGAGACTTCAAGACTGTTTTACAATAAAAACTCCCTTGCATGCCTACTTTTGTCACTTCTCTTGACAAGTCATTATGGAGCTCTGAGTACTGTGTTGATGGGTTGAACATCAGTTTTGCAATGTTTTCTTTAACGTTTAATGTTCCCAAAGGAATCCATGATATTTTGACAAACGCTTCTCTTGTTCCTTTGTAAATCAAAATGGCACTTGAACAACAATGCATTTGTACAGATGGAATAAAACACAAGACAGCAGTGTTACTCTTACTAGTGAATGGGTTGGGGGGGATGATGTTTTAGTGGCTTGATATTTTCTTGGTTGGTTGGTTGGTCTGGTTATCTTTTTACAACGTATTACATGATAAAATCTTGATCCTCCTTTGTGGGATATGCAAAAGAGGCTGAGTACAGTGAAGATGGGCAGAGACTATGAGGTTCTGCACCAGTGGGAGTTGGAGTTTCTGTGTATCAATCCCATGTCTGTATTCTGGGCAGATATCAAAGTTAAACCAGTTGTATGCCAAGTTGTTGCCTTTCTTCTTGTCACAGTTGTCCCACAGTAATATAAAACCTGTGATTTGGGGAGATTTAACTTTAACTTGTATATTTTTCTGTAAATAGTACTTTAGTTTTTTTCTGTATATAAGCAGGTATTGAGTAATTTAAATGTCTGTTAAGTGTTACAGGGCATTTCACTTCCATCTCAGTTTCTACATATGCCTTTAGGTTGAAATTTAAAAAAAAAGTTGTTATCTGTAAAAGTATTAGATACCATTTTAAACATTTGAATTACTATTTGAGTTTGTTTGATTTGGGTACTTATAAAACAGACACTTTTTAGTATAAGAGTGGGATCTTTAAACAGTTGATTAGTATATTTTATTAAAATAGATGTTCATTTTATTCTGAAGCTAAAGAGATTGTTCAGTCCTACTATTTCAATCCTATCAGATTGTTAGTCCCTACTGTCAGTGCAGTAGAATTTTTTATGCTGCTATACATCATAGTGCCAGCAGACATTTTGTCATACTGTTTTGTTAAACTTCATTCAAAGTATGTTGGCTCTTTAAATATGAAGTCTTATACTTCTGGAACTCCTCATTTATTCCAGTGAGGACTGTATTTGTGCTTCTCAGAGAAATTTAGGAGGGAGGATTTATGGTGAGATCAAGATCTGCAGCATGGAATTTGGTCTCTCAGAAGTCTGCTTCTGCTTGAATGTCAAGTATATGGAAAGTTTGGGTTGGCTTTTTTTTTTTTTAACAAACAAAACTCCATAAATTGATCAGCACTTCTGCAAAACCTGATTATTTCCCCTTGAAACAAATTAATGTAGTCAGTAGGTAAGTCCTATTATTGCTGAGGTGCAAGTTTCAGATTTTGTGAGGATATTTAGGGTTAGAATTGTGTCAGCATCTGTGCAGTCTCACAGAGCCGTGCACTGTGCCTTCAGACCTCCAGAATAAAACTGGCCGGTTGGCGACCCTTGCAGAAGTGCTGAGCTTCTGTAAGTCAGACAATGAGAACTTCTAAATTGCATAGCCTTCTGCTTAAAATTTCCCCAAGTGTCATCAAATAACCCCTTTTCAGAAAGGGATTTTCCTTACCTGGGTTGAAATCCAGGTGTCCTGTTAGGCTCCACACCAGTCTGTGACAGCAGGCAAGGAGTTCCATGATTTAAGTGTGCACTGCAGGAGCAAAAATGTTTCCTTTGTTGTATGCCTGCTGCTTATTTTTTTTTATCTGACAATGGCAATTTTTGTTCTATGAGAAGTAGTAACTGTTGTCTGTATATATTGCCTGTGCTGTGCATCTGGGTTTGCTACATTTTTTTTAAGGTCTTTTCTTTCTTCGTTCTTTCAGGTTTTGCTCCCCAGCTGCTTTGAAAAATTCCAGTCTAGTTAGCTCCTGCTTTTAAGTTAGCAAATCTGTCCTCTGCTACCTTCTTTATGTAACAATGCCCATTCTGAGTTAGATTGCAAGAAATGGAACTTGTAACTTCATGGAATATTCAAGGCAAGAAAGCATCAAATAGTGATAGTTTCTGCTTTTGGCATTCTTTCCCTACTAGCCCTTAATATTTATGACTGTTGCTGATTGTTGATATTATAAAAGAACTGCCTGCACTGACTCCCAAGATCTTTCAAGGAGTATTAAATCTAATGTAAATAGCATCAGTGTGTGGATATAATTTTTTTGCTATGTGCATTAATGTGTGCTTCCTAAATATTATTTTCCCATATCACCTTGCCTTCTTGGTATTTAAAATTCTGAAATCCTTCTGCTTTTCAAGAAAGGAAAAAATGAAAGTTGATTGTGAATACAGATATCAGCAGCAAAATATGCTATTCAGTGTTAACACCCTTTTCCCAATTTGATCTCCAGATTTTGTGATGGATCTGGTGAATAGTAAGACTCCTTGGAGATTCAGAAAGGAATTATTTGGCAGGAAAAAGAAGTGTTAGTACAGAAAATCTACTGAAGTTTGATTCCGTTATAAGCTGTGGCAGCTAAGTTAAGTACTTGTTGCTGCCTTCGTGCCCTGGCAGTTGTGAAACCAGTTTGGTTGGTCTGTCCTGTAATATTCCAGATGATTGAGTATTTTACTGGCTTAAGGCCCACATCCTCTTGTGTTTCTTTCAAGATAAATACTTTACACAGCTGGAATATGCACTTTGCTGAGTTCAGTACTTAGCAAAATTGAAGCTAAAAGAAGAACCTTCTGCTGACTTCCTTACAGCTCTACTACTGCTCTACCTTGATCTTTAAATGAAAATACTTGTTTGTAAAATATTATAAGGATTATATAGGTTGCTAATGATATTTTCAGAAGTATAAATGAGCAAGGACTAAATGCTCTTGAATTCTCAATGGAATGGGATTTTTTCAGAAATACATCTCTCTTCACTCTAAAAGCTGTTGTGCTAGCACCTAGTGGTATTGCTTATCTGTAGAGAGATGATAAAAAAAACAGAATCTGACTATTATGCACATCCAGAAACGTGTTCTGTTTTTTCATGCAGTAGGAAAATCCCACAAATTATGAAATTATTTTCTAGGTGTATTTATTGGGAAGCTATATACCAACTAGTGAAGTTAGCAGCTGCATAATCTTTTAGCCACGTGGGTAATTTGGTTCAAGGAGACTTCTTAAGCTGAAACCTTTACTAAATTTTCCTGCCAAGACTGAAGTTTTGAGAGTTATTTATTGGATTTTGTTTTTCTTTGAGGGAAGAGAAGTTTCATTTTTCATGTTAGGAGGAGGAAGGATTAGCTCAAAAAAACCAAAAAATCAGCACCTTGAGTGTCATTACTGAAAAGCTGGCACTGTAAGTCCTCGTTTTTGTTTGACTTAGTGGGTGTTCTATTTCTAAGTAACTGTGTGCATATTTTGGTGACCTCCAAATCCAATAGGAAAATAATTCTCAATGAGGCTATTTATGTCAAACTTCATGTTGATTCTCTCATCCATATTTATAGTTACTGTTTCCCACAATAATTTTGAGAGCAGTCTTTGCTTGTCTTTACCCAGTTTATCATTATTATTCCACAGTGATTTTTTTAAATTTTATTTTCAGACATTATGGGAATTTACAGTAGAATACACAGGATTAATTTATATTTTTAGCTTGAGGATATGATATCAGTTACATTTGCTAGTTTTTTGGCCACTAAGTAATGAATATGACCAGCTAGCATAGATTATTAATAAGGTATTAATAGATCATTAATAGCACAGATTATTTCAGTGTTCTGGGCTCTTGTCTGTGCAGAGGGCATCCCAGGAATATTGCTTTGTGTTGCAAGGTGTTTGTAAAAGGATTTGGCAAGCCTGTCTTTGTGAATAATTGGCTTGATAAGAGATGCTACTGTATGTTTAGGGAGCCAGAGGATCAGAATCCTTAGTAGCTGAGCTATTGCAACAGTCAGCAATAGTCATTATAATCTCTCTTAAGAAGGTATACATTGGGCATCCTTAATTCAGATACAATTCACAAAATAGAATTGACTTTGGAGAAACTATGTATTGCCCTGCATGTCAGACCCAAAGATGTCTGCAAAACCATCTGTTTATTGGTGGCTGTAGTTTTAAATAAAAGAATTAAAAATAACAAACACCATCCCCAGCTAGTTAGTGCCATGTTTTCCTCCTCATGCAGCCAATATTTTAATGTGCTCTGTTTGCTTATGTCAAGGAAGCTAACATGAATGTTTTGGGAAGAAGATGTTTTGCTTGGCTGTTAAATTAATTCTCTCAAGTAATTCAGAGACTCTTCACTGATTCATGTTTATGTACATGTTCAATTGCAGATGAAAGAGGATTACAGTCAACACACATGGACGTCTGAAGGGAGTATCCATTGCAGTTAAGCATTTTACATGCTCACAGATAAAAAAGTCTGCATTTGGGAGGCAGTGTCCAAAATCCAGACTACCTTGTTTGTACTATGTTTGTTTGGTTCATATTGCTCATTGTAGATAGCAAACATTGTCTAGACTTAAACTTTTCACTTTACAGAGAATTCCAGCTGCATTTTAAAAGGAATCAGTGATTTCAGATTTGTGTCCAGTTACAGAACTTGTTTGGTTTTAAGCTTGCTAAGTATTCTCATGGTTTTTGACAAGTATACTTTCATGGAAAAGTTCCCACTTGTATTAAATTGAATCTAAGGAAGTCATAGTGCTGCTGGGCATTTGAAATAAATCTTTAAGGCACTTTCATTGAGAAAAGGGAGAGGAGGAGGCTGTGATGGAATGGAAATCCAGCTAGCCAACAAACTGTGAGGCATGCAAGGCTGCTCCTCCAAGTGCAACTTCTTGCAGCAAACTTGAGGGAAAATGATGTTATGGTGAGGTCAGGGACATTCTGTAGTCAGTCTTCGGATAAAAATACAGTTCCAGATTTAAACACCAAATTTTCCTTCATGAATAAATAACTGGTTCAGGCTCAAAGTGTTTCTGTTTTTTTTTTTTTTGGTTTTTTTTCTTCCTTCTCTCAGTGAATTATTATTATTGAGTCATTGACTTGTTATTGACTTTTCCATTGTGTGTGGAAACAAAATGGATGGGTATTTTCCAAAAGCTTCGTTATCAGCTATTTCAGTGTTGTTTTGTATCTTTAAAGAAGGAATTTTTTCCCATTTCTCTTAGTAAAAGCCTCTGTGGGCTTCTTCTAGAACTGCTATGCAAAGAAACACTTTTTTCAAAATTCCTTCAGATACTGATTCTTGAGATGGAGCTGTGATGAAGTTGGATTGAAATCTTTGTTGGAAGTAATCTTAGTTGGTGGAAGTTTATATGTTTTTTGAGAAAGAGAAATAACATCCTGTAGCACCTAAAAATTTGTGGAAACATTATATATGCAAAAATCCTATATTAAATTTAAATGTGAAATCTTCTAGAAACATCTTTTAGAAACATTGTAGTTTAATTGGGCAAACCTTAATACTTCTGTCACAATTCTGTTTCTTCTTTTTTAATTTTTTTTTTTAAATATGCTTGAACTAAAGTTTAGCAAATGACTGTTAAACAAGTAGTCATATTTGTGTGTCTGGTGTTCTTAATTTTCATGGAGACTGAGTTGAAACAGGGAGCACTAACTGTTATAACTGGAGTAGCCAGGCCTTCTGTAGGGGCTACATAAAATGGATCAAAACAATGCTGTGCTGCTTATTTTTCTTTCTATTATTTATTTCAATAAAATTAGGGTCTTCTTCGCTCCTTTTAATAAAAAAATATTTTTCAACATTGTGCCCCCGTGGAAGAAGGAAGTTTCAGATTTTATGGTGACAGGGAATTGTGAGAAGTTGTGTTGTTTGCAGCTCAGGTTAACATCTCCTGGTCTGACAGAGTGGCATCTGGAATAATGGGCAAGGACTTGGGAACTAAAAGGGCCTGCCTAATCACCAGTTTAGGGTGTGTGGCCCTAGGCAGTCTTGCTTTCAGCATTTCCTTCTGTAAATAGGATAATGGAGTTGGATATGACATAAAAATTTACTTCTTTTATTTTTTTCTAGACTTGGTTTGCTTGAAGGCTGAGATAATCCTGTGTTTATTACTGGACTTGGATGCTAGGCAGTGAGCAATAATGGGAGGAGGAAGGAGTAATACTGAACCCTGCGGGGAAAAAAAAAAGAGTCATGTACTAGTTGTCCACATCGTGATTGCCCTCGTGCTAAGAATAAGTTAGGAACATTTTTGAAGGAGAATGGTGAAGATAATATACATGTGCAAGGAATTCAGCTTTATAATCAGTCTTCATTGAAGCCATTTGGGCTTGGTAGTCCAAATAAACTTTTTGTCAGCTATTTATTTATTAATGCAGGTAATTTTACTGTAAAAAGTTATACTTAGTTTACCTCATAGTACAAATAGCTAAAAAAGTCCTTGCTGGAAGAATTACAGCCTTGTGATATAGCTAAAGGTGTAATGGCCCACATCCTCTGGCTGTGGAGCTGTTGGAGATAATACAGCTTTCATCTACCTGCCATTGCCCGTACACTGGAGAATATCTCCTTGTGGTTCAGCCAACATTTTCATGATTCTTACTTTTTCAGTGTGAACTCAGCTCCTTCTCCTGTTGCTCAGACAGATGACCCTGGATAGGTGGCTGAAGAGGGCTTACCCCATGGATCGGCTCATCCATGACAGTGATAGCCTCCTACTAGCAGGTGGTGGTCATCAGCTAATGTTTCTTGAGGCATTGAAGCAATTACAAAATATGTGTCCAAATCTTCCTACAAAGAGCGTAAGCACAACTGTGCAGGGTTGGACATGAAGCTTATCTGGTGTTACATCCTGTCTCTAGCTACGGGTGAGTGCTGTGCTCTGGGTTCTGTTTTTCTCTCATGCATGGCACTGACTGTCTAAGGCAGAGGAAAACAGCAGGCAGAGTGTAGTGAGGCTTCCACTGCTTCCAGTGGTTTGGGACTTGAAGATTTCCCAAGCAAGGGGTTACCTATGTCTTTAACAGCTCTCAGTGGATTTTTCTTCTGTGAACTTGTCTAGTCCTTTTTTGAGCCCACAAAAATTTTTAATATCCAAAGTATCCGGTTATAGTGAGATTCATTATTTAACTACAGATATTAAGAAAAAGCATCTTCTTGCTTTGTTTTGAGCTTGCTTCTTGCTCTGTGAGACAGCCTTTTGTTTCCATTTGGGAAACAACCACCATTTCTGTACTGCTTGTCATTTTGTAGAACTCCTGTGGTTTCCCAGTTGCCCCTTTCAGGCAGATTGCTGTGTGTGCATTTCTTTAAACAAGGGGTTCTTGCCATTTGCTTCCCACGTACCTTTGCCTCAATTCCCTGTACCTTTGATATCAAGAGACAGTGTCAAAGAGTGAGACAAAATCTGTGTATAGTTTTTAAGTGCGGGTCTCTTATGGTTTGATGGATTGGCATTAATGATGTGTGTCTTTTCCACCGGTTTCAAATAATTACTAGAATTTAATATGTTTCTTGACCATGACTGAGTGTAGAGTAATAAAGCAACTCAGTTATTATATATCTGTTTTAATGACAAGGTCTCATTTGTTTGTGATAGTAGTTAGTTCGGAACTCATTACATATGCCATAATATAAACACTGCTAGTACTAATGGATGGTAAGATTATTAATTAAAGGATATCACTCTGCCAGGAAGATAACAAGAGGATGTTTTCATATGCTCCTAAATCTTTTTTTGACAGGAAAGTAGAACAAAATTCCAAAGAACTAAAATTTGAAAAAAATTATACATGAACTATGTAGAAAGCTGGTTGGTCCTTCTTAGAAGTTAGTTGACTTAAGAGAAACTAAACAGGCTTCTGCTGAAAGTCCCTCAAATTCCTTATTTTTGTCTGAGAAGTTAAGTAAAAAATCCAGTAAAATGAGAGTATGAGCGATATTTCTCTCTTCTCTCTCTCTTTTTTAGTACAAAAATCCTGTTCTTTGAAGTGGCTTTTTACATAGAAAGAAACATCATATGAGAACTGGTTTTTACAGAGGTTATTTATAATTCTCTCTAGCTAAATGCAATAAATCTGGAAAGTAAAATGCAAAAACTAAGTGTTAAGGAAATAGTCTTATGTATGTAAATTTGAGTTAAACCCCAAACTCCTTGGGAACCTTAATTCTGACTTGTTTAAGCAGGAGCTCACCTGGTGAAACTGATTTTTAGTCAAGGATTTCATTAGTTAATGAAGCATATTTCATTTTGCTGTTATTTTTTTCCACCCACTTTTAGAATATAGGTATTTTGGTAACAGTTTTTTGAATTTATGATACTGCAAGTGGTTTAATTCAAGCCCTCAAAAATGTATCTTTAAAAGACTTTTAAGTGCTTTCATTGTGACATCAGACTTTAAACTGCTCTCATATCTGCAGTTTGTGAATTGCTTTCATATTTTAAAGGGAGAGGACAGTTTGAACCAGCATGTTAAGCTTGTTTACTGTATGAAACTGATGTGTTTAGTATCCATTCTCTCTGAGTAGTGAGAAGTAGCTAAGCAGTGTGTAATAGTGCACTGGCTGTATAGTAGACTGAATGGAAAAAACTTACTTTAGGCCAAGTTTGGTCAAGACATTTAGTGACATTTAATGTCACTGAACAAAATCCTGCTTGATTAGGAATCTTACTTCTGCCCTCCATATGTGGAAGTGCATATCTGACTCTCTAAACAAATGTTACATCTGTTTGTGTACGTGTGTTAGAACTCTCACACCCCCACCCCTGTTAAGTGCAGTACTGAAGTACATGTGACTATATTACTTGTCTGATCAAAAGAATCTAATCAAGCATTGTATTCCTGAGCTTTAAGAGCCTGAAAGAATTTCATATGGAAAGTGTTTCATTTCCTTTAAAGCCAAGTGGTAATATTTTCTTCTTTTTTAAATAAGCTAAATATACACATTTTAATTTTTTTCCCTCTCCTCCTCCTTCTGGTCTTACAACACATTTTACTTTGTTGCCCAAGCGCAGAAAACTTTGCCAGGAAGAAGGGTGAGCAATGCTTCTGTTTCCCATGACCCTCAACTCTAATGTTGTTCCAAGAGCTCACTACTTACAAATGCCTTGATAACTGCTTTCATTCCTTTCATCCCTCCCCCGCCATCCAGCACAGGCCAGTGGGACTGATCCTCCTTTTAGCAGCTCTCTTCACAGAACAGGGGAATCTACTTAATGTAAAAATCATGGAACATAAAAGCATTGAAAGATATATTGCAGAATTTTTTACAGCTGAGGATCTGCCTGATAATTGCTGCAGTGATTTATTCTTGATTTCATAGAAGCAGCTTCTTAGAGCTCCCTGTTCATACCAGAAATAATCCTATATTTTATTTTTTTCTCTGGAAAGATATCTGGATAGGGATATTAGTGGGGACATTGCATCTCAGTCTACATGTGCACGGAGCTGAACTGGCAGAACTTATCTTGGTCAGATAGTCAGAACTCTGGCTCCTTAAGAATGTGTTGCAGCACAGGCTTTAATTATAGTCTGATATTATATCATATATTTCATTGTCTGCAAATAGTCACATGTATTTTTAACATTTCTTTGGGTGCATGGTAAGATTAAGAGCAAACAGAGAAAAATGTCTTTTCAAGTCCTACTGTAAGATCATCTGATGCACCAATACCTTACATTTCACTAAAAATCTGGGAATTCCCATGTTTTTTCTGGCAACTCCCTAGCTGCCAGACAGGAAATCACTCTGCTTTTTCAACCTCTGGCAGCATCTGCTCTTAGTTTCTTTGTCCTCTTTTTTGTGGTGCTTCTCTGCCTGCTCAGTGTCGCTGGGATGTGCCAGGAGGAGTGAGAAATGACGTAGCATGCCTGATAAACTGTGTTTCATTGGAAGAGTCTGGGGGGAGAATATTGGAATGTAGACCCAACTCCCTGGAAAAGTCTGACACTGTTCTGGGAAATAAACATCCATGGGGTGGGGGAAGAATGTGGAAGATCATGAAAGAGCATTTAAAATCCCCAGAAGGAGCAAGAGAAAGTATGTTGAGGGTCAGAGCAAGTTTGCAGGAACAAAAGTTTAGGAATCTTTGAGACCTTCCTGATAGAGAACTATGGAGTAGTTTTACCAGCAGACAGGGAGAATACTGAGAGTGCAAATGAGTTAGTAATGATATTTAATTATTTGAGAATGGAAATAAAAGTAGGGAAATGTACTTGTCTTTTAAGATTTATTTTTCTCCAGGACAGAAGAAATGTTGGAATATTTCAGGCCTTTACAGTGGATCTTTGTCAAAAAGTATACAGGATGACAATAAGCATGCAAAATTGTCATTGTATAGAAACGTTTTGGTTAAATGTAATTTAGAAAAATATAATAATATGCTAGAAATAGTACTAGGTTATACCCTACAGCCAATCTTTACAATTTCAGAAGTAAAAGGAAACCAAATGCTTTCTGAAAATTGTAGCATATTTGTGGGAAAAGACTGTAAAAAATTGCAGTGGTGGCAAAGGAAGATTTTCTGTTCTGCCTTGTACCATGTGATTAGTCACTTGTAAAGTGTAATTCTGTGAATATGATTTGATGATTGAAAGGTTTAAACTATGGTAATTCCCTGCAAAGTCAGTTTGTTTTCTAATCAAATGCAGCAGTATTGTTAAACAGTCTTATAAACTAAAATATTGAGAAAAGATTTTGCAAGAATGAGGTAATGAGAAATAAAATACAAGAATGTGGCAGTATTGAAACAAAATGACATCACTTAATATGAGAAAGAGCTATGAAGTTACATACATGCTTTAACTCCAGAGAAACAGATGAGCAGTATGTACTGTATTGTGTCCTCCACATTAAGGGTTACAAGACATAGATTTTTAGGTGCATTTGTATTATTTCATGTATTTCTAATTAGGCAAAGGCTAAACAAGTTAGTAATTTTATAGAATTTACAGCTTTTGCATGCTAAACTAAAGTTCATTTCTTTCTGTTCCGATTATGTGAATAAGGTTAGGTTTCCACATCTACACACAAAGTGAATGGCGTAAGGAGAGGAATAGTGAAAAGAGGGATGGAATATGATCAATATTGTCTTTTGTCTCTATAATTTTATTAGGTTTAACAGTTATTTTCATGGAAGTTTTAGTATGTTTTTTATCAAGTAAGCATGCAAATGTGTCATAAAAATCCTCCTTTCATTAAACATCAGTGTTGTGTTCTTGGAGTGTTCCCAAGACTATATTAGACTTAGTTCCTAACTGTAGAGAAGTTCTAATATCCAAAGTATTGCACAAGTGTCTAACATAAGGAAGTTGTGACTGAGGAGTGTTGGTATGAATAGCTGTGAAGTTTTTAGAACGTACAGACTTTTCAATAGCTCTTGCCTCATAGTTAAGAAAGTGGGGATTTTGTTGCATTTGATCAGGGGGATTTCTCAGTGCTTTGTAGAATGGGAAAGCAAATTGTGCATTTTTCTCATGGAAATATTCATGAGTAAGAGAACGACACTGAAAAATTTCAGTGCCTTATGTAACCGCAGAGGAATGCGGCAGTGCATGGGCTACATGTTGACATACTCTCCTGATGTCCTTTCCCTGGAGATTGTGAGAAGAAGTTAGCTTCCCTGAAATTAAGAGCAAAGCATAGAGCCTAAGGTAAAAAAGTAATGTGGGATTGTAGGGGTAGGGAGTTGGTAGAGAGTTGTTTGTTTTAGTTGCTTATTATTGTTCCATGAATAGCAAATTGGCAAAGAATATGCACTCATGAAGCTAGCAAATAAAGGGGATAAAGAGTTTATTGAGAGCAACAATGAAAGACTGTGTCAATACAGAGCAGTGGCCCTAGAGCTGCAAAATCTCTGGCACTGGGCACTGGATTCTCTATTCCCTTGTGGTGTTTTCTTGTGGATTCTTTAAAAAAGCATTGTGGCATGTGGCCAGCATTAGCTCCATCAGCCCTTGCAGATAGTCTTTACTCTGTGCCAGCCTGGTCTGTGTTTTGCCAAATTAAATTCTTCTGCTGAATTTTGATAAAATGTGGTCGCTCATGAGAGGAGAGGATTTTTTTCTTCCTTTTGTCTTTTTTTTTTTCTTATGAAAATCAGAAAAGTTTATATGATCTGGAAATTCACTCAGCTGAGAAGTACAGAAAAATAAGTGTGTGTAAATAATTTAATCAAATAGATTTGTAAAACTAGAAATACCATGGAAATATTCCATTCAAAGGAAGAACTCCAGGATTGAAAGCCATGAAACTAAAGACATCAGAAGCAGCATCAGCTGACTATACAGATCTTTTTGTCAGGGTTTAGAAGGCATGTTAACGCGCACTGTAAATTGCTCTCTAATTCTAGGTGATTTGGACATGTTATGGCAGTGATGTTTTATTAAATTGGGATTACCTGTTCTGGCAGCAAACCCCAGAATTCTTTTCATATGCAGTTGAAGGAATTAATTGCATTACTGGCATATGTGCCAACATTCCCAGGCTCAGGATTGCTGCTTTGGGCTGATTTGTAAGACAGGTCCCTTTATTTGCGCTAACCTACTACTATATATGTTATGAGCAAGAAGATTTTTCTAGATGTGATAATTGCCTAAAACCATTGATAATAATTTATTTTCATTTTAAATTATTAGTGAGCAATGAAGAGTGGAAAGGCAGAAATTGCAAAGAAAATGCATTTTGGTGCCTTTCTCTGAATTAGGACCTACTACTGTGAAACTGGGAGTTTTAATGAGAAAACCCTTAAGCCAGGAAGAAATTTGAAGTATGGTAGTGATATACACAATCCTGTATGATCACTGCTTTTAGCTGCTTAATCATTCACATTGCCTAAACATAATTGTACTGCCAGCTTCTGTGTTTACAGTCTATGGTGTGGAAAAAGATATCCCACTGTGACATGTTCTCCTTACAATCAAATTGACTGTAGCAAACCCAGAAGCTGTTGAAGTTCAGTGCTTCTCAGTGGGGTGTTCTTGTTCCTCCGGCTTATTTCTGGCTGTTGCTATAGCCCAAATCCTTGAAGCTCATTCCCTCATAAAATAACAAAGCCAAGGAAGTTCTCTGTTCATCTTCAGCATAGAAGAGCATGTCATGAACTATTTAGGGAGACATGTATCTCAAAAGCATTTTCCTGAATAGTGCTTTACAGATTTATATTTGTAATACTGAAAGCCCTTTTTTCACTTTTATGAATTTTTAAATGCTTCCTTGCTTCTGTCTTTTAGTGTGGTAAGAATACTGCAAATCATGCTCATAGCTGCTATTTCATAATAATAATAACATCTCTCATGTAAAAACTACTTTTTTTAAGTGTTTAGATAACTTAGCCTGAACAATTGCTTATAGAATGAGAGTTGCTTAAGAAATAAATTAAGAGAATAAATCTATTTGTAAAGCGATTAAAAAATAACCACAATGATGACTCATTTTCAGGTATTGAGGAGTAGAAGTCAACAAACTAGATAAATGTTTCTCTGTGTTTTAGCATGCTTTTTTATCAAGTACTTTGGCAATACTGTTCAATTTCTACTGTGTTTTATTCACATATTACAATATCTTAATGCTGAGTCTTGCCAACTAGCTTGGGTTTTAATAAACTTGTTTGTCAGTGCATGACCAAATGAAGTATCTCATCAAGCAGAGCACCACAATGCATCTAGTTATATCTGGTGGTGGACTCATACTGCCCCAAAGGTTTGAAACACCAAAGATGACTGTACTGTACTGTGGTCTCCTTTCTGGTCTTCAGCTGACTGAAGGATTGCCTCTAATATCCTGCTAGGTCAATCATCACCCTTTGCTTCTGCTGTCTTTGAAGCCATGGAATAATAACTAGCTTTGTGTCAGATAGCCAGATATGTTGCTGTTACTGTATTAGCCAGAGTGTCTGTTGTTTGAAGTTCCATTTACTGCATTCCAGCTGGTGCTCAGGAGTTCATTTAGGCATGTTTAATCTTCTCACGAGGTTTCAACTGCTGTTTTTCTTTATTGACCCAGTGAATGATACCAAGCTTTCCCAGGATGATTGACATCAGTCAGGAGGAACATTGGTTATTGGAACTCCATTTGCTAATGAAGTCATCTTTGTAAGCAAACAAGTGGAAAGACTTGGGCTTTGATATGTTTGCGGAGAACACTTTCTTGCAGGCTGCTACTAGGGTAGGGATATGAGTCCTCTGCAAGTGCTCCAAAGTTTCTTCTTTTGGAGATTGATTGATCCCTATCCAAAGTTTGGACTTTCTGCTATTCTTCCAGACACCAGACTGGCAAAACCAAACAAATGACAACCATCACAGCCTAATAAAAAATTCTTTGTGCTTACCAACATGTGGAAATCTTTTCAAGTGCCCTTATCTATAGGACTTTGTCCTTGTTGTGACAGGCTGTGCCATGCCAAGGCATACACTTGTTTTTTCATTCTTCGGGAAACAGCATCCATCATTTCATCACATTGTTGCAATGTATTGTTCACTCTTCCTCTTCAAGATTCTAAATAAGAAATTATTTTACAATCTGTTTAATAAATCTAGGACAAGAAAGTGGAAGAACAGTTCTTGTGATGCAAAGGGTCTGGATCATCACAGTTTTATTGTCCCATATTCAGCTGTAAGGCCCTGATACCTAAAATAAATTAATGTATTACAGTTCATATTACATACTTCTCTTTGGCAATTTCAAAGAAAGTGAGTCTTAAATAAACCTGCCTTCCAGAATAATCCAGAAGATTTATTTGCTTTTTTTTTAAATTGAAAAATATGTGTTAAATAGATTAATCAAATATATAAAACTTCAGGGAGAAGGACAATAAAGTAGTGCATTTCATGATTCCTCTGTGACTCTCCTGAATGGATGATGACTTTTATTATTCTTTCATTGGCATTATGGTACTGATGCTTGGTATTGTATGTATCCATATGCAATACTGGTGTTATATTACTTTGTTGTGGTTAAGCTTTGTTGTAGTTATCCTTTTATTATTTCCGGTCACAGTGTGGTAACTTCTTTAGTACTTCCTCTGTCAGCTCCACAAAAAAAAAAAATCTTGTTGGCCCATTGACTTACTGAAGCCCTGACTAAAACAGGCAACTCTGTCACAGTTACCTTCTTGCACTGACAGCTTGTAGTGTCTAGATGGCTACTCTTGACTATGTTCCTCACTGCAAAATGGAACTGGATCCTTCTTTGGAATCAGAGAAAGCAGGGAACAAGTGGTAGAGGTTAGTACTCTCAGAAAATACGTATTAACAGAACTGCCCCTCTGGCAAATGAGGGTTATCAGATTGCATTTTCCTTCTTTTGCTCACACCCAGAGAGATTACTTCGAGTGCCTGCAGAAGAGCAGGGGCAACAGCATTTGTGAGCTCATTGAGACTTTGGAGCAGCCATCCTTCCCTGGGTGATAGACTTGTACTGCCAGTCACTAAAGCTGGTGAGCTTTTTATAGTAACTTAGAAGATCAGTTGTCTGTGCTTGATGGAAAATATCTGCCCTGAGCTAAGTGAATGTCCTAGTTCATGTGGATTCAGTGAAAAGAGGGACATGACTACAATGTACTTGCTGAGTAAGAGCAACTCTGAATAAAGCCACAGACTCTAAAAAAGGTGATTTGTGTGGTGATTACCTTCCTTCTGGAAACAGCAGCATGCATTGAGGACTCTTGGTGACATTAAGACTTTGGGATATGCAGGAGTAAATGACATCTTGTAAAACTGGGTGAGGTCTCTGCTCTGTATGCTCTTTTCTTTTTTTTATCCATCATTTGCCTCTTCTTGATTGGAGACAGTTGCTCTTAAATCATTTTTAATTCAGTTTTGAATCTTGGTATCTTTTAGCAAAGATACGCTTACTGCACAGCTACTCCTTTCTGTGACTGGGTTTATAATTTTATAATCATTTAAAGTGATGATGCTCTTAAGAAAGTGATAAATACAACCAAGTAACACCGCTTGGTCCAATGTTGGTGATTCAACTGCAATATCAGAGTCTTAGAGAGTAACTCCTACCTTTAGGAAGCTGTCCAAGTCAGCTGGAATTTTCTGTAGAATAATATTTTTTTATCTTTTCAGGTTAGATTGACTTTGTACAGAACTTGTAAATGAGTGTTACAGCAAACATCTGACCTAGGAACTTCATTTTGTTCTTTGCTACATTGAACAGCTTTAATCTCATTATGGCATTGTCTAATACTCTCAAGGTATGAGGAAAGGCCTCATATAGAGGCAGATATCTCCAAATGGTATCTTGCTGCATGAGTTTGTCAAGTTATCTCATAAACTCCTTAATTCTTCATACCCACTGTTTCTGAGCTAGGTTAAACACCTCCTTCAGGTTCAAAATGTATAAAATGTGTCTGATTTGCTGATACAGTGAAAGAACAATTGGTGTCATATATCAGTAATCCAGGATATGAAATGGAGACTCCACTTTTGGTATTTTTAACATTTATTTTCCTTTACTTTGACATTTGTTCCACCAAATCCTGCATATGTAGAATGATAGGGGAGAGCCCATGCTCTCTCATTTCCTTTTCACATTCAGAGAGATGCTGTTCATCATGGGCAGTTACTTGATTGTCCAAAGGAAATAAACCGCCAGTCCTATTAGCAAAAGTTAATTTTTGCATTCTAGTGTACTTAAAATATAGAAATGATTCCATTCAATTACATTAAGGCCATGTAATTCCTTTTGGCATCAGTTGCAATACAGCAATTTTGTAGAAGGGTTTGGGACTCAGTGTAGTAATTTGGTGAAAGAGTGAATAATAAAACTATTTTTCTTCCCTTAAAACTTAAAATATACTACTGTGACAAATTCAAGTTTAAATCTTTCTAACAAATGTAAAACAATCGTTTACTTAGCTGGGAAAGAGGCTGTATTTGCATAAAACGTAATCCTTCATCTTATAAAGATTATTTTGTTTTCATGTATACAAACAGTAGGAAGCAATTTTTGTTTAGCTTTCAATTTGTTAATGCACTTAATAATATCATCTTCATGTACAGCACAGTAGGAAATGTACAGTAAGGATGCAATAAATCTGGGTAGCATTCTTTCCTGCTTTCCATGTGCTTTATTAGAAAGATACAGAATTTGTTTACCCAGCTCTTTACATCTTCGTCATTTATCAGATATGCATACAGAATTCTGTACTAGTAGAAGAAAAAAAAATCTGTTCATGTCTGTATTGTCTAAAGATGATGGGTCTGTTTTTGGACTGATGTACTCTATAGCTACCTATAAAAATACACAAGGAACAGGCATTGAGTAAATTCTGACCAGTGCAAAATCCAGAAAGGGATTCTCTTGCTTGATAGTGATGACCTTTAATTAAAATAAAAAAAAAAACAACAAGTCATCTTATTTTGTGGATTTTTGTTTGGAGGTGTTTAAAATCTTTATTTCAATCATTTTTTAATTCTTATTTCATTTAGGATAGTGGAGCAGTTCTTACTGTTGGAGATCATTCAAATTTAATCATACTTTGTGTGTATAGGAGTTGTTGTGTGTTGATTAAGGATATTAGGCCAATTTATATATTTATATGTTAGGTTTTATTCCTGCCTGGAAGAAGGTTAGCCTTCTTAATTTTGTGTCCAGCACTGATTGAATGAGTATTTATGGCTTTACGATAACAGAGCATAAAGAAATCACAGAATCACGGAATGACTGAGGCTGGAAGGGACCCATGGCAGTCATCTCGTCCAACTGCCTTGCTCAAGCAGGGCCAGTTACCCAGGACCACATCCAGGCAGCTTTTCACCATTCCCAAGGGTGGAGGCAGATATGTGATTCTTTTGAAACAGAATTTTTTGACTTGACTTTCATTCATAGCTTACTCTTACCATGAATTTCCCTTAGATGTAGCTGATGTCAGATTCTTTATTGTCAATTTTCCTAGCATCAAAATAGATGCCATAGATACAGCCTCCAGGATGCAGAAAATTGTTGTTGGTTTTCTGGGCTCATCTGGACTGGTGGTGTTTTTAAGTCTTTACCAAATCTATTCATTATCACATTCATCTCTCCATTTGCCATTGGTATTTCTAAAAAAAGAAAAGATAACAGATTTATGTGGTTGATATTCTGCGGGTTTTTTCTGTAAAATTATTATGAAATTCTGCACTATAAAGTTTGAATTGCTTTGTGAAATTCACTGAAAATAGTGCTTATAATCTGTGGATTACCATGTTGATTGGCAAGTACTTTTGGGTTTTTTTTCCTCTTCAATTTCTTTTTACAAAGGTTTTCACTAAAACACTTTTGTGTATCAGAATAATTATAATGTAATTATTTTGATAATGGTAATGAAAAAAAACTGTCAAGAGCTTTATTTTAATCTGCAAACTAATATTGCAATACTTAAAAGAGTGGTATACTTACATATGCAATTTATCACTAGACGTCAATGTCCTATACTAATTTATTGTTTTTAAATATGTATAAAAGTTCTTTAGTTGTCAATGTGATACATTTATCAATGTTTGAAATCTTGCATCTGCCTGTTTCATAGGTGTCCAGGATATCTCAGATATTTGATTTTGAAAAGGTGATTGCGATTTTAAAATGAGTTTAATGTCCAAAAAAGATACCAGAAAGAAAACTTTGAAAGCAGAAAAAATACTTAATGCAGAAATACATGATGCCTTGCTGCAGTGAAGTTCTAGTGGAGTAATTCTGATTTTTTTTTTCTTGAATTCTAGATTTATCCATGGCAGTACAAAAATTTTCACAGTCTTTACAAGATTTTCAGTTTGAGTGTATTGGAGATGCTGAAACTGATGATGAAATTAATATTGGTAAGTATTTTCTTTTGCTTTGCTGGCAAAGCATTTTTATAGTTTCTTATAGCATGTTATCAGAATTATAGTGGGGGAATTCACAGTTTTTTTTTAATGGTTCATGTCACAAAAATAGAAAAATTTCAATAAATAGAAACCATGCAAGACTAAAAATACATATCAAAAAACTACGTCTTCATGGCATAGCATGATTTATTGTAGCAGAAAGTATTCAACAGTACTTTTGGCAACTGAGTCAACTGTGAATCTTCTAAATTCTGCTGCTACTTTTATATTTCAGTCAGTTTTCAGTGGGTTACTAAAAGGTTCTCAAATTTTATGATGTAACATAGGTCCGCAAAAAACCACCAAAGTGCGTAGTAATACACAGGAAGTATTTAAAGGTCTAAAAAGAGGAATATGTTCATTAAAACTTGTGCATTCCTAAGTGTATGGTTGTCTGAACTTTTGCCGGGATAATTTGCTAGCTGCTTATTGTTCTGTCTCTGTACACACCAGAAATTCTGCATTTGCAGAACTGAGGAGCTCAACTTATCTTGAATGTAAGCCTCTTTAATGTCATCAAAATACTCCTCCCTCAGCAGACTAATCCTGGAAATGTTTCCAGGGTTCAGAAATTCAGCTGCTCTTTACTGCAAGACATTGCTGCAGTTGTAGTGATGCTTTTACACAGTAGCACAGCAGCTGGAGTGCTAACCCCCGCTGGTAAGAAATTTGGATTACAATCTATCTTCCGAAAGGCTAAATTCAGTATCATGAGTCTTACATACCACATGGCCCCCATGCGTCTCCTAAAACATCTGAGAGGAAGTAAGATGGTTCTTAAAGAGTAGTGGCTTCTAAAAATAAATAATTTGGCAGTACAAGAGGGAACATAGGACTTGTTGGTATTTTTTGAAGAAGTTCTATGTAAACACAGAGAGGAAACTCAGATTTAGTCTTTTCCAAGTGTATCTATTAGTATGGTCTATTTTCAAGTCTCCTCTCCCTTCAATTTTTTTCCTTTTCCTGACTGAGTCATTGGACAGAAGGTCTGAACTGCTTGTTTTCACTTGCAAGGTTTGCCTCATCCTCACCCTACAACACTGTGGTAGTCAGAAGTCTGTCATCAAAGATGACTGGTATTTGGTCATGGTCTTCCACTAACTCCTGGCAGGGCGTGGGAGGGAAGGTTTAATTTTATTGGCAATTAAAAGTAGGGGAGTGAAATCACTGAGCTGCTGCTACTCAGGTGTAAAACTGCAGGCATTCTTCAGGTGTGTCCACCTTGGAAAGAGAAATGGTGTGCATGTACTTTTTGTCATGCTACATATTATTTCTTGGCTGTTGAAATGATAATGTATATGTATATTTTTAAACTAAATCTGCAGTATCTCAGCTATATGTCTTGGATTGGGTCAATAACTTTCTTAAAGACATACGGTTTTGCATTTAAAATCAGGTGACTGAGAACAAAGATAACATTCATTTTACTTGTAACCTAAAATGTAGCAAAGAAAAGACATTTTATTGTTTGGACATTAAACAGGCATATAAAAGTGTTCAGGAAAAAAACACAGTTTATGATGCTTGACAGATGATTTATTTCACTTGAAGCTTCAAAGAAGGGATTTCTAGCTTCCAAAGGACCAATTGCCTGATGGATTGTCATGTACATCAAAGAAGCTTGTAAGAGTAAAAGGTAAACTGACAGGAATCAAATTCAAGTCTAACAGAGCTTGAATGATACTGTTTGCTTTTATGGGGTAAGGCTCAATTTTTGATCTCCCTAGAGCAGTGACCTAGAATTTATCCATATCTTTAACATGCCCCAACAAGATAGATGTTTGCTTATCATCAAAGACAGCTTTGTATAGATGAATCCTGCTCTGTACCTCCTTCTGCCTTCACCTCCTTTTTCTAAAAATGTCTACAGCTGTGCAGGCCAGTGAGTTCTACTTCAGTCTGCAGTGATATTCTGACTTGATAACATTTGTAAAACCCTATGGATATATGCATGTAAGGCCTGCATTTCTATTTGAAACTTAGCATTGAAAATCTACCCTAATACACCTCAGCACTGGGAATTCACCTCTGACTTGTTTTGTCAGCATGTGTTTGAGTACTTTTTTTTTTTTAAAGCTTGAGATTCTTTCAGCATTAAATATAAGGGATTTAGGTGATTTTTTTCTCTTACCCCACAAAAAAAAAAATTTGGGATTGAATTGATAGCTCCATTAACATTTTTGAGGTGATACTGGAGTTGAGGGTCTCACTTTAGTAACTAAAGTTGAGGGTTTCTCTTTAGTAACTTTTTTTTTTGCTTCTTTTTGCTTTCCAGTCAGATCTAATAAGAGCAGTTCTATTTGCATTTCCTATAAACTGTGCATTTTTGTTGTTCTTTTAATATAACTTATTTATTCCAGTAAGCCCATTACATTAAATAAGTGAGAAGTAATTTTAGTTTAAGCTTCATGACACACTCCACATAAACAGAATTATGGTGGTGTTCTTCATACTTATTTAATCCATCTTCTATTTAATCTAGTGATTTATTTGTTTGGGTTGCTTTGGTTAAAATCTTATCTGTGTCTGTGGCTGAATAATGCATTTCGGGTAGTTTTTTTCATGTCACTGGAAGTTAGGCAAATTTATCTTCATAGCCCCTTTCAGATATACCATGCCTAGTTTAGAGTCATGTTATGCATGAGTTGTAAGGAATTTCTGTGACTTTGTTGGATAAGTAGACTGCCTTGTTCCTCAAATCAGCTACAGTGCTTATGTTTTTGGTTGGTTTTTTAACTGTGAACATCAAAGAACTCAAGCTATAAAACCTTTTTCAGTTTTTAATCTTTTGGCCAGAAAATTTGGTTTGAGAAACAGTGGTCCCCATCTTTACTAGTTTTTCTCATTAAAAGATAAAACAAGCTAGCAACAATTGCTGGTTTTGTCTCTTCCTCTGGTTTGGAATGCTTGTGGAAGCATGTGATCTGCAGCAATGCATGACTGTTTGATGGCAGAACGTGGTTATTAGCTCCAGTTGCATGTGATTCAGGGAAGCTGTAACTGTGTTCTGTGCAACTGAAAAGTTTTGCAGAAGACGGCATTTTCAATGCAAAAATAACAAGATGATTGACAGCGAATTAATAACACTAAAAAGCGATAGTAATGAAAGTTTTATGGAACTTGCCCTTACTCTGAGAAGAGGGTGTGGCTTTCCTAATCTAACAACTGTGTTTTCCTCAGAAATAATAACAGTTGATAACACTTTGCCATTTGCTTTTTAGACATACCACCCCTGTTCTCAGCTCTCTTTGTAAATATTTTGCACAAAAATTAAATACTTAAGATTGACACTAAAGGAGGTCAGTCATTTGTCTTGCCCAGTGGGAGTTTTGTGGAAAATGGATGCATGATTTTTACATTTCAAACCTTATAGGTAACATAGAACTTTACATGGATGGGACAGCTGCAAAAACAATGTTTTTAATGGTCATCTATCTTTTTCCTCAGTATACACTGCAGGCATAAATTTTGTAAGGAGAAGGTTTGCTGAGCTCCTCCTAGTATTATCCAGTTTGTGTCACCTGGATCTCTCCCTAGGAATTTCCCTGTTTTGATCCTCTTTTATTCTGTTTGTGTTATCTGGTTTATGGCTGCTAGAGAGGAAAATAATAAACATTATTAACTAAATGGAATTCTGTCTTGTGCCTTTAACAAGTTCATGTCTATTTTGTATTATGGCTAATTATATATCTGTGTGTTCTAATATCTGCAGTGTAAGACCATGCTCTTCAGAATTAAAAAAAAAAAGACAGAGAAATATATTCTGATATTCTAGCATTTTATTTTACTATCTGTGTTTTTATTATCACGTGCTGTGTAGGAAAGTGCACTGAAAAGCATATGTGACTGCTGGTTTTGAAGTTTGGGGTTTTCTTCTCTGCAGAGAATTATATTATGACAGATGTTTCAGGTAGCATCAGATGCTTGATTTAAGAATGTAAATAGGATTATGATGATTTATGGAATCATTATTAATTGAGCCACAAAGAATAGGTCAGAAGTTCTAAAATGTGGTATCTTTTCTTGTGGGCACTGAATTCTTCTTCTGAAAGAAGCACTAGTGGCTGGGGCTCGTGATCTTTGCTGACTCACACCTCAAGTCATTCATGGGATTATTAAATTGCTTGCAACTAACCATCTACAGAAGTGTTAGCTCATACCTGGCAGTTATGTTGTTTACAGCAGTTAGTTTCAAGTTGAACTTTGTAAAATCGACTCAAATGTGCTGGAGAGAAAGAGCTCAAAACCAAACAAACAAGCGCAGAATGCTAATAGTAGTTGTTTGTTAGAGTCCACTGCTGTGTTTTCCTTTCTTGTTTTGTTGAGCAGTGATGCCAGAAAAGCTCAGTCTTCTTTTTTTCCTCATACTGGGCATCCACATGTACAATGCTTTTCAGTTAGAATTTGCTCTACCCTCTTGGAGAGCTCATCAGAGGACAAGCATCCTGTAATTCAAAGCAGCAAATAGATCTGTACCGGGAAATTTGTATAGAAAACTACAGAAAAACAAGGGGAAAAAAAAGTTTCCTTACCCCCCCCCCCCCCCCCCCCCCATCTTTTGTAACAGTGTAAAAGTTTAATTGACTTAAGAGGTACCAAATTACATTTTTAATAATGGTGCATGCTGTGGATACAATGCTCTATTCAAATATATAAATTTAAAACAAAAAAATTGCATAGGAGCTTTATACATGCCTACAGTCTGTAGAGACAAATCTTGACAATCAGTCTATGGACTTGGCAGTCTCCAGCTTAGGACACTGCCTTTTGGAGGTTCATCAGGAATCTGAGAAGGTAGATGTCAGGTTACTCATGATTTCAAGCCACTGTGGCTTATGGTGTGTAATGGTTTCTTGAATTTACTTGGCTCTTCTTGAATTATTTATTAAATTCAGTTGAGCCACCTACAGTCTGAATCACTTGGATATCTTACAGGTCATCTCCTTAATTACTTGAGGTTAAGCTTTCATGTTCAAGAATGTTCTTTTTGGGGTTAATATTCAACCTACTTTGCACTGAATTCCCATTTGCAGCCAGGCTTCTGAATGAAATTACCAAATTCCAAATGAGTTTAAAATTACTTCCAGCATCTCAGGTCTACTACTGCCTTATCCAAAGCAAAGAAAGAACAGGATCTTGCCACCACCTCGAGGGCAGAGTTCTGGGGGTGGATTTTTTTAGTGTAGGCATCATCCCAACAACTTTTCTAGTGCTTGAATTTGTTGACCCTGTGGAACACATTAGGGACAAGTGTATTTACAAAAGGTGGTTTTATTTTTGATGGGTGGGGAAGGGTTGAGTCATGAATTAGACTAGAAAGCTATTTACAATGGAGGGTGAATTTGCATAGAAAGATTGTATGCTGCTTTTCCACAGTAATTACCTGCTTAGATTTGCCAGCTCTTTTCCTCCGGCTGAAGGAGTGAATTTTAAGATTTAACTTTTTAGATTACTTTCAAAGCAACTTTGTTTAAGGTACTTGTGAGATCACAGGACAGGGTTCTTTCGTACTTGTATTGGATTATTTTTATCTAGAGAAGTTCAATGGTAACAATTTGTGGGAGGAACTCAGCACAATCAGGGTGTGAAATGCCTAAAGTGTTTGTTTCAAATCTGTTGATTCTGTTCCTACCGTTTTTGTTTTTTTTAGTCCCTGTTGCATATTTGACAATTTAAACAAATGCCACCTGTTTCTGGAACTCTATTGTTTCCTGACTTCAAGAAATGAATGATTTTATGCTAGTGCTGGGATTCTGTCAAGGCTTCAAAACAATATCTGCCCCAGAAAGTGAAGGTTGCATGCTGTTGGTCGAGCCCAGAGCTCTTGTCCTTGCTTTGGAAGGACAAATGGGGCTGACAAATCAGGAAACAAAATAATGGTGCAGTACATTTTTATCTGTTCAGGAGGAAAAGGTAACATAAGATCAACAACAGAGTCCTTGTTGTTTCTTTTTCTCTTGGATACCTATCAGAAGGTTGTTGGAATTTGCATGCTCCATTCTCTATTGACCTTAAGATGAGTGTTCAAGTGAAAAAACTGAGTTGGGGTGGCTGATGCAGTTACTGCCATTTCTGTTTGTCCTACCTTTCTTCTGTGTCAGGAGTAGCTGACAGTAGGAGCTCTCCTGAGTCCTTGCAGTTTGCATCCTGGTATACTAATAGAAGCTAAAATTCATGTTAGTTTATTTTACTGTATTGGACTGCAGACTGTGGTGTCTCAGATACAGCTCTCACTGTGCACAGAAAGAGGTTGAGGCAGGCAATGGCCAACAACAGCTTTGTTGTCATGATGCATTCTGCTAAGGAGTTGAGTCAAAATTGGATCGGACCAGCTGAGTAGATGAATAGAAAAAGTCCATGCCACTCAGAGCAATATGAAATAGCTTTTTTTTGTGTCTCTCTGATATTTCGATCTCCTGGATGCTTGAAGGTATATTCTACTTTATTGTCCTCATTCCATGCCTTCAACGTACCTCTTTTCCTCTCCTTTGTCACTTAACTTTGTTATTTCTAGATTTGGACATCCCAGTGGAAGCATGAATGCCCATAGACTATGTGAGGACTAAAGTGTTATTTTATAGAGTTGTTTTGAAAATAATGAGTATGTACTGTTGATGGATATAATACACTTCTAGTAAAAAGGCATAACATTTTAGAGTTGTCAGGCTAGTATACCTCTTGAGAAATAGGAACTCATTTTCAAAACAGATAGTGGTTTGAGTTATTCATCTTCAGGTTTGAGCAAGTAAGAGAAAGGATTTGTACTTTCTGAAATCAAAATGCTTAGTAGAGTTTAGAGTTTTAAGCTCAGAAACTCTTTGATCCTTTGTAGGCCTAAATTCAGTTAAGCAGTTATAGCAAACCTAACATCTGTTGAAGTACTTGGTGATATTTTTTCTAAACTCTTCTACTATTCAAGCAATAAATGCAAAAACTTTAAAAAATCAGAAAAACAATATTAATGATTCTCAGTTGCATTCTGAATATATTGCGTTTGCTTTTACTTCCCCTATTTCAACACTGATTAAGAGCCACACACAAATAAGGTTTGTACAGCTGGGAAGACTAAAATACCAGGATTTTTTCCTTCACTTAAAGTATGGATGGGCCTCTGAAGAATTGGGGATTGGCAACCCTGAAATGTAGTCATAATTACTTCTAATTCCTTTGTTTATGGAATGCTATGATTTAATATTAATTTTGCAGCTTAACATTGCTGCAAACAATGTTGTACATTGCACAGTGTTTGTTTCCTATGTTGTCTTGTTATTCAGCTGTTAAAAAAACTTGGGGTTGAAGCAGCAGTTCGTATCTTAGAAAGGAAAATTTGTACTCAGTACATTTATATCACAACTCTTTCTACTGGGATGGGGGAGGGAGAGCAAGAGAGGACTGTAGTCTGATTGCATCAGAATCCATCTTTGAACTTAACTATTTCTGAATATTCCATGTTTTTTAGTGCTGTTCTTCCTCTGACATTTGATAGGATATCAGTCAACTCAGGCAAAGCCAGATCTGTTCTAGTCAAAGGTTAATGGTCAGTTTAGTTGAGGTAAAGATTAATTAAATGAAATTAACTTCTCTGGAATGCCGTTAGTTTTCAATCGGGGCCAATTCAAGCTGCTATTTTTTCAAAGTAGGTCTCCAGCAGCACTTTAAGATCACTTTGTACCTGTTAGACAGAATTTGATGTATTGGATATTGTTCCCCACACCCTGCTGAGTTTGGCAGCTGTGGAGCTTAGCCCCACTGCTGTGGCTGTGGCTCCATCAGGTGAAAAGAGAGGCTGATTCCTCTTTTGACAGGTACAGTAATGTAAAACCCCATTTTGGATGGCAAAAATGTGGCATAGAGATGCAGTGTTTTTTTAATGATCACTTATCTAAACCCTTATCTCTTTATTCTATAAGAACATGGCATAAATGGTGTATTTGTTGTGACTTGTCCCAAAAGCCTCCACCCCTTCACAGAAGTGTAAAAGGGGAGAGACAAGAAAAGAGTTAGTCATTTGTAGACAGGTTTTCATATAGTGTTCTGTGTGAGCACATGACTGCTTGAGGGATCCTTCTCCTGTTGCTAAGAAAATGGAAGAAATTATTTAGATGATTTAAAATGTTTTTGCTGGCACTCCAAGATGCCATGTTTCAGAAGAGGTGCCGTAGACTAGTCAAGACTAGAATGAACTTTTTCTACCACATCTCTGCCATGTTGAAGAATTCATGCTACAAAAGATAGGTAAATTTTCCAAATTGTATTTTTGATACTTGTACTGCTTTTTTAAGTAGAGTAGAACACTAACACAGGGTAGATAAGCAGCTGTGTTTTTAATAAAGTGTTAACAGTGTAATGGTAGTAGTGGAATTATTCTTTGGTGTGGGTTTCTTTTTGTTTTGTTTTTACAAACCTGCTGTGGGATAGACAGCCATTATGAACTTTAAAAACTTTTCAGGACTCTCTGAAGTGTTTTGCCCTTGCTTGATCTATTTAGAATTTTCTACTTGTATTTGAGAGCTTCTGCATGAGTAGGGCATGGCAATTTACTGATATTAAGTCAAGTAATTGGATTTATTTAAAATGTGTAACATTGCATGTCTTCAGGTTATCTCTCCAAGTATTGTGTTTGACAAGTGCTGACAGTAAATCTGGGAATTCTAGATAACCTGACTTCCTTGCAAATCTTCTTAGTTTGTATATGAACATGTAGCTTTCTGTGTAGGCCTCTGTTGAAAAGTAGTGGAGTGGAAAGTCTAAATGTATTGGCTCAAAGAATTGTTTTAACTTTTGTACAAGGCTTGTATTTGTGTGTTTAAATATTTGTGAGATGATAGCTACTTTTTATAGCAAAGAATTCTCAGATATGACACTGTTTGTAACTGGTTATAGATGGTTACCCTGATGGTTACCCTGATGGAGGTTTGTTTCTGTAAAGGGGAAAGGATTTTTACTTCTAATAGCAGCCCTGTACTTTATGCTTTACATATGTTTAGGAAAAACTTCAGAAAATACCTTGCTATATTTGCTCATTAAGTTTTGCAAAGTGAAAATACTCTTGAGTTAAAATTGCCTCATATGGTATGTACATGTTATACTGTCCTGCCAAACATATCTTGCAGAGCTTTGGGCTTCAGTTAAGCTCAGATCTTGATTTGGTGCCTTTTATGGTTCTCATATTGGCCTGCAGTGTGAGGCACATGTGTATGATGCTCAAGCAGGAGGTTCCATTCTTGCTGTGGAATTGCAAGAATGGAACATCTTCTGCTGGCTTGTCTTACCTTTATAGTGTGGCAAAACCCAAATGCTTGTGCCTGGTATATGGCCTGCAATTGAAGGGCTTTGAAACTTTGTGGGGAACACTGCCTAGAAACATACAGGGATCAAATGCTATAAACCAGGGGAGGTCAAAGGGGAAGCTGTTGCTGAATATCTGATAGTTTCATTGTTGGTTTTGTTTTCATGGGGAATTTGCAGCACTTATTATCATCTCTCTGTTCTAATACTTTGAAGAGCCAAAATGCTCCTTATTGTAATGCAGAGAAAAAATTACCACTGAATTTACTCTTGAGTTTGCAATGCCTTAACTCAAATGTAATAGAGAGAATCCTTGGGGTTTCTTTACTTTTAGTTCCATGTATTTGAGTTGCTGTGCCCTGATGAATTTCTCTGCTTGCCAGAATGTAGTGGAACATGTGATCATATTTGGAGAACAATACATAGACCTTGAAGCATAAATTTGGGCACAAAAGGCTTAATTTTGTCATTTTTCTTGCTAATTCATTTTTGTAATTTCTGTGCAGAAGCTTTAAAACAAGCACTTTTCATCTCTTTGCTGTTATCATACTTTTTGTTCCTGACCCATAAATAATTTTCTCACAAATTTGGATTTCCTTATTTGAGGTAGTACACTTATTTTCAATAATTTAAAAAATTTGGCAAAATACCTTTCCTCATAGTTCAAAGATGGAATTTCCACAGGAAATAAAGTTACCACTGAAACTTGTGCTCCCTGGGAGATGCTTCAAAATCTGAAAGATCATGGAAGTATTTGACAAAAAAAAACATTGGATTAAGTCCTTGCAGACTAATTATGGAGAAAATAGTAAGAATGTTCACTTATTGAGTCTGAAATAGCTTCACATTGTCTACTCTAAGAATGTCTTGATTCTATCGCAAGAACACTACAGACCAGACAGGGTTGTCTCTACCTTAGTGTGCCTTGCCATGATGGAAGTCTTCAAGGAAATTTGTAGTTTTTTGGATTGTAAATTTAAACCACTGTCTTCTGGCAGAAATCATTGTCACTTTGTGAATGTATTTCCATACTGCAGTATGTTGATGTAATCTTTAAACCTCTGCAGTTGAATTTTTGTTTCATCCTATGTCTTTTACTACTAGAGGTGCATTTCATTGAATTATAGGAAGGTTCAAATAGCTTTTTTTACTGGTTTTGTGTAGGCTGTGGTAAATGTAAACATAGGCAACAAGAATGCATAAGGTCCTTATTGCAGATCCATAAAACCTGATACCTAGATTAAGAAGGTAAGAGGAACCAAACAGAGAGGATAAGGCGGCACATACAATAATAATTTCCCAAATTTAAAATGAGATTGAAACCCCCATGAAGAAATGAACCATTATCTTGATATTCTATCTTCTTTTTTCACAATGAAATCTTCTAACATAATTCATCTCTTGACACCAATACTCAGCTTAACACGTATCTGACGTGCTGCAAGCTTGCAAACTGAAATTTACATAAATACTTTAATGATTTTTCTTAAACCTTAGCAAAAGCAAGCAGTTGCTGCATCTCCTCTGTTACCTTGGGAATGATACTCAGAAGGGGACAAAATAACTAAGATAAACATTGATTTCAAATTCTGTACTCCTCTCCTGTTTTGTTGTCTTTTCTGCTTTCCCAGTAAATATTATTTACAGTACAAAGCTCAGTCTTCCAAGCTCAAGTTTCTCCAAAAATGTTGCAATTGGAAAGTGAGGGAAAACAACCTAGGGTAGAAATAGCGGAAGAAATAACAGTAGGTAAAGATAATAGAAAACCTGAGCAATAATTGGGAATCAGACATATCAGACATATTAGACATATGTCTTCTTGTCCAAATATAGCTTTTATGAGAATGTTTTAAAAATCAAACCAACAGCTGTTTTCTGTAGGAAAATGTTGCAGTCATCCTGCACTACTGTTTTTTTAGATTATGTTACAAAGGTGCTCCAGCCCAGTCAACATTAGTTATAAAATGCTTTGACACCAATACTCTGCTTAAAGTTCAAGAACATTTCATGTTTTTTGCATTTTGCATAAATTATTCATTATTTCTATTTGTAGACTAAGGTGTTGATCCTTCAGCTTGTTCCCATGGGGCTCAACTGCAATTCCCTTTAAAGCTCTAGGTAATTGTACACCTTTTTATGTTTTATAGGTTTAATTCAGTAGGAAAAATAGGGGGAGAAAAAGATCATTAACAAATCAGTCCAGGTCATGACAGTGCTAAAGGAAACCTCTGTTGTATAAAATAAGGCTCCATTTAAATTCATAGCCAACATATTGAAAGACCAAGATAAATACAGGCTTTGGGAGTCTTTTTTCAAGACAGTCCTCCTCTGCATTCCATTATGTAATGTGAAGACTTGCCATAGTGGTCATATTTTGAGACATCCAATTTAGTTACCTACTGATAGACCTTACAGATCCTCTGTGGCTTTAACAATATTCACAACTCTTGTTAAGTAGAAATTACTGAGAAGGCAGATGAGTGTCTCTTCATACCTGTTGTGGCCTGACAGTGTTACTCAGAAATGTTTGTTTTTTCTGTCTAAAAGGAAGCCTTCTGCGGCCACTCTTGTCCTACCTACTGTAACCTCCCCATCACACCACCTCACATACTTTTTCAATATGCCTTAAAGCCATAGAAAGAAGGATGGAAATTTTATTTGCTGTTGTGATTTGTTGAAAAACTGCTTATCGTGGCTGCAGTTAATGCAAATCATTAAAAGCTCTGGAAATACAATTGTTAATTAACAACTATTTAGTAATATATTTATTGTAATTTTAGATTTGGAAAAGAAAACTTCTTCTCCCAGCCTTCATGGACCTTATATTTATTCTGCTTACCTACGGAAGTCTAGTAAACAAGTGTTAATCCTTAGAAAATTTCCTTATGGGCCATTGGTCTATCTTGAATTCTGTTTCAGTGATGTATTAGTTAGAGGAAAATACTCCCCTCTAGGCTTTAGCTACAGTTCGTGCTCAAGCATGAATTCAGGCCAGCTATAGCAAGTCTGTGCTAGGTATGACCGGTTCTGGAGGATGTACTTGACTGACCTTCCTGCCAAAGAGTACTGGGAGCAATGTACAGCACAGTCCCAGCAGTTCCTCATTCAGATCAGGAAGACATAAGGAAATCTCTGACAGTCTCGCTCATTTTTGCCTTTCATACAGCAAGGTGTCATAAGAACATGTGACATATATCTGTACGTATTATTTTTTCCGTGCTGGCATTCACATTTCTGAAGATGGTGGTGGTATCTGCTTATAATGCAAAAAATTCTTGGTTTGTGTTTTGTGTTACTTTAGAGTAATTAAAAATTGTCTATGCGTCATTTAAGACTGAATGTACAAATGGAAATTAAAGCAACAGTCCACAAAAAAGAACATTCAGTTATATTGTCTTCCACAATAGCTTTTAATTTCTGTCTTGGGTTGAACATTATATATTGTCTTCCACAGTAGCTTTTAATTTCTGTCTTGGGTTGAGCATTACCTTCCAAACTTGGCTTTATGTCTTTCAGTTCAGTATTGGTCATGTAAATCTATTATATGTGTCATGCCCTTTGTCAGCCTTTTGTCATTAAATGTAGATGATGTCATATCTATTGCATGTGACATTTAGTGGTACAGTGTAGGACTGTACTCTTAAATATTAAGATTAAGCTAAGGTTGATAGAGTAGCTTCAGTAATTTCCACAGACATGCTATTTTAGTGATACATTCTTTACACAAGTATATAGGACAAACTTAATAAGATTTATTATGTGCATTTTTTTTTCCTCTGAACAGCTGGGTTGATTTCAATGCAGTAAACCAGATTCTATATCAAACTTCAGTTCCTTTTTAATTGTGAGTGTAGTTCTTTGTAGAGTTGTACCGAGTGTTTGAAATTATAGTAATATTTGAAATAAAAAAAAGAACGTTATTGACTTGTTGATCTACAGCATTAATGTTTAAACTGCTGATACTGTTAGTTTGTTTCTTTATGGATCAAATTAATTAAAAGACTTTTCAATTAAAAGTAAAGAGAGTCACTTTTTTTTCTTTTTTTTTTTTTTTTTTTGGTAAATAAAATAATGGGAGCCCTTTCTCCTGAACAAGGGAAATTTTGCAGCTCGTTGAGCGGGGAACACTACAGAGAGAGCAATTGGCAACCTGTTGTGATTGTGATGAATGAGACCACAAGTGTACATCTGGGTGCGGATTCAATTGTTTCTACTTACTGGGCATTGCTTTTCACAGGCATCATTTCCATCATGATACCAAATGTATCTTACAAGTCCTTTTGAGTAGCCCTTAAAGAAAAAGCAGACTGTAACACTGTTGGGATTTTTAATATCGCCTAATAGCTTAGAATAAAATATTGAGCCAGCACTTCATTTTCCTTTAAATGGCCCACCAGTAACAATAATTCTTTATGAAAGTAACTAAAAATGTCTTTATATTTAATATGTTAGGCTGCAAATTGTACTTCATATTATTGGTGTTTTCAGAATTTATTTCTTATCAGCGCCTTCCCATGACATTTCCTCTTGCAAAATACTTGACTCTTCTTCCTCCCACCCCCTTTTGTGTTTACAAAGTTCACTTTAATTCTTCTGTGTCTATTCTGATTAAAAAGAAGTAGATTTTAAAAAATGTTGTAGCATTACTAAGAAAAGATTGTGAGGCTGCTGTGTAATGCCTGAGTGTCCTGACAGACAGTGGGCCACATCTGACACAGACGGGTCTGATTTCTGAATCTTCTGGTTTTCAAATGCACAAAAGCATCTCAAATTATTATTGTTGAAATATCTGTTTGTTTCCTGTTGAGAGCTGTGAATCCAGAGTTAGATGTCTGTACCTTGTGCCCAGGCTTTGTGCTGAGATCCTGATGAGGGTAGTAGCTGTGGAAGGGAAGGACACCCCTGCCCAGATCTCCAAGTGGAGATCTGTGGGTGAATTGCCTGGGAGGCCTCACCCTTCTCAGTGACCTCTGCCCTCAGCATCCCTCTCTCTGCCCAGCCCCAAACTGCAGTGAGGCAGAGCTGCTGCCTCTCTGCAACCAGAGGGCTCTGTGGGAGAAGGGGGGAGAAAGAACAAAAAGGATACACTGGGGAAAGAGGTGCAAGGACTCTATTCCCTTCCCTTCCCTTCCCTTCCTTTCCCTTCCCTTCCCTTCCCTTCCCTTCCCTTCCCTTCCCTTCCCTTCCCTTCCCTTCCCTTCCCTTCCCTTCCCTTCCCTTCCCTTCCCTTCCCTTCCCTTCCCTTCCCTTCCCTTCCCTTCCCTTCCCTTCCCTTCCCTTCCCTTCCCTTCCCTTCCCTTCCCTTCCCTTCCCTTCCCTTCCCTTCCTTTCCCTTCCCACTCCCACTCCCACTCCCACTCCCACTCCCACTCCCACTGCAGCTTCCAGCACAGCCAACGTTCTCTAGGGACAGACCCTGGCTTTTAATGAGGCCACACTGAGTGGGGGCTGTATGGGAAGAAGGGTGTAGTAACATGAAAGACACCTTTGCAGTAGTCAGGGCTATTGTAGGGGAGCTTGCATGGGTAAAGCCTTTCTCAATGAATGTGGTAGCGTGACAAGAGCAGAAGAACCATGGGGGTCACCAGAGATGTCCATGTTGCAGAACTCTGTACTGGGTGTGCATCCTTCACTGTGCTCTGAATAACACAATGCACAAGTTCTCCTTACACACCTCCTGAGCTGGGGAAGGACATCCCATGGCTGGATGTAGGAATGCATGTGGATGTTGGGCAGCAAGCATCAGAGATGTAGTCAGTTTTGATGCAAAGGTGTCTCTGCAATCAATGGCTCATAAGATCGGGGGATGGTTTGTCTTAGAGCTGCTGAAGAGTGTAGGTTCTTTGTTCTTAGTGAAACTGACCTTTGTAATTCCCCCAAAGGTGAGACAGTGGGGAGGAGGAGATGGAGACAGTTTCTCAGTCCTTAGCTGAGGCACTGTGACAGACTAGTACCTTTATATTAGTGTTAAATATTGAGGAAAATACTGATTTGCGCACTTACAAAACATATTTTATATGCTTTTTTCCTGTGGCTGATCTGAATTTATTTAAATCCTAAGCAAGTGTTTCAAAACTAAAAATCTCCCTGGTTCAGCCTTGAAATTTGGAAGATTATTCAAAAGCTTCTCGTACTAGTTTTTGTTTCTGGTTTCTTTTACACTCCCCTTCTTCCTCCCCCCCACACCTCCACATCCTCATAGTTTAGCCATGTCTGTCTGGCTAATTGTTTATTTAGATTTTAGCATTTCATATTGGGTACTTAGATATTGTTGAATGCAACACTCTACATATTCCTAGTCAGGTATAACCAACCAGTTTATAATCCCATTTCTTTACCCGTTGTTTTTTGGTTTTTGTTTCCATGGGATATTATGAGCTGACTAAGAGATTGGGTTAATTGAGTGGATATCAAACTGAAGATCTTGATATCAATAACTGGCAAAATATTCTGACACTTGGGTTCTCAGGGAAAAATATTAAAGAAAAGGACTCAAATTCCAAGTAGATGGACATTTACTTACCAGGTGTATTTGGACTAAACCAAGAACTCATAATGGGAAAAAAAGAATTTGTCAACAAACAATGACTTAGAGGTCAAGATACACAAGTGTAGCATCATAGTTACAAAAAAAAATTAGCTATGTAATTTCTTGCAGAAGAAATTGGAGCAAACAGCAAAGTGTTCTTCAACTGTAAAAGTTAAGAGAGAGAAAGGAGAATGCAAGGGTGACCTCTGCAAGGTCCAGATGGTATAAAGAATAGAAATTATTTCGCAATGGTCCAAAAACTAAGTAATAGTTCATGAATGCAGACAAGGCAGCTAAGGCAAGCCAGATAATAGTTCCTTCTTAAAGGATCTATTCCAGTACTTTTTAGAAAATGTGCTTATTTCCTTAAATCTTTTAGAGATGTTGAGAAGGGATAAAACCATATTATTGGAGACTAACACAAAAACATTGAAGAAGATGAAAAAATAACTAAGAGGTGGAGTTCCATTAGCATACCATCAGCGCTATATGTTCATTAACTGTGAAGAATTTTTCAATCCTGTTCTTTTGAGAAAATCTGAGTTTTGTTTCCATGTTTGTTTTTTGCCTCTTTCAAAATGATTGTGATTGCCTCAAGTTTATTGTGAGAAACTGTATTATTTAGCAATCTGTATTCTGAGTTCAGAGCTTTAAACTACAACATGTAGCATCCTGTCACTGGTAGCAATTACTGCTGGTTGCATCAGGAGAAAGTAAAAACAGATACTTAGCTCTCTTCACATGATTGTTCTCTGGGATTGTCACTGTATAGGACTGTGATGCTGAATCTAAGTAACCCCTATGCCCTTGAGAAAGTAATACAAATGGAAAGAAATATTTTCTAGACAGGTTTGCTTACATGAGAAAGAAGTCTTAAGAGTTTTCAGAGTGTTTTCCTCTTTCTTGCACTCTTTTAGGGTTAATTCTTTTATTATGTTTCCATTGACTCTGCTTCAGCCCTTTGACTTCTATTTGAAAACAATTTTGAGCAAAGACTTTGTCACAGTTGTAACAGAATTCAAAGCTTATAAATCAATCATATGTTTGGGTCACCTGAGACCTTCTCCTTGTAAAACATAAAGCCAAAGAGCAGTTAAATCTAAATGCTTGGCATTTCTTCTAAAATGTTGAGTGTCAAATATTTACCCAAATATTTTTCATAGTCCTTTAGAATACTTGTTCTCCCACCTTAGTGAGAGAAACTCAATTATTTTCTTTCTGCTCCTGCTCTGGTAAAGTGAATTTTGTGGCTGAAAGCAGAATTCTTCTGTTTTGAGACTGATTTTTCCATGTTTCAGGAAATTCAGTTTGCCATATTCCATTAAAAAATTATTTTTAAAATACATATGACTCTTAATACTCAGGTTCTTTTTCTTTGCTCTTGACCTGCTGCCTGCTTCAGTCTATCTCATTTAAGGCTACTGATTATATTGCAGTATAAGAGAAATATTTTATCACTGTAGCTTCAATCCAGATAATGGACTCACCTGGTCTTAAAATCTCATTTTAAGCATTTTTTTTCTTTGTTTTCCTTTTAGCCCAGTCATTGAAGGAGTTTGCTCGGCTCCTGATTGCTGTTGAAGAGGAGAGAAGACGACTGGTAAGTTTGCTGGCAGTAATCTTGCATTGGACCTCTCCTTGAGTAAAATAGTACACTTTTTTCTATTCTCCCTGAAGTGATTTTTTAAAAATTTTATTTGTCTTGTAGAGGTTATGTACATCATAAGAATTATTTGGAATTCTTACACAAAGGCAGAAATGTACTAGCACAAACTACAGCAATTTTCATTAAACTGTTCAACCAAAGATGTTTGCATCAATTTAAAAATTGTTTTCTCTGTGTTTCCTACCTTCCTGCTTCCTGACCCAAAATAAGCTTTGAATCCTGGTGTACCTTTCCCTTCTTGCAAAAAGCTTATACTGGAGATGTAGATCTGTGTTGTATTTAATGAAATACTCTTGAGTGTTGTGCAGTGAATGTATGCTAGTAATCCAAGAATTTGAGAAGTGATAAGAAAAGAAAGCAAATTCATCACCTGAGAGAAACTCCTGTAGAATACATTATGGATCAGTCTGGCTAGAGTCATCCATTGATATGGTGTCCTTATGCCACTTAAATCTGCTGTTTGCTTTGGTTTTTATATTTCTATTCTAATATAGCTTTGTTAAAGAAGTTTTAGATGTATTTTAATGGAACTATTTAAAAAAATCCAGGTGAGCAGTGAAGCTATTTTTGTCCTTTCTTAGGAGTCAGTCATGAATAAAGGAGTGCGCTAAGAATTAATATCAGTTGGGGGATTTTTAAATATTGTGAAAATTTATCTTGCTCTAATCTATCCAAAGATTATGTCTGTGCTGGTTTTCCTTTCTCTTATGGGTACTTAAAACATTAAGGTAAGGCTTTTATGACTCAGATTGGAACAAATTTACTAATTGAGAAAAAGTTGATATAAATTTGTCTTAAACTCAAAGTAAATAGCCATAGAATTGCTCTCCCACTATTTCTGTTTATATACATATTTTAAAATGGCAAAGTCATAACATTTATTTAGTACAGTTGCATAGCTAATATCACTTAAATGTATAAAAGTATAATTATTTTTTTACTTCGTGCAAAACATTTTTTTCTGGGTAGCAGGAAGAGTGAGATGACTGTTCTTAAAAGTTGGTTAGCAGAACACTTATTAGTTCCTTAATTAAACAA
This sequence comes from Calcarius lapponicus, assembly GCA_039654755.1. Lineage (NCBI taxonomy): Eukaryota > Metazoa > Chordata > Aves > Passeriformes > Fringillidae > Calcarius > Calcarius lapponicus. Next base: position 75,170,408 of record CM077462.1, on the reverse strand, counting down.
TGTTTTAAAATTGATAGCTTTCCAGTTTAAGTTAAAGATTATTATGAGCTAACTATTAGAAAAAAAAGCAATGAATAGATGAGGGTTTTATTTTTCAAACTCATTAGTCTTTCGTAATATGTAAAAAAATTCCTTTTATTTTCTCTCTTTCCCCTTTCCCCTCAGAGGAGTCACTATCATTTTCAATTTTAGAAGTTTATGGCCTCTCTTTGGTTTATAATTTGATCTTGCCATATACTGTTTTTGTAAAAGATGTAGGAAGGCCTTTAGCATAAAAGAAGGCAAAAAAATTAATAAGTGAAAAAAGACCAGTCGGATGGAATAATATGTTTTGTTCTATATCAATATGATTTCTGTGGGAATGCATGGATTGTATAGCTGAGTGAGACCCTGGGTGGATTAGCAGTGTCCACCAAAGCTGCTGTGTCACTGCCCTCCGCATCTGGGCAGGGAAGAGAAAATACAAGGGAAGGCTCATTGGCTGAGATAAGGGCAGGGGGAGATCACTTGACAATCACTGTCATGAGCAAAACAGACTCGACTTGGGGAAATCTGTTCAATTTAATGGCAAATCAGAGTAGGGTAATACCCAAATCTTCAAGAAGCTTCTTCTGCCCCTCCCTTCTTTTGAGGCTTTACTTTAATCCCAGTTTTCTTCATCCCAGCAGCAGAGAAGGGCAGGGGATGAAGGCTGCACCTCATTCCTCCCCATGGGGAGGACTGCTCACACTCTTCTCTGCTCCAGTACTGGTCCCTCCCTTGGGGGACAATCTCCACAAACTTCTCCAACATGAATCTTTCCCATGGGCTGCAGTTCTTCATGACCTGCTCCAGCATGGCTACTTTCCACAGGATTGAGTCCTCCAGAAACAGGCTGCTCCAGTGTGGGTTCCTGCAGGGTCTCCAGATATGAAGAAGCTGCTCTTGACTGGAAGTTATTTGTATCCATCTTTTCACTCAGTTTGGAATAACCTCATTCAGTTCCCATTCTCTGTCCAGATTGAGAACATTGAGGACGCACAGTTTTCATGGTAGTTATATTTGCATAAAAAGATTTATCAGACTTAGGATTTCTCTAGGTTTAAAATGTTTGAGCTGCCTGTTGGTGTGCTTAATTATTACTGGAGTAAAAGTATCACCTTTGTCAAAGATGTGGATTTTTTATTCTCCAGTTTCTTACTGCCATTTTCTACATGTCATAGAATCCAGAGGTCCCTGTGAGGATCAGTGTGCCAAATAGATTCCTAGTAGAAGGTTTTTCCTTGATAAACTTGTAATTTAACTGTGGAATCTTGAGAGCACTTTTGCTTGCTTCTGAGGAAGTTTGGAGCATTATGCATACACTAAGATTTCTCTGCTGGAAGCGCTTAAAGTCAGCCAATTTGCAGCTAAGTGACGATATTAAACAAGGTTCTCAGCTGATGGGAAAGCTTGAGACATGGCATGCAGGTCTTTAAGAATTTAATTTCCTTCAGCATAAAGAGAGAAAACATACAAAAGTTATTTTTAAAAAGCTTGTTCTTCCTGACATTTTGTAGAAGGCTTGGAGAAAAATACCTAGGCAATGTTGTGGCTATTTTTGGATATACTTCATCATACTACTTTTAACTTTCTTTTAATTCTTGTAGCATGTAATAGTAAAAGACACTGTTGTCTCAGTGAATGCTGGTTGTATGAGAATATGGAGTGAGAGATATTAATTTTGCATAGGAGCTAATGGCCTTGTTTCCCTGCCTTGAACTTTATTTTGTTAAATTATGAGCATACATATAAGTGCATTAATCAGGTTAGAATATGAAAAGTATAAAAAAGTATATATTCATGTGACCAATTTATTTCCAATCTGATGCCTATTAAATTCTTCATAAGTCAAATTATTTTTTTGTCTTAGTGAACACAATGTTGGAGTGCTTGTCCACTGATTGTATAAATGAAGTGTTTCCAGTGGTCATGGAAATAGTTTGAGAAGGTGTTTAGCAAGTCTTCTCTCCTTCCTGCATAAAGAACCAGAAAAACCAGAATTTTTTTTTTATTCAGAAGAAGCTAATGTAACAAGACATTATAAACAGTATTATTAGGAAAAACACTGAAGTATAAAGTCAAATGAAACTGCATGTCACATAAATATTCTGTTTTGTAAGGCCTTGTGGCCATTATTACTGGCAGCAGTAATAATATGGTGATTACTGCAAGTCAGCTTCTTTTATCCTTGTCTTTTATTTTTTGATGCTAGAAAATTGACAAGTAGTTAGAAAAAACAGAGGCCATGCACCACACATTTCCCCTTTAAAAAGAAAATAAAGGAAAAAGTAACTCATAATATAGCTCCTTTTATGATGTGCAGCCTTAGGTTTTGATGAGGTCTGTCATTTTGTGGTGGTGTTAATTTAGAAAAAAAGAAAAAAGAAAAAATTATAAAACAAAAAAAAAAGAGAAAAGAGGTAGGCAGGGAGAGAGGAGAAAGAGAGAGATAAAAAAGTCAGATTCATCTCTGCTGCATTTCCAATTACTTCAGCAGCAAGGCCATCAGGGTTGTAGAATAATGACTTCTATTTCCTAGTGTTTATTAGGGAACAATAGAGATGCTATAATTTAATCCCATGTGAATGTTTGAATCTTTATCAAGGGAATTTACTTAAAATAATTTCCTTCCTCTTTCACTGAATTTGCATTCTTTCTGTTAAATAAGTGATATATTTTATTTTACAGATTCATATTTTATTTATGCTTCCTATTAATTTTATATTGTTAGTAAAATTAATAACAAACAGAAATAATCTGTGAGTAAAATAAAATGCTACTTCCTTTTCTTCTTGGAGGATTATTCTGTGTTGGCATCAGTATAGATGAACTGGTTCATACTACTGGCCCTAGAGATCCCCTATGGGTTTGAAGCATTGAATGAGTTCTCTTGAGTGGCAGTGTTATCTTGCTGGAACTCCCTGATTATTTCTGAGAGTCTACTAAATCCAAGACTGAAATAGGCTCTTAATTCTTAAATTCCTTGCTATTTATCCAAGTTTTTTTTTCGTTGTTGGCAGGTGATGAATGGCCCCAGAACTTTTTCTGTCTGGCATCATGATTCAGTGAGATTCCTGACCAATATTAAATACTCCAGAGGATATATAAAAATTCTGAAGTGGATAGTTTTGTACTATGCTCAATGAATATTTTTCTTTATAAAGTCAGGGTTTTTTTGTATCTAATAATCTTTGTGCTTCAGACAGTATCTCATTTTCGTGGACTTTTTTTGTATTAACTGGATGTTCTCATTGTGGCTCTGTATTTGCCCTCACACAAGGGGTCTGATGCTATCTGCTTCCAGGGAAAGCATCAAAATATTCCGTTTCAAAAGCTGCACTTGAAGAAAAATAAATGAGCTGTTAAAACCAGCTATCCATGGAATGGTACATAAAATCAGATACTGAAGGGCACAGCATGTTGTTGAGCAGAATTAACCTTTTCCCTATAATGCAAAGTGCATTACAGATTCCATCAGAAGAGTAAGCAGTCTCCTATCCACAGGGGCAGCTTATTTCTCAGTTTATACAGGGGAAAAATAACATTGCATGTACTAGCACCCTGAGACTGCAGAACAAACACCTGGCACTTTGTTTTGCATGGTGTCTCTCAAATTGCAAAAAAATGGTGTTTGATGGTGTTTGGATATACTTGGTAACTGTTTTCAGTGTTTTTCACCTCTCATGCAAGATTTGGCATTTAAATTAATCTCCTTGGTAGGAGTCTGCTGGGAAGAACACTGAAAGTGTATTACTGTAAGTGAAAGAAAATGCCACAAATAAAAGGACTTCTTTGAAGTTACGACTTTTTTTTTGTTTCTGTATTTTTGTTGTTCCTCCTACTCCCTCTCCCCCCACTATGTTTGCTGTTTAAAATTAATTAAAAGCACCTGGGTTTAGCAAGTTTTATTTTTTTCCTTTACTTAAGATGGCTGTGCATCCTATTAAGTTATTAAGGTGCCATGGACTGTTTTGTTAACTAACTTCTTTGGAAAGACTTTCTGAATTTCTGCATCAGATTACGAATTTGGAAGTACCTCTTTGAGGTTTCTCTTGAAGAAGGATCAGTAAATCAGTACTGATCTTTTAAATTTCTTATAAAAATAATTATTACCTACATTTATCTATTTTTTTTCACCTTTTCTTCCTCCTATTTCATCCTAGGTATAGCAGAGACCATATTTGATATTAATTACAGAAAAATCTATGTCTTTGGTAATGGAAGTTCTGCAAGATAGGAAAATACTGGTTTCAATGGTTTTGGGTTTTGGGTTTGTTTTTTTTTTTTTTTTTGCTTGATTGTTTATTTGTTGTTGTTGTTGTTTTTTGGGTTTTTTTTAACTATCAGCTTACTGTCCTCTGACAGGCTAAGTTTTAGAAATCATTAGGAAAATTACTGGAAACAAATGGCATGCTTTCACAAAGCTTTTTTGGGGAGCCCCCATTTTGAATACTCGCTACATGCATTTCTGGCCAGAAAGTATTATGTGAACTACAAAAGATACAGAGGAAAGCAACAAGGAAAGCTTAATACCCAGAGGTGAGAATGAGAAGAGACTGCAAGGAGGTCTCTTTGATTAGCTTTAATTAAAACAAATTAGATCAACGTTATATGGAGGCCTGTGATTCATTAATTGAAATGACATCTTTCAGCACGCTTGAACTAGTCCTCAGCAGCAGGTTAACACTTCAGCCCTTGACATCAGATTTTTCTTCCTTTTTTTTTTCCTTGCTGATACTATTTTCACTCTTACTTTGTAAGGATAAACAAGAAAAAATATTGCAAAATTACTTGGAGACTATTGCAGAAGCAAGAGTGTGGTCAGTAGCATTGCATGGTTTTCTGCTGTGTTTTAACTCTGGAATGACTGGAGGAAATGTGCTACACAGAATTTTATCTAATTAGCCGTTTGCAGAACCAGCTTTGCCTTAAATCTCAGTCAGCTTTGTGTTACCTCTTCACATTAATTGCACATCTGTAGAGTGTAGACCTTTTGAGAAAAGGTCTTCCTGTTGTGCTGGTACAAATGTTTGTGTGGCTGAGTGGTGAACATAATTGGAGAAATGATCCAGCTGGAAAAATAATTTCTCTCGCACTAACTTTCTATTACTTCCTTCCAATCACTGCAGTGCACACAGGAATAACGAAGAGCTTCTATCCAGAAGACAGTAATTACTTTGATATAATTGCTATCAAAAATATACTAGAACTGTACCTTCACTTCCCTGCAGATGTTATCTCTGATCATTATAACTGAAATATGAAATGAGAAAGCGATATTTCTGTCATGCAGGCATATTTCTGTCATGCAGACTTCCTAGAGAGCAAATCTGCAACATGATTGTTTGGTGGGTTCTTGTTGAGAAGGAACTTTCAATGCAGCTTTCCCCCTTGCCCCGTCTTGGGCTCAAAGGAATCCTGTTTGCTGTCTTTCTCTGCACCACTTAAGTATCAAAATACACGTGTTCAGTGGATGTTTCTTAGCATTTGTGCTCAGTTCAAAAAAACACACAAAAACCAGAGAAATAAAAGTAAAAAGTTCATGTTCTGTTATCATTAAGGTAGCTTAACATATAACATCTGTATGTATTTCTGAACTTTTCTCAGATAAAGAATACATACTAGGCCAGACAATTTGGAGATAAAATTATGGGTGCTATTAGTACAGAGCATTAGCTGGCTTTTCCAGATAACACTGCATCAGCTTCCATCATTGTACACTTGGTATATTACTAATTTGTTTAAATCTAGTTCTAATTTCTTCAATAATATTCATGATTTAAAATAATTTCTACCTTTTTTTGTGTGTGTGTAAATGAAGAAAAAACAGTCATCCTGGAACATTTGAGTATGATAACTTTCAAAAGATCAAACTGGTCTCAATAGAAACAAATTGCAACTAGTCCCTCTCACACCCCTGTAACTGCCATCCTCAGAAACTGAAAATACAGGTCCATATTTTCATTAACTTTGCAGAAGGTACTTCTGGAATCACTGTGTTGTGACAGAACAGTACTATTAATTCAGAATATGTTCAGAGTTTTATGATCATGAAGTCAGCAGAGAACCTACTGTTCATGTTTCTTAGCAGCTTTCTCTCTACATTTTTCTTCTTTTGAAAATGTGAGTTATTTCCTGTTAATATGAATGTCCAGAGTGCAGAACCATATCATCTGCAGAGCCTTTTGCATCCTGTGCTCCTCATCTTGGGCCTAGATAATTTCATTGCGCTTAAACCTACCTGTTGAGGAGGAAAGCAATTTGACTGTTTTTAGAGAAAGTCTTTGCTGTTTTCTAAGATAGTTGGCATGGAGTTGATTTGTGACAAATTTATTTTCTAGTAGTAAGCAACTCTGTAAGAAGCGTGAAAATGTAGATCTCCCACGTTGATCTCTGCTGTTGTTTTGACTCTTTGGCATCAAAGAGTGATCACTTGTCTGTCTTGATAGGGCTAAGAGGCTGTGAGTAAGACAGGAAAGTGGGAATAGGATAATTGTTCAAGAGGAAAGGAAAAGGGAACAGAGATAAGGGGATTTATAAGATTCATGTACATTCTTTACCATCTTATGTAAACACTGTTCCAAGCCTTAATAAGAAGGTTTTGGTAATTCAGTGTCCATATACTATTTGCTTTTCAGTCTTCTGCAGAGAATGCAAATTAAGAAAATCTTTTTTAGAAAATATTTTTAAGAAACAAAGTGTGTTGCAGGAGATTAGTGTAATTAGTTGTTAGCAATTACAGTTTCTCCTGCTTTCTGTATTCAAGGTGTGTGTATTTTTTTTGTATTTGCCTCCATATGGATATACAATTAGAGAATGAATTGAGTTGGAAGCGATCTTAAAGACCATACTCCAACTCCAACTAGAGTTCTATTTGGGTGGCAGGGAGGCCACCCAACGAGACCAGGTTGCTCAAAGCCTTATCCAGCTTTTGACACTTCTGGGGGTAGGGCATCTGCAATTTCTCTGGGCAGCCTATGCCAATGTCTCACCAGCCTCAAATTAAAGAATTTCTTCCCTATATTTAAACTAAGCCTACCCTCTTTCAGTTTAAAGACATTCCCCCTTGTGCTGTCACTACCTGTCCTTATAAAAGGTCTCTCTCCAGCTTCACCTTGCAGCATTTTTCAGTGAGAACATTCACAAAATGAGATTGCTTGCTATTTCCAGTTTTGAAGAGTATCATGGAGAGAGATATGAAATGCTGTCTTCATTAAAAGTACAAAATGAAAGGTTAGTTAGAAAGACTCTTGCTACTTGTCATTTTATAAATCTAATTTGTTCTCAACTCATATGTTCACTCCATGCAAGCGTTTCACAGCATGTAGTATTGCATTGCATAACAGCATTTCCCAAAGTTTTGAGAAGCATTCTGTGAGTAGTGTGGCTGGAAGGAATTTATTTTAATGATGTTTTAGACTTCACAGAAATGTGGTAGTTGCAATTTTAGTGTAGATTCTTTTGCTTCCACTACAGTCAATAAGTGTCTTTTCAGATGGCTGTTGACAGAGAAAAGAGAAAGATGTTTGCACTTTTAAATGAGTATTTTAAAGGAATATGAGTTCTGGATCAGCCAACCTTATACCCTTTAAGTTTTATGCATTTATTTTCTGACTACAGAGGGAGGGAATGGAGCTGGTCATAGAAGAGGATATGTGCTGTAGCCATTACTAGCATGTCAGAACGTGCTGCTACTTGACTGCTACCACTTTCTTAATTTTTTTAATGGATTCTGAATTTATCTACAATTCTGAAAGTATGAAAAAAGGTGCTTCATTCCTACAAACTTAATTTTGAGTTTTTCTTTATTTAGTCTGATCTCCGGAATGAAACTGCTGTATTTGTTGTTTTATGTAATGTCCTGGGAAATGTGATTAAAAACAGAAAACAACACAAGCACTTTATGTACCAAAGGGTGTGTAGAAACAAATATGCCTTTATTTAAACTGAACAAACGCCAGCCAAACAAAGCCCCCACCTTTTCACAAGGAAGCAAAATATTCTTCCTTGAGCAATCTGTGTAATCTGCATGGGCTCATAGCTGTGTTACATACAAAGGTGTTTTGTGTAAGTATTCTCTTTTAGGATGTTGTGTTACTATTTGCAGAATACTTAGGTTGCCTTTATTATTCTTTTCAAATGTCTGCGGAGGCTTCAGTTACTGTTATTTTGAGAAGCTTTCTTAGATGTATCTCCCAGAGCAAGTGCTTTTGCTTCGAGCTAAGACTGAAACAGTTTAACAGTTTTGTCTGGTTTTTGGCAGCTATGCCATTTTATTATGTACCCACTTCACAAAACCGACCTGGCTAAAAGCAAAACAAACAAGATATTTACTGGTTATTTTTCAACTATTTTGCAACAGACTGTTTCAGTGTAACAGAAACAGAGGACAGAAGAAGTCAAAAACGGGATGAAGGAGCATTCCAAGATCAGCAAACTGCTTAAGCTAGCGTGACCACCAAAATAAATGACTACAAATCTACTTCATGGTGCAATATTTGTTGCAGCCCTGCTATTACAAGTAGTTGCAGTCAGAGAAGGAGATTATTTTTCTAGTGTTAAAAGGAAATTAGAGTAGAAATCTGGAAGCCGTGGTCTCATGGTCCTGAGGAAAGTTTTGAAGTATGGGGCCACAGAGTCTGGTAGCCTTAAGGATTAAAATATTGTGAGAGCTACTTCTTTGGATAGCTGTTCTTTAGTAAAAGCTATTTCTCAAACAATAGTGTCTCATGTTTCCTTTCTGGGTTAAGTGGAGGTGGCCCATCCACCTTGGCCAAAATTGTTAAAATTTTGGTCATTTGTTGTCATGTGACATGCCATGATGTGATCTCACGGAGTTGATGTGAAATTCCCCCTGGAGTCCAGTGTCACAGTCAGTATGGAGGGGGCTGTGGCGAGCCAAAGCCTGCAGCGGGGTCTGGCATTGCCCTGAGCCTCCACCTGTCCCATGGCCCTGGCTGGGGCCAGCGCGGAGCCGTGAGGCGGCCACAGGCAGGGCCAGCCAGGCCTGCCCATCCGGCACCGCTCCTGTGCGCGTCCCGTCAGTCCTGACAGCGCTGCCCCCCAGCTGCCGTCAGACTGCCCCCAGCATTCCCCCCCTGTGGCTAAAGGCCGTTTTTCACCAGGGATACTATTGAGGGGGTGGGGGAGCTGCTTGATAGGGCGAGACCATCCATAATTCCCACACTGAGGCAAAGGGTGACTCAATTTCCCTGATGGGCATCCAGCAGGACCACAGGGAGGTGCGACCTTTGCAGCTGAGCCCACTTAGCAACGCACAATCGCATCTTATAGAGTCACAGTCTGAAGAAACCAGACTAGCCCTTTGTCTCCCCTAGGCTGCCTCTTACCCTATATTAAGACCTTTTTACAAGTTAGATGAGAACTTTCTAAGTTGACTTGTTAGTTGTACTTGCATGAGCACAGAAAAAAGGCTAAAAAGTCTGAATCTGACACTATTTTTAGACCTTTTGCTCTAAATGTCTTGTCATGGCATGTGTCATGGCATGTCCTGTGCTCCTTTCTTAATTCTGTCTGCTGTTCCCAACATACTAATTTTGAATTTTCACCACTGACAACTGTCAGAACCTTGTAATTTATAGTTATTCAGCATTTGAGCCTTAAATAAGATATGAACGAGCCTTAAATAACATATGAACATTCTTCAGTGTGTCAGCTACCAGTAAAACTTGGTATGCCAATAGCAAGGAGAAATGGAAAGGTTTTCTGTGGATCCTATATCTATAAAAGCTCCCTTACCTCTTAGTAGTTTGTAGCTGTGGCTAACCTACATTTTTTCAGAATATATCTTAAATTTTCATGCACGTGCTTTTGTTTCCTGAAAGGATACATACTTCCAGTTTCAACATTAACAGTTCCTGGGCATAGTACCATTACAAACAACTAAGCTGATTTTGGCTTTATGCCTGGCTGTGTCCATTCACAAAGTAGTTGTTAAAGCAAAATACAACTTATAATTACATTATTCTCTGAGTAGCTAATTTCCTCAGCACCAACTTCTTCTTGTTTTTTTTTTTGTTTGATTTTTTTTAACAATGCTTTTTGAGACTTGGTTTTGTTGGTACTGAAGAGATAACAAATAGTAGATAGAAGAACCATGGCAGTATCCATACTATCAAGAATGTGTCACAGAAGCAAAGTGTTGGACTGTCAGACCACATTTCTCAGTGTTTTATTTCACAGCAGCTGTGCAATATAAGGCAAAATGATTCCTAATAGTAACAGATCGTAGACCTATTAACCCCACTTGTGGAGTTAGTGGCATTGACCTGTGAAGATCTACTGTGTCTGTGAAGGTGCAAATTAATTTTCATACTGGAAGGCAGCTCATGATGATCACAAATAGTGCAGGCCAGCTGTAAACCAGCACAACTTGGCCTGGCTGCTTGAATTCTCACCTTCACTAAGAGCAGCAGACAGATATTATGTGACTGCTTACATAGCTGCTTAGTCCCCATAGCCATCACTTAGTCACAGATAAGGCATTTTTTCTTCACATAGAAGTGATTGCATTGATTGCTAAAAGAGTAAGTAGGTAGATTAATACATAAGACCCATTTCAATTTGAACTGTTCATCTTCTCAAGCTCTCACTCTGATTTGAATCTTTTATTTCTTTGTCTGGGAAGTGTGAATGCTGCTTACATCATCTAGCTAAGAAGAGACAGTCATCTGACAGGAAGAATTTGGGAGAGATTTTAGGCTGAATGACAGGAAACTTTCCTCATAATGAGCTGCATTGTGAAATAGTTTGCCAAAGAAAATAGACTTTGCCGTGGAAAATGTCTAAGGCACAAACTGAGATTAGGCCAAGTGTTGGAAAGTGTAATGTAGAAACAGAGTAAGTATTTTGTATTGCTCAGTGACCATCTCTCAGCCTTCAGTACTGTTAATGAGATTGTCATCAAGTATATTTCAGTAAGTTATTTCAAGGGTGCCCCTCTTGGTAATGGGCTAAGAGTATGCTGGATTTCTCAAAAAGACTTCCATGCTCTTTTTGAGGTAGGGGTTATAGGGAAAATGGGAAACAGTCAGAAGTTGGATATCTAACAAATCTGCTTTTCCAGTTGAATTTAAGAGTAACATCCTCACCCATGTCGTTTGTCCCAAGAGCATTTTGCGCGAGGCTCTAAATCAGTTGATTTCAGTATTTTGGAGCCTAAAATTCTATGGAGAGTTCTGTAGCTGGCCAATTTTATTGCTTTTTTGTTTGAAGAAAATTGGAGCCACTGTGTCAAATATAACCATTTCTGACAATTTGAAAAATTTATTGATATTCTCTGACAGATTCTGCAGGATGAAAAATTTAAAAGAAAATCCTAGCTGCAATAAACATTCTTGCCAACATCTTGGCTTCCATGTTGGGATAGCTATTTGGTTATTTTTATGTGTCCTGCTAAACTTCCATTTTGTTTATTTATTTGTCTCAAACTTTAAATGTTGAGGTGTTTGTTCTTACTTCAGACTCAGAAGCTGTTGCTTATGACATCCAGGCAATCAAACTCTTGATCTCTTAAGTCTGTTGCTAAAGAACAACTTGTCTATCTGCTTTAATGTGTCCAGCTTTGGTCTAGGAAGAAGGAACCTGCACTCTGACTCTGTTTTTTTAAGGAAAGGATATTTAAAGGCAGTTTCAGGAATTCTGACAAATAAAGCTTGTCAAAATAAATGTTGTGATGATGGCAGCTCAACATCCCTTAAGGAATAATCTGCACTAATTAAATAACATTGGTTTTACTTTTCATGGCAAGTTAGAAAGTTCTTACTTTGATAAGTTAAATGTTTATTTATTCTTTTATTGATTTCCAACTTTCCCTTCACATCCTAATGGACCTCACAAGGAGGCTTGTTCAGGGTACATTCACTACACTCTGGAGAGATTTTGTTGACATCTGCACAGTGAGGGAAACAGGCCTGGCTGCAAAATTTACAGATCAGGATTTGGAAAAGCAAAGAGACAAAATAATAAACATACGGAACTGATTTGGGGTAACTGTTAAGTAGGTCTACAGCCAGATTAAAAATGTCTTGGAAAGTTTAAAATAAGCTTTTTGTAGAGTAAAGCTTTTTGCTTATTTGCTAGAATTTGTTTTAATCAGATAATTTCTGTAAATGTTAATGTACTGAACAAAAAAGTTTAAAAAGCCACACAACTCTCCACAAAAGCAGAGATTCCTTCCCTTCTGCACTTCTTAAGTTGAACATTTTCCCCTACAGAAAAAGATTTGGTTTTGTTTTGTTTACTCATTGTTTATGGGAAAAATTGTTCCATGTGATAAATGTTTAAGAAGGTAAGGATACTTGTAGTATCCTAAAATATCTACATTTAACAGAGTACTCAATAGAATAACATACCGTTAAAAATGTTATGAAGTGTGGTATACTTAAATTCTGGATCAGTTTTTTCTTAATTAGTTCTGTGTTCCAATTATGCTGTTTCCTGTGTTTATGTAGCCATTTCCCACTTGATAATATGTAATGTAAACGTTCAAGCTGAGAAATTTTTTGGTTTGTTTGGACAGCCATAAAGGGAAGTAAAACCAGAAAAATTTTCTTCTCCTGCCTATCTGAAACTACATTCTCAAGCTCTTTTCCTTTCTGTATGATTTGAACTCTCAGCCTAGTCAAGAGACATGCACTGTTTGTATTAATGGTAGTGATAAAAAAATAAATGCCTAGACTTTCAAGTACACTACCGAACTGTTTTTCCTTCAGTGTAGTGGTGTTTGTGGCTGCTTTATCTTTTACTCAGTTTTTGCTGAGTTACAGTCCATGGAGTAAGCTGTAAAAAAAAATGGTATCTCTTACTGGATGATTAGCTACCTACCATGACCATATCCACTGCTGATTTATGTCTTCTAAATATTTTCAGGAGGTTGCTAAAGAACAAAGGGACAAACAACCCCAACTGTTGTTTTGGTTTGTTTTTGTGGGTTTTTGTTTTTTTGTTTGTTTGTTCTTGGTTGGTTGGTTATTTTGGTTTTTGGTTTTTTTCCCTTTCATTTATCACCAGGTAGGTTCTTTCCTCCAAAAGAAGTCATTTTTGTAATTGTGCATATATCAGAAAAAGTCAAATGCATTCTTTAATGCTTTATAAAATGTTCCTATCTATGTAGAAAATAATTTTGCTTTGGCAACTAAGCAGTTAGTCTAAGAGACAGGAGAGGCTGTGAGTGAGAGGAGGCAGAAGGGGCACATAACAGTTTCCAGCTCAAGATGTTAGTGCCAGTAGTGATAGAAACCCCACTGAGCTCTTGCCCACTGAAGGAAAAACAGGAAGATGGTACACAGAGAAATCAAGTCTTTGAAGTGTGTCCTTGTACCATGAAAGAGTCAGTGGCATGCATGTTCTTTGTTATGTGGAAGGATTTTGAGGGAAAAGAAAGAAATGAAAGCACAGGAGGAGATAAAAAAGGGAACCGAGGTACAGCGAATTTATCCCAATATATTATCTTCTAGTGGGCTTTTGCAATAAATTACAAGGTATAAAATTCAGTTGAATCTTTCCCCTTTCCTTTTTAACTTACTGGCCGCTGTTTTCTCTTACTCCATTAAAAACTCCTGTAGGGGCAAGATGTGAGTATTTTTTCACGTAAATGAAAAATGCTGGAGCACATGCCTCGATGTACAATGCTTCTGCATTTAAATTTTACCTTGCATGTAGTGTGTGGGTACTTGTAGGTAACCAAGTTCTCTGTAGCATCTACCCCTGCTCCTGCTCTTCTGGGAACTTGCTGGGTGTCATTGTGCTCAGTGCCTGCTCAGGAAAATGTGTTTGGTTATGGCTAACATTTCATTAGAGTTAGTCAGTCTGCTTAAATCCACACATCAAGGAAATGAGTGAAGAAGAAGCAGTTGATGCCTTTTGGCTTCTAATTTCTGAACACACTGAAGATGAGGCACATCTTATGACATTGTCTTAGGACTTTTATTGTCAATACCTAGAACAGGAATTTTTCAAAATACGATAATGTGACAGTTTTCTAGTGGATCAAAACATCAAATCAAAAATGTATTTTACCTTCAGGTTGTCCAAGTTTTTTATATTTTTTTCTATTTTCAAGTGATCTCTTTCTTCTGTGTATTAAATATAGCAGTATTGGGGTCCCTTGTCCCAGTTGATCAAATTTAAACGTCTTGCCCTTCAAGTTTTTGACACTGACTCCTTGTAGCTGAACTGAACAAATGATGGCAAGTCGGTCCTTCAGTAGGCACTGCTTGGGCACATTTGGTATTTTCATAATGAATTCAGGTGTCCCAGTTTTGGTATTAGTTTTGAATGCTAGGAATCTTGAATTCTGCTTTTTGCCTTTAGCATACAGCAGGATCTATGTTATTTGCAAGAAGGGTAGCCCATGCTGTATGAACTCTCCAGCTGTATAAGATTACTAAACCATGAAGCTAGGGCTGTAGCTTGTCATGTTTGTTCAAAACTCAGTGTTTAGAACTGTGCTATTAAAATTGATCTAGCTACCCTATTTTAGATGTGCAGCTGTGGCCTGAAAACATGAATTAAAGATTGCTTAATAAAGGTAATGTTACAGGAATTTATTTTACAACTCTGTTGATCAGTAAGTTGCTTGAGGTATGACATTCTTTGTTTTCAGATTCGTTCAGTGGTGCTATCAGTAGTAAAACTTAAATATTTTATGCTGTCACTAAGGTAGTAATCCTCTCAATACCTGCAGAGTTTTCTGAGCAACACTGAATAATTCTGATACTTTGCTGCATATAACCACTGCATTTAAGAATCACCAGCATCTTAAATTTTGCTCAGAAGCCTACAGTGTAAAAAGGATTTGAGCATTAATACTCCTTGCATAATTCTCTCAGTTTTCACATACTGTGTCCCAGAGCACATTGCAGAGCCTTGCTAGGAGTTGAGAAGGTCTGAATAGTCACTGTGAGCTCCACAGTTGGTAGAGAAGGACATCCTAAGCTTCACTATCAGGATGATACATGCATGGACATTACAAGTTCACTCCTCTGTTGCTGTTGAAGTACCCGGGAGCAGCAGCTGAGACAGTAGGACCAGCAGGCTGGTACTGGCTTGTGCAGACTCTGCTAGCCAAGTATTTTTCCTTGCATGCACTTCAGCAAAGCAGATTTCAAGCAGCACTTCCCTCCAAAATTTATTGCTAATGAGGGCCCTTTATTCAAATCCATTTCTTGGCGAGGTACATCGTGAGAGGAATGAAGTCAATTTTGTTAAAAGTTACTGTGGGAGGGCAGGAGCAGTATTGTTAAACCCATGTCTGGACAATTCCCTTGGTATCGTTCTTTGCATCTTAATTTCCCCATGAAGCCTAATTTACAGCATGCCAGTATTTACATCTTTATTCAGTACTTGTAATACTTGATACAGAGTTTGACATTTGGAATAGTCTTGACACATGAGAAGAGCTGTGGAATAACTTTTGTTACTTTATTCAGGCTAGCAAAGGGAAGGGAAGAAATTAAAATTTAAAATCAATAATTTTTGTATGATATTAATGTTTGAATTTTTACCCTTACCACTTCAAATACATTATAAAGAATATCTTTTCTGAGTTTGTTTGGGCCCCTTTTGTGCACAGATGTTTCTTCTGGGGACTATCCAATGTTCCAACAAACACAGGGCTCCTTTGCCATTTTGTGTGCAGTGAGAGGGAGATGACAGACAAGTTACGTGCTTGTTCTGAATGCTTTAAAATCTGATTTCCTTAAATTTAAAACATACAAATAGTGCGTGTTTATTAATGGCCATAAAACTAGCCAAGCCCTTTAATAATTCAGCTGGATTTTTTTGTCTTGATGCTGACCTCTGGCATTCAATTTCTTGAGATTATTATAAAATACTGCACACTCTCCTTTTTATTTCTCTTATCAACTGCTGTTATTCATTTGTCCATTTCCATGCTTGTCTTCTGAATACTTTGTGTTGCTTTTCCAGAAGGCTGTTTCCATTTACATTGGTATTATTTGTTGATCATAGCATCTAAAAGTATTTATGCAATTTTTTATTTAATCTTTTATTTTAAAAGATGCTGTAAATGTAATTTTTTGTATGATTATTTTAATGAAAAATGAATAAATTTTAAGTGTCTGGTAAAAATTTAAAGACATTTTTGAAGGTTACCATCATGTGGTTTTCCTACCGTAATCTAAGTTTATAAGAGTCTGTTAAATATGACGGTAACAGGAAAAGATTAAGTTTGGTCTTATTTGGGTCAAATAATTGAGGTATTTAACTTGTTTCTTCATTCACCTACCTAAAGAAAATTAAATCTAGCAGTCTTTTGAGATTTGAAGTAAAATAAAGAATTATGAGAAAAGAGAATATCTGACTTTTTACATGGAACATATATGTGGAATGTGACTGTTTTCAGTAATCCGCGTTTGCTTAAGACTTTGTTTTGTGCATCTTGAAGATGTAAACCAGAATTAACATACAGGTATTTGTAGCAATTTCACTTCAGCAGTTCCCAATGCTTGAAAGGCATCTAATACTCCTCCTCAAACAAATCTGCTTTCTGTAGGCAGATGACATTGTACTATATGCTGTAAATAATTTTTAAGGCTGTCCATAAAAAGTATTAGACATCTCATTGCCTCTGCATGTTATCAGAGGCAGTTTTTTCACTGGGCATGTGACAGTTTTGTAGCCTCTGACTTGATTCCTACTTGGAGTGATTGATAATATAGGTCTACTGCACTTTCTTAACTCAGACGGGAAATTTGAGCATCAGATTTTAAAATGTAAAGTAAATTTGGTTAGCCAAACTAAACCATTTAGTGGAGGATGATTATAAATGCAATGTCTGTCCACATACAAATGGTAGGAATTGAGTTGCTTCTTCTTGGTGCTGTTTAAAATCATTCTTGAAGTATTTGTGGTCCAACAATGCCCAAGAATCTTGTGTTTATGACCAAAATGGATTAGCATAAAAACATTAAAACTTAACTGCTGTAAAATAACAACAGTTCTGGGAATTTAAATATAATGATATTTTCTCTTCATAAGGCAAGAAAGATGTATTAAGCTTACTGCAAATTCTCAAATGGGGAATTTAAAACAGATGGAATGAATATTTAGCTTTTCCCTCCAGAGAAATCACAGACAATGAATAAATTAGGTGAACAAGATAATTAAAAGGAAGTAGCATTAAAAAGAAGTATTAAATGAATGTGTTGGTGATATACTTTATCTGAACATGCCAAACACCATTCTTGCATCTTTAAAAACTTTTAATGTATGGAAATCTTGTTGCAACCTTTACTTTCTTTTACCTGCAATGATAAGTTCAATCATAGATAACCTACCTTATTATGCAAAACAGGAACTATTGAGATGCATTTGAAACTTGCTGTTTTAATAAATTCGTGGTGCAAGTATTCTCATCTAAGTTCATTTTTATCCTTCCTTCCATGTTTTGTCACTCAGTGAGCAATATCTGCAGACTCCAGTCTTGGAGTCATTGGGAATTGTTTCTTATGGTTGCCATTCATGAAGAGATGAACAAACCACTAAGAAAAATAATTCTAAGATATTTGAAGTCATTTGTAAGACATGCTGCATCTTGTATAGTTCTGTTAAATATTTGTTCCCTTGGGAATTTCTGGTGTGCTTCTATAAGATATTGCCATTGGGTAGCATAAAATGGTTCTGGAGCAGCACTGAGTGACTAGAGTCAGATGGTAGGAACTTTTGGTTTCTGATGATCCAATTTTTTATGTTGATTTCCATGTTCAGCTTCAGTGAGCTCCCTGTGTGAGCCCTGTCTTGGGCTCCAACTAGCTGCCACATTCCAGAGTCAACTGGTGAATCTGGCTTCTTAATACCTGTGAATGACAGAAAGTGTGAATAGTGGAGGCAGCATGCTGCCAGAGGATGGAGGGCAGAATGGTTATTTCTGAGGCTGAATGATGTCCCGTCTCTAAGAGAAGTGATATGCAATGACCAATTTGGATTTTGACAGAAAAAAAAATAGCCTAAATTAGGTGTGAAGTTTTGATTATGTACCTGTTCCAGCACTGCACATGTAATCAGTTGGTGATAAATGTAATAACTATGGTGGAAATTATTTCAATAAAAGGAAATCAGGAAGCATGAAAATATTGCTTCATGTTGGAATTAGACTAAGCACTCATGTGGTCCCTATTTAGCATGATGATGGAGTTAAAATTTGGCTATTTTTTCTTTTAACTCTGAAGCAAGTGATTTGTTACACTATTTCGCTGGTTGCAGTGCTTTGTTAATTTATTCTTCATCTATTTGAGAGTGTGGCTACACTTGTAATTCATCTGTTTGGTTATACTAGAAATGCCATATACCTTTCTAAGTGTAACTTCAGACTGTGAAGTTAATGTGACAGTAACCTTTACTGACTCCTGTAATGTCTGTAATATTTTTGCTGTCTTGTTGAATCCAACTGCTTCTGCTGAATGAAAAGCAAATCTTGCCCAGTCCCTGATTTCTTTGGCTTATCACAGAACACTTTAAATGGGTTTGAAATATCTCTGAGGGAAAGTAGACTTCAAGCCCAGCAGCCCAGATGTTAATTTGCTTTCTTTCTGAAACTTCCAAATACTGTTGTATTAAGCCTTTATGCATCTACACAGAATTACCTTTATGTAAGCAGATTAGCAAACTTGAGTTTGATTGCAGACAACCTCACAATTTGTGATGTGATGTATCTTGTCTGAATGGATCACAGGCATCCTCTGCTTATTTCTCCTCATTGTTTGGGAAGGGAAGCTTATGTGGCTGTATCCACAGAGACTGGACATCTAATGTTGAGTGACTGATTTAATTGCTTGGTTAAGTCCTTGAGCCTCTTTGTGTTGGTGTTGTTACTGAGATTATAATGTCCTCTGTCAGATCTTGCTGTTGGCAGTGCATGAACTGATTTATTAGGAGACACCTGAAGTTCCAGATTTTGTGTGATAGCTGTTACATAAACTCAAAAATACATTTTCTCTTTCTCTATTTTCTTAATGCAAAGCCATAAAGTTAATACTTCTCTGTTGTTCCTTGGCCCTAAAGCAAGTTAACCAATGTTAGTATAGCATGGTCTTAAAGACCCAGGCTTTCAGGGTCATTCATAAGAATTGGCTTCCTGGGAGGAGAAGGAAACTTCTGTTCCACAGCCATTGCAGGCATGAAGAATATTGGTGCCTCCTTCCAAGAGAATCCAGTTACTGTTTTAATGAAAGGTTGTACTGGACCTTGGGATCTCTGAGTGCTAAAGTACCATAGATATTGTCTTTTGCCTTAAAGATTGAGCTACTACAAAAAAGGTAAGATGCTTGAGGGTGATTGCTATAGGTACTTGCTATGTTGTACCCTCATCTAAGATAGCAGAGGTCATCATAACCCTGTTTAGGAATATGTAGAAACAGCCCAGAAAGCATATGCCTCAACTGTGAGACTGCTGCGGTATGAAGTTAATGAAATGTGGCTTATATAAACACTTCATTCATGTGCTGATGTAATGAAAGCATTTTAAACTTAATTCTTTTTAATTACATACTGTGCTTAGTAGAATAGTGGGTAGTTGAAAAATAGCAAAGAAAAAAGAAGACAGTACAAGGGAGTATTTCTAAAATAGTGTCGACTATCTCATTTCTGCCAATGAGCTCCCAAAATATATTGCTTACAAACTGTAACTATTTTCTTCCTTGGCTGATACTTGGAAGGAACAGAGGAAACTGTTGGGACAAAGAGAGAGCCTGAGAGGACCTCCTGGTATTGGATATTCTCCCCAGCTTACAAGACAAAGTTGCATCTGGTTAATGATCACAAAGATGGTCACAGTACTCACTAGTACTTCCAAATCTAGTTTGTCCACTCACCCATAATTAGATGTTTTGATAGAAAAATGTATCAGGAGGCCTTCATTTACCAAGACCTCTACCAAGTAATTGCAAAGTCAAGAGACCCAAGACCCTGAAGATTGGCTGAGTTGGTCAGAGCTTGGTGCTGATACCACCAAGGTTGTGGATTCAGTCCCTGGATGGGCCATTCTCTTAAGATTTGGACTTCATAATCATTGTGACTAATCAGAATATCAGTGATCTGAAATTATGTTTGCAATGTTGATTTTAAAATATTATATCTATAGATCATATTTTTCTATGTATATTTACACTGCATATCAGTATGTACTTTTTAGAATATCAATGTTACGTGTAAAAAGCAGATGGTAGATCTGAGTCAGATTCTTCATGAAGACTGCCTTTTTCGGAGGTTGGCTGCTTTTTTATCTTCTTGGTCTGTAATCAGTCAAAAGGAAAAAGCTTCTGAGGACACCTAACATTTGAAATTCTTCAGTTGTTCTTCAGATGAGTTCTGTTCTTCCTCTAATGTTTTGTGAGGACTCCATAAGGAGACTGGCCTTTCTGTGCTAAAAGCAGCCTTTGTGCATATTCTCGTGTGTATTTTTTTATTATATTAACAAACAATCACTTCAGGTTTGACGCTACAGTAATGTATTTTTAAACATAAACTATGCAATATAGGAAATCGAAGTTCATTTGAAAACATTGAGAAAAAACCTAATCTAGTGGAAAGTAATGCTGCCCATGACAGGGGGGGGAACCTGATGATCTTTAAGGTCCCTTCCAACCCAAACCATTCTTTGATTCGTGTGTATAACTACTCCCAGCCTTGACTAGTATGTGATTTATAAGCATCCCCTTGTGGCAGTGTATTAATACCACTTGGTACAGCTTTAGGTTTTGGTAAGAAGCTGACTGTTGCATTGCACATTGTACATGGAAGTGTCCAGTCTATATTATTAACTGTCTGTAGTTAAAACTTCGTAGTCTTGTCAATCTCCTTTATCATCAGCTTTACTTTAAATAAGTGGCAGTGGTAGTGATACTTTTAGGAAATTAACATACTTTTAGGAAATTAACATAAGCTTAGGTATTGTTTGATGTCATCTTTTTTTTTTTTTTTGTAAAGGTGAGAGGTATTAAGATGAACTTTGAGTATATTATTTGTTTTTAAGTATGTGATTTGTCTGTGTAGAGTTTTCTGTACAAAGCTGTAAAAATATTTGTCTTGCTAAGGTCAAGTAGTTACAGACATTGAAATTCACAATATTAACTTTGTGTAATATTTACATTTTTTAACTTCTAAAACAGAAACTATGCTTCTAAAACAGAAACTATGCACTTAAATACAAGACCAGTATTTTATCATGGCATGTTTATATTCTTTGTAGCATTCAATTTAATACATAAGTTATACAAAAGCCTGGTTGTCTGTATTTGGTCTCAAGTGTTGTATTTGAAGTTGTATTGATTAGGAGCTGCTGATACAGGCCTCAGACTGAAAGAAGAGATACTTTGATTAGATGTTAGGAATTTTTAGTTGGGGGAAAGATTTAAAATTAAATTATGTCTTTTTGTCTACTAGAGAAATATTTTTCTAAATTAGAAATGCATTTCTGTGCATATATTACCTATGAGATTTGTTGTCCCCTTTAACGAATATAATTTGTGTTTTCTAAAAGTCTTATACTGACATGAAAAAAGTTAATATTTGTCAGCATTCAGAATATGAGAGCCATTCAGTATTTCAGGAAAATTAGTTCTATTTACCATATGCTAGTGTGGTCATTCTGTGTTGCCATGAAAAATAGTCATAGCAGATTTTGGAACAAAAAAAATGTTTTTCCAAGATACACCATATAAACACAAAAGTTTTTCATAGTTAAATTGTTTTGCTTTAATTCAAATAAGTTTAATATAAATCTGTATCTGTAAATATTTCTCCCTTGAATTGTTGCTGTCTTCTTCTGGCAACTGGTAAATCTGTTCACTCAGTTCTTTCTGTGACTTGCCTAGTCCTTATCCCTACAAATGAAAATACAAAGCTCAAAAGGTATGACTGTCCTCGTTACTGCAGTTCAGCCCTCTAGACACTAAGGTGATGATAAAAGCCTATAGAACAATTCAGGGCTTAAAATTTCTGTATTGTTACTATGTAAAAATTAATTAGCAGCCACATCAATGCATTTTAGGTAAATTTCTGTTTATATCCACTGGTTCTGCCAAAGTAGAATTACAGATTGCCTTGGGTTGGAAGGGACCTTAAAGGTCATCCAACTCCAATTCTCTACCATGGGCAGGAACACCTTCCACTAGACCAAGCTGCTCAAAGCCCCATCCAACCTGGCCTTGAACACTTCCAGGGATGGGACATCCACAACTTCTCTGGGAAACCTGTGCCAGTGTCTCAACATCCTCATAATAAAGAATTTCCTTCTAATAGCTAATCTAAACCTGCCCTCTTTCCATGTAAATCTTTATCTACCCTCTTTCAGTTTAAGTAAAAGAAGAATGTTTCATGTACAGGCTGTATATCATTCACTCTCCTAAATTCAGAAAAATCAGAAAACCAATTAGAAAACTCATTCAAAACATTAACGTTGACTTAAATTTAAGAAAGTCTAGAAATTGAAATGTTCAGATATGTTTGCAAGAAATTTATTCTTCCCTAACACTGTATACTAATTATGATTATCTTAATGGTCTTTATTCTAATGATTGAAAGTTTTGTTAAAAAAAGAAAAGTTGAAAAAATTGCTAGCCCAATATGTCTTCAATGTATACATGTGGAGTGTCTCTCTGCAATCTGGGGAAACCACAATTTTATGCACCAATCTCAGTATTGGTGCATAAATTTAATTTCACACCTAACTCCTGGAGGGAAAGAGAGTAGGTTGGAAAAATGGATGATCATGGATCAGAAAAGACAACTTAAGTGGTTTCACCATGATGTCTCAAAGGCTGCCAGTGTATATTGAAATGTTGCAGTTATGCAAACAATGACCAACCTCATAAGTTGTCAAACTGCCTTAGAAAAAGTATTTTGAATTTTTAAATGCTTCTTTTTCAAATATATTTTACAACTTCCGGGAGGTTTTAGTAGTACTTATTTCAATGATGCTTTTACCAACAAGTAGAATTAACTAGAACTAAGTGGAATTATATATACCAAAGATAAAAATCTGAACAAGCTTTTTAGTTTGGAAAAATCTGTTTCTTTATTACTGTATCTAATATAGCTCTCTCAAATGTCAAAATAACATTCTTGAATTATGTCTGCTAATACTTGTCTAGCATCTTAATTAAAAAAAGACTGATGAACTGTCAGTAAATTAAGCTGTGGTTTTCTTTTTCTGGAGAAAGACCATTGCCTTTGCCAAACAAGAGAAACAATCACGTAATTTGATTGACTGCCACATATTAACCATGCTTAGCACTGGAACTGTGTCACATTCAATAACTATTAGATCAACAAAATGTAGCTTCTCTGAAGGTGTGACTAATCTGAATAAGTATAGAAGGGTAAGATCCAAATTTTAGACACAACATGGATTTCTGAAGTTGCTGTTTACAAAAACTGTTACAGTCTTTTGACATTGTTTGCCTGTTCCCAGTGTCCCTGATTTCAACCTAGCACAATAACTGAGCAGGAGAGGGATTATCATCTTGGCAAGAAAAAAGATACTCTATTAGGACCACACAGTGAAAATTTCAGATTATCTAAAGCAGTCAGATTTCCACAGAAATGGTTGTGGGAGTATTGGGTTGCTGCCTTAAAGGAGATGCAGAAGAGTTGGGGGGGGGGGGGGGGAGAAGGCTGTATGCAGATTTATAACCCTTAAGAAAGAAGTTGCAGTGATAGTAATTGACAAAGAAAGGAAATTAATAAGTGAATATGTTAGGCAAAAGTTCTTCTTTCTCTGTAATTTTCAGTTTCCAAAAGATAGGCCCAACCGAGTGGAAATTGATGGAAGTCTTTACACAGTGGAGCATTCTGCAATTGCCATAGTGGCTGTTGAAATGCATCTGCTGGGATTTTCTTAGGTCCTTTGCTGCCACATTCTCCCTCCCCAAACCCAAAGCCTATTTCTTGCCTAGCTCCTAATTTTGCTGGAAGATGAATTGTCACAACAGGGCTCTTGCCAGTAGAACCTTTCAGCCCAGGGATGAGCTTGCAGTGTGTTCTGTGTTGTGGTTTAGCAGATCTATTCAGAGGTACAGACCCTGTCTAGATGAAAGCCTAGCAATGCCTGCTGTCCATTCCCGCTTCATGTATAACTGTGGGAATGTAACATTGTGGTTCAGCCCAGCAAAGCCACTTACTTCTCAGACAAATCCTCTCAGTTCCATATGCTTCCTTCCTATATATATATGTTTCCATGGTGTTTGAAGCAGGATTTTCTTTTTCCAAGATAAGCATCTTATAGTTTGCTTTGCAGCATCTTTGAATGAGATGGGTAGGAGTTGTGTTTCAGTCACTTTAATGCCACCAAGAGGACAATATATGCAGTGAAGTCTCCTGGCATGGCATGGAGGCTGCATGACCATGGTAGCATTGAATCAAGGGAGGGGCCGTTCAGTTCCACATGGGGCTAGTTTGACTGGCAATGACTAGCAACAAGACTAGTAGCGATTGCTGGTATCAGAAGTAACTACTTAATAATATATATCCGTCTCCCTTAATTGAACTGTGACATATTTAGCAATGAATCTAAAGGGCACAGAAAAACTTAGCTTGGGATGAAAAAAAAATTGCATCCACACTTCCATACCAGTGACTCCAGCGATCATTTGTGGTTTCTGTATGTGTTGCTAAAAGCCATGTACATACTCTGTAAGCTATCAAAACTTGCAGCTGCTACTTCCAGGCAAATTTTGCTTGGTAGTAGGCAAGTAATTTAAGATTTGCACTGCTGTTAATCTGCTTTAGTGATCCTTGGGATTGAAATTATCTTTTGCTAAGATAATTTTTTTCTTTTACTTTACCTTGTAAAAGGTGTTGAGTCCCAGTTAGATTGCTGGATGATGGCTAAAAATCTATGTATTATTGGGAAGCATCCACTTGGAGAGTGAGGTAGTGTTGTAGTCTGGTCCAGTGGAACTGATGGAAGATGTTGAATGCAATGAAAACATTCCTTCTCATCCTCTGTGCCTTACTTTTGTTTTTAAATGTAGCATATTTTGATCATGGTATCACTGAGCATTCCAGTGTTGCCATTGCTGTCTTGGACTTCACTTCATAAGGGTGGCAAAGGGAGTCACAGCTTCTCCTAAAACTTTGCCCTGCCAAGAGATGTGCTGATTCTGTGGTCTTTTGAATTGTAATGTTAGGTTTGGGAAGAAAGAAAGTGTGCTTGTGTTTCAATGGGTTTATTCTATATGGTTTTTATTACAGCCTTTTGGGAAGTTTTTGTGCTCAACTGACAATGTAACTTATCAATTACTGTTATGGAAGAACCACAAGAACTGTATTCATTCACATTTGGCTTAGGTACATGTTAGCTTTGCCCAGACCACTAAACCTGCCAAAGCCCAAATTATGAATGTTGGTAAAGACTGTACTGGTGAGGAGAAAAAAGCTATTTGTGCAGAAAACCCAGAGTTTTGCCTGTAGTCAGCATGATAGAATATTGTAATGTGTTTTATTGTACTTTATTTCTGATATGTTGACAGGTTTTAGTTTCTCTGATTTTCATCAACAAAGCCAATTTAATTGGTTATTCTTCCTGTACCTAAAAGGCACATGGGGAAATTATGCTTCCTTTCCTTGGAGAGTGGCATGATGGCTTGGCTGCCATTTGTATTCTGCTGCTTGTGTGTTTCCAGTCCCAAATGACTACAGATGCTTTGGGTGATTGCTGCTGGGAATGGGTTTCAGGGAGGAGTTCCCAGGACTGGATTTACACTAAATAAACAGAGGCCAGAGGGGAAAACTGTGTTTCATTAAGAACTCTGGTTTAGGTTAAAAGGATAAAAATAGCTACAGGACATCCCTAATTAGTTAAAAAACTAGAAAAGTGAAGGAACCCAATCTAGAGTATTTCTTTTAAGTACCCACGTATCTTTGTAGAGTTCTCTGCCTCACTGTCTTCTGCTCAGTGTACCTAGGTCTATAATCCAAAGGGATAGCTGAAAAGATTCAGCTGTCAAAGTTTCAGATTCCGTAAACACAGACTTTTTTAGTCAGTGCTGTCAGTATTCACGTGTTTGTCTTCTTTGTTCTGCCAAAATATATTCATGAAAGTTTTTTTTTTCTATTCTGGTTTTAGGCAAGATACAAGAAATGGAAGTAAAGCACCAGAAAACCTTCTGCATATTGGAGAGAAAATTACTGCATCTTCCATTAAAATTCCCTTAGTTATTCGTGAAAATGTTCCGTGGTAGAGTAGTGTACATGTGTTTTGTATGCTTTGTGTAAAGAAAACATAATTACTTGCCTTCTGCTCTTACCAGAATGTTTCGGACATGCATTTTTCAGTCTTGCACATTGGCAGAGTTACAATGACTCCACTTTCTGCAATACTCTGTATTAAGACATCCTTTATGTTTAACATTGCAGATCCAGAATGCTAATGATGTGCTAATAGCACCGCTGGAGAAGTTTCGAAAAGAGCAAATAGGAGCAGCAAAAGTAAGTGGCTGGGGTTGTTTTTCATTTCATGTTTATTTGAGTTTATCAGTGTGTTTTGAAGGCTGGACTGAAAACAAGCATTTTGTATTCAGACTTGATGCCACCCTCATTAATATGTTAGTAAATGATACTAAATTCTTTGCTTCAGAGGAGGAGACAATTTAGAAATGGAGCTTAAAGACTGATAATCTGCATAGAAGACAGCTCTTGCTACTGTTGCACATTCTTACCATCTGGCATTGTGTTCATCTTCTGATGTCTGCATTTACATTATGCTGTGTCTTGGGTTAACCCAGAACCACAGGGAAGATTCAATGAGTCCCTCAAGCAGACATTGTATAAAGACAGAAGACAGTTTCAGCATGATCTCTGCCTCTGCTTTCCCTCTCCTCTTTACATGGCTGATGCAGTGCAATGGTTCATGTTCGTTTTGCCAGAGTATTCATCTTAGTATTCTTCAGGGATTTTCCCATGGTGGAAGTGCTCCAGTTAGTAATTTTATCTGGTTCTCTTCTGTTAAGTGTTATATCTGTGTGAGAGAGACAATGCAGGTTGTCTATACCAGGATTCACTAGTCAGCTCAGGAAATCAGATATATTGGGGAAAAATATGTTTGAATTAACTGTTAGTCTAGAAGAGCTGTTTTCAGTCTGATCCTGAATTTTTGAATGGCTTTCAGTGTCTGCTTTCATTACAGTCTCTGGGCTATGCATAGATGCTGTGGTAGTCAATTAGAGGTTATAGTTCTTCTGTCTGAATAAATACACTAGTTCTGAAGCATTTTGCATCTTATATTAGTGCTCATAAATATTTTTGGGAAACATCCATTTGTAAGGTTAAATGAGTACAAAAAAAAGCTCTCTGATGTTGCAGGTGAGGTTGTGCTTGTGCTGTACTCAAAGAAACTCAGAAGAAGAACAGGGCTGTTGGAAAGAGACGCCAAAGGTTTAAATTTCTTGTTCTGCTATTGTGAATGTGTAGCAAACACATGGGGCTGCTTCCGCACAGGAACTAAGTAGATGTTTGTGAAGAATGTGTACTGTGAACTTGAGGTCAGATTTCTCTGAAGTGGGTGTTCTTTACCCTTTCACTTGATATGTTTTTGTGTACAACAACATTCTTCTCTTGTCCCACCCCTATGCTGCTGTGAGATGCAGGACTGGGAGATTATTTACCATGCTGCATGAATCAGAACTTCATCCCAGCACAAAATTATTTTTAGTTTTCAGTAGGTTTTAGTAGTGTCATCCAGTTCTTTGTAGTAGTGTTTCATTTCCTGTTCTCATAGTTTAAGGGATATCATTCTTCAGAGCACCCTATTTGAAAGCTCAACCCACCATACTACTGACTGTCTTGCTGCATGACCGAGACAATCTGTAGGTGGTTCACAGGACTCTGCAGAACTCTCTACGGCGCTCAGGTTTCCTTTGAATAAATATATCACTCAGTAAATGTCAATACATGCATAATGATCTAATTGAAGATGAGCCCTTTGTTTTTTGTATCATCAAAAATATTAAGGGCAGGGCACTACAGGACAGGTTGAGACCTCTCTGTTTGGTATATCACAATGGTTGATTCTTCTCCATATCTCTTCCATGTCAAATATGGGCATCTGCTCCTCTTAGAATTGTTTTTACTTGTCTGTGGTCATACTACGCTGTACAGAACGAGTTCATGAGGGAGCCTGGCTCAGCTAACTCTTGCTCCAGTGTCTAATGCACTTTATTATGCAGTGCTGTGTGTTTTGGAGAGTCTAGGATACTTGGCTTGACACATGGCTACCCTAAAGAGAGCTCTCCCAGGTCATTGTTTTATAAAATGTCAAACAAACATATTTTCTAGCACTGCACATGGAGTTCAACTGCCAAACTCAGAAATGAGAGATTCAGAAAGCCATCGTAACCAAGTGTGATACATTTGCCTTTGAATTGATTTTTATCAGTGGAAGCAATTACAGTTGGCCTTTAACTAAATGGTATCAACACAAACAAGTCAGAGCTTAATTACATTCAGTATTGTTTTTCTAGTAATTACAAAATAGCAGTGTATGATCAAGGAATAATGAGACCCATATGAAGTAGAGTAGAAATTTGGGCTTTGTGAAACTCATTATTGGTAAAGTGGAAAACATGGTCAGATTGTTTACCCTACTTCTGTTCACTGGGATCAGCCCTTGAGCATTTATGAGCTCTTATAAATATAGAATGAGTTGAGCTTGCTGGTTATTTATCTGCAGTTAAGGAAGGTTTGCACAGAGATTTGGCTCTTTGAACTCCTCTGGGATATCTGTGCTGATAGTCAAACAGAAGATATAGATATTTTCTTGTCATTTGGATTTTAGCAGCAAGTTACACAGAACACTGAGAATGTCACTTTTTATTTGTGGTGTTTTCTAGGCACATCAGTTGAGTGGACCTTACCAGGTCCACAGCAAGTGCGAGGTGGTTGTTTTTTCCCTGTAGTGTTAGTCTAAAACAATGTGTAGAACAGTATTTGTATCAAATCCAAACTTGCTTCTGTTTCTCTGTCATCCGTGTCCTGCCCAAAACCCCAAAACACTTCTGTGTACATGCTGCCCTCTGAAGAGAAACCAGAGATGTCCCAGACGACTAGAAGCTGGAGAAAGTTGTCCCAGTTTTCAAGAAGTGGAAGAAGAAGGACCCTAGAAAACACAGGCCTGTTAGTCTGACTTCAGTGCCTGGTACAGTAATGGAGAAGATTATTCTGGGAGGTACTGAAAAACACCTGAAAGACCATGCAGTCATTGGTGACAGCCAGCATGGCTTCATGAGGGGAAAGTCCTGCTTGTCAAACCTGATTTCTTTAATGACAAGTTAACCTACTATCTGATCAAGGGAAGCCAGCTGATGTAATCTTTCCATGCTGTCACAGGATCCTTCTGGACAAAATGTCCAGCATTCAGCTGAATAAACACATCATGCTGTGGGTGAGAATTGGCTCACGGGTCAGGCGCAAAGGCTTTTAATGAGTGGGGTGGCATCAGACTGGTGACCTGTCACTAGTGGGGTTCCATGGGGTTCCATCCTCTGCCCTGTGCTCTTCAACATCTTCATAAAAGATTTGGACACAGGACTGGAAGAGACAGTAGGCAAGTTTGCCAATGATGCAAAACCAGGAGCAGCTGTTGACTCCCTCAGAGACAGGGAGGCCCTGCAGAGAGACCTTGACAGATTAGAGGACTGTACAGTCACCAACCAGATGAAATTCAACAGCGAAAACTGCTGGCTTCTGCATGTGGGATGGTTCAACCCTGGATTTATGGACAGACTGAGGAATGAGATGCTGCAGAGCAGTGCTGCAGAGAGGGACCTGGGGGTCCTGGTCTGTGGCAAGTTGAACCTGAGCCAGCAGTGCCCTGGCAGCCAGGAGGACCAACCCTGTGCTGGGGGACATCAGGGACAGCATGGCCAGCTGGGCAAGGGAGGGGATTGTCCTGCTCTGCTCTGCACTGGGGCAGCCTCACCTCCAGGACTGGGGGCAGTTCTGGGTGCCACAATATAAGACAGGAAGATATTAGAGAATGTTCAAAGAAGGGCTATGAATGTGGTGAAGGATCTGGAAAGGAAGTCATACAAGGAGACACTGAGATTGCTTGCTGTGTTCAGCCTAGAGAAAAGGAAACGGGGAAGACCCCATCGCAGTCTGCAGGTTCCTCGTTAGGGGAAGCAGAGGGGCAGGTACTGATCTCTTCTTTGTAGTGACCAGTGGCAGGACCCAAGGGAGTGGTCTGAAGCTGAATCAGGGGAAGTTTAGATTGGCTATTTAAAAAAGGTTGTTCACCCAGAGGGTGGTTGGGCACTGGAACAGCTCCCCAGGGAAGTGGTCCCAGCATCAGCCTGTCTGAGATCAAGAAGCATTTGGACAATGCTCTCAGGCACATGGTGTGACTCTTGGGGATGGTCTTGCGTAGAGCCAAGAGCTGGACTTGATGATCCTTTTGGGTCCCTTCCAGCTTAGCATATTCTGTGATCGTGTGATTCTGTGGATGGTGCAAACTCCACAGGATAGCTGATAGTAATGTCACATTTCTAGAGCTGTCACTTCACAATTAATTTGCATCATAACATCTTATGGACAAATATTTGAAGGGATTGGGTATATAAGCACAAGATTGGTATGCCTTTAGCATATTGGCAATGTTAGCAGTAACTAGAGATCCAAGCAGCTGTTGGGTGTTGGACTCTGTCTTCTAATTGGACTTTGATATTAAACATTTTAGTACCCTGTTAAGCTGTGTTTCCAAACTTTGTGGAAGAAAAATATTAGATAGTTGTGTTACCAATATACAAAACAGGAAATTATATTAGGTGCTACTGTCAGATTTTGCTGGGGGCAAAGATTATGTGAGAGCACTTCAAAGTGATTTCTGGGCTTTTTTTCTTTTTTTTATATAAAACACCAGAGAAAATTCAGTTGCAGATAAATACAAGTAAACCCCACCCTCCCAAGGGGAAAAAAGGGAAAATGTTATAAATTATGAGAATCATTATTTTATTTTAGTAACAAATAAGTTTGCAAGATTTTTTGCTACCATGATGAATATCCTATAGATGTTTTTAATATAGAGAATGAGGATATTTAATTTTTTCTTCAAAACTATAATGAGTTTAGGCAAAAATATGGTCACAGAAATAAAAAAGAATATGGAGGATAAAATATATCCTGTTGATATTACAGAGCTATATTTTAAATACAAGGACCATATAAACCCAAGAGTGCAAAGTTCAAGTGTTTTTGGAATAACACAAGAATAAGACCAATTCTTCACATGTACTTCAAAAACCTAAAGGTACCCAACAAATTTGAGAAACATTCTCCATAAAACATTAGTGTTTGTAATCTAACCAGCAATATACAAATCTACATTGCTTGCTCTTCTTGATTTATACTACTTGCTCTTCTGTTTTTATTGCACATATTTCAGTTATTCCTTTTCTGTACACACTCCGTTTAAATAAAGCTGAGTTCTCTCCAGAGACTACACAAACCCAGCTTTGCATTGGGCAGCCTGTTGATTTACTCCATCTGAGTTTAAAAAAATGACCTCTCCAATTATTGTAGCAAGGCAAGCAGAAGCCGGGTGAGGTAACTGGGAAAGGATTCCAGGCACGAAGCCTTTTGCCTTATTTGGTCAATGTGGTTTGCGAGGCCCCAGCTGGTAACTCTGGTGAGCTCATTGTGTGATGTGTTATGGACAATAAAGCCAAACCTTCCTCTTTCTTTTTATCCATTGAGTACAGTATTTGGCAATATTTGTTCCAATGTTCATTGACCTTTAATACAACTTAAATCAGATCAAAGACAACAGAAGCAATTTTGGTTTTAAGACTTGAAAGGAGAGTTTTGTTTCCTCCTTACAATTCCATCTGTTTGTTTCATAAAATAATTTGTTTTGGCCAGGAGGACTAGTTTTTATCATTATTTTATTTCATTCATTTATTCAAAGCAGTGAATTCCTTTCTACTTGGGAAACAAATCCATATTCACTGCTGGGATTAATTTTCCCGCATCTTTGCTCACATCTATCTTCACATGTAGGCATGCAGGAGGTAGCACGTTCTCTCTGTGTTTAATTTGGATTGTCTAGAAATTGAGGAGTGTGAAACAAACAAAGCCTCCCATTTTTTAAGGTCTGTCAGACAGCTGTCAAAGCAGAGTTTTAGATAAGTATCTGAGATGGTTAGAAATATCAGAATGCCCATTTGGTGAATCAGTTTCCTCGGTATCCAATCAAATCATAGCGCTTGTTGTCCTTTAACTGAGGAAAATGAGTGACCTTGCTGTAGTAGGTATGGCAGGAGGTGTTTCATTACAAGTGGTGTCTGTCACTCAAGGTTCGGTATTTCCATCCACTAGATTTGGTGTGTTTTAATGAACCATGGAGGGAGGGGGCCAGGAGAAGGAAACACAAAGAGAGGACAGGCGCGGGGAATTATTGTTGGACAAATGTTTTGAGTTAAAATGCAACAGTTTCTCAAAAATGGTTAGTACCAGTTACCTGATATCTTTTTAGATAACTTATTCTGAAGGCAAGGAAATACAGGGGATCAAACCTATTTCTATTTCAACCAGGCTTTTACAACATTCTACATGCGTCATTGTAATGTAGTTTAGATGGGACTTAGTATGAGAAGCCCAGTCTGTCAGAGGAACTAGCTCATGGGAAGAGGGAGAGGGCAGTGAGTTTTGTTTATGGGAGGGACTGTCTGGTTACAGAGAAGTCACCAGTTAGAAGATCCTGTGGGGCAATTTTAGATCAGTCTGTTGCTTTATTTTTGGTAATGACCAGGTAAAAAAAATCTGATGGTATTGCCATAGGTTGATGAGATAGAGGAGGAGGGCTGGAGGATTGGGGATAAAGTGTAAGAATAAATAATTGAGCATGAGGAACTGAGGCTACTCAGTGGTCATGAGACAGCTGCATACCAAAAAATCTGCTGTACTGATAAATAATTCATGGCAATCTCTTTAGGTATTATAGGTTTACAGGCATCTATCTCTGGTAGATAGAGAAGCAAATTTTCTCTAGCTTTTTGTTTACTTACATGATTCCTCAGGTTTTGGTTAATGTTTCTGAACTGTGAAAGTTTGAATTGCACTAGTAAATACATTTCATTCCAAGACTTTATCCTAGAACACTTTCATTTGAGAAATAATCACATATATGTTGTCTAATCTGATATTTTACTTAAAATAGCATTATCAAATGCAAGAAATGAGAAATCAGAACTTGCATTTAATGAAAATGTATAATATTAAATTATTTTTTAAATAGATCAAATGTATTTTCCCTTATTTATTCAAATAAATGTAGGGAAATACCAAGCAGTGAAAGACCTATTTTTTGCCACAGACAAAATAATTGTAAAGCCAGTATGACTAGCTATTGCTTCTTCGACACTTGTGTATGTGAAATATTTGGGAAGTTTCAAAAACATTGGTGAAGAGCCCTCTATGCATACATTTCATCTAAGCAAGTCTTACTTTCTCCTGTGCAGAGCCAAACTATTAAACTGGAAGACAACACTGGCTGAGCACCTGGACCCAGAGTCTTTCTGAAGCGACTGGTCTTCTTGGGATAGCTCATGCAAATGAAACAAAATTATTTTCTCATTGCAGTTTGCTTCAATTCGATTACTGTTTCATTCACAGTTAACAAGCTTTTAGGAAGTTAACAGAAAAACAAACAAAAGAAAGACAACAATCCTAAAAGCTCATTTCACTTTTAGTGTATTCTTTTAGAAGATGAGAGTGAAAACTCAAATCTCATAACTGTAAGATTGTGGACACGGTGATTAAAAACTGTTGGTTCAGAGTGTTA
Organism: Calcarius lapponicus; assembly: GCA_039654755.1. Classification (NCBI taxonomy): domain Eukaryota; kingdom Metazoa; phylum Chordata; class Aves; order Passeriformes; family Fringillidae; genus Calcarius; species Calcarius lapponicus. The sequence goes on along the minus strand of CM077462.1, from coordinate 75,136,573 downwards.
AGTGCAGGTGTTTGGGAGGAACACAGTTAGTGTTATGGGCATAATCAGTTTTAATAAATTCTGTTAAATGCAGCCTCTTTGTTATAAGTGAGTGTGATTAACTGGCTCACTGACTAAAGCTAGTTTCTGAAGCTTCGTTTTTTCTGCAGTTTAATAAGATTCTAATTTGCATCATAAAGAAAACAGATATAAATTAAGGATAAATAAATTAGTCCTCTGTAGTAAATTGGAAAATAATTTACTATTCTGCCATAACATTTAAGAATTAGGGCTTAGAATAAATGTGTAAATTGGTGGAATTGTTTAAGTGAGCATGCTGTGTACCTTCCTTAGCAAAAAGAACCATATATTTTTTAAAAATCTTTAGCTAGTAAAAAAAATTTAAAACTTAGGTAGTGTTAGCCTTTTTACTGAAAAAAGGCAAAAGAATATAAAACTGCAAGAAAACTTTGACATCTTCTAATTAAATAAAGGCTTTTTTTCTTGCCAATCTGCTGCAGCCTACTGTGGTGTGTGTCACAGGAAGGACTCAGGAAGGTTGCATCCTGACCTTGCACAGCTGCTAGAATCCTACTGGACTCCTCAGTGATCAGAAGTATGAACAAAGACATTGACCATCAAACTTAATTTCCAGCTCACAGGGGAAGTAAACTTCTTAGTGAGTGTTTGAGGGCATGGAGGATTTGGCAAACAGAGTGCAGTAGCTCTACTCACCTGTTAAGTTCTTTCTAGCCTTGCTCTTGGCCGCAGCATGGACAGGATCATGTTCCCACACCTGAAAAACAGCTCTCAAGGTTGTTGATGAGACTTTAAAAGTCTCAAGAAGGATTTAAAATAAATACAGGAAGTGGCCAATTGCCCAGGCACAGAGCAGGACAGGACTTAAAGAAGCAGAGTTTGGTATTCTGCTCCCTGCACAAGGTGTCAGTCTTCATTTACCAGCTCAAGAGCACCTAGTGCCCTGCTCTTCCTCCCCTTGTTCAAAATTAGACTCCATCCTGAGTTTTAGCATCCTTTATCAAACCAAATTCATTATGTTTTGACAAAGGCAGCTGAATTCTCTTAGCCTACAGGGATTACTTCAGAACTGTGCCTGTGGGTGTTGTATAGTGCCACAGCTGTACTGATCACTTAATGCTTAAGTCATATTACATGAGGTACTGACTGAAATACTTAAGTCATGAGGTCTTATACATGGGTATGAATTCATCTGTTAATCTTACTCTGTTATTTGTGGGGGTTTTTCTTTAGCAGTTTGGGGGAAAATTAAGGTCTCTTTCTGCATTGCTTCCCTTTGTTTCATGGTGTAGTTAACAGCATAAAAATAGTTGTAGTTACAGTTTGGGCATTGTTTGGACATTCTTCAGATGATGGGGGGTCTGTGGGTCTTTATTCCATACGAATGGTGGAGTTGCCTTTTTCCATTCTAAATAGAAAATCATTTGATCACCTGTATTGCTGTAGATTTCCCTTCATCCAGTATCTGTGCAGTAGATTCTGCAGGGGCCTGGGAATATACAAATTTAAGTCTCCTACTAATATAGAAACTTGGCTTTTGGTAAAGCAAACTCAGAAATAGCTCTATTCCAAAGTGAAGTGGATGATTGTATCTGGGAAGTATCCTTTCTGTATAAAATGGACTGTAACAAAAATGGACATCATTACTTTACTTGAAACATAATTTCAAGTAAATATAATTTCAAGTTTATTGTGTCTTGGTAGATATGGGAGCATCAAGAGATCCATCTTTTCACCAAATAAAGCAGTTTTGTTATTTCAGGGCCTGTCAGGTTATAGCAGCTACCAGAGAACCATTTGTTCCTGTGGAGTTTGCCAAGAAGGGGTGGTCTCAGATTCTTGTCTTGATGAGAAGATTAAACACCCACCGCAAGAAGTAATCTGAGAGCACTCGGTGAGCTTAACAACGCCACTGGGGAGGCTTAACTTTTCACCCCAAAGTGATAGTTTGTGTTCTTTTATCAGTGTTGTAAAAGGGATTCTGAAAATAGATGCTTTCAAAACAAAACAAAATCACTTCTGACATTGACCTCAGACTGTTTCCTTTTTTTTTTCCCCCAAAATATCTGTAAACAGCACAGTTTCCAGTTGTGTGTATTAATCTAAAATATTTCTCAAAGCACGCCTCAAGTTCTTCCTCAGGTCAGTGCTGCAGTCCTGTTGCAATGACGTCGGAGGTGCCCTGGGACCATGAGCGGTGCTGAATGTGCTGCTGGCACACTGGGATCAGTGATGTTGGCTGATTGGTTGGCATAGATGGGAGATCCCCAAAGAGGGTTTAAAAAAAGAAATTAGTAGTTAAGAAAGAGATATTTTTATCTGCAGCTTTTGAAATACAGCAGTCAGTATGTGAAGTTTTAAGCTGTTCTGTTGGAATTACTTTGTTTGAATGAAATTATGTTCTTTGCAGCTTTTTTCTTTATCTTTGCTCTCAATGCACAAAGCAAAGATGTTGCTAACTGTGCAGATTAAGTGGCCTCTTCAAGAGCTCCTAAAGAGCATGGCTAACTTTGTTTTTGAAATAATTTAAAGTCACAAGCTTTTGTACAGGAACAAAACTCTTCCTGTTATGATAAAATATTTTAAACTTCAGAAAGCTACTCTAAACCTGATGCAGAGAAAAGTAAGTCCATTTCTGATGTTCTAGGGGGCTTCTCCATATTATTTAAGCAGTAACTTGATAATATCCTAAGTAAGCTATTCCAGCAAAAATATTTCATATTTAGTAGACAGTGAAGCAATAAAATGAGATTACGTGTGTAGACTTGCCTGTCCTGCTTCTTGGGCAGGGATTTAGCAGATTCCCAGACACAGAGCAGCTACTCCTGGAATCAGCAAATGCCAAATAAACTCAAGACAGCCCTGCAGTTGAATAACAGGGAGTCTAATATGTCCTGCTTTGTGACCTGACAGTACTGGCAGGTTTGTATGTATTTTCACAGCAATGCTGGGAACTTCTAATATTTTTGTTTCCATTTCAAGAGAGAATTTTTGGAGAAAAACAAATTACATCCTACAAACACATTTTCTCATCTAATAGTATCTGCTTTTTAATTTGAAAATATCTGATGGAATTACCTAGGGAATTATTAGGAAATGGATTCTTCTCTTGCAGGATACACTTTTGAAAGTACCTGGTACTTGGATTTCTGAAGGCATTACTGAGGGAAAAGAACATTTTCTTCAGAAGTTTATGAACCTGAAAGTAAATTATCTCTTGCAAGGTTATTCAGTATTTTTACACAGATGTGAACTCCAGTTAAACTTAAATTAGTTTTGGCTTGTTTCAATTATATTTCAGTTTTATGTATTCCTTACCTGATTTTAATTGAGGTTATTTTTTTAACTGCCATTTTCTAATATCTGTCTTCATAGCTCTAATGCTAAACAGTCTTGTATTCCCAGTTTATTGCCTTGTTATACTTCATAGTTGCAATATGTTCTTTTTATTATAATTATTTGTGTCTTATACTATATTGTTTTCTGGATCATCATGGTTTGCATATGGTTGTTCTTTTTTGGTAAAGAAATGGTTTTAAGATTTATAGTCATTTGGACATTTAATTTTCTACATGATGCGTTCTGCTTCAATTTGGAAGTGTTTTCACTAGCAGTTATGAGGAACATAAGACATAATTTATGAATATATTAACCCTATTTTATGTCAATCAACAAGGATTTCTTTATGAACTATGGTATAAATTTGCTTCACTTCATATTACTTGCTAATGATACATAAACCATGTCCTTTAACTTTTCCGACTTTCTTATAGATTTGGGGAAACTCTATAGCCTAACAGTATATTAAATTCTGTTTTGGAGGAGTAAGAGGATGGAAGGATTTTTATATCACCTTTTCACTTTTTCTTCTGGGAAAAAAGGCTTGTCACATCTTTCAACCTTATCTTGAACCCCTAACATTCACATAGCAAATCAAAATTTCTACCAAAAGGAAGTTCTTCCTATCATGACATCTATTAAATTCACCCTGTGGTCTCAGATGCCAGTGATTAATTTCAATACTATCAAAACCATCCAAAACCCAGCAACTCACCAACTACTTCCATGAGAACACTCAACAAAACCTTGGGCAACATAAAATGGAAGGTGAATTTACTTTTTTTCTCCTCAAAGGAGGAGTTGTGAGACTCTGAGATTTTAAATTTTCTCAGAAGTCCATAGGATCTTACTTCAAAGCAGTCTTTCCAAAACTAAGTTGAGTTTATTTTCTAGACTACTGTTCTATTTTTGTTCTGTTTTTGTCCTGCTACTTAGTAAGACATGGTCCCCAAACTCACATTTCCAAACAAAATCCCACTAACTTTATAGAAATACAATCTGAATTTTTTGTTTGGGAGGTAATGAAAAAGATGACTACAAGAAAATACTTTTGAAGTCTAACATTCTAGCAATGGACCATCTCCAGTCTGTTGTTGCAAAAATCAACATTTTTGCAGTTATCCAAGAGAAAAAAAAGGGATGTGGCTTTATTGATCTCCACAGAGTTCACTGTTACTTTCAGGTTTTCAACTGACAAATATGTCTGACTTGATCTATATTCAAGTCTTACTGTTGTATTTATGTGCCAGTTTCTACAGTTTCTAAACCTCAGTTTGAGTTGGTGAAAAAAAAATATGTACTAATTCTGGGTGAGGGGAAGAAAGAAATCATCATGGCCATGTTTCACAATGTTTACTTGCTTTTTAATTAAGGTATTCTCCTCTTTTCAAGGTACTGACTTCTTTTTTCCAAATAGTTTCTTTGCAACAATTTCTGGTTTAATTTCCTTTCTTGATCCTTTTAAAATAATTTCTTGCAAAAGATGTTTATTTTATGGTTTCAACAAGGATAATGTTTTGGTGGGACTTTTTGAGAATTAGCTTCTTAAAGTGTTAAATATTAATTTTTCAACAAACAAAGAGTTAAAAAATTTCTTTATGGACAGATAAATATAACACCAAAATGTTATATTGGTAGATATGGGACTAAAAAAAGGGACGTGAATTAGAAGGACAGCAGAGGCTCTTTTTTTGAAAAATAAAGAGGAATAATTTATGTAATTATTCTGAAGATACATATAACAGTTTTGACATTAAATACTGCCCATGAAGTCGTGGTAGACCATTATAAAAATACTAGATTTCTTGATATTTCCTGTGGAAAAGGAAAGTCAGCTTTAAAATATAGCAAGGATTAATGCTTCATATCTAAAATAGAGCTAGTGGGTAAATTTTGTAGGAATCACGCCAATGATTTGTAGCATGTATATGGTTAGTTACAGCATGCAATCAAAATCTTTCTGAACAGGAGAAAAACTATCTGACTCACTTGAGTCAACTTTTTAATAAACTTCTCAGCAGTTGATCTCTGGACTTCTCACAGCCATAAATGTTTGTAAAACAAGAGGAATACAAGAACACCTTTTGAGTTAAACGTCTAACTGGCATGCCTATAATTAGAAGTATCTCAAGCAAAATTTATTTCTGAAAAGATAATTTTTTGGAGGTTTTATAATCAGTTTTGAAATAAAACTGCAGGAAATCTGAGCAGAGAGAATAGAACCAGTAAATAAACCTGGATCCAGTATTACATAAGTCTCTCAGGAGAGTACTGGCAGTTAGTAAGGCTCCATTAAATGCTGTAAGGCGAGTGTGTGGTTAAGGGCTTTCCTAATGGGGTTCCTAGAAATTTGAAACATTTCAAACTGTAAATATTTTTGAACTGATATAAGGCTTGACACACCTGAGAACATTTAAACAACTATACAGAGACATTTACAGTGTTTAGAATCTGCAGGACTTAGTCTAGAAAAAAGGTGTTGATTTATATGACTGACTTTTATCAGTGTAAAACACACCAAGGATTAATATTGTGTAATTTGTCTTTTTCTGTGCTTAGATTTTTTTATTGCACCCTCTCAGTTACCTCACATGGATTTGGGAATTTTTATCATATGTTCTATCTGATATTTTGAAATAAATGGTTGATACTTTTCCAGGGCAAAGAGAAAGGATGAAGTTTACTGCAGGAAAGATGTGCAAGGATGAAAGAAAGCTGGAGTCTGAAAGGAATAAGAGACAGGACAGGGATCAGGAATTAGCATCTTCCTTATGGCCACATGCCTTAAGCTTTGTGTCATGGCTGGTGCAGTCTGGTCTGGTAACTGCAGCACAAGTTTCTTATCCAACCACATTTCTTCTCCTTGGGGTTTGATCCAATATGGAATCTAGGCAAAAGCAATGACATCGCCTAAACTTTGAGGGGATGTTTTTGCACGGAAACTTCCTTTGAAAACCTCCTAGTATGTGGAAAAGTAGATTTCTCCATCTTATGGGCCCTGATTGCTGGGACCAGGATTCAGATAGTTCATTTGGGCAGTGGCTGTGTGTAAAGTGTTTTGAGGGCTGCAGAAGAACAGGCTAAAGCAGGAATAAGCCGAGTCTGTGACTCCACTTAGGATGCGCCTGTGTGCTGTGAGTCACTGACTGAGTGTGTGAGACAAGAGCTATTTTGGCATAAACTGTTTATTCTCGTCCAGAACATGAATCACCTGCTTCTGAGTGTATCTTTTTTTTTGCTAATTTGTATTAAGTAAACAGATTTCAGAGGCTTCAGTACATCCAAATATGTGGGTTTTACTGGCACAGTGAAGGACCTTCCAAGCAAAGGAAACTCACTCACCTGTTGAGGCCAGTATTTTTTATATTTTTCCCAGAAACATGTCTGAGTAATCACAGCAATGCCAGAAACACTGTCCTGCTGCAAACTTATTCCCAGGTGTGTTGCCAGGTAAAGACGCTAATGCAGTCCAAACTGCCAAGAGATCTTTATTCGCATTTTACTTCAGTTAGTCTTTTTACTTTGTCAACATCTACCTTTGAAGGAAGAAGGTCTTGTTAAGTTAAAATCTGGAAAAGGAGGAAAAAGTTGATCTGATGTACTGTCTCTGAAAACACTGCACTTGGGCCAGAAGTTGTCCTGGTGACAGACAAGCTCCAATTTGTAGTTTTCTCTTTAACGTAACTGGTATAAAAAACTGTGGAGGCTGAGCAGATCTGTGGCAGTATAGAGGCGCATTCTAGGAGAGAGCTGGCAGTAGACCATGAGAGCCTTCAAATTCTTTGTTTCCTTATGGATGGTGCCATGGAGATCTTTACGAAGTTTCACATGAGGTACAATATGTCTTAAAACCACAGTTAGTTTATTTGAACTTGGTTTTTTCTTGTTCTTGGCAGGTGGGGGAGACTAATCTGTTTAGATGTGATCATTGAATTTTCTGTTTTCCTTTTATACGTATAAAGAGAGGATGTGATGTGTAATTCACAGGTTTTGGTATAGATCATAGCAGAAAATAAAAGCAATGGGAGCCCCATTAGGTGTATCAATAGTCCCCTCTAGGCATTGACATGTATTTGGTGCGCTGTATGTAGGTATTTCAGATGGCAAAGTCCTGTTGTCACACCTTTTTCTTTGACTCTCACTGGGCAGCTGAGACTTCACATTCTTTTCCAGCTCTTGTTAGTAGAAGTTATGTTAGTGTCAATATGAGCTTAAGTGGCTGGCCAGACTTTGGGCTACTCTTTACTTTTCCATCACCTTGGTTCTGAGACAAATAGTTCACCAGGCAAGATGAATACCTAAGGCTTGTACCATAAATCTGTTAGGGAAGGAAGGATGGAAGGATGGAAGAGCTGGCTGGGCTTGGTGATCCCAGTCTGAAATAGGTAATTCTGTAGGAGCTTTGCCCATGGCTCCTTGGCTCATTCCTTTGATCTGACATCTGAGACAGCAGAGGCAAACACAATATTAAGTCCAAATGTGCGCTATCAGCACCCAGGCCTCATAGTCAAAGTCTGTGTCAAGTTACCTTCTGAGGTAGGTCGTCTAGTGGACAGGGTATCCACCACTGAATTCCAGTAGCTTGTGACCAGAGGCTTAAATACTACAATCAGGCAGACTCCTTTCCCACCTTGGGGAAAAAATGCCTAAAAAGTAATTCGCTTGACATTTTTCGTTGCATCAAGTTTGCCTTCAACTTGAGTATTTCCTGAAATTGATGACTTTGACACCTTTGTCACTTGGATTTTAAAATAATCTGATTCATATTTCTAGTCCAGCACATAAGATCATTATCTCAGAAGATAAGACAGTGTGTAACTAACTGCACCTTTCATTCAGTGATCAACTGAACAGAATTACTGTTTGTGACCAAAGGTGCTGTTGAGATACACAGCGCCTTTGATCATGCTGTTGAGATACAAAGGTTGCTTTTGCTTCGTCATGAAGACCGAGCACTTGAGTATTCTTCAATAAAACTGTGGCTGTGGAACTGACCTGTGATTTCAGTCCCACAGAAGCTGATTTCTTGACTTACAAGTTATTTGCCACAGCTCTGGCCTTCTACCTTCTCTCTTTTTAGAATGTGTTTGGGAAAAATTCTGGAAGATAATTCTTATAGCTTCTTTTTACTTGCTAAACTAAATACAAACTTCTCTTTTTTTCCTTTTTTGCCTTTTTGTCCTGGTATCTGCTTATCCATAATTAAATATAAAAGGCATTAGTAGTTATTCTGTATTGTTATACTGTATTATTTAATCTTTTGTTGGGTCAAGTGCCTTCTTTTCCTTCTGGTGTCTTTTGAAGATATCTCTGTTGTGAAGTAGTGAGAATATTAAATTGTGCATATTATTCATACTAAATATATTTGAACTTTTTGCAGGATAGAAAGTATATGATGTGTTTTACAATCTAATATATTTACTGTTGTAAGCTTTAGTCACTGGAGCTAATCATTAAGTGGTTTGTTGTTGCAGCTGGTTGATAAGTTTTAATTCATGTCATTAAAATCTTCCTCCTATTTCTTATTTCTCTGACTGACCTGACTTTCCCATAATATGACTAAGGAAAACAGGGTGGTGCTATAATGTGAGCCAGTTATTTGTTTTTGTATAAAAAAATTTCTAGAGAGAAAGAGGTCAGGGAGAGAATCACTACAGTTCTTAAAATGACCTGATGTTACTGCATGATGTCCAGTAATTAGTTTTTCTATCATTAATAGCTTTTGCACATGTGTAAGTAGGACTGTTTGTCTTGAAGCTTTTTTTGTTTTCTCAAAATATTCAAATTATTAATCATTAGGATTTAACTAAGATTATAAAAATCACTGGTAGAAAATTGCTTTTATTTAGGGAATAAATAATTTTTAATTAAAAGTTATATATTTATCATTAATAATACTCTGATAGGATATCAACTTCAATCAGTTCTATTTCTTGAAATGTGACACTCTGAAGGATGAAAAAGCTTTTGAGAAACCTATCTTTTTCTTAAATTTCAGATTTAAATTTCAGAACAGCAGGTTTTAAAAGATTTCAAGTATGAATTCTGAATTTGTTTGCAGAAAGTAAGATGTTTCTTAATTTACTCAAAGTAGTAGCTTTCTTTTGTATTATGTATCAAGATAGTTTTACAGTAGAAATGTGAGGATTGGCTGCACATGATGGGAAAAACAAAGAGGAGTGGGAAAGGAAAAAGGCAGGATAACTTTTCAATGAGACAAGCTTAAATATTCAGACACATTGAAATATTATTGGAAACAGACTTTTGGACCAATTTCATTTTGCAACCACACATATGCTTTTCCATCATCCTTGTATTTTAGGAGAGTGGGTGGAAAATAAGTGTATTAGTCTTAAATGCAAAGAATAGGACAATGTCTTTATCATATATTTTATACTCATCTATGTCCTCCATAGTGAGGATTTTTTGGGGGGTTTTTTGCTTGTTGGGTGGGCGTGAGGTGTTTGGAGTTTTTTGTTGTTTGTTTGTTTGTTTGTTTGTGGGTTTTTGTGATTTTCGTTGGGGGGGTTTTGTTTGTTTCTTTGTTTCTTTGTTTGTTTCTTTGTTTGTTTTTTAAATCAGCGTGGCAATTAGGTAGATTTAAAAAACTTGGGGAAGATTGTTTTGTATTGTGTCTACTTAAAAAGATACCACTTACATAAAATCTAATGTATCTTTACAGTGGGAAACCATGCAAGTCTGTTTTATGGATTTGTTATTTATGGGAAAAATTGTGCTTACTATTGCCTTTAATAATTGAAGCAGTTCTCCTGCTATCATTAGTTCCACTTAAGAATTCAACCCTAAAAATACTGGAACCAACAAAAGTGATTTAATAGTGAGGCATATCTTGGCACCTGTTATTTCTTTTAATTTAAGTTAGCTGTGATATTTAGTCAAATATTTCACTTGGGAATGCTTTGTTTTTTAGGATGGAAAGAAGAAGTTTGACAAGGAAAGTGAGAAATATTATTCCATCTTAGAGAAGCACTTAAATTTGTCAGCCAAGAAGAAAGAGTCTCATTTGCAAGATGTAAGAATTTAATACACTTTACCTAATTTCACATTTGCATAGAAATCATGATAACAAACTGGTTCTCTTCAAAACATGCTGTATTTTATTTAATGTGAAAATGTGATGGTTTCTGGTCATGCTTGTTGTGACTATAAATTCTTGACTGGGATGAAAACAACCCAAATAGGAGTTAAATATTTGAACAAAGCAATATTCTCTGTTTGCAACTTTATGTGTTTCAAGTACAGCTAATGTTTATTGATTGCAACAATGGAATTACATTAGTACAATAAAAGTGTGAGTTTTATAAGCTATATGTGGAATACTGGAAAACCAATTAATTAATTGCTTCTAGGTTGCTACTTAATCTATTAACTGATGAAATTGCACTTTTATTTCACATAAATTCTAATCCAGAAGTGTGAACTGAGATCACTTTAATGATGCTCTTTTCTACTTCTTTTTTCCTCTTTTTCATCTTATTCTGAAATTGAGCCTCCTGAAATTTCTCTGAAATTGTATCTATAACTTCAGCTTTGAAGAGTCTGTATGGCTGATTCTTTTCTGTTTAAAAAAATACAAACAAAAACAAAACATGAAGGCTTCTGGTTTAACAGAAAGATTTCAGGGCTTTTTTGTATGCTGATAGAAATTAATATTACTTGTCCTTGAAGCAAATTACAATAAACCCAGCAATATGATACCAATGACACTTTAAGAGTTGTGCCAAAAGTAGTTAAAAATCATTTTGATGGGATTACTGTTGTCATGGTGAATCTTAAATCATGGGAGTTAGTTTGCAGATGAAATTTTCACTAAAGGTGTGACCATCACTCAATCGTATGTCATAGGATTTTTTATTCATGTTTACCAATAATATTATAATTCAAATAAAATAAGGCTTAGAAATCAAAAATTTCTAATAAGTGATTTGCTGTTGCTGTCTATATAATAATCAGTCTAGATAAGAAACTAGTTATGTAGGTTTGGTTTATTGTTCCACTTGTATGTCACGGCTTTCACTTTTCCCAAATATCTTATGTATTGGTGAAGAAGCAGTTCTGTTAGAGGCTGAGCCCCACCTTTAAAAAAAAGAAATTCTTACCAAATTGGGGAAAAGTGAACTTAAACACTAATTTGTTCTAGAATAGAAGCTAAATAAAATAAATAAAATATTTTACTCTTGAGACATGAGAATAATTATGGTCTAAAAGCAGCAACTGAAGTGCAAAGTAAAAACTGTGAATCTAGTAACTATGGTAGAACAGTGAATTTGGCTCACAAATATAAACTAATGGAAAACCAGAATAATTTTTTCCAGTGTGTCCTTATGTGACATATCTGGATTTAAAATCTTGTAACTGAGGCTGAGGTTTCTGATTTCTAGATGCCTTCCTTGTAAAGGATAAAGAGCATAACTTGGCATTTCTGTCTTTTGCCGTTTTCTACTGCTGTAGATGCTTTGAATCAGCAGCATAGACCCACCGTAAGAGAAGGTACAATAGCAAATCAGTACCAAAATTGTCAGCTTGGGAGGGTTTTGGCCTCTGTATATATTGGAAGTAAAAGGAGGCCAAGCTCCATTCCTGAGCTGAAATCCAAGACGGCTGTTGATTTTCATCCTGAGTGGTTTGGGTGAGCCCCATTTATATCCCAGATGTCCAGGACAGAGTGTGTTGGAGCAGCCCACAGCAGAGCAGGGCATGAGTAAAGAACCAAGCAGTGCTGGCATCTGAGGCTTTAGTGCCCAGGGCAGGAGATGGGAAGTCCATGCCTCAAGCCAACATCATGTATTCAGGGAGGTGAAAATATCATTTTTTGACTGCTACATGGGAAAAATACTGTTTCCTTGAATTGGTGAGGTTTCTTGATACCTCATCACATTATGTGGGTTAAAGAGTACTGGGGTGAGCAAAGATCTTGTACTGTGTTGGGTTCTTCTACATATCTCACTTGAGTCCAATTGAGACTACCTTAATTACGTATCCAAAGTTTGAGGGTTGAAACATATTCTGTGGAGATTAGTTTGCATTTATTCACCTAGCTGAAATGTGTTGGATATTTTAAGACCCTACGAGACTGCTGATGTAGTTTACACAGGTGACTGGCTTTTTTCCTTTAGCATCAAAAGGCAACTTCATAGTAGCATCTTTTCATTACCTACAGAAGCCTACAATGGAGGAGAAAATGGGCAGAATTGAGTGATGTGAGAAATCTAATGAACTTCTGATTTTATTTCTCTGAATTCTGTTCCAGAATCAGTCTCCAAGCTTATGTAAAGTTCTGGTATATATATTGAGGTGATAGCCTACGTCAATGAAAATATTACTCACCATAACTATATATCATACAGGTAGACACTCTAAATCATATCCATCAGATCTCTTTTTTTTTTTCACATGTGGTTTGAAGTCATAGAAAAGCATTAAAATACTTTCAGCTTTTGAAACTTTAGGATCACTTTCAAATCAATTCTTACCAATCTGAATTCTTTGATGTTAACAGAAATTCATAAGCTTCTACAGAATATATGTTTGGGGAATTTTGATTTTGTCCCTTTCACTGGTGGTGGTTATGGCCCTAAACCATATTTGAGATGACACTGGGTTGTTGTAAGTGTCGTTTCAACTGCAGCCTGCTTAAATGCTGTTCAGAGTAGGGATGGATTTAATTAGGTGTTTAAATACTTTTTCTGAGGCAAAGCCTAAAAGAGACAAATTCTACAATGATGTTTCATTATTTACGTACAATTAAATGAGAGAGCTGAGATCTGTTTCAAGTGCTTATTGATGGCATTTGTGTGAGCAAGGCATTGCTGGATCATGTCCCAAAGTGGCAGCAGCTGCTTCTGTTCAGTTATGTAGCACTGTCTTTGTGATAGATTATTACTGTGAAATAAAACTATTAACAGACTACCAGGGATAACACTAGACAAACACACTATATAAATGGCAAATGGCAGAGTTAATTTTAAGGTAGTTCAGCAGTTCATTATTGGAATTTTGAGTGCTTGATTTCAGCTTCATATTATTAGTTTACTGATTTTTTTTTAATAGACATAAGAAGGAAATGCTGGTACTGAATGATTTGAAACATATCCTTGAGGCTCGTGTGTTGAAGTAGAGTTAGAACACTGGGCTAGGGAGATGGATCAATATTGTTAAAAGCCTGTACAGCCAAATCACAATAGTAGCTTGTCCTTGAGTAGAGAAGCAATCTTAATTATATATGGTGCTATTGATGGCCAAATCCTGCCTGAAGGAAAACACTGACTTTTTGCTTTTTTACTGTTAAAAGTACTAAATCTCTTTTATGACATGCTTGCTGGTTTACAGTTTGTTGTCAAGGGAAGACAACATCAAGCTCTCCCAATTTCCCTGCATTTGTTAATTTTAATGCCGGAATTAAACTAGAGAACATGCAGAAGTATCCTGTAATTTAACTGACATACATCAAAAATAGGTGATGTTATTCATGTTGTTAATCTGCTGTAGTATTTTGGCCAAAGAGCAAAGTCTAACTAATACAGCCCAAAAGAGATTTGCATGAGAAAATGATTTGTTATGAGGAAGAATGAATTAAAATGGAATCTGCATGTCTTCTTTAAACATTATCTATGTGCTACACTGCTTGTCTGTTAGTTCCCTCTCCTGTGGCTTGTTTAAATTGAGGATAAAAGCCTATTACTCTTTATCAGCTGATAAGAGTTAATTCTTTAGCTGTTTAGGCAAAAGACACTGTTCTGATACTGGATCTCCATGTTGGGTGGTATTAGTCAGGCATTTCTGACAAGTATTGCCTTGTAGTTCTGTCACTTGAAAATTAAAACTTGAAATATATTTGATTGATGAGGTTAGGGATTTAAATATGTTTACATTCCAAGAACAAATGACTCATTCTATAAAATAATACGTTGCAAGATGTCATCGTTAAAGACAGCCTATTTAAGAAAGAAAATATGTTTTTGTGAAGGTATTTGAACCTGAGAAATAGATATAATTTCAGTGCATATGATACTTAAATATTTCAGTAGAAATAATTATCTTTTTGTCTGTCCTTTATTCCTACGGTGCTCATTTCTATTTCTTTTTCTAAACTTATATATACCAAGTACCTGCTGCCACCTTTCTTTCCCTCCAGGCTCTCCTAAAAACTAGAATATTAAAGAGCAAAAAGAAAGAAGAAACCAAAAAAGAGTGAGTAAAAGGCATAGGCTGAAATGTGTAATGTTACCTTCTTAAACTTGCATTTAGCTTTTTTAAATAGGTATTCTAATTTCAGACAGGAAAACTGTACTTTATGAAACTTTTAAAATAATCTTATGGAAGAGCTGTTTGTTAATGACATAACCTGTTTGTAAAGCAATAACAAGACTAAACTAATGTTGTCTGTGTTTAATTTTGTCTTTTAGGCAGATACACAGATTGACAGAGAACATCAGAACTTTTATGAAGCATCATTAGAATATGTTTTTAAAATCCAAGAAGTACAAGAGAAAAAGAAATTTGAATTTGTAGAACCTGTAAGTTTTATTTTCTTTAGAATGCATGCATATAAAGCTGAAAATTGAATTTAAAATACCAATTTTTTTGCTCTCTTTTTAAGTTTTGAATGCAGGTTCTTTGTATATAGGCAGACATTAAGATCTTGGCTTGGGCACTTTCGATGTTTATTGAAGGATTATGTAAGAGTTTAGTATCTACTGTGAAGTGAAATGTCTGATGACCTGAAGTGTGTGTAACATTTTAATGGGACATCATGTAATGTTGTGTCTGTGCAACACATAATCGATGTTTCCTAATACCATGATTTAATGGCTTAAATTTTGAGCCAGTTTTTAGATTTAAATATTCTGGGTAGGCAGTATACATTGACATTGTTCTGAGTTACACATGAAGTAAAGTGAAAAATCAATTTCTCTAGGATAGGTAAGTTTATCTTTTTGTTGGTGGAGTCATTTGCCTTTAGTTTACTTTGCACATAAAGGAAAGCATATGTTGACATGCCATTAAAGAGTAAGATAAAGTTGTGTTTCAGTATCTGTATTTAAGTCTGAGATTAAGGGATTTCCTTCTGGACTGTGTTTCCGTCCCCCACTCCTAACTCTCTATGTGTCAGTCAGGTCCAAAAGCAGCTTCATGACATGCTAGCATATTTCTATGGCCTGGTAGCAGTGTTACTACTGTTCATGTCATACAGACGGGCTTGGCTTGCCAGTTGCCTGATGTAGTTTGTACCTCTAGCCCCTGACAGAGAACTTCCAGTGCCATGTGTCCCTTCCCATTAAGCACACTGAGCACAGCAGAGTCGTGGTTGTCAGAGAGGAACATGACGAGTGTAACTCTCTCCACACCATCTCCCAGCTTCCTTGTAACTACTGAAGCAACACTCTTCACCGTGAAATGGGTTGAATTACGTCTCAAACACCAAGGAGAGCTTCTCAGATGCCTTCTTTCCATGAGATGAGAGTGTATTGTATCCTGAATGTTTGACATTGATGCAAACTAATGAGCCTAGTTCAGCAAGCAGTACTTTCAGAAATCCTATCTTTATGGCATACAGCTGCCAAATCTTAGAGACTAAAACTTTGCTCGGATTCCTAAATAAGAACATTTTTCTACCTGTCACAGATTAATCCAGAGTGTGTGTCTCTGTCTCCTTCTGCAAAACTCTCACATCCTGGAAAAACCTAGCAATCTTGACCTAGCTCTGACCTTAGTGTAGAAGACTTTATGCTCCTTTAATGTAATAGAAACTTTCTGTATTGAAAAGACCTTGTACATTGTAAAATATTGTGCAACTGCACAATAGTTAAAATAGGTAAAATTTACTTTCAAGTGTATCCATTTCCATACTGTCTCAGACCAGTAGGTATTCCAGCCCAGTATGGCATACTTGATTGTCCAGGGGAAGGTACAGGAAATACTCTGGTGACTGGGTGATGATAGGCCTTGCAGGTAATATCTTCTGGCTTTGGCTGTGAATTTATTTATAATCAATCTGGATATAGATGGAACTTAAATTATAACATCAGTTATAAAATTTTGAATTTTCAAAGCTCTTAATTTTTGTTTATAGTCTCTTGCATACAACATGCTGAAATAAGAGCATTTGCTAAAACCTATAAGGCAAAATATGCCTTATGTGAAAAAATAAATTAAAATATAAATCAGCAATACCATGAGAGTAAAAACAAAACCAAACTAAACAAACCAAAAAAAATCAAAAAACCCCAAAGACTTCAAAATAGGCTTTCTAAAATTCATGTCTATGTCAGTGATGTTGGAAGTATGAACATGTGTTCCTAGGTGAAAGGTCTAAATAAGGAGAAAGCCTAACACTTTAAAATCAGGTATCAGAAGAATTGTCATATTATTAATTTTCCTTTGTGTGCTCTATGAATGTGCATATGGTAGAAGATGCCTGGTGGTGTGTCCACATGGGCATTCCTCCTCAGGAACTCTGATGGTTGTGAGACATTCTCATGTACCTGCTGCCTCTGCCTCTGATTTATCAGCACAGTGTCACATCTTCGAATAATTCTCAGTCTGACATCTTGCTAACAGACTCACTGAAGGAAAGTTTAACAAAATAAATCTGTTAGTGCAATGAAGGAGGAAACTCTGATGCCCATGCAAAAGAAGGATAAGTTTGGGATGTGGGAGTAGAACTTGAAAAGCAAATGATCTGTTGAACATCCTTTCAAGACCTTTAGTTTTTCTATTCCAAAGGATAAAGACAGTCTGAGAACCAGAGTGGGAGAAGTAACCTAGCAAAAATTGCCAGGTGGGTTACAGCTAGGACAGTGGGAGTCGGTAAAAGAGGAATATGTTCTCTCCTGGAGGAGTCTCGGAAAAGATTTTAAGGTACAGATGCTACTGACTCATACAGTGAATAGAAGATTATACTATTTAGAGTAGATTTTTGCAGCTGCTTCTCAGGCCCTGGGTTTCTCTTTGTTCTCTGCATCTTTATCAAAGTAGTTGCTAATGTGTACCAGTGTGAGTAACTGGCATATTCCTATTTGCAATCCTCCTAAATCTTGATTTTTCCAAGAAAAAAAACAACTCAGGTTTTCATACAGATAATGAATTTTAACTTTTTCTGAAGGACAAATTAGTGTTCTAATTTACATCTGGATAAACAATAAAGCAAATTAAGTGACAATAATCTGTCTTGATAGCTTTTCTCTTGTGATCCCTAAGATAGTCCAAGCCTCCAGTGCTTTCTGAGGATGTTATGCTTGTAAAACAATGTGAACACCTTCCTAAAGTTCTGCTTCGTCCTTTGGTGATGCCAGGACTTCCTTGTCCTGTGGAAATCAGGGCACAAAGTTCATAAGCGGTAAACTCTCTGAAATGTGAGGGGTGGTCAGTTAAATGTTAATTTAAAGAGAAGAAAAAAAGAACAGCGAACTGAAAAACACTGCCTACAATTGCATGCATTTCTATGAGATTTCACAGTGGACATTAAATTTGAATTTCCCTTTCTTGCATTTTCTACATTATTAACTATGTTCACTTTAATCTGAAGAAAAAGCGCTATCTTCTTATAAATAGAATGAAAACAGGGAGACAGGGACTTCTGGCTGATGTGCTGCAGGCCAAAGGTTAAATTCCTCCCCTATCCGAAACCTAAGTACAATCTTCTTCCTGTGAGAATGAAACGACCAGGCCGTCTTGAGGTCAGCAGCTCTACATAAAAATAAATAGTCTCAAGAAGTAGTTGGATTTTGTTTCGGCTTCTCTGTTGAAATCCTCGTGGCTCTGGTGTGATGAGTAGCTTTATGTTATGGAGTTCAGACCTCAGTCTTTACTGATGTGAATGATTAGGTACTCAGAATGAGGTAACAACAAGACACTTATTAAAATAAAAAATTGTTGATATGAAAGCATCAGACATTGTTTGTGATGTTTGATGAAATGAACTACCTCTTAATGTGTGAAGACCACCTCAAAATACATTCTGAAAATTTTCTTTGAAAGGAAAAGTGGCTGATTTTCTATTCTTGTTTTTAATATTTTTTGTTCTATTTAGAATTAATTTCTTTAAAGTTATGAGCCTGCCTTTAGCAGCAGTGCTTCTTCTAATGCCAGCAAAAAGAAAACCTCACTGTAAGTATGAGCCTAGGGCAAAAGACCTTGGCTTTTAAATCTCTTCCATACCATGCTATGGCTGTACCTGTTGTAATGGAAGTGATTCTAAGGTGCCCTGGCAGCACAGGCCCATTGGGCACAGGGCATATTCTGCATTCCTGTTTTTCCCCTGCTAGTGACATGTAGATTGAAGTGAATACCATCCCCAGTGTCACATATCAGCACAGAGCTTAAAAATGCTGATCTAGGACTTGCATAATACTTTTCTTTTATTCCTATTTTTCTGAGTTCTCAGAGAGTGTTTAACCAGGAAAGCCTCAAGGCCAGATCCTCTGCAATGCACAACTGCCAGAATACCTGAGAAGTACTTTAACTAAAATTAATTCAAATTTTTGTCAGGGTTTTGGTTTGGGTTTTTTGGGTTGGTTTTTTTGGGGTTTGTTTGTTTTGTTTTGTTTTTTTTTTCCTGCTGCTGTTGTAGTTTTGCTTTCAGATAAATTCAGCTTTGCTGCCATCTTGTGTTAAATATTCTCCTTGGTATTTCTCAGTGTACTCTGTAAAAGTGTTTCATGTGATGTAAAATGTTTTCCTTCAAGTATTGAAGCTGAAATTTATACAGTTTATTCTCTTGAAATGTTTTTTAAACTAATCTCTAAAAGTCAGGCATAAGCTGACATACTGAAACTTAGTTCCACAAAGTTTCTTCAATGTAATTTTGGTGTGCATTAGTATGGTGATTTGGCTGCATTTTTGCCAAGTGTTACTTCTTTTGACAGGACCAAGTCAAAGTAAGCACAGGAGTAGTTGTGCTGTGACATCTGAAGGAATTGTAGCTGGGGACACTGATGAGTAACTGAATCTAGAGTGTGAGAACAAGCTTCACATAACTGGAGCCAAAGCAGAGCTTTAGTTATAATTTGCATATTTTGTACTTTATTCATAAAAAGGAAGATTGATTTTCTTTCTTTTCCTATAAGTAGTTATTTCCAGAATTACAGAATTAGAATTATAGTCTAGAATTACAGAAAATTATAGAGCTCTTTCTATCTGTTTGCACAATTGGAGGTTTTTAATATAAACTATTGTACTTGGACCTTCCTCAGAAACACTGAGGATAATAATAATTTCAGGGTCCAGTCCTTAGCTGAGATAATAATTTTGGCTGGACAGATGAATCATGTTAAGGTGAGATCGATTTACACAAGATATGGAGCCCTCTACTTGAGATTGCATTGCCTTCATTGTTTGATGGTGGAATATGGTTCAGGAATTCACATCCACTGTAGAGCCCCCACAAAAACTTGCTTTTTTGTGCCCAAAGATCTTCTCAGTTCTTCAGGCTCCGTGACTGGCTTACTGGGCAGCTGTGGGCTTGCACCATCTCCGCCTGAGGCCAGGCTTTCATCTGCTCCTGCAATACCAGAAAAACCAAGGGCAGAGTCCTTCTCCCAACCATACCTTGTATTTGTGCCTGCACTCATGGTCTGTTCCCCTCCAGCTGCTTTAACTTACTAATGCAGCAAAAGAGCAGGCAGGTAAATGGGCTCTCAGCTGTCTCCTAGAGAGTAATGGGAGAGAGGAGGCAGAACAATTTTGCTGCAATTCTTCAAGTAGGGCTGAGAGTAAATTTAAAGAAAATATAAGCACAGCAAAAACTACATCTTTATGCTATTCCACTTAGAGTAATCTATGGTACTGGTAACACAAAGCAAGTGCTTTAAATATGAACGACGGCATTTTTGTTGCCTGAGTCTAGACTACTTCAGTAGTCAATGAAGAGAGAAATGTTTCCATTGGATCATTCATTCCATCCTGAGAGAGAAGTCTGAAAAAGGGAAAAGAATTATGCTCTGGAATACCTGTGGTTCTTTACTGAGTCAGAAGACAGCCTGGGCAGCCAGTTAGTTAGCCCAGATGATAATGGTGTACTGTACCAATGCCAATCTTTTTTATTATTAAAATTTCTGTTACTCAAAATCCAAATTAATTTCTCTCAATTTTCCTCTTTTCTTTACTTTTTTTTTTGGTAAGCTAAATTATATAGACCAAGAAAGCAGTCTATGATAAGAAATTAAATGCTTGTTATTTAACAGCAGGTAGGGTGACTTATAGCAATGTCAAAATGCTTTTAAAATTTGAAACAGAATCAGTTAGAAGGCTTTTTAAACTAAGAGATGGTAGGAATGCATTAATTCAAGAGCTAAAATCTAGTGGCATCTTTTAGTACTTGAGCATCGTTTTAAAGCAAACTTTAAAAGAATTTTTCAGCTGGATATATGCAGACTATGGTGGTTCTATTGAACTTAATCATGGACATACTAGATAGAGTTTGCATTTTGTTCAGAGCAGGAAGAAATAGGCTGGGTTTCTTGTGTTGTGCTAACCTATCCAAAACATATTTTCTAGAGTCTAATTTGTGGAAAAGAGATTGTAGACCAAGCAATTACTGTGAAGAAAGTGAAAGGATGTTTTGAAAAAAAAAAAAACACTTGAATTCTGACATTTTAAAATTTGGAAAATGCACACCAGCAAAGACTCCATCTGAAATACTGGATAAAATTACTAAGATAGTGAATTAAATTACTATGGAAATTACAACTTCATGACACAAAAGCACGTGTAGCATTTATCTTTCTTAAGGTCTCATCATGGATTTCTTCTCACCAAAACTTAGCTTTTGCATGTAAAAGCACAGAGTGTTCCAGGAGTTAAAAATGTATAATGCTTCTCAATTTTACCTTTTCAGCTCTTGGCCTTTCTTCAAGGATTATTTACATTTTATCATGAAGGATATGAGCTGGCTCAGGAGTTTGCGCCATACAAGCAGCAACTGCAGTTCAATTTGCAGAATGTAAGGATGATTTGTATTTACATAATTAACTTTTTAATTTGCTACCTTCAGTTTAGGATATTAAAGTAGACTTATAGTACTTTATTGAGATTCTAAATCTTACAATGTTTTAGTAAGCTGAAATCAAATTCATATACAGATAGGTAAACTTATTTTTGTAAGGTTAATGTAATTAAGATTCCTGAAAACAAATAACTTTGGATAGTAAATTTGTGATTTCCAGATCAAAACTTTGGGAGCAAGAACAAGAAAAACAGGACAGCAGCAAAGTTTTTATTAGAAAACACAGCAGTCCAGATAGATTTAAACTTGTATAAAGCTTTCTTGAGAATGAGGCCTGTCTTCCAGACTAAGTGGAGGTACCAAAAATGCTCCAGCTGCTATAGAATGATACCGTTTGCCCTGCTATCAGCTAACTTCCCACTGTATATAAAGCAATCTTGGGAAGCCATTCTCTAGCTGTTCTCTATACCATTGCAGAATAGGTGGGACCCTCCTCCGTGGTGAGCAGCTCTCATGAGCATTAGTTTTCACCAGAAGAGAGAATCTCTTTTTTGTGTAGAGAGTTGAACTCAAATGAGCAGATGAATCTTTTTCTGTAAATTGGTCTGGATTTGGTAGTCAGAGCCATGCAAGATCCCATTTTGGGCACAAACTGCCCAAAAAATTTTATAGCTATCAGAGATAACTAAATTGTGTTTAATCAACATACTTTTCCACTCATCATAACTGCTTTATACAAGTGTATACTTGTTTCAGTGTGTAATTCAGATATTACACTTCCAAGGACATACAAATAAGTAGGTACAAAATACACTTACAAATAAGTACACACTTAGCTTTTAAGGAAAGGTTAGACCCTCTGCTTTTGAGGCAAAAAGTGAATTTCGACGCGTGAGTACTGGACAAGCCCCACATATTTCCTGAAAAGTAACATCAAAGTCCAGAATAAAATTTCTTTTAAAGTTAAGTCCACTTCATTCTTTCAAGAAAAGACACATACCACAAATTTTTGTAGTACCATTTTCCCTTTTGCATCTCTTGTTCATATATATAGGTCCCATTTTAAATACTACTTGAGGAAATAAGGCTAAGCCTCCTAAATGACCTTATACTTTTGGATCAAAATGCAGATGGTCTCAGGAGAGCATCCCAACTGCTTGTCCTTACCAATTTTGGGTTTTTTTCACATTGTTTGCTACGAAAATGCTTTCAGATAAAGACACAAGGGGTCAGTGTTGTTGCATAGCAGTTTCACTGAACGAGTGAAAAATGTGCTTCAGTTCAGAGATTTATTTACTTTAATATGGCAAGTTCTGAGAGGAGCATGAGCTCACAGCACAGACCAAAATTGGCATTGTAAGTAGTCATACATTTCCTCTACACGTGTCTACCGAAGCAAAATTATTAAAGGACTTTTTTCAATTTCAATGTTAATTAAGAAATAGTTAGATTTAATGTTTTCTAACTATTATATCAGCACAACTTGAAATTGTAAATAGATTACAGATGTAGAGGGAGATGTGAAGTTAGGCAGAAGGATCAATGTATTATATATTTTTTTAATTATATATCAGAAAACATGAAGATACAGTGGGGATCAGTACATCAGTACATCACTCACTCCTGTTACACAGCAGTATAAATTCTGGCTCCAAATCTAGATCCACAGCTTCACACAGCCAGCGGGGTTCTCTATGTACTTGTCATTGAGAGTATTACCCAAAATCAGATTGAAGTGAAATAATTTATATGGGTAAAGACAAACTGAGGACAGGAAGAAGTGCATTCAGCCTGTCTGTAGCTGTCAAAAGTACTCCTCTCCATTGCGTTGTGTGTTCAGGTCTTGAAGAATAGTTTACCTGAACTGTTTCTCTTCTTAAAAATGTTCTACTGGTTAGAGCAGGAGCAGTTAACAGCTGTAGAAGAGTAGTAGCAGACCAGCAGCTCTTAACAGGTCACCATGTTCTAACATGACCAGTTGTCACTCTGACTGTCTCAGCTGGCCAGTGGCGTACTTGCTGTGTCTGTTTGGCTTTGGTTTCTGTGATTTGATTCAAAGACCTGGCTGCTTAAAAGTAGCAATTAAAAACTTAATAGATGGAGGCAAGCTCTTAAAATGGGGACATTCCTTCAATGGCTTGTCCTTCTTGAAGGCCTCAAAATGACCTCTCTTAAATTTGATCTGAACTGATACTTCTTCTGAAGGACATAATCTGAAAAGTTCGGATTAGAATTTTACCTCCCACTCTAATAACAGTGTTTGTCTTCAAAACCAAGACTGAGCATGCATATTATACTATTGTGCAACTAACTACACAAATGGCCCATGAAAAAGGGAAAGTATTCACTGGTGTATAAAGGGAAAGTATTCACAGGACTTTATAGTCCTGAGAGTATCTTTCTGACTGCTGAAGATGTGAGTCCATAGGTGACTCTTTAGAAACATTACAAAAATCTTTATTCTTTTTTTTTGACCTATAGGAGCAGAGTGTTCAATATCTGCTATTAATCAGTCAAAGCTCTGGCATCTCACAATAATTCTCCTCTCTTATCCCCTGCTAGGTGCATGGAGGGAAACCCTAACCTCACTGAATTCACTAAGAGCAAGTAGCCATTTATATGCATATAGATATAAGAAAATATAGAAACAAGCCACCTTAATACCATAATTGTTTGCTTTGTTACATGTCTGGTTACACACGGGATATTTAGGACAGACACGCTTCTTCCATGCTTTTGGCATAGTTCTGCCACTTGTGTTTCTTACCTCCCATTTTTTTAATATTGAACTGTGGTGTTTGCCAAGTCAAAACTTGTTCGTGGCAGTGCCAGTAACCTGACTATTCTAAGCAGCAGCACCTGTGGTATCACTGCAGATATGGATGCGCACAGACAATTTGTATCTTCCATGTGTGTAGAAACTGCAGCTGTCAGGGCTCATTAACCTGGCTTTAACTCAAACTAGTGTTTTCTGCACTGTACTTAAAGTGCTTCAGTGAATCTTACTACTTCAGGTTTAGGGCTAAGCTGTTAGCAGCTTCTAGTTTAGCCAAATATCTGTCTGAGAATCCCAGAGTGTACAGAGAGAAAGCCTGTATCTGTCTGCAAAATACTGTGTAAACATACTTAAAGATATGAGATGACCTTCTGTCTGAGATTAGTGACCTGCAGAAAGGGGAATGGTGCTATTCTCAGCCGTGTTTTCCTTACATTTGTGTGCCTAAGCTTCTAGCAGTGAAGAGTATTATTCTTTATTGCATTTTTTTTCCTTTCCCCCCCCTTTTATGTCTCTGGCAAATGCTTTTGTCAGTCTCCAATACAGTCTCCTTGGCATTATTTGTAATTAGTTGTTCACTGTTATTTTAGTACTTGCATGAGATAATGTGGGATTTTGTTTGTTTCCTCTTCTGGGTATTAGACTCGCAATAACTTTGAAAGCACTAGGCAGGAAGTGGAGAGACTCATGCAGAGAATGAAATCAGCCAACCAAGATTACAGACCACCAAGTCAATGGACAATGGAAGGCTATCTCTATGTGCAGGAGAAACGTAAGTACAACAAGGAAGGTCCGTGCTGTTGTTTGCCCCGGTGGTTGACTGGTAGCAAGCTCTGCTCTGGCTGGCTGCCCTGCACCTTGCTGCAAACTCCCAGCACTCTGCTTTGGCTCTCTTCTGTTTCCTGTACTTTCCCTGCCTGAACAGAGCCTTTAGTTCAGCCATCAGGAGCACCTTGTACCAGAGACCTTCACTGACCCAGCCATCTTAAATGAACATGTGCTTAATAGAAATCAAAGATGTAAGAAAAGGTCATCTAAGTACCATCTTACCACAGTTAACCGCAGCCAGTTTTATCCTCGATAGCGCTGCAAGTTTTAAGAACACAGTCTATTTTTTAATTGATTAATAATCATAAAAGAAATCTGTGTTAAGTGGAAATTACACTGAGCCGTGCTAATGGGGGAGGGAGAAAAGGAGTGAAGTACCAGGCACATGCTGTGCTTCATTAAATAGTGAAAGGCCAGCTTGACATCTTCTTACTGAAAAGAAATTTTTATTCTGGAGTAACAGGGTCTGTACTCACTGTGTAGTAGGAAAGGTACTAGTTGTATAATTCCTTGTCATGCAAGTTTACTTGCCTACCACCCTTATCCTATAGGTTCTTGTCTAATTGTGAGTAACTGGGTTAAATGTTTTCTCCTCTTGAGAGTAAATTTTGTATATATTTATTACTGATATCCATGGTGGTAAATATAGGTGTTTTTAAAAAATGGCACTGGGCCATAAATTGTTTTCTTAGATGGCCAAGAGTAACAAGTTTAAAGTTGCAACACAGATGTCTGGTTACAATTTTCTAGTGAAAATAGGTGACTTTTTAACTCATCTAAAACTGCTTTGAGAGTGCTCATCCATCTTATAATGTGCTGAAAGAGATAATGAATTGCCATCAGAAGAAAAATTGATGCCGAATAATTACAGATTTTGTTCTGCTAAGTGAAAATAACTTAAAATATAGGAGCAGAACATAAGGGTAAATAGCCATTTGAATTTTTGATTCATGCCTTTACTTTCTTCCAGAACAAAAGCAATAGGAGAGCTTTCTCAAAGTCAGCATAACAGATCATATAAATTTCCACAGCTATGTTTCTGGATTGACAGACATCTGACTTACATGACTGATTCAGTCTCTCATATAACTACCACCTTTGTGGGTACATTGAGAAGGCAAAACCTGTGTATCTATAGTAAAACTACTAGGGTTTTTATACAAACATTTTTATTTAATTCTTCACATTAAGGAAAAAAAACCACAAAAAACCAAACGCCCCCTCCCCAAATTAAAATTTAAAATACCATTTTTTAAATTCAAGGTTCTTTATTTTTGTCTTGGTTCTAGACAGGACAGGGCTAACTTTTGCAAGTAGCCAGGAGCTGGGTGTGACTAGGTCCTTACTCAATACCACCTCATAATTTTCTGGGGATAGGGGAAGGGTTCCTTTCTGGGTCCCGAATGTGGCAGAGGAAGTGCTCAGGTATTGTCAGTGTCTCTATGTGGTGAGTACTCACATGTGAATCATTTGCCTCTTGTACACTCTGCTGTTAATATTGTTGGAAACTCCTCAGCTCTGTTCTTGCCTTTTTCCTGCCTTGTTACCATAATAGAATGCTGTTACCCATCCAGTTGCCAAAGAAAGTCAGTCTGCTGGAACTATATTGGGCAACATTATCAAGCTGCAATATTTGGAAATTATACTGGAACAACACGTTCAGATTAAAAAATAAGGAGTAGGCTGCATGTGGATGCTACTTTATTTCATTTTTGTACTGTAATTCCAACTATAATAGTGGAAAAATGACAATTACTTTTGATACTATCTCTCTTTACTCTAGGACCCCTTGGATTTACATGGGTTAAACATTACTGCACTTACGACAAAGGAACAAAAACTTTTACAATGAGTATAGCTGAAACAAAATCTGGTGGAAAAGTGGTGAGTTACTTGTACATGAACACATACATGAGCTGTATATTCCATCTTTTTTATTAAGCATTAAGGAACTGCTAAAAGAAAAAATGCAAACAGATAAAGCTGTTTCCTAGATGAAGCAGTGCATGGATCATATAGCATGGATAAATATTCAAGTAATATTTCTTTAAAAACATATTTGAATCACATATTAAATAACTTCTCTAATGTGGTTGTTGTAAGTGCCTATGAAATTTATCACATTTGCACAGAATTATTGAATAGATTAGGTTTGGAAGGGGGCTCTGGAGATCTCTAATATAAACTCAATTCAGGGTTAACCAGAACAGGTTGGTGAGGTCTGTGTCCAGTCAGGTTTTAGATATCTCCAAGGATGGAGCCCTCTGTGAGCAACCTGTTTCAGTGTTCAACTACTCTAAAAATCTTTTTCTAAAGATCAAATACTTTTTCTAAGTTGAAATACAAATTACTTGTATTTGAGTTTGTGCCTGTCGCTTCTCACCCTTCCACTGGTCACCACCGAGAAGAATCTGACTCAGCCTATTTCCTTCCCATGAGGTATTTGTAGATCAGTCACTGACGTCATCCCTCTTCCCCAGACCAAACAGTCCCAGATCTCTCAGCTTCTCCTCATATGACAAATCACAGGATCTTCAAGGTTGGAGGAGACTTTCAAGGTCATCTAGTCCAACTGTCAGTGTAGCACCACCATAATTACCCCTAAACCATATCCCCATGTGTCACATCCAGGCTCTTGTATACTTTCAGAGATGGTGACTCCAGCTGGTTAATTATTTCAATGCCTAATCACTCTTCTAGTGAAAATTTTATTTTTAATATCTAACCTGAACCTTCCCTGGCACAACTTAAGGTTTCTCCCTCATGTTCTTTCACTGAAGATGTGGCAGAAGAGACTGACCCCCACCTCACAAAGCCTCTTTGCAGGTAGTTGTGCTCCAAGTCCTTAATCACCTTGGTAGCCTTTAGCTGGACTTGTTCTAGCCCATCACTGCCTCTCTTGTACCAGGGAGCCCAGCACTGGACATAGCATTCCAGGTGTCCCTCACCAGTGCTGGATGGAAGGTGAGGATCTCTTTCCTCCACTTGCAGGCAGTACCCTGCCTGATGCCTCTCAGGAGGTTGGTGGCCTTCTTTGCAGCAACATCACATTGGTGGCTCATGGTCACCTTGTTGCTCACCAGAACCTGAAATTCCTTTTCTGCCAAGCTGCTCTCTATCCTGTCAGTCTCCTCCTGTCCTGGTGCGTGGGCTAATTGCTATTCATGCTGAACAGAACTGACCCCATGCTGGCTGCAGCTGGACTTCTGTTGTGAGCTCAGCAGTTCAGGCAGGGTTCAGTCCAGGATATAGTGTTGAAAGCATGGCTGAAGTTGAGATAAACAATTTTCATTGTTCTTCCATCATACACTGAGCCATCCAACACATTGTAGAGAGGGCTATCAGGTTGACCCTGTGTGATTTTTCCTTTTTTAAATTCGTGCTGATTGCTTCCAGTCACCTTTCTGTCCTTAATATGTTTGGAAGTGCTTTCCATGATTATTCACTTCATCACCTTCCCAAGGGTGATGCAGACTAGCCTATAAGACGTCCATAAGATGTGAGGCCTCAGGTTGCATCAGGGGAGGTAGGTATTACAGAAAATTTCTTCATCAAAAGGGTTGTCAAGCGTTGAAACAGTCTGCCCGGGAAGTGGTTGAGTCACCAGACCTGGAAGTATTTAAAAGATGTGTAGATGGTTTAGTTGTGACCTTTTCCAACCTGAACGGTTCTGTGATTCTATATCCTTCTCCTTGCTCGTTTTTGAAGACAGGAGTGACATTTGCTTCCTCCCATTCCTGAGAATCCCCAGTTGTGTCGGCCTTGCCAACATTATAGCAAGGTCTCACAATCACGGTGGCCAGAACTGAGAGTTGGTCAGCTTTATTCTTCAGAAATCTTTTTATCTGCATGTGAGAGTTGGCAAAATGACATAATTTTCATCCTTACGTGCATGCAATTAAGTTATATACACAGGTGCTTGTAAGATTTGAATTTAGGGAATTTTCTGAAATGCAATGATTAAGCAACAAATATAAGATAGAGAGCTATTAAATGTAGTCTTAATATACAGAAAAAATAATGTAAATATTCCTTAAGAATTTTAATCCCTATGTTAAGACATGTTCTTTGGGCTGTTCATGCAGTTAAATTTAAGATGAAGCCAAAGTGTATAAGTGTGCTGCCTGTGCTAATTCCATTTTGTTGTTTTGTAGAATGGCCTTGTCACAAGCTCACCAGAAATATTCAAGCTAAAATCTTGCATCAGGAGAAAGACAGATTCAATTGACAAACGCTTCTGTTTTGATATTGAAGTATTTGAGAGGTTTGTTCCTGTTTTGTTGACAATTTGAAAACTATTGCAACCAATAGATAATAATTACTCCTCTAGTAGGAACACATTTACCAATATATTTGTATACAGACAAACTAGGCTTTCAAGACTTAGTGCTTCTTTTTTCAAATCCAGTTTTCTAATTAAATTCACTACACAGAATATGTGTTGTGTTTACTACATGATGTTGATATGCAGATACAGTGTGGATTCTTATGGAACTTGCAGAAAAACTGGCTATCCTCTTTTAGAAACAGATAATAAATATTTTTATAAATATTTTATAAATACTTGTTAATAATCATACTCTGTACAAATCTCTATTATTTACAGAAATGTATGGTAGTATTTTTTTTTCTTGAAAATTATGTCTACAATTTTTTTTCCACTTACTCCTGGATATCAGATATATGAGAATATATATCCTATATTTAAGATACAGGTATGCAGAATTTGTAGAAGTCTTTTTTCCAGTTTTGGGAATAAAAAGAAATATTGAATTATCATATTTTATGATACTGAATTTATTGAATATGGAATTTATCATATTTTTTCCGTTAAAATATGATAAATAGACTGACATTTGTAGTTGTTCTCCTGAAAATGGTTTTATGACTGTTAGCAAACTTATACAAATACAGATGTGCTTTATACCTAGCTCAAAATTATTCTGTTATATCAGAAGCTCTGGTATAACTTTCTCTAATTTCTGTCCATCTTTTCTATATTCACATCACTATGCATGTGGATGCATGTGGATTCTGACTTTGGATACTGTTTGAGAAAAACAGTAACTTCAGTGAATGTGTGTTTTTGACAGACCTGGAATCATCACACTACAAGCTTTTTCAGAATCCAACCGAAAACTTTGGCTTGAAGCTATGGATGGAAAGGAGCCAGTAAGGATATATTTTAATTTTCATTTTACAGTTTTTGGATCACGTATTACAGAAAGAAGCTAGTATGCATTTCAGATATTCTGTCACAATACCAACAATTAGAGTTATTTTCTTTGTGAGACATTAATGCAAGTACATAGCGAGGATAACTACAAAGTAGAAAAGTAAATCTATTAGTTTAAGCCTACATTTACATATATCATTATTTTATGTTAGGGTGTTTAAATTAATACTATTTTAAGTAACACAGTAGCGTATTGTCTAATAGGATTCATGGTTCAGATAACATACGTGAAGTGGTTGTTATTACAGTGGTAAAGAACAGCCATCTTTTGGGCACTTTCATGGAGTGAACAATTAGTACCATCTCAAAGGGCATTGCAGAGAGCAGAAATGCATGTTGAAAGCTACTGAGAGACAGGCTGAATTTTCTTCCCACTATTTTTATGCTATTAAAGTAGTCACTGAATGAGGCTGATGTCAGATCTGTATCTGATAGGAAAAGAACGGCTGATCCATTTTGTGAACTGCACGAGTGTTTTTGCATGCTTCCTGTTGGCCTGAACCAGTACAGGAATTATAATCACAAGCTGGTTTGAAATTTAACTCATCTGGTCTTAGTAAATCTGATTTCCAATGCATTAGTTGCATTATGGTAGCACAGAGCTGTTAACCCAGCTTTGTGCTGGAGCAGTAAATGTCAAGAGATCGTGAAGGGCAAGGCTGGGATTTTCCTAGCAGCAATCTAGTACATAGCATGTTGAACCTCCTCACAAACCTGGCAATAAAGGATTTAAAGCGCAAACATTGTTCTATTGCATTTTTGTTGTTTGATTGTTTTTTGGTTTGTTTTTTTTTTACAGATCTACACACTGCCAGCCATTATTAGCAAGAAGGAAGAAAGTAAGCTCTTTATGTTATGATCTGCCATATCTTGCTAGATTTCTGTAATGTTACAGTTTCTTGATATGTGTGGCAGAAAGAGATTATTTTATATTTTAGTTCTATTGTTGTGGAATAACTTTGTTGGTTATCTAAACTTTCCCTGGCACAACTGGAGGCCATTTCCTCTTGTCCTATTGCTCGTTACTTAAGAGAAGAGGCTGATCCCCCCCAGCCACACCCTCCTTTCAGGCAGCTGTAGAGAGTGATGAGGTCCCCCCTGAGCCTCCTTCTCTCCTGGCTAAACACCCACAGCTCCCCCAGCTGTTTGCCAGCACTCCCAGTCCTTATATTTTAGGAATCTTTCCAGCCACAACTGTCTGGGGCCATTGTGACCCAAGTGCAGGACCCAGCACTTGGCCTTGTTGGACCTCATACAATTCACCTTAGTCTGTCACATCTTTTTAGTTTAAGGCGTATATGCCCCTGTTAGACATACACTGAGTTACAAAATTAGTGTATTTAAAGGTACTATGAGATTTGTGTGCATAATTGTATTAGCACTGTATTAACACATTAGTTATTATTGTATATTAACATAAATATATAAAACTAATTCAAATAATATATCCCAGAGAAAGATGTT